>CM029450.1:17923560-19321259 GCA_017140165.1 Eucalyptus shirleyi
TTTTCTTTTGGAGACAATGCTAGATCGCGAAAGCTTGGTGACTCCAACCAATGTTTGTTCTTCCTTTTAAAAGATCTATATACTTGTTTATTATTATGTCCAAAGATTTACTATCAAATTTCTCATATCGTAAGTTATAAACTAATGTGACTCTTTATTGCCATTTCCAGCTATCTATCTTTGACTAACTACTATGCTAGATTTTCCTAGGTTATTTTAGAATATCTGGATCGATTAAATCATTAGAAAAGCCCTATTTTATCCAAACATGAAATATCAAGATTTTCCCATTATGCATTTGTTGGGAAGCCATCCTTAGTCCTTCCCTACCTGTCGGCATAGTGTTATGGTTAATCTGTTTCTAGAATATATTGACACACCGGACACTCGTTCGTCCTATTTTTGATTGGTCGAGTCATCCACGACACCCCTTGAAGCGTTTTCCTAGGGCAGCTTCATCGAGGTTCCTCCCTATAAAGACGAGCTTGTTTATCCTCTTCTCATCAGGGTCCCATACGTTTACTGGAGAGCCATCCAATGTCGAATGGACCCCCTGAAGAGCAAGGCAGTTTTTGAAGTAAAATAAGATCGAGGATTTAAACCAGAATGGCTAGAAAGAAGTTCTCAAACACAAATAGTGGAATACGTATCGTTGCTCATAACCAATCACGGACAATACACCCTTCATTTTGGACAAGTCCTCCCATTTTTCATCGATAATAAGGGTATGTTTGATTCAACATTTTGAAAAGCCCATTAAAAAAAATGCAAAGCAGTTTGATGTAAAGGGCTTCAGATAAATGTAAAGATAATTTGATAAATTATGAGATAAATGCCGTTTGGTAGAAAATACATTTAAAAAAACCTTTTGGGTGAGTAATGTTAGCTTTTTTATTTTTATTTGTTTAAATTTCAAAAAAATATATATACAACTGTTTAAATATAAATTTTGACAATAATGCTAAAAAAAATATATATATATATATATATATATATATATATATATATATATATATATATATTTAAAAAGACCAAACACTTTGTTGATATGATGAGGGCTATGGTTGTCAATGAGCCAAATCTAGAGTTGATGGTTGTCGGCTCAGGCAACCTCCGTTGAGGGTCATGCGACCTTAACAAGGGTTGTGCGACCCTGGCGAGGGCCGCTAGAGGTCGCCTAACCTCGAGCAACGGCGTGCAACTTGAGCGACCCTCACCGAAGTCAGGCAACCTTGATCGATAACCATCAGCTCTAGATTTAGATCGCCGGTGGCCATAACCCTTGGCCAGACCAAGGGAAGGGTTGGTCTCTTTTTTTTTTAAATATATATATACACATTTGATTTTTTTTAGCATTTTAAAAAAATAATGAGGGCAAAATTAGAGATTTGAAGAATGGATAATGGTAGTCTTGGAAGAAAAAATGAGTTTAAGCATTTGGCCAAATGCTAGAGGTGGCAAAATGGGTCTTAGACCCATATATGACCCATTTAATCATACATTGGTCACTTATTTTTTGAAGAAATTAATTAAATGGGTTTAACAATTGAAGACTTAAGATAGATGGGTATGAGTTCAACTTAGATCCCATTTTCAACCAAAGCCTCACAATCTCTCTCTTCCCTCTTTAACTTTACAAAAATATATATTTTTAATAAACATCGAAAATATAATTATTTTTTATATTTCAATTTTCTTTTTTTTTTTTTTTTGGCTTTCTTTTTCCTCCTTCCTTACCTAGTGGTTGGCACAGCGATCGGCCAGACGAGGCTTGAGCTCACCGATTTGGTGAGGCGAAGGCCTTGCTGATGTCTGGCAAGGCTCGAGCCTCACTAATCTTGCGAGCTTTGAGCTGGCCGACGTCAGGCGAGCCCAACAAGCTCGAGGCTTGTCTATGGCTAGTCGCCAGCTATTATGGCTAGTAGCTAGCCAAAGAAGAATAACAAAAAATAAAAAAAATAAAAATAAAAATTATATTCTTAAAAAATAAAAATAATTAAAATTCGATTTTTAAAAATAATTTTTTTAAAAAATATAAAACTTGTCCATTAAATTTATATTGCATAAAATTATTTTAGCAATATCATTTTAAAAAGAAATCATAAGAAATAAGTTTTCTTAGGTTAAGTTAAATGGGTTGGGTATAAATCGGGTTAGATATGTGTCAAAAATTTTGCACAACGATAAACTGGTCATAAACGGGTTAAATAGGTCGATGTGTTAGACCGTTTATAACCCAATTCAAACCCGATCTGACCCACCCGTTTAACAGATCTACCAAATGCCGAAAGGTCAATGCTAATCCCTATTAGCATTGGGCTTTCGGCCTTCTCAATACTAGCTTTCATTTAAAAGTTTCTTCAAAATGGTTACAACATTTCCCCAAGGTGTTTTGGAAGCTGAAAACCACTTGGAAATATTGAACCAAATGCACTCTAAGTCTTACCAACCAAGAATTTGCGCACACATTGCTAAGGTTGAGGAAAAGCGAACTGCAAGTGCTAGAATGCAAACAACATACGGGACACAGAATTCGCATTCGCATAATTGTCTAGTGACGAATACAGAGATTCATGCAAATTCCAAGGCCTCGTCGTAAACCAAGAGTATTGAGGTTCTATCTCAAAGCACAGATAAGAAAACATGCCTCGTCGACTTTTTAAGACCACTGGCCATTAATTTTCACATTTTTTTTTTGGTTAAAATTTTTTAAGCACATATTTTAAGCACCAACCATTAGATGTCAAAGTACATTTTTAGTTTGACTTGGCCTCTGTGGGGTTCTCATGTGAAACTTGTCTTTACTCTTTCGTCAGTGTTTTTCCTATTAGACAAACCGATCTTTTCCTTTTGGTTTTTGACTTACCAGCGAGTGTAATTTCCACGATACGAGGTTATTCCAACCATGGCTCGCTCCAATACTCGAAAAGAAAATAGAAATACGGAAAGTAAATTGTCAAAAGAGTCTTAAAAATACCGTCGCTCTTACGTACCCAAAAAAAAAAAAAAAAGAGGGTAGTTTTTGGGTCATTTAGAAAAAATAAAACATTATTTCTTTAATTATGGTGAAGATAAGAAATAATATAATGTGCTTAAGGCATACATAAATCACTGACTTGCTTGTTAAAACAAAAGTTATAATGTTAAAATAAGTTTCTTTTGGCGCCACAAAAAAAAGAAAAAAGAAAAAGAGAGAGGGTAGTTTTGGATCATTGATTGAAGCGCAATAATTTCCCTTGTCAAGTCTTTTCAATAGATAGGAAATATGGAGGTGGCATTGCGAGATCTTCCACCTCAAAGCAAATCTCCGATCCATTTCTTCCTCTTAGCCTTTTAAGAACCTACTCAGGTCCAAAGGAAAGCGATCTTTTAGCAAGAAAATTCCCAACAGAAATGTTAGCATAAGTTATGCATCATGTAAAAAAAACATAATAAAGTACATCGAAATGCCAAGACGATTACTTCCATGTGCCAAATCATTCGTGTACCAAAATCAGAACTCTTGTACTGAAAATGCGAAAAACCAATCTCTGTTCTCAGAGGATAACGAAGTATACAAATGATTTTGAGGTCAAATCTCACATTGTTGAATGAGTAGCGAGAGCACAAAATACGGTTCACCAATTGATATTGAATAAAACTATCATAACTTTTAACTGATATTTATTCGTAGCATATTAGAATTTGATTTCTATCCATACGTCAAAAAATTCTCCGTTCATGAACAACTCCACTCTTCTGGTTCCGGCAATCTTCATGAGCATCAATTGTAGCGATCTGTTCTAACGAGGTTGTGGAGGGACAATCAAGACCAAATAGATCCTAACACAGTACAACTCTTGACAAGCCTCTTGGATGGCAAAAGAAGTAGGATTGCACCAAATTGGACAAAGGGAGAGTGTTTCTAGATTGTACTTGTAATTAAAAATTGACTCACAATATGTGCCTTTGGGTGCAATGGCACCCTTTAGCATTGGAATATGCAAATGTTAAGCATGCTTCGACAAGCTGACTACTAGGGAGATTCACTTCTTGAGTCGACAAGACATTCCAAGGTCGTACCCTTCCATGTTAGAAGTGGAAATCCTGGATTCAAGAACCAAAAAGTGTTAGAAGTAAAGATCAAATGTGGAAAATAGGATCAATTATAGACAAACCTCCAGCCATTGTTCGTATTCATATTTGTTGGAAAATCCCGAAAATTCAGCGAAATATCGGGCACACTCTATTAACCCAATTCTCTCACGTATTGATGGTGTATTCCAAAATTAAGAGGATTTGCGTTAAACCTTGTGATCATCCATTAGAAATGAACAATCGTTCCTTTTATATACTGTCTCCCATCAAGGCGGTTATCAAATGGGCAGTTGTCATGAAAAGATAAGATGGAAAAATTACATGTGGAGTAACCGCTACTTAAAAAAAAATGTGGGTTCAAAAATGTGGAATCATGCAATATAAATAACATTTTCCCACTTGATCCGATCATTTTCATTATACAGATTATCCAACCAAATCCTTGAAAAACTTTATGCTTAAAGAAAAGAAACGAAATACATGGATTATGGCGACATGTCCTCTAAGAGTGAGTAATATCTTCCATGTATCACAATGCATCTTATTTCCTTAATATCAACTTATATGTGACAATACATCTTAATGAATAAACCCTATGTTTATTCCATAATCAAGGATAAATATTATTCTCATAAATAAACAACAAATTATGTACACCAAAAATTGAGAATCAACATTACAATAGAATAAGAGTTTCATACAACAAAAAATCGTCCATATGATAACAAATCACATGATGAGACCTATTTTCATACTAGTTACATGATCATTATACGTCATTAGTGTCATGCCTTTAGTTAAAGGATCAACTATCATCAGTTTAGTATTAACGTGTTTTATGACCACTTTATTCTCCTTAACACGTTTCCTTATGGCTAAATACTTGATATTGATATGCTTACTTTGATTGCTACTTTTGTCATTTTTAACCATAAAAACTGCAGTTGAATTGTCACAATATATTCTTAATGGCCTAGAAATAGAATCAATAGGCTAAATCCCTAGGAATTCCTAGAATTCCTCTTTATTCAAGTTTATTTGAATGAGTTGTACGATAATTCCTTGCTATTTTGGAGGGGCTGAAACTTTATTGAGAAGAATTGGATGATAAGTTGAATGCTAGTTAGTCCTAAATTGATGTATGTTGCATCTATGATGATATTACAAAGCTGGTGAGTTAAAACCTCACAATTTGCACGTGATTTGCACATGAGAGGGGGTAATAAAATATTTTCCATAGGTGTTTATTCCCTTTAATTAGAATAGTGATGAAATTACCTCTCTACCCTTGTATCACAGTGTCCAATTCTCCGTGATGTTGAGGTTGAGTTCGTTTAGTGAGTCGACGTCACTAGGATCCTCCCATTTGTATCTCCACTTAATCTCGAAAGGATTGATTAGATGAAAAAGAAAACACAAAATTACAACCATGTAAGTCAAATTAATTAGGGAATGCTAATTTAGTTAATTAATTTATTCGAATAGATCCACAAGCGAATACCCCCACTGGTGAGTTTCTTCAGTATCGAGAGGACTAAAGAAGGCAAGTCTTTCCAAGAAAGCCACACCTCCAAGCTTAATTAGTATTTAACCCAAAATTTGAAAATTTGATATGTTTATAAGAGCCTCATATTCAAGAAAATCAACAAATCATCATTTCATTCACCTGCAAAGACTCCATGGTCGAGGGATTCGGGTGACATTTGCTTGCAAGGTAAGTTGCACGTTGGTAAGGTTAAAGTAAGCCGTGACATAGTTTGTTAGGCATGAATCATAGCCCACTAATATCTTGCGCTACGGCTCCTATCAAATCAAGAGAGATTAGTCATTAATTAGGTTGTTCATCACCGAAAAATGGACATTCAAATTATAAAAAAAAAGTGATGGGACGAAAAAATTAAGGAAGAAAATGCACCTACCAAATGATAATTAGGTGTGTCCACTTCAGCTTGTGTGTTTAAGTTATGGTTGAGGAAGGGTGGATCGAGCAGGCAAGTCGGGGAGTATAGACTATTCATGTTGATCATCCTATACAATTTGATGTACTCATCAAGCTGAATTGAATTATTGAGATTGTTCAAAATCTGGGCGTGCCCCACACATAACCGATTGTCCCCTCAAAATTTATCTTGACATTCTTATCTGGATTTCCCACTTGCGCTTAAAAAATTTCGCAATTGATTTCTTCATTTTTGCATTAGTGGGTATAACACAGAAAAACCATCGAATAAAGTTGAGGTTAGTAGAGAATTTGGGCAAACATGATTATGCCATTAAGATTTATAAAAGTGTCTATAGTTGAATTTCGGTTTTTATCATAAATTGCCTCGGCAAGTTGGTGTGCATAATGCCCTGAATGGATGGGAAAAAACCATTCACCACATTCATCAATTGATCAATTGTTCTCTAAAAAAATAAAAGAAATTGATATTTGAAAAACCTATAAAATTATTAATTGTTAAATTAGGGTCGATAATTACTAACCCGCATAGCTTTCTCTTTCTATATAGAAATCACTCTTCGAGCTGAATTGCTCCCTTGGAAATGACGGGTAAGCCCTACGGGGGCGCTTACAGCTGATCCAAGCAAGGTTGCCATGCCTTCATTAGGCCCTCCCGATCGTCAAAAATTAAGAAGGGTATTGGGGTGTATGCCACCCAAGAAAAAGTTAAAGAGCATATTGACACGATGAAAGGTCGTTGGACCTGGGTAAGTCCTTAAAAGGCTTAAAGAGAAAACAGGCGAGAGATCTGCCCTAGGGTGGGAGATGCCGAGCTGTCTCTCCATATTCTCTCTCTGTCAAGAAGGCAAAGATATACAGGGAATTATAGGGTCCTACAGTGGAGAAGGTAAACTCCACGCCAGGATATGCTTGCATATGTTGATTACCATTGGGTAGGCTGGTATAGTAGCCACCCGCACCTAGGGTGAGTAGGGGTGGGTGAAAAATCCACTATGGAATTAGCAAGCCTTATGGCGCTATATGCAACCGCAGGCTAGCTCCATACCCCTGGTTGCATGCAATGCTGAACTCACTCCATTTGTACTACAAAAACCTTTTGAACCAATTCAATAGAAATGCGTGGGCATATCTTGCTATTTGGTAATCGCATCGAAACTCATTTTTCGATTATTGAGGTTATCTCTAAATATCTACTGATCAATTTATATTTACAAATCTGTATTGTTGTTGCAGTGCTCTACGATGGCATTGGAGTAAGAAAACCCAACACCAACCTGCAAATCGACGAACAACGAGTTCGCAGCTGCAAAAGTATATGATGTCGCAATTAGGACAATTTGAACAAATTTACTTATCTTCCTTCTAATGTAGCTAGGGAAAGAAGGAGCAAAAAAGAAATTTCGGACATACCTTTGTTCCAAGTATGTTGTTGAATCTTAGGGTTGGGCTATTGGGCCAATTTATCATAAGAAACGGGCCGAGTTCTTGGGCCACGCCAAACCCAACCAAAGTGCAACCTTGGCCTGCAAACATAGGACGTAATATAAATGTTGGAGATTAATGAACATAGATAAAAAAAATTCACTCGTTAATTTGCTTTTAAGTGACACATTTACATAAAAGTTAATTTTGTAATGGGAGTTATGTGCAACAATATACCTCCATTGAGCCACAGGAAAGTTAGCTCATCGCCTCAAAGAACCAATACAAGAGAGCCTTCCCGAGGCCATCGTTCACTAATACGTAGCCAGAATAGTGGCAAAAGCTTACCGAGGCCTGGCTAGGGAGGGCGGTAACGTGGTTGGCCTTTTACAGCGCCTTGGTTGCTTGGTTGAGTCATTCTAGTGAAGGAGAGGTGGCAAATGCCGAGAGATAGAGAGTGCGTTTGGTTTAGCATTCCCAAGGGGTTTTTAGCCTTCAAAACCTCTTGAGAAAATGTTAGACCGTTTGGCAACCATTTTTAAGTAGCTTTCAAGTAAAAGCCAGCACTAAGAATACTGAAAGCTTAATGTTTTTTTTTTTTGGTAAGGTAAGAAATAATAGATAGACCAACTATACAAAAGATCGGCGCCAAAAACTTGCACTCAAAGAGCAGCTGCAAGATGAGTGAAAGGGAGCCGATGTAAAAGGCAACATAGGCACAAAAGAAGGCAAACAAGAAGTCGACCCAACACAAAGCTACAAGGCCATAACAAGCCCACGGCAGAAATAAGCACAATACAAAACAGCTAGAGAATCAAAGCATAGGCTCAAAAATAGAAGTATCAAATCCTCAACATCTCTGAAGTCTTCTATCCATGTACAAGTTGGGCACATTCTTGTAAGTCAGAGCTTTGTCCTTGACAATCTTAATAAGATGGTTCTTTAACGCCACCACAGCTTCACCACGGAAAATAACATCATTCCTTTTCTTCCAAATAATATGGCACAAAGCCCCAAAAGAAAACCTAGCCAAGGAGTGGAAGAATTCCTTTCTTGAGAGGTACTTCATAAGCCAGAGAAGGTTGTCCATCCAGGACTTATTTCACCATGGAATGTTACATCTTGTAGCCCAAAAAGATGCGAGGATCACCGAAGTATGACATTCAAAGAACAGATGATCTATAGAATCTAGCTTATCATTACAAAAAGCACAAGTGTAGTTGATTCTACCATGAGACAGGAGGCAAGCTTGGGTAGGTAAACAATTATTAGTAATAAGCCAAAGATGGAATTGATACCTAGGAGCAATAGCGTTGTTCCAAACAAAGGAGGTCTAGGGAACTTGGCTCCTCTTTCTCCTCGAAATTTGCCAAGCCGAGGCAACCGAAAAAACATCGGAGGAATCACCTTTCCAAGAAAACCGATCCCGACTCGAGGAGAGAGCCGGAAGGGCTATACCCTAGCAATCCAAAAGGGATCTGAAACTTCGACCTAGGAGATGGAAAAGGTTGACGACAATGGAATATTTTGGGAGACCAGAGGCATCAATAAGAGATTGTGGGAATAAATCAACTAGAGGACCGATTGGAAGCCAGTGATCTAACTATAAGGACACCGACAATCCATTACCAATTTTCCAAACAAAGGACAACCAAAATTCCTTCCTTAACTGCATGATCTTTTTCCATGCCCAAGAGCAAACAGAAGGAGTAGGTGAAACCCAAAAATTCTCATTCTTTAAGAAATTCGAATGGATCCACCTACACTAGAGAGATTTCTTATCCGTGAAAAGGATCCAGATATATTTAAGCATCGCACCCTTATTGCATTCCTTAAGTCTCTGAATACCAAGACCACCCTCATCCGTGGGGAGACAAACGTCCTCCCACGCTACTTTAGCCCCTCTAGAGCCAAGGGAAGAACCCTTTCACAAAAACCGTCTCAATATTCTCTCAATACCATCCAAAACCGAGGCTGGTAAAGAAAAAACATTGGCCAAAAATGCCTGAATAGCATGGAGGACTGACCTGATCAACTGAAGTATGTCTGCAAAGGAGAGAAAGCGCTGGGTCCAAGATTGGACCCAAGCAGTAATACGGTCGATCAAGGTAATACACTCCGCCTTACCCAGTCTGGAAGAAATAATTGGTACCCCCAAATAACGAATCGGAAGTTTACCTTCCTGAAAACCAAATGCCCAAGGGATACGATCAGAGAAAGCGAGCCACCTGAAAGAAACACTTCACTTTTATTCATGTTCGGTAATAAACCACTCCAAGAAGAAAATATGTCCAATCCTCTTTTAAGAAAAGCCACCGAGGCCCAGTCAGCCTGACAGAAAAGGAATACATCATCGACAAAGAATAGGTGGGACAAGTTGACCTGTTTGCATCTCTAAAAATACTTAAAGTCCTTTATAGAAGTGCGATCATTAAGAATACCCGAGAAAATCTCCATCACAAGGATGAAAAAATAATGAGACATAGGGTCTCCCTACCTAAGGCCTCGCCGCCTTGGAAAGAACCCATGTAGCTCACCATTAATAGAAATGGAATACTTCGGAGTGTGAACGCAAACCATACTAAGACGGACCATCCACTGAGGGAAGCCAAACGTCAATAGGGTTAACTCTAGGAAGTCCCAATCTACTGTATCATATGCCTTCTGGAAATCCACTTTGATTGCACACTTCGACGTATAAGAATCCAAATGGAAACCAGTAAAGAGTTCCTGAACCATCAGTATGTTATCCCTAATTCTTTGACCTTTCACAAAAGCGTTTTGAGAGGGACTTATCAAGTCGTTCAATACAAAAGCTATGCGATTGGCTAGAATTTTGGTAATAACTTTGTAGATGGTATTACAGCAAGCAATAGGTCTAAAATCTGTCATTGAACAAGCATTTGGAACTTTAGGCACCGGTGCAAGGATAATATTGTTTACCTCTTTAAGAAGCTGCCCATAGGAAAAGAAATCTCGCACTGCCTCTAACACCGAAGGCCCGACAATATTCCAATTGGTTCTAAAAAATTCAGCTGTAAAACCATCAGGGCCCGAGACTTTACCACGTGCAAGGGAAAATAAGGTGTTATGGATTTCTTCATCAAAAACATGACAAGCAAGGTAAGCCACCTGATCTTCCATAAGAGGACAACGAATAAACTCTTTTAAAAACTGCAAAGAATGCGTAGCAAGGGTAGCCTGTGGAGTGAGGAGCTCCGAGAAGTAAGAAACAAAGATTTGTGATACCTGATTTGGGTCTGAATTGAGGAGACCCGAAGAATCTCTAACCGAGAGTATCCGGTTTACCAATTGCCTCCTGTTAACCAAGTGGTGAAAGAATTTGGTATTGCGATCACCTTCATTCAACTATCGGATTCTCGATTGTTGTCTATAAAAAGACTCATCTTTTCTACGCAAGTCCACAAACAAGCGACGTTAAATTTTTTCAATGTCTACGAGAGCAACATTGTCCGGATTTTGCTGAAGTTCCACTTGAATGTGATATAAAATATCCCTTGCTTCCGCTGTTTTAGTAGAAATATTAGAGTAAGCATCCTTGTTTGTTAAGTTGTTTCAGCCGGCCTTTCAAGGCCTTCAACTTGGTCACAAGTCTAAACATGAGTACTCCACGAACAAGGCAATCCCAAACTTGTTGAACAATAGAGTGAAAACTTGGATGTTTTGACCATAAATCAAAGTATTTAAAAGGCTTACGCCTATTAATAGGGTTAAGAACTCTAACCACCATGGGAGAGTGATCTGAAATACCCGGGTTGAGAAAATTTGCTTCTGAAAAAGAGAACTCCAAATTCCACTTCCAATTCACCAAAACCCGGTCTATCTTTCTCATTTTCGTTGAAGTAGACCAAGTGTAACGAAGACCAATATACGAGGTTAGGACAGCTAGAGTGTCAGAACTTGGCATGGAGGGACACTTAAGTGCTATAACTTTAAAATGGTACACTTAAGTGCCAATATCGGAATAAAATGGGACACTTAAGTGCCACTCCTACGAAAATCCGGCCAAATGGCTAACGTGGCAATTTTCCAGCGAGTTTGGTCCAAAACGGCGTCGTTTTGCACGCTGACGTGACGGAGAAAATGCAAAAACGACGCCGTTTCATGTCTACGTGTAAATAATAATATATAAATTAATTAAATTAGATTTAAAATATTCAAAAAATTTTAAAAATTAAGAAAATTTTAAAATTTAAAAAAATTAAAATTAAGAAAAATTAAAAATTAAAAATTAAAAAAATTAAGAAAGGGGGGAGGTCGAACGGGCGGCTCCCTCGCTGCCGCCACCTCCCGCGCCGTGGCCGGGAAGGGCCAGCGACGGACGGGGGAGGGTTGGCCGGGGTCGCCGGCCCCCGGCCGACCGACGGCGAGGGCCGCGACCCTCGCCCCAGATCTGGGCGAGGGCTCGCGGGCCCTCGCCGGCCCCTGGCCAGGGCCCAGTGACCTTGGCCGACCCTCCCCACTCCGTCGCCGGCCCTTCCCGGTGGCGGCGGGGAGGCGGCAACGAAGTGGAGAGGGTCGGCCGAGGTCACCGAGCCCTGGCCAGGGGCTGGCGAGGGCCCACGAGCCCTCGCCTAGATCTGGGGCAAGGGTCGCAGCCCTCGCCACGATCCGGCGAGGGTCGCGGCCCTCGCCGTCGGTCGGCCGGGGGCTGGCGACCCCGGCCGACCCTCCCCCCTTCGTCGCCGGCCCTTCCCAGCGACGGCGGGGAGGCGACGGCGGCGAGGGAGCCGCCCCGTTCGACCTCCCCCACCCCTTTTTTTAAAAAAAAATTTAATTTTTTAAATTTTTCTTAATTTTTTTAAAATTTTTTAAATTTTTCTTAATTTTTTAAAATTTTTAAAATTTTATTATTTTTTGAATATTTTAAATTTAATTTAATTAATTTTTCTATTATTATTTACACGTAGACACAAAATGGCGTCGTTTTTTCATTTTCTCCGCCACGTCAGCGTGCAAAACGACGCCGTTTTGGACCAAGCTCGCCGGAAAGTCGCCACATAAGCCATTTAGCCGGATCTTCGCTGGAGTAGCACTTAAGTGTCCAATTTAACTTCAAAACTAGCACTCAAGTGTACCATTTTAAAGTTATGGCACTAAAGTGTCCCTCGATGCCAAGTTATGGCACTTGGGTTGTACTTCTGCCGCCAATATACATAAGATCCACTAGCTCGGTTTGAGCTAAGAAAATAGCAAACTCATTAAAATAAGGAATCCAAGAGTTTGAACCACCAACTCGGTCAGAAGGATCTTTAATGGCGTTGAAGTCTCCTGTTGCAAGCCAGGGTGAGTCCTACAATAGATTATTGAAATGGAGGAGGTCCTCCCATAAAGGTCTTCTCCGCACAAAAGTATGATCTCCATAGATTGCAGAAATATAACAACTCAGCCCTGAAAGGTTTAGTTTTAAACAACCATGTATAGCTTGGGAATTGGTAGAGATAGAAACATAACTAACCAAATCCGGGTTCCACCCAACCCAAATTCTATCATGAGGGGCATATTCGTAGTTGGCAATCCACCTCCAACCCCTTAGCAAAGTAGAGGAAATAGACTCAAATAAGGATTCAGGGACCTTAGTCTCAATTAAGCTGACAAGGCATAAACCGTTGGCAAACCCAAATCTCCTGGTTTGAGCCCACCTAACGGGATCAAGGATACCTCTAATATTTCAAAAGCCTATATACATATTTACAAAAGCAAGGCAAGGAAATCACCTTCTTTTTGGAGCCTTACGACGGCTAGCAACCACTTTAGGCTTCACCGAAGGAGGTGGGTCATATGATAAACAGCTCGTCTCGCCGTGACCTTCTCTTGAATTCTCAAAACTTCTGTTGCTCCATCCTCGCAGGGGCGCGAAGTAGTAGAAGTTGCTCTTGAACGAATTTAAGCCCTACACTCTTCAGGGGAGCCTTCGGAGAAAGGGATTCAACAGAAAGGAGGTATTCATCATCCAAAACAACTTGAATGCTGGAACTGCAAATATCATCAGAGCACTCACGAGATTTTAAGGCAGTAGAAGCACCCATCTTCAACAAGTTTCCAGCAGGTTCCTGGTTTGACAAATTATCCAACTCTTCAGAGTCTTTCAATTTCAGGGATTGCCCCTCTTCAGTCAGCAGGGCTAGGCCGAAATAAGCATCATCTTTGGCCACGTTCTTCTTCTTTTTGCCCTTTACTTGCTTCCATCCTTGATCAACATATGGGAAAGGCTCAGCATTAGCAGGTATAGAATCTAACAAAGCCAATTCACGCTCACCTCCAGACCCGGAGCAATCATCACCACCCTTTTCTATTTGTGGAACATTAGACTCAGGAACCGCATCCAAAAGCAAACCAGCAGAAGTCACCCCAGCCGATGGAGTAGCCGGAGAAATGTCGGACCTTCTACTTCTGCTGATTCAGGGCACTAGTTGGAGCAGGAGGAACAGGGGTCGTGTCATTACCCTGAAAAGAACGGGAGCCATCCACCACATGCTGTGGGATAACTCCTGTAGCATCAGGTCTCGCATCCAGAGAAGGAGCAGTAGCATTTCGAGTAACTGCAGGACTACACTTATGTCCAAAGATACCACAGTCGGAGCAAGGAGTGGGTCTCCATTTGAATTCCACTCCAACTTCACATGATTTTCCATTATGCACCACCTGGATGGAGTCATAGATAGTTTGGTCAGCTGTAATTTCCACGCACACTCGAGCAAACGATAGCATGTCCATTTGCTCCGTTCTCTTGTCTACATACAATGGCTTGCCCACAGCACTTGCAACTTTCCCAATCGCTTGGGCAGACCAAAAGGTTAGAGGAAGATTCCTTAACCTCACCCACACCGGAATAGATAAGTGGGCATCCTTCCTCAGTTCTATTGCCAGTCTCCATTGCTGAAGTGTCACGCCCCGATCCTTTGGCACGCACACATCCTTCTCTCGGTCGATTTTAATATGCAATATCCCAAGACTATATATCGCCGACCCTTTCATTTATTAAGCACGTGCGGAAGTAATTATAAATCCCCAGACAATAAAACAATAGAATAGAAAAGCAGGCTATATTTTTCATATTGAAATTTACAACCAAACCTTTATACATGGCATTAGATAGAGCACTTCACAAACTATTCGCAACTTCAGAGTCTCACTCTATCTACACATATACAAAAGGGTTCACAAAGAGATGGGATTTCAATCCTCGTCTAAGTCATACTCGGGATCATCCTGATCCTTCTCTGACTCCTCTTCACTCAAATAATTCTCTTCCTCAATTTCACCTTGGAGTTCTCCTTCACAAATTCCTCCTCCTCAGCTCCTCGTCAGGATCCTGAAATGTTTTCCCCAAACTGGGATAAGACTACGTCTCAACGAGTTCTACCCCACTAAACCCGATTAGTAAACTATTATACTATAGGCTGCCTAAACACGCACAGGGCAGAGGACTTAACTTGGCCTCAGATTCCACCTGCATATTAGCACAATTCACAATAAGCACCTAAGTAATCACATCACAGATCGAAGCATCGATCAAATCGACCTAGTCGATTATATGCCAACAAGACCACTCACGGTTATTTCCAAAAGGTCAATCAGTTCACAACATCAAATCAAAGCAATGACTAATCGACCTAATCGATTACATGTCAGTCGGACCATTTCCAGGTCAAATCACTTCTCATTATAAAACCTCCATTTGCATTCTTGGTCACAAAGCTACAGTAATGCTTTCGGGCGTCTATTCGCCAAGGTGATGCACAATAAACACTTTATGTGCATGCTCTTAGGCATCCTAAATACCCTTAGCCACACGGCCACGATACTCGACACACGGAGATACGACCACGCAGGCACGATCCACGCCATACAAGCACGATCTACACCACACAGGCATGATCAACTATCGCCACACATGAATGATCAACTATCGCCACACAGGCATGATCAACTATCGCCACACAACATGATCAACTATCGCCACACAGGCATGATTAACTATCGCCACACAGGCATGATCAATATTCAACAAATTTATCTGCCTTCTCTAAGGCATCCTACATGCCAAAGCGATGTAATAATCGCCGAGCCACATCACACAGCATTTCTTCTCATCTTTTATCATCATTGATAAAACATCATGCGTAGGTACATGATTGGCCTTAACCAAATATAATGATTTCGATTCCACCAATCCCACCATTATTAGCGTCCACCAAAACACTTTTGGTGCTGTCAACTGACACCCGGTTATTTTCCAATTAATTATCCAAATTAATTAATCCAGGAAAATAATCTTGTAATCACAATTAATTCACTTCAGCACAAAATAAAGCTCAATTAAATAAACAGACTGTGCCACGACAATCAGCACAAGATTTCGGTTGTCGGCCATCAAATTCTTAATTTCCGAAAATTAATTAATTAATTAATTAATTAATTTCGAAAATTAATTAATAAATATTAAAAATTCCACTTAGCTCAAAATAAAGCCAATTTAAATAAACAGGCTGCACCACGATCATCAGCATAATATTTCGGTCACTGACCATCTCAACCTTAATTTCCGAAAAATAAATAATTAAATAATTAATTTCGAAAATTAAACAATTAACATTAAAAATTCAATTTAGCTCAAAATAAAGCCCGATTAAATAAACGGACTTCACCACAGTCATCAGCATAATATTCCTACTGGCCACCCCACTTGAATTTTCGGAAAATAAATAATTAATTAATTTAATTTCGAAAAATAATATTTAAATACCAAAAATTCCACTTAGGCCCGAATTGCCAAATTGGAGCCCACTAAGGGTCGGGAAAAATCCCAAGACACTTCCAATAAATAGTAGACAACGTCTACTTGCTAATTACACATTTAATTTATCTAATTCGCATCACAATTGACTAATAAACACTAATCCATACTAATCTAACCACCTAATTGCGTTTAACCAACCTTAAGCATAATTAGCCAACTAATTCGGGATTAGTGAGATTACTCACCAAATCGCGCGCAAATCGGATCAATCTGACGGGGGCGACGCGAGGAACAACAAACTCCAAAGCGACTCATGGATCCGGGGCCCGGAAACGGCCCAAAAGTGGGCTCGAACTAGCTGGAAACCCACTCCGTGGGTTGCTGGTTAGCTGCGAACAGGGGAAAACAGAGATGGTTAGGGGCGGAGAAGGGTTCGGGAGAGCGGGCGGGGCTCCGGGGAGGGCCGATGGAGGTCCGGCGGCTTCAAACGGTGGCTGGAGGTGGCCGGATTGAGCTGGACAGAGGCCGAACAGGGCCGGGTCGCGCGGGGCAAGACGGCCACGAGCGACGAACGCGGGGCGGAGCGTGCGGCGTGCGCGGGCAGGCGTCGCGCGAACGGAGGTCCGGCTCCGGCACGGCAGCGACGAGCGGCTGGCTGCTGCTCCTACTTCGGTCCGCTTCTGTCTTCTCACGAACCAAAAAGGAGAAGGAGAAGAAAGGCAGTGACGACTGAGGGACGAAGACGGGCGGCGGAACGGCTGAGCGCGGGCGGCGGGACGAGCGGCGACGGCTGAGGGGCGAGCTGCTGCTGCTCGGCTTCTTCAACTTATGGTTTTGTTCGCTCCAGCAAAGAGAGAGTTGAGAAGGAGAGGGAGTGTCGAGAGAGAAGGAGAGAGGAGAGAGAAGAAGAGATAAGAGAGAAGAGAAGGGATAAGAAGAAAGCTTTGACTAGTCAAAGTAGAGAGAGAGAGAAGAAGAAGATGCCAATTTGAAATTGGCAAAAAGGGGGTGTTCGGTGGGGGTGCGCACGAAGGGGGAAGGGAGAGGAGAGAGAAGAGAGAGAGAGAAAAAGAGAGAAAAGGGAGAGAGAAAAAAAGAAAAGAATAATACTATTCTTATTTTTCTTTTCTCTTTCTATTTCCCTTTCTATTTCCTTTCGGTCTTCAATTTTTCCTCCGATAATTTCTTTATTGAAATTTCAGACTCGCCAATAAATTGACAGACGATGAGACGGTCCCAAAAATGAATTGTGACATGCCCGAATATTTGATTCCCAAAACCGAATTAAATTTCATGATTAAAATCTATCATACGCGATTTTAGTCCAATCCAACCAATTAAGTAGCTTTTAGGGATTTTACCGCGGTTATATCCCTTAACGGCTTCACCCAATAGGTTAGCTAACTCGTAAGTGATCAGCTCAGAGAAAAAGGATCATAGGCGCGCCGACGATATGCGCATTTCACTTTATCGAAAATGGGTTGAATTTCAGGATGTCACATGAAGAACCAGAGGAGCTCTAGCAACTGTGATGGGTCCCCCTTCAAGCAACTTCCTACGAAACTCACTATTTGGAATGTGTATGAAAAAGAACCCTTGTCCATTAGCCATAACTTTCAAAATATGCGGACCCCAAGCATTCTTGAGAGCTATTTCTGTGACTTTGAAAGGAAGACATCTGCCCATAAAATAGCCCACAAGACATTCATAAAGCATAGGATCAACAGCTTCTACATCCAAGTCATTCATTTCAACTACAGGTTTGTTATTGATAACAATTGGAGGGGAAAACTCCAAGTCATACCCATTCGTTACTCTTGCTATAGCCACCCAAGTGCGGTTATTCGGATTTTTGGATTCACCCCTAAGCTAAGGTCATTTAGATTGCGATCTACCCCTACTTCTAGCACCCTGACCAGCAGGAAAACGAGGGGGTTGCAATAGTTCAGATTTATCCTTAAACCCAGCAAGAGCCAGATCCTTATGACCAAGGTCCTCATTCAATGATTCTTCTAAGGTAGAAAAGCCATGAGCAGGAGGAGAAAGGTTGCGAGAAGTAGGCCTTTCCCCTCTGTTATGGGCCCGAATCATTGAAGATTCCATCAGAATAGCAAAAGGCGTAGCAACAATAAAAGACCGAACAAAACCCTAACCACATTCGGCCATTGAAGCCCAAAAGAGAAAACGTACTAGGCTTTGAGTAGAGGGGTTTTGAAGAGAGTCACCAAGCGCCCCTTTACCCCAATGAATGGCCCCAACCACTGGTCAAACCACCGGAAAACAGCAGCACACCAGAGCACCGAAACAGTAGAAAAATTGCCTGCTTGGGAGCTTCTGCTATAACTCCTATTTCAATTTTTTTGTCTATGAAAGCTCAATGTTATTAGGAATTAACTTTGAGCTTTCAACGTTTAGCTAAATACTAAAAGTTATTTTTTTCTTCCAAAACTATCCTCACTCATTCTTCAAATTTCTAATTTTGCCCTCGCTATTTTTTTTTAAATGCCAAAATAATGCAAATATATATAAATACTAAATATATATATATTGGTCTTCTAAATATATATATATATATATATATATATATATATATATATATATATATATCATTATTGTCAAAATTTATATTTAAAAAGTTGCTTACTATTTTTTTCAATTTAAAAAAAATTAAAAATTAAAAAATTCCGATGAAGGGTTTGGTCTCTTTTTTATTATATATAATTATATATATGTATTTGATTTGTTGGCATTATTTTCAAATTTATATTTAAAAAGTTGCATACCTTTTTTTTTCAATTTTAAATAAATAAAAATTAAATTGTCATACATGAGAGTAGTATATATACTAAATTAAATTTTGCTACAGAAATAATGATGATTTCCACATGAATCTTGCTCCATTAGATCTGAAAACCCGATTGACCTTTAGTGAACATATTAGCTACTTGAAATACTTGCTCATCGCTAGTAGATGATGCTTTTATTTATCATCCTTGAAATTCAATTATTCATCCATCACGTGATGTTTGTACTCATTTATGTAATTTATAGTTTATCTTTATCATTTTGTACACAATGGACTTGTCAGTTCGCTCTAACTTTTCCAAAACCTAATGAATGTATGTGGCCCCTTCCTCAATTATTTGTGTACCGCTCCCTCTTTTTTGTGGGGTCATTGACAATGGTGGAGCTGATAACGGAAAAAAAAAAGTGCTAAAAATGTCATTAATTTATTACATTTGTATCAATTC
Organism: Eucalyptus shirleyi; assembly: GCA_017140165.1. Taxonomy (NCBI): domain Eukaryota; kingdom Viridiplantae; phylum Streptophyta; class Magnoliopsida; order Myrtales; family Myrtaceae; genus Eucalyptus; species Eucalyptus shirleyi. Next base: position 17,943,038 of record CM029450.1, read on the forward strand.
AATCCTAAACTTTTTAATTGGACCATTTTAGTCTTAAACATTTCCAATTAGAATCAATTTGGTCCATCTAGTCAATTTAGACAAGAAATCGCTAATGTGAATGACAGTTGGCACAACCAGCAATGACGTGGACTTTTTTTAAAATATTTTTAAGTATTTTTTCCTTTTTTTCTTATTTTTCCTTATTTTCCATTTTTTCTCCTTTTCCATGCGGCTGGTATTGGCCATGGTCAATGACCGGCCACAATTGAGGGCCAGTACTAGCCATGGCTAACGAGGGCATCGTGGCCCTCGTCGTGTCATGTAGGATGGCCAGCATCCACATTAGCAATTTTCTGTATAAATTGGCCGGATTGACTGAATTGATACAAATGAGAAAATATTTATGACTAAATTGATCAAATTGAAATGTTTAGACTTGAATTGACACCAATACAATAGGTTGATGATTTTTTTGATACTTTTCCCAGCATATAACTCATGAAATCAAAATACTAGAGGATGTAACTCAACTAATATCAAAATACTAGATGATTTGATCCATCGAATCACTACGTCAAAAGCTCAATTTTTTAATGCGATGCTATCAAGGACTGGTTCAATAATCTACTCTTGATTCGTGTATGGACATGTATGAATCACACATCTTTGTCAGTATAGCTGCACATCACTGGTTGAGGAGAGAGCCGACCCCAAAACAGGTGAAGGACGAGGCGGACCCCTAGAAGTAGACGAACTTGACTTGTTCACGCTATCACCCACGGCCATTTAAATGTCTTATAAACTAGATTTTTATGTTTCATTTAGGAAGTATTTTTTTTTTTTGTCAATGTTTGCAATATGAATGTTGCACAAATCAACGATGCTAAGCCAAAAAAAAAAAAATTAATTAAGGTTTGATGTTAACTTGGCCACCAAAGCGGAGCACATGTGGGGTAGATAATATTCGTCTCCTGGATCCATCCTCCATACTTTAAAAAATGAAGCTTCGTGGGAGGATGACAGAGTGAAAGGTGGCCCTCTTATAAGTTCCGCATGTCTTCATCTCGTTATTTTCCTGGCCGTCTTTCTCTGATCTTTTCCCACCTCCACCACCAGGTTTTCATATTAAGAAAATAAAATAAAAATCTAAGAGAAAATTTTTAGATAGAGCTTCATATTCAAATAGTTTCGTGGATAAGATAATTAGAAGAGTAAACGAATAGTTTCCACTTACTTTTTTCCAAATATGTGAAAAAATTATCAGAATGCTTGTGAATCTCGTACATTGTTGCACATGCTTCCCGCGCAATATTATTACGGACATAGAGATCTGGGAAGGGGAAAGTGCAAAAAATCATAAGGACAATGCCACCATTTCGACTCCGTCATTACCAAGTAAATGACAGTCCCTTCTCCTCGTTAGGTTTTGCAATGTGAGAACTAGAAAACCTGATTAGTAGGTTTTTCTCAAAGAGTCGAGTAACGAATGGATCTAGTATTCTCAAGATCAAAAGCGAATGTCTTTTAAAATCAACCTTCTCTCTTTTTTCTTGATCAATGTTTGAGAAATCCAGGTTGCTAAAGAGTAAGCACATTTTTTTAGGCTATTTTCAGAAGTACGATACTATGTGATTTGTTAATGGGTTTTGTTAATATAATAGTTTTTGAGCTATTGTGATAATAACAACTTATTGTAAGTCATAAATTTTTTAAGGAATGGATCCCATAACAATTTATAGTTATTTATTATTTAGTTTTTTGTGATCTGTAATAAAAAAATATTCTCTTAATAAATTAAAGATTGTTATGCAACCATTTCTCTATACTAATTATTATGCACGTATGAAATGATTGAACTGTCGTGGTGAGGAGTGGAACTCAGTTGACGCCACTAACCTAACAAAAATCAAGAACAGGGTTACTTGAAAGATGCAAAGGAAATTTTTAAAAAAAAATAGTGTTGGGATTTATAAGCAAGGCATAGACTCATCATATTATTAATACATGTTGTTTTGATATAGTAAGAGAAATGCAAGCAAGATAATCTCATAACGTTTTAAAGTTCGACAGTGTGCTATTGACCACGTAACTATTGCTAGGGGACCGAATAACTTGCTCTTCCACCCCCAAGGTAGCTGCCACCTCTTAACACACGATATAGCTTCCACAAGGTTATTCAGTCTTAGGTTGCGTGTATTTAAACAAAAAAACCTTAAGGGTCGAGACCAATCCACCTAGGTATTGCTACGTATTAATGCAATATAACGTGTGTAAAATTTATGAAAATCAACAATCTGTGTCATGTAATGACGTTCATGCGCCTTATCAGTTGTCTCATTTCCTATCATCACTAAAACATGTGAAGGCTTAGTATGCGAAATCATCACTTAATTTCATAAACTGCAATTTATGAGATCTATATACCTCATGTTTATTTCTTTTCAAGCTAACAGTTATAAAATGGTTTGTCTTGCCCTTCAGAATAATTCTGGATACGCTACTACTACCTGACTTGAAGTCGTATCATATGTATAGATCTGTATCAATCTTAGGCTTCGGAAATGCGGTAGTTTACATTTGAGTGGTGCTGCCATCACCGTCTCACGGTGTGATGGTCAAAGGATATTTCCCCTATCAAACACAAGCACTAGGAAGTTTCCAAGCAAGACGCGAATCTCCCTCTCTCTCAACCAAGGTGTGTGGCTGAGGATTGACCGGCCACTTTCCAAGCTCACGGTACAGCTAGCCAAGCATTTTCCTTTACATTTCAATTCCTTGTTAAATACATTTTTCCATAAATGAATTAAGGAAAATAATCTTTAAACTTTAGTTCAATGGGCAATGTATCCTGGAATTTTTAGTACGTCCAATGTAGTCCTTAAATTATGTCTAAGTATTCAATTTAGTTCACAAACTTTCAATTTGAAAAGTTTAATCCCTTAACTACTCAAAGATGTTTAATGCCATCCTCCCGTACTATTCACAATTTCCTAAAATTACACTGTTGCCCAAATTTATAAAAATCTTTTCATTTCAATCCACTATCTATATTGAAAATATGTAATCTCTTTTTATTACATTTTTACCTTTTTGGTTTTTATAATTTCATTTTTAAGTAATATTTTAACTCATAATTTCTAAACTAGTAAAAGTATAATCTCATTTAGAGTTATATCGGATTGATATTCCCGCTACTTTAAGAATGAATGTTTCATAAGGGTATCTCAGTATGATATTAGTTATCTACATATAATTGTGCTTGTATTAATTTAGACCTTGTTCTGAATTTTTAAGATATATAAAATCTTGTTTCTCATTTTCTAAATTAAATTTAGTCAATTGTGTAAGCTAGGAAATTAAAATAGCAGGAATATCAACCCAATATTACTCTAAATGATGTTCCGCTTTTACTAATATGGTGATCATAAGTTTCGTATATTTAAATAGAAATAACCGTCTTATTCATAAAAGACCAAAAATGCAATAAGAAAAGATTGCTAACTTTTTGTTGATGTAGATAATGAATTGATATTTAAAAAATAAATAAAATTGAGGAAATATAGTAATTATGAAAACTTATGAATAGTATAGAGGATGACATTGAGAGTTTAGAAATATTTGAGGGACTAGATTGCACAAATTGATAGTTTAAAAATCAAATTGAACAATTAGAAATAACTCAAAGATAACATTGAACAAATTCAAAGTTCAAGGATGACATTATACATCATGTCAAAGTTTAAGGACTATTTTTATTATGTCGCCAATGAACTAAGTAACCACATTTTTACTAAGGAAATTATATGATTTTTATCATCTAACTTTTTAACTCGAAATTAGTCATAATTGGTAACCGTGCTAAAGATCATATTAATTTTCAACACTCATTAGTGTTATCAAACATGTCCTTAATGTGTTGACTAAGGGCTTGTTTGATAAAACTAAAAATAAGCATTGAAGATTTAAGCATTGAATTTCAAGCGTTGAACATAGAAACAAAAGGCTATTTGATCATTAAAATTTCTCACCAAATATGATTAGTTTCTTACTTCAATAAACATAAAGTTGTGATTATTATCAGTAAGTTTTCATAAATGGTAAGGTTCTAAATTACTGTAAGTTCTATTTCCTAGTGAACAAATTAAATGCCCTTTTTTACTTACCAAATTAAGTGAACTTTTGACTTAATTGAGTCTTTTAAATCAACACTAAATAAAGTCATCCAACAAGTTTAATATATTTAGATGCTCTATTTCTAATTTTCGACACTTAATTAGGTTATCAAATAGGAGGGTTAACAGGGGCTTGTGTGATAAAACTATAAGGATTGTTTTGATAAGGGCTAAAAATTTAAGTATTGAATATTAATTACTAAGTATTCAAGTTTTGAAACTGAAAACATAAATTATTTGATGATAGATGAAAATAAAATACTAATTGCTGCTAATTTCTTTACAAACATGGAATAGTGAACATTATTGCAAGGTTTTGATAATGTAATTTATAAAATATATATTTCCATTGTAATTGTATCATCGAATCAATTCATTAAATCCTTCCTGTTTTATAGCATTGAGTGATTTGTGACTTAAAACAATCAATGTTGTATGGTTCGTAACATTGTCAAAAGCACTCAATGGGAATAAGTACTGAAAAGTTTTATTTTCAAAAGTCAAAACATTAGTTAATGCAATAAGTAAGGGAAGGATTATCTAATTCATACGTCAACAAAAAAATTTGTCGATGGCAACTAGAATCTCGCCAAAGCTAAAGCCAAGCAATGATGACTGTTGTTATATGTTTGGTAAGAGATCAATAATATTCAGCTAGCGTGTGCTAAATGTCGTGCACAAAGTCGATAATAATCAAGTTATCATATAAGCTTGCTCATTAGGTATTTTTTTTGTTGTTGTCTAGTCCTATCCTATATCTATTTTATAAGTCATTGTGTGTGTTATCTACCATGCACAAGTTACTAAACTCTGCTCCCTCGCTCACGTATCCTCACCCCAATGGTTAGCTCATTAGGTGTTGAATTGTCAAATTTCAGTACTTATTTTTGCAGCTAGAATCTTGCCAAAAAAATTTTTAAAAAAAAATTATCAAAAGCGACCATTTCTTTTTGTTTGGCAATAAATTAATTTTATTGAGCTGCATCAGATATTCAGAAATGTACACATAAACCGAAGAATTCAAGAGTCTAAGAGACTTTGTTAAACAAAAGTTTTCAAACTTTTCCTTTTCCGTAACCACCACGGGTGGAATAAATTAGGCAACAAATTAAAAAATCACTATCATGCATCTCTTCAAGAGTTGCATTCACAGATTTTCTTCCTCTTGATTTTGATCTCAATCCTGAAATTTCTTCTTTAGGTCTCTACAATCTCATTTTAGATGGCTTTTTTTTTTTTTTTTTCACAATTTCAGCAAATCATTCCTCCACGTGCTCTAGATTTGCTTCTCCTTCGATCTGCCACAGTACTCGTTCTGCCCTCATCGATTCTTCTTCCTCTACCATCATATTCAAGGCAGCATCTAAAGATTCACCCAATTCTCTACGGTGAATATCCTCGCTAAGAATCAAATCTCGAATTGCTTGGAGCTTCAACTTTATCTTACCAGATGAACTACTCACTACAATCACGGTTACGCTCCAACTTTCAGGTAGAGAAGATAATAAAATTAAAGCCCTTTTCTTGTCATCAAATTTGATATCCACAGAGCTCATTTGAGTCATGATCACGTTGAATTCATTGATGTGATCAGTCATAGAAGCACTCTCGTCTATCTTCAAATTGAAAAAATGACGTATCAAATGTACATTGTTTTATACAAAAGGCTTCTCGTACATATTAGACAATGCCACTATCAAATCCACCACTGTCGCCTCATTGGCAATGTTGAAAGCAATGTTCCGCGCCATTGTGAGATGAATCAAACCCAAAGCTTGCCAATCTAACAATTTCAACTCTTCTTACTTCATAGAGTCTAGTTTCTTTCTAGAGAGAGGTTGATGCAAGTTATTTAGGTACAGCATATCCTCGATCTATATCTTCTAGAAACCAAAGTCCTTGCCATCGAACCGATCAATCTTCACCTTCCCTTTATCCATATTCGCTCCCACTATTTCACCAAAACTAGGCTCTTGTTAAGAATGCGAATATATGAAGAGAAAAAATAGAGAAAAAATCAAACAAGAATGTTTACATGGAAAACCCTTCCCAAAATCGAGAAAGGGAAAAACCACAATGCCACACTTCGCAATCTTTTGATTATCAATATCAGTATTACAAGCTCTAGGATTACAAGTTTCAGCGTTATAACTATAAAAGATATTGCCCCCATCAATATCAGTGTCACAAGCTCTAGGATACAAGTTTCGGTGTTACAGTTATAAAAGATATTGCCCCTATATATGGGAGGAGTTTGGAGCATACATAATTAATATGGAAATTAGATGTATATCATTAGCAGCAATAAAAGCCTACTTTAACATTATAGGATGAGTAACCTACTGGAAAGTACCTACCCAAAATAAATTGTTTTGTGCTTGAAGATTATTTTCCTCTATCAGACTTCACAACTCCATTAGCTCCATCTTAATAAGATCTTTGTCAAACATTTACAAGAGGATATCCAATCCGGCGACTTCTCCAAATAGCCATGCAAGTAGAGATGTTTAAGATACTTGGGAGGCTAAGATAAGCGATAAAGATCAAGTATCTTGTCCTTACCAAGCCGCATGCAAATTGAGGGACTTTAGCTCCTTTAACTTCTCAAGGGAAGTGCACAACAACTCACCATGTTCCTTAATCAACTTAGTGATTTCTAATCGCCTTAATTTTGTTAGATTCCCAAGATCTTCCAATACGCTATCGCCTGCTTCCATGAGACATAGCTTTTCTAAGCACTTGAGCCCTCAAACTCTGCATAATGCCTTGAAGCCAATTAGCTCGTAACTCTCAATCGGGGGTCTTTCTCTTGGTGATAAATCAGGGTGTGATGAATTCTTTTCAATCCTTCAAACTCCTTAGGCAATTCAATCAATAACCAAGCTTCATTTAAGCTCCAAAAATTCAAGACACGTAAGCCTTCCAATGGAGTTTGGGATTTCTTCAATTGAGGTATCCCTTAAGCTCAAGTACTTGAGAAGGATTAACTTGAACAATGCATCTAGAATGGTCTCCAGAGGTGCACCTGTCGGATCCAACAACTTGAGAAGCTTAAAATTGAATGGAAACAGTGGATTCTCAAAAGTCTCCAATGGCGAAGCTTCAGGCATTGTTGTCTCATTTGAGGAGACATTAAGCACGAAGAAGGAATGAAGTGGAGAGAGTTTCTCTTCATTCAAATCTTTGACCGTTCCTCCTTGGACAGATAGGTATCTTACTCTTTCAGGCCAGTTGGTGCTACCCTCACTAGTTTTCTTTAATAAGTCCAGATGATCAGAAAAGGAAGCAATACTCTCTCGCACAAGGTTATCCAATTTGAATGTGGAAAGCTCTCCATCACTTCTTTCTTCCACCGGATGGATGCACTTTCTATAAAGAAGATCACTGAGAAAACCCTCTACTTCTCTTAGATTGGTTAGAAATCATTTTGCAGCCCATAAGCGAGAAACTCTGCTACAATTGATCTCCCTATTCTCAGGGAAAATGCTCAATTACAAAAGGCAGAGCAGACGATGGTCATTGGATAGGATCTCCAGTACTTGTGAGGAAAGGTTCAATAAAGGGAGGTCATCTGAGGGGAGGATAATCGGCGCCCATTCATCACTTCTTTCTTTAGGCAGACTCTTATAGCATGCATGGTAACATTTCTATTTTTTTTATTTTTTCGGTTCTTTTGTTCTCCATAACAGAAAAAGAACCAAAAAAACAAAATTCCATTTGATAACATCACTTAATTTTTCTTTTTTCGGAAAGAAAGACAGTCGAGAAATAGATTTAGAACAAAAACAAGAGGTGAAAAAATAGTTTCTTGTTTTCGGAAAGAATTTCTAAAAATAAGTCATTTTTTTTCTTCTTTTTTTTTTTTTGGTTCTTCCTCTTGTAATCTTGCGGCTGCTGGCCGGCGCCAATCACCGGTCATCAGCCGCACAGTTGCTGCCGCGACCGACAGCTAGAGGAGGAGAAAGAAAAGAGGGGAATAAAAAGAAAAATCTAAAACAATTGTTAAAAAATTAAAAGAAATTCTATGACACAAAAAAATTTGTTGCGTATTAAACGCATTCCCCTTTTTTTTTGTTCCAGGAATATAAATTCTGTATAGCTATCAAATGCTTTGTTTTACTTAAAATTTGTTTTAGGGATAGAAATATAAAAAAATATATTTTAAAAAAAAATTCTCGAAATAGAAATATCACCAAACACATACTTAAACTTACTAAGAACCGGTTGGCAAACTTTATTCAATGCGTGGCCCACATCAATCTCGATGAAAAGGGTGCCCGAGATCGTATCCCGAAGCGGCAGCTACTAGCCCAACTCCGGCTGCAATCAGTGTGGATCAAGCGAAATTTCGTGGAGCAAATCCTCCTCCTTTTTTCCCCTGGGATTTGCCCTCGGGTCGAAACACCCATATGTTTTCCTCGACTCTTTTGTCTGCCATCTTTCCTTTGCCGTCTCACCAGTCCATAGATCTACAATTCAGCTGTTGCAGGTGCGTTCTTGCCAAGTTTGGTCAACCACAGAGACTTGTTCGATTAGAAGCAACAAGTGATTAAATTCAATAGTTCCTCGTATAAAATTGTTGACTCTTGAAATATAATAATATGAAGAAAATAAAATTGTTTCGAACACTGACAAAACCAGAAGCCGTCTTTGAATCATGAAGGAGACGGTCTAGAAGACTTGAATCTGCGAAGGAGCCAATCACTGCCAGGCCCCTGTTGAACCACTTCAACAATGGCGCTCCAAAAATAGGAATGAAATTTGAATATTATATATATATTGAATGTTCGTCATCTAACGTGCATATGTTTTAGATTTAGGGCGTTATCCAAATTAGGAAACTTTCCTAATTTGAAGAAGTGCTAAGCCAGAAATGCGATTTTTACCCGATATACGGCCAATCACACTCATAATCCTTTGGAAACAATCGTCAGTTGTATTTATTGCCACATTTTAATCGAATGGAATATTCAGTGCGTATCTTTTGTGATGTGATGACTGTCTCTTGCCATGAATGTCCACCTTTATTTGAATGTTTCCTGTTTGAAAACTACTAAAAAAATATCATCTCTATATTTTTGCACGATAATTTAAGATAGCGTTTCCTTAATAGATTAGATTTGCATGTTTAGGTAATCTCGCTTGAATCGGACTTGGCTCGCAATACTTGCACTCCCTCTTTCTGTTTGGTTTTAGTAATAGACGGTCCAACACAGACACACGGACATAAGGAAACACTCGATTAAGCTTGCAAGCCGATCGAATCGAACTTTGTTAGGCTCGAACTCAGCTCGACAAGTTACTCGAGCTGCTTGAAATCAAGTCGAGCTCAGAGAAATCGAGCCGATCTCGAGGAAGGGAAAAAGTCCAGGACGAGGAGCATGACTCATTTACAGAGACTAATCAATGCAACTTTGAAATCGGGGAAGATCGAGAAGAAGCTTCCCAGCTTAGGCCGGAAGTTCAACACCCCCGCATGGCCAAATGCCTGAAAATCTGCGCATGATAGGACTAAGAAAACATATGGATCTATATTTTAACTTCTTAACTATAGAAGACTCTGTCCTATGTCTCTTCGTGATCAAAACTACGATTTAACCTAATATATTTCAATCTACTCTTATGGTCCATTTATTTCACGAAATATGTTTTCCTCATTTTTCAATATTTGGTTCTCTTAAAGAAAATGAGTCAGCATAGAATATTTTCCTACAAAAACTTAAATTCAAGAAGATGATTTCCTATTTGAAAAAATTGAAAAATATTTTCCAAAATATAACTAAATATGTTTAGACTCGAACTCTGCACCTGGGCACGGAAACCTCAGCCGGTCTCCAATAGCTGGGCTTGGGTCCATCTAGGCTGGGCTCAGGCCTAGGCCCCCAACGTCCATGCCCAAGTCCATTGAGGCCAAGCCCAAACCATTGGTACCCATACCCTTCAATTGTAACAACCCAGGCCCCACTGTATAATATTGTACACTTTGGATACTGAATCCTTACGGCTTTAAAACACGTCACACAAATTAAATGGACCTAAGCATTATAAACTAGCCCTAGGACTCCCCCCTAAGCGATGTGGGACAAGAGATGTGCCCCCGCGCTTGGGCTGTCACATCAACACCCGAGGTCAAGTCTATAAAGGTCGTGCTTGGATCCCCGACACTCAAGCTTTGGTCATGACCCTTAGGCGCGAGTCCACAAAGGCCATGCGCAAGCCCTTGGTACTCAGGTTTGGGTCATTGGTTAATAAAATGTTTGTTTTTTGATAAAAATATTTTTAAAAATCCGAATTTTTATTTTTTTCAAATTTTAAATTATTGTTATTTTGATATATTCATTTCTTAGTTATTTTTCTTTTCTTTGCTTCTACCTTAATTGGTTGTGGCTACAACCAATGCCAACTACAGGGGAGCTCAAGCTTGGCAAGCTTCGAACATGTTGATCCGGCAAGGCTTGAGCTCGCGATTGTCATTATGGCAGCAACTGGCCAAGGAAGAGGAAACATAAAAGAAAAGAATATATAAAATTAAAAATAACTAAGAAATATGAATTTTTGATTATTTTTCTCATCATATTTGACTTACTAAATAATGAAAAATACTTTTTGGGTCTTTTTCAGGTTTCCGTAGAGACTTACTGAAAAATATTATTTAGAATGAGACGTTTTCCGTCCAACAAACAGATCATTAATCTCCTGTGGGTCATAGAGTTGCGGTAATTGACTTTCGCGATCACAGGTTTTCTCTGAAAAATTGTCGGCACGGTCGTTCACACACTAATCGTCAAGGAAATCTTTGGTGGAGCCGACAGACCAATCGGAAGGTGTGGCTCCTGTTACACCAGTTTTTTATACATCTATTAAGTTTTACACCAGTTTTTTATACATCTATCGAGTTGACTCCTTCCTAGGTTGAATCTGACTTCAACCTAGGGAGGCCCATCTGTCATTATTGCATTAAAAAACTCATACTTTCATTGTCAAATAAAACCGGAATTAAAAATTTGCAAACGTCAGAGGTCAAGCTCGAGTAATAAGTACTCTGCACCACCCGCGATCGAAAGAGCTGAAATTGCCGGCCTTCGTATGCTTTCTCTTTAGTTGTTAACGAGGTGGGGAGGGGCGACTAATGCCAGCGATCCTCCATGAGTATCATCGTAAGGATTCCACACCCACCAATGAATATTCGACTCAAATAATAAGTACCTAAGTAGTGTCAACACGCAATATGGACATGCGACACATTGACACATCATTCTTAAAAATAAAAAATTTCGACATATTAAAATACATTGTTTATTAAATGAATAATTTTATTTTTAATTAATTTCATTCAAATTCACAATTAAATAAATTACTATAAAAGAGCATACAATGAATAATAATATTAATAAAAAATCTATTCATAGAAAATTCAAAAGATATATTCATAATTAATATGTATCCATATTTGGGAAAATGTTTCTAACTATAACAAAAGTTATTAATGAAACTAATGACTAACAATAAATTATAATTAATTAATTTAAATAAATTTATAATCTTTTACAATGATCAAAATTTATCATTATTCAACATTAGTTTTTTTATTTTCCAAAATCACTTTGTAACCTCTTTTATATACTTTTCTGTTAAAAAAATGCAAACCTTCGGGAGGTACACCCCAGCCCCCATGCCCAAATTTATTTCACTTATTTCTTTCGCTCAGTTCTCCCCTCCCCTTCCCAAAAAAAAAAAACACCTGTCAAACTTCACTTTCTTTATTAAAAATTCAAGTCACCCTCTCATCCACCCACCTTGCAAAAGGAAAAAATCATGCCGAGGTCCCATCAAAATCCCATTTTTATTTTTATTTTTATTTTTAGTTTCCTCCCTCAAAAATCTTAGCTACTACCTCCTCCTCTTACTTGCACGACCCTCTTCCTCTCAATCTCTGCTCTCTCTCGGTCGCCTCATTAACCATCACAATCACTCGCCTCCAATGCTTCCTCTTTCGCAGCCGTAGCCTCGTCGTCAACCCTCCATTGTGGCATCGTAGTTGCGACCCTTTGGGTCACTTCAGTCTTTACTCTTCCTCTAGCCCTCCCTTGCCATCGCTCCGGGCCTTGCCTCTACTCTATCGCCTTTGCCTCCACTTTCCATATCTTCTTCAACGATTCTCCCTACCGGACATACGTGTCGATGTGTATCAAGAAAAGTTAATCACACGTCAGAAAATCAACACGTGTTAATAGCATGTCCGAGCGTGTTGGAACGGTCAGACACGCCGACATGTGTCAGAACTATGGTTTAACCTAATATATTTCAATCTACTCTCACGGTCCATTTATTTCACAAAAAAATATTTTCCTCATTTTTCAATTTTTGGCTCTCTTAAAGAAAATGAGTCAACGTAAAATATTTTCCTATAAAAACTTAAATTCAAGAAGATGATTTCCTATTTGAAACAATTGGAAAATATTTTCCAAAATATGACTAAATACGTTTGGACTCAAACTCTGCACCTGGGCACGAAAACCTCAGCAGGTCTCCAATAGCCAAGTCTGGGTCCATCGAGGCTGGGCTCAGGCCTAGGCCCCTAGCGTTTATGCCCAAGTCCATTGAGGCCAAGCCCAAACCACCGGTACCCATACCCAATGCTTCAGCACCCAAGCTCAGGTCTATAAAGGTCGTGCTTGGGTCCCCAACACTCAAGCTTTGGTCATGACCCTTAGGCGTGAGTCCACAAAGGCCATGCGTAGGTCCTTGGTGCTAGGTTTGAGTCATTGGTTAATAAAACGTTTGTTTTTTTATAAAAAAAATGTTTTTAAAAATTCGGATTTTTAATTTTTTTCAATTTTTAAATTATTTTTAATTTGATATATTCATTTCTTTTATTTTTTCTTTTCTTTGCTTCTACCTTGGTTGGTTGTGACTCCAGCCAATGACCAGCTACAAGTGAGCTCAAGCTCGGCAAGCTTCGAGCTTGTCGATCTGACAAGGCTTGAGCTCTCGATCGTCTCTATGGCAGCAACTGGCCAAGAAAGAAGAAACATAAAAGAAAAGAATATATAAAATTAAAAGTAACTAAGGAATACAAATTTTTGATGATTTTCCTTATCATATTTACTTATTAAATGATGAAAAAAAAAATTGGGTCCTTTTCAGGTTCCGGTAAAGACTTACTGAAAAATATTTTTTAGAAATGAAGCATTTCACGTCCGACAAACAGATCATAATCTGCTGTAGGTCATAGAATTGCAGTAATTGACTTTCGCGATCAAAGGTCTTCTTTAAAATATTGTCGGCAAGGGAGGGGGGCTGGCGCCGACAGACCAACAGGAAGGTATCGTTCCTGTTACACCAGTTTTTTATACATCTGTTGACCGTACTCCTTCCTACTTCCTAGGTTGATCATCTGACTTCAACCTGCGGAAGCCCGTCTGTCATCATTGCATTAAAAAACTCATACTCTCATTGTCAAATAAAACCGGAAATAAAAATTTGCAAACGTCAAATGTCAAGCTCGAGCAATGAACAATCGAAAGTGCTGAAATTACTTCGCATGCTTTTTCTTTAGTTGTTATCGGGGCGGGGAGGGGCGACCAATGCCCAGCGATCTTCCATGAGTATTATCGTAAGGATTCCACACCAGCCAATGAATATTCGACTTGAGCAATAAGCACCCAAGTAACATCGACACGTAATATAAACATGCGACACATCGATACATTATTTCTTAAAATAAGAAAATTCCGACACGTTAAAATACGTTATATATTAAATATATACTTTTATTTTTAATTAATTTAATTCAAATTTATAAGAGCCTACAATGAATTTGTAATAATAATATTAATAAATATATTCATAGGAAATTCGAAAGATGATTTCATAATTAATGCATATGCATATTTGAGAACATATTCTATAATGATAAAAATTTATTATTATTCAACATTTAGTATTTTTATTTTTCAAAATCACTTTGTAACGTCTTTTATATATTTTTCTGTTAAAAAAATGCAAACCCTCGGGAGGTACACCCCAACCCCCATGCCCAAATTTATTTTACTCTCTTATTTCTTTGGCTCAGTTCTTGCCCCCTTCCCCGCCCCACTCCCAAGAAAAAAAAAAAAAAAAAACCTGTCACACTTCACTTTATTAAAATTTCAGGTCACCCTCTCATCCACTGAAAAAATATTGGGTGGTCCGGGACCTCCACGTCAGCGTGGTCCCCGGCCACTCACGAGATGCCATGTGGAGGGGTGGGCCCCACTTGTGTCTTCTGCCAACTTCTCATCTCTCTCTCCTCTTCCTAGCCTGCCGATGCCCTCTCTCCTCCCAGCCTGCACGCTCTCTCTCTCCTGTCAGATTATTTATTGCGGACGTTTTTCTCTTTCCTTCGTTTGAGAAAGAAAACGTGGTTCGGACGCACGTCCCTCTCCATTTCTTTCCTTTCGAATTTTTGAATCTGAAATTCTCTCTCTGCGCTCGTTCCCCTGCCGTCGCCGACGAACCACATTACGGCCACTGCTACTCCGGTGCTCGCTCGCTTCTCTCTTCCGGCTCGTTGCTGCTCCGTCGTTCGTTCCGGCGTTCCCGGGATCACAGATGCAGCACGCAGAGGAGAAGCAGGCCTCTTCGGGCTCCCCTCAACGTCGGCGAGCGTCGCCCGCCGAGCGAGACCCCCACACACCGGAAGGCTCAGAGGCGAGGTTGCTGGAGAAGCTGGTGCCGTACGCGAAACGCGACGCCAACGGCCCTCCACCTCCGCCGGTTGCCTTCGTCGGCGTCGGAGTCCGTCGCCCCCGACTCCGACGCCGACGCCCCTTCGCCTCCCTCTCGCGACCTCCGCTCCGCTCTCTCCCTCTTTCCTCTGCGGAGCGCCCTTACTGGCCAACCCCGTGAGCAACCTCTCTCCGAGTCTCCGTCTCCTTCGCGGCCAGGTAGACGTCGTCCATCTCTCTCTCTCTCTCTCTCTCTTTTTGGTGTCACGGATTCTTCTTTCTTATTTCTGTTCCATGTTGATGAGCAAGTGTACTCTAGCTTGATGATGCATCATGGGTAGGTTCATTTCATGAAGATTGAGATTAAGCTACACTGGTGCGGAGGTTGTTCGTAAATGGATGTGCGTCTCTTGTGCCGAATAGAGTGTTCGGTCGTGCCTTGGAAGCTGAAAAGATGAACTTTAGTTGTTTCCTTGTTCTGATTATGCTATTAGTCTGGGATATCACAAGTTCATTCGATGTTGTGATTGAAGTTTCGGTGTCGGGTTATGTTAATATTGGGAAGGTTCAATGCTCTGTGTTAGTTTTTGTTCACACACTGGATTCTCTCTGTGGTGGGTTTGCAGCTTTGGTTTGACCAATCGGCTGGGGCGTGCTTGAGGGGCTTTGATCAACCCGATTCTTGCTCTGCTGGCCATCCTCTTAGAAAAAAGGCGGCTCGTGATTAGTTGTTTCTTGGCTTTGTAATGGACCAAGAGTCCCGAGTGGATGAGGACTTCCCCCCCTTCCAGAAATGCTCCAAACAACCTAAAGCGCCACCATCATCGCCGAAAGTAGACAAACCATCCTGTTTTCGTAAATAATACTGATCAAAATGAAATTGGATTTGTGATGCAGGTGGGCTTGGATGGAGAGAAGGTCCGAGTGTACACACAGTCAGGGTCGCACCGAGTGCAATGGACGGAAGCTACTAAGGGAGTTGGGCGTGCTCTTACATGGTACAAGGTAAGGCATAAATGATCTCTCTTTAACAACATACCATGATATGGCATCCTGAATTTTTGCACTTCAGGTCATCGTGAGATTGGAATTTACTAGTAAAATGCAGAGAATATGACAATAGATCCAACATTAGCATCCCATCAACACTTGGCTAGTTTATGAATTCCTGAGGAGAGGCCCCATGAGAATTCAGTGTAAATTTGACTAGCTACATCTTTTCGAATCGTCTGAAAACTCGATTGTCATGTATAAGACTGTCTAAATGCAATCGCCTACTGATCATTGCTTTTGCAGACATACTTCGATGCTCCAGAAGGAGATCAACCCGTCGCCATTCGCTTGCCTCAAATGACCAAGGGAATGGTTTGGGTCAATGGCAAGAGCATTGGCCGCTACTGGTACACTTACCTTTCCCCCAACTCAGTCGGAGTAAGTACCTGCAAAAGTTCACCCAAGAAAAATACCGCCAAGTAAAATGTAACGCAATTTTGATTTATCCGGTTTTCCCTTCGCTTTATCAGGTACCATATCCCAAGATCCTTCATAAAGTCAACCGACAATCTACTCGTTGTGCTGGACGAAGATGGAGGCAACCCTGAATCAATAGAGATCCTCAGTGTCGACAGGGACACGATCTGCAGTTACATCACCGAGAACCATCCCCCGGTGTGAAGTCATGGGCAAGAAAGAACAGCCACTTCCGCATAGTCTTGGACGAAGTGAAAACGGCAGCACACCTGAGATGCACCAACCACAAGAAGATTGTGGCCATTGAGTTTGCGAGCTTTGGCGACCCTTACGGCATCTGCGGGAACTTCAACTACGGAAAGTGCACATCACCCATTTCCAAGGACATCGTCGAGAAACATTGCCTGGGAAAAACTAGCTGCACGGTTCCGATTGAGCAAGGGCTCTTCGACAAGGGCAATGATGGCTGTCCCAGTATCATGAAGACATTAGCTATCCAGGCCAAGTGCTCCCACTAGAAGCACAGGGTGGCCTATAATTTTCCTCTACATATGGTTTTAAAAGCATTACTTAGCTAACATTTGTAATTCTTCATGACACATGAATAAATTTTCATCCTCTACAGGGTGACCTTCCTTCAAAGGCCTACCATCTACGATGAACTTATGAACCCTATGCCGACAATATCCTAATGCGAACATGTTCAAGCACAACACCACAAAGTCCCTTTAAAGACTAGGTCTTCTGGCTCATCGGAGGGGTTATGAGCAGCTTATATTCTCTTCATTACCATCAAAGCATGTTGGAAAAGAACAGTCGGCACAAGGATCAAACTCGTCCACAGTACATTTTTTGAACATGAATTGGCAAAACATCCAACATAATTAGCACGGATGGTTCCACCAAACTAGATATTCTTTCTGCATTAGAAACCACAAATGCAGACGCCACACATCCACGAGCAAACCAATTGAACGAAATCGCTTCCATTCGATTATGCAATAATATAATAAACATCGAAAGTAGGTATAGAAGAGGATAAAGCTATTTTTGTCGTTTCTTATTCCCTTCAAATCCATCTTTTATGACATACATGTATGATAGTTAAATAGAGCAAGTTGAAATGGAAAGGGGGCAAAAACAAATGGTAGGCTTCAAATTCTCTCTCCTTACGGCTCCGGGCTTCCTGAATAAAATCCAATCAAAATCTGAAAGAAGATGCAAAGACTTAGCAACAGTTGTCAAGAAAAACAGAAGCTGCCAACAAACCAAGACTGCAAAACCTTACATGGGATGACAGAGCTGACATTTGGATTGCCTCTATTTAGGACAAAAAATGATGCCATTTCTTGGGAAAACTGCAGAACATGATGCTACTTCCAACACCAAGATCATCAAAGACCAGATATTGACCCCATGTTCTAATATACACAGACCTTTTTGTTAGTCTTAAAATCTCACGATAAATCAAAAGATCCTTGCCCTTCATTGATAGCGTAAAGCAATTTCTTGTACATAATCTCCTGTTTAAGTTGCAGCAAATAGTTAGCGATAGATGCAAATGACTAATGACAGTGAACAGACAGAATAATGAACTTCTACAATTATATATGGTACCTTTGAAGAATATGGGGGAAGTTTTAAGTAATTAGCACAAGTCAGCATGCTTGGCAAGTCGCCATCTGCCGACTCTGAAGGACCAGTTCCATTAGTTGGTACAGTACTGGCAGTAGAAGAATGCTGCACAAATGAGAACAAAATTATTACGGCTTGTATTACTTTGGTGATCCCCAACTAAATCAGCACATGCAGCTAGATCTTCATAAAAATGAGTGATCGAAAAAGCATGCACATAAAATTCCAAATGACACTGTATCCACATGAGCTAGGAGCCTAATTACACCAAATGCTACAGTGTACTTGTAAATCCATATCTGATGCTACTTGGCAAGTTCATGAAGTAATGCAAAGATCAAGAGTGCCCCTTCGATATGGATCCATGTTATCTAATCATTTCATACCTTCCGCACAATTGTCGGCTTTGGATTCGGTACGCCCGGACCACACTGGAGAAAGTCTTGGAGCCCCGGTAACAAAGCGCGAAGGCCCGCTGCTGCTCGGTGTGAACTATCCCATGATCTCAAGTAACTATTGTTAAAAACAAAACAAAAAAAATCTGTGAGCTTTTAAGAAGCCAATAACCACAACCAAAACAGAGCTCCAGATCTACTGAAGAAACACACATAAAATTGCTGGGCTCTTAGCAGTGTAGCCATGATCAAATTTTATGTGCTCCGCAAGTGTCTCTGCCTGGGAAAATTTCTATGATTAACTAAAATACATTTGCCAAGTGTCTGGTAAAGCTTGATGACAATGCCAATGCCAAATTTACCTCCCACATCTCTCTACAGCCACAGGGCAGATAGTCCAGTTCATGTGGAGTAAATATTTGTAGAGATGAGATGTCAAAAACCTGACCAACATATACCGCAAATCAGGTACAATTCTAAAGCGAGAAAAGAGAATCACGCTCACCATTATATTTTTAGTTTTAAAGCATGAGTTAACTGAGTTGCCATGCAAGAATAAAGCCATGACAGAATCATGAAATCAAGATGTTTGGTATAACTGCACAATACTTTATGCCATTCTTATCAAAGCTGTATGGCCTAAAGCCCTCTTGTTTTCATATCACACATTTTTTTAATAGAGGATTATCCCTTTCAGGCAACAAAGCTGGTGAAGTTATCACAATGGTGTCATTGCACACGAAATTATTTCATCAAAGACCATGAAGGCACTTAACCTGATTGAACCCTGCTCTGAATGCCTCCCATCTGTCGAGCAATTCCCGTTTTGAGAGTCGCATCAACCACCAAGGATAAGTATTCCTCCAGGTTATTTATGTCAACCTGAAAAATAACAAGGAAATAAATGCCAAATAAAAAACAAAAGCTCTAGACGCAATTAGTAATGTAAGTCACAAAGCCATACAGTTTTGTCCACCGACTTCAGGACATAGTCCGGATAACCAGGAAGTGTAAAATCGAAACAGAGATCTTCAATTCGGGCCCGCGAAAATGTAAATCAGCAATTGCATCACGATTGTCGTCACTGCTTGATTCCAGAAATCGTTTACGGCAAACAAGAGCATGCAACTCTTCCTATACCTTCCCAACCTCGGCATCAAAAAAGATGATATCACGCAAATCAAGCTCCTAGATCAAATGAAGTAGAGTTATATCACTTTATGCAAAATGCAGCTTTCACAAAAGAGATCATGAGGAAGGTGCGTACTTGTCCAAGCACAAGCTTATAGAACGTTGGAGACATTGGCAGGTCCAAAAGCCGTCCATCTTGAAGAGCTTCAGCCATTACACGTCCCACCAACCGGAAATACTCAACTACCTTGGAGAACTTACTGCTATCGGAAACATCAGCATTTGGAGGCCAAGGGCGAGGGAACAAGAAGAAAAGGGGACTAGAGGTCGCGAGAGGGAGGCGGAGGGGCGTCGGCGTCAGAGTCGGGTTCAGGGGAGGAGGCGGCGTCGGAGTCGAGGGCGACGGAGTGAACCGGCAGAGGCGGAGGTGGAGGGCCGTTGGCGTCGCGTTTCGCTGGAAGAGAGGCACGACTTCGCGGAGGGGGAGAGAGAGAGCAGAGCGGACGTCGCGAGAGGGAGGCGGAGGAGCGTCGGCGGCGTCGGCGGCGTCGGCGTCAGGGTGGGGTGCGATGGAATCAACCAGCGGAGGCGGAGGGGCTCAACCTTTTTTCTCCAACAACCTCGCCTCCGAGCCTTCCGGTGTGTGGGGGTCTCGCTCGGCGGGCGACGCCGCCGACGTTGAGGGGAGCTCGAAGAGGCCTGCTTCTCCTCCGCGTGCTGCATCTGCGATCCCGGGAACGCCGGAACGAACACAACGGAGCAGCAACGAGCCCGAAGAGAGAAGCGAGCGAGCACCGGAGTTGGGGCGGCCTTAATGTGGTTCGTCGGTGACAGCAGGAGAATGGCCGCTTGATGCACGGCGGAGCAAAAACGAGCGCGGAGAGAGAGATTTTCAGATTCAAATTTACGAAAGGAAAAAAATGGAGAGGGGCAGAGGAACGAACGGGCCTTCTATTTCCTTCGTTTGAGAAAGAAAGACAAAAGCTTAAACCGCAATAAATGCTCTGACAGGAGAGAGAGTGTGCAGGCTAGGAGGAGAGAGGGCTCGGCAAGCTAGGAAGATGAGAGAGAGAGGGGAAGAAGGCAGAAGACGCAGAAGACACCAAATGGGCCCACCCCTCCACATGGCACCTCGTGAGTGGCCGGGGACCACGCTGACGTGGAGGTCCCGGACCACCCAATATTTTCTCCTCATCCACCACCTTGCAAAAGGAAAAAATCACGCCGAGGTCCCATCAAAATCCCATTTTTATTTTATTTTTTATTTAGTTTCCTCCCTCAAAAATCCTTACTGCTACCTCCTCCTCCTACTTGCACAACCCTCTTCCTCTCGATCTCCGCTCTCTCTTGGTCGCCTCATTAGCCATCACAATCACTCGCCTCCAATGCTTCCTCTTTCGCAGCCGTAACCTCATCGCCAACCCTCCATTGCGGCATCGTAGTTGCGACCCTTTGGGTCGCCTCAATCTTTACTCTTCCTCTAACCCTCCCTTGCCATCGCTCCGGGCCTTGCCTCTACTCTGTTGCCCTCGCCTCCTCCTTCCATCATCTTCTTCAACGATTCTCCCTACCGGACACATGTGTCAATGTGTATCAAGAAGAGTTGATCACACGTCAAAAAATTTAACACGTGTTGACAGTGTGTCCGAGCGTGTTGAAACGTGTCAGATACGTCGACCTAACACATGTCGGACACAACATGAATGCTCTGACAATGTATCCGTGCTTCACAGATAAGTACTTTGCACCAACCGCAATCGAAAACTCCAAGGTCAGGGAGCCCATAACCACAATTCCATTGATTCGCCCATGAAGTGAATAGTCTCATGAAAGAGAAATAAACCCTTTACAACTAAGCCAACCACCCTGGTGGTCCTGCCTCTGCATGCTGACGATTCTGCGACGAGGATTCTTCATTAAACTTCCTAGGAAAAGGGTTTTTCGGTCATTGGGTATTATTCACGTTAAAGTCACCTAGTAATCAGGCACAAAGAAAGAAGCTTGAAAGCGTTGAAAAAAAGGGGCGGCTTTAAGGCTCCAATAATAGCAAATCGGAATCGGTAATTGGCATTATTGCTATTCTAATACATGATCTGATCTGCTATATTTAGCTTAAACCCTGACCAGTCAATCGGTGTAAAGGCAGACATCATTATTACGTGGATCAAGACGCAAATAATGAAATAACAGGGGAGGAAAAAGAGTTCTTGACGCAGTCTCATTCTCAAGTATTTGATAACGCACCAACTCAAGATTAAGTCGCAAGATTCAAATTGCGCCACCAAACCTCTCTCTCTGTCTATATATAGATCCTCTTGTTGCTCTATTCATCACCTCACAGAAGTAAAGTAAGCTCTCCCGTAATCCTCACATCACATGGCGAAGAGCAAGGTCCTCGTCGTTGGCGGCACTGGCTACGTCGGGCGGAGGCTCGTGCGGGCGAGCCTGGACCAGGGCCACCCCACGTACGTCCTCCAGCGTCCGGAGACCGGCCTCGACATTGAGAAGCTCCAGATGCTACTGCGCTTCAAGAGGCATGGCGCCCAACTCGTCGAGGCCTCGTTCTCAGACCTGAGGAGCCTCGTCGACGCTGTGAGGCGGGTCGATGTCGTTGTCTGTGCCATGTCGGGGGTCCACTTCCGGAGCCACAACATCCTGATGCAGCTCAAGCTCGTGGAGGCCATAAAAGAAGCCGGAAATGTCAAGGTAATCAGCGTAACGCAAACTCATTTTTTTTCTCTTTTTAGAGCGGTCTTTATTGAGGTGCTACTATGCACTAATTTCTTTCATTCTGTTTGGTTCGAAGTTCTTCTTAGGGTTTTAGAGAGTATTATGCACTTCATATAATGCTCAATTTCAGAGCAAGTACCTATATATCTATGGTGTGTTTAGTAATATAGCTTCTCGTGCTACTAGATGTAAAATTATTTATCTAAGATCTGTCTTCAGAGTAATCAAGATAGGGAATCTGTGTCTTAAAAAAGAAATCAAGATTTTACATAACAACAAAAATATATATCTGTCTAAAATTTTATTGATAGCAACAAAAATATTTCAAGATTTTATTGATAACATAACTCAGTGAGTAACAAAAATTCTTTTTTTTTTCCATATAAATCTAGAGGTATTTGTTGAAATATTCTTTTTACCTTAGAGTAGGAAAAAAAAAATATCTGTCTCATTTTTCACTTATGATAGGACTTTCTTCACTTATTTTTCTTATTCTTTTCTTTCTAGCCCTTATACACGTGTTTGACTTGGACATCAATCTGATGTCCACACCGTAGATAGCGAAATATGTCGAGAAAGTCAAAAGAGTAGGAGAAATGTTACAATACTTTATGAGCTTGTAGATATTCAAACAGGAGAAATAGAATATAAAACGCTAATATAAAAGAAGATTTTGCACCGGCAATCTTATTTACTTTTGATTTGAGATCTTTGATCATTCACTCTCGTAGTATCCATCAAATCAAAAGTGGACAAGGTCGCTTAAGGATAAGAAATTACATTGAGGCATAAGTTATAATCACTGATTTGAATATTTACGTGGTATTGCAAATGACGGTATATATGCGCACACTACATGATTATCACAATTGGAGGGTCCAAGAGGGTGAAGAATTGATTGTTCGCACCAATTAGTGCAAAAACCTAAACAATTATTTAGCTTATAAGGAAAGAGCATATATATATATGTTCATATTGACAAGACTATCTCCTTTACGCAATTACTAGATGATCATTTCATTATTTGATCCTAGCGTCATCCAATTATCTAGATGGTCCAAAATGGCTTAGCTAAAGTCAACATTGACCGATTTGCCGCGCTGCATTGTCAGCTCGATCATTTGAAATATTCAAAGATTAAGACAATGAACGGCTAGTCGCCCCCCACCTCAACAGAGCCATCGAAAATTTCTAGAAGTTCGCTTTTGATAAAAGGCATAAAAAGTTCAAAATATTTCGAATCAAATATAATTTATATTTAATAGTAAGATTTTGAGGAAGTTAAAATTAAAGTAGAAGTTCATTCCAAATAAATTAAAATGAGGTGGATTTCATTATTGGAAAAAATAATAGAGTTGCAAATTCATAAAATGTCAAACATATATTCACATTCGATCGTTTACATAGTTTGTCCGGATATAACATAATCTTGAATCAAATTTCTAGCATAGTTTTGGAGCATAGTACGTTATGTTTATGTCGACAATCATATAATCATCTATAGTCGCAGCATCCCATTCAATTAACCCTCAAATTGCTGATCATTGAGTTATGTTATTCTCAAATTTTTTTGAAAAAACATGTGATGCGACCTCAATATGTCACTATTTCCTAATTTGGTGTCCGAACAAGCAAGCGTTCCAACCAGAAAAGGCCGAAGGCCAAACATGACTTGAATTGTCCATCTTATATTATATAATAGACAAATAAATAAATAGGTACATACGCATGAACAATTACACGCTATACCTTTGCCAAACGTAACTTTCCGCCGCCTCCATACATTTTTCTTTGCATTTTTTGCCGATTATGTGAAAAAGCTCTTTTCGGCCGACCATATTTTAGGCGCAAATAGGTGCCGACAGGAAGATGCGATGATTAATTAAGGTGAGGATGATCCAGATATGCCCACCGACTCTTTGTTCGGTGGAGAATTTCTTGCAACTGAACCGACAGGGCC
The DNA here is from genome assembly GCA_017140165.1 of Eucalyptus shirleyi. NCBI lineage: Eukaryota > Viridiplantae > Streptophyta > Magnoliopsida > Myrtales > Myrtaceae > Eucalyptus > Eucalyptus shirleyi. Next base: position 17,967,222 of record CM029450.1, read on the forward strand.
AACCCAACAGTATTTTAAGCAGACCATATCGAATTTGGTTATATGATAATGTCAGAAAATACAAATGCGTGCCTTTTGAACTACTCCCATTGGTGGGTGGGTGCTCTTCTTTTTTAGATAAGAATTTAATTTGAAGATAAAGGAGGGCCGCCACGAATTATGACGGTTGTTGTCTTTGGAAAAGAACTTGTGCCGTGCATGTTCATTTGACTGATTGCGCCTTTTCGTTTGCTCGATCTAACAACCACCTGGATTTTTGTCCAGCTTTATTCTTGTTTTGTCACGCTCACGATCAAAGTTCCAGTTTAATGATAAAAGTGAAGGAATTGTGCTATGAAGTCTCTGTGGGACAAGTTTCTTCATTTCCTGTCCCTCCTAAATAAATTTTTTTAGCTTGTTGTGCTTTTGATTTTTGTTTAAATTGCATTCTTCTAACTTCAGTATGTTCTGAAATTGGGATAAATACTATCTTATTTCTTTCAGTTTGTCAGGTTAATATTTCATGCTGTTTTTTTTTGTTTTTTGGTAATAGATTCAACTCTAACTTTGGCTATGATTTTTGTTGTATTTCTAGTTCTAATTGTTAGAAAAATTGTACCAAACTCCCTCCCCCCCCCCCCACCCCCAAAAAAAGATTATGAGGATAGTACACATTTACCCATAAATTTTCAACTATTACACATTATCTTCTTAACTTTTCTTTTTATTAAAATCGTTAACCCGTTATTATACGTGACTTTCAAGGAGTAAATTCGTACTTTCATCTCTTTCTTTTTTATGAAAATACTCTTTCACCCTTGATTTTTAAAGTGAAGAAAATGGAAAAAGACTGATTAAATAAAAAATTAATAAAAAGTAACACAATTAAGTATAAAGGAAAAAGGCTCTATAAAAAATGGTGAAGTGAAAAAAATGGTGAAGTGAAAAAAATTGCATATTCTTTATGTTTTAAATGTTGATGCAAACCACTGGGGGTTCGCCCCAGTGGCCACCCTTCCAACATGGAAGGGGGAGGTGAGGGGTTCAAATCTCCACCTTCTCAGGGGGGGATAGGGATAGGGACGCGTAAGTTTCGAGAGTGGGTTGCGACTCCCACGCCCTGCAAGAGGCAGGGCACAAGTCTGCGCGTGAGCCTAGCATAGGCATAAAGTAGGACTAACCAAAAAAAAAAAAAATGTTGATGCAAAAAATTGATTACTCAATAAAAATGCTTTAAAACCCACCTTAGTTTGAGATAATCATTTCCCTGTATGAGTTGAGGACATCATTTCTTTTTATCCCTTTTGACTAACAAATTTTTATTATTGACCTTTTTTCATTTTTGAGGCACTTCCATTTTTTATTTAATTTGGTTGATTTTTTTCTTAAAATACCTTATTCAATTTTATTAAAGCTGCTACATTTACCAAGTTTTGACAAGTTCTCATTGTTTAATATTATTGATATTTATCGTTTCTATTATTTTTAGTTGATTTAGTTTTCTTTCATTTTCTATATTTTTATTCTTTTGCAGCAATCAAGAGTAAAAGAGAAATTTCCTTAAAAAATGATATGAGAATTTTACTCCTCAAACATGTGCATTGCACATGCACACGGAAAAATAACTCAGGGTTTATGGCTCTAACAAAATTAAAAACCTACCGTCTAACAGTTGAAAGTTAAAGGGCAAACGTGCACTATCCCAAAAATTTTATGGTGAGTTTTGCATGATTTCTCCTAATTGTTAACAATTTTGCATATTTTATTATACTTACAATTGCTTGAGGTAATTTTTCCTATCCTTCTTATTTCTTCTGTTTCATCATAAAACTCGATTTACTTTTACTAGTTTATGTTTTCAGTATGGCTTGTCTTATATAATACAGTATGCAATAAGAAATTGCATCTGCAGAATCACGTTCGGGTGTAGACTCAAAATCTTGTCCATTCATCTTGTCTTTGTCATAATCTTTTTGGTTGAACTTGAACTGAACACTTGCTCTCCTGCAGTTTGCAAAATGGAAAGTTCAAGTAGAGAAGTTATAATCTTCGAACTATACTAACTTTTTTTAGATAGGAAGGTAGATTATACATTCCGTTGAGTGAGCGTATAATGCAATATAAGTGTATTCGTGAAGAAATTCTTGCACTGATTTTCTATTATAAATGCATTAGGATAAACGAAAATTTCCTCCTTTAACTTGTGTTTATCTTCTCATTCGGTTCTCCATTTGAGCAGTGGATTCCATAACTCACTCAACTTGTGCAATCAAATCTTCTTATTTCTTGAAATTCGGACATGACTCTGCTAAGAAAGCTATTTATCTTATGTCACTACCAGGGGTGTGCATCTCTTTCTCTATCCCCCGAGCTTCTTTTTTTCCCAGTTTTGCTAATGTACAGTCACGTCGACATCATGTCGAAGAATCGTCATGCAACAAATACTAATGAGATTTTGAATGTTTGCTAATTCTTTGTAGCGGTTTTTGCCGTCAGAGTTCGGAATGGACCCGGCCCTCATGGGTCATGCAATTGAGCCTGGAAGGGTCACGTTCGATGAGAAAATGGAGGTGAGAAAAGCAATCGAGGAAGCCAAGATCCCCTTCACATACATCTCGGCCAACTGCTTTGCCGGTTATTTTGTGGGCAATCTCTCCCAAATGTCGAGTCTCACTCCTCCAAAAGACACTGTATATCTCTATGGAGATGGCAACGTCAAAGGTATGTGAGGTGCATAAACCTACTTTAGGCGTAATAACAAAGGTTATATATTAGAGAAAAGATCCTCCCTAACCATGCTTCTGATTAGTGGGTTACAACCATATGATTTTCATATTTATAACCCACCAATCAAGAGATTGGTTGGAGCAAATTTCCTCCAACTAGATTTAATGTGTTTTTATCTCACGGCAATAATGAGGTAAGCGCTTACGTAATCAACCAATATCATCCTAGTCGTATCCTTGAACATCTTCATTAGATTACTCAAGTACTTGATCAGAAAGGCGATCACTAGCTCTGCATATCTAGTCTAAATCACGACTAGATAAAATATTCCAAGTGATCACAAAATCTATCAAGTTCAACAACCTTAGCTTGTAAGTCATTTAGCCAAGTTCAACACTTCTTTTTGGTAATGACACAAGTATGCGCGAATATGTATATGGATAAGTCATAAAAGTGTTCGATACTGTATTACTGTTGCAGCTGTTTTTCTTGATGAAGATGATATCGCAACGTACGCAATTAGAACGATCGATGATCCCAGAACGCTGAACAAGACAGTCTACCTAAGGCCACCAGAGAACATTCTGTCCCAAAGACAACTGGTGGAGATGTGGGAGAAGCTCAGTGGAAAGACCCTGGAGAAGAGAAGCATTTCTGCAGAAGACTTCCTTGCCTCCATGAAAGGTACTTATCTGATTTATTGTTTCGTTAGATGACATGTACTTTTGTAGAATTTAGTGTTGGTATATCCTTAGGTTCAATGACAACTTAAACAATGCGACGCTGATCATGTTTTTGAACGCTGACTGGAAAATCTAATAAAAACCCTTTTGTATATTTACCATCAAGAGTGACCTGCTACATAATTACTTGCTACAATAGCTTCAGATCTATGGTAGACCATATTTAGGTGATATTAAGCTATCCTTCTGTTTCAGGATTGGATTATGCGCAGCAAGTGGGAGTGGGGCATTTCTACCACATATTCTATGAAGGCTGTTTGACAAACTTTGAAATTGGGGAAGATGCAGAAGAAGCTTCCCAGCTTTATCCTGAAGTTCAATACAGCCGCATGAATGAATACCTGAAGATTTTTGCATGATCGTACTAAGAACCATTTGTACCACTCAGAGTTCGCTCTCGCTATCCAAATAAAAATCTTGAGTTTCTCCATCATGATTCTATCATTTCTGCGATTATAAATTGGTCTAAGCCGAGATTTGTGATCAATGATGATGCTCTCTTCGAACTCAGCAGAAAACAAAAACCAGCTCAGAGTATTCCTACAATGGTCCTAGCTAAGGATTTCTGGGTAGTTCAAAAGCTGTTTTTGTAATTAGTGACAATAAGATAACTCAGGCATATGGGGATTCACAAGAAGAATAGGCTTGATCATTTCTCGCAACTCAACTTAAAATTTCAGGTATTGCCAATAAGCCATCTCTTTTGTCATAATACAATTCCCAGTCATTTGAAAATATTACAGTTACATAGAAGCAGCAGTTCATGTATTCCAAGTCTGTCATCGCAATAGTGTTCCCACTATGCATTTGTTAGGAACCCCTCTTTAGTCCTTCCCTACTTATTGGCATCATGTTATAGTTAATCCGTTTCTAACATATATCAACATACCCGACACTCTCAATCGTTCTATTTTGATTGGTTAGGTCATACAAGACACCCCTTGAAGCCTTTTCGTAGGGCAGTTTCATCAAGGTTCCTCCCAATAAAGACAAGCTTGTTTATTCTCTTCTTGTCAGGACCCCATACTTTTCCCGGACAGCCATCCAATGTTGAATGAACACCCCTAAAAGGGAGGCAATTTTTGAAGTAACATAAGATGAGGATTTGAACCAAAATGGCCAGAAAGAAGTTCATAAATACAAATAGTGGAACCTGGAATACGTATCGTTGCTCATAACCAGTCATAGATAGTACGCCCTTCATTCTGTACAAGTCCTCCCCTTTTTCTTCAGTCAGTCTCTCAAACCAATCATCAACCTAATTTATAGACATTGCATATGAGAGACATGTTTAAACAGATATCATCACAGTTGAGCAAAAGCAAACTGCAAGTGCTAGAATACAGACAACATATAGAATGCAAATTCCCATGCATATTACTAGCCCAGTGAAAAATATAGAGACTTACGCAAATTCAGAGGTCTCGTCATAAACCAAGAGATAAAGATTATATCTCAGACACGCATAAGGAAACATGCCTTATCAACCTTGTTAAGACCACTGGTCAGTATTTGAATTTCACATATTTAAGCACCAAATGTGAGATGTAAAAGTACATTCTTAGTTTTACCAGTACACCCACACTTTACTGAACAACAAATCATCAAGCGTTAAAGAGCTTGCATAAGCCAAGCTGCCAATGTTCATTCATCCAAACTAGAAATAGTGTAGGTAAGACGCTCATTAGGCCTCTGAAACTCATCATTTTGCCTTCATAGATAGTAAAAGGGTATAAATGGGAGACAGGCTACATAGATCAGGAAGAGCTGAAGTATAAATTTAAATTTATACCCAACCCCAGGGCAGAAACTTTCAAAACAATTGTCTCACTTGTCTCCTCACTGCTTCTCCTTCAGGTTATCTTCTTTCACTACTTTTGACGACCGCAGTAGAATTTTTCCACCAGGGAATTTTTCGTGCATTGGGGCTAAACTAGTGAATACAGATATCAGTAGCAGTCATGCCAAAAAATAAATAAATAAATAAATAAAAATAGTACAACATGTCATGAAAATTTATCAAAAAACAATGTTGTCATGCATTCTCAAAGGAGCTAGTGAGCCTACTGCACCCACTGCTTGCTTTTCGCAGCCAAATGGTGATGGGCTGGGCTGGCACTTTGGCTCATCAGATCAAGGTGACAAAATTTGAAGCTATGGCTCTTTAAACCATTACAAATACGCTGACCGGACTGCACTACACCTCATGGCACCCATAGTTACGAGAAGCTCAGAGCTAGTCCATAGACTCTCAAAGTGAATAACCATTCAAAATCATGGCTTCATATCTTATAGTGAAACTCTTGTCCCCCATATATTACTCCTTGACAACAGCAATACCACAACTAATATACAAGAAGACGCACCACTGCATGCATATACTTCTCATAGACTCATACATGCACCACATTGAAATGAAAGAGGAGGAAGACTTCTGCAAACAGTTCCTCGCCACCATATTATTCACTTTCCCATAATTAAAGCCTTCAGGGTACAGAATAAACTAACATCCAATTGGCACATCTTTTCACTGGGAAGCCAATTGAATCAAAATATAGCACATATACCACCATGGGTGATCGAAATTAAAGCAACAAGATCTAAAACAGCCACGTAAATGTACCTCATCAAGATCCAGTGTACCCTCAGAAACAATACTGATGCTGGAAACTGCAGAATCATGCACATGATCATGATGATGACGATGGTGATGATGCCCTTTATGCTCTTCTATTACCTACACATGCTGGGAAATTCAGTCATCACAGGTAACAAAACTACATATAATTAATCGCGATATGAGAATGTTGGAAATTTTCTATAATGTGGGCTTACATTAATTAATTAGTTTTCTATTTTAAATAATCGGGTTAATGGATATTCTAATATTTGTTGAACCCTAAAGTGATTTGATTGAATTGGGTATTGGCGTTTATTGATAACGGGCGTGATTGATCTGCAAAGTGTAGGCAATTGTGTTTGATTGAAGCCCGTAATGGGAAGGGCCCAGTTGACACACTGTTGATTATGGTTTGTTAGGTTTCATCTCTAGTCTATAAAATGGTAAGTTATACATATCAGTTACTTTAATCCTATTGAAAGCTGCTATACTAAAATAGATCATGGAGAGGAAAATCTGGTATTCCGATAGATCTCTGATTATGATAGTTATTTATTTCTCTTCAAGTGAAGTAATGGCTCAAACAGGTACGCTTTAATTCCACTGTGTTTATTGATCTCGGTGTTTTACAATCATATATAGATCCGTTTCTTCTTGATTGATTAGTTGTGTATGTGAATGATTTTCTACATAGAAGACAAAAGCAAAAGAAGTTTTGTACACATTACCATGCCCATGTTGATGTGCACTACAGGATGAGTCATCTCCATGAACTTCAGAATCAATTCTGCAGAGGTAACTGACAGGTTAGAACATGACACCATGCTGTGCTGCAAAACTTCCGTTTAATTTACAGCCAGTCATATATATACTGTTTTCCAAATTGTAGAAATAACTCCCTGTCCAAATCATAACCTCCCACTCCCAAAACAAAATCCATGTCGACGCTTCTATATTTTTGCACGATAATTTAAGATAGAGTTTCCTTAATAGATTAGATTTGCATGTTTAGGTAATCTCGCTTAAATCGGACTTGGCTCGCAATACTTGCTCTCCCTCTTTCTGTTTGGTTTTAGTAATAGACGGTCCAACACAGACGCACGGACATACGGAAACACTCGATTAAGCTTGCGAGCCAATCGAATTGAACTTTGTTAGGCTCGAACTCAGCTCGACAAGTTACTCGAGCTGCTTGAAATCAAGTCGAGCTCAAAGAAATCGAGCCGATCTCGAGTAGATCTCAAGTAAGGGAAAAAGTCCAGCATGAGGAGTATGACTCATTTGCAACCCAATGGACTCTACCACAGTCTAGGGAGACTAATCAATGCAACTTTGAAATCGGGGAAGATGGAGAAGAAGCTTCCCAGCTTAGGCCAGAAGTTCAACGCCCCCGCATGGCCAAATACCTGAAATGGAAACACTCAAACTTGCAAGCAGATCGAATCGAACTTTGTTAGGCTCGAACTCAGCTCGACAAGTTACTCGAGCTGCTTGAAATCAAGTCGAGCTCAAAGAAGTCGAGCCGATCTCGAGTAGATCTCGAGTAAGGGAAAAAGTCCAGCACGAGGAGCATGACTCATTTGCAACCCAATGGACTCTACCACAGTCTACGGAGACTACTCAATGCAACTTTGAAATCGGGGAAGATGGAGAAGAAGCTTCCCAGCTTAGGCCAGAAGTTCAACGCCCCCGCATGGCCAAATACCTGAAAATCTGCGCATTATAGGACTAAGAACACATATGGATCTAGATTTTAACTTCTTAATTATAGAAGATTCTGTCCTGTGTCTCTTCATGATCAAAACTATGGTTTAACCTAATATATTTCAATCTACTCTCATGGTCCATTTATTTCACGAAAAATATTTTCCTCATTTTTCGGTGTTTGGTTCTCTTAAAAAAAATCAGTCAACGTAAAATATTTTCCTACAAAAAATTAAATTCAAGAAGATGATTTTCTATTTGAAACAATTGGAAAATATTTTTCCAAAATATGACTAAATACGTTTGGACTGAACTGTGCACCTGGGCATGGAAACCTCAACTAGTCTCTAGTAGTCGGGCTTGGGTCCTAAGCTCCGACCTAGGCCCCCAACGTCTGTGCCCAAGTCCATTGAGGCTGAGCCCAAACACCAGTACCCATACCCAATGCTTCAGCACCCGAGATTAGGTCCATAAAGGTCGTGCTTGGGTCCCCGACACTCAAGCTTTGGTCATGACCCTTAGGCGTGAGTCCTCAAAGGCCATGCACGGGTCCCCAATGCTCAGGTTTGGGTCCTTGGTTAATAAAACGTTTTTTTTTATAAACATATTTTTAAAAAATCTGAATTTTTAATTTTTTTTTCAATTTTTATTTTTTTTTTGATATATTCATTTCTTTTATTTTTCTTTTCTTTGCTTCTACCTTGGTTGGTTGTGGCTACAACCAATGACCAACTACAAGTGAGCTCAAGCTCGGCAAGCTTCAAGCTTGTCGATCCGGCAAGGCTTGAGCTCGAGATTGTCATTGTAGCGGCAATTGGCCAACGGAGAAGAAACATAAAAGAAAAGAATATATAAAATTAAAAGCAACTAAGAAATACGAATTTTGATTATTTTCCTCATCATATTTTATACATTTTGAGTCTTTTTCAGGTTTCCATAAAGACTTGCTAAGAAATACTTTTAGAAATGATATTGTTGTACTGAATTAGTACGTCCATGATAGGGTGCGATGAGAACACACTGTTTCACCTTAATACGCTACGATAGAAAGACACCTTTGAAAATGTGTGAATGAGTCACATAAAAGACTTCTGAAGACAACCGTTGGCACAATTAGCATAACATACGCTCAGAAAATCCTCTTCTTTGTTTGTTCCCTTTCCATCGAAGAAAAAAAAAAGGTGCTCCATTTCTTTATTACAAGAATAATCGGCATTTATGCTGTGGAAATTGAATACTTTCATCGTGATTGCATTCAGACCAACGTGAGGTAATATTGTTCGTGATTCATCTGCAATTCAACAATCGTTCCGGGGTAAATTGTTGATTGCGCATCGGAAACAGGTAAGTCGTCTTCCGCTGACTTGAATTCCAACATTGGTATCAGAGTCCAGTCGTGATTTCTGCCTTGTTTTTCATCGAATTGTCTTGTTTACCACTCGATATCGAGATCAAGAATATGAAATCTACACTGTTTGGATGTTTAGTGCTCAGAATTGCTATTTGAATCGTCGAAAATGAACCGAAGCAAAGAACGAGCTCGGAGTGGCGTACACTCGTATGGTTTTGGCCATTTTTTGGAATATTTTTTTGGCCAAATTAAATTTTTAAATACACAGGGTGAAAGTATTTGTCTCGACGAGTCCGACGATGGGTCGAGCGCCACCGGAGGATGCCGGACGCGCCCACACACACGGCCAGAAGCTATTGCATGTGGGCACCACGCGCCTAACGTGCTGGGCACGCCAGCGCGTGAGCATCACGCGCACGTCGGCGAAGCAATGCGTGCTGATGTCATCCAACGGTTGGTAACCGCTGGGATGACGTCACCGCCAACAACAGTTGGCCGGTTGGTCACCGGCCGGCGACCGGCCTGTGACCTAACCCATCCTGACCCGACCCGACCGTTAACTGGTCAGACTGGTTGGACCGGCTAGAAGCCTGTAAGGCTCGCTGGCTCATGTACCACATGCACCGCACACTCAGGCGGCGCGTGTGAGCGCATGAGAGCTCCAATTGGAGCGTGGTCAGCGGCATTTGGTTCGTATGGATGTGTTTACATAGTAATATATTTATTTTTTATTTTTTAGTTTTATAAATGTATGAAAATGTGTAGAAAGCCTTAAGTACGCGTATTTTTGGGGATTTAATGCATAATTTATTCATTTTCAGCTTGTATTTTCTTATGTTTGAGGAAATACAATAGCTAGCCTGTATGAAAATGATGTCATATATGCTGTGTAGAGCTTGGTTCAGTAGTAGCATGTATATAGTTTAATATACTTGTTATTTTCTAGTTCTAAGAAAATTTGAACAATAGTAGGAAATCCTTATTTTTTCGTTACATGTTGAATTACGATTTTGATTGTAGTTACAACATGATTATTTTTGTACGTTGGTTCACATCATGCTATTTTTTATATTAATGGAAAAATGTAGAAATTACATGAGATTATGTAATTATTTTTCCTAGTGAGAGTTCGTAGGTTGGTAGAATTTAAAGAAGTTCTCACCCAGAACTTAAAATTTGTGCAAATTAAACTAATTAATGATAATAGAGCAATCGTACATAGAAATTGATTGTGAATATAGTGAACTTTTGCTTCTGTGTCTTTTGTTGAATTATCATTAATTTAGTTTGTTTTTGCTGCAAACTAAATATGTGTGTTACTCTATAAAGTATGCTAGTATTGATTCTGCGTTTATTATGTCAATGAGTTATAGTAATTGATTATGGTTTTGGCATCTAAAACCATTGTGGTTGACCCTAATAAGGGTGAGAAGCTGAACAGTGACAATTATAATATTTGGCACCAAAATGTTTAGTACATCTTTAAGGAATAAGAGGTTTTGGAAACCCTCAACCACACCATGGATGAACCTGAGCATGAAAGTTCAGCTCAACACAAGAGAAATCTAGAAGCTTATCAAGCTTGGAAAAAGAAAAATAGCATTGCTCGCATCACGTTATTGAGTTGTATGCAAGATGATATCATATGTGAGTTTGAAAGTTATGATAAAACTCAAGTTATGTAGGTTGCCTTTAAAAATAAGTTTTGGAGTACATCAACTTAAGTTTGACACATACCAAAAGTGTCCAAATGTAACGATAAGGCAGCATCTTCGGGATATGTTAAATATGATTCATGAGCTGAAGTTAGCAGGTCACTCCCTTACTGATGAACAGCAAGTTCAAGCTGTTATAAGGTCTCTTCTCAATAACTAGGAGCATATGAAGATCAATATAACGCATAATGAGAATATTGTCACTTTTGATGATATAGCGTGTTATTTAGAATTAGAGGCTGCGATATCCTCTACCCATACTTATTACTGAATCGAGTTCACGAAAAGTTTCGAGCTTTAAGCGCAAAAGGAATTATCAATTCAACAACAAAGGAAATAAGACCAATCAAGCACCTAAAATGGCTAAGACCTTCCAACACAAGAAATATGGTGGGAAGAATGACAAGGTCAAGATGAAGTGTTATAATTGTGGCAAAATGGGTCATTTTGCTCGTGAATGTATTAAGCCAAAAGAAGTACTCTATTACTCCATTACATTAAATAATGCTTTTATTTCTAGCATTATAATACTTACTAAATCTCATCTAATATGGACTGTAAACTTAGGAACAACAGACCATATAGCTAGAGACTGAGAAGCATTTGTGGAATATTGCCAGATACAACACGGAAGAAGATTAATATATGTTAGGAATAACTCAAAACTTGAAGTGAAGGGTATTAGCACATGTAAATTAATTTTACGTGGTGGTCGAAGTCTATTCCTACATGATGTCATCTATGCTCCGGATATTCGATGAAACTTGATCTCCGTAATTGTTCTTCTAAGCTTAGGTTATATATTGAATTTCCATGGTGATTGTGTTGACATTTTATATGGAACAGTTTAATATGGTTCAGGTCATGTATAGAATGATTTTATGGTGTTAGACATAAACTATGATCAGTATAATATTAATATCGATTATTGTTTTTCTTTAATTGTATCTTTTAGTAATGTTGAGATTGATGCAAGTGCTTGGCATGCTAGATTAACTCACATTGGGTTGTAAAGAATGTAAAGATTAGCTAGAAAATGCCTTTTAGGGTCACTCACTAATGTTAATCTATTCGTACATGAACAATGTCTAACGGAAAAAGCAATTAGAAAACCATTCAGTAAAAGGACTAGAGCCGAATTTCCATTGCAACTCATACATTCTGACATTTGTGGTCCTTTGAATGTGAGGGCAAGACAAGGAGCCTCATATTTCATCACTTTCATAGATGACTTCACGCGTTTCGATTTTGTCTTTATGATCTCCCATAATTCAAAAGCATTAGACTGTTCTAGACGATATATAACGATGGTAGAGAATCAGTTTAACAACATAATAAAGACATTGAGAATCGATCATAGATGTAAGTATTTATCGGAGCAATTTAAGACTCTTTGTGATGAAAATTGGATTGTACGACAATTAACTATTCCCGGTACTCCATAACAAAATGGGGCAGCTGAGAGAATAAATAGAACCCTATTAGAAATCGTTAGGTCTATGATGGCGCAAGCAAATTTACCTATCTCTTATTGGGGAAATAAGTTATTGACTGTTGCCTATATACTTAACCGAGTGCCCTCAAAATCAGTCACTTTCACCTCTTATGAATTGTGGACTAGTAGAAAACCATACTTAATAGTATACGTCTATAGGGATATTGCAGATTATGTTCATGATTCTTCCCATAAATATGGCAAATTATATCTTAAAAGGAAGAAATATATCTTTATAAGATATTCTGAACACTCCAAATGATACGTGTTCATAGGTGAACAAGCTGATGAAAGTATAATTGAAATTGAGTCATGAGATGTCATGTTCTTGGAGAACAATTTTCTTAGTAGATGTGAGATTAATGAGGATTTCCAATTATATGAGATGGAAGATCCTAATAACACACCCACTAATGTTGTAGAGGGAAATGAAGATATACCTCAACATGTAAAAACTAGTAGGAGTATTGCATCGCCTGACGAATTGAATTCAAGAGAAATTCAGTTATGTAAAAGTAATCGTAAAAGTATTTTCCGTCGCCGTTTTGAGATTGAAGGGAAAGCATTTATGATTGTTCAAAAAGACGATACCAAGCCTAAAACTATTCAAGAGGCTCTCTCATTCTCTGATAAGGAAGAATGGAGAAAAACTTTGGAAGATGAAATGGAATCAATGAGGACAAATCATGTGTGGAACTTGGTTGATTTATCACCCAATCGTAAGTCCATTGGAAACAAATGGATCTTTAAGATTAAGCAAAGGGCGGATTGATCCATTGAAAAATATAAAGCTCGTCTTGTGACGAAAGGTTATACTTAACAAGAAGGTATAGACTATGAGGAAACATTTTCACAAATTGTAAGGTTTACCTTAATACATCTTATCCTAACTATCGTTGCACATTTTGACCTTGAATTACATCAAATGGATGTAAAGACGGTTTTTCTCAATGAAGAACTAGATGAAGAAATCTATATGAAGCAGCCAATAGGTTTCATAGCTAACGGTCAAAAGCATAAAGTTTGCAAGCTTCAACACTCAATATATGGCCTTAAGCAATCATCTAGACATTGGTATCTTTGTTTTTATCGAGCCATAACCACTTTTAGTTTCACGATGATCGAAGAAGATCACTATATATACGTCAAATGGTTCGAAGATAAATTTGTGATTTTATCACTTTATGTGGACGATATTATATTAGTTGGAAATGACAAGATTTTGGTTATCACCATAAAAGAATGGTTGTCCTCCAATTTTGAAATGAAGGACATGGGAGAAGCTACTTATATCTTAGAAGTTAAGATCGAAAGAGATCAATCAAGTAAACTCATTGCTTTATCACAAGAGTCTTATATAATGAAGATTCTTAAGTGTTTCAATATGCAACATTGTAATCCCATTGATATCCTTTATCATGCAAAGTAAATGCCTAAGTACTGAGATGTGTCCTAAGACTTCAGAAGAAATTAAAGTGACACTAGTGCGGTCGGAAGTTTGATGTATGCTATAATGTGTACTCGACCCGACATATGTTATGCCGCGGGATTGGTGAGCCGATATCAGTCAAATCCTGATCAAACACATTAGAAAGCAATGAAGAGAATCCTAAGATACTTGAAGGGCGCCATGGACTATCGACTTTATTACCAAGGGAATGATTTACGCCTTTTGGGTTATTCAGATACTGATTGGAGTGGAGATCTTAATGAGCGTAAATTGACTTCTGGATATGCATTCTTGCTCAATGGAGATGTAATTTCTGGGAATAGCAAGAAACAAACATGCACGACATTGTCTACGATTGAGGTAGAATTTATTACAAGTTCTGCCGCAGTACAAGAAGCAGTATGGCTAAAATGTTTCTTGCAAAATTTAGTCACTATCACTGAGGTTCCAAGACGGATGATAGTTTATTGTGATAGTCAAGCAACCATTGCCTATGTAAAAGATCACAAGTATCATGGAAGGATGAAGCACATTGACATAAAGAATAACTTCATCAGAGATATTATAGCACAGAAAGAAGTGATCCTACAATATATTTCAACCAATAAAATGGTTGCTGATCCATTTACGAAAGCTACTCCTAGAGACATATTCTTGAACTACAGGATGTCACTAGAATTGCGTAGAATGTGATATATGTTATTGTAATGGATCATTGATTTATGTATATGTGGATATATGCATTGTACTTATTTGTTTATTAATGACTTGATATTTTATCAATAAGTACAAATCCATTATGAGACTAGCACAAGCACACATATATTATTGGAAAATATGTCAGCAGACAATGATTGGCTCACTCATACAAGCAATCGCCTCAAGTGCTATAGTTAACATGTTGAGATGAGACGTTATGTACGAATAAATGCTGAAGAGCAAGTTTGGTACATAAAATATGTTGCCTTTATTGGAGTCAATATGAGGTTTGTGATTTGTTTATAATAAGATCGAACATAATAGCCCCACAATCATGTATACCTGTCAAATGCCAGATGCAAGTACTTAATTTGGCTCTATAGAAAGCGAGCTGATATAGCAATCGAGCTAAACATGAGTACGTGAGAGGCACGTGACTATGTTTAGGCTAAGATCCGTATAGTGAATATATTTAATAAATGGCATACGCTCTTATAAAAAGAAAAATCCACTATAGCATGTAATTCATACTACATGTGCATTGTACAACCAATAAAGGAATGTGAATAAAATTATCCCTATTTACTCATTGTGTGAGCTCTTGAGATAATTTATAATTTACCTCATTTTGTGTCATATGTTACTTCTAACTATGTTCTCGAAGTGAAAGATCAATGTTACTATTTTAGCATGTTATCGATGGTCATGAATAGATATGGCCTTATAGGACGTATCTAGGAAAGCAATTGATCTGAAATGGAGAGAGACATGAGTACGAAGGAAGCCTATTGTTGTTTTACATTTATCACATGTATTTACCGGTCGACCAATTATATCGCCTTATGTGGTTACGGATATAATTGTAAATACGTGGTGTTTTGAGAATAGTTAAGTATATCATTTAGGGGATAGGTATACTTGGACTGATGTAACAAAATATGTCTGAGGCACTGTGAGACATCGATTGTTTATTTTTTTTCGGAGTTGTAGCCATTATGTCATCCCTAACATGTGCATAATTTAAGCTCCCAAGTGCAAGTGTATTCACTGGTTGCATGGCTTACTTGCCAGTATGAATTATTTTGTAAAGTTGATGAATGTTGAATGTCTTATATTCTTAATAGAGCACTATTAAGTCCATCATGTCCGAGTGGAAAATGTTGTACTGAATTAGTACATCCATGATAGGGTACAATGAGAACGCACCGTTTCACCTTGATACGCTACGATGGAGAAACATCTTTGAAAATGTGTGAATGAGTCATATAAAAAACTCATGAAGACAACCGTTGGCACGGTTGGCAGAACATACACTCAGAAAATCCTCTCCTTTGTTTTTTCTCTTTCCATCAAAGAAAAAGAAGGCGTTCCATTTCTTTATTACAAGAACAATCGACATTTACGCTGTGAAAATCAGATGCTTTCCTCGTGATTGCATTCAGACCAACGTAAGGTAATATTGTTCGTGATCCATCTGCAATTCAACAATCGTTCTGAGGTAAATTGTTGACCGCTCATCGAAAACAAATAAGTCGTCATCCGCCAACTGAAATTCAAACATATACATTTTCCGACCAACAAATAGATCATTAATCTTCTGTAGGTCATAAAGTTGCAATAATTGACTTTCGCGATCAAAGCTTTTCTTTAAAATATTGTCGGCACAGGGTGAGGTCATTCTCCCACCAATCGTCAAAGGAAATCTTTGGTGGAGCCGACAGACCAATCGGAAGGTGTGGCTCCCGTTACACCAGTTTTTTGCACATCTATCGAGTTTACTCCGTCAAAGCTTTTCTTTTTTTTTTTTTTCCAGCTTTGCTAATGCACAGTCACGTCGACATCATGTCATGAAAATTTATCAAAAAACACTGTTGTTATGCATTCTCAATGGAGCTAGTGAGCCTACTGCACCCACTGCTTGCTTTTCGCTGCCAAATGGCGACGGGCTGGGCTGGCACTTTGGCCCATCAGATCAAGGTGACAAAATTCAAAGCTATGGCTCTCTATACCATTACAGATACGCTAACCAGACTGCACTACACCTCATGGCACCCATAGTTACGAGAAGCTCGGGGCTAGTCCATAGACTCTGAAAGTGAATGACCATTCAAAATCATGGCTTCATATCTTATAGTGAAACTCTTGTCCCTCATATATTACTCCTTGACAACAGCAATACCACAACTAATATACAAGAAGACGCACCACTGCATGCATATACTTCTCATAGACTCATACACGCACCACACTGAAATGAAAGAGGAGCAAGACTTCTGCAAATGGTTCCTCGCCACCATATTATTCACTTTCCCATAATTAAAGCCTCCAGGGTACAGAATAAACTAACATCCAATTGGCACATCTTTTCACTGGGGAACCAAATGAATCAAGATATAGCACATATACCCCCATGGGTGATCGAAATTAAAGCAACAAGATCTAAAACAGCAACATAAATTTACCTCATCAAGATCCAATGTACCCTCAGAAACAATACTGATGCTGGAAACTGTAGAATCATGCACATGATGATGATGATGATGATGATGGTGATGATGCCCTTTGTGCTCTTCTGCGTTACCTACACATGCTGGGAAATTCAGTCATCACAGGTAACAAAACTACACAGAATTAATCGCGATACGAGAAGACAAAAGCAAAAGAAGTTTTGTACACATTACCATGCCCATGTTGATGTGCACTACAGGACGAGTCATCTCCATGAACCTGAGAATCGATTCTGCAGAGGTAACTGACAGGTTAGAACATGACACCATGCTGTGCTGCAAAACTTCCGTTTAATTTACAGCCAGTCATTTATATACTGTTTTCCAAATTGTAGAAATAACTACCTGTCCAGATCATAACCTCCCATTCCCAAAACAAAATCCATGTCGACGCTTCTATATTTTTGCACGATAATTTAAGATAGAGTTTCCTTAATAGATTAGATTTGCAAGTTTAGGTAATCTCGCTTGAATCGGACTTGGCTCGCAATACTTGCACTCCCTTTTTCTGTTTGGTTTTAGTAATAGACAGTCCAACACAGACGCACGGACATACGGAAACACTCGATTAAGCTTGCGAGCCAATCGAATCGAACTTTGTTAGGCTCGAACTCAGCTCGACAAGTTACTCGAGCTGCTTGAAATCAAGTCGAGCTCAAAGAAATCGAGCCGATCTCGAGTAGATCTCGAGTAAGGGAAAAAGTCCAGCACGAGGAGCATGACCCATTTGCAACCCAATGGACTCTACCACAGTCTACGGAGACTAATCAATGCAACTTTGAAATCGGGGAAGATGGAGAAGAAGCTTCCCAGATTAGGCCGGAAGTTCAACGCCCAAGCATGGCCAAATACCTGAAATGGAAATACTCAATTAAATTTGCTAGCCGATCGAATCGAACTTTGTTAGGCTCGAACTCAGCTCGACAAGTTACTCGAGCTGCTTGAAATCAAAGTCGAGCTCAAAGAAATCGAGCCGATCTCGAGTATATCTCGAGTAAGGGAAAAAGTCCAGCACGAGGAGCATGACTCATTTGCAACCCAATGGACTCTACCACAGTCTACGGAGACTAATCATTGCAACTTTGAAATCGGGGAAGATGGAGAAGAAGCTTCCCAGCTGAGGCCGGAAGTTCAACGCCCCCGCATGGCTAAATACCTGAAAATCTGCGCATGATAGGACTAAGAAAACATAAGTATCTAGATTTAACTTCTTAATTATAGAAGATTCTGTCCTGTGTCTCTTCGTGATCAAAACTATGATTTAACCTAATATATTTCAATCTACTCTCATGGTCCATTTATTTCACGAAAAATATTTTCCTCATTTTTCGGTGTTTGGTTCTCTTAAAAAAAAATCAGTCAACGTAAAATATTTTCCTACAAAAAATTAAATTCAAGAAGATGATTTTCTATTTGAAAAAATTGGAAAATATTTTTCCAAAATATGACTAAATACGTTTAGACTTGAACTGTGCGCCTGGGCATGGAAACCTCAACCGGTCTCCAGTAGTCGGGCTTGGGTCCTGGGCTCAGGCCTAGGCCCCCAGCATCCATGCCCAAGTCCATTGAGGCTAAGCCCAAACACCGGTACACATACTCAATGCTTCAGCACCCGAGCATAGGTCCATAAAGGTCGTGCTTGGGTCCCCGACACTCAAGCTTTGGTCATGACCCTTAGGCGCGAGTCCACAAAGGCCATGCACAGGTCCTCGGTGCTCAGGTTTGGGTCCTTGATTAATAAAAGGTTTTTTTTATATAAATATTTTTTTAAAATCCGAATTTTTAATTTTTTTTTCAATTTTAAATTATTTTTCATTTTATATTCATTTCTTTTATTTTTCTTTTCTTTGCTTCTACCTTGGTTGGTTGTGGCTACAACCAATGACCAACTACAAGGCTTGAGCTCGAGATCGTCGTTGTAGCGGCAACCGGCCAACGAAGAAGAAACATACAAGAAAAGAATATATAAAATTAAAAGCAAGTAAGAAATACGAATTTTTGATTATTTTCCTCATCATATTTTATACTTTTTAGTCTTTTTCAAGTTTCCGTAAAGACTTACTAAAAAATATCTTTTAGAAATTATACATTTTCCGTCCAACAAACAGATCATTAATCTTCTGTAGGTCAAAGAGTTGCAATAATTGACTTTCGTGATCAAAGCTTTTCTTTAAAACATTGTCAGCACAGGGTGGGGTCATTCTCACACCAATCGTCAAGGAAATCTTTGGTGGAGCCGACAGACCAATCGGAAGGTCCGGCTCCCGTTACACTAGTTTTTTACACATCTATCGAGGAGAAATACACTATCAGTGCTATAAGTTGTGTATGGCACTCACTTTGGTGCCAAAAGTTTCTGTCGGATCAATTAAGTGCCAAACCGGAGAAAAAACGATCACTTTAGTACCACCGGCAAGAGATTCTGGCCAAAATGATTACGTGGCTTTTCTATTTAAAAAAATATAAAAATCGAGGAGCCTTTTAAATGATGTCGTTTTTCGTCCTCCTTAAGAAAATGATGTCGTTTTGCCATCAGATGTGGATGGCCTCACAAAAACAATGCCACACAGCTCATTTGGGATTGAAATTAGGATTTTTTTTGTTCAATCCTCACCGACCTAGCATGCTCGGCCACCGCCACTTGGCCACCGTGCTCCGCCACCATCGCTCAACCACCATGCTCAACCACCGTCGCTCGACCTCCGTCGTAGTTGCTCGACTAGGTGAGCTAGGAGAGATTGAGGTTGTTTCTTGGGCGAGAAGCGATGGGAAAATAGGAGGCAAGGGCGGAGGAGGAGGAGGAAGAACGCGGGTCGAAGGTGCAAAGAGAGAGAGAAGATGAAGAGTGCGAGGAAAACAAGGAGGGCGCAAATAGAGATGGTAGATCAGGTTCTGCTCAGAGAGTGGCTGGTGTTGGTGCTATTCTTTGGGAAGAAGACGACATTGCCATGCCTTCTCTCTCTCTCTCAATTTGGGGATTTAGGGTTTCGACTTGGGGGAAAACACCAAACGACCTCATTTTGTGGTTTACATACTAACTTTACTCTCCAAGAAGCCACATCAACGTCAAAAATTAATAAAAAAACTGCCACATCGGATTTTCGACCAATCCGATCCGCGTTGACACTAAAATGATCGTTTTTCAAAATTTTTGGAACTTAACTGATTTGACGGAAACTTTTGATACCAAAGTAAGCGCCGTATATAATTTATTACATTGATAGTGTACTGCTCCCCATCTATCGAGTTTACTCCTTCCTAGGTTGAATCTAATTTCAACCTGGGGAGGCCAATCTGTCATTATTGCATTAAAAAAACTCACACTTTCATTGTCAAATAAAACCAGAAATAAAAATTTGCAAACGTCAAAGGTCATGCTCGAGCAATAAGTACTCTGCACCATCCACAATCGAAAGTGCTGAAATTGCCAGCCTTCACATGCTTTTTCTTTAGTTGTTATCGGGGGCAGGGAGGAGCGACTAATGCCAGTGATCTTCCATGAGTATTATCGTAACTCGTAAGGATTCCAGACTTATCAATGAATATTCAACTCAAGCAATAAGTATCTAAGTAGCATCGATACGTGATATGAACATGCGACACGTCGACGCATTATTTCTTAAAAATAGAAAATTCAAATACGTTGGGACACGTTGTATATTAAATGAATACTTTTATTTTTAATTAATTTGATTTGAATTCACAATTAAATAAATTATAATAGAAGAGCCTACAATGAATTTGTAATCATAATATTAATAAATCTATGCAGAGGAAATTCAAAAGATATTTTCATAATTAATGCGTATCTATATTTGGGAACATGCTTCTAACTGTAACCAAAGTTTTGATGAAATTAATGACTTACAAGAAATTATAATTAATTTATTTAAATAAATTTATGATATTTTATAATGATCAAAATTTATTATTATTCAATATTTAGTATTTTTATTTTTCAAAATCACTTTATAACCTCTTTTATTTATTTTTCTGATAAAAAAAATGCAAACCCCCAAGAGTCTACCCCAGGCCCGCATGCCCAAATTATTTAACTCCCTCATTTCTTCCTTCGCTCCCCCCGGCCCCAACCAAAAAAAAAAAAAATCACTTGTCGGGCTTCACTTCCTTTATTAAAAATGCAAGTCACCCTCTTGTCCACCCACCCTACACAGAAAAAATCAAGCCAAGGTCCATCAAAATCCCATTTTTAATTTTTTTTTTTATTTTTAGTTTCCTCCCTCAGAAACCTTAACTACCGCCTCCTCCTCCTCCTCCTCACACAACCCTCTTCCTCTTGATCTCTACTCTCTCTCTCTCTCTC
Organism: Eucalyptus shirleyi; assembly: GCA_017140165.1. Taxonomy (NCBI): domain Eukaryota; kingdom Viridiplantae; phylum Streptophyta; class Magnoliopsida; order Myrtales; family Myrtaceae; genus Eucalyptus; species Eucalyptus shirleyi. Next base: position 17,988,536 of record CM029450.1, read on the forward strand.
TCTCTCTCTCTCTCTCGCCTCATTAGCCATCACAATCGCTCGCCTCCGACGCTTCCTCTTTCGCAGTTGTAGCCTTGTTGCTGGCCCTCCATTGCAGCATCATAGTTGCGACCTTCTGGGTCACCTCAATCTTTGCTCTTCCTCTAACCCCCCCTCGCCGTCGCTCAGGGCCTTGCCTATGCTCCCTCGCCCTCGTCTCCATCCTCCAACATCTTCTTCAACGATTCTCTCTACTGGACACGTGTGTTGATATGTATCAAGAAAAATTGATCACGTGTTGGAATTTTCCGACACGTGTTGACAGCATGTCGGAACGTGTCAGACACGTAGATACATGTTGGACACAACATGGAAGCTACGGCAATCGTGTCTATACTTCATAGATAAGTACTTTGCACCACCCGCGATCCAGAACTCCGAGGTTACAGAGCCCATAACCACAATTCCATTAATTCGTTCATGAAGTGAATCAAACTCGTAATCTCATGAAAGACAAATAAACCCTTTACAACTAAGCCAACCACCAACTAAGCCAAACACTCTGGCGGTCCTGCCTCTGCATGCTGACTATTCTACGGCGAAGATTCTTCATAAAACTTCCTAGGAAAAGGGTTTTTCGGTCATTGGCCATTATTCACGTTAAAATCACCTAGTAATCAGGCACAAAGAAAGAAGGTTGAAAGCGATGGAAAAAAAAAGGGACGACTTTAAGGCTCCAATAATAGCAAATCGGATAAGGTAATTGGCATTATTGCTATTCTAATACATGATCTGATCTGCCATATTTAGCTTAAACCCTGACCAGTCAACCGGTGTAAAGGCAGATATAATTATTACGTGGATCAAGACGCAAATAATGAAATAAAAGGGGAGGAAAAGGAATTCTTGACGCAGTCTCATTCTCAAGTATTTGATAACGTACCAACTCAAGATTAAGTCGCAAGATTCAAATTGCGGCACGAAACCTCTCTGTCTGTCTATATATAGATCCTCTCGTTGCTCTAATTCATCACCTCACAGAAGTAACATAAGCACTCCCGTAATCCTCACATCACATGGCGAAGAGCAAGGTCCTCGTCGTTGGCGGCACTGGCTACATCGGGCGGAGGCTCGTGCGGGCGAGCCTGGACCAGGGCCACCCCACGTACGTCCTCCAGCGTCCGGAGATCGGCCTCGACATTGAGAAGCTCCAGATGCTGCTGTGCTTCAAGAGGCGCGGCGCCCAACTCGTCGAGGCCTCGTTCTCAGACCTGAGGAGCCTCGTCGACGCCGTGAGGCTGGTCGACGTTGTCATCGGCGCCATGTCGGGGGCCCACTTACGGAGCCACAACATCCTGATGCAGCTCAAGCTCGTGGAGGCCATCAAAGAAGCCGGAAATGTCAAGGTAATCAGCGTAACGCAAACTCATTTTTTTCTCTTTTTAGAGCGGTCTTTATTGAGTTGCTACTATGCACTATTTTCTTTCATTCTGTTCGGTTCGAAGTTCTTCTTAGGGTTTTAGAGAGTATTATGCACTTCATATGATGCTCAATTTCAGAGCAAGTACATATATCTATGGTGTGCCTAGTAATACAGTTTCTCGTGCTACTAGATGTAAAATAATTTATCCAAGATCTGTCTTCGGAGTAATCGAGATAGGGAATCTTTGTCTTGAAAAAGAAATCAAGATTTTACATAACGACGAAAATATATGTCTAAAATTTTATTGATAGCCACAAAAATATTTCAAGATTTTATTGATAACATAACTCAGTCAATGACAAAAATTCTTTTTTTTTTCATATAAATCTAGAGGTATTTATTGAAATATTCTTTTTACCCTTAGAGTAGAAGAAAAAATATTTGTCTCATTTTTCAACTTATGATAGGACTTTCTTCACGTATTTTTCTTATTCTTTTTTTTCTAGCCCTTATATAGATGTTTGACGTGGACATCAATATGATGTCCACACCGTCGATAGCAAAATATGTCAAGAAAATCAAAAGAGTAGGAGAAATGTTACAATACTTTTTGAGCTTCTAGAATATACAACACTAATATAAAAGAAGATTTTGCACCGGCAATCTTATTTACTTTTGATTTGAGGGCTTTGATCATTCACTCTTGTAGTATCCATCAAATCAAAAGTGAACAAGATCGCTTAAGGAAAAGAAATTACATTGAGGCATAAGTTATAATTACCAATTTGAATATTTACATGGTATTGCAAATGATGGTATATATGCGCACATTACATGATTATCACAATTGGAGGGTCCAAGAGGGTGAAGAATTGATTGTTCGCACCACTTAGTGCAAAAACCTAAAAACGGCCAGTCGCCCCCCACCTCAACAGAACCATGGAAAATTTCTACAAGTTCGCTTGAGATAAAAGGCACAAAAAGTTCAAAATATTTCGAATTAAATATAATTTATATTTAAGAGTAAGATTTTGAGGAAGTTAAAATTAAAGAAGAAGTCGTTCCAAATAAATTAAAATTAGGTGGATTTCATTATTGGAAAAAAATAATAGAGTTACAAATTCATAAAATGTCAAACATATATTCACATTCGATTGTTTACATAGTTTCTCTGGATATAACATAATCTTGAATCAAATTTCTAGCATAGTTTTGGAGCATAGTACGTTATGTTTATGTCGACAATTATATAATCATCTATAGTCACAGCATCTCATTTTATTAACCCTCAAAATGCTGATCTTTGAGTTATGTTATTCTGAATTTTTTTCGAAAAAACATGTGATGCGTGCGACCTCAATATGTCACTATTTCCTAATTTGGTGTCCGAACAAGCAAGTGTTCCGACCAGAAAAGGCCGAAGGCCACACATGACTTGAATTGTCCATCTTATATTATATAATAGACAAATAAATAAATAGGTACATACGCATGAACAATTACACGCTATACCTTTGCCAAACGTAATTTTCCGCCGCCTCCATACATTTTTCTTTGCATTTTTTGCCGATTATGTTAAAAAGCTCTTTTCGACCGACCATATTTTTGGGGCAAATAGGTTCTGACAGAAAGACATGATGATTGATTAAGGTGAGGATGATCCAGATATGCCCACCGACTCTTGTTTGGTGGAGAATTTCTTGCAACTGCACCAACAGGGCCAACTTAACAGTATTTTAAACAGACCATATCGAATTCGGTTATATGATAATGTCAGAAAATACAAATGCGTGCCTTTTGAACTCCTCCCATTGGTGGGTGGGTGCTCTTCTTTTTTAGATAAGAATTTAATTCGAAGATTAAGGAGGGCCGCCACGAATTATGATGGTTGCTGTCGGAAAAGAACTTGTGCCGTGCATGTTCCCTTGACTGATTGCGCCTTTTGGTTTCTTAATCTAACAACCTGGGTTTTTGTCTAGTTTTATTCTTGTTTTGTCATGCATACGATCAAAGTTCCAATTCAATGATAAAAGTGAAGGAATTGTGCTATGAGGTCTCTGTAGGACAAGTTTCTTCATTTCTTGTCCCTCCTAAATAAAAATTTTTAGCTTGTTGTGCCTTTGATTTTTTTTGTTTAAATTGCATTCTTCTAACTTCAGTATGTTCGGAAATTGGGATAAATACTATCTTATTTCTTTTAGTTTGTCAGGTTAATATTTCATGTCGTTTTTTTTTGTAATAGATTCAACTCTAACTTTGGCTATGATTTATGTTGTATTTCTAGTTCTAATTGTTAGAAGAATTGTACCAAACCCCCCCCCCCCAAAAAAAAAAAAAAAGACTTTGAGGATAGTATACATTTACCCATAAATTTTCAACCATTACACATTATCTTCTTAACTCTTCTTTCATTAAAATTGTTAATTCGTTATTATACATGACTTTCAAGGAGTAAATTCGTCCTTTCATCATCTTTTTTTAATGAAAATTCTCCTTCAGTCTTGATTTTTGTAAAAAAAAATAAAAGTGAAGAAAATGGAGAAAGATTAATTAAATAAAAAATTAATTAAAAGTAACACAATTAAGTATAAAGGAAAAAGGCTCAATAACTAGAAGGTGAAATGAATAAAATTAGATATTCTTTATGTTTTAAATGTTGTTGCAAAAAATTGATTACTCAATAAAAATACTTTAAAACCCACCTTAGTTTGAGATAATCATTTCCCTGTATGAGTTGAGAACATCATTTCTTTTTATCCCTTTTGACTAACAAATTTTTATTATTGACCTTTTTTTTCTTTTTGAGGCACTTCCATTTTTTATTTAATTTGGTTGATTTTTTTCTTAAAATACCTTATTCAGTTTTATTAAAGCTGCTACATTTACCAAGTTTTGACAAGTTCTTATTGTTTAATATTATTGATATTTATTGTTCCTATTATTTTTAGATGATTTCGTTTTCTTTCATTTTCTATATTTTTATTATTTTGCGGCAATCAAGAGTAAAAGAGAAATTTCCTTAAAAAATGATATGAGAATATACCTTTACTCCTCAAACATGTGCATTGCACATGCACACGGAAAAATAACTCAGGGTTTATGGCTCTAACAAAGTTAAAAACCTACCGTCTAACACTTGAAAGTTGAAGGGCAAACGTGCACTACCCTAAAAATTTTATGGAGAGTTTTGTATGATTTCTCCTAATTGTTAACAATTTTGTATATTTTATTATGCTTACATTGCTTGAGGTAATTTTTCCTATCCTTCTTATTTCTTCTGCTTCATCATAAAACTCGATTTACTTTTTCTGGTTTATGTTTTCAGTACGGCTTGTCTTATATAATACAGTATGCAATAAGAAATTGCATCTGCAGAATCATGTTCGGGTGTAGACTCAAAATCTTGTCCATTCATCTTGTCTTTGCCATAACCTGTTTGGTTGAACTTGAACTGAACACTTGCTCTCCTGCAGTTTGCAAAATGGAAAGTTCAAGTACAGAAGTTATAATCTTCGAACTATACTGACTTTTCTTAAATAGAAAGATAGATTATACATTCCGTTGAGTGAGCGTATAATGCAATGAAAGTGTATTCGTGAAGAAATTCTTGAACTGATTTCTATTATAAATGCATTTGGGCAAACGAAATTTCCTCCTCTAACTTGTGTTGATCTTCTCATTCGGTTCTCCATTTGAGCAGTGGATTCTGTAACTCACTCAATTTGTGCAATCAAATCTTCTTAGTTCTTGAAATTCGGACATGACTCTACTAAGAAAGCTATTTATCTTGTGTCATTACCACGGTGGGTGCATCTCTTTCTCTATTGCCTGAGCTTTTTTTTTCCAGCTTTGCTAATGCACAGTCACGTCGACATCATGTCAAAGAATCGTCATGCAACAAATACTAATGAGATTTTGAATGTTTGCTAATTCTTTGTAGCGGTTTTTGCCATCAGAGTTCGGAATGGACCCGGCCCTCATGGGTCATGCAATTGAGCCGGGAAGGGTCACGTTCGATGAGAAAATGGAGGTGAGAAAAGCAATCGAGGAAGCAAAGATCCCCTTCACATACATCTCGGCCAACTGCTTTGCTGGTTATTTTGTGGGCAATCTCTCCCAAATGTCAAGTCTCACTCCTCCAAAAGACACTGTATATCTCTATGGAGATGGCAACGTCAAAGGTATGTGAGGTGCATAAGCCTACTTTAGGCATAATAACAAGGGTTATATATTAGAGAAAGGATCTTCTCTAACCATGCTTCTGATTAGTGGGTTACAACCATATGATTTCCATATTTATAACCAACCAATCAGGAGATTGGTTGGAGCAAATTTCCTCTAACTAGAGACGGAGAAAACCATGTTCACCATTTAGAATACCAGTATGATAACATTTTCAATAAACTTATGAAAAAAGGGTTGACTAAGTGGTAAAATAATTGGAACATGGGCCTTAAGAAACTGTAGTCTCATGTTCGAACTCTACTCGACACAATGATCCCCTAAACCTGACATAAGTCCCAAATGCTACCATGTGAAATGATCAATTCATGTCAAAGTAGGTCTTTTATCTATGTCAGTTTGGACTTTGAGGGAGCTATAAATATTATTATTATTATTATTATTATTATTATTATTGATTCAATCTTTCAGCAACATCTTGTTAGGTGAGATTGTGTCATATATTAATATGTTTTTATCTCATGTCAACAATGAGGTAAGAGCTTACGTAATCAACCAAGATCATCCTAGTCGTATCCTTGAACATCTTCATTAGATTACTCAAGTACTTGATCAGAAGGGTGATCACTAGCTCTGTATATCTAGTCTAAATCAGGACTACATAAAATATTCCGAGTGATCACAAAATCTATCAAGGTCGACAACCTTAGCTTGGTCAAGTCATTTAGCCAAGTTCAACACTTCTTTTTGGTCATTAAGACATGAGTATGCGCGAATATGTAAATGGATAAGTCATGAAAGTGTTCGATACTGCATTACTGTTGCAGCTGTTTTTCTCGATGAAGATGATATCGCAACGTACACAATTAAAACGATCGATGATCCAAGAACGCTGAACAAGACAGTCTACCTAAGGCCACCAGAGAACATTCTGTCCCAAAGACAACTGGTGGAGATGTGGGAGAAGCTCAGTGGAAAGACCCTGGAGAAGAGAAGCATTTCTGCAGAAGACTTCCTTGCCTCCATGAAAGGTACTTATCTGATTTATTGTTTCGTTAGATGACATGTGCTTTTGTAGAATTTAGTGTTGGCATATCCTTAGGTTCAATCACAACTTAAACAATGCGACGGTGATCATGTTTTTGAACGCTGACTGGAAAATCTAATAAAAACCCTTTTGTATATTTACCATCAAGAGTGACCTGCTACATAATTACTTGCTACAATAGCTTCAGATCTATGGTAGACCATATTAAGATGATATTAAGCTATCCTTCTGTTTCAGGATTGGATTATGCGCAGCAAGTGGGAGTGGGGCATTTCTACCACATATTCTATGAAGGCTGTTTGACAAACTTTGAAATTGGGGAAGATGCAGAAGAAGCTTCCCAGCTTTATCCTGAAGTTCAATACACCCGCATGAATGAATACCTGAAGATTTTTGCATGATCGTACTAAGAACCATTTGTACCACTCGGAGTTCGCTCTCGCTATCCAAATAAAAATCTTGAGTTTCTCCATCATGATTCTATCATTTCTGCGATTATAAATTGGTCTAAGCCGAGATTTGTGATCAATGATGATGCTCTCTTCGAACTCAGCAGAAAACAAAAACCAGCTCAGAGTATTCCTACAATGGTCCTAGCTAAGGATTTCTGGGTAGTTCAAAAGCTGTTTTTTGTAATTAGTGACAATAAGATAACTCAGGCATATGGGGATTCACAAGAAGAATAGGCTTGATCATTTCTCGCAACTCAACTTAAAATTTCAGGTATTGCCAATAAGCCATCTCTTTTGTCATACTACAACTCCCAGTCATTTGATATTACAGTTACATAGAAGCAGCAGTTCTCGTATTCAAAGTCTGACATCCCAATAGTGTTCCCACTATGCATTTGTTAGGAACCCCTCTTTAGTCCTTCCCTACTTATTGGCATCATTTATAGTTAATCCGTTTCTAACATATATCAACATAGCCGACACTCTCAATCGTTCTATTTTGATTGGTTAGGTCATACAAGACACCCCTTGAAGCCTTTTCGTAGAGCAGTTTCATCGAGGTTCCTCCCAATAAAGACAAGCTTGTTTATTCTCTTCTCATTAGGACCCCATACTTTTCCCGGACAGCCATACAATGTTGAATGAACAGCCTGAAAGGGAGAGGCAATTTTTGAAGTAAAATAAGATTAGGATTTGAACCAAAATGGCTAGAAAGAAGTTCATAAATACAAATAGTGGAACCTAGAGTACATATCGTTGCTCATAACCAGTCACAGATTACACCCTTCATTCTGTACAGGTCCTCCCCTTTTTCTTCAATCAGTCTCTCAAACCAATCATCAACCTAATCCATGGACATTACATATGAGAGACATGTTTAAACAGATATCATCAGAGTTGAGCAAAAGCAAACTGCAAGTGCTAGCATACAGACAGCATATAGAATGCAATTCCCATGCACATTACTAGCCCAGTGACAAATATAGACTAACGCAAATTCAAAGGTCTTGTCATAAACCAAGAGATTAAGATTCTATCTCAGACATGGATAAGGAAACATGCCTTATCAACCTTTTTAAAACCACTGGTCAGTATTTGAATTTCACATTGAGAGTGCTAGTATGAACACCTAGAGGGGGTGAATAGGTGTTTAAGATAAATCTTAGCAAATATATGCAGAATAAAATAAACTTCAAACAAAGGAGTTAGGGAAGAAAATAAGAACACAAGATTTATAGTGGTTCGGCTTAATCCAAGCCTACGTCCACTCTCCCATGCTAACAGCTTTCTTGGCTGGATTCTACTATGCAATCAACAAGAGATTACAACTTTGAGTGCAAACACTTAGTAGATCACACTATCTCACTAAGTCACTCTTTTGGTATTTCTCTCACGATCACAAACGTTTAAGCTCTCAAGAGACAAGTATATGAACAAAGATCGCTCGGACTTTGGAATTATAAATTCTACGCTCCGTCTCTTACTTGCTCATCGGTCCATGATCTCCTTAAATACTCCTCCACTTCCAAACTACCCGTTGGACAGTATCCCGGAGAATCGTCTTCCAATATACCCATTGGACAGCTCTGTATCTAGAAGATTTGATAGCCATTGAGTGACAAAGGTAGAATCCCAAATTGATTCCGATCGTCCATACAAACGAAATCTTGGTTTCCATAAGTAAAGCTTCTTCGTATAGAAAGTTCTTGTCTTCAAGATCCAATCGTCAATCAATTAGATTGAGTCAATCAAATCAATCTTGATGTGGAATCCAAACCAGAGCACTAGCCGTTATATGATTGGGCTTAAGTTACGTTCTGTCGAGTCTTGATGTAAAGTCTGAGAGCAATAGACTTTACAATCTGAGTCTTAGTGCGATAGACTTTACAATCTGAGTCTGAACATATTCTGCTTCTGAACAGATTTAGCTTTAAGGTCTGTACCTAGTTCAGCTTCAGCATAGAGTCTGTCTTCTGGTTCTTCATTCACGTTCAGTCTGAAATTTGTCAAAGTGAGCAGACTTATGATGTAGAACAGACTTTGACACTAAAGTCTGGCAATCTTCAGACTTTGACACAGAAGTCTAGAAATCTTCAAAATATACTTTGGGCATATGTTACATTCAGTCTTCTGGTCGTCTTCACACTTTGACAATATCCTTTACATGTTCTATCATCTGCATGGTCTATTACTTAACCATTAAACATGTTAGTAGCCTTTGATTTATTTTGTCATCTTCAAAACATCATAAGGGATTTTCCTAACAATCTCCCCCTTTTTGATGATGACAAAACAATCTCTGAATATGCAGATTTGTAAACACGCTTTTAAAAATATTAATTTAAATCAAAGGATATCAAAAGATAGCAAATAGATTGAGCATAAGAATATATAGAAAAATAATCGCAGCTCAATATTATGCAATAATATCAACCAATCAACACATATGCATATTCATATATTCTCCCCCTTTTTGTCATAATCAAAAAGCAATAATAATGGATTCACGTAGAGAATATAAAATGACATATAATTTCAAAAAAGATCAGCTTTTATAAAACAAGTCGAATATTAAAGATATTCAATATAGCTCACTTCGATCATATATATCAGCAAATATCCAATAAAAATCACAGATGCATCATGAAATTCATGTACACTTTTTGTCATAATAAAATGATAATATCAGTAAGTCATTTGTTAATGACAAAAGGTAATAAAAGATGTACTAACCGGATTTTTTAGACAAATTCTGACACATTTACCTTTCCTTCCATTCATAATAAGATCACGATCAATTCAAAAAGATTTTTCCAAAAATTGATCAAAGCTCCCCCTCAATTTGTTGCCTTTTTGAGATGATCACGATTATTTTCCTTTTCTTTTGGATTTGATTTCTCCCCCTGTCATCATGACAATATTTGCGGATAGAAACAATTGTTGTTTGTGCACGTTGAGCAGAATATTTTTCCATTATTTCCTTCGTATCGACAACATCTGCGATGATCACTTGCATTTTGAAATTCGAGGCAAAATTTATTTTCTTCAATCAAGCTCTTCTCGAATTCAACCTGCATCAACTTAACAAACTTTTTCCACAAATAATATCCACGTAATATATAATAACATTTTCTTCAAATAGATAAATTGAATAGCATATATAAAATTATCAAATATTAAAATTCAGAACTATTCAACCTTTTGTACATAAGGGATTCCCTTAATAAGCAAAAATTTTGCACAAGGAATGGAATTTTTAAACCTTCAAAAAATAGTATAGAATCTCAATGATTTTCTGATTGAACTTTTCAAAATCCATATGGAAGATTCTTTTGTGACCTGAAAATTCTTATATAGCAGATAATAATCTTTGCAAAAATGTCACGTAATATCATCATTTGATTTGCGGATCAAACTTGCCAGATATAATATATCTTCTAAGAATATAGCAAGAATATCCATGAATATGCAATAATATCTTTCGAGATCAAAGAGATTTCCCTGAGTAGAAATTTCAGATATGCATTTTGCAAAAGGAAAATAGATATTTTTGTCACGTGCCAAAATTGCAAACCTTATATTGATGACAAAAGATATTCGCAATATAATAAACAATCATCCAAAATCAAAATAAATGCACGTAGAAGTTTGCAAGGCAGGAAAAAAATTTCTCTTACCCAAGGTATATGTTTCAAATATACCATTGATTAAAAAAAATCATTACCAATTGTCGCAGGAGATATTTTCTGATTGCACCAAAATTTGCATAGATTCGCAATCATCCTTCCCTTAAAGAATTTCCTGCAATCAACTCATTTCCCAAATCCTCTTTCTTCTTTCTTCTTTATATCCTGCAAAAGTAACTCATCTTTTTTTTGGTACCCATTTTTTCTTGGGTCCATGAGAGTTAGCAGAATATGCTACTTTTATCCAATTTTTCTTAATAGGTCTCCAAACTTTAGGACAATCTTTCTTAAAATGTTCCAAATCTCCATAATTTGAACACTTAAGGGCATTTAGACCAACGGGTTTTGTAAAGATATTTTGAAAATGCTTCTTGTACGCAAGTTTATGAGGTCTTTGTCTAAGTCTCTCTTTAACTTTGGGAAAATCAATTAGAGAATCATTTTCCTTAATGAAATCAAGTCCCGACTTATTATAGTAAGGAACTTGTATAGAAATGATATGCTCTAATGTTTTTGATCCATTTGAAAATCTTGTTGAAATATTTGAAAATTCTTTCTTCAAAGAATCATTTTCTTTGACAAGTAAATCTCGACTTTTTTTGATTGTAGAAAATCTTTTTGCAAAATTTCAAAATTTTCTTTTTGAGAAAGATCTTGTTGCCTAAGTCGAGAATTCTCCTTTTTAAGTTTGAAAATCCTTTTAAGAGAAGATTTGAGATTTGAGCAAAGCTTTTTTATATACTTTGCAACTTTGAGAGGAATTTTTGAATGACTTACCTCGATTTCCTCATCGGATTCTGAGTCTGTGTCTAAGTCAGACTCTGATTCTGAGTCTGTGTCTGAGTCAGACTCAGATTCTGAATGTGCCATCAAGCATAAATTTCCTTGCTCATCATCTTCTTTTATTATTCTTTTCTGGCCATTCTGCTTGTATTTTCTTCCATCGAATTTCCTTCCTTTTCTACTCAGCTTTTTGAATTTATTGACCATAAAGGCAAGTTCTTCATCGTCCATATCATTTTCTGAGTCTGTTTCATCAAAAACAGCATTAGATATTAAAACAATGGACTTCTTACCTTCAGAATCTTCATCGTTGATTTGTTCCACTTCATAGGATTAAAGAGTGCCGATCAATTCATCAACAGTGAGTGGCATAATCCTTTGAGTCTCCCGGATTGAGGTCTTGACATGATTCTAATCTTTTGAGAGACCTCGCAAGAGTTTGTTGACCTTCATCGGGGTAGAAATTTGCTGACCTTGATATGCTAAACCATTTACAATTTCTGTAAAACGGCTGAACATATCTCCAATTGACTCTCATTGCTTCATCTTGAATTATTCATATTGGCCAAGCAAGAAGTTTACTTTTGTCTCTTTTACACGATCGGTCCCTTCATATGTAACATGAAGTCTATCCCAAACTTCTTTTGTTGTTTCACATGAAGAGATTCTATTATATTCAGCAAGAGACAAGGCACAATATAAAGAATAAATAGCTTTTGCATCAAGCGCTTCTCTTTTGGACAACTCCGTCCAAGACATAAGAGCGGAGGGTTTGGTTTCTTTGTCTTTGCCATTCTTATTTGATGTAGACGCAGCAATGGGGTTGATTCCTCTTTCCACAACATCCCATTGTAAGAGATCTCTGGATCTTAGGAATGCTTTCATTTTGTTCTTCCATACGTCGTATTCCTTTCCATCAAAATATGGTGGCCTTGTGTTGCTTTGTCCTTCCATAAGTCATGGTGCCAACATACTAGCCATAAAGAATCTTTAACTTAAAAGTAAAAACACTTTTATAAACCGAGCACTTGACTCTGATACCAATTGAGAATGCTAGTATGAACACCTAGAGGGGGTGAATAGGTGTTTAAGATAAATCTTGACAAATATATGCGGAATAAAATAAACTTCAAACAAAAGAGTTAGGGAAGAGAATAAGAACACAAGATTTATAGTGATTCGGCTTAATCCAAGCCTACGTCCACTCTCCCACGCTAACAGCTTTCTTGGCTGGATTCCACTATGCAATCAATAAGAGATTACAACTTTGAGTGCAAACACTTAGTAGATCATACTATCTCACTAAGTCACTCTTTTGGTATTTCTCTCACGATCACAAACGTTTAAGCTCTCAAGAGACAAGTATATGAACAAAGATCGCTCGGACTTTGGAATTATAAATTCTACGCTCCGTCTCTTACTTGCTCATCGGTCCATGATCTCCTTAAATACTCCTCCACTTCCAAACTACCCGTTGGATAGTATCCCGGAGAATCGTCTTCCAATATACCCATTGGACAGCTCTGTATCTAGAAGATTTGATAGCCATTGAGTGACAAAGGTAGAATCCCAAATTGATTCCAATCGCCCATACAAACGAAATCTTAGTTTCCATAAGTAAAGCTTCTTCGTACAGAAAGTTCTTGTCTTCAAGATCCAATCGTCAATCAATTAGATTGAGTCAATCAAATCAATCTTGATGTGGAATCCAAACCAGATCACTAGCCGTTATATGATTGGGCTTAAATTACGTTCTGTTGAGTCTTGATGTAAAGTCTGAGAGCAATAGACTTTACAATCTGAGTCTGAGTGCGATAGACTTTACAATCTGAGTCTGAACATATTCTGCTTCTGAATAGATTTAGCTTTAAGGTCTGTACCCAGTTCAGCTTCAGCATAGAGTCTCGTCTTCCGGTTCTTCATTCACGTTCGATCGGAATTTGTCGAGTGAGCAGACTTGATGTAGAACAGACTTTGACACTAAAGTCCGGCAATCTTCGACTTTGACACAGAAGTCTAGAAATCTTCAGAATATACTTTGGGCATATGTTACGTTCAGTCTTCTGGTCGTCTTCACACTTTGACAATATCCTTTACATGTTCTATCATCTGCATGGTCTATTACTTAACCATTAAACATGTTAGTAGCCTTTGATTTATTTTGTCATCTTCAAAACATCATAAGGGATTTCCCTAACACACATATTTAAGCACTAAATGTGAGATGTAAAAGTACATTCTTAGTTTTACCAGTATACCCATACTTTACTGAACAACAAATCATCGAGCGTTAAAGTGCTTGCATAAGCCAAGCTGCGAATGTTCATTCATCCTAACTAGAAATAGTGTAGGTAAGACGCTCATTAGGCCTCTGAAACTCATCATTTTGTCTTCATAGATAGTAAAAGGGCAAAAATGGGAGACAGGCTACATAGATCAAAAGAGCTGAAGTATAAATTTAAATTTATACCCAACCCCAAGGCGGAAACTTTCAAAACTATTGTCTCACTTGTCTCCTCACAATGCTTCTCCTTCAGGTTCTCTGCTTTCACTACGTTTGATGACCGCAGTAGAATTTTTCCACCAAGGAATTTTAACAGTAGTGCATAGGGGCTACACTAGTGAACACGGATATCAGTAGCAGTCACGCAAAAAGAAAAAAAAAACCATGTCAAGAAAATTCATCAAAAAACACTATTGTCATTCTGCAATCGGTGTGGATCAAGCGAAATTTCGTGGAGCAAATCCTCCTTTTTTTCCTCGGGGATTTGCCCTTGGGTCGAAACACCCATATGTTTTCCTTGACTCTTTTGTCTGCCATCTTTCGTTTGCCGTCTCACCAGTCCATAGATCTAGAATTTAGCTGTTGCAGGTGCGCTCATGCCAAGTTTGGTCAACTGTTCGATTAGGAAAAGCAAGTGAGTTCCTCATATAAGATTATTGACTCTTGGAATATAATAATATGGAGAAAACAAAACTGTTTCAAACACCGACAAATTCAGAAGACCCTTGTTTCTAAGAGAGGAGAACAAATTATTCATATTTCATTTTATGGTTAAAGACAAAAAAGCTCAGCAATGGTAATTTGAAAGATTGCTAAAAGAAAAATAAAGATGTCTCCTACGTCAATTTTTTAGAAAATCCTCTATCATCAAAAATTCAAATCGAGGTGGGTCCTCAAACAGATCTAGCAAAAGTTGTTGGAAATTAATCCAAAGAATACACACTATTTGTTATAATCCAAACATCAATGTAAAGAAGACGATAACAGCTATATAATCTTCTTCTTTTTATGTAAACTTACAACTCTTGGAGAAGAAGAAAATAAGATACAACATAAAATTGGAGTTGAGGTATGGATATCCGAATCTCCTTAAGGCGATTAGTTCATGCCAAAGGTGCTCCGCAGATTCACGAATTATGCCTCCCAAGATACAACACCTCGAACTTGTTTAGATTAGCACTATGCAAACAGGACTCAATCGAACCGTTCAATTGAACCAGCACACTTAGAAAAATTAGAAGAGTAGAAAGTATTTCAAAGCCTTTTGGAATTGAGTCGGAAAAACCAAAATCAAAAGACTGTAATGAAGCTCTATGCTCCCATCTATTTATAGAGATTTTTAGTTCATGCACAGAAGAGATACATGAAATAAATAGACTCATGTATCTACAAAATTCATGAATCAAGAGATACATGAATTCAAGAGATTCATAAATCCAAAGATACGTGAATTCAAGAGATTCGTGAACTCAATAAATACATGAACTAAAAGATATATGAATCTAGGAAATTCATGAATTCAATAGATATGTGAACGGAAAAATTTAAGAAATTCATGAATCCAAAAGAGATACGTGAATAGAAAAGACATATATTAATTTATTGACTTTCGTTGATCCATTAATCATAATTATAACCATAATTACAACAATCCCTCACATTAATTGATCAACAAAACATTTTTTACGCAAAGGAATCCGAGCATGCTTGTTGAAATACACCGCATCAAGATAGGTAGCTTTCACTTTGAACCTTCTTTAGTGAAAGCTTATCGGACTTACTTAACTAGTCGATGGACTAAGCCTTGAATCACCAGTTGTTTGTGTAAGCCTAGACAATAAACCTCACACGGAGTATTTCCAATTCAAGATTGGTTCTCGGTTGTGTTCGTTCTTTCGGCCCTGAACCTCTCGGGATTCATGCGTGCTTTAGAAAATCTAGCCTTTAAAGATTTTCATAGAGTGGTCAGCTCCACGCATATAGGTGCATTCCTATTAAAGATATCATACCATATCTCACTTGGATGTTACATTCCAAGTTATAGGAATCATTAAACGCATAGCGTACCCTTAATAACACTGTAGGAAAGCACTGTTGCATCATAGGAATGAGAGACAGTGCTTACACTAAAGTTTCCAAAATTTGCATTGTCCTATTGAACCTAGACCATGGGATCTCCAATCGCATAGGTTAGGTTTCCACCCTAGAATTTCTTTATTGAGTTAAGGCTCTTAAACCCATTCCCCTCGATGCGCAGTTTAGATGCTCTCTTGACAAACATTTTGTCAGCGGATTCGCAATATTTTTCTTTGACTTTACAAAGTAAAAAGAAATGATTTCATTTGAGAGCAACTGCCTTACGGTATTGTGTCTACGACAAACGTGTCTAGACTTACCGTTATAGATCACATTATGCACCCCCACACTTTTAAAAAAATTGTAGGTTGGTAACTTTTCATTCCATAACTCGTATAGAGTTTTACCTAGCCTTTTGTGGGGTATTTTATTAAGAATAAAATTTGCAGTTAAAACTGCCTCCCCCCACAAGTTTTAAGGTAAACCTGAACTCAAAAGTATGGCGTTAGCCATCTCCTTTAGTGTCATGCTCAATCGTTCAACAGCTCCATTTTGTTGTGGAGTATAAGGTGCAGTCGTTTGAAGAATTATTCCAAAACGAGCACAAAACTCTTTGAAATTGATTGAACTGTATTATCCTCATCTATCAGACCTAAGCACTTTAATTCCTTTATCAAGTTGGTTTTCAACTTCATTTTTATACTTGACAAACATGCTCATAGTCTTATCTTTGCTAGTTAGTAAATAAACATAGCAAAATCGAGTACGGTCATCCACAAATGTGATGAAGTACTTCTTTCCACCTCTACTTTCTACAAACTTTAAATCACATAGATCACTATGGATTAATTGTAAAGGTTCACTTGTTCTTTCAATGGATTTGAAAGGTTTCTTGGCAAACTTGGCCTCAAAACAAGTCTCACATTTGTAATGGGCATCCAATTCAAATCTTGGAATTAACTCCAAGTTTGTTATTCTCTTCATTGTACCATAGTTTACATGTCCTAATCTACCATGCCATAGATAAGGAGATACAACCGTGTAAACTGAAGACTTTTCTTTATTAATAGTCTTTGGGTACACATACTTTGAGTTTCCATCAATGACAGCCACATTGGCCTTAAATAGGTCATTACACAAGTATCATTTCCCCACTTACATCCCTCCTTTTGAAAATACAAATTTGTCAGATTCAAATACAATTTTGAAACCCTTCTTGACAAATATAGGGCTAGAAATTAGGTTTTTCCGAATCTCTGGTACATGCAGCACATTCAGCAAGGCGACCTCCTTGCCATATATAAACTTCAGGATCACCTTTCTTCTTCCGGCAATCTTTGCTAATGCAGAGTTAGCCATATAAAGCTTATTGTCTTCTTCAGCCTGCTCGTAAGATGAGAACATATGTTTATCTGCACATATGTAATTTGTGGCACCTGTGTCTAGCCACCAGCCATTAGTGTTCGACACTAGAGATGCTTCAGACATTACCACAGCAGACAGTCTCTCAATATTGTCATGTTCTGTCAAATTCAGTTGCTGGGCTGCACCATCGTTCTTGCCTTTTTTCGGGCGCTTCTTGCAATCCTTAGCACGATGGCCAGGCTTGTTGCATATAAAACACGTCCCTTGGAATTTCCAGAACTACTCCTTCTGCTTGCCTTTTCCTTGAAAAGACATCCTCCTTTTTCTATCTTGCTTGGATTTGGAAGATTCCACAACGTTGGCCTTTGGCTTAGAAGAAGGATCCACACTCCTTCTATTGTCTTCCTCGATTCTGAGGCGCAAAATGAGATCTTCAAGGCTCATCTCCTTTTGTTTGTGCTTCAAATAATTTTTGAAGTCTAACCAGCCCGGAGGTAGTTTCTCAATCATAGCCGCCACTTGGAATGATTTACTAAGTATCATTCCTTCAGCAGAGATGTCACTCAGAATTAATTGTAATTCTTGAACCTGACTCATGACAGATTTAGAATCCACCATCTTGTAGTCCAAGAATTTGGCAACCACAAATTTCTTGGTGCCATCGTCCTCAGTTTTGTATTTCTTCTCTAAGGACTCCCATAACTGTTTAGCAGATTCAATATTACAATAAACGTTATATAAAGAATTCACTAAACAGTTAAGAATATAATTTCGGCATAAGAAGTCTCCTTGCTTCCAAGCCTCCAACGCACCGAGCATCGTGACATCTTGCTCATTTGGACTAATTATTGAGCACACTTCCAATAAATATTTCGTCAAATTGAGCATGGTCAGATAGAAGAACATCTTCTGCTGCCACAATTTAAAGCCCACTCCGGTGAATTTCTCCAGTTTCTCATTAGCTGTAATTGGAGGTGTTGCCATCACAATAGGCAAAGTTCATTGAACCATCCCTCCAGAAACAAAGCCAAAAGCCATTTGGCCTATACCGATCTGAAAAACAGTCCCGGGCATACTGGTTATATGACTTGTACCCGCACCACCAAAATTGGTGTTAGCCCAAGGGTCCGTAGCATTGGCTACTACAAATTCAGACCCTGAGGGTTGAACATCTTCCATAGCAACGGTCGAATCGACCATAGGAACGTCTCCTAAAACATTTGGGACATTGAATGGCACTTGATTGTTTTCAGCCATCTCAATAATCTGACAAAAACAACAAATAGTGAGTGAGATAATCACCTTAAGATTGTTGGAAATTAATCCAAAGAATACACACTGTTTTTTGTAATCCAAACATCAATGTAAAGAAGATGATAACAGCTATATAATCTTCTTCTTTTTATGTAAACTTACAACTCTTGGAGAAGAAGAAAATAAGATATAACATAAAATTGGAGGTGAGGTATGGATATCCGAATCTCCTTAAGGCGATTAGTTCCTGCCAAAGGTGTTCCGCAAATTCACGAACTATGCCTCCAAGATACAACACCTCAAACCCGTTTGGATTAGCACTATGCAAACAGGACTCAGTCAAACCATTCAATTGAAACAGCACACTCAGAAAAATCAGAAGAGTAGAAAGTATTTCAAAGCCTTTTGGAATCGAGTTGGAAAAATCAAAACCAAAGACCGTAATGAAGCTCTATACTCCCATCTATTTATAGAGATTTTTAGTTCATGTACAGAAGAGATACATGAAATAAATAGACGCATGTATCTATGAAATTCATGAATCAAGAGATACATGAATTCAAGAGATTCACAAATCCAGAGATACGTGAATTCAAGAGATTCGAGAACTCAATAAATACATGAACTAAAAAATATATGAATCTAGGAAATTCATGAATTCAATAGATACGTGAACGGAAAAGTTTAAGAAATTCATGAATCCAAAAGAGATATGTGAATAGAAAAGACGTATCTTAATTTATTGGCTTTCGTTGATCTATTAATCATAATTATAACCATAACTACAACAAAAGTGACTAACTGCGGGGACGGCCAATTGTCTTTGAATCATGAAGGAGACGGTCTAGAAGACTCGAATCTGCTAAGGAGCCAATCACAACCAGGCCCCTGTCGAACCTCTTCAACAATGGCGCTCCAAAAATAGGAATGGAATTTGAATATTATATTTATTTTGAATGATCGTCATCTAACGTGCGTATGTTTTAGATTTAGGGCGCTATCCAATTCCTAATTTGATAAAGTGCTAAGCCATAGATGCGATTTTTACCCGATATACAGCCAATCACACTCATAATCCTTTGGAAACAATCGTCAATTTTATTTATTGCCACATTTTAATCGAATGGAATATTCAGTGCGTATCTTTTGTGATGTGATGACTGTCTCTTACCATGAATGTCTATCTTTATTTGAATGTTTCATGTTTGAAAAATACTAAGAAAATATCATCTCTATATTTTTGCACGATGATTTAAGATAGAGTTTCATTAATAGATTAGATTTGCATGTTTAGGTAATCACGCTTGAATTGGACTTGGCTTGCAGTACTTGCGCTCCCTCTTTCTGTTTGGTTTTAGTAATAGACGGTCCAACACAGACGCACAGACATACGGAAACACTCGATTAAGCTTGCGAGCCAATCGAATCGAACTTTGTTAGGCTCGAACTCGGCTCGACAAGTTACTCGAGCTGCTTGAAATCAAGTCGAGCTCAAAGAAATCGAGCCGATCTCGAGTAGATCTCGAGTAAGGGAAAAAGTCCAGCACGAGGAGCATGACTCATTTGCAACCCGATGCACTCTACCACAGTCTACGGAGACTAATCAATGCAACTTTGAAATCGGGGAAGATGGAGAAGAAGCTTCCCAGCTTAGGCCGGAAGTTCAACGCCCCCGCATGGCCAAATACCTGAAAATCTGCGCATGATAGGACTAAGAAAACATATGGATCTAGATTTTAACTTCTTAATTATAGAAGATTCTGTCCCGTGTCTCTTCGTGATCAAAACTATGATTTAACCTAATATATTCCAATCTACTCTCATGGTCCATTTATTTCACGAAAAATATTTTCCCCATTTTTCGGTGTTTGGTTCTCTTAAAGAAATGGAGTCAACGTAAAATATTTTCCTACAAAAAATTAAATTCGAGAAGATGATTTTCTATTTGAAACAATTGGAAAATATTTTTCCAAAATATGACTAAATACGTTTGGACTTGAACTATGCGCCTGGGCATGGAAACCTCAACCGGTCTCCAATAGTCAGGCTTGGGTCTTAGGCTCAAACCTAGGCCCCCAACGTCCATGCCCAAGTCCATTGAGGCTGAGCCCAAACACCAATACCCATACCTAATGCTTCAGCACCCAAGCATAGGTCCATAAAGGTCGTGCTTGGGTCCCCAACACTCAAGCTTTGGTCATGACCCTTAGGCGCGAGTCCACAAAGGCCATGCATGGGTCCTCATTGCTCAAGTTTGGGTCCTTGGTTAATAAAACGTTTTTTTTTTAATATTTTTTAAAAATCCAAATTTTTAATTTTTTTTCAATTTTTAAATTATTTTTATTTGATATATTCATTTATTTTATTTTTCTTTTCTTTGCTTCTACCTCGGTTGGTCGTGACTACAGCCAATGACCAACTACAAGTGAGCTCAAGCTCGGCAAGCTTCAAGCTTGTCGACCTGGCAAGGCTTGAGCTCAAGATCGTCGTTGTAGCGGCAACCGCCAACGAAGAAGAAACATAAGAGAAAATAATATATAAAATTAAAAGCAACTAAGAAATACGAATTTTTGATTATTTTCCTCATCATATTTTATACTTTTTGAGTCTTTTTCAGGTTTCCGTAAAGACTTACTAAAAGATATTTTTTAAAAATGATACATTTTCCGTCCAACAGACAGATCATTAATCTTCTGTAGGTCATAGAGTTGCAATAATTGACTTTCGCGATCAAAGCTTTTCTTTAAAATATCGTCGGCACGGGGTGGGGTCGTTCTCGCACCAATCGTCAAGGAAATATTTGGTGGAGCCGACAGAACAATCGGAAGGTGTGGCTCCCGTTACACCAGTTTTTTACACATCTATCGAGTTTACTCCTTCCTAGGTTGAATCTGATTTCAACCTGGGGAGGCCGATCTGTCATTATTGCATTAAAAAACTCACACTTTCATTGTCAAATAAAACCGGAAATAAAAATTTGCAAACGTCAGAGGTCATGCTCGAGCAATAAGTACTCTATACCATCCACGATCGAAAGTGCTGAAATTGCCAGCCTTCGCATGCTTTTTCTTTAGTTGTTATCGGGGGCGGGGAGGGGCGACTAACGCCAGCGATCTTCCAAGGATTATTATCGTAACTCGTAGGGATTCCATACTTATCAATGAATATTCAACTCAAGCAATAAGTATCTAAGTAGCATCAATACGCAATATGAACATGCGACACGTCGACGCATTATTTCTTAAAAATAGAAAATTTCAATACGTTAAGACACGTTGTATATTAAATGAATACTTTTATTTTTAATTAATTTGATTCAAATTCACAATTAAATAAATTATAGTAGAAGAGCCTACAATGAATTTGTAATAATAATATTAATAAATCTATGCAGAGGAAATTCAAAAGATATTTTCATAATTAATGTGTATTTGTATTTGGGAACATGCTTCTAACTGTAACAAAAGTTTTGATGAAATTAATGACTAACAAGAAATTATAATTAATTTATTTAAATAAATTTATGATTTTCTATAATGATCAAAATTTATTATTATTCAACATTTAGCATTTTTATTTTTCAAAATCACTTTATAACCTCGTTTATTTTATTTTTCCGATAAAAAAATGCAAAACCCCGAGAGTCCACCCCAGGCCCGCATGCCCAAATTATTTCAATCCCTCATTTCTTCCTTCGCTCCCCCTGCCCCAAAAAAAAAAAAAAAAAAAAAAAAAAATCACTTGTCGTGCTTCACTTCCTTTACTAAAAATGCAAGTCACCCTCTCGTCCACCCGCCCTGCACAAAGAAAAAATCAAGCCAAGGTCCCATCAAAATCCTATTTTTAATTTATTTATTTATTTATTTATTTATTTATTAGTTTCCTCCCTCATAAACCTTAGCTGCTGCCTCCTCCTCCTCCTCCTCACGCGACCCTCTTCCTCTTGATCTCTACTCTCTCTCTCTCTCTCTCTCTCTCTCTCTCTCGCCCCATTAGCCATCACAATCGCTCGCCTCTGACGCTTCCTCTTTCGCAGTTGTAGCCTCATTGCTAGTCCTCCATTGCGGCATCATAGTTGCGACCTTCTAGGTCGCCTCAGTCTTTGCTCTTCCTCTAACCCCCCCTCATCGGGGCCTTGCCTCCACTCCCTCGCCCCCGCTTCCTTCCTCCAACATCTTCTTCAACGATTCTCTCTACCGGACACGCATGTCAATATGTATCAAGAAAAGTTTATCACCTGTCAGAATTTTCTAACACGTGTTGATAGCGTGTCTGAGCGTGTCGGAATGTGTCAGACACATAGACACATGTTGGACACAACATGGAAGCTACGGCAACGTGTCTGTACTTCATAGATAAGTACTCTGCACCACCCACGATCCAGGACTCCGAGGTCAGAGAGCCCATAACCACAACAATTTCATTAATTCGCTCATGAAGTGAATCAAACTCGTAATATCGTGAAAGACAAATAAAACCTTTACAACTAAGCCAACCACCAACTAAGCCAAACACTCTGGCGGTCCTGCCTCTGCATGCTGACTATTCTACGATGAAGATTCTTCATAAAACTTCCTAGGAAAAGGGTTTTTCGGTCATTGGGCATTATTCACGTTAAAATCACCTAGTAATCAGGCACAAAGAAAGAAGCTTTAAAGCGATGGACAAAAAAGGGACGACTTTAAGGCTCCAATAATAGCAAATCGGATAAGGTAATTGGCATTATTGCTATTCTAACACATGATCTCATCTCCTATATTTAGCTTAAACCCTGACCAGTCAACCGGTGTAAAGGCAGACATCATTATTACGGGATCAAGACGCAAATAATGAAATAAAAGGGGAGGAAAAAGAGTTCTTGACGCAGTCTCATTCTCGAATATTTGGTACCGTACCAACTCAAGATTATGTCGCAAAGATTCAAATTGCCGCAAGAAACCTCTCTGTCTCTCTATATATAGATCCTCTCGTTGCTCTATTCATCACCTCACAGAAGTAACGTAAACTCTCCCGTAATCCTCACATCACATGACGAAGAGCAAGGTCCTCGTCGTTGGCGGCACTGGCTACATCGGGCGGAGGCTCGTGCGGGCGAGCCTGGACCAGGGCCACCCCACGTATGTACTCCAGCGTCCGGAGATCGGCCTCGACATTGAGAAGCTCCAGATGCTGCTGTGCTTCAAGAGGCGCGGCGCCCAACTCGTCGAGGCCTCGTTCTCAGATCTGAGGAGCCTCGTCGACGCCGTGAGGCTGGTCGACGTTGTCATCTGCGCCATGTCGGGGGCCCACTTACGGAGCCACAACATCCTGATGCAGCTCAAGCTCGTGGAGGCCATCAAAGAAGCCGGAAATGTCAAGGTAATCAGCGTAACGCAAAATCATTTCTTTCTCTTTTTAGAGCGATCTTTATTGAGTTGCTACTATGCACTTATTTCTTTCATTCTGTTCGGTTCGAAGTTCTTCTTAGGGTTTTAGAGAGTATTATGCACTTCATATGATGCTCAATTTCAGAGCAAGTACCTATATCTATGGTGTGCCTAGTAATACAGCTTCTCATGCTACTAGATGTAAAATAATTTATCTAAGATCTGTCTTCGGAGTAATCGAGATAGGGAATCTGTGTCTTGAAAAAGAAATCAAGATTTTACATAACAACAAAAATATTTCAAGATTTTATTGATAACATAACTCAGTGAGTACCAAAAATTGTTTTTTTCTTTTTTTTTCATATAAATCTGGACGTATTTGTTGAAATATTCTTTTTACCCTTAGAGTAGAAAAAAAAAATATGTCTCATTTTTCAACTTATGATGGAACCTTCTTCACTTATTTTTCTTATTCTTTTCTTTCTAGCCCTTATACGCATGTTTGACTTGGACATCAATCTGATGTCCGCACCGTAGATAGCAAAATATGTCGAGAAAGTCAAAAGAGTAGGAGAAATGTTACAATACTTTTTGAGCTTGTAGATATTCAAACAATATACAATGCTAGTATAAAAGAAGATTTTGCACCGGCAATCTTATTTACTTTTGATTTGAGGGCTTTGATCATTCACTCTCGTAGTATCCATCAAATCAAAAGTGGACAAGATCGCTTAAGGAAAAGAAATTACATTGAAGCATAAGTTATAATTACCTATTTGAATATTTACATGGTATTGCAAATGACGGTATATATGCGCACAATACATGATTACCACAATTGGAGGGTCCAAGAGGGTGAAGAATTGATTGTTCGCACCACTTAGTGCAAAAACCTAAACAATTACATGGTATTGCAAATGACGGTATATATGTTCATATTGACAGGACTATCTCCTTTACGCAATTACTAGATGATCATTTCATTATTTGATCCTGGCGTCATCCAATTATCTAGATGGTTCAAAACGGCTTAGCTAAAGTCAACATTGACCAATTTGACCCTCCGCATTGTCGGCTCGATCATTTGAAATATTCAAAGATTAAGAAAATGAACGGCCAGTCGCCCCCCACCTCAACAGAACCATTGAAAATTTCTAGAAGTTCACTTTTGATAAAAGGCATAAAAAGTTCAAATATTTCGAATCAAATATAATTTATATTTAAGAGTAAGATTTTGAGGAAGTTAAAATTAAAGTAGAAGTCATTCCAAATAAATTAAAATTAGGTGGATTTCGTTATTGGAAAAAATAATAGAGTTGCAAATTCATAAAATGTCAAACATATATTCACATTCGACGTTTACATAGTTTGTCTAGATATAACATAATCTTGAATCAAATTTCTAGCATAGTTTTGGAGCATAGTACGTTATGTCTATGTCGACAATTATATAATCATCTATAGTGGCAGCATCTCATTTTATTAACCCTCAAACTGCTGATCTTTGAGTTATGTTATTCTGAATTTTTTTCAAAAAAAAACATGTGATGCATGCGACCTCAATATGTCACTATTTCCTAATTTGGTGTCCGAACAAGCAAGTGTTCCAACCAGAAAAGGCCGAAGGCCAAACATGGCTTGAATTGTCCATCTTATATTATATAATAGACAAATAAATAAATAGGTAAATACGCATGAACAAAATTACACGCTATACCTTTGCCAAACGTAATTTTCCGCCGCCTCCATACATTTTTCTTTGCATTTTTGGCCGATTATGTGAAAAAGCTCTTTTCGACCGACCATATTTTAGGGGCAAATAAGTGCTGACAGGAAGACATGATGACTGATTGAGGTGAGGATGATCCAGATATGCCCATCGACTCTTTGTTTGGTGGAGAATTTCTTGCAACTGAACCAACAGGGCCAACGCTGTTCAAAAAAAAAAAAAAAACCAACAGGGCCAACTTAACAGTATTTTAAGCAGACCATATCGAATTTTGGTTATATGATAATGTCAGAAAATACAAATGCGTGCCTTTTGAATTACTCCCATTGGTGGGTGGGTGCTCTTCTTTTTTAGATAAGAATTTAATTTGAAGATAAAGGAGGGCCGCCACGAATTATGACGGTTGCTGTCGGAAAAGAACTTGTGCCGTGCATGTTCCCTTGACTGATTGCACCTTTTCGTTTTTTTTTTTTTTTTTTTTTGTAATAGATTGAACTCTCACTTTGGCTATGATTTTTGTTGTATTTCTAGTTCTAATTGTTAGAAAAATTGTACCAAACTCCCCCCCCCCCCAAAAAAAAAAAAAAAAAGATTATGAGGATAGTACGCATTTACCCATAAATTTTCAACAATTACACATTATCTTCTTAACTCTTCTTTTATTAAAATCATTAATTCGTTATTATACGTGACTTTCAAGGAGTAAATTCATCCTTTCATCTTCTTCTTTTTTAATGAAAATTCTCCTTCACTCTTGATTTTTTGTAAAAAAAATAAAAAGTGAAGAAAATGGAGAAAGATTAATTAAATAAAAAATTAATTAAAAGTAACACAATTAAGTATAAAGGAAAAAGGCTCAACAACAAGAAGGTGAAGTGAATAAAATTGGATATTCTTTATGTTTTAAATGTTGATGCAAAAAAATTGATTACTCAATAAAAATACTTTGAAACCCACCTTAGTTTGAGATAATCATTTCCCTGTATGAGTTGAGGACATCATTTCTTTTTATCCTTTTTGACTAATAACTTTTATTATTGACCTTTTTTTCTTATTGAGGCACTTCCATTTTTTACTTAATTTGGTTAATATTTTCTTAAAATACCTTATTCAGTTTTATTAAAGCTGCTACATTTACCAAGTTTTGACAAGTTCTTATTGTTTAATATTATTGATATTTATTGTTTCTATTATTTTTAGTTGATTTCGTTTTCTTTCATTTTCTATATTTTTATTCTTTTGCGGCAATCAAGAGTAAAAGAGAAATTTCCTTAAAAAATGATATGAGAATATACTTTTACTCCTCAAACATGTGCATTGCACATGCACACGGAAAAATAACTCAGGGTTTATGGCTCTAACAAAATTAAAAACCTACCGTCTAACACGTGAAAGTTAAAGGGCAAACGTGCACTGTCCCAAAAAATTTATGGAGAGTTTTGCATGATTTCTCCTAATTGTTAACAATTTTGTATATTTTATTATGCTTACGATTGCTTGAGGTAATTTTTCCTATCCTTCTTATTTCTTCTGTTTCATCATAAAACTCGATCTACTTTTTCTAGTTTATGTTTTCAGTACGGCTTGTCTTATAAAATACAGTGTGCAATAAGAAATTGCATCTGCAGAATCATGTTCGGGTGTAGACTCAAAATCTTGTCCATTCATCTTGTCTTTGCCATAATCTTTTTGGTTGAACTTGAACTGAACACTTGCTCTCCTGCAGTTTGCAAAATGGAAAGTTCAAGTAGAGAAGTTATAATCTTCGAACTATACTAACTTTTCTTAAATAGAAAGATAGATTATACATTCCGTTGAGTGAGCGTATAATGCAATGAAAGTGTATTCGTGAAGAAATTCTTGCACTGATTTTCTATTATAAATGCATTAGGACAAACGAAATTTCCTCCTCTAACTTGTGTTGATCTTCTCATTCGGTTCTCCATTTGAGCAGTGGATTCCGTAACTCACTCAATTTGTGCAATCAACTGTTCTTATTTCTTGAAATTCGGACATGACTCTGCTAAGAAAGCTATTTATCTTATGTCATTACCAGGGGTGTGCATCTCTTTCTCTATCACCCGAGCTTCTTTTTTTCCCAGTTTTGCTAATGTACAGTCACGTCGACATCATGTCGAAGAATCCTCATGCAACAAATACTAATGAGATTTTGAATGTTCGCTAATTCTTTGTAGCGGTTTTTGCCGTCAGAGTTCGGAATGGACCCGGCCCTCATGGGTCATGCAATTGAGCCGGGAAGGGTCACGTTCGATGAGAAAATGGAGGTGAGAAAAGCAATCGAGGAAGCTAAGATCCCCTTCACATACATCTCGGCCAACTGCTTTGCTGGTTATTTTGTGGGCAATCTCTCCCAAATGTCGAGTCTCACTCCTCCAAAAGACACTGTATATCTCTATGGAGATGGCAACATCAAAGGTATGTGAGGTGCATAAAACTACTTTAGGCATATTAACAAGGGTTATATATTAGAGAAAAGATCTTCTCTTACCATGCTTCTGATTGGTGGGTTACAACCATATTTATAACCAACCAATCAGGAGATTGGTTGGAGCAAATTTCCTCTAACTAGAGACAGAGAAAACCATGTTCACCATTTAGAATACCAGCATAATAACATTTTCAATAAACTTATGAAAAAAGGGTTGACTAAGTGGTAAAATAATCGGAAAATGGGCCTTAAGAAACTGTAATCTCATGTTCGAACTCTACTCGACACAACGATCCCCTAAACCTGACATAAGTCCCAAATGGTACCATGTGAAATGATCAATTCATGTCAAAGTAGGTCTTTTATCTACGTCAATTTGGACTTTGAGGGAGCTATAAATTTTATTATATATATGGGTTCAATCTTTCAGCAACATCTTGTTAGGTGAGATTGTGTCATATATTAATATGTTTTTATCTCATGTCAACAATGAGGTAAGAGCTTACGTAATCAACCAATATCATCCTAGTCGTATCCTTGAACATCTCCATTAGATTACTCAAGTACTTGATCAGAAGGGCGATCACTAGCTCTGTATATCTAAACTAAATCAAGACTACATAAAATATTCCGAGTGATCACAAAATCTATCAAGGTCGAAAACCTTGGCTTGGTTAAGTCATTTAGCCAAGTTCAACACTTCTTTTTGGTAAGACACGAGTATGCGCAAATATGTATATGGATAAGTCATGAAAATGTTCGATACTACATTACTGTTGCAGCTGTTTATCTCGATGAAGATGATATTGCAACTTATGCAATTAAAACGATCGATGATCCAAGAACGCTGAACAAGACAGTCTACCTAAGGCCACCAGAGAACATTCTGTCCCAAAGACAACTGGTGGAGATGTGGGAGAAGCTCAGTGGAAAGAACCTGGAGAAGAGAAGCATTTCTGCAGAAGACTTCCTTGCCTCCATGAAAGGTACTTATCTGATTTATTGTTTCGTTAGATGACATGCACTTTTGTAGAATTTCGTGTTGGCATATCCTTAGGTTCAATGACAACTTAAACAATGCGACGGTGATCATGTTTTTGAACGCTGACTGGAAAATCTAATAAAAACCCTTCTGTATATTTACCATCAAGAGTGACCTGCTACATAATTACTTGCTATAATAGCTTCAGATCTATGGTAGACCATATTAAGATGATATTAAGCTATCCTTCTGTTTCAGGATTGGATTATGCGCAGCAAGTGGGAGTGGGGCATTTCTACCACATATTCTATGAAGGCTGTTTGACAAACTTTGAAATTGGGGAAGATGCAGAAGAAGCTTCCCAGCTTTATCCTGAAGTTCAATACACCCGCATGAATGAATACCTGAAGATTTTTGCATGATCGTACTAAGAACCATTTGTACCACTCGGAGTTCGCTCTCGCTATCCAAATAAAAATCTTGAGTTTCTCTATCATGATTCTATCATTTCTGCGATTATAAATTGGTCTAAGCCGAGATTTGTGATCAATGATTGCGCTCTCTTCGAACTCAGCAGAAAACAAAAACCAGCTCAGAGTATTCCTACAATGGTCCTAGCTATGGATTTCTGGGTAATTCAAAAGCTGTTTTTTGTAATTAGTGACAATAAGATAACTCAGGCATATGGGGATTCACAAACGCTTGATCATTTCTCACAACTCAACTTAAAATTTCAGGTATTGCCAATAAGCCATCTCTTTTGTCATACTACAACTCCCAGTCATTTGAAAATATTAGAGTAACATAGAAGCAGCAGTTAACGTATTCCAAGTCTGTCATCCCAATAGTGTTTCCACTATGCATTTTTTAGGAACCCCTCTTTAGTCCTTCCCTACTTATTGGCATCATGTTATAGTTAATCCGTTTCTAACATATATCAACATACCCGACACTCTCAATCGTTATATTTTGATTGGTTAGGTCATACAAGACACCCCTTGAAGCCTTTTCGTAGGGCAGTTTCATCGAGGTTCCTCCCAATAAAGACAAGCTTGTTTATTCTCTTCTCATCAGGACCCCATACTTTTCCCGGACAGCCATCCAATGTTGAATGAACACCCTGAATGATAGGCAATTTTTGAAGTAACATAAGATGAGGATTTGAACCAAAATGGCCAGAAAGAAGTTCATAAATACAAATAGTGGAACCTGGAATACGTATCGTTGCTCATAACCAGTCACAGATAGTACACCCTTCATTCTGTACAAGTCCTCCCCTTTTTCTTCAGTCAGTCTCTCAAACCAATCATCAACCTAATCCATGGACATTGCATATGAGAGACATGTTTAAACAGATATCATCACAGTTGAGCAAAGGCAAACTGCAAGTGCTAGAATACAGACAACATATTGAATGCAAATTCCCATGCGGAGTGACAAATATAGAGACTTACGCAAATTCAAAGGTCTCGTCATAAACCAAGAGATAAAGATTATATTTCTGAGACGGATAAGGAAACATGCCTTATCAACCTTTTTAAAACCACTGGTCAGTATTTGAATTTCACATATTTAAGCACCAAATGTGAGACGTAAAAGTACATTCTTAGTTTTACCAGTATACCCACACTTTACTGAACAACAAATCATCGAGCGTTAAAGTGCTTGCATAAGCCAAGCTGCCAATGTTCATTCATCCTAACTAGAAATAGAGTAGGTAAGATGCTCATTAGGCCACTGAAACTCATCATTTTGTCTTCATAGATAGTAAAAGGGCAAAAATGGGAGACAGGCGACATAGATCAGGAAGAGCTGAAGTATAAATTTAAATTTATACCCAACCCCAAGGCAGAAACTTTCAAAACTATTGTCTCACTTGTCTCCTCACAATGCTTCTCCTTCAGGTTCTCTGCTTTCACTACGTTTGACGACCGCAGTAGAATTTTTCCACCAAGGAATTTTAACGGTAGTGCATAGGGGCTACACTAGTGAACACAGATATCAATAGCAGTCACGCAAAAAGAAAAAAAAAAACATGTCAAGAAAATTCATCAAAAAACACTATTGTCATGCATTCTCAATGGAGCTAGTGAGCCTACTGCACCCACTGCTTACTTTTCGCTGCCAAATGGCGATGGGCTGGGCTGGCACTTTGGCCCATCAGATCAAGGTGACAAAATTCGAAGCTATGGCCCTCTATACCTTTACAGATATGCTGACCAGACTGCACTACACATCATGACACCCACAGTTACAAGAAGCTCAGGGCTAGTCCATAGACTCTCAAAGTGAATGACTATTCAAAATCATGGCTTCATATCTTATAGTGAAACTGTCCCTCGTATATTACTCCTTGACAACAGCAATACCACAACTAATATACAAGAAGACACACCACCGCATGCATATACTTCTCGTAGACTCATACATGCACCACACTGAAATGAAAGAGGAGCAAGACTTCTGCAAACAGTTCCTGGCCACCATATTATTCACTTTCCCATAATTAAAGCCTCTAGGGTACAGAATAAACTAAAATCCAATTGGCACATCTTTTCACTGGGGAGCCAAATGAATCAAAACATAGCACATACACCCCCATGGGTGATCGAAATTAAAGCAACAAGATCTAAAACAGCTACGTAAATTTACCTCATCAAGATCCAGTGTACCCTCAGAAACAATACTGATGCTGGAAACTGCAGAATCATGCACATGATCATGATCATGATCATGATGATGCCCTTTGTGCTCTTCTGCATTACCTACACATGCTGGGAAATTCAGTCATCACAGGTAAAAAAACTACACAGAATTAATCGCGATACGAGAAGACAAAAGCAAAAGAAGTTTTGTACACATTACCATGCCCATGTTGATGTGCATGACAGGATGAGCCATCTCCATGAACTTCAGAATCAATTCTGCAGAGGTAACTGACAGGTTAGAACACGACACCATGCTGTGCTGCAAAACTTCTGTTTAATTTACAACTAGTCATATACATACTGTTTTCCAAATTGTAGAAATAACTACCTGTCCAGATCATAACCTCCCACTCCCAAAACAAAATCCATGTCAACGCTTCCATATTTAGCTAGCTTGATTTGTGCCATCCCATTGATGTGCTGGAAAGTGCCAGTGCAGTCATAATTAGAAAATAATAAACTAAGACAAGACCGTTTCAAACTTCTCTAAGAAAACATAGCACACTAGAAGCAGAAAATATACGATGCTCGATGCACACATCAATTAGGGAGAAGTTACAGCTTACAACTCCATCAATTTCCACAAATTTTCAGAAATTTACGTTCCATGTCATGGTACCTATAGCTGGTTCACTGCCGGCATCACCCCGGAACAGATCTTATGTGCCTCAAAGAATCTTGCACTAGTACATCTATCACTATCTTATCCTTCCTCACAGTGTGTTCAGGGTGACTTATCCATTTCATCATACTCTTGGTTTTAAGATTCGGGATTTTAGCTTTATTAAAGATAGAACATGGAAATCTTCAAAAGAGAGTAACTATGGACATCTAAAGCCAGTTGAAGTCATGTAAAAAAATTTAATCATTAAAAACTTAAAATTACTTCTTTTGCTTGGCAGGAAATTCATTAAGTGCTTTTTCGATAAGTATGACCAGTCATCAGACCATACTGATTATCCACTTTCTCCATTTAACTTAGCCAAAGAAAAGTCCAGCTAACCAGACTATGAAGCAAAATGAACAATGACCTCTGTTCCCAAACTCCTATTTGGAAGAACCAAGGCAACTCTCATTGTGGTGGGAAAGAGATGGAACACTGGAAATCTTCAAAAGAGAGTAACTATGGACATCTAAAGCCAGTTGAAGTCATGTAAAAAATTTTAATCATTAAAAACTTAAAATTACTTCTTTTGCTTGGCAGGAAATTCATTAAGTGCTTTTTCAATAAATATGCCTAGTCATCAGACCATACTGATCATCCACTTTCTCCATTTAACTTAGCCAAAAAAAAGTCCAGCTAACCAGAATATGAAGCAAAATGAACAATGACCTCTGTCCCCAAACTCCTATTTGGAAGAACCAAGGCAACTCCCATTGTGGTGGGAAAGTGAGAAATAATACTTCAAATTAACCCATCTCCAATTGGCTTCCACAAATGCTATTAGGAGTAAAAAAGGATGGAAAGAAAGAATTTTACCGTGGCCATTACTCCTGTTAATTCAGTTTATAGGCAATGTATATGCAAGTTTCAGCCATTAAACACGATTCCAGCTAGCAACTTATGGTCTGCAAGACACAGTCATCCTGTGTTCTAACCAACACCAGAGGAAGTTGAGATGTGTTTTCATCACCATTCTAGCTCTAGAGTTACACAAAGAAACTTCCTATCCAACTCCAGATCACCCTCTTTCCTTACAGAATATTAGTGCCCACTGCAAAAGCATACCTTGATCCTTTTAGTCAATATATCCAGTTCAGCTTCAGTTGCTAAATCAATCTGCCAATATATAAAGAAAAAGATCTTAAGAGAGTGGAAATGAAAAGTATGCCCCTAGGCCCTTTATTAAAAAGAAAAGGATGGAAGCAAAAGTGAGAAGAATATTTGCAAGCACTGGTCCACCTTGTTTATAATAATACGGTCAGCATAAGCGATTTGTTCAACTGCTTCATTTACAACAAATCTCGGTTTCACTTCATTTAAGTGCCTCATAACATGCTTGGAGTCAACCAAGGTAACAACACCATCCAATTTCACGTATCTTGAAACCAATTCATCAGAACAAAATGTGTCAATAACTGGACCTGGCTTAGCAAGGCCTGCAAGAGTGTTTCATATTAATGCATAAGTGATTAAAAAAAATTGGGTTTAAATGTATCATAATTTAAATATCAAGACCACAGAACCAATTGAAAACCCACAAACATAGCATATATAAGTGCAGCCATTGAGAACATGAGATGAGCAAACACAAAATTCTGCAAGGGCAACAGTAGTCAATTAAATGATATAAATTATTCATCCGCGTGAGTTACCTGTGGTTTCAATCACAATATGATCAAATTTGTCCCTTTTCTTCTTAACCAACTCCAGCAACATCTTCACCAAGTCTCCACGTACAGTACAGCATAAGCACCCATTGTTAACCATTATAATTTCCTCAGAAGCGGAAGAATGACTTGCGACCAACGAACCATCAATATCCACCTCACCAAACTGAAAAGGCAGAGAGTTAAACAACCAATGAGCATCTGCATCATCAATTCTAATCGCATAACCGTTAAACTACAGCTGTTGAATGGGACCACACGCCCCAACCAGACAGCCACTATCTCCACTAAGCACATAGGTATAAGCAATACCAGAAAGAGCCCTTTTTTAAGCAAACTGGCAATTACCCACGAGAGACCACAAGAACCATGACGAAATTAATAACCCTCAGATTCAGTATTCTGCAAAGGATGTGAACGGGGTTACCTCATTTTCAATAACAGCGATCCGCTTGCCATGTTGGGCTGTCAGAATATGGTTGAGCAGAGTCGTCTACACCACAAACACTCTCAGCTCAGAACCACTACCGCAGTAGAACACCAATCAACAACAGTTCGCTAAACCAACAAGAAAAAGAAAAAGGGTAGCCGAACCTTTCCGGAGCCGAGGAAGCCGGTGATCACCGTGGCGGGCACGCGGTCGTCGAGACTGAGCGCCGCCGCCGCCCCGGCTCCGTCTTCAACCCTGTAGTCCGGCTCGGAGGCGAAGGTCCTGACGTCCCGGCGACGAGAAATGAGGGAGTGGAGGCTCCGGAGGAGTTGGAGCGCGGGAGAAGAAGGGGCGGCGGTGCAGCGCGGCTGGAGATAGCGATGTAGGCTGCCACCGCTCGATGCCGCCCTGGAAATCAAGAATCTGAGCGTCGCCATTGCCGGAGCTTCGCGGAAGGAATTGCCGTCCGCCGGTGGCGAGAGAGGTTTTTCTGAGGGGAAAGAAGCGGTTGGGTTAAACCTTGAGGAGGAGAGTGAGGGTTTAAGAGGGAAAAAGAAGGAGATGGCGGAAGTCGAAATGGGCTGGGCCGAGCTCGGCCCATGGGCCCTGATGATGGACGAGAACCGAATGCTGAGATTTTATGTTTCTTGAGATGTTAAGGGTCCAAACGAAAAAAAGAAATTTTTTTTTTTTTTTGCAGGGGCTTTAGCTTATGCGAGGGATGCGATGGACTAGGAGTGAGCATGGTTCAAGTAGACAGTAATCAAGAGCCACCCACTAAGAATTGATTCCAAAAATTTGAAACTGGGATCCGCCCGTTAGTTCCATGAACCCATACTGGAACCAGACCATTGGTTCGGTCCAATTCCCGGGTGAGTCCTTAGAATCGGTTCCCGATCCATACAAAGCTTGTTCAGCCTTTATATTTGGATTGAATTGTGAGCCATTAGTTTTTATTAAGGATTGAAAATTATTGGGCAAAACCAATAGATTATACGCATTAGCTACAAACTTAATTTTTTCAAAAGTCATGATGTGGTCCTTTTAAGATTTCTCGACGGCAGAAACATGTAGAGAATTAGACTCCACATTAAACATCCTAACCTCTATAAAAGTTAAAACATTAATCGCCTGATCCATCTTTTTTCAAAACCAACATAATTTAATCATGGGAATGGTTAGAGAGAGATCTATTTATACTCTTAAAACAAGCTATTGGCTCTTATGAACATCTCCAATCGGCTCTCTCCTTCCTCTATGTTTGTTTATTTATTTTGATTGAGAAAGAAAGTAAATGGATTATTAGAATTGAAAAGAAAAAAAGTAGGGGGCAAATCCTATTACACACCAAAGAAACAAAATTATTCAATAATATTCAATAACTACAAATATACATATATGTACAAATATATTTGGTTGAAAAACTGCAAAATAATTAAGTCATTGAAATGAAATTTCTTTATATATATATACCACTCCGGTCCAAGTGGACAGGCAAGCAATTCCACACCTAGAACCAAGAACTAGACCGGCCCCATGGGAATCGCCTATTCTGGTTCAGTCCGGTCGAGTTCTAGGCAATCCAAATAGTTCTCAATTCTTTTATATACCCTTATGACAGATAAATTTAGTCATCGCAATGTGAAGATTATGTGTAGATTCACGGTTTTTCCAATGGGGCCCAATGTGGGTTACTCAGATTCTTGACAATTGCATCCACTAGTTTTAAATGGAAACTGATACAAATAGTCCATGAACTTCAGTTCAATATGTGATGTAATTCTTGAACTTTTAATTTATTTAATGTAATCCCTAAACCATAACCAAGCGTACAATATGGTTCTTGAATTTTCAATTTGTTTAATGCGATTCATGAACTTTTAGTATATATTCAATTTAGTCCCTGAACCATATAAAAATGTATCAAAAGTTAGAACAACATTGAACTAATCAAAAATTTAGAGACAATATTGCACATTGAGGCAAAGTTCATGATAGATCATTTGTGTCATTATCCCTAATTTTTAATCTATATAGGAGCTACTAAAGAACAAGTTCTTTCCCCACTCCTCATCAAGTCACTTTGGTAGTTCCGTTCCCCGCTAGTAGAAGATAAAGACATACTTGCATGCTCCGACTGCAGCGAGCCTAACTGCACGCCCGTCCTCAGATTAGATGACCCATGCGTGGATCCCACATTATCTAATGGTATACATGAACCGAGGCTGCGTGCGCTCAGAGCATGCAGAGATCCTTTCAGTAGAAGAGGGCCACTTCGATGACTGGAACAAATGATGAAGAAAGTACCGGTGGCCCTCCTCAAACAGACAAATGAAGGTGGAGAAATGACCAAAGGAGATGGAATATGAAAGGCAAGGCAGACAGTGAATCGACAGAGGGCATGGAGTGCCATAAGAATGACAAGAAAGAAGAGAAAAACATAGCCTCATCTGCATTTAACAGTTACTGAGGATGTAAAAGCACCGGGAACTCTGCAAATCTCATCTGTTCTTCAAGTTTACATCAGTTGGAACTTTTGTTTTGTTTTGTTTTTGCCAGTAATATGCGAGTGTCGGCTTGGCACAAAAAAATATTCGACTATGTCCATCTCAAGAGGATGTCTTATCGAGTATTTACAAAAGCTGCCGTTAGATTTATTTTAGAGCGCAATCGCAATAATTCCGAAGACTGATTCGGATTCCTGAGTGCGCACCCTATTTTTCAAAACGACAGTCGAGTAGTACTCATAACAAATTTCCATCCACTCACCCGGTCTGAATCAACGTTTGAGATAAAGAACCTTCACGTGGCCTACATTATCTTCCCTTTACAGGGAAAAAACATCACTAAGGGAAACAGAAAGCAAAAGCCTGAAGACGACATTGACAAATATAATAAGAAGCCGACTCCTTCAGCAGGAGTTTGGCCGTAGAGACAAGACAGGAAAATTCCCTTTGTCGCCCCTTTCTCGATTTGCAAGAATCAAGGGCTCCATTAGAACGAAATCAGCTTCTTCTTTTGGTATCAAAAGCGGCTTTACTGAGAAAAATGATGCAGTAACACAGGATTTAGGACATGGGTCTGTCTTGCCTCAGCCGGTACCAAAAAGCTAGAATCAAGAAGTTCGAAGCACACTTCCCATTCAATAAACCCTGGCCAAAATGAGCTCCCAAAGTTCCATAGGCAATAAAGAAAACCCATTAGAAGTGCTAGGAAGAACTGACTTGATGAACAGAAAGAATCTTATAAATTCCAACTCAAATCACTTACAAAAGCACAATCACCCACCATCACCACAAATTCAGTATTGCCAAACTACCATAAAAAAAATAAAAAAAAAAAAAAGCTCCTCTACACAACCCTACCAAGTACATGCACAAGTTCCACCATTAAATTCGACAGGATGATAAAAACCGTTTCAGCCATCGTTACACAAACTCCTATGTCTTCCGAAGTAGCTCTATCATGAAGGGCAAGGAAAGAGAGGGGGAGAGAGAAGGAGGGGGGGAGGGGGAGAGAGAGAGAGAGAAAGAGAGAGTTAGTAGCAATTCCTGGTTTCTATGGTGCTTCCAAATGCAGCGGGTTCTTCACAATACCGCGCCTCGGCGAACCTTTCTCGTCGTCTTCCCTCACATTGCCTGCAGCTAGGGCCCCACCGAGATCACTTACATTGCCGAAGACGAACATCACCGCCCCGAGAATTGCGCAAATGAAGGCAATACCGAAAGAAGTGCTCACACTCCGTGGGACAACTGATGCAATGCCAAAGCCCGCACAGGTTCCCAACACTTTCACCCACGAATACCACACAGAGAAAGCACCTTCCTTTCCAGATGGCGCACAGTCCAACACCAAAATCCTACCATAAGCATACAAGATTCCTGCTGCCGTGCTCTGCAAAGTTGCAAAGAAAATCACATGTCCCTTGTTCCAAGTTTTGTTGCGATAGTAGAATCCAACCCCACAAGTGATCATCGAGAGAAGGAAGCCCAGTAGCTGCATTTTCACTGCATTTGCCTTGATGAGGTTCTGAAGTGGGTGCAGCAGTGGCAAAGAAACCAGAGGGAAGAGGAAATAAGTCAACCAGAAATAAAGCACAAAGACGGGTTTCAGGCACAACTCCCCGACTAAAAAGAGCACCGCCCCCGTGAAGATGCACATTGTTGTGAACGATGACAGGAAGACGCCAACAAGGCTTCCCACTGCATGAGGGTAGCTAAAGATAGAGATAATATAAGTAAATGGTGGAGGAGGAGATTCTGGACCTGGCCTATACGCCACGATTACGTAAAGAATGCCGAGAAGCCAGAAAAGGCCACCGAAGATTGAAACCACCCACAAGCTGATAAATCTATCTTTCTGATCAAGCATGTGATAAGAGAATGCAGAAATTAATGCAGCACCAAAGCAACCAGCCGCGGTGGCATAAAGCGAGAGCCAACCCGAGACAGATCTCCTGACATGGAAATCGCTCTTCTTGAGAGAGCCCGAGAAACCACGGATCATGAGGCCGAGATTGCGAGTGTGGGCAGCCGAGGACACCAGACTGGCAGCCACGATCACCACGATATATGGCAGAAAGATCCAAGGGGTGCGGAAAAATCCTGCCGGAAGACAGAAGATAGCTCCGACGACCGTGGCAGCTCCGGCAATTAGCTGTTGGTACTGCCCATGGTCAAGGCGCATGGAGACAAAGTTCAACAAAGGCGCAGCCAAAACCAAACCTATGAACCAACAAACTGCAGTCCATTCCAGAGGGGAAATATTAGCCTCGTTTGTTGACCGGTGCGTCAGCCCTACAAACCTGGAGATTAATCCAATCAAGAAATAAGTCTCACGTCATAGGCAAACAAAACATCCATCGATAAGCCAGCGCGCCTAAGAATTGCGAGATTTAATTAGGTCAGGCGTCTAAGAATTGTGAGACTCAATTGGGTCATGCGAGCTGGTCAGCTTTCAAAGGTCATTTCTAGTCATAGACTCCTGTTCAAATGCAATGAACCGGAAGAATGTACATTACAATTTAATTTTGGCCAACTTATCCTTGGAGTGGTAAGTCCAGGGCTCCTTCCAGTTCATTCAAACAACAAAACACCCAAATGTCACAGCATCTCAGTCTAACATCCCAAGAACACTCTTAGCCCCAACCATTGCGGTCAAGGTTTCGAAAATTTGGAGAATTTGTACCAAGCAACGGCTACAACACACGGCAACCATTAGATAAGGTGGATCCCACACGGGACACACTCGATTCGAATGGCCCCCTGTTCCCCGGTCGGATACACACACGCCCTACGAAGCATTTCCGAAGGGCCTTCCGTGTAATTTCACAAAGATAATGGGTCCTTTCTTTTTCTTTTCTTTTCTTTCCCCCCCAAACCAAACAGTCTTCAAAGCACCTCTTTTTCAAAGCATGGTCCCCCCAGAGCAGGTCTAGGCCTTTCCTCCCTCCCTCCCTCCCTCCTCAGTCGTTTCAAATATTTTGAAAGTCTCTCTGAAATCTTGTGTGCGTGTGGCGTTTGTTGTTGGTTCACATCAAATATAAAAGTTTCACACCCCAAGACCCAAGGCCCGAGTGGCCCCCACCCCAAATCCCTCCTCGCCCTCTCCTGTCGGTTTCACAATTAAAGCAGCTGTTTTTTTTATCCACACATCATTATTCAACACCCTCCTCGCCCTCATTTTACTTTCCCCCCCTGATCTTTTCGGGCAAGCTCTCCCCTTTTTTTTTCCATTTTACCCCCCGAAAGAGTTCGAATTTTCAACCGTGCCCCCCTCCACTAAACGCCATTAAAGAACCAACGGTCGCTTCCAACTTCCCTAAGTATATACAAGGCACTGAACCACACCACGCCATTGAATAAAGCCAAAAGACTCCGCAAAGATCAATCCTTTCAGATCTATACTTATGCAAAACGCCTGATTATAGCCTGGTTCTGTGGCTATGAAGGTTTCCGAGGTTTTTTTTCTTGTTCTTTTTTTTTTTTCTTTTGTTATAAAGTAACAAACCTGTGTATAATATAATAGTGTCCGCAAGCCGACAAAAGCGAGAGGGCCTTCCCAACGCTCGATTTGTCTGGACTCGCTTAGCATGAACCCAGCAGCAAAGACCCATCATTTTAACGGAGATTTTTTTTGGGACATGGTTGTACTGGCTGGATCTCTCTCTACTTGAAGCACTCAAAACCCTCATGAGAGCGACCACGCCCGTGAATCTTTTTCCGCGGCTATGTAGCTTCCCATGTCTTTCTTTCTTTTTTTACCTTTCGTCCGTTCGTTTTCCCCCTTATTTCACAGCGCGAGCTCACATTCTCGTGCTGAGGCTCTTTTTTTGGGAACGAGAGAGGAGGAGGGACGATGGGGGAGAGCTAAAAACGAGAACAGAACAACGCTTCACGAGGTGGTCGGGTTCATGCTCAACAACTCGAACAAGAAAAAGTAGGGGAAAAAGGGAAGGTTTTGAACGTTTCGTGCGAGTTCATCACTCTGTTCTTGACACTAGGAGACATAATTTTCAAGCAAAAAGTTTAGCAGCAACAGGCAAGACATCATGACGACGAAACACTGCGAAAACCTTAAGACGTAGGAGTAGGGTAAGGAGCGAAAAGAAGGAAGGAAAAAAGAAAACTCACAGTCTCATCTCCTTCTCGCGACAGGTCATGCCCTTGTGGCTCTTGGTCCAGCCCTGGGACGGCGCCGGCGGGGCGCCGACGACCTGGCTGATGATGAGCGGGAAGACGATGGGGATGAGCGCGGTCTCGATGAAGTAGGTGCAGAAGCCGTACAGGTGCCACCCCCACACCTCCACCTTCGACGGCTTCTCCTCGATGGCGTCGTACGCCCCGTACGGGTCCCGCGCCCTCTCTATCTGCAGCCCAACTCCGCCCCCGCCGCCTCCCCCGCCGCTGCCGCCGCGCGCGTCAGTAGTGGCCAGTACCTTCCCGATGGACGTCCCCCCAGAAGAACCCCGGCTGTTCCCGCCGTCAGCGGCCGAGTCCGCCATTTTGGCCCCGGAGCTCAAGCGCGAAGCTTTCCCGAGCAGGGACGAGAACGACGAAAACTTGGTAAGCCTAGCGAGACAGGAGGACGGGACGAATTTACGCAAACGCCCTTGACGAAGAACCCTAGAGAGAAGGCAGCAGGCAAGAAGCAAAGAGAGAAAAATGGTGGTGGGTTTTCTAGAGAGAGAGAGAGTATAAATGAGAGAGAGAAAGAGAGAGAGACGAAGGTGGCAAAGTGGGAATAATGATTTTGTTGAGGAGGAGGGTGGTAGGGAGGGAGAGAGAGAGGAAAAAAAAGGCGTGCGGAACAGCTGGTTTTTGCGAGACTATCGAGAGAAAGAGAGAGAGAGAGAGAGAAAGACTGAGACTGTGGAGTCTAGAGAGAGTCTAGAGAGAGAGAGATAGAGAGAGAGCTTGGGTTGATCTTAAACTACTGAACAAAG
Organism: Eucalyptus shirleyi; assembly: GCA_017140165.1. Taxonomy (NCBI): domain Eukaryota; kingdom Viridiplantae; phylum Streptophyta; class Magnoliopsida; order Myrtales; family Myrtaceae; genus Eucalyptus; species Eucalyptus shirleyi. The sequence goes on from CM029450.1 coordinate 18,030,507, forward strand.
CTCACATCGTTTTAAGGGGGAGAGGCGTAAATAAAAGAAAGGGGGGGAAAGCAGTTTAAGAGGGCGCCATTAACGAGGCTGTGTCTTTATGCCCTAAAAAGCCACCATGGTAGGGGCCCCTCCGTGCTCAAATGGTCTCTCTCTTTCTCTCTCTATCTCTCTCTGCTTTGCTCTGTTTTTTTCTCTGTTTCTCTCTCTACTGTGAGGGGCCGTTTCTTATGTACTGGGGGTACTGCCGGGGGTAAAGGGAGGGCACGTACTGCGAGCCAGGTCTTTGGCAGGGAGTAATAAATTAAGCGTAAAGGTAGTTATGGAGGGGATGCATGTGTCTCGCTTTCTATACCGTATTTCATGCATCGATACGCACGATTTAACTACGCCGTGGATTGTCGGTACTCGACAGTCGACACGATCCGAAAGAGTGCAATCCGATGGAAGGTGTTGAGGCGAATACCACATCAGGTCATTTCCATATATCCTCAAGGGTCAAATCCAACCACATCGGAAAAGAGCATATATCCAAAGAATGTGATGGAAGCATTATATGGTGAATCAATTTTTAGAGGAACTATGAAAACTCATCTTGTGAGTCGTGACATTTGTGACTCTACAGTTAAAAGGGTTTGTTTCACGTGAAAGATTGGTGCTTAATAAACAGATTACCGACCGATCCGGAATGATACCACTATCGCCAGTATAAGGATGAAACCCAATCAATTTTGGGTTTGAAACATTCGTACTTATCATGTCCAATTGATTTCTAATGTCATTATTCCACAATAGTCACCTTCATGAGTAATGGGTCAGTGATAAGGACAAATCCCATCTTTAATTTGACTTAAGTTCGAACATAAGTGATATTCATAACATGTAATTAATCGATCCAATTGTGTTCATGAATGGAGGACCAATATAGCCATAGTATTGTGCAATTTTTTATTATTATTATTATTATTTTCGTGTCGAGGAGACTCTGACGAAAAGGGAGGAGATAGAGAGAGAGATTTCGAAAGTACAGTGGAATAATCAATTTGTCATTAGATTAAAACTACATCTTTGGCAGTATTATAACGGGATGAGTAGAGTAGTCCTTAAATCACGTTTGCTTGTAATGATGGGAGGAGAACACAGTGGAATGATGATGATATAAGCATGCTTATGCCCCCGCTACTATATTGCATGGGGGCATCTCGCCAGCCCTAAAGTTTTGGCCGAGAGTATTCTGTACCAACTCATCATGCTCACTATCATTACCAGCTACAAAGTGAAAGGGAGAGGGGTGCTTTAATCCGGAACAACGTAACGGTCTTGTTAACGGGTTGCCCTAATAAATATCTAACGACAACTTTCGTTGGCATCAGCTTTCGTTAAGGGAACTAGGGACATCGGTAACTTCGAAAACCTAGTTCGTGCCCCTGCTTTCGAGCATGTATGGACGTATCTTTGATTAAATTTGGTTTGCGACCGAATACGGCGTGAGAAGCAAAGAATATTGGCGATTTAGTACTTACACAACGGGCGACTTTTTTTGAGTCATTTGAACACATTTCGTATGTTCGATGATTCTTTGTATCATCGTGTAGGAATAGTTTACATTCCTTTGTCACTATGAGCTATTTAGATTTTTAGCCAATGCTAAACGTAGATCGTAGGGTTCTTCAGTTAATTCATGTGTGCAAAAGGATTGATGATTCTATTAAAAATCTCAAAATGGCACCCCATTATACATTTGTCAAAAACAAATCTTTGCTTTGCAAAAAATTTTAAATTGGTACTTCATGACACATTTTACCCGAAACTAATTTTCATTCCACAAAAAATTCTCAAATCGATGCCTCCGTGATATAGTTCCTCAAATTGGTGTCTCTCGACCAAATCTACAATCTATCGGTTTTCAATGTAGCAATTCAAGATTTTCGTGAGACAAAAATTAGTGTGGGATAAATGTGGCATGGATATGTCAATTTAAATTTTTTTGTAAGACGGCATTTAATTTAGGGCAAATGTACTGTGGAGACATGAGTTGAAATTTTTTTAATGGTATTCATTCATTAAAAGAAGCCTGATTTATATGGAATCCTAATGTCAACAAAGGGAAGGCAATAATTACCAAGAGCATTAGAGGGAGAAAAATGTAATTCGCACTAATAATCATTTACATAACCCACTTTTCCCCACCTTTAGTGCATCAAATAGAAAGATAAGGTGCACGCTCAAGAGCTTTTAGCTCTACAGAGACATGATCTTTAAACAAAACCCTCACCTTTTATTTTCCTCCTCTACTTTTATTAAGTGGCTGAATATTGTTTTTAGTTTATTGTTTTTGGTTTAGAGGAAAGTGGAGGTATCACCTAACTCATGGAAGAAAATTTAATCCCATATGACTCCCCCTCTTAATGACGTCATAAAGTGGACCATACAAAAAGAGAGTGGAATGTGTATAGTAGTCTGTATACTTACCAGAAAAGGGAAAGGAAGGAAGCCGCATGCACCTATCTACCTTACCTTTAGTGATGATTAGATGTCTCCTCTGGAAAGGAACAAATGAAGGAAGAAAGATGATACTTAGGATGGTACTCGATGAAAAGGATGTATATAGGAGTATATATACTTAGCAGAAATGGGAGGGAAAGAAAGCATGCACATGTATCTACCTTACGTGATGATTCGGTATCTCGTTCGGGAAAAGAAAAATGAAGAAAGAAAGAAGATACTTATGATGGTACTCAATGAAAATGATGTGTAAATGAGTATATATCTTAATAGAAATAGGAGGGAAAGAAAGCATACGTATGCATCTGCCTTACGTGACGATTCGATGGCTCATCTGAAAAAAGAAAAAAAAAAAAAAGATTCTTGCGATGATACATAATGAAAAGAATCAGCAAGACGAAATGTTGTGAATTCTCTCTAATTTAGGAGAAATTCAAGCACGACTTACTTGGATGATAGTTTGCATTTATCAAATGAAGATAACCCTAATTTAAATACCTAACTTAGGGTTCTCTAGTCGTCTTGCTCATGCATGATCATGGAGCCATGTGAATTACATTATCTTATGTGAGGATTCAATGGCTCGTCCAAAAAAGAAAAATAAAGAAAGAAAGAAAATACTTACGACGGTACTTGATGAAAAGAATCGGCGGTACAACACATTGTGAATTATCTCCAGTTAAGGAGAAATTCGAACACGACTTACATTAGTCAATAGTCCCAACTTATTAAATAAAGAAAACCCTAATTCAACTACCTAACTTAGGGTTCTCTAGCCGTCTCCCTCATGCAAGATCATGGAACTGCGTGAACTGCATTATCTTACGACCCCATTATCTACAACAGACCCGTGAGCACTTTTGATGAAGACGATGGTGCTGCGACCTATGATTGCGAAACGAAGCTCATGACGTGTTGGAATGCGCAAGCTCGTGTCGCATCTATTTTCATGTGGGGTTCGATGGAGATGGTGTAGGGATGCATATGTTTGCTTTGCTTGGAGGCTAAAGAAGGAAGAGATTCGTACACACGAAAGTAATGTGGAGGTTTCATTATTAAAGATAGGTAATAGATGGTATAAGATATTGCAGAACCACTACTAGCTATTCTAAAAACTTAAATCGTCAGATGAATGCATGATTTATTATTTAAATTTTATAACATATTGAGTAATTTTTATGAAAGCATTGGTAAAAAATGTGCGTGACTGATGGAATTAGTTTGGATTGTTTCCACGTAGTAGTAGTAGTAGTAGTAGTAGTAGTAGTAGTAGTAAGTACATGGTAGGATTTCCACCCTTACCTGATGGCACGAGATTGCTAAATGGCAACTACGACAATAAGGCCATTTGCAATATAAACAGACTCCTAGCCTTGGTGTTCTAAGATAGACAACGCTTTGAATGTATAATCTATCTATCTAATTGCATGTGAAATGTATCTATCTACCTTAGTTGTTCATGAAATCAAAAGCCTAAAAAAGAAAACGCCCGACATTGTCAATACTTACCGAGTATTACCACAAGAATTCCACACTATTTACAATAAATGCGATTTCAAGGCGTGGTTGGCTCCCTAAAGCTTAACCCTGTCGTTACAACACTAGACAGAGACACGTGGATAAAGATCAGAGATTCACCTTAACTTAAGCGCCTTTCAAAGACGAATCGAGGGTCCTTTTTCAAAAGATCAAGAGGCGATTACTATTTGAATTCAGGGGCGAAGGCTTCATCAAAACACTTGAAGCCAACGGCGCTTGTGCTGCTAAACAATGTTTCTTAGCCACTTCTTACGCATTAAAGTCCGCTTCACACTTTGACTCTTAAGGTCCCTTTTCTTTTGTCACTCTTTTGTCTTCAAGACACCGGCGAATCTTTAATTTAATAAAGTTTTAGGAATCTTTTTTTGAGGTGGCCTATGAAGCAGCTACATAATTAAATAAATTAATTTAATCTCGGAGGCCGTTGGCTTGTGGATAAGGGCATTTATAATTATTTTAAAGTAAAGTGTATAAAATAATTGATGATGGTATATGATCTGGGGCGTAGTAAACAATGGCGGAAAGTGTGGAGTAGGTGGTGCTCAAAATTATTTGCAATTTTTTTCTGGCGGCATCTTCTTCTTCTTTCTTTCTTCTTTCTTTTTCTATTTTTTACTTTTACTTTTTTTTTTCTTTACTTTTATTTTAGCTTTCCATTAATTTATATCTTCTTTTGAAAAAGGGGTAGGGCATTGATGATGCATGTGCCTAATTAAATTGGGAATCGTATGATTTCTTCAGCAGTACTCATCCGAGGCTGTCATTTCATCAATTGAATTAAGTTACACCAATTTTTTTTTTTTTGCATAAAATTATAGGCCCAATGTATTGATTTTAGCCTTTCTTTTTCCTTCACTCATTTAGGTCATATTTGGTATATGAAATGTCGACAGTGCAAAAAGCTAATTTTTGGTTCCACTCTTGAGCATCCATCCAAAATTCGAAAACGAAAAAAAATAAAAAATAAAATTTTTTTAAGTCTCGTTAAATTACGTTCAGTTGTGTTATAATTCTACATGATATTTGTATATTGGAATAATTTTAGTTGTTTCTCTCTTAAAAAAAAGTTAAAGTATGAGTAATAAGAAATACGAAAAAAAGGGTGTATCGAAAGCGAAAGTTCACTCCAAATGGTGCATATTTCGACCTTGCCTCTTTTGAATTCTTTTCATCATTCATCATCGGACAAATAAAAATACAAATAAAAAAAATATTCATTTCCATGCCATTGTTATCCTATCTACACGTTTCCTTCGTACGTCCTTCTTTCAAAATTATTAGGGTTTCGCCCTACAAGCACGACCTTACAACGTAGGTCCTTTTCATGAACCTATTTAGGAAGGACAAAATCCATGACTTGACTTTAACTTAGGTACTGACTTCTAGAATACACCATAGACAGCATGCTTGGAAATTGAAAAATCTTAGGGGAAAAAGTCGACAAAGCCAGTACGCTCATAATGTCCAATAAAGAATCTACAAGTAGATAAGCTTGATTTGGGTTCCTATAATTGAGGCTTTTATTGTGACTTGGGAGTTTGATTAGTGCCATAGATTTGGTGATTTGCTTTATGAATTCTAGAAGTTACGGCTTAGTCCATTTTCCTTTTACAGTTTAATGTCCTTTCGTCAACAAAACCCCCTTTTAAGCCTAAACGTGATTAATGGGCAGGTCTTGTCAGGTTGAATATCGAACCTAAGGACCCTAGTGCATGCCTGCTTGATAAATTTTGACTGTGCAAATAAACAGTTTGAATAGACCTGACGTGATCAATGGGCAAATCTAATCAGTTCAAGTATTGAACCTAGAGAATCTTATTTGTGCTGGCCCAATTAATTCTGACCATGCAAATAATCGAGACTTGAATAGACTTGATGTGATCAATGGGTAGGTCTTAACATATCAAGTATCAAACCTAGAGACTCTTATGCGTGTCTGATGGATTAAATTTGACAATATGAATAGCCGGGTTTGAATAGCCCTAACGTGATCAATAGGTAAGTCTTATCGATCGAGTAGAGAACCTAGTGACCCTTGTGCACGGCTGCCTGATTAATTTTGACCGTGCGAATAACCAGGCTTGAATAGACTTGACTTTGCAAGCAACCCCGAAAAGAAACCACTTGTTTGGGCCCGCACGATTGTATTATGAGGTTAGGCAAGCCTCGAGAGTTGCTAGGCGCCTCGAGAGTCGCTGGGCCAGTAATTAACTCCCGTAGGCCCTTGATGACATAACACCGATGTGATGGGGGGGCTTAGTTCAATATGAGACAACCATTTGATATATATATATATTTCCTTTTCTCCATTAGCATGCATAGGGGTAAGCAACGGTCTAGGGTCAACCCTAGACCGACCTTGGACTGGCCCAACCCTGCCCGGTCTTTTCCAGGGGTTCCCGATGACGGGCTTGATTAGCTGAATTCCAAGACTAACATCAAGCCGGCTTTGGCCTTGGTCATTCTACAAGTTTTTAGTCGATTCAACCTTGAACCAACCTATATTATATTATATTATATTATTTATAATTCTTTCATATATTCAAACCTAAATAAAATGTCTGTCATACTATATTATATTGAGATATTCTATCAATAGCACTAATAGTAATTTCAATTTAAAATTATTGTTGAGTATTAATTATGTGTCGTTTGTTTTGTTTTCAAGTGTTTAGAAGTTCAAGTGAATTAACAAGATGTGAAGTTATATATTCATGGTTTATATTAAGTATTTTGAACTTTTTATGGTTTAATTGTATTTTACTAATGAATTTCAACTGCACTTTGATTTTCAATTTGTGTCAAATGGTATAAGTTTTTTAAGAGTAAAGTAGTACTGCAGTTGCTATGGTGAATAGGTGATTTGTTAGTCAAGTGGTGTGAAGCTCATTTTTTGGTTGAGTGAACTCTACATGATCAAATGCAGGAAAACGCTTTTGCATATGGTGTTATGAATATTAAAGATAGATGATTACAAGAGCTTTCCATCTTGTCCCATATCTCGATGAGTAGTTAGTAGATACGAAATTTCTATTATTGTATCATCTTAAATTTGCTAAATATGTATTGGTATTTATAATTTAGTTGCACAATGCCGCATTGTCGATAGATGTATAATTTGAATTTGTAGGTTTGCTTTTTTAAGGAGTATAAAAATAAGACAAAAAAAATTATCGATCGGTCCTAGGTTGACTCTGGAACCGGACCGAACCCATTGGGTCGGTCCGGTCCTTAATCCCAAGCTCAATAGGGTCGGTCCTCGGTCCTAAAAATTGAGGACCGACACTGTACGAGTTGGTCTTGGGGTTAAGGGGTGGCCCGGACCAACTCGGATCATGCTCACCCATAAGCATGCAGAGTTAACTGCGCACATGTCGCACAAGTAATATGACTCATCAAGCACGTCTTTGCCTTGCAATCGACGCAGAAAAACTAATTCGTGCATCGGATGGACCGCTTGATTTTCCACAGTCTTTTTTTTTTCTTAAATCAGAAGCAAAGCAGATGAAAATCCAAATATCACGACCGCGACGTGATTGATCAATGTATCACATCGGACCTTTCTCCTAATCCTAGGCAATTGCACCGTGCTCTTGTACAGAGAGGGGCCGGCAAAGTACGCTATCAAGGACCTGGGTCACTCGAACAATGCACGAGGAGTTGATCCAACAAAAGAGACATTGGGTCACTCGAACGCTAGAAGCCCAACACACATGGGCCTCACAGTACCCATTTTCGGAGGATAAATTCGTTTAAATTTTCGCTAAACTTTTTGTGAATTTCACAATAGGACGACTGAAATTCAATTTAAATCGCTCAGGGTACTAAAATCTTTCGTTTTTTTTTCCTTTGTAGTTTATGCACTGTAATCTAATCTAATTAAATTGGTCGCAAGATACTAATATGTGTCCATGTGACAATGACTTGGAATCTTCAAAGTGAAAATTGACGGAGGTGCGGTCGAAAAGCATCAGTTGCCGAAACGTCCATAAATGCAGTGCATGGGGTGAATGAAAACCAAGGTCCGGCAACCCGTTCGCTAAACTTCAAGGACCGACGAATGGAATTTACCCAATTTTTAAACCTTCGTTGAGTTTTTTCCCGCCCACTATCAGCACGGCTGCCTTGAGGGACAACTACTAAAAAAGTTCCAAACTTAGTCTAGACATTTCAATCATGTCAATTTAATCATACACATTTTTCACATTTTGCTAATTTAGTCCATCAAATTAATTTTGATTGAAAATCGTTAATGTAAACACGTGCCGTCTTATGGGTACACTTACTACTGAAATTGACATTTTAATAATATTTTAACCATTTTTTGAATTTGTTTTATAATTTCTTTGTTTTCTTTTTTTAATTGGTTGACACGGGGTGGTTGGTTTTAGGGTGAGTGGGAAAACCACCCATTAAGGACGATTCCACAAGATGGGAATTGAAAATTACCCATTGATTTCATGGATACATTAGTCTGATCCGGCTCTCAAGTAGGTCCATGGAATCATTTTATGTATGGATACTATTATACATTGCCTCAGCATCTACTATTAGAAGTTGTAGGTTCTCTCGAGTAAATAAAAGATGGCCAAATTTTCAGTAGTTCAGAGATCGAAATCTGATCTTACATCCGCAAACGCCTGATCGATGGTGACATTACATCCAGACACACCCATAAAATTTGCAGTAGTTTAAAGTCTCTCTTCCCACTAGCAATAACACACGCTAGAGCCTCTCTTCGAGAGAGGCCACGTCGTCGGTGGCATTACGTCCGCGCATACCCAGAAATGCTGCAAAATTTGCAGCAGTTCGAATTGTCGTTGTCTATCCTCTTCAACAGATAACACAACAGAGCATTCATTCCACCGGCATTTTCAATGCTTCGTAGTGAACTTTCCACACAAGTAACCAACATCAGCAGCAATTGCTCGGTTCCATATATTCATGCCACGGGATCCCAAATTGTCTCTTCTTCCAAATGGCAATTAGGCTTTTGAACTTACAAGATGGGGGTGTGACAAGGTCAGAGGCTACCGAGAGCGACAGAGGGAGGTGAGGCCATAACCGCAAGGAACAATTAGAGGTATGACTGACTTGAGTGAGAGAGAGGGGGTCAAGGCCGTGATTGCGAGGAACGGCGGAGGCGTGGTCGAATTGAGAGTAAGAACAACAATGAGATGAGAAGGACAAAGTCTTGAGAGTTGAGATTAATTGAGAAAATGAGAGATGAGGGAATTAGGGTAATGTATCGATCTGGTCCAAGTGGTTTAGGTGGGTAGTCCCACGCATGGAACTAGACTAAAAATCACTTATTTCACTTTTTTGGAACCAAAAACTGAACCAATACTCTTAAGAACCACGCAAAACTAATTGATTTATGGTCTAGGTTGTTCCTTTTGCTCACCCTTAATATGAGGCCCTTTGCCTAGATATGGTGAGGATCATGATGTTGTCGCTAGATCTGGGCCACGTAAGGGTGCCACGGCTCTCACTTGCTTTGGGCAAGTTCGCGATGCCCAATTTAGGCCTAGATATAGCAAGGGTTGGGCTCTTGCTTATGGCTAACGACCCTTGTCGGCCCTCAATAAAAAAAGTTAAAAAATTATTAAAATATGTTCGCGTTAGCACCAATTGTATCAAGTAGGACGGCTAATGTCTACATCAATAATTTATAAAAACGTAAAAAAATGTTTATGATTAAAGTGACTTAATTAAAATGTTTGGGACTAAATTGATACAAATAGTAATACAATTGGACCACCTACCGTTGCAGCGTAGAGGGTAGAGCTTGTGTTCTCCACCGAGGAGAACTAAGTTCGAAGCCCCTGCGAAACAGGATGGTTGAAGCGCTGTGTGGTGCCTTGCCCGGGGTGCGTGGGTGGTGGTTTCCTGCGTGTCTTCCCAGGGTTAACTCTCCGGTTGCCGGCCGTGCGAGAATTCCCTGGGTCACAAAAAAAATAAAATAGTAATACAATTGGTTTATGGCCTTTTTTTTTTTTTATTTTAATAATCTGTCCCTATTTTGATGGACCACATCAATCAAAGTACAGATTTTCTTATAACAGTGTCTTTTATCACGGCGAGAGAGGACTGCATGGAATATGGAACGGCAAGCAGCATCGTTCAATAGAATCAAAAGGGTGGGTCCAACCGTCCAACGTTATCCGCCTCATGTGAACTCGTGAGCTCACGAATGTGAACCCAAGAGAAAAACCGCACGACAAAACACGAGGTGACGACAAGCACGAGTCCAGGCCATCAGCACTTGGCGTGGAAGCATTATAAAACCCTCGAGCAAAAGGAATAACGTTTGGACGCAACCGCGCACAAAAATCCCATCGTATACACAGCTGTCCACCACGATTCCAGCACCAATGACAAGGACGAGACACAAATTTCATCATCAATCCACGAGCCCGCCAAATACCATTTTTTTCCAGCCAATGCATAAGCAGGAAATTTACCAATTTCGCTAATCAAATTTAGCGAATGATTCTGCTCCTGGGTCGATTTTGTAGTTGCGGAATGGGAAGCCGAAAGCGGAGAGGTTTGAAGGCCTTCTTCCTAGGCGTTGGAGAAGGGCGAAAGGGAGAGATAGGGTGGTCCAAAACGTACGCGTGCGTGTCGCTTTGTCTTTCGTGGGGGCAAAATCATAGGCGCAGCGCAGGGCAGTCCCCACCCGACGTCGCCGCAAGGATACAAGAAAGGCCCATCACGGCATTGGAATCTCAATGCTCACGAGGCGAGAACTCTTGCCCCGTGCTTAGATTCTCATGAACAAAGATCGATCGGACGGCGGCCCCTTTCGTCACGAGGGGCCCCCGCGAATCCGCGAACACCAATCGCTGTGCCGTGGCCATTGACGATGCATAAACCATAGTACGCGTGAAGGTTAGTTTCCGAATTCACGGGGCCTCGATGCAGTCGAGCGCGCGGTTTCGGGGGGGCCATTTTTTTCTTCGAAGAGGTTGAGGATTGGAACTTTTTAGGCCGCGGAATGAGATGAAAAGAGGGAAAAAAGGTGGTTCTTATGAGAAAACGCCGACCCCCCCTAAGCCGTTTGTCGTGGGCGGAATGGAAAGTAAGGCTCGTTAGATTTCACGTGAACCAAGGATGACATATAGAACAAACTTTGGTTTTTTTCTGAATTTTAATGGTCCCCTTCTTTCTATTTTTTTTTTTTTGGGGGGGGGCGGGAATTGTAAGCCAACTTCTGTATCGGAACGACAAAAGCTGCCAGAGTAGCCAATTTGCATCAGTTAATGTAACGTCATTTTTGGACAAAAGGAAAATTATAATGTCAGAGTTCAGTTCCTATGCCATTGGAAAATATTTAAAAATTTTGCGTAAAGACCTACTTTTCTTTTCAATTTTTTTATATACTTAATTTAAGAAAAAATGAAATATAACATTTGTTTAAGAATCATAACTTTTTTTAATATAACGCTTTCAAAAATTATTTACTTAAGTGTTATTGGTAATTTCTCTTGTTTGAAAATATGACGTGATTTTTTTGTTGTTGTTGTTGTACAACATGACGTTTAATCAAATATAAATCAAGCTACGCAGCTTGTTGGAAAAATTCAATAAGCAAAAAAGTGTAGAAATGACGTGTTTGGCTCTTTTATTTTTGCCCCGAGTTGATGAAATGGGGCTAATACCTTCAATTGAATCCCTAAACCCAATTTGCAAAGTGTTGTGGAATCCAAGAGGACAAAGAGGCCAATTGCTCAGGCAATTGCTTTTCCTCATTCGTTACTTGAAGCGGCCCACTAATTCTTCAACCAATCGCAAAACTTGTGGTCCCGGCTTCGATTTTTAAAGAGGTAAATGGCTCGGAAGCACTCTGGTTTGATTACGCAGTTTTTCATAGATATGATATTTATAAGATAAGTAATGATAGATATTCTGGAAAAAAGAAGAAGAATTATTTTATTTATTTATTTATATTTATGGATGTGCTTTGGAAAATGAGTGCTTTATATAATAGTACATGTCATGAACATATAATCCTCATAATTTCTTTCAAACACAAATGCACTTTGAAATTCAAAACAATAATAACTGTTCTCGCATTTCCACATCCCTTGACATCCAGGCTTGGTCTTTCAATTGCTGTTGTGCTGATTAAATCTATGCGTTGACAATAAATGAGCGACTGGCTTACTTCCTATAAACTTTATTATTAGCAACATACAATATGTTTTGAAAATATGTATGATTTATAATAAAAATCGGCCAAATGTATCGGATTTATGACATAAATCGGTAAGATTAATTAATCTCGAGGAACTCTTCTATTTAGCAAAATTCCATGTTGGTTTGCATACATGTCAGACAACCCGTTTGATCGTTTAATTAAGTGTTGCAGATTCTCATAATAATAAAAGTGAAATATATTAAAAATTATGACTTAATGAAATTAAGCTTGTTTGATAACCATTGCTAACAAAGACTTAAAGAAAGATTCTCTCAAGAAAAACAATAAGCTAATGGGGGTAAGTAAGGAAGAGCTACTTCATAACAGGAAAATAATCAATGCCAATCGGAATCTTACAGAGTATTCACCACAATTCCATTATATCAAACAACTTCTGATTTCTATTTTCGGCATTTAAATTGGGTGTTTAAACCCTTATTTTTCAATTATCAAAATGAGACGTGTTTGAGAAAATTATTCGATCAATCCTAAACCTATTGTGCGAATGCTAATTCAGTCATAAACATTTACACAAAATTCTAATATAATCATTCAAATTAATTTTTATTGGAAATTGCTAATGTGGTGATTGGAATGATTACGATGAAATTTCGTGAAAATATTTAGGATTACATCGACAAAATTGGGGACTCTATCATCAAATTGACATTTGTATAATTAATTTAGGATTGATTCGATGATTTATTTAATACGTTCTAGATAATTCGCTTAGAATGTTTGCAGATAATACATTGGTCCTTGATCTGTCAGCCCATCAACTATCTTAATCAATCTCTAGAGAATTAAAGATTCTTTGGACTTGGTTCAAACTCAATTCATCTCTCCTTAAATTAAGAAAACCACGTCCACTTAAGAAGGGTTAATAATTTAATAAGGTGACTAGTGGTCATGATAAAATTTTCGCCGAAATTGTTGACGTAGCAATTGAAATGACTATATTAGCATTCTGTGCAGATGTTTAAGATTAAATTGATAATATTGAAAAATTTATGAATAAAATAATATATGTACAAAAAGTTTATGACAAAAAAATGATTTTTTTTTTTTTAAGTGTTTCCAACAATTCACCAAGAATGTTTGGAGATAATATACTGGTTTATGATCTGTCACCCCCCACTATCTGTCCTAATCAATCTTGAGAGGATTCAAGATTCTATGGACGAAGTTCCCGCTTAACTCTTTTCTCCTTAAAATAATCAAATCCCCGTACACTCAAGAGGAGTGTCAATAATTCAATAAAGCGACCAGCGGTCATGATAAGCACCCCCCAAATTCCGCCCGCTTTTCGGCCGTTGATTTCGGAAGGTGATGCTTCCGTTAAAGTCCAATTAACATCTTTCTTTTGTTTTTTCTTCTTGCCATCGCACCTTTTCATGCTGAAAAAAAAGGATTGCTGACGGAGGAGGCATTTACATTCTGGTGGGGCAGGCTAATCTCCAAGTGAAATCCAACTGGAAAGCGCACTTCGTGTGGAGAAATTACAACTTAGAAACTTCACCAGTGACTACTACAAATTACCCCCAAATACGGAAACGTTCACCGAGTACTTGCCTAAATTCTTACCGATAAGTAAAGGGGGAGTCTTATATTCGAAGCCGAGAAATTACAACTCATTGTGAAAAAGAAATTTACTTGTCACATTCCAACTTACTCGGGATGTTGATAAATATTTAACTAATTAAAGAAATATTTACATCACTTTTAAGTTACAAAATTACTAAAAAGTTTAGACAAGCCATAGAGCGTTACAGGAGCGAGCTAACTTTCATAGCCGTGAAAGTAACTTTTATACATAGCGAAGTTCTATTATTTTTGGTAGATTTTGATATAGGAAAGTAGCAAATCATATAGAGGTGCAATATGTAATACGGTAATAACTTTTTAATCACTTGTAACATTCGTATCCGAATTAGCTTATAGTGAATGAGGTTAGTGAAATTTATTAGGTTCAATGACTTCTTCCATGGAAAATTAATGTAGATGGTGACTTCCATCTTGTTGCCATGTTCGTAAGTGATTAGTGATCTTAATATACAATGAAATAACTTTGTATATACTTCATGCCATAAACCTTTTGTTGGACAAATAGGGCTTTTGAAGACTCACATAACAAATCAACCACGATCGAAATTTTTTTTGGGCATGTAAAAAAATTTGTACTCGCAATAGGAATGTAGAAATACCCGACATTTTTTTTTATCTCTTTGTGATTTTTGCGTTCCTTTCTCTTTTGGCCAGATTTGATTTGTTTCTTAAAGACCACTCACCTTTGACAAACCTTTTTCTAAAAAGGAAGAAAGAAAACCCACTTGATGACAAAGAAAAAGGTTGCAACCCTTTGAGAGATTTTAGTAATTCGGAATTTGGGTTGAAGGAAGCCACACTCAATCGCCATCACAAAAGAACAATATATCCTACATCCGTTGCTTCCGTTGCGTATTGTCTAACCGAGCAAAAGCAGAAGCTCTTGCCTATGCCGTACAAATCAAACAACCTCACGTATTGTAATTCAAATAGGTCGCATTACTAGATTTTACCGACAATGTAGAACTTGAAATTATGTTATAATAATAACATTTCTTTCTAGTAAAGAAAGAGATCTTCATTGCACGTCGAAGTTAACTCAGTAAGTCGAAGCAGATGGTCGGGACCTGATTCAATTAGCATCGACCGATGACATAACAAAGCGTAAACTCGTCTTGATTTCACACGATCTAATAATGCACGGTCGCTTTTGCTTTGGACTTTCTCCTCAATCTGTTCCTGTCCTGGAG
The DNA here is from genome assembly GCA_017140165.1 of Eucalyptus shirleyi. NCBI lineage: Eukaryota > Viridiplantae > Streptophyta > Magnoliopsida > Myrtales > Myrtaceae > Eucalyptus > Eucalyptus shirleyi. The sequence continues at coordinate 18,045,534 of CM029450.1, forward strand.
ATTTACAGATTGACTATGGAGTCACGAACAGAACAGTTGGCATAAAATAAGCACCAGCTTTCCCTATCAACAGGGACCAAATCATTCCACACACAGTCCAATGCACATGCACTTTCATGGTGGCGCAATGACAGTGCAAAACCCAATAAACAAATTCTCATCACGAACTCCAGGAAGTGATGATCCCAATAGCCAGAGCTCCTCCACAGCCTCAGAATCCTCCAAAATCCACTCCAGCAGCATCCATTCCCTCGAAATGGAGCGACCCGTGATTCACTGAGCAGCCAAAAAGTCAAATTCCTTCTTGCCCATCTCTTTCCTGGCCCATCACGTTCTCCCCATCTCCACCGAACCTTCCTCCTCCTCTGCTTTTCCCCTGCTTCTTGCTTCTTCCGTACCCTGTCTCTGCAACTTGAATGAACTGCTGCTGCCGCCATGGCCACTCTGGAGGACATTGGGGTGTCGGCGTTCATCAACATAGCCAGCGCCTTCGCTTTCCTACTGGCGTTCGCGCTGCTCAGGATCCAGCCCCTTAACGACCGGGTCTACTTCCCGAAATGGTACATCACCGGTTCGAGGACCAGCCCGCGGTCCCGGAACTTCGTGGGCAAGTTCGTCAACCTCAGGGTCACGACGTACTTGACCTTCTTGAATTGGATGCCCCAGGCCCTGAAGATGAGCGAGGCCGAGATTATTAGCCACGCCGGTGTCGACTCCGCCGTCTTTCTCAGGATTTACACTCTTGGGTATGGCCTGGTTCTTCGTGAAATTTCGAACTTTTTGTCGAGCATGTCTCGCATTTTGTGTAAAGCCAGGATTTTTGTGGCGCAATTTTGGATAACGAACTGAATTGTGACGGGAGAATCACTTCAATCCCCGTGAATTCTCCTTTTTGTGATCGTGACTTTTATTTTCCGGTTTTTTTTTTTTTTTTTTTTTTTTTTTTTTTTAAATTTCTTTTTTATTTTCTGGGTTCATATTTGCTGGTCGTTTTCTTGCTTGGTGAGTACAAAATGGACTCTTAGTTGACTAGTGCGGAAGTTCAGAGCTGCTTGTTGTGGCAATGAAATTTGTCTGATATGCATGCACACAATCACGCCTTTCTTTCGCTTTGTGATTGTTCACTATTATGATGTTCGAACTTCGAAGGACCGGTAATTATTTAACTTTGTTATGTAATGTCGGGCGGTGCGTCTGCCTGCTTCCAGTTTCTTACAAGAGTTCTTAGCCCACAGCAGAGGTGATTACTCATGGTCAAGTTTGTCAGATTTGGATGGATATGTTGTTTTGAGTAATTGCGAGACCACAATTCAGTTGATTTCAGGATTTTAAGTTATATTTTGTGTGGAGTTGCTGAAATTTTTTCTCATGCCATCGGTATCTTAGTAGCTGCTACAAGTCATGGTCAATGTAAATGTTAGAATATAAATCTTGCTCTGGTTATGACCTGTTGGTGAAAAATGCAAATCTATTGATGGAGAATTCTAGTCTTCTGCAATTTTTGAACTTTACTAATGGACCATCGTGGTTGTTTTGGAAGAGATACATTTACATGGATGCATACATGTGTTCACTGTGTTATAACAATTTCCAGTTTTGCTTGAGACAGTCTTAGAGCATCTTGTAGAAAAAGAGAAAAGAAGGAAATAGAAGACCTAGTTATCCTTCTCCTGAAGGAACTGTGGGGGACTGTTTAGCTCGTCTTTGATGACCATATACCATTTATGGTCTAAGCATCCCCAGAGATGGTCAATGCTCAAATACATAGCAGTTAGTTGTGTAAACTATAAGTTTCTTTCATATTATTTTAACTGAAATTTTTTCACTTCGATCTGGCAGCTTGAAGATTTTTGTACCGATTACGGTGGTTGCCCTCTTGATTCTTATACCAGTCAATGTATCAGATGGGACATTGTCTTTCCTGAAGAGAGATTTGGTTACAAGCAACATCGATAAGCTATCAATATCAAATGTTCGTCCTCAGTCAATAAGGTAAGCGTACTTTCTCCTGCAGCAGAGATAGCTACTGTTCATAAGAATGCGTTACACAGCACCAGCTGACAAAATAATAAGGTTGAGTAATTTATACTGCTTGAAGATAAACATGATAGCACGAATTTTCTTCCCTTGTGAGTGCTAATTTGTTTAATAAAGGTTGCACTTGTCTCACAAAACTTTGTTCCTCATTCTCTTGCCTCCAAAAAATTTCAACGATAACATTGCAGCATTCTATTTTCAGGTTCTTTGTTCACATAGGATTGGAGTACTTGTTCACTCTGTGGACGTGCTTCTTGTTATTCAAGGAGTATGATATTGTAGCTTCTATGAGGCTGCGTTTCTTGGCTTCACAACGGCGCCGTGTCGAGCAGTTCACAGTGAGTTGAACTCTAACCACATTCTGTGGAAGTATATCGGAGCTCAAAATTCCTAGAAGCACAATGAAGGACTGGATATTTGTGTGAAAATCGTGTTAGAGATGAAAGACTCATTTTTGTAGTTATTTGTACCACTTTTGATAAGAAGCGGATTCTGTAAGAGGCAAAAAGAGGGTGTGAAAGATCACCTGGAAACCAAAGAGGTCACCAGATGAAAAATCTGAACTGTTCCTCATATTTTCTAGCTGGGGGGATTTTGCTGAAAAATATCTTTTGCAGGTAGTGGTTCAAAATGTGCCTCGTTCTTCTCGCAAGTCAGTCTCAGATAATGTGGAGCATTTCTTCAAAACTAATCACCCAGAACACTATCTTTGTCACCAGGTAAAGGATGCTTATTGGGGACTCTTCAATAAGTTATTTTTACTTTTATATAGCTTGAAATGCTTCTGAGAAAATTCATTTGGTTGTAAATATATGAAGAGAAGTTGATGTCTTTTATTTTTCCTTTTGGCTTGTGGGCGCATGAGATGTTTATGTCATTAAATAGTGCTGAGGTTTTAAACATTTCAGGCAGTGTATAATGCAAATAAATATGCTGTAATTGTGAGAAGAAGACACAGGCTCCAGAATTGGCTTGATTACTATCAGCTTAAGTTTGAGAGGCATCCTGAGAAGAGACCAACGAGCAAGGTATCTCTTTTCATAAGCTAGGCTTTGTTTTTTGTTTTTTCAGTCATAAGGTTAGGCTTTGTTCACATGGTTTCTTGGGCACATGCCCCTGCACTTACATACAGACACACTTGATCTGAGCCTAAATGCCGAGAAAGGTTTCCACACAGAAACACACTCCTTCAGCTGTACTCCTCTGTAATTGTGCCTGGTATAGTAGCTGGTTTAAGATTTCAGAATAGCTTGTCCAAGAATTTAATCCTACAATTTTTTTTCAAATCTTATTTCCAGATTGGTTTTTGCGGGCTCTGGGGTGAACGAGTAGATTCAATTGACTACTACAAAGAACAGATCAAGATTCTTGACAAAAGAGTAAGACATGATCTGGATTGAACATCACACTGCGAATTCCAGCTGTCATTTTAATCTGCTCTAACTTTGGAATCAGTTTGTTGATTTAGGGCAGCACTAGGCGTTCCAATATTCTCAATTGAATTCTTTTAATCGTATCAATTTGTTCTATTTTACTTGCTTACTTTGTCAGATGGCTGTGGAGCGTGAAAAAGTTATTAACGATCCAAAGTCCATTCTACCAGTTGCTTTTGTTTCCTTTAATTCAAGATGGGGGGCTGCAGTTTGTGCACAGACGCAGCAAAGCAAGAATCCCACCTTATGGTTGACAAACTGGGCTCCAGAACCTCGGGACGTCTATTGGAAGAACTTAGCTATACCATTTGTTTCACTGACCATTCGGAAACTTGTGATATCCCTGTTGGTGTTTGCTCTGGTGTTCTTTTACATGATACCGATTGCATTTGTGCAATCTCTTGCCAATTTGGAGGGTCTAGAAAGAGTTGCTCCTTTCCTCAGGCCTGTGATTGAACTGTAAGTATATTATAGGACCCATGAGTTTACCTATTAAACCACAGAATAGACTGTTTACCTCTTGAAAATGCAATTTTGGTAATTTCTTCATTATTGACTGAAAGTGAGTGTTGTCTCTAGTTTGTGAAAGGGGAAATGAGATTTGTAGCTGCAATTGTCATGGAGGTTCCTGCCTGTTCGCACGTTTATCCTTACATCTTACATTGGACTTGCAGGAAATTTATCAAGTCATTCTTACAAGGTTTCCTCCCTGGTCTAGCCCTTAAGATGTTCTTGTACATCCTTCCTACAGTACTGGTGATCATGTCAAAGATTGAGGGGTACATTGCAATATCGACATTGGAAAGGAGAGCTGCTGCAAAGTACTACTACTTTATGTTGGTTAATGTCTTCTTGGGAAGCATTATAACTGGAACAGCGTTTCAGCAGCTGCATTCTTTCATGCATCAGTCAGCTACCCAGTAAGATTACATCATTTGATTTTTGATGCTAGTTGCCTGTGCATATTGTCTCAGATAGTCCTGCTCGTAATTTCCATGTAGACCTCTGTGTCAGTGTCAATTCAACCAGTCTATTCTCTCATTTAATTCAGTGGATATTGGGCCATCTCTCTAATTTAGTTGAAGCATTTATCACTTGTTACTGCAAACAAGTCATGGATGAAGAAGTTTCAAGTTTTTACCCAGTAGTTTTAGCATCTACTGTTACAGATACTTTCCCTCTTCTTGACTCTGGAGCATTTCTGAATTTTCCTTTGGTTAAGTAATTTGAATTCGATGTGTCAAAGGAAACTATAATTCTCATGTGATGTATTCATGAACACACGTATGCCGACCCAGCTGAGACTTATTCACATGCATACAAATGCGTATGCATAAGCACATACTCCCAGACATAAGCGTGCATGTGTGCACCACATACACTTTCCTTGGCAGTATTCTAGTTTGCAAGACCCTTGTCGTACCTTCCCTTGCAATAGCTTTCATTATTTTTCCATAAAATGCTTTTCTTTCTAATGGGGTTTGCTTGTATTATTCGTATTAGTCTTTTCTTTTCCTGGTTCTATGTTTACAGTCTCAAAGTTTGGTAGATTCTCAGTAGTAACCAATAAGACGCTGATATGAGTGAAATAGGGAAGAATTCTTCTTACTGCTTTGCAGTGCATATTAAATGGTATGTTCTTATGAGATGTAAGTCATACCTGACCGTTGTTGGTGCATTTTATCCCCAGGAACTTAATTAGTTTTTTACTTTTTTTTCTGCCATGCGAAGTATTTTCTATGGAGTTTTCATCACGTTTCAGGATACCGAGGACCATTGGGGTGTCAATACCAATGAAAGCTACTTTCTTTATTACCTACATAATGGTTGATGGTTGGGCTGGGATTGCTGCCGAGATTCTCCGTTTAAAGCCATTGGTCATATACCACCTCAAGAATATGTTTTTGGTGAAGACTGACCGCGACAGGGAGAGGGCCATGGACCCTGGAAGTGTAGATTTTCCAGAGACTCTCCCAACCCTCCAATTGTACTTTCTTCTGGGAATTGTTTATGCTGTGGTTACTCCTATTCTTCTTCCTTTTATTCTGGTGTTCTTTGCCTTGGCATACTTAGTCTACCGTCATCAGGTCAGTTAGTCCCTGAATGCTTTGCGTTCCCGTGACATGTCTTCATTGAGTTCATTTATTTGTGTTAAAGTCCCCCCTCTTTTTAGGTAAAACAACCTTGGTAGAGCGTAGAGCATAATAAACTGGAACTGCCTAGAGATGGCAATTGTTTGGAAGCTAAATTTTCTTGGAAAATGATACAGGATAAGTTATGAGGCTCAGCTTTAGAACTGGTTTTTATTTTATCTGATTCTAATATGTAAGTTGGTAACTGCCGGAACTTAAATTCAATGATAGCAAATGAAACTTGTTCCATCTCATCTTTAGTCTCCTTACTTTTTAAGTTGGAGCAATCCGCTGTTGTATTAATAGGTGATCTGTTTGCAGATAATTAATGTCTACAATCAGCGATATGAGAGCGTCGCTGCATTCTGGCCCCATGTTCACAGCCGCATTATTGCAGCCTTACTGATATCTCAACTTCTGCTACTGGGGTTGCTCAGTACCAAAGAAGCTGCTAATTCAACTCCTTTGCTTGTTGTATTACCGGTATTCACATTGGTATTCCACAAGTATTGCAAGCATCGGTTTGAACCTGCCTTTAGGAGGCATCCGCTCGAGGTAATTCCCCAGTGTTCCCTACTGGTCATTTTGGATAACAGTCTCATACTGACTCCATCCATTATCTTCAGTTCTTCAGGAATTCATGTTGATGGTGAAGTACTTTTTTCTTTTCTTTTTCTTAATCATGATATCCTCCACAGGAAGCAATGGCAAAAGATTTAGCGGAACGAGAAGAAGAACCGAACCTGAACTTGAAAGCATACTTAGCTGACGCGTACCTGCACCCAATTTTCCGCTCATTTGTGGCGGAGGAAGAGGAAGTAGTTCAAGTCAGAGAAGACAAGCACCAATCTCCTGTAGCCAGCCCTTCTGGGAGTGAACTTAGCTCGCCCTCACCTCCTCATCATGCTTATCGCTATGAAGTTAATACACAACATTACTACTCTTATCATTATGAGGCTGAGCCTTAAAGCAGCAGGTCCTCTTCTGCTCGCTTATGAAAGCCTAACCTATTTTTTCAATCTTGTAACAGTCTCTCTGTCCAATATAATTACTTAGCGTTGAAGTGACTTTTATTCCCTTTTTGTAGTTTCCTTGTTTGTATTTGTTCTTCTATGTAAATTCGAGTGAAGGTAACTTTCTGTTCAAACTCTTATGAACATGAAGATCCTGTAGATTTTTGTTGTCTTTTCTTTTGCTTCATAGTTAGTCGTTTGACAAAAATGTAAACGGTTGGAACTCTTTGCGGCAAGGCATTATGATTTATCATGATATATTCTCGTCCTGCTCATTTTATTGTTCGTTATTCGTTTGAAGTGTGGTAGCTGAACCTATTTTATGTTTGTTAGGACTCGAGTACATTATTCCTAATCTTCTAGCATGTTTAATCCTGATCTGTGCTTGCTTTGGCTAGCCGTTCCGCAGAAGCGTTTGCCCCCTTCTCAGCTACGTTTCAACACAACGAATGGGCTAAATTACCATCGTATGCATATCCATGGACTTCAATTACACTAGCAAAAACAAGCTCCTCCAAACATCGAATATTCATTTCAGAAGACTGTCCTTTAACGCCAATATTTTCGTCAAACAGCTTGTTTCAATACCAATGTGCCTTGCTAAGTGTACAAAATCTAAGAGGTGGCAAAAGGGGTCATGAACCTATATTTGTAGTCGTATCTGTTAAGTTGGGTGAATTACGAGTAGCTTGAAAAATTATATGGGTTAAAATAGATCTAATAAAGTAAAACCTCAAAAAAAAAAAAAAATGATGGGTCCTATTGGGTTACCAAAAAGCCCAACTTCAAGCCATTAAATCAAAGAGCAATGCTGTTCGTGTGCTTGTGCTTGAGTCCACAAAGGCCCCCTAAATTACTTGTTGGCCATGCCCAAGTACTACGGGAACTAGGCTCCCATGCTAGTGTCACGGGCCGATCGATTGGGATCGTGACCGCACGGCGACTCAGGCGAATATGGACTACCCAAGCCAAGCCTTGCTCGATCGAACGCTTACCCACTGCTTACCCGGATAGTTGAGAGAGAAAGTAAGAGAGAGGAACTCTGAAAGGAAGCGGAAGCTTTGATATTACTGAAATGTTGGGTGATTACAAATGAAGGAGGGCACCCCTTTTATAGTTGAGGGTCTCGGCTTACAACCGTTGATCTACTTTTTATCCGGCGGGCGAGATCGCACCGCCTCAACTATCGACATAAGTATTGAGCTACCATTTACCGACATAAATGAAAGGAACAGACTCTCGTAATCTAGTTCAATGACAGTTTCGCCCGCTCTTGCAATTCGGGGAGAAGACTTGGTGGGAATCCGAGGGAGAGCAGGAGGTCCACGGGCGAGTTGGGGTCGACTCTGGGGAACCTCTCGGGTCGTCCATCTTTTGGCCCGTGACACTAGCATCTTGCTTGAGCCCATGGAGGCTAGGCCCCAGACATTGGTGCTTGTGTTGAGACCCCTAGAGGCCATGCTTGGGTATTTGGTTTCTATGCCCAAGTCACTAGCGCTTGACCTTGTTCCATAGAAGTGAGGCCTAGGCCCCTCAAACTCAGGCTGCAACCATAGTACCCATGTTTGGCTCCACAGAGGTCAGGAGCCAGTCCCTAGAGGTCGGGACTGGATCCATTATAGCGGGCTTGGGTCCATAAAGGCTAGGCTTAGGTCCCTTTAGGTTGGGCTTGGAACCTTGTGCCTAGGGAACTCGATTCTCATGTTTGTGTCACAATCGCTTGATTCTTTGGTAGCTAAGTTTAGGTCCATAATGGCTAGACCTAGGTTCCTTGAAGCTAAGCTCGAGACCTTTGTGTTTGTGCCCATGTCCATAGAAGTCGTGCTTAGGACATCGGTGCCCATACCCTAGTTTCCAACAATAATGTTTGGGTACTCAACTCTTGCACCCACATCACTGACACTTAGCCAGGGTCCATTGAGGTGGGGCTTGATCTTCGCATATGCTTCTATACCATGTGGATTTCAAGCCCCATTGCATGGGGGCACCTTTCAGGGTAGGACAGATTAATGTTCTAGTAGACATGATCATGGTCATCTTTCAAGGAATGTGAATGCAATTCCAAAATGTATAACATGCATTAAAAGTAAAGTTGAACTTGCATTATCATGAAGTTGCTCTTGAAGTCGGGGCCATGACCTTTTGATGTGATGTGGCTTTTGAAGTGCGATGCGAGTTGACTTGTTACTACAATATTACCAAAAACAAGTTGAAGTAAGCCAGAATTATTATTATGTTGGACATATCAAACTAATCCAGGGACCAATTACGATTTCCTGAGAACAGGGAGCAACAAGAGATCCGAATTCGTGATCAACCAGAGGGCTCCGAACCGCGCGAGAATGAAACCTTAGATAAAGCCAACCACCACCACCGATGATCTAACGGGTTATTTCGAACCGCGAATGACTAGCATGTCATCGGTCGGCTTCGGAAATCTCTGATCTCTCCTCTTGAAGCCCGTTTAGGACCATCGTAAGATTTTTCTGAACTGGACTTTGACATTGCAATCCGATCCAACCCAATTCGTTTGCACGATGCGGCCTGTTGCAAGGAGGAATTTTTCAGTCCAATGGCCACTGGCCACAAGGCGCAAGGCCGATGGTATGGTAGCTTTGACAGTGCTGTTCACTGCGAATGCAACTGCCAAGAAGCTGCTCCAGCTAGCCTGCTACTGTCCAAATCTCATCTCCAATGTCTTACCATCATTCTCTGAAGTCCATACAAACTCTCGGGATTCTCCAACCAAGAAGAAGAAGGCCCACAACAAAAGGCAGCCGAAGAGATGGTTCCTCTCTCCCTCTCAAGAACTCCCCGCCACTTCCTTGCTTCCTTGCCATGGCGATCGTCTCAGCCACGCTCCACCACCACCACCACCACCAATCGCCCTCCTCCCGTCTTGTCAATCACCACCGACGACAGCGGGAGGGGGACCTGCCCTTTTCTTCAAGTTCCCTCCTTTCGCTTTCTTCCTCCGCAAGGATCCAACCGTGTGCGTCGACGCGGCTCGCTTGTGGGGATGGCCAATCGGGAAATAAGAGTCCCCGTCTGGAGAAATCGTGTTCGGGAGTCGGAAGCAATTCTGGGTTCTCTCCCAAGTTCTTGCAAATGGGTGACGAGAAAACGTGCTCGGACCGATCACTCTTGGTGAAGTCGGCGGGTGCAGAGAGTGGTGGCACTTCCACCACAATCTCTCAAAAGGTCTCCCCTTTTATTCTTTTCCTAATTAGAGTCGCTTGGCATGTTTTATGGGGTCTCAGCTGGTACGTTTTAGCTTCGTTTTACTAAATTTGATCCAAAGAATGTGTCTTTGATGTGAACTATAGGCCTTTGGGGTGCTCCATTTGGTTGTCTCGCTGGGGATAATCCTTGCGATGGATAAATATTTGAAGGAGGCGTTTGTCGGAGCGGCGATCAAGTTCCCGAGTGCTCTGTTCGGGATGTTCTGCATATTCTCCGTTCTGATGATTCTCGATTCGACGGTGCCCGCCATGGCTGCCGGTTTGATGAGCTTCTTCGAGCCGGCGCTTCTGTTCATACAAAGGTGGCTCCCGCTGTTTTATGTTCCGTCCCTGGTGGTTTTGCCTCTTGCTGTTAAGGACATACCTGCGGCTTCGGGGCTCAAGATTTGCTTTATATTGGGTACCGCTCACCTTTGACCACCGTGTAGTTGTGTGCTCTTCCTCATTGTGGTTGCTTGTGTTGTGACTATCTTGTGAAATCTAATGACCTTAGACCAGAGTCTTGCGCCTCTCGAATGGCCTAAGTCTATCGGCATTTTGTCTTTCTGGGTTCTGTTGTGCTTGCCAATGAGTTGGTGCACCATGATGGCACAATATCACTTCAGTATGCAATATTCCCAGAGCTCTGAAAGAAGCTCTTCATTGATGTTGTCTTTGTGCAGACAATAGCCTAGAAGAAGGAAGCACAGGATGAAATCACAATCTTCATGCGTAGACTTTCAGACTTTGAGATCATAAGAAGCTTACATTGCAGTTTGATATGAGAGTTTGCATGAGGAAAGGAAAATGCATGGCATCTATATTTTAGTTTGTCTGGATAAGTTGAGTGGTGTCTTGCTGTTGCCAGTTGGGCTCGATAGGTGCATCTTTAACTCCGTAGCTGTTTTCGTTTTCTCTTTTGCAGTTGGAGGATGGTTGGCTTCACTTTTGGTGGCTGGTTATACTGCGATTACAGTGAGAAAACTTGTTAAGACAGAGATGGTGGATGCTGAGCCAATGGCAAAACCATCGCCATTTTCGTCACTTGAATTGTGGACATGGAGTGGTATTTTTGTTATATCATTCATTTCAGCATTTTTGTACCCAACTTCTCTTGGAACCAATGCCAGAACATGCCTTCCATTCCTCCTGGCATCCACCGTGATAGGCTACATGGTCGGTTCTGGGTAATTTCTGCTACCTATGAGCAAATTTGCATTGTGGAAGTCCTGCAGGATCTATAGTTTGTTGAAGTATAACTGTTCAAAAGGCCATCTTCCCGAGCTTTACTTTTTTAGGTTGCCATCTGGTGTGAAGAAAATTTTCCATCCAATTATCTGCTGTGCATTGTTGGCAGACCTGGCAGCATTTGCATTTGGGTACCTTTCAAAGTCTGGACTGAATCCCGTCCTAGGTATTCTGTTTGTGAAGTCATAACTGTTACTTGGTTTGGATGATTTGCATGAACTGATCAGTAGGTGGTTTGCATACTTCTGCATCATTAAGAACCAACTGACTAGTTGTATCTCATGTACACCTCTTTAAAATCTTTTCAGTTTACTTGATGCAATTCTGGCTAAAACAAAATTCATTTGAAGCAGATATGCATAGCCATGTGGCCTTCTTTAAGGGGGAAAAAATAATGTCCCATTTGTAAAGTACTTAAGAAGCAGTATCCATCAATCATCCCTATGCCATTGCATTCTGTGTATCATGACTTTTTGATTTTACATCCTTCTTAGAGAAGATAGAAATTGTTTTCTATATGGATGAAATAAATCAAGTATAATGGCCTTGTGATGTTTGCATAGAATGGCGACTAATTCCATCAGCTTGATCTCGCATGGTTCACAATGTCCAGAAATCTGCAAAACTTTTGATCTGATACCTAACATACTTACAGGATATTACCTTACGAAGGCATCTGCCAATCCTGGAGCTGGTGATATTCTAATGGGATTCTTGGGATCTGTTATTCTCTCCTTCGCATTCTCCATGTTCAAGCAGAGAAAGGTAGCTTATATCTTCTCATCCAGTACTCAGATTGTGAAATTATCTCAGTTGTAGATTTTGCTTTTATTTTGAGTTGCTAGTTTGGAGCACAGAAAAGCGTACAAAGCAGACAGTGCAGGTTAAACAGTTATTCACTAGGGCAGGAGGAAAACTTCTTGATACAGTGATATTCATGCTATTATTAGCTTTCTTATCTCTAAGAGTTTGGATGTGTAGGAAACATGAAAAGTTAAAGTTGAAAGAACATTTCATTGGTTCAAATGGAACCATCGTTCCTCCTCGAACTAGCATGTGTGCGCCAGGTGCTTTGGTGAGAAACTGGTCAAGAAAGATGGTTAAATTTTTTTAAACTTTGCTGCTAATTTATATTTCTTTTTCAGACTGATTGCAGTCCACTGATTGGTAATTTGAGAATCCCTTTCTCTTCTCATTTTGGCTGCAACTACAATCTCCATTCTCTGTTGCTGCAGCTTGTAAAGAGACATGCAGCTGAAATTTTCACGTCAGTCATCGTTGCAACAATCTTATCTTTGTACTCAACTGCTTTGGCAGGACGTCTTGTTGGACTGGAACCAACTTTGACGGTGTCGATTCTGCCTCGTTGTATTACTGTGGTATTGGCCCTCAGCATTGTGTCTCTATTTGAAGGTATTCTGGATTCTCGATTGAAATGCAATTTGGGATAGGAGATTACTTCTGCAATCATCTTTTCTAAAGCACAATTGAAACCCATGCGATGGATTTTTTTAACTTTTTCTACTCGATATGCGTTCTCTTTCTCTGAGCAAGGTATATTTTTGGTAAATGGTGACTAAATATTTGTGCTTGAAATTCCATTCGTCTCTCGAGTGGTGCAGGTGCCAATTCATCTCTTACAGCTGCTGTGGTTGTGGTAACTGGTTTAGTTGGAGCAAACTTCGTGCAAGCAATGCTGGATAGACTTAAATTCCGTGACCCTATTGCCCGAGGAATAGCTACCGCATCAAGGTACGCTATCTGAACATTTGCCATCTTTCTGGAGTGTGCCCTTGTTGCGCACTTTTGTTCTTTCCACTCAGTGAAATTCTCAGGACTGATTAAGAGACACAAGTACATAACTCGTAACCGGAAGTCATATATCTCGTGCCTATCCTGCAGTGCCCATGGATTGGGAACAGCAGCATTGTCGACGAAAGAACCAGCGGCCCTCCCTTTCTGCGCCGGCGTTCTCTCCGGCATCTTCGGCTCCTTGATCTGCTCAGTTCCCGCTGTCAGGCAGAGCCTGCTTGCCATAGTCGGCTGAGGACTACAAGCAACATCGATTCGCTCTGACCGTGCATTCTGTTGGCCTTTTCAACCAGTTCCATCGGTTTTCTACACTCGAAGGTGTACAGAGTTCAGCAAGAGTCCCTCTCCAGGATTGCCTCCATTTTTATTTTATTTTTTTGTAAAACCGGGTCAGTCCAGTAGCTGGAGATGACTTGCATTGCCACCAGGACTCTCTCTGTCTAAGGTCCAGCATCTTTCTGCTCTATGTAAATGAGAGAGTTGCAGGATCGACATCAGTTATTATTGATGATACTGTCAGCGTCTGTAATGTAGGGTAAGCTACGACAGGGAAATAAATATTGGTAAAAAAACGAAAAGAAAAATCGAGTACAAACATCCGGCATTTAATGACCCCAGGTGTTATCAGAACGGTCTAGCTTTGAAATAAGGATCCAATATCATTATTGTATAAGACATGATCGGGAACAAATTCATAACTCGAAATAAATCTTATATTTTTATATGAATATCTTATTGTTCAATTACAAACTCTTATTTTCTTTGAAATAACAAAAGGGAAAATGTCACAAATGATCTATGAACTTTCATCTAATATTCAAGAAATCAAAATGCAAGATTCACCTTTATTTATTATTATCGTTTCTTTTTTCATTTGTTTTTAATATGGAGAAAGCAAAGAAATATTGACCTTTATTATTTTGCATAAATGTGGTATTTTTTCGAACAAAAAAAGCCAGTTTGGTATTTTTTATTTATTTATAAAAAAACAGTTTAGAAATTAAAAAAGGGAAATTGGTTAATTTTTAAATAGTTAGGGACTAGATGGAATATTAGATGAAAGTTCAAAGATCAAATTGAAAGCTTATGGATGAAATTGAACATTAAATGAAAGTTTTAGAATCATTTGTGACATTTTCTCATAACAAAATATACTCACTAATTTTTATGAAAAAATAAAAAAATATATTTAGTCGGTTGGGTCCAATTCTTTCCTAGAAATGAGAATTGTATGCATAAATATTGATTCCATTTTTAAAAATCGAGAACTAAATCGATACTTTTGAAAATTGGTCCGATCAGGTGATTCGTTCTGCATGTCCCTAATTTTCACCGGACCTGTCACGTCTGGTGTTGCCGAGAAATGAAATCACCCTTTCCTGAATACAAGCAAACTAAAACTGTGGCAGTCCTTTTCATATCCCGGAATCACGAATCGCGTTCGTTCGTATCGCCAGGCTCAATGGTCCAGATCTCGCGTCCCGCTCGCGCGGGAGCCCCGCAGGAGACCCGCGGCAAGCCCACTCGCGTGGGCGCGTGCCCTGCAAACCCCGCGACCGGCGCGTGGGCGACGCTTCCAGCGACAAAACCTGTCGACTGAACTCTCGGTGCGCTAACCACTGGGGGTTCGCCTCAGTGGCCACCCTTCCAACATGGAAGGGGGAGGTGAGGGGTTCAAATCCCCACCTTCTCAGGGGGGGATGGGAATAGGGACGCGTAAGTTTCAAGAGTGGGTTGCGACTCCCACGCCCTGCAAGAGGCAGGGCACAAGTCTGCGAGTGAGTGTAGCATAGGAATAGAATAGGACTGACAAAAAAAAAAAAAAAACTCTCGGTGCGCTGAAAATGGTCGAACGAAAGGCGAAAAGAGGAAAGGAAAAATTGTCCGAACCGGAACAGTTTCTCTCTCTTTCTCTCTCTCTTGCTCCTCAGCTGCGAGCGCGAGTGGAGTACCCTTCGAGAATCGCCTCCCTCTTTCCAGGTAAATCGAAGCCTAAAGATCGCTCCTTTGCTCAGGAACAACGCGGCGAGGCCGATCGGGTCGTCGTTTCGTCGCTTGTGCTGACGAATTTGGTGCCGTTTCGTGGGTTGTTGAAGCTTTTTGCTTGGTCTGCTTGCTGGTGGGTGGTGAGGCGGGATGGGGTTGTTTCGCTTCGCCTCCATTGTGGGTCGGTTCGGTGTTCTGTTGGGTGACGTGGGTCTGCATGGTCGCGGGTCGATCTGATGAGCGTGAGCCTGTTTCTTGCTGGGCCTTTCGGTGTGTTTTGAGGGTTTTTCAGCTGCTTCGACACTGCTTGGTGCTGATACGGGGGTTTAAATGGCGTGCCGTGCTGCAATCTGCTGGCTTTTGTGGGCACTTCTGTGGCTGATGATTGTTTAGCTCCTGGTCTTGTTTGTGGGTTTTACTAGATTTGGGTTTTGGGTTGAAGTGCAGCTTTGCATATGACTTTTTTTTGGGTTGAATTTAGATTTTGTGAGGCTTGCGAACTTTGTCGGTGTTGCTTCTCCCTGAGTAGAGAGGCTACTGTCATATCCAGTGAAGTATTCCAAGTTCCTGTTTTTGTGAACTGGAAAATGTGCTGCGTAAGATTGGGTTTTTTCCTCTCTAGATTATAGTTTTCTTTTGGTCCTCATGATGTCATATGTTCTGCCGGTAGAAAAAATTCATTTGGTCTCTGCTACGCAATCCATATTGCATGTTATTGTTGAATAATTTTGTAGCAGGAATTGGTACGTTTGCAAATATATTAGTCGTTTGAGTTAAATGTCTTTTAACTTATAAATGTGGAAGTGACTTGGACTGTGATGATCTTCTAATAAATGGTTGGCATTTATTTAACTACGATGCAAAATTTCGACTAAAAGTCCTCTCTTCTTTTGCTTGATTTGTCAGTATAGTCTTGAAATTGAGTTTACTTGCTCTTTTACTATGATGTGCAAAAGTTACCTTTGCATCACATGTCATTCTGTTGGTACTCAAATGCAAGGCAATGGGCACTATGATTGATTTTATTGAATAGTTTCCTAACAAATAAACTGCTTTGGACCTTGCTTTAATTCTTGAATTATTAACACTGTTCTGCTTTGCTGACGCCAGGAATGGGAACTGCTCAGAGTGGCCTCTGGATGTAGACCTTTATGCTGATTGCGCGGGGAACTTTTAATAGCTTTCGAAGATGGGGACATACTCAAATAGAGGCCATATCATGCCTGATGCTAACATAATTTCAAGTTCTACGTTGTCGGTAAAATCTAGTAATGCGATCTATGTTGTCGGTAAAATCTAATAATGCGATCTATTTGAACAGTATGTGAGGTTGTTTGCTTTGTACGGAATAGGCAAGAGCTTCTGCTGTTGCTCGGTTAGACAATACGCAACGAAAGCAGCG
Organism: Eucalyptus shirleyi; assembly: GCA_017140165.1. Taxonomy (NCBI): domain Eukaryota; kingdom Viridiplantae; phylum Streptophyta; class Magnoliopsida; order Myrtales; family Myrtaceae; genus Eucalyptus; species Eucalyptus shirleyi. The sequence continues at coordinate 18,061,818 of CM029450.1, forward strand.
GATGTAGGATATATTGTTCTTTCGTGTTGGCGATTGAATGTGGCTTCCTTTAACCCAAATCCGAATTACTAAATCTCTCAAAGGGTGCAACCTTTTTCTTTTCCGCCCACGACAAACTGCTAAGGGGGTCGGCGTTTTCTCATAAGAACCACCTTTTTTCCTCTTTATATAGAAATATTTACATTACTTTTAAGTTACGAAATTACTAAAAAGTCTAGACAAACCATAGAGCGTTACAGGAGTGAGCTTACTTTCATAGCCGTGAGCTTACTTTCATAGCCGTGAAAATAACTTTTATATATAGTGAAGTTCTATTATTTTTGGTAGATTTTGATATAGGAAAGTAGCAAATCATATAGAGGTGCAATATGTAATACGGTTAATAACTTTTTAATCACTTGTAACTTTCGTATTCGAATTAGCTTATAGTGAATGAGGTCAGTGAAATTTATTAGGCTCAATGACTTCTTCCACGGAAAATTAATGTAGATAGTGACTTCCATCTCGTTGCCATGTTCGTAAGTGATTAGTTATCTTAATATACGTTGAAATAACTTCGTGTCATCAATCTTTTGTTGGACAAATATGGTTTTTAAAGACTCATGTCACAAATTGACCATGATCGAAATTTTTTTGGGAACATAAAAAAATTTGTACTCACAATGGGAATGTAGAAATACCCGACACTTTTCTATCTCCTTGTGATTTTTGCTTTCCTTTCTCTTTTGGCCAGATTTGATTTGTTTCTTAAAGACCACTCACCTTTGACAAACCTTTTCCAAAAAGGAAGAGAGAAAACCCACTTGATGACAAAGAAAAAGGTTACATCCTTTGAGAGATTTAGGGCGCGTTTGATAATGATTCTATTTTCGGGAACTGATTCTGACAAAAAATGATTATTTTTTATTCTGTTCTCCGAACGATTTTGAGTAAAAACACGTGTTTGGTAACTGTCTAAAATTTCTGATTCTGAAATAGAATTGCGTTTGATAATGTGTTTATTGATTCTCGTTTCAAATTATTATTTTTTTAATTTTTAAATAATTTTTTCTATTTTTTTACTTTTTTTTTTCATTTTTTTCCTTTTTCTCCTATTTTTCTTCTTCTTCTTATGGCCGCGCCGGACTGGCGGCCAGATGAGGGCCGACGACCTCACCAGAGTGTCGTCGGCCCTTGGGGAGGCTGGCCCTCGTCGGTCGAGCCTCGCCGGCAGCTGGGCGAGGCTCGCCCAGCCTCGCCGGTGGACAGGCGGGCCTCGCCGGGGCTGGGCGAGGCCCGCCTAGCCACTGGTCAGGCTAAACGAGCTTAGCCGGTGGCCAGGCGGGCCTCGCCGGTGGACAGGTGGGCCTTATCGAGGCTGGGCGAGCCTCTGGCGAGCTTGCCGAGGCTGGGCGAGCTTCTGGCAAGCTTGCCGATGGTTGGGCAAGCCTCCGGCGAGCTTGCCGGACCTTGCCCTGGCCAAGCGAGCTCGTTGGACCGGCAGCCGGCAACTGGTGGCGGGCGGCGGCGGGCGACGGTCGCGGGATGGCGGAAGGAAAGAAGAAGGGTTTTATTGTGTTGATTCTTTTTTTTATTCTCGGACGCAGAATCAATTTTTTATTTATTCTCACATCTTCTCCAAAACTGATTCTGGGAACAAAATTGTTCATGGGAACAAAAATTTTACCAAACGCGATTCTCGTCCCAAATTGATTATGGGAACAAAAAATCAGAATCAGTCACTATTTGGCACTTTGCCAAACATGGCCTTAGTAATTTGGATTTGGGTTAAAGGAAGTCACACTCAATCGCCAACACGAAAGAACAATATATCCTACATCTATTGCTTTCGTTGCGAATTGTCTAACCGAGCAAAAGCAGAAACTCTTGCCTATTTCGTACAAAACAAACAACCTCACGTATTGTTCAAATAGGTTGCATTACTAGATTTTACCGACAACGTAGAACTTGAAATTATGTTATAATAATACCACTTCTTTCTAGTAAAGAAAGTGATCTTCATTGCGAGTCGAAGTTAACTCAACAAGTCGAAGTAGATGGTCAGGACCTAATTCAATTAACTTGTCTTGATTTCACATTATCTAATGCACCATCGCTTTTGCTTTGGACTTTCTGTTGGATGCAAATTGCACAACCCTAAGATTTCCATAACCAGAATGAGAACATGCATAATTGAGTAGAAAGATTAACGTACCTGCTTTAGGATCCATCGAACATAAAGCGGAAGCAGAAAAAATGATTACCCACATATCAAGGGGATCCACGCATCGAGTCATTCTCCTCTATTACCCTTCGTATCACTAGCTCAATGAGGCGGCCCTCCTCATGTTTAGCGTTAGGTAAACGCCCTTTAGGTGAGGATATATGTGAGAATTAGGGTTAGAGGAGAGACTTGAGCACTATTTATAAAGTTTCCAGCTAAGCCCCCTCATTACGAGCCAAGCTCAATTTGGTCCACACTAGCCAGTCCCATATTAGACTAATTAAGAAACATTATGTCTTACCTTAGACCAATCCTATTTTACGATAACCGTAAAAGTAGTAAATTTCAATATCAATTAATTTAGTTTACATTAAGAAAACTTTTACATTCTTCTACTTGAACTATATTAATTGAAATTGTACTGTATGTGCGTACATTGGTCCAGAGATAATTCTTAATAGTCAATCATATTTCATAAAGTTTTAAACACCGAATCATGACGGTAACTGTATGTATAAACACAGAGCCTTCCATGGTGATGAATGTTCTCAACTTTATTGATATGGATTCAATATGGTAGTGTGTCAAATGGCTAACATCTCTCATAGAGAGATTTCATTTATTAGTCACCATTCTCTTACCTTAAGCGTCACAAAAACATGTGCCGCTAGAGAATGTTCATTCTCTTACCTTAAGCGTCACAAAAACATGTGCCACTAGAGAATGTTCATTCTCTTACCTTAAGTGTCACAGAAAACTTATACCACTAGAGGATATCTTTATGGTTCCAATAAACCAACATATGCCTAGTCCTAACGGTTAACCTTTCTTTATGTATAACAAGGCATATGCACAAGACTAATAAGCAGATGCCCCTAGCCTTCATTCAACGTTTATATAATACCTTGAGACTTTATCAATATGTATTCAACATAATAACAACACATTCAAAAATATTTTATTGAATGCAAAAGTTGATACATATCAAACCGTTACAAAGTGTAACGAATATAGATGAAACATTTATCAGAGTAAAGCCAAAATAGATCCCACTAAACAACATCATCTCATGATACTCCTAGGCCCATGTTAATGACATGTCGCTCAAATACACATGGGCGTAGGCATTTAATTAGTGGATCTGCAATCATATAATCTGTGAAAATATATTATATTTTTACGTCACATTTCTGTACCGTTTTCTTTTGGTAAAAAATTTTGATCACCATATATTTAGACTCATTGAGACCTCTGTAGTAAATAAATAATACTACAAATTTATTATCTTAATACAACCATATGGGTCTATACATAAAACTAAAAACGGTCAACTCCTTAATGAGGTTCTGGAACCTAATGGCCTAAGTAATAATCTAAAAGAATGTTACTAATGCTGCTTACATAATAGAAGATGACATATAACTTTATTTACTGCACTTCCTACTAACATAAATATGTATTATGTTATCGATTGTATGTCATCATAACAACCGGCAAAGTTTACATCTAAATACCCTACTAACTGCAATAATTGAACATATCTGTAAATTAGCATATAATCTCTTGTCATCTTTAAGTATATCAAAACCTTCTTGGCAACAACTCAATGATCACGTCCGGGACTTGATCGATATATGCCTAGAAGTCCCGTTACAAAGACGATATTTAGTCTAGTGCAAATTCGAGCATACATTGACACAAGGTGCACCATTTAATTAGATTTTCTTAATATCTAAATAAAGACGATGTGATAGATTTAGTTATTCACCTTAACAATAGGAGCAATTCTTGACTTGCAATGATGTATATTGAATATTTCTAATATACAATTAGCAAATGTTCTCCGAGAAAATCTAATATAATATGGCAAAAACAATCCTTACAGACCTCAGTACAAAGGATATAAGATACATCAAGTACAGTACTTATAAGCAAAATATCATGTACATAGAATATGAGAAAAATAAATTTCCTCTCACAAACATTGCAGTATATTGAATTACTTTGTTCTCAATTGAATAAAATAATAACACTATGAAACTTTAATAATAATATCTGGAAACTTGACTTTTCAGTCTATACATAAGTTTACATAAATCATCTCCTGCAAAATCCTCTAGTTGCACTATATAAATTTTATATCTATTTGACGTAACCCTATATCAAAATAAATTATTAGTGCCACGTTCACTTTGAAAGAATCTTTAAAATATACTAGAAATAAATAATTATTTCTTTATATAAACTATCCAAACTTTATCATCTTTTATGGCATATAATCACATACTTGATTAAGAACAAGAAACAACATTTATAAATATGTTGCTCAATCAATCATATAGTGGATATTGTAATCATGCTCTCATAAATAGATTATATAGTCTGATGGTATAACTGATTGTCTTTCCCTAACAAATCTTCTTAATAAAACTGTAACCACTTCATTCTGCACTTGAGAGGTTTAAAAAATTTCATTATAAACTATATCAAGAATAGTACATTGAACCTCAATAAGTTTTGTCTTTGGTACAAGAGATTCAATAATTGTCTATACCACAATTATCTATATAGGTAAAGATAAAAACACAGTGATCTTTCATCACATTATTATCATTAATAGTCTGAGAGCAACTATCATCTACAATTACGTCGATCTTTAGAAACTTTAAAGTATGTAATTCCATTTTTTTTTTTTTTGGTACCGGAGGAACCACTTTGGCCGACAACGGCCATGTAAACCTCCAAATGACGTTAACCTAGGACCCACCACCAGGGCGCCACGCGTAATACACCTAATGGTCTGCCAGCCTCCCTGCAACTTGCGTTGTAGGGGCTTCGAACACTTGGCTTTTCCCTTCAAAGGCATGAGCTTACCCAGCAGAGCCACCACGGCCGGTGGTGTAATTCCATAATTCATGTACCTTTTTTAGGGTCATAAAATCAATACCCTTTTAACAATCTAGATAAGATACAAAATAATTTCGAGTGGATCTGAATTGCAACGCACTTAAAATTGGATTATATAATCTCACTTCTGCACGACACCTTTAAATTTAATATGATTCAAGTAATATATGCCCAGTCTATAACTCAAAAAAAATTATGAAACAACTTTGATAAGAGACATCTTTTGTATGTGAAAAAGTTGCTTTCATAATATCAGCACACAGAAGACCGAATAAATTAGTCTTACTAATCATATTCATCACCATGTTCATTATGGTGCTTCATGCCTTTTAGCCAAATCTCCTTATCAGGATTTTCAGATATAGTAATTAAATTATCACCTAAGAATTTATCAAGTATTTGACAAATGACCCTTTAAGCAATTTAGTATTGCCATACTTGCCAAAATACTTACCGATACTATTAGGCTTGACAGCCTTTAAGACTACTTTTAACTAGTTTATTCTTTATTTCGGCTATTTTCCTTAAATAGAAAACTTTTGGAAACAACATTTTAACCATATACGAGATGTATATGTCATTAGAACTTAAACACAATCTTTGCAGATATGTCCTAATTCGATATTAGACAAGACATAATTACAAATCACTAAGGCTTCCATCATCTTATAGCAGTGCAATCCGTAAGCAAACCATTTTTTAAGTGTTCCGGAATGAAATGCTTTATGGACAATAAGCAAATTCTATTGTTCTTTTCTCATGCAACAAATTATATGTCCACAGCTTAAAATTTGAAGTAATAAAAACCTCAATAATTGTGGAGTTATAAATTACAGAAAATGTGACTAAAAATAGGTAATGTATATAATTAGCATCATGTGAGCACCGTGTAACTTGACGTACAAGTACACATCCAGAGAGTTTCACGCATAATCATATAATCACTTTTGGACAGAATACATGACATGCAGTTGTACACTCCCTACATGATAGCGGTTATGAGAATATATTCCAATTTTTTCGTGAATTCATCACTTTTGGCATATGAATTACTATAATTAGTTACTTCTCCATTACACTATCATGTATCCCTCCATGAACTAATACACAATCACCTCCTTTGGGAGTATGACTATGCATTAGACCAGGAGACATCTCAATCATCACACGAGACCGAAATTTCTCAAATCTAATAAAGCGTGCCACTTTGGCGGTCACTACTCAATTTAATCTTTGAAATTCTCTCATACCAGGGATATAAACTTTACTTTTCACATACACCATATACATGTGATTTTAACTTTAGTAATAAGAGCAGCATCTAACCAAAATCACATATTATGCTAATTACATTACTTTATTCATTAATAATATATATATATAGCGAACCTGAAAGACAGATTCCAATAAGATCACTGATCACAACAACACAATAAACTTCTCATAATGTAGAAGAAATCATCTATTGTGCACCCCGATTACTGATTACCAAAACAACATAAAAAAAATACCGATCCAAATGATTCCTCATAAGTTAACATTAATAGTAATATAGAGTATCTAAATTGACAAGCTTAATAGCTGATTAACTATTGATCATGAGTAGCTGATTTATTAGCCAATTATGAGTAACAAATTATCATCACATCAACTAGTGGCCTATAAATTGAGCCAAAACATAGAACAAAATATCTAATCTTAATATTTATTACCTTTACCAAAAAAAAAAAATATCTAATCTTATAATAATAGATATCATTGCTTTGCGTGAATGTTGTCCTACTTCTTAACTATAAACCAATGTTCAACTTGATAGACATTAACAAGTGACCAAATGAATTTAAGCAAAATATGCAATAACTTAACTGACATATATTACCCACATTCAGTAGATGTGATAATTCATATAATCAATTTGGTCACGAGTTTTTAAAACATCCATCATTCAAACGTTATCAGAAGAAACACAAATACATAGTTCAATTACTATCCCATAATGGTTGTACTCATTCAGCCAGCTTCAGTTCACAATAAAGTTTAATTTTTATTAATGAATCACACAATTATAATATTTATGTAATAACATACCTGTAACCCAACATTTGTATTTCTAAAATCATAGAAAATACAAGAAAAAATACGCAAAAATACATGGTTGATACACGTACTTAGGATTTTGTATGTATTTTCACATTCATAAAATTATCAAACATATAAAATAAACACACAACAAGATAGCCAATGATCATACGAGTCCAACGTCGCCACTCACGAGCCGAATGGAGGCTCCACGTGCCCACACGCGTTGCCTGAGTGCGCCTCGCGTGGATCTCACGAGTGGAGCGTGTTCGACGCCCAGGCGGTGCGTGGCCACGCGTGGGGACGCATGAGACCTCTCCCGGCAACACGCCGCCGATCATCTTACTCGTCTCGTCGAGCCCAATTCGAATTTATGATTTAATTTTATTTTTATTAAACAAAAAATCTTGAAAATCACAAATTAGGGCAAAATTCTATGTGTTCGAGTTCTAGGATTATGGAGGCTTTGATACCACATATTGGACGCAAATTGTGCAACCCCAAGATCTCCATAACCAGAACAAGAACATGCATAATTGAGTAGAAAAATTAACGCACCTATTTTGAATCCATCGAACATAAAGTGAAAACAGAAAAAAAGGGATTACTCACATATCAAGGGGATCCACGCATCAAGTCATTTTCCTTTATTGCTCTCCGTATCACTGGCTCAATGAGGCGGCCCCTCTCACGTTTAGCGTTAGGTAAACGCCTGATACATATGAGAATTAAGGTTAGAGGAGAAACTTGAGCATTATTTATAGAGTTTCCAGCTCGGCCCCTCATTAGCCAGTCCCATATTAAACTAATTAAGAAATGTTCTATTTTACCTTAGACCAACAATGTTTTACGATAACCGTAAAAATAGTAAATTATAATATTAATTAATTTAGTCAACATTAGGAAAACTTTGACACTTTCTCTTTAATCTATTTGTCTTGGAGATTTACGGATTGACTATGGAGTCACGAACAGAACAATGGCATAAAATAAGCACCAGCTTTCCCCATTAAGAGGGACCAAATCATTCCACACGGTCCAATGCACATGCACTTTCACGGTGGCGCAATGACAGTGCAAAACCCAATAAACAAGTTCTCATCACAAACTCCAGGAAGTGATCTCGATGGCCAGAGCTCCTCCACAACCTCGGAATCCTCCAAAATCCACTCCAGCATCAGCCATTCCCTCGAAATGGAATGACCCATGATTTACTGAGCAACGAAAAAGTCAAATTCCTTCTTGCTTATATCTTTTGTGGCCCATCGCGTTCTCCTCATCTCCGTCGAACTTCCTCCTCCTTTGCTTTTCCCCTACTTCTTGCTTCTTCCGCACCCTGTCTCTGCAACTTGAATGAATTGCTGCTCCCATGGCCACTTTGGAGGACATTGGGGTGTCGGCATTCATCAACATAGCCAGCGCCTTCGCTTTCCTACTGGCGTTCGCATTGCTCAAGATCCAGCCCCTCAACGACCGGTCTACTTCTCGAAATGGTACATCGCCGGTTCGAGGACCAGCCCGCGGTCTCGAAACTTCGTGGGCAAGTTCGTCAACCTCAGGGTCACGACGTACTCCTTCTTGAATTGGATGCCCCAGGCCCTGAAGATGAGCGAGGCCGAGATTATTAGCCACGCCGGGGTCGACTCTGTTGGAGGTAATATGTTTAAGAGAGAAGAAGTAGTTGCTTGAAGTATTACACCAAGAGACGTCAAGTTTGGAACGCTCAACAGTGTTACCTCCAGCGTAGGGAAACCCTAGAGTTTTTATATGCACGTTATTGGGTTTCGGCCCATATGGACCTAAATAACCATGCTTTTACCTATTGCGCTTGTATGTAAACATATTATTTTGGACTATATTAATAATATATCCAACAATCTCCTCCTATGTTCACCATACAACACAATCCAATAAGTTGGTCAGTGTAATGTTCAAACAAACATGAATCATCTACATCACAAAATAAATCTCAGATTCAGTTCATAACCAATATATGCATATTAATCAAGTATAAGTAGGCCAGTCAAAATAGTCTAAGGCTTTACAAATATAAGAAACAAGTATAATAATGTCCACAAAATAGAAATAGCAAAATACAAGTCTCAAGTAAATGGACTTTATCAAAATAGGCAATATCAGGTAAACTGTCAAGTCCCCACACGCTCTAAGTGATATATATTCATTCATCAAGTAGGTCATCCTGATCAGGATCCCACTCATTAAGCTCTCCTCCATCTCTGCCATCCCCTGTAGAATGTCAAATATGAATTTCATATTATCATGAATTCAATCAATTGAATGAAAACTTAGCACCATTCCATCAAGCGAAGAAGAACATATATTGATGTCATAAAGCATATGTCATAAGCATCAAGTCATTTTCATAAATTATGAACAAGACCTAAATAATGTGATTTACAAAGAGCCATCAACTTAAGTTTATTTGTAGGAGAATAACTATTGTCTAGTTTCAAAGAACAAGACCAATAGTCAAGTCACTTACAACAACCTAGTTATGTAATATCAAGTTTCAATTAAGAGCAAGACAAATAGGCTTCTTATGTAAACAATTGTTTCTATGTTTCAATTTGGAATGTCACAATTACTGATTCCTTAAAGTCAAATAATATAGCATCAAGTTTGGAATGAGATCATTTAACCAAAAAGGATAGTCCAATCTAGTTGAATTGTATTATCAAGTTTGGAATGACACAATTTTTCCAGATAGAACATTTGAATTAGGTTAAAGTCATCTTCATCAAATTTGGAATGAGACAACTCACCCTCTTCAATTAGTCAGCAACTGTGAACATCAATGAAACATATAAACTGTGCTTATCATTGTAGCCAATAAAGAAAGATTTGATAATTCAAAACACAGGTAAGTAAATGGTAGTTAAGACTTGCCTATATAGTCTTTAACCCCAGTTCCTCCACTGTTTTGAATAATTGATCTTTAGGCATACCTTTGGTGAGAGTATCGGTTATGTTATCCTTCGATTTCACATCGATCAATGTGATAACCCTTTGTTCTCTCAGATAATTCAACAACGCATGTCTCAGTCTCACATGTCTTCTCTTTGAATTAAAGAGAGAATTCTTGACGACTTGGACAACTGCTCGATTATCACAGAATAGGCTTAAAGAATTAATCTTTAGCCGAGTTAAATGAAAATCCATAATCAAATTCTTTATCCACTCTGCCTCCTCACCGGCTGAGGCTAAAGCAAAAAGTTCCGATCCCATAGACGACAATGCAATACAAGTTTGTCATTTGGATTTCCAAGTAATAGCAGCTCCACCCAAAGTGAATACATACCCACTAGTGGACTTACTATTTCCAATATTTGAGCACCATGAGGCATCGGAATATCCATCCACAGTTGGAGGATAAATAGAATAATAGAGAGTATAATTTTTAGTACATTTAAGGTATCTCATTAGCCTATTGAGGGCATCCCAATGTTCTTTACTAGAATTACTAGTAAATCGACTCAGCATGCCAACTGTAAAGGCTATGTCGGGTCTAGTGCAACTCATAGCATACATGAGACTACCAATCAGTTTTGAGTACTTTAACTGATCCACGCTGGTCCCTTCATTATGACTTAGTCTATTATTATAATCACAGGGTGTCTCACTCGGTTTACACTTATCGTATCCCCAAGTAGAAAGTAGCTGCTCAATATAATGAGTCTGGCTAAGGGAGATGACTTGCCGTTCAAAGCTTACTTTGATACCAAGAATGATATTAGCAATACCAAGATCTTTCATGTCAAATTCTTTAGCTAAAGTAGCTTTCACGTCACTCACTACAGAATGATCGGAACCAAGAATTAACATGTCATCAATATACAAGCAAATGATGACTATCTTATTTGACATAAAACGATGGTAAATGCATTTATTTGAATAACTAGACTAAAAGCCATAACTCTTTACCACTTCATCAAATTTAAGATGCCACATCTTAGGTGCTTGTTTAAGATCATATAAGGATTTATTTAATTTACAAACTTTATTTTCAAGACCTTTCATAACATATCCTTTCGGTTGTTCCATGTAAATTTCCTTATTTAAATTCCCATTTAAGAAAGCTGTTTTTACATCCATTTGATGCACTACAAAGTGTTCAATAGATGCCAAAGCAAGAAGAATTTTTATAGTTGATAGATGACACATAGGTGAATAGACATCAAAATAGTCTATTCCACTTTGTTGTTTATAGCCTTTAGCTACTAAGCGTGCTTTGTATCTGGTTATTGATCTATCATTATTCAGTTTCTTCTTCAACACCCATTTACAGCCTATAGATTTAGCCCATTTTGGCAAATTTACTAGCTGCCAAGTGCTCGGTATTCAGGGGATTTCTAGTAGTAGCTCCTTAGCTCTTTAGAAAGTGATTCTGCAGCAGAGAGCTCATTTCATCATCTATGGCTTCTGCCCACAGTAGAGATTCCCTAGATCTCAATGCTTCCTGATAGGAGAATAGATCATCCTCAAGATGGTAAGCAACAAAGTCTTGACCAAAACTTTTGGGAATTCTCTCTCTTGTAGATACTCTAACTGGAATTGGTTCAATAGCCAACTGTGTGGAATTAGTGTCATAATGGCCTACTTCAGATTCTACAGGAGATTCTGAAATCATATCTGTAGATCCAGAAACATTCAAGCCTTGATCTCTGATAAACTTGTTTTCAAAGAACACTGCATCTCTAGATTCTATCACCGTGTTAGTAGATAGATTTAAAAATCTATTTGCAGCGCTATCTTCTGCACTACCTAGATATACACAAGTAATAGTTCTAGATCCCACCTTAGGTTTTTTAGGATCTAGTATACTTACATAAGCAATATAGCCCCAAGTCTTAAGAGTATCATATCTACAAGGGCGCTTATGCCATATCTCATAAGGTGTCATGGACAACTTAGAGTGCGGCAACCTGTTCAAGATGTGATTAGAAGTTAGAACTGCTTCTCCCCAGTAGGACGAAGGCATGCCAGCTGTAAGTAGCATAGAGTTTAACATTTCAGTTAACGTTCTATTCTTACGCTCTGCAACACCATTTGATTGGGGTGAATAAGGAGCAGTGGTTTCAAGTATTATACATTCTGAAGCACAAAATTCCTTGAACCTTGACATAGTATATTCTCCTTCTCTATCACTCCTAAACCTTTTAATTTTCAAGTTGAGTTGAGTTTCTACTCTAGACTTGAAAATTTTAAATTTTTCAAAAGCCTCATCTTTCGATTTCAACAAATAGACATGACAATATCTAGAAAAATCATTTATGAATGTTATTAGATACTTCTGACCACTTTTAGTAATGTAATTTCTAAAATCACAAATGTCAGAATGTATTAGCTTAAGAAGTTGTGTGCTTTTAGAAATCAATTTAAATGGTTTTATAGTAATTTTAGCCTGTGCACACACTTCACACTTATCAAATCGAATAGAAGTATCTAATGGAATGTTATGAGTTTTAGCTAAATGTTGCATTTTCCTGTAATTCACATGTCCAAGTCTATTGTGTAGCAACTTTGGATCAATCAAAGTAGAATTCACATGGTTTATGCTATCATCATTTAAACTCAACCTATACATACCATTAACCATGAATGCACAACCAAAATAATATGAGTTAACAGATAAAGTTACTGTACCATTCATAGTTGAAAAAGACATACCAGTTTTATCAAGTAAACTCATAGATATTAAATTCTTCTTAAGTAAAGGTACTACTCTAACATGTTTTAGAGTTAGTAATTTACCTGAAGAAAGCACCAAATTTGCAGTTCCAGCATGAGTCACCTTTGCCTCACCACCATTGCAATTTTCCACAGTGTCTTTCATTTCTGTGACCTCAGTGAGTAAATTCTTGTCATTTGTAGCATGACAAGTAGCCCCATTGTCCAACCACCACTCAGAAGAGATGCTGGCCTTCCCATTCTTCATCATTCCAATAAAGGCTCGAGGCTCAGATCCTCTAATTAGTATATTGGCCTCATTATGTGGTGTGTCGTTATTTGGCTTCCTTGGCAACTTACACTCTACTGCCCAGTGACCCCACTTTCCATAGTTATGGCACTTGCCATTCTTCTTCTTTTTGAAGATAGTCTTTTTGGCCTCTAACTGTAAAGAGGATTCACCTTTTGGTGACTTAGACTTTTTCTGAGGTTTGTTGGAGTGTAAAACTAAGTTGGCAACTGACTTTTGTTGTCCCACTTGTTCCAAACTCTTCCTAGTGATATTTTGATCCTCAATGTGATTATACCTCTTTAATTCATCCAGTCCCATCTGTACCTTCAGTCTGTGCATTTCAGTCTTGAAAGAACTTCATTCAGTTGGCAGTTTGCTCAACACAAGACCAATAAAGAGATTATCGCATATATCAAAATTATCATTTTTCAGCTTGTTCCTCATGTTCTCAAATTCAACTAACTGAGAGGTAATGCTTGAATTCATAGTGAATTTAAAGTCAAAGAATTTCTCCATTAGGAGGGTTTTAGATAACCCCTCTTGTTTTTGGAACTAAGCGTTCAAGTGATCCCATATCTCTTTCGCCGTCTTAAACTCACTATAAGTCATAGCCAAATTAGGAATTAGAGAGTTCAACAAATAATCTCTACAAAAATCCTCATCTTTGTTCTATTGATATTCATTCACATCTTCAGTGGTAGATGTAAAATCGCTCAATACAGTATAGAATATGTCACGTTCTTTCATGCCAAATTGAACATGTAATTTTCAGCCATGAAATTCAGTAACATCAAAAGATTGCAACTTTATAATATCATAGGAACTACGCTTTGTCATTTTAATCAAAGCAAAGTGTTAAAAAGAGTGCACCTTGAAGTTCTCAGAGTAACAAAGTTGAATAACTCCCCTAACCTTGATCAAACCGCTCTGTAGAGATGGAATTTGCCAAAACAAACCCCAAAAACGGATCTGGAGCGCCCAAAAACCTTAAGATGGACTGCCATTGTCGCTGAAACTCGCTGAAAAATTTCGCCCCCCGAAATTTGTTAGAAATTTCGTCCCAAAAATTCGCTAGAAATTCAGATGGAAACTTCCGGGTGTCGTAACTTCTCCGTCCGACCTCTGATTGATGCGAGTGACCACTCAAAATGTTCGTAACGACGAGTAGATCAAAGCCCAAGTGGTTTCACCCTCTTAAATTGGCTAAAATTTTTTGGGTTTTTGAATCAAAGATTTCGGTCACCCGAATCTTCAAACTCAGATCCCGGCCAATATCACCATCGAAATCGAATGTAAATTACAGCCGCGAGTTCGTCTTGACGAAATCTTCAAGAACACACTTTACTCGCTCAAATCCGTCACATGAACCTAATACTTCAAGATTGTTGGAGGTAATAGGTTTAAGAGAGAAGAAGAAGTTGTTTGAAGTATTACACCAAGAGACGTCAAGTTTGGAACGCAGCAACAGCAGTGTTACCCGGCGTAGGGAAACCCTAGAGTTTTTATATGCACGTTATTGAGGCTTCCCATATGGACCCAAATAACCACGCTTTTACCTATCGGGACAGATGTGAACATATTATTTTGGACTATATTAATAATATATCCAACAGACTCCACCATCTTTCTCAGGATTTACACTCTTGGGTATGGACTGGTTCTTCGTGAAATTTCGAACTTTTTCTCGAGGATGTCTCGCATTTTGTGTAAAGCCAGGATTTTTGTGGCGGAATTTTGGATAACTAACTGAATTGTGATGGGAGAATCACTTCAATCCCCGTGAATTCCCTTTCTTGTGATCGTGACTTTTATTTTCCAGTTTTTTTTTTAATTTCTTTTTTATTTTCTGGGTTCATATTTGCTGGTCGTTTTCTTGCTTGGTGAGTACAAAATGGACTCTTAGTTGACTAGTGCGGAAGTTTAGAGCTGCTTGTTGTGGCAATGAAATTTGTCTGAAATGCATGTACACAATCACGCCTTTCTTTCGCTTTGTGATTGTTCACTATTATGATGTTCGAACTTCGAAGGACTTGTAATTATTTAACTTTCTTATGTAATGTCGGGCAGCGCGTCTGCCTGCTTTCAGTTTCTTACAAGAGTTCTTAGCCTACGACAGTGGTGATTACTCATAGTCATGTTTGTCAGATTTGGAGGGATATGTTGTTTTCAGTAATTGCGAGACCACAATTCAGTTGATTTCAGGATTTTAAGTTATATTTTGTGTGGAGTTGCTGAACTTTTTTCTCATGCCATCGGTATCTTAGTAGCTGCTACAAGTCATGGTCAATGTAAATGTTAGAATATAAATTTGCTCTGGTTATGACCTGTTGGTGAAAAATGCAAATCTATTGATGGAGAATTCTAGTCTTCTGCAATTTTTGAACTTTACTAATGGACCATCGTGGTTGCTTTGGAAGAGATACATTTACATGGATGCATACATGTGTTCACTGTGTTATAACAATTTCCAGTTTTGCTCGAGACAGTCTTAGAGCATCTTGTAGAAAAAGAGAAAAGAAGGAAATAGAAGACCTAGTTAT
The DNA here is from genome assembly GCA_017140165.1 of Eucalyptus shirleyi. NCBI lineage: Eukaryota > Viridiplantae > Streptophyta > Magnoliopsida > Myrtales > Myrtaceae > Eucalyptus > Eucalyptus shirleyi. Next base: position 18,077,527 of record CM029450.1, read on the forward strand.
CCTTCTCCTGAAGGAACTGTGGGACTATTTAGCTCATCTTTTGATGACCATATACCATTTATGGTCTAAGCATGCCCAGAGATGGTAATAGCAGTTAGTTGTGTAAACTATAAGTTTTTTCATATTATTTTAACTGAAATTTTTTCACTTCGATCTGGCAGCTTGAAGATTTTTGTGCCAATTACGGTGGTTGCCCTCTTGATTTTTATACCAGTCAATGTATCAGATGGGACATTGTCTTTCCTGAAGAGAGATTTGGTTACAAGCAACATCGATAAGCTATCAATATCAAATGTTCATCTCAGTCAATAAGGTAAGCGTACTTTCTCATGCAGCAGAGATAGCTACTGTTCATAAGAACGCGTTACACAACACCAGCTGACAAAATAATAAGGTTGAGTAATTTATACTGCTTGAAGATAAACATGATAGCACGAATTTCTTCTCTTGTGAGTGCTAATTTGTTTAATAAAGGATGCACTTGTCTCACAAAACTTCGTTCCTTATTCTCTTGCCTCCAAAAAATTTCAACAATAACATTGCAGCATTCTATTTTCAGGTTCTTTGTTCACATAGGATTGAAGTACTTGTTCACTCTATGGACGTGCTTCTTGTTATTCAAGGAGTATGATATTGTAGCTTCTATGAGGCTGCGTTTCTTGGCTTCACAACGGCGCCGTGTCGAGCAGTTCACAGTGAGTTGAACTCTAACCACATTCTGTGGAAGTATATTGGAGCTCAAAATTCCTAGAAGCACAATGAAGGACTTTGGATATTTGTGTGAAAATCGTGTTAGAGATGAAAGACTCATTTTTGTAGTTATTTTGTACCACTTTTGATAAGAAGCGGATTCTGTAAGAGGCAAAAAGAGGGTGTGAAAGATCACCTGGAAACCAAAGAGGTCAATCTGAACTGTTCCTCATTTTCTAGCTGAGGGGATTTTGCTGAAAAATATCTTTTGCAGGTAGTGGTTCAAAATGTGCCTCGTTCTTCATGCAAATTAGTCTCGGATACCGTGGAGCATTTCTTCAAAACTAATCACCCAGAACACTATCTTTGTCACCAGGTAAAGTATGCTTATTGGGGGCTCTTCAATTAGTTATTTTTACTTTTATATAGCTTGAAATGCTTCTGGGAAAATTCATTTGGTTGTAAATATATGAGGAGAAGCTGATGTCTTTTATTTTTCCTTTTGGCTTGGGGGCACATGAGATGTTTATGTCATTATATAGTGCTGAGGTTTTAAACATTTCAGGCAGTGTATAATGCAAATAAATATGCTGTACTTGTGAGAAGAAGGCACCGGCTCCAGAATTGGCTTGATTACTATCAGCTTAAGTTTGAGAGGCATCCTGAGAAGAGACCGATGAGCAAGGTATCTCTTTTCGTAAGGCTAGGCTTTGTTCACATGGTTTCTTGGGCACATGCCCCTGCACTTACATACACACGTGATCTGAGCCTAAATGCCGAGAAAGGTTTCCACACAGAAACATGCTCCTTCAGCTGTACTCCTCTGTAATTGTGCCTGGTATAGTAGCTGGTTTAAGATTTCAAATTAGCTTGTCCAAGAATTTAATCCTACAATTTCTTTTTTGAATCTTATTCCCAGATTGGTTTTTGCGGGCTCTGGGGTGAACGAGTAGATTCCATTGACTACTACAAAGAACAGAACAAGATTCTTGACGAAAGAGTAAGACATGATCTGGATTGAACATCACACTGCGAATTTCTGGCTGTCATTTTAATCTGCTCTACCTTTGGAATCAGTTTTTTGATTTAGGGCAGCACTAGGTCTTCCAATATTCTCAATTGAATTCTTTTAATTGTATCAATTTGTTCTATTTTACTTGCTTCCTTTGTCAGATGGCCGTGGAGCGTGAAAAAGTTATTAAAGATCCAAAGTCCATTCTACCAGTTGCTTTTGTTTCCTTTAATTCAAGATGGGGGGCTGCAGTTTGTGCACAGACGCAGCAAAGCAAGAATCCCACCTTATGGTTGACAAACTGGGCTCCAGAACCTCGGGACGTCTATTGGAAGAACTTAGCTATACCATTTGTTTCACTGACCATTCGGAAACTTGTGATATCCCTGTCGGTGTTTGCTCTGGTGTTCTTTTACATGATACCGATTGCATTTGTGCAATCTCTTGCCAATTTGGAGGGTCTAGAAAGAGTTGCTCCTTTCCTCAGGCCTGTGATCGAACTGTAAGTATATTACAGGACCCATGAGTTTACCTATTAAACCACAGAATAGACTGTTTACCTCTTGAAAATGCAATTTTGGTAATTTCTTCATTATGGACTGAAAGTGAGAGTTGTCTCTAGTTTGTGAAAGGGGAAATGAGATTTGTAGCTGCAATTGTCATGGAGATTCCTGCCTGTTCGCACGTTGATCCTTACATCTTACATTCGACTTGCAGGAAATTTATCAAGTCATTTTTACAAGGTTTCCTCCCTGGTCTAGCCCTTAAGATGTTCTTGTACATCCTTCCTACGGTACTGGTGATCATGTCGAAGATTGAGGGGTACATTGCAATATCGACGTTGGAAAGGAGGGCTGCTGCGAAGTACTACTACTTTATGTTGGTTAATGTCTTCTTGGGAAGCATTATAACTGGAACAGCGTTTCAGCAGCTGCATTCTTTCATGCATCAGTCAGCTGCCCAGTAAGATTACATCATTTGATTTTTGATGCTAGTTGCCTGTGCATATTGTCTCAGATACTCCTGCTCGTATTTTCCATGTAGACCTCTGTGTCAGTGTCAATTCAACCAGTCTATCCTGTCATTTAATTCAGTGGATATTGGACCATCTCTCTAATTTAGTTGAAGCACTTATCACTTGTTACTGCAAACAAGTCATGGATGAAGTTTCAAGTTTTTACCCAGTAGTTTTAGCATTTACTGTTACAGATACTTTCCCTCTTCTTGACTCTGGAGCATTTCTGAATTTTCCTTTGGTTAAGTAATTTGAATTCGATGTGTCAAAGGAAACTATAATTCTCATGTGATGTATTCATGAACACACTTATGCCGACACAGCTGAGACTTATTCACATGCATACAAACGCGTATGCATAAGCACATACTCCCAGACATAAGCATGCATGCGTGCACCCACATACACTTTCCTTGGCAGTATTCTAGTTTGTGAGACCCTTGTCGTACCTTCCCTTGCAATAGCTTTCATTATTTTTCAATACAATGCTTTTCTTTCTAATGGGGTTTGCTTTTATTATTCGTATTAGTCTTTTCTTTTCCTGGTTCTATGTTTACAGTCTCAAAGTTTGGTAGATTCTCAGTAGTAACCAATAAGATGCTGATATGAGTGAAATAGGGGAGAATTCTTCTTACTGCTTTGCAGTGCATATTAAATGGTATGTTCTTATGAGATGTAAGTCATACCTGACCATTGCTGGTGCATTTTATCCCCAAGAACTTAATTAGTTTTTTACTTTTTTTTCTGCCATACGAAGAATTTTCTATGGAGTTTTCATCACGTTTCAGGATACCGAGGACCATTGGGGTGTCAATACCAATAAAAGCTACTTTCTTTATTACCTACATAATGGTTGATGGTTGGGCTGGGATTGCTGCCGAGATTCTCCGTTTAAAGCCATTGGTCATATACCACCTCAAGAATATGTTTTTGGTGAAGACTGACCGCGACAGGGAGAGGGCCATGGACCCTGGAAGTGTAGATTTTCCAGAGACTCTCCCAACCCTCCAATTGTACTTTCTTCTGGGAATTGTTTATGCTGTGGTTACTCCGATTCTTCTTCCTTTTATTCTGGTGTTCTTTGCCTTGGCATACTTAGTCTACCGTCATCAGGTCAGTTAGTCCCTGAATGCTTACATGTCTTCATTGAGTTCATTTATTTGTGTTAAAAGTCCCCCTCTTTTTAGGTAAAACAACCTTGGTAGAGCGTAGAGCATAATAAACTGGAACTGCCTAGAGATGGCAATTGTTTTGAAGCTAAATTTTCTTGTAAAATGATACAGGATAAGTTATGAGGCTCAGCTTTAGAACTGGTTTTTATTTTGTCTGATTCTAATATGTAAGTTGGTAACAGCCGGAACTTAAATTCAATGATAGCAAATGAAACTTGTTCCATCTCATCTTTAGTCTTCTTACTTTTTAAGTTGGAGCAATCCGCTGTTGTATTAATAGGTGATCTGTTTGCAGATAATTAATGTCTACAATCAGTGATATGAGAGCGTCGCTGCATTCTGGCCCCATGTTCACAGCCGCATTATTGCAGCCTTATTGATATCTCAACTTCTGCTAATGGGGTTGCTCAGTACCAAAGAAGCTGCTAATTCAACTCCTTTGCTTGTTGTAGTACCGGTATTCACGTTGGCATTCCACAAGTATTGCAAGCATCGGTTTGAACCTGCCTTTAGGAAGCATCCGCTCGAGGTAATTCCCCAGTGTCCCTTACTGGTCATTTTGGATAACAGTCTCGTACTGACTCCATCCATTATCTTCAGTTCTTCAGGAATTCATGTCGATGGTGAAGTACTTTTTTCTTTTCTTTTTCTTAATCATTATTTCCTCCACAGGAAGCAATGGCAAAAGATTTAGCAGAACGAGAAGAAGAACCGAACTTGAACTTGAAAGCATACTTAGCTGATGCGTACCTGCACCCAATTTTCCAGTCATTTGCGGCGGAGGAAGAGGAAGTGGTTCAAGTCAGAGCAGACCAGCACCAAGATCCTGTAGCCAGCCCTTCTGGGAGCGAACTTAGCTCGCCCTCACCTCCTCATCATGCTTATCGCTATGAAGTTAATACACAACATTACTACTCTTATCATTATGAGGCTGAGCCTTGAAGCAGCAGGTCCTCTTCTGCTCGCTTATGAAAGCCTAACCTATTTTTTCAATCTTGTAACAATCTCTCTGTCCAATATAATTACTTAGCGTTGAAGTGACTTTTTTCCCTTTTTGTAGAGTCCTTGTTTGTATTTGTTCTTCTGTGTAAATTCGAGTGAAGGTAACTTTCTGTTCAAACTCTGATGAACACGAAGATCCTGTAGATTTTTGTTGTCTTTTCTTTTGCTTCATAGTTAGTCGTTTGACAAAAACGTAAACGGTTGGAACTCTTTGCGGCAAGGCATTATGATTTATCATGATATATTCTCGTCCTGCTCATTTTATTGTTTGTTATTCGTTTAAATGTGGTAGCCGAACCTATTTTATGTTTGTTAGGACTCTAGTACATTATTCCTAGTCTTCTAGCACGTTTAATCCTGATCTGTGCTTGCTTTGGCTAGCCGTTCCGCAGGAGCGTTTGCCCCCTTCTCATCTACGTTTCAACACAACGAATGGGCTAAATTACCATCTTATGCATATCCATGGACTTCAATTACACTAGCAAAAACAAGCTCCTCCAAACATCAAATATTCATTTCAGAAGGCTGTCCTTTAACGCCTATATTTTCGTCAAACAGCTTGTTTCAATACCAATGTGCCTTGCTAAGTGTATAAAATCTAAGAGGTGGCAAAAGGGGTCATGGACCTATATTTGAAGTCGTATATGTTAAGTTGGGTGAATTACGAGTAGCTTGAAAACATATATGGGTTAAAATAGATCTAATAAAGTAAAACCTAAAAAAAATGATGGGTCCTATCGGGTTACCAAAGAGCCCAACTTCAAGCCATTGAATCAAAGAGCAATGCCATCCGTGTGCTTGTGCTTGAGTACACAAAGGCCCCCTAAATTACTTGTTGGCCATGCCCAATTACTATAGGAACTATGCTCCCATGCCAGCATCCTGCTTCAATCCATGGAGGCTAGGCTCGAGACATTGGTGCCTGTGCCGAGGCCCTCAGAGGCCATGCCTGGGTATCCGGTTTCTACGCCCAAGTCACTAGCACTTGACCTTGCTCCACAGAAGTGAGGTCTGGGGCACTCAAACCTAGGTTGCGACCATAGTACCCATGTTTGGCTCCACAAAGGTTGGGGCTCAATCCCTAGAGGCCAGGACTGTGTCCACTGCAGTGGACTTGGGTCCATAAAGGCTAGGCTCAAGTCCTTTTAGGTCGTCCTAAGAACCTTGTGCCTAGGGAACTCGATTCTCATGCTTGTGTCACAATTGCTTGATTCTTTGGTAGCTAGGTTTAGGCCCATAATGGCTAGACCCAGGTTCCTCGAGGCTAAGCTCGAGACCTTAGTGTTTGTGCCTATGTCTACAGATGCCGTGCTTAGGACATTGGTGCCCATACCCTAGTTTCCAGCAATAATGCTTGGGTACTCAACTCTCGCACCCATGTTATTTACACTTAGTTGGGGTCCATCAAGGTGGGGCTTGATCTTCACATATGCACTTTGTAACATGTGGATTTCAAGCCCCATTGCATGGGGGCATCCTTCAAGGTAGGACATATTAACGTTCTAGTAGACACGATCATGGTCACCTTTCAATGAATGTGAATGCAATCCCAAAATGTATAACATGCATTAAAAGTAAAGTTGAACTTGCATTATCATGAGGTTGCTCCAGAGGTTGGAGCCACGACCTTTTGATGTGATATGGCTTTTGAAACGTGTTGCGAGATGACTTGTTACTACAATACTACCAAAAACAAGTTAAAGTAAGCCAGAATTATTATTATGTTAGACATATCAAACTAATCCCAGGATCAATTCAGATTTCCTGAAAACAAGGAGCAACAAGAGATCCGAATTCGTGATCAACCAGAGGGCTCCGAACCACGTGATCATGAAACCTTAGATAAAGCCAACCACCTCCGACTAGCATGTCATCGGTTGGTTTCGGAAATTTCTGATCTTTATTCTCGAAGCCCGTTTAGAACCATCGTAAGATTTTTCTGAACTGGACTTTGGCATTGCAATCCGATCCAACCCAATTCGTTTGCACGAAGCGGCCCGTTGCAAGGAGGAATTTTTCAGTCCAATGGCCCCTGGCCACAATGCGCAAGGCCAACGGTATGGTAGATTTGACAGTGCTGTTCACTGCGAATGCAACTGCCAAGAAGCTGCTCCAGCTAGCCTGCTACTGTCCAAATCTCATCTCCAATGTCTTACCATCATTCTCTGTAGTCCATACAAACTCTCGGGATTCTCCAACCAAGAAGAAGAAGGCCCACAACAAAAAGCAGCCGAAGAGATGGTTCCTCTCTCCTTCTCAAGAACTCCCCGCCACTTCCTTGCTTTCTTGCCATGGCGATCGTCTCGGCCACGCTCCACCACCACCAATCGCCCTCCTCCCGTCTTGTCAATCACCACCGCCGACAGCGGGAGGGGGACCTGCCCTTTTCTTCAAGTTCCCTCGTTTCGCTTTCTTCCTCCGCAAGGGTCCAATCGTGCGCGTCGTCGCGGCTCGCTTGTGGGGATGGCCAATCGGGGGATAAGAGTCCCCGTCTGGAGAAATCGTGTTCGGGAGTCAGAAGCAATTCTGGGTTCGCTCCCGGGTTCTTGCAAATGGGTGACGAGAAAACGTGCTCGGATCGATCACTTCTGGTGAAGTCAGCGGGTGGAGAGAGTGGTGTCACTTCCACCACAATCTCTCAAAAGGTCTCCCCCTTTTTTCTTTTCTTTTTTTGACTCGCTTGCATGTTTTATGGGGTCTCAGCTGGTACGTTTTAGCTTCGTTTTACTAAATTTGATCCAAAGAATGTGTCTTTGATGTGAATTATAGGCCTTTGGGGTGGTCCATTTGGTTGTCTCGCTGGGGATAATCCTTGCGATGGATAAATATTTGAAGGAGGCGTTTGTCGCGGCGGCGATCAAGTTCCCGAGTGCTCTGTTCGGAATGTTCTGCATATTCTCCGTTCTGATGATTCTCGATTCGACGGTGCCTGCCATGGCTGCCGGTTTGATGAGCTTCTTCGAGCCGGCGTTTCTGTTCATACAAAGGTGGCTCCCGCTGTTTTATGTTCCGTCCCTGGTGGTTTTGCCTCTTGCTGTTAAGGACATACCTGCGGCTTCGGGGCTCAAGATTTGCTTTATATTGGGTACCGCTCACCTTTGATCACTGTGTAGTTGTGTGCTCTTCCTCATTGAGGTTGCTTGTGTTGTGACTATCTTGTGAAATCTAATGACCTTGGACCAGAGTCTTGCGCCTCTCCAATGGCCTAAGTCTATCGGCATTTTGTGTTTCTGGGTTCTATTGTGCTTGCCAATGAGTTGGTGCACCATGATGGCACAGTATTACTTCAGTATGCAATATTCCCAGAGCTCTGAAAGAAGCTCTTCATTGATGTTGTCTTTGTGCAAACAATAGCCTAGAAGAAGGAAGCACAGGATGAAATCACAATCTTCAAGCATAGACTTTCAGACTTTGAGATCATAAGAAGCTTACATTGCAGTTTGATACGAGAGTTTGCATGAGGATATAATGTAAACTAGGTGGAGAGAAAGGAAAATGCATGGCATCTATATTTTAGTTTGTCTGGATAAGTTGAGTGGTGTCTTGCTGTTGCCAGTTGGGCTCAATAGGTGCATCTTTAAGATTGATATTTTTAACTCCGTAGCTGTTTTCTTTTTCTCTTTTGCAGTTGGAGGATGGTTGGCTTCACTTTCTGTGGCTGGTTATACTGCGATTACAGTGAGAAAACTTGTTAAGACAGAGATGACGGATGCTGAGCCAATGGCAAAACCATCACCATTTTCGTCACTTGAATTGTGGACTTGGAGTGGTATTTTTGTTATATCATTCATTTCAGCATTTTTGTACCCAACTTCTCTCGGAACCAATGCCAGAACATGCCTTCCATTCCTCCTGGCATCCACCGTGATAGGCTACATGGTCGGTTCTGGGTAATTTCTGCTACCTATGAGCAAATTTGCATCGTGGAAGTCCTGCAGGATCTATAGTTTGTTGAAGTATAACTGTTCAAAAGGCCATCTTCACGAGCTTTTCTTTTTTAGGTTGCCATCTGGTGTGAAGAAAATTTTCCATCCAATTATCTGCTGTGCATTGTCGGCAGACCTGGCAGCATTTGCATTTGGGTACCTTTCAAAGTCTGGGCTGAATCCCGTCCTAGGTATTCTGTTTGTGAAGTCATAACTGTTACTTGGTTTGGATGATTTGCATGAACTGATCAGAAGGTGGTTTGCATACTTCTGCATCATTAAGAGCCAACTGACTAGTTGTATCTCATGTACACTTCTTTAAAATCTTGTCAGTTTACTTGATGCAATTCTGGCCAAAACAAAATTCATTTGAAGCAGATATGCATAGCCATGTGGCCTTCTTTAAGGGGGAAAAAAATAATGCCCCATTTGTAAAGTACTTAAGAAGCAGTATCCATCAACCATCCCTATGCCATCGCATTCTGTGTATCATGACTTTCTGATTTTACATCCTTCTTAGAGAAGATAGAAATTGTTTTCTATATGGATGAAATAAATCAAGTATAATGGCCTTGTGATGTTTGCATAGAATGGCGACTAATTCCATCAGCTTGATCTCGCATGGTTCACAATGTCCAGAAATCTGCAAAACTTTCGATCTGATACCTAACATACTTACAGGATATTACCTTACGAAGGCATCTGCCAATCCTGGAGCTGGTGATATTCTAATGGGATTCTTGGGATCTGTTATTCTCTCCTTTGCATTCTCCATGTTCAAGCAGAGAAAGGTAGCTTATATCTTCTCATCCAGTACTCAGATTGTGAAATTATCTCAGTTGTAGATTTTGCTGTTATTTTGAGTTGCTAGTTTGGAGCACAGAAAAGCGTACAAAGCGGACAGTGCAGGTTAAACAGTTATTCACTAGGGCAGGAGGAAAACTTCTTGATACAGTGATATTCATGCTATTATTAGCTTTCTTATCTCTAAGAGTTTGGATGTGTAGGAAACATGAAAAGTTAAAGTTGAAAGAACATTTCATTGGTTGAAATGGAACCATCGTTCCTTCTCGAACTAGCATGTATACACCAGGTGCTTTGGTGAGAAACTGGTCAAGAAAAATGGTTAAATTTTTTTAAACTTCGCTGCTAATTTATATTTCTTCTTCAGACTGATTGCAGTCCACTGATTGGTAATTTGAGAATCCCTTTCTCTTCTCATTTTGGCTGCAACTACAATCTCCATTCTCTGTTGTTGCAGCTTGTAAAGAGACATGCAGCTGAAATTTTCACATCAGTCATCGTCGCAACAATCTTCTCTTTGTACTCAACTGCTTTGGTAGGACGTCTTGTTGGACTGGAACCAACTTTGACAGTGTCGATTCTGCCTCGTTGTATTACTGTGGCATTGGCCCTCAGCATTGTGTCTCTATTTGAAGGTATTCTGGATTCTCGATTGAAATGCAATTTGGAATAGGAGATTACTTCTGCAATCATCTTTTCTAAAGCACAATTGAAACCCATGCGATGGATTTTTTTAACTTTTTCTACTCGATATGCGTTCTCTTTCTCTGAGCAAGGTATATTTTTGGTAAATGGTGACTAAATATTTGTGCTTGAAATTCCATTCGTCTCTTGAGTGGTGCAGGTGCCAATTCATCTCTTACAGCTGCTGTGGTTGTGGTAACTGGTTTAGTTGGAGCAAACTTTGTGCAAGCAATGCTGGATAGACTTAAATTCCGTGATCCTATTGCCCGAGGAATAGCTACTGCATCAAGGTACACTTACTGAACATTGGCCATCTTTCTGGAGTGTGCCCTTGTTGCGCACTTTTGTTCTCTCCACTCAGTGAAATTCTCAGGACGGATTAAGAGACACAAGTTCATAACTCATATCTGAAAGTCACATATCTTGCGCCTATCCTGCAGTGCCCATGGATTGGGAACAGCAGCATTGTCGGCGAAAGAACCAGAGGCCCTCCCTTTCTGTGCCATCGCCTATGCTCTCACCGGCATCTTCGGTTCCTTGATCTGCTCGGTTCCCGCCGTCAGGCAGAGCCTGCTTGCCATAGTTGGCTGAGGACTACAAGCAGCATCGATTCGCTCTGACCACGCATTCTGTCGGCCTTTTTCACCAGTTCCGTCGGGTTTCTACACTCTAAGGTGTACAGAGTTCAGCAAGAGTCCCTTTCCAGGATTGCCTCCATTTTTTTTTTTGTAAAACTGGGTCAGTCCAGTAGCTGGAGATGACTTGCATTGCCACCAGGACTCTCTGTCTAGTGTCCAGCATCTTACTGCTCTATGTAAATGAGAAAAAGTTGCAGAATCGACATCAGTTGTTATTGATGATGCTGTCAGCGTCTGTAATGTAGGGTAAGCTACGACAGGGAAATAAATATTGGCAAAAAAAAAAAAAACGAAAAGAAAAATCGAGTACGAACATCCGGCATTTAATGACCCCAAGTGTTATCAGAACGGTCGAGCTTGAAATAAGGATCCAATATCATATCGTATAAGACATGATCGGGAACAAATTCATAACTCGAAATAAATCCTATATTTTTATATGAATATCTTATTGTTCAATTATAAGCTCTTATTTTCTTTGAAATAACAAAAAAAAAAAAATATCACAAATGGTCCTGAACTTTCAACAAAGGTTCAAAAAATCAAAATGCAAGATTTACTTTGTTTGTTATTACTATCCATTTTTCCATTTATTTTTAATATGGAGAAAGGAAAGAAATATGACTTTTATTACTTTGCATAAATGTGGTATTTTTTCAACAAAAAAAAAAACCTAGTTTGGTATTAAAAAAATGGAAATTGGTCAATTTTCAAATAGTTAGAGACTAGATGGAATATTAGATAAAAATTCAGGATCAAATTGAAGCAAATCGAAAGCTTCATGGATGGTATTAAACATTAGATGAAAGTTCGGATTATTTATGACATTTTCTCATAATAAAATGTATCACTAATTCTTTGAAAGAATAAAAATAATAAAAACGTATATTTAGTAAGTTGGGTCCAATTCTCTCTCCGAACAATGAGAATTGTATGCCTAAATATTGATTCCATTTTTAAGAATTGATAATTAAATCAATGCTTCTAGAAATTGGTCTGACCCAGGTGACTCGTTTCGCACGTCCCTAATTTTCCCCGGACCTGTCACGTCCGCTGTTGCCAAGAAATGAAATCACCCTTTATTTTCTCCTTTCATGAGTACAAGCAAACTAAAATAAAATTGTAACTCCACTGCAAACCTCTGGCAGTCCTTTTCATATCCCGGAATCACGAATCTCGTCCGTTCGTATCGCCGGTCTCAACGGTCCGGATTTCGCGTCCCGCTCGCGCGCGAGCCCGCAGGAGACCCGCGGCAAGCCCACTCGCGCGGGCGCGTGGCCTGCAAACCCCGCGACCGGCGCGTGGGCGACGCTTCCAGCGACAAAGCCCATCGACTGAACTCTCGGTGCGCTAAAAATGGTCGAACAAAAGGCGAAAAGAGGAAAGGAAAAATTGTCCGAACCGGAACAGTTTCTCTCTCTCTCTCTTTCTTGCTCCTCAGCTGCGAGCGAGTGGAGTACCCTTCGAGAATCGCCTCCCTCTTTCCAGGTAAATCGAAGCCTAAAGATCGCTCCTTTGCTCAGGGACAACGTGGCGAGGCGGATCGGGTCGTCGTTTCGTCGCTTGTCCTGGCGAATTTGGTGCCGTTTCGTGGGTTGTTGAAGCTTTTTGCTTGGTCTGCTTGCTGGTGGGTGGTGAGGCGGGATGGGGTTGTCTCGCTTCGGCTCCATTGTGGGTCGGTTCGGTGTTCTGTTGGGTGAAGTGGGTCTGCATGGTCGCGGGTCGATGTGATGAGCGTGAGCCTGTTTCTTGCTGGACCTTTCGGTGTGTTTTGAGGGTTTTTCAGCTGCTTCGACACTGCTTGGTGCTGATACGGGGGTTAAAATGTGCCGTGCTGCAGTCTGCTGGCTTTTGTGGGCATTTCAGTGGCTGATGATTGTTTAGCTTCTGGTGTTGTTTGTGGGTTTTACTAGATTTGGGTTTTGGGTTGAAGTGCAGCTTTGCATATGACTTTTTTTTTTTTTTTGGGTTGAATTTAAATTTTGTGAGGCTTGCGAACTTTGTCGGTGTTGCTTCTCCCTGAGTAGAGAGGCTACTGTCATCCCCTATGAAGTATTCCAAGTTCCTGTTTTTGTGAACTGGAAAATTTGCTGCGTAAGATTGGGTTTTTTCCTCTCTAGATTATAGTTTTCTTTTGGTCCTCATGATGTCATATGTTCTGCCGGTAGAAAAAATTCATTTGATCTCTGCTACGCATTCCATATTGCATGTTATTGTTGAATAATTTTGTAGCAGGAATTGGTACGTTTGCAAATATATTAGTCGTTTGAGTTAAATGTCTTTAACTTATAAATGTGGAAGTGACTTGGACCGTGATGATCTTCTAATAAATGGTTGGCATTTATTTAACTACGATGCAAAATTTTGACTAAAAGTCCTCTCTTCTTTTGCTTGATTTGTCAGTATAGTCTTGAAATTGAGTTATCTTGCTCTTTTACTATGATGTGCAAAAGTTACCTTTGCATCGCATTTCATTCTGTTGGTACTCAGATGCAAGGCAATGGGCACAATGATTGATTTTATTGAATAGTTTCCTAACAAATAAACTGCTTTGGACCTAGCTTTAACTCTTGAATTATTCACACTGTTCTGCTTTGCTGACGCCAGGAATGGGAATTGCTCAGAGTGGCCTCTGGATGTAGACCTTTATGCTGATTGCGCAGAGAATTTTTAATAGCTTTCGAAGATGGGGACATACTCAAATAGAGGCCATATCATGCCCGATGCTAACGGTGGACCGTCCCTTTCACATATTGCCTGGTTTTATGGGAGTGGATTTTTCCCTACTCCAAAAGTCAGCTCAGGTCCTTCCTCACAAACACAATTGAACCCGGAAGATGGTCTCCCTGTACCTCCGATTCGTTCAGTTGCTTCAACAACTGAGCCTGCAAAGAGCAACAATCCTGGAACAAAATCCGCAAAGCCTAAGAAACGTAAATCCTCTTCAAAAGAACCTGATCAGATAACATCCAAGGCACTGAAGCAAAAGCAACCCAGGAAGAAATCAAGTTCTGGAAAAGGAAAGGGACAGAGCTTCCCTGAAGCAAAACGGGAAAAGAAGGATCTGAACATGAACATCGATTTAACCAACTGCGATTTCTCTGGGGTGCCTTCCCTTATTGCTCTTGCACTGGAATCGCTCGGGTCTGCTACAAATGGGGGGCTGGTGGCTGGCAATCTTCGTGCTGCACCATCAGTGTATCTGAATACCCGCTTCCAATGAGTTCATCAAGGCCTGGTGTTCGCTTGGCTGGGAGGAAGATGAGCAATGGGGCATATGTGAAACTTTTAGTAAGATTAGCATCAGAAGGTTATGATCTAACTCATCCGGTTGACTTGAAGGATCACTGGGCAAGACATGGTACTAATAAGTTTGTCACCATCAAGTAGAAGTGTTGAGGTGACCTTTTCAAGTAATGTCACTAGTGTAGATAACATTTCGAGCATCAGGTGTCATTCTTCTGTTCAATTGTGGTGTTTTATTGTATCCTTGTGACTCGGTTGAAGTGACTTGTTGGTGTATATAGTTTCTCTGTAATGTAGCCTTTTCTATTATATGCTAATGCTTCTCCATCTCAACTATGCATTCAATTATGGCTTTCTAGTACTGGCTTAATGTCCTCTGCCCATAATTCAACTTGCTCATTAATTCTCGTTGCAGACTTAAAAGCTCTATCTTGCTCATGCCCACATTTTACAGGAAAGAAATAGACGTCCCTATTTTGTTCGTGCCAAAACACAATTGTGGTCCTCTACTTGCAAAGTTAGCTACTTCTAAGCGCTACGAGTACGTCTTCCCACTGTCTATGGACAGTGGGAATGTGAAAGTGTTTCGGTGATTGAAAATGCTTGTAAAATAGTCTTGCTGTCTTGGGAATGTTGATGAAGAAACTATAAAGTACAAACCAAGCATCACTCCATTTCTCCCTCCCCCTTCACTCCTCTCTCTTTGATCCTTGTCTTCAACAATTATTTTCTGCTATAAACAACGGCGGCAGAGTTTCTTGTTTGCTTAACCCCACCATCAACATTTTGTAGCTTAACCATAGGAAGCTGTTAGCTGAGACTCTCTGTTTTGACTCTTCCTGTTTTGCTTCTTTTTCGGTAGATATATGTTAAATCCTATAGTGCCCTGGATCGACGGGGTAGATCTATGTTAAATCCTCTAGCGGCCCGTGTCGACCTGCTGGTCGGATTCGGCTGAATTCGACTCTCTTGGCTATGTGAAGGTTAAGCCACACAAAGAGCATGTTTTTTTCTTTTTTGCAGCGCAGGTTATTCTTGGAAATAGTGCAGAAACCTGCAAATAAAGTGATTCTAGTTTTTCAGATTTGACTGGATTTTTTCTCAAAAACTCGTAATCTCCTGAACCTTCCTTTATCAACAAAGGAATTAGGCAAGAAATATCTGAACGCGCCTTTATCTCAGTGGGACCTAAATATGATTCAAGACCACTGAGAATTTATGCAAAGAAAAGCGGGCAGGGCCGGGTGTACCAATCTCTTTTTTGAATTTTACCAAGTAACTGATCTCTCTGCCCCTTTTTGTCTATGTTACATCTCCATACAACAAATTATCCTGATGACAAAATACATGCAGATCCTTCCCTTCTCAACAACCCTAATACTCATTTTGAAGGATGAATGAACAGTGGAAACAGAAGGACTGAATAAGGATTGAAGAAAGAAGAGGGGGAACTAGTATTTGGAAGTTCCTAAGCTTTAGTGGCTTGTAATGGTGCAGCTGCTTTGCTGGCTGTGATTTGCTCATAGAGGTCTCTGATTTTTAGCCCAACTATGGTCTGGAAGAGACCAGTGCCATTGTTGCTTCCGGGGAATTCGGAGTGCTTCAGCATCTGCTGGGTGACTTCACCATAGAATTTTGTGGAGAGGTTGCTCAAATGGCTTTCCACATAGATGAGCTCATCTAGTCTGTCAAATTGCCCATCCATCTCCAACACAGACACCTGCAATTCCAAGCACGTAGGAGTCAGTCTTAGGTTCAATAAAGACTGCAACTTTTGGAGAATGAATGGAAAAAAATTGTTGATGATTCCATATAATATTGAAATGATAATACCTCCCAGCATTTGGGTCGTGGAAAAATTCAAAAAAGTGCATTCACGTCGTCCTCAATCGAAATGTCACGTGAACATCCTAAGTTCTGACAAGTTTATTCATCCTCAATATATCTACTTGAATATTACGTGAAACCATTGTCATTCAAGAAATTTGCAAGGATCAAGTCGTTAAAACGTGAAATGTGGTGCGCAATCCAAGTCATTTGCAGTATTCACTAGTTCATGTACATTTGGGTTTTTAACAGCTTTTTCTGGACCTGAATGAGAAATTTTTTTATTGTTCAGCTGAAGAAGACTGTCATCAAACAGAGTATTAACAGTGAGGAGAGAACAAAATCAAGTGATCTTCGAGATATATACCTCGTGGCCGAAGTAACTCTCCGGGCCATAAGTGAACTTGATGCCGGGGTAAGAGCAAGTGAGTTTTCTTCCACACGGGATCCAAGAGATGGTCGAGCCCTCGTCAAACAGGTATACCGGGTTGAAATACTTCACACCCTCTTTCATTATCAACCTCACTCTAAGAATCTTCCCCTCATTATCACCAGGGATTAGCTGTGTTGGCAGCACTTCAATCACTGCATCTGCATACTGCTTCTGTGGGTCTGGGCAAGAGGCAAGAAAACAAACGAGCACATGTTAATGAATACACTGTCCATAGGCATGGCGAATGGAAATTTCAAAGCAAGTATTTCACAATGTTCGACATATATAAACATGTGCCATGCTGTCAGAAAAGCGAATTTCGGTTCAGATCAAACAGTTACTTTGGGGAACATAAGTACAGAGAGTGAATATATATAGGGGAGTTTTAATATCACTATAAAGGGTATCACTGTAATGTAGTTGAAAGATTGTTCCCCTTTATAAGGGGGGCCAAAGGTGATGACACTTTAGAGTGTCCCTAATTGGAGGAACTTGTGGGATCCTTTCAGTTGGAATTTGTTCAAAGGTCAATCTCGAAATCTAGTACATTTATATGAGATGAATCAATCCCAATCAAGGCACAGCAGTGTAGTTTAGGGAGTGATTTTGATTCACCTATATAGGCTTCAAAATCTGGCTTTCGGGCTTCAATGCTAGCTTTGATGCTCTCGAGACTGTGTCCTCGCTCGGCCATGTCCCTCTGCAATTCATCGCTTATTTTAGGATTACAGGACATGAATTTAGTAGGAGAAACAATAGCAGGCTTTTCCCTGAAACAGATCAAGTACCTGGATTTTCCATGCAAATTTGACCTCATTGCTGATGTCCAAATATATGCTGAAGTCCAGCAAGTCCCTAACGCGCTGGTCGAACCTGAACATGCATAATTATGTTAGTTTCCTTTGGTCTTGAACATCCATCCAAGAGCGGGCACATAAGTCTTCCATTGTTTCTCATAAATGAACTGCCCTTGCGTAAAATTACCGTGGTATATTTTCTTATAGTTGATCTATGAAGTACTTTATAGTTGAAAAATATTTCATCATCATCTTCTCGAGATCTTGGTAGAGTACATATTCCATGGCAACTTTGTGAATTTGTTAATCTATTAAGACAATCACATTTCAAACATCTAAATACAACCTAATTCTAAGGTTCAAGAGAAACATGGGAGCCCACGAATTTGTTAGGCTGTAATTTGCTGAAATTTTTTATGGTTCAATTAGAATTGAGTCTATCCTTGGACTGATAAAGAGTTCATTCCCTCAGCTAAGTCTGTTTGCCATGAATGAAGGGGCATGCGAGTCAAATTGGGCCGGTGCGAGGCCCATCAGAAAAAAGGTGATAGGGACACAACATCCTCCTTAGCCACAGAAAATCCTGCTTGAGGCACTCTTTTTGGTTTCTGATATCTCTCGTTATCCGAAAACTCAAAACTCTTCCCGTCCACCTACATAATTCTACTTACACTCTAAATCAAAATCCACAACAAATCAGCTTGATTATTCCTTCTCAACGGTGCAGAATAATAGATGACTATTAGACCATCTTCTAAACACAGAGAAGAAAGAAGAGAATTGCAATCTGAAGATAGGACTTACATTGGGTGAAGTCCCTCAATGACCAGGATCTTGGGAGGCTTGATGAGCTCAGGAGGGTCCAAGAGGCCAGTGACATGGTTATAGATAGGCTTGTCCACAGCCTTGCCTTCCTTCATTGCCTTAACCTGTTCGTACATGAGATCAAAGTCGTTGGCCCTTGGGTCAAGTGCAGTCACTCCCTTCTCTTTCCTCCCAGTCCTGTCCAGGGAATGGTAGTCGTCGAGGCATATCACGGTGGTTGTGTCACTGATGAGGGTGTTCGAGTCCGGGTTGCCTCCCTTCGGCGGCTCGGCGGCGCCCCCAAAGACGCTAGTCAGCCTCCTCATAAAGGTACTCTTGCCACAGCCTGAGTCAGCTGCTAGGCCAATCACGAGCGTGTCCCCTGAGCACCTGATCACATATGGGACTGCGGCGACGCCTCTGTTGGTGACCTTCTTGCCACTGTTGTAGAACAAGATTTGCTTCTTCTGGTTGAACCCCAAGTGGGTCTTGGAGGGTGCGGAGACTGAGCATGTCGAGTGGAAGGATTGGGTTGTGTAGACTGTACAGACCGCCATTTCTCTTGATTCTCGTTCCCTCCCTCTCTCTGCCTAGTGAGCAATTCTAAGTCTTTGAACAGGGCGAGAGTTGTTATATGATCTTGGTTGGTGGGTATATACCAGGTAGGTTCTTGGATAGAATGGCCTCTGGTTTTAGTGAACCAATTTGGAACACAAGTTCCTGAGCGAGGTTAATTTTGGATGGAGAGTGAGGTACAGTGTCTTTTTGATGGAATACGAAAATGAAGACTGTCAGCTTGACGGATGGAGCCTTATGTGTCCTTTTGGGAAGAGTTTCTGTGGCTACACCTTGGTTCGGACAAAACTTTGGGAGGTGATCTTGAGGTGGCAGGAGAAAGGAACATGGGTGGCCCAGATGGGCTGCATAGACTCTCTTTGAAACAATCGTTGAAAAGTAAAACTACTATACAAGATATTTCTCTGAGTTAAATTTTGAGAAATGGCCTTCATGAAGAATATTTCTGAGAGAGATTAATGCAAAGGTATGGAAAAGCTTGGTGGTCATTTGATGCGGTTTGGATATTTGGCAGGACACATGGCGCGACGCGGTTGGCTGGCTCAAGATGAGGAGTGTAAGGTTGTGGAACGGCGTGAGAGGTTATGGAGGCCCTCTTCCCCCCATGAGAGTTTTGTACTCATTCGATCGAGAGTGTATGGAATGGCTGAACTCTAGCATTCTATCTCTAGCTAAAAATAAAAAGAAAAAAAAATGCAGTATTCTGGTGGTTATATTGGAAAGCACAAACTTCGAGCTTAGCCACACCACAACCAGAGATGGGCAAGAAAGGGAAGGAGAAAAGAGAATTAATTGAACATCATGGTCAAGAAGGGTGAACAAAGCGTGCATGCGAGACACTAGTGTGCTACGTATTGGTAATGCTCTAGTACATACACACATGTCATGCTTGTGCGCAGTTGAGCATGGTCAGGAGGTCAGGGAGATTTTTTGCATATGGAATACCTATTTGGAATTTTCTTTAGTAATCTTAACATCCGAACCTAATTTGATGGAAAAATTACTAAAAAAGTCACAAACAGTTTAATTGTGCCAATTTACCTTTAAACCTTTTGACAATTTATTAAGATAATTTTTTTGGTGAATTTTGATTGGAAAATGCTGATGTGATGGTCCAGTAAGACCTACTATCTTATGTGACATATTGATACTGATATTGATGATTTTTTAAAATTTTAAAATTTTCTCATTTTCTTCTCTTTTCATTTTTTTTCCTTTTCACTGGTCTTAGGCGATGATTGGCTACTAGTGATGCCTAGAAAGGCCTACGTGAGGGTTGCCCTTGCCTAAACTAGTGAGACCTATCCTTGCTGGCCATAGGGAAGGGATAGCCTTGCCTAGTTAGGGTGACCCCCTCTCCTTGCTCTCTTTGGGCATCACCAATCGCCAACCATTGCTTGAGAACAACCATTGGCTAAAAGGAAGAAAATAATAGAAAAATGAAAAAAAAAGAAAGGAAAAGAAAAGAAAAAGAAAAATATTCAGAAAAGTTTTAATTTTTTTTTCCACATTAACACCCCTTCGTTACATGGGATGACTGATGTTAATTGGGCCGCCACGTTTACATTTTTAGGTCAGAATTGATTGAAAAAGTACATTAATAAATTGTCAAAAAGTTTACAATTGAAAGACACAGTTAAAATGTTTATAATTGAATTTATACAAGTGCAACAGTTTTAGAACTTTCTAGGTAATTTTCCCCTAATTTGACTAATCTTTGAATGAGGATGAAAAGCAAACCTCCTATCCAGGGCATCAAATAGGACTCTACTAAGGTGGAGTGGGTTCGACCCTTTAGATTACTTTGAGTGAAATATGATTCCTACTTGAAATCAGCCTCATCCAAACCAAACACTTTTAGCTAATTGATAAGGAATAATATTACGAAAAATTATAAATCGATACTTTGCGATACGTATATCAAAGACTAATTTTTGTGATATAAAACTCACAAATTAGAATACCCATGGCATATCTATCCTATATATATATATATTTGGGTCACAAAAATAATCTCAAACTGGTATATCTTTGATAAATCTATTTTTTGTTAGCTTTTATCAAATATCTCCGTGAAATTGTTGATGTGGCAATACTCAAGGGTATGCGACCCGTTTGATGTGAATTCAATGTAGAAGTTCAACATAAGGGGCTCTCTGAAAAAAATGTTGTTGTGGGGAAGCCTGATCTGAAGAAAGTGAATTGAGATTGGGAGGGAAAAATGAGTTTTCTTCCTTTTGTCTCCCCCAAATCACCAAAATCTGAGGGTGAAGGGGTTTTAATAGATTTCCGAAACGTGAAGGAGGTCTTGTCTGGAAGGGAAGTTGCCGGAAATGGTGTCTATGGCCATCAAGAGGGTGTCCATGAAGATAAGATGAGGGGGAATTTGCAAGGTTTCATAGGCTCTTCACTCAAGAGCAAATATCATTTGGACTTCGCATTTTCCATGGCAAATTTTGCGAAGAGATGCATTGCCAATGATATGAACGTTCGCCTTGAGATGACTGAAGTTTCAAGACTTTCCAAGATCTTCTCTTCCTTGCTGAATTGGGCTCCATAGGATAAGCTTGATCAATCAGGGTCAATAAAGTATTTCATTATTATTTTTTGGTGTGTCTGTGTGCAGATCTAGCTTCTTAAAATGCTGTTGTTTGGGAGAGCCATTTATGCTACATTTTCACATCAAGTGAGTCGCTTATCACATGTATTTTCACTTCAGTAATTTAAAAGGTATATTAGACAGAAGCTAATGGATGGTAGACTTGTCATCGGTTTCAGGATTTTAGGGACATGAAAATTAATTTTGGGTTAATGTGGATGTACTAAGTTAGGTGGTTATTAACCCAAAAAAATTACTAATTTGTAGTCTTTTCTTTAATTTAAATGTTCACTAAGCAAAAATGATCTTCACTTACACTAAACTACAAAATATTGGTTAAACATCAATGTGCAAATAAAATCTAGCAAGTATAAGTACTAATAAAATTTTAATTCGTCTTAGGCGCAATTTCACTTGTAACTCGTCCGGTCAAAATGAACATAAATTAAACGAACACAAGCTTAATAATTAAACTTTTTTTTTTATAACACTTTACTTTTATTTTTCAAAATACAAGACAAGACCATCATTCTCGACCGAGCATTTCACATTAACATAAGATAAAAAGATGATTTCAAATGGAAGACATATATATTATCAAGCACAGCCTTTTTCACCAATAATGAAAAAAGAAAGGCACGTAGATATATCAATTACGAAAAACAAATGTTTTTTATATAGATTTTTCTTTTCCTATACATAGCCATCCAAATGTAATTTTCATACCAAAGCAGTTCTCTCTCTCTCTCTCTCTCGCTAACCAATTATACTGTTTCAGCAATCTGAAATTTAAGCTGTATCAACGCACAGAAGCAACAGCAAGAGGCCATTCCTATTACAAGCCCAGATCAGCATGATCTTCCCCAAGGATGACCATCGGGCCTTTGATTTTTCGTAAGTATTACTGAATGAGGCCCAATCCAATTCCTTTCGGCTTTGCAGAGAACACAACCCAGCAAGATCCTCGAACAGCAACGAAACTCAAGACCAAGAGAGGGGAGGGAAGAAACCTAAGACCTGCTAATTCTCGACTTGCGTGGCAGTCGCAAGCTGAGGTATTGTCTCGGAGGATATGCATAATGAGCTGAGATGATGACAGGCGATGCCAAAACCGCAAGGCAAAGTGGGAAGATCCTGATAACGGTTAGAGTCCAGACATGTGTTACGGCCGGCAATTTCTTGACTGGTGAGCCAAGAACACCAAGTAAGACTTCCTTCTATGGTTGTTTCTAAGAGTAGGATGGCAAGTGGCATATTTGTTATTGAACTGTACCACGCCCAATGGTGTTCTCAGTTCACCAGGCACCGCACAGGTTGTTCTGTAGCTAAGGAATTGCTGGCCCGCGACACAGGCATGGAGGAGATTGTGGAAGTAGTTGGAAGGAGGAGGAATTGCCCAAGCAGAGTATAAGCGCAAGGATCCATTTAGCCTATGATAAGACTGTTGTGACCGGCTCAAATCAGGGCCTTGAGATAGCTAAGGGATTGCTGGGTGGACACAAATAGTCTCCTAACAAGGTGACCCTTTTCGTTTCGTGCAAACAACTCTAAGGTTATTTCCTGTCTTATTTAGGTATCAATAGACTCTATCAATCTCGTTATCTTTGATTTTCTGATAAATGTGTCCTTTTACATTTATTTGGTTTTCACACATCTATAGATTTCAATTTCATTTTTTGTTCCAAGCTTTCTTTTCACAATGTTCCTTACGAATACTCGTGTAGGGCGTTATCTAGTGTTTTCACTCGAATGTATATAAATATCTTTCGATTTCCTGCGACTACTGCTCGGTTCCAGTTTGATTTCTTGCTTTCACTTTCAACGATGCTTAACATCCCGCAGCTTACGCTTCCCGCACATTAATTTCCATTCCTTTTAAGTTCCCGCAGTTCAGTTTCCCCTTCAAAAACACATTTTTTTTTTACACCGTTTCCGATCTTGCTCTCGGGAGTTTTCACGTCTTTAACATGGAAGGCGTAAAATCCGTAACATGCTAAGTGGCGTGGTAGACTACAAATGAACTTTAAACAAGTGAATCATAGTTGATTGAAGCTGTGGAAGAAAAAACAGTTATTAAAAATCCCTTCGAAACGCCAAATCAAGTCATCACAACAACTTCCTTGTCAAACCAAACTAGGAATTGCTCTTAAAGGTATGGCCTTTCTCAATGTAACACCAAATTGCTCTTGCATGTCCAAGCTCTCGGGCGCCATTCCCTCAGGAAGTTTCCAATTAAACGATTGAACCAGCGAAGCTACCATGAGATGAACCATCCGGAGAGCGAGCGGCAATCCGGGGCAGATCCTTCGGCCTGCGCCGAATGGGATAAACTCGAAATCCCTCCCCTTGTGATCCACATTCGACCCCAGGAACCGCTCGGGCGTAAACGACATCGGGTCTTCCCAATAGCTCGGGTCTCGCCCAATGGCCCATGCGTTCACCAGGACTTGCATGCCCTTCGGGATGACGTACCCGCACACCTCTGCATCGTTCTTGGATCTGTAAGGGAGGAGGAGAGGCGCCGCCGGGTGGAGACGGAGCGTCTCCTTGACGATTGCTTGGAGATGCGGGAGGTGGCGAGTGTCCGATTCTTGAACCGGCCTCTCGATGCCGATGGCAGTGACAAGCTCGTCTCTTGATCTTTGGAGGAGGCTCGGATTGTGGAGGAGTTCCGCCATCGCCCATTCCGTCGTAAGAGCAGATGTGTCGCTTCCGGCGATGAATAGATCCTGCGTAAAGTACATTGACAATCCATCTTGAATTTTCACTGTCTTTCAAAATTCTACCCGCCGTGAGAAATTGGTTGGTGCTAACAACTAATTGACTCTAATATAGTCCATTTCTAATAACTTTTTCATGAACAAAGGCTTCAAAGATGTCAGGTCTAATTAGTTTTACTAATACAAGATCTCTGTGGCAGTTTACCTAATATATATTTAATATATATATATATATATATATATATATATATATATATATATATATATATCTAATGATAACTAATGATATCTAATACTGTAATTAGACATGCCAGGCAACTCTCACCTGCTGATTAATTTAATACAAGTTTTGAAGATCATAATCTTATAATTAACAGATGAAAGAGGCAACATGAATCAGGAAGATTGCCACGCTGCTATTTCTTAAATGGTTGTCGCTTCCTCGTATGCACTATAAGATATTCAACGACCCCTCAAAGTTTATTATGACCAGGGAAAATGCAATTAGCAGAAATTATGTTTTGGGCATTGGTACTATGTTAAAACAAAATTTACCATTTTGATTATCATCTAACCTGTGCTAAATTATTATTATTTTTTTTTGGTGATATTTTTTTTTGGTGACCTAGGGAACCCGTAAGCCTACGGCCGGCGAGCAAACTCTGGAGGAGCGAGTGCAGGACCCACCACCACAGTACTCTAGATAAGAATCCCTAATTATGCCTCTAGGATTCGAACTTCTCCCCTTCGTGAGGGGAGAGAGCCCCAAGCCAGCTGCGCCGCTGTGGACGGTGGTAACCTGCGCTAAATTTTAGGGTTTGCTTTATCATAGAAAAAAATAAATTCATGAATCTGAACTGATCGCGTCGTTTTATCATTATCAATCATAACCCGAAAGTAAAAATTGGAAGATTCTCCCCATGCATAAATATTACCATATGTAGTTGTTGATGGAGATTGTTTAAGAGTACTCACGGATTATGGTGATCTAGTAAGCACATTTCGCAAAATGGCCACTTGGACAATTAGTCTTGCGATTTAGAGGAAAATCAGTACTTACCTCAACTTTAAAAAGGAAAATGGCCAAGTTCTCTTTACTTTGCAAAATGTGCTGAAATTGAGTTAGTGAGTGATATAACAAAATATAATTGATTGTACGATTGGTTAGAATATATATACGAGGCAACTATAGCTTGCTCTGTATCTAGTCAAAATTCGATTCGAATCCACTAGCAATAAGTTATCTCATCACCAGAAACAAAAGTTTATGTATATAGCTTGATAAATAAGCATGGAGGGAGAAAGGCATGGAATAGCTAATAGATGACAAAATATCGTTACCTATTAAAGTAGCAATTATGGCTAATGTTTTGGGAGTTAAAGGCATAGTAAAACCCAATTTGCCTCAAATAATGGAGAAATAATGGAATTTTTTTTGAAAACTGACGTTACCTGTTTTACCTGACTTTCTGATAATTAGATTTGGGAGCCCTGATGAGTACATACTTCTATTTAGTAAAGATCTCTACTTCATTAACTATTAAGTTTCGATCTACGCTTACCAGGATCAATGGCTTGATGCTTTGCCGGGTAAAATCGGATCCCTCTTCTTCGCACTGATCCAGAAGCACATCCAAGAAATCGCCGCTCTTCGACGATCCCGGCGAGCCCGTTGCCCTTTCTTTCAAACGCTTGTCGATGATCTCGTCGAATATCTCGTGCAACCTCATGTAGGCCGGCTGGATGTGTCGCTTCACGCCTAGCAGATCGAACCTTCGGACCGCAGGGAAATAGTCCGACAGGTTCGGCTTCCCGGCATCCTCCATGATCCTCCACACCAGGTCCTTGAACTCCTGAGCCGTTTGGAATTCCGGGTCGACGATGTCAATCGAGAACATGGTGCTCGACATGAGGTTCAAAGTCGTGGCGAAGGCCAATTGGCCTATGTCGACCTCTCTGCCCGGCTCGCAGGATTTCTTGATGTGGGTGACGAGTTGGTGGACCTTCTGGTGGCGCAGGTGCTGGAGGGCGTCCAGGCGCTGGGCGGTGAACATCTGGGTGCTGCACACGCGGCGCCGTGCCCGCCACCGCTGGTCGCCCGGGACCCATGCGAGGGTGAACTCCGGGTTCGGCTGCGCGGTGATCACGTCGGGGACCGCCCGGTCAGAGAAGTTCTCATCGTGCTTCTGGAGGGTCTCTCGGGCAGCCTCCGGGGACGATACGACGACGCAGGTCACCAGGCCGAGGCGGAGGGTCATGACCGGGCCGTGGCGCCTGGCCATGTTGAAGAGGGATTCATGGGGCCGGGCACCAAGCTGGAGGAGCGAGCCAAGGAAGGGGAGGCCGGCCGGGCCGGGGGGGAGGTTCCTGGGTTTAGATGGGAGGAGGAAGGGTTTGAGGAAGAGGAGGGAGATGAGGATGAGGAAGAGGAAGAGGTAGAGTTCCATTGCAGACTGTTCTGTTGCGGCTTTGGTGATGGGAATTGGAAAGGGAAATGACTAGCTAATAATACCGCTAGCTTATGAAACAAACGGTGAACTCTCTACCACACATTTTCCCATTCTTGTGCAAGTTTCCACATGCACGTGCTGGAGAAAGAAAAGTTTCGTGTTGGCTCCTTCCACCGTTACCAAAACGTACCGTCATGCTAGGGGGGCCCGGAAAGGGAAATGTCTCAGTTATGGAAAGTAGAATTCGTGAGGGCCTTTTCGAACGATCTGTTCCGGTGTTTTTTACTTTTTTGGTCTTGGCTTGGTCT
The DNA here is from genome assembly GCA_017140165.1 of Eucalyptus shirleyi. NCBI lineage: Eukaryota > Viridiplantae > Streptophyta > Magnoliopsida > Myrtales > Myrtaceae > Eucalyptus > Eucalyptus shirleyi. The sequence continues at coordinate 18,104,230 of CM029450.1, forward strand.
CGATTTTCTTTGCCTTTTTATATTTCGTTCAAGTCGCCGGGGTAACGCGGGGGTGCCACGCGTGTCGGTTATTACTGACCATGACCGGGATTGGTGATTCGGGATGTACTAGGGGCATCAGAATGGTGATATATGAGTCGCTCAATTTTGAAAAAATTATCTTAAATGAGTTATAAACTGAAAAGCTAAAATTAATGATCTTAAATGAGTTGAGTTTAAATCCATTTTCAACTCATTAACTCACCCCCATTAGGTTTACCCACACTCTCTCTTCCTCTTATAAAATTATTTTTAAAAAATCGAAGTTATTTTTTATTCTTCTTTTCTTTTCTTTTATTTATTTTTCTTTTTTCTTCCTTCTTCCATTTCCTTCACTAGTGGTTGGTGACAGTGATAGCTGGCCAGGTGAGCTCGAGCTCACCAATTGGGTGAGGCCAAGACCTCGCTAACGACTCACGAGGTTCAAGCCTCGTCGATCTAGTGAGAATCAAGCTTGTCGAGCTTAGGTGAGCTTTGGCGAGCTCGAATTTGGTGAGGCTTGAGCCTCACTAATCTGGCTTTGACGAGGCCGAGACTTGGCTAAGGATTGTTGAGGCTTGAGCATCGCCGATCCAGCAAAGCTTGGCAAGCTCGAGCTCGTTGATCTGCCGAGGCTAAGACCCTGATGAGGATTGGCGAGGCTCGAGCCTTGCCGATTCTGTGAGCCTCGAGCTCGCTTTGCCGGCCTTGGGCGAGCTCCAACGAACTTGACCTCATCGAATCTAACGAGATGGAGACTCACTTGAGGCCAGCAAGGTTCGGCTCACTGGTCATCGCTCTGGCTAGTGATCGACGAAGGAAAAGGAAAAAGAAAAATAATAGAAAAATCGATCTTTTAAAATTAAAATAATTAGAAATTCGATTTTTTTGAAAAAATAAAAAATATTAAAAGGAATGCAATCCGATTTTTCAATTTTTTAATTTATTTTTAAATTTCAAGTGAATTAAAAAAATATTGTTATTTTTTGACAACATGACTTCGTAAAAATATTTTTCACAAAAAAGAGAGCCTCAATTTTTAAAAAGAATTGTAAAAATTGTCCATTAAATTTGTATTTAATGAAAGAGTAGCAATATCATTTATAAAAAAATCAAAAGAAATAACCTTTCATAGATTTGGAAGTATTTTAGCAATTCAATCTTTAAAAAAAGTCACAATAGTAAGTTTTCCTAAATTTGGCTAAATATGGAAATATGTTAGTAATATGAGTCAGGTCGAGAATGGATTGGGCATGGGTTGGGTCAGGTATGGGTTAAAAAATTTACACTGCATAAAAATGAGTCAAAATGGATTAAATTGGTTGATATGGGTTAGACCATTTTCGATTCGACTTAAACCCAACCCAACCCATCCATTTGGCGGCCATAGTGGTGGGTTGACAAAAAGAGTTGCAAGTCCAGGCCCACCTCTAGCCGACTTTGTATATAGTTTGCATCATTTGGATTCTATTGAGTTCGCTTTTAATGCCAGCACCAAATTGCATTACAAAATAATTGATTGCAATGAAATCGAGTTTTTTGTTTGTTTGTTTGTCTAATATAATAAAAAATCTCAAATTGATATATCTATATAACAAATTTACTTTGAGCTTAAGTAACAAAAAAATCTCAAATTGGTACACCTACAACAAATTTACCTCAAATTAGTTTTTGGGTTATCAAAAACCCTAAAATTAATGCATTTGTTATGTATTTACTCTTTGTTAAATTTTGTCAAATTTTACCATGAAATTGCTGAGTTGAACAATTCATAACAATAACTCAATTGACATGATAAGTCTACATGAAAATGCACATCGGTTTTCGATAAATTTGTTACGGGCATACCGGTTTGATGTTTTTGTTAACTCAAAAATTAGTTTGGTATAACTTTATGACAGGTATAAAGGTTTGGGGTAAAATTTTGTACTCATTCTGTTGAGAGAATGCATGGAATGGAATGACTGAACTCTAGCATTCTATCTTTAGCGAAAAAGAAAAAGAAAAAAAATGCAGTATTCTGGTGGTTATATTGGCAAGCACAACCTTTAAGATTGGCCACACCACAACCAGAGGTGGGCAAGAAAAGTGAAGGAGAAAAAGAGAATTAATTGAACATCATGGTCTAGAGGAGTCAACAAAGCATGTGTATATGAGACACTAGTGTGTTATGTATTGGTATTGCTCTCGTACATACACACACATCATACATTTGTATGTAGTTAAGCAAGCTTAAGGAGGTCATAGAGCTTTTCTGGGTTTGAAATACCTATTCAGAATTTTCTTAAGTAATATTAATATTCGAACCTAATTTGACAAATCTCGGAATTAGGATGGAACCTGTGCATCAAATAGGACTCTACTTCAAGGGGGAGCAGGTTTGAGCCTCTAGATTACTTTGAGTGAGATGTGACTCATTGGCTTCGTCCAAATCAATGACTTTAACTAACTATTGGGGGTTCGATATAAATGGTAATATCACCGAAAATAATAAATCAAAACCTCATAACACATATATTTAAAACTAATCTTTGTGTCATAAAAAAATCATAAACTGGTATGCCCAAGATATATCTATCCCAATTTCTTTTTTTTTTTTGGGTAAATGTAAGAATATATTTAGCTTTAACCAAATTATACAAAAAAGATCTGGGACAAAAAGCTTACACTCATAATGACAACAAGTCAGAATGAGTGAAAGTTGTTGTCATTATGAGTGAAAGGGTGCCGAAGTAAAACAACAACAGCCACATGAAAGGCGGCAGAAAACTAGACAAGGAAGAAAAGGCCAGGCAGCAGCCACAATCAAACAAAACAACCGGGCCACCACCCAGTCAACAACAAGGCAAGGAAGGACCCGCGAGCAACCACACTAGGCAGAGGAAGACTTCTAACTTGTTGAACCGCAGCATCGCAATCCCGGCACAGCGAAATCCCAGCCAATCCGAAGCAAGGAACAACAGCTACACAGGGAAGAGCGGAACCCGGATAGCAGCCAGTGGGAGACCACCAAACAACGAACGCAACCTACGAAACTGACGGGCTCCCCAATCGCGAGCAGAGGACCAACAACGACTGCAGCAGCAGCGAAATCCTATCACCATGGACTAAGGAGGAGGCACTGGGAAACCACGAGAGAAAATGTAGGGTTCCATTCCCCAGCTTTGCTGCAACCTTCTATTTCTAGGGCAATCCTCCACCCTCTTATACGTCAAGGCCTTGTCTTGGACGACTTTAAGAAGGTGATTTTTAGGAACGGGACCGCCAGAGCTTCCTCTCTAAACATAATACTATTTCTCTTCTTCCAAATAATATGGCAGAGTGCACCAAAAGAGAACCGGGCAATACAATGGTAGAAATCTTTGCCTGAAAGGAACTTCAAAGCCCACTGGAGATTGATTGACCAGGACCTATTTTGCCAGGGAAGATTGCACTAGCTATCCAAAAGAAGGCAAGGCCAACAGTGATGCGACAGTCAAAAAACAAGTGATCGATGGAATTTGGCCTCTCCCTATAGAAGGCGCAAGACACATTGTCAATCCTACCATACATCCCAAACTTATTTTCGCGTTACAAAAAAAATTTAAATTGTTACACATGACAATCTATTTTCTTTAGCTTCCATCAGATATCTCTAGGAAATTGTTGATGTGGTAGCATATGAGGGAAGCAACTCGTCTGAGCTGGATTAGATGTGGAAATTCAACATAAATGGCTCTTTGAACGTTGTCGCTGTGGGGTAGGCGGGTACGAACAAAGTGAATTGAGATTGGGAATTAGGAAAAAATTAGTCTTGTTCCTTTTGTGTCACTCAAATCACCAAAATCTTAGGGCAAAGGAATTTTAGCATATTTCCAAAACATAAGAGAAGCCTTGTATGGAAGGGAAGTTGTTGGAAATGGTGTTTGTGGCCATCAAGAGGGTGTTCATCGAGATAAGGTGAGGAGGGGGAATTTGCGAGGTTTTGTAGATTCTTCACTCAAGAAATATTTATAATTTGGACTTCGCATTTTTCATGGAAAATTTTGCAAAGAGATGTGTTGCCAATGATTTGAATGTTCGCCTTGAGGTGGCCGAAATTTCAAGACTCTTTCCATGATCTTCTCTTCTTTGCTGAATGGGGATCATAGGATGAACTTGATCAAGCACGATCAATAAGTTCTTTTATATATATATATAAGAACTTGATCGGCTAGGCTAGGGTTGCTAGCCATTGCCTAGAGCCCCATGACCTTGGCCAACCCTTGCCCCACTATTGTTGCCCTGTCTCAGCGAGGGTGGGGGTGGCGGCGGCGAAGGTTGTGCAAGCCCTCGCCAAACACTTGCTGCAAATTTATAGGCCCTCGTTGGCAATCGGCTAGGGTTGCTAACCATTGCCTAAAGTCCCGTGACCTCAGTCGACCCTTACCCCACCGTTATTGGCCCTTCTCGACAAGGGCAGGGTGGCGATGATGAGGGTGGGATGACGGTGATGAGGGTTGTGCAAGCCCTCACGAAACGCTTGCTATAGATCTCTCCCTTTTTTAATATTTATTTATTTTTATTAATATGTACATTAGAATTCAATTTTGGGGCAAAGCGACATTGTTTTTACCAAATAGGGTTGTGCAAGCCCTTGCGAAATGCTTGCTGTAGATCTCTCCCTTTTTTTTTTTTTAAATATTCATTTATTTTTATTCATATTTACATCAAAATTCAATTCTGGGGCAAAGCGACATTGTTTTTACTAGATCATTGTTGAGTTGGCTTCTAGTGAGCCACGTAGACCATATATATTATTAAAAAAAGGTCACATCAAATTTCCAGCTATTCTCACCAAACTTGACACTGAAGTGTAAAAAAAAGTGGCACTTAGATATATTTTTTGGAACTTTGGGAACTAAAATTTCACTTGTGCCAAGTTTTGACACTCCGAGTGTATTTTACTCAAATGTTGACTAAGCAAAAGTGATCTTCACTTACACTAAATCACAAAATGTTGGTTAAACATCAGTTTGCAAATAACATTCGACAAGTTAAGTACTAACTAAACTTTAAATTCTTGTTAGGTGTAATTTTCACTTGTAAGTCGTCCTGTTAAAATAAATATTAATTAAATGAACACAAAATTAATAAGAAAACAAATTTCTTGATAAACAATTATATTTCTGAGTACAAGCCAAGACCATCATTCTCGACCGAGCATTAATAAATTCACATTAACATAAGATAAAAAGATGATTTCAAATGGAAGAAATATATATTACCAGGCACTGCCCTTTTTTTTTTTTTTCCAATAATGCAAAAATAAAGACAAATAGATATATCAATTATGAAAAACAAAATTTTTTTATATAGCTTTTCTGTTTTAACTGACTTATTCTATCCACAGCCATCCAAATGTTATTTTCATTTTCTTAACAATTTAACTGTTTCAACAATCTGAAATTTAAGCTGTATTAGCGCGCACGAACAACAGCAAGAGGCCAATTCTGTTGCAAGCCCAGACCATCATGACCTTCCCTAAGAATGACCATCGGGCCTTTGATTTTTGGTAAGTATTACTGAATAAGGCCCAATCCAATGATTCGGCTTTGCAGAGAACTCAACCCAGCAAGATCCTCGACCAGCAACGGAACTCAGATCAAGGGAGAGAGAGTGGGGTTTTTTTTTTTTTTTTTGGGGGGGGGGGGGGGGTTTGTTGGTGGGTGACGGAAACCTAAGACCTACCAATCCTCGACTTGCATGGATCTCGCAAGCTGAGGTATTGTCTCGGAGAATATGCATAATGAGCTCAGATGGCGACAAACGATGCCAAAACACCAGGTCGGACTTCCTTCCATAGTTGTTTCTAAGAACAGGATGGTAAGTAGCATCTCCGTTATCGGACCATACCATGCACAATGGTGTTCTCGGCTCACCGGGCGCTGCAAGGGTTATTCCGTAGCAAAGGAACTGCTGATCCTTTGCTACTGCTAACCCGTGACGCATGCGTGGAGGAGATTGTGAAAGCAGTTGGAAGAAGAAGGAACTGCTCAAGCAGAGTATAAGTACATGCATCTGCTCAGACTGTGGTAAGACTTATTACAGGCCGACGCAAATAGTCTCCTAACGACATGGCCCTTTTCGTTCGCGCAAATTCCTTCAAATCCAACTGATCATGACTTGATTTTTTATTATTATTTTATGATTATCTTGGAGTCGTTACTAACGTATTTACTAGACCGGTTAGGAGTTGGGCGGTTGATGAATTTTCTAGGTGGGCTCTCGTGCGTTTGGAGATGGAGATGAAGTCAAAGCGGCCATTCGGAGGTATAGGAAGAAGATACAGTTGAAAGTGCTTTTCAGTCTGATTGTCTCGAAGACAAAGAAATCATAGGCGTAAAGTGGGTCTACAAGACGAAGAACAACAAGCTCCCAAGTGGAGGAAATCTTTTCTGGGTGTGTAAAGTGAGTGCCGGGTCAGGAAGAAAATTAAGAATTTATAGACAACTCTAGGTTATTTCATGTCTTATTTAGGTGTCAATAGAAATCTACCAACTTCGTTACCTTTCAATTTCTTGCAAATGCATCGTTTTATGTTTTATGTCGTATTTATTTTCACACGTCTATAGATTACAAATTCAGTTTTTATTCCAAGCTTTCTTTTCGCAATGTTGCTTGTGAGTACTCTTGTAGGGCGTCATTTAGTGTTTCCACTCGAATGTATATAAACACCTTTCGATTTTTTTGTAATGGCTGTTCAATTCCACTTTGATTTCTTGCATTTACTTTCAAAGATGCTTAACTTCGTGCAGCTTACACTTTTCACACATTAATTTCCATTCCTTTTAATTTTCCAGCAATTCAATTTCCTCTTTAAAAACACATTTTTTCCACCGTTTTCGATCTTGCTATCCGGAGTTTACGCATCTTTAACACAAAAGGCGTAAAATCTGTAACATACTAAGTGGCTTGGTAGACTACAAATGAACTTTAAACAAGTGAATCATAGTTGATTGAAGCTTTGGAAGCACAAACAGTCCTTTAAATTCTCTTCGAAACGCCAAATCAAGTCATCAAGGATCAATCACAACAACTTCCTTTTCAAATCAAACTAGGAATTGCTCTTAAAGGTATGGCCTTTCTCAATGTAACACCATATTGCTCTTGCATATCCAAACTCTCGGGCGCCATTCCCTCAGGAAGTTTCCAATTAAACGATTGAACCAGCGAAGCCACCATGAGATGAACCATCCGGACAGCGAGCGGCAATCCGGGGCATATCCTCCGGCCTGCACCGAACGGGATAAACTCGAAATCCCTGCCTTTGTAATCCACGTTCGGCCCGAGGAACCGCTCGGGCGTAAACGACAATGGGTCTTCCCAATAGCTCGGGTCTCGCCCTATGGCCCATGCGTTCACCAGGACTTGCATGCCCTTCGGGATGACGTACCCGCACACCTCTGCATCGTTCTTGGATCTGTAAGGGAGGAGGAGAGGCGCCGCCGGGTGGAGACGGAGCGTCTCCTTGACGATGGCTTGGAGATACGGGAGGTGGCGAGTGTCCGACTCTTGAACCGGCCTTTCGGTGCCAATGGCCGCAGCGAGTTCATCTCTCGATCTTTGGAGGAGGCTCGGATTGTGTAGGAGTTCCGCCATCGCCCATTCCGTTGTGAGTGCAGATGTGTCGCTTCCGGCGATGAATAGATCCTGCGTTAAGTAAATTGATAATCCATCCTAAATTTTCACCGTCTTTCAAAATTCTTCCCGCCATGAGAAATTAGTTGGTGCTAACAACTAATTGACTCTAATATGGTCCGTTTCTAATAAATTTTTCATGAACAAGGGCTTCAAAGATGTTAGGTCTAATTAGTTTTACTAATACAAGATCTCTGTGGCAGTTTACCTAATATATAAAACAAGAATATATCAATGATATCTAATACTATAATTAGACATGCCAAGCAACTCTTACCAACCGATTAATTTAATACTAGTGTTGAATATCATAATCTTATAATTAACAAATGAAAGAGACAACATCAATCGGGAAGATTGCCACGTTGCTATTTCTTAAATGGTTGTCGCTTTCTCCTTTGTATTATCATATATTAAACAACACCTCAAAGTTTATTATAACCAGGGAAGATTGCCACGTTGCTATGCTTTGTGCATTGGTACTGTGTAAAATTTTTAGTTACCATGTTGATTATCATCTAACCTACGCTAAATTTCAGGGTTTGCTTCGTCATAGAAAAAAACATAAATTCATGAATTAGAACCAGTCGCGCCATTCTATCATTATCAATCACAACCTAACAGCAAAAATTGGAAGATTCTCCCCCATGCATAAATTTTACCATATTCGCTTAACCAACCACAATGTTAATGAAGATTGTTCAAGAGTCCCTGTGAATTATGGTGATCTAGTTTCGATGCTATTTAGATGTTTGGCAACTGAAGAAAAAAGCATTTTTCACAAAATGACCACTGAGACAATTAGTCTGCACGATTCATAGGAAAATGAGTGATCGCCTCAAGTTTAAAAAGAAAAATGACCAAGTTCTCTTTATTTTGCAAAATGTGTGGAACAATCTAGTGATATAACAAAATATGATTGAGTCTACGACTGGTTATGATCTATATACAAGGTAGCTAAAGCTTGATCATGTGTCAAATCAAAATTGGATTCGAATCCACTAGCAATAAATTGTCTTGTCACCATAAACAAAAGTTCATGTACATACCTACGTATGAAAACACAATTTTTACTCTTATAGAAAGGCATGGAGTAGCTAATAGATTGACAAAATATCGTTGTCCATTGAAGTAGTAATTATAGCTAATGTTTTGCAGTGGAGTTAAAGGCATATAAAAACCCCAATTTCCCCTCCTATAATGGAGAAATAATGGAAAAATTTCCGAAAACTGACAATAAATGTTTTAGCTGACTTTTCAATAATTAGGTTTGGGAGCTCTGATGAGTACATGCTTCTTTTTAGTAAAGATCTCTGCTTCATGTTCTCTAAGTTTTGATCTTCACTTACCAGGATCATTGGCTTGATGCTTTGCCGGGTAAAATCGGACCCCTCCTCTTCGCACTGATCCAGAAGCACATCCAAGAAATCCCCGCTCTTCGATGATTCCGACGAGCCCGTCGCCCTTTCTTTCAAACGCTTGTCGATGATCTCGTCGAATATCTCGTGCAACCTCATGTAGGCCGGCTGGATGTGCCGCCTCACGCCTAGCAGATCGAACCTCCTGACCGCAGGGAAATAGTCGGACGGGTTCGGCTTCCCGGCATCCTCCATGATCCTCCACACCAGGTCCTTGAACTCCTGAGCCGTTTGGAATTCCGGGTCGACGATGTCAATCGAGAACATGGTGCTCGACATGAGGTTCAAAGTCGTGGCGAAGGCCAGTTGGCCTATGTCGACCTCTCTGCCCGGCTCGCAGGATTTCTTGATGTGGGTGACGAGTTGGTGGACCTTCTGGTGGCGCAGGTGCTGGAGGGCGTCCAGGCGCTGGGCGGTGAACATCTGGGTGCTGCACACGCGGCGCCGTGCCCGCCACTGCTGGTCGCCTGGGACCCATGCGAGAGTGAACTCCGGGTTCGGCTGCGCGGTGATCACGTCGGGGACCGCCCGGTCGGAGAAGTTCTCATCGTGCTTCTGAAGGGTCTCCCGGGCGGCCTCCGGGGACGAGACGACGACGCTGGTCACCAAGCCAAGGCGGAGGGTCATGACTTGGCCGTGGCGCCTGGCCATGTTGAAGAGGGATTCATGGGGCCGGGCGCCGAGCTGGAGGAGCGAGCCGAGGAAGGGGAGGCCGGCCGGGCCGGGGGGGAGGTTCCTGGGTTTAGATGGGAGGAGGAAGGGTTTGAGGAAGAGGAGGAGGGAGATGAGGAAGAGGACGAGGTAGAGTTCCATTGCAGACTGCTGTGGCTTTGGTGATCGGAATTGGAAAAATCTCAACAAAGGAAAGTGAAAGATCGTGGGTGTCTTGTCGAACGATCCGTTCCGGTGTTTTTCTTTTTCGGCCTTGACTTGGTCTCGATTTTCTGTCTTTTGACGTTTCGCTCAAGTCGCCGAAGTAACATGGTGTTGCCACGCGTGGCGGTCACATTGGTGTATGCCATGATCGGGGAATGGTGGTGAGTTGACAGTACGAGTTGCCGGTCCAGGCCCACCTCCAACCGTCGTAGTATGTCGTTTGCACCATTTGGATTCTTTTGGGTTCGCTTTGAGTGGCGACACCAAATTGCATCACAGAATAATGGATTGCGATGGAATCGGAGTTTTTTGTTTGTTTAATATAATGAATAAATATCTAAATAATAAATTTACTTCCAACTTAGGTAAACAATAATACCAAATTGATATACTCATGATAAATTTACTTCAAATTAATTTTTGAGCTATAAAAAATCTTAAATTGATACACTTATGATATATTTACTATTTGTTGACTTTTATCAAATTTTACCATAAAACCATTGAGTTGAATGATATATGATAATAATTCCACTAACACAGCAAGTCTACATGAAAATGCATATTAGTATCGGATACATTTGTTACGAGCGTACCGATTTGAGATTTTTGGTAACTCAAAAATTAGTTTATTGTAAATTTATTATAAATGTACCAATTTGAGTTTTTTGTGACCTAAAAATTAATTTAGGGTACAATTGTCATATGCGTACCGATTTAACATTTTTTGTGGTTTCAACCCTTTTTATTTTTTTTTTCTTTCTAAATAGATGGTTTAATTAAAGGCTCACCCTATTCTCACCATCGAATTAGGTTCCATGTACAAACTGCATGCCGCGGTGATCACTCGGGTTGAGGCTGTTTGAGGTGATCAGCCTCAGAGTAACCTAGGATTGAAATTGTGAGGTCTTGATGGAAAGATGCGTTAATGAGAATAGGGCGGTGCAAGTATAGAGAAGGACTAATGGAAGAGAGCGAGAGATCGGTTATTAATTGCAGTTAACTAACTGAGATTGATGGAAAACTAAACAGCGGTGACTAGCTACTCGTGGCCTGGTCCGGAAGCCATTGGGTTGGTAAGGGTGATCTACACAGCCAAGCGGTGGCTTTGGATTCGCATGTGTGGTGGTGTGGGCAGCTGCGGGTGTCCGCGAAGAGGGGGAACTTGTTAGAGAACGTGAGTGTTGGTGATGAGTGATGGTGGAGGCAACTTGTTGGCGAAGTGAAGATGATTGCCATGAGAATCTCAATGGTGATAAGGGGTGTGTGGCCGGTGGTTGGAATTTGCTTGTGTGGAAGTGGACTTGTAGCTAATCTAGGTTTCCAAAAGATGGCTTTTGAAGAAAATTGTAAATTTTCCACGTGGATCTAAGATAGACAAAGAAGATTGGGTGAAAGAAAAATCGATAAACTTCTATAGATAAATCTCCTTGAAATAGATCAGGTCTTGATGTAAAATGATTCACTTACTCTTGGCCATCATTAGTTCAAATCCTACCTAGAATAGAAGAAATGGTAGAAAGCATATGTCAGAAGCCAAAACCTGTTGATACATTTTTATAATTGTTTGCCAAAAAAGAAAATGATGAACATGGCATAAGCTAGAGAACTAGAAGAAGAAGACGAACGTATCAATGCACGGGTATTTTCGTTGTTCTTCTTCGTGCGGGTGTAGATGGAGCCAATATACAAGGGTGGAATTAGCATTGCCCTAATTGAAAATGTAAAGAGAATTCGTAAGACCTCTTCGAAACTTCGTAAAGCAGAGGCAGAGAAACTTTTTGAGAATTTGCCCTCCTTTCATTTGCAAGATTATTCTCTAATGTCGAGTTTAAGAGGGAAAAAAGAACGGTTACCTTAGTTTCTCTCCTAGATTCATTAGTCAAACCATTTTTTCAGGAAACAGTTAGCACAAATTTGGACTCTTCTCCCCAAATGAAGATACAGTGTCCCTTATATCTTTTAGATTATGTAGCTAACTCGACATCACTTTCAGTTTCAAACTTTGGTACAGAAGGTTCAATGACATCAATGAATTCTAGCCATGTATTATAAAAAATAAAAAAAAGAGGAAAAAAAGAGAGAGGATAGAATAGTAACTGAATAGGGCGAGCAATGGTTAAACACATCACATAGACACAAGCACGTGCTAGAGATAGAGACCGCTTATAAAAAACATAAAACTCTGCTATCTGATGATAACACAATGCATAGAGTCTAACACCTCCCTTGATACATAGCTAACGTAATCCGATGCCCAAAAGGCGATGCATAATTCATCCCAATCGTTTCTTAAGTTTTAGACAGCATTTTTCTTGGGTTGCTTGTCTATAAACACATGGCGACAATTCTTTGGTGTTAGTCAACAGTCAGTGCAAATGTTGCCTGATAAAACATAAAAACACACTGAAAAACATTGCTAAAACTATAAATCTGAAAAAACACAGAGGAATGACCACTAGCCACTCTTTTTTTTTTTTTAATGAGAGTTCACAACATATTAATAAAAACAGTACTTTCATTTGGTACACTAAATGTGTAAAAAAAATAAATTATTTACACAAGCAGGGTTTAGAAGCCGACATGTGTATATTTCTTAATTTTGGTCAAAAAAATTCATTTCATTGGTGGATGAGATTTCCATATTGTGACTGTTTGTGTAGAATCTACTTTACATGGACAGTTTAGGGCGTGCATGGAAACGCTCCAAAGAAGCATTTCTAGAACACTTCTGTACGAATTTTGTTCCCGGGAACAAAAAAAGAACAGAAACGCGTTTGATTGCGTTTCTGTTCTTTTTTTTGTTTTTTTGTTTTGGAACAAAATTGAAGCAAAAAAAAAAACAAAAAAAAAAAGTTGTTTCTTTTCTCCGGAAACACTTCTTCAAGAACAAAAATGAAAAGAAACAAAAAAACAAAACGGGAACAAAATTGGAGAAAGAAGAACACTGGCTGAAGCTTCTCCTTCGTGCGTGCTCTCTCTCGGCCGAAGCTTCCTCCGCCTCCTCCTTCCTTTTCCGGCGTCTCTCCCTTCTCTCCGGCGGCTCCCACTCGGCTGACTCTCCGGCGACTCCTCACTCTGGCGACTCCTCACTCGGGCGACTCCTCACTCCGGCGACTCACCGGCTGAAGCTTCCGACTTCAGGTACGTTTTCGGTGCTCCTCCTTCTCCGGTCGACGATGGGCTTCGGCACGGCAGATCTGGGACGCTCGCTTGAGGCTGCCGACGGCAGATCTGGGATGGTTTCGCAACAACGGATCACCCAAAGATAGCACAAAACCCATCAACCCACGTCACGGTTTCGCAAGATTTCTTTTTTCTTTTTTTTTTCTCTCTTCTCGTTCGCTTTAACATCGATCGCATCCGTCTCGCGTTTTTTTAGCTGCCGAAGGAACGGGAAAAAAGAGAAGTTCCCCTCCAACCCAATCCTAAAAAAGGGACGAAAATCTCGCCTTTTGATAATTCATCTCCGACCCAATCCGAACGGGGGCCAAAAATCTCGCCTTTTGATGATTCATCTCCGACCCACATGGGTTCGAGATTGAATTTTTGTCCCACGAATCCCAATGGCGACGACAAGCTAACGCATTTTCGATAAGAAGAGCGGGGGAGTTGCGATGAAGGGCAAGGATCCTTCGCCGGAGGTGCAGATCACGGTGCAGGGGCGGGGCGGGGACGGCGGGGTGGCGGCGGGAACGGAGGACCATGTGTTCAGGCAGGTCAGGTACAGACGGTGGGTCACGTGGCTGGTCCCGTCGTTCGTGGTGGCCAACGTGGTGATGTTCTTGGTGACCATGTACGTGAACGATTGTCCCAAGAAATCCGGCTTTTGCATCGCCAGGTTTCTGGGGAGGTTCTCTTTTCAAACGCTCAAGGAGAATCCCCTACTCGGGCCTTCATCGGATACGTGAGTCTTCCTTCTGTCTCTCTGTTACTTTCTCTGTTTCTGTATCATTTCTAGCGCGTATATGGGATTGATGCATGGCACGGTGGGTGGAATGCAACGTCTAGATGTGTCTGCAGTTGAATAGGACATGGGCTTGTGGATGCTTCATGGGTTTTTTTAGAATGGTCCTTGTAGTGGATGACTTTTGTGAGTTTGTGCTCCATTGTTGTTTAGTTTACTCGTGAGATCAATCTTTGGTGGAGAGAGGAGCCAGAGATGCAGTAACTTTTCTGTTAAAGTAAGGCTCGCACTATAGTTAATGTTCAATATGAAATTCCATGTACTTGTTTCGAATTAGATAGTGGTTCCGAAGGCAGAAGGTGGACAGTAATGTGAAACCCAAGTAGCAAAAGGCGGTTGTGTAATAGATATCTTGTGTAGTTACCGGAAATCTCCTGATTTGAATTGGAACTAAGAAGCTGAGTTTGATTTCATCATCTTGTTCATGGATGATCTGAATAAAAGCCATCAGACAAACTTGAACCCCGAAAAAAGGGAAATGAGAGCAGGAAGATAGAGAAAGGATGAGACTTACAAATGTTTCTTAACATGATAGTGCTGGGCATAGCATTTCTTGCAGCCCTTACCAAGACACATCTAAACAAGAGAAGATGTCATTTTGATTCTGGACGATTAACTCTATTGAGAGTTATTTCTCAGCTGTTTCGCATGTATTAAATCGTAATTTAATGTTAATCTCTAAAATAGAACTCTTAACTCTTATTGGTGGAGATTTGCATTATGTGTCCAGCTCATCTTAACATGCAATTTGGCATACCATATAGTGGAGTTATGGTTTTGGGAAATTTTTCATTCAACGAAATTATGTCATTTGCCATTTTCCTGTTCAAGTTATACAAGATGGGTGCTTTAGCAGTTGCTGACGTGGTTCAGAAGCACCAGGCTTGGCGCCTATTTACCTGCATATGGTTGCACGCTGGGGTTTTTCACGTGCTGGCAAATATGTTGAGTCTAGTTTTCATAGGGATCCGACTTGAACAGGAATTTGGTTTTGGTATGCATAAATGTTCTTTACTGTAGCAAATGATTTTATTGCAACTTCATAATGCATCATCGCCTTTACCTTGAAAGGCTCTACCTGTTGAGATTCTGACACAAACCCAATCGGATAGGCTCCCACTGATGCTTCCATGGAAATATTAAGCTCTCGTTTTTATGAAGTATCGTAGCTTTGCAAAAATTAACTTGTAGTTTCTCTTCCAATTTTCAGTTCGAATCGGGCTACTGTATGTTATATCTGGCTTTGGTGGAAGTTTATTATCAGCCCTATTCATTCAATCTAGCATCTCGGTTGGTGCATCGAGTGCCCTTTTCGGTTTGCTAGGGAGCATGCTCTCCGAACTCATTACAAACTGGACAATATATGCAAACAATGTACACTAAAAGAACCGAACATGGCCTTTGTTAGAACCTTCAGCCTTTTGAAATTCTTTGACCGTGCCTTTTGACCATATAGATCATTTTGTCTGTATGTGCAGTTAGCAGCATTGTTAACTCTCATCATCATGTTATAATAATTCTCGCGATGGGTATTCTGCCTCACGTGGACAACTTTGCTCATATTGGCGGATTTCTTTCTGGTTTTCTTCTTGGCTTTGTGTTTTTAATTCGGCCCCAGTTCGAGTGGGTTAGCCAAAGAAATGCTCTTCCTGGAAGAGCAACCCCTTCACTTAAACCAAAGCACACGATTTATCAGTATGTGCTATGGGTGGTTTCTGTAATTCTACTAATCTCAGGGTAAGTTCATCACATCTCGATCATTCTAAGCTTCGGTACATTTGACAATCTCCTTCTACGTATCCGAGGAATACGACCATTAGGGGCATGTTGTCTTGACAGGTTGACAGTTGGCCTAGTGATGCTCTTCCATGGAGTTAATGCAAATGAATACTGCTCGTGGTGTCATTATATGCAAATAAAAAAGTATTTGAAAAAATTTGATATAAACTTTAATTACAAAATTTTCTACGAAATATACCATATGATCATGTTAAAAATGTTTGTCTTCACTAACCATGATCAAAATAAAATTAATGAGCATTTCATAAGAATGCGAATTCAATATCAATTTTAAACTTTATTAAAGAATTTTTTTTTAAAATTTAAAACATAAATTTTTTTTTTTCGTTTACCAAACGTGTTTCTATTCTTTTTCTATTCTAGGAACGAAATTGACTGCGGCAGTTACCAAACGTGTTTCTGTTCTTTTTTTATTCCAAGAACAATTTTTTTACACTTACCAAACGCGTTCTTTTGTTCAAAAACTGTTCTCCGAACAGAAAATTTTTTTATTTTTATTTTTTATTTTTTCTGTTCCTAGGAACAAAAAAACAAAGTGTTTCCATGCGCGCCCTTATTTTATATAATTTCGTAAAAAAGCAAGAATTGATAGTCAATGAAAAAGCGTCCCATGGTGGAGTCTTTGGGGACGCTTCCTTGGGACAACGCATCAGAGATTAAGAAATCGGATACGCAAATAGAATTAAGACGTCATGGAAAAATGGGATTCTAAGGTAATTAAGCCTCCATTTGTTCACAGAAAATAAATGATTTGAAAAATATTTTCCTTAAGAATGATCGCTAGTATTACACGAAATAATTATTTAATGAAAAATATTTTACCATTGATAACAATTTAAATGTAAACATTTTCATGGACAATAATAATATTTATTGTTTATTCATTTTTGTAAGCGATACAAACAATACTTTGAAGAAAGTATTTTCTAAATCATTTATTTTTCTTAAAACAAACAATGTCTATGACTCTAAAATTAAATCGAATATCTGCTGTCTATTATAATTTCAATTCAATTCTTTAAAAATTCTAAATTGTGTTTCCTTTTATTTTAGTTTTCTTTCCTTTTCATTTGTGAACAGAAGTAAATGATTTGACTTTTATGTTATTATTAAATAAATCATATGCAAATTGATGTCCAAGCAGACTATGATCTCACTGCCGATGGGATTTTCCATTTTTAACCAAATCATCGCCCATAAGTTGAGCATTTACTCATTTGCCAGGATAATCGCACGGATAGTCTTTGAACTTTGATCAAATATATAATGTCATCCCTTAACTTTTAATTTATTGGTCAAATATGTAATGTTATCCTTGAACTTTTAAATTGTTTAATATAATTTTTGAGCTATAAACAAATGCTTAATGTAGTCCCTAAATTATATAAATTTTTTTAAAGGTTCAAGGATTAAATTGGATATTAGACCAAAGTTCAGGGAAAATATTGAATAAATTAACCTATTTACTAGATTGGTTAGGAGTCCGGTGGTTGATGAATTTTGTAGGTGCGCTCTGGTGGTTTTGGAGATGGAGATGAAGTCAAAGCAGCTGCTCGGGAGAAAATCTTTTTCGGGTGTGTAAAGTGAGTCCCGAGGAGAGAGAGAAAACTAGGAATTTATAAACAACTCTAGGGTTATTTCCTGTCTTATTTAGGTATCAATAAACTCTATCAATCTCGTTATCTTTGAGTTTCTGATAAATGTGTTCTTTTACATTTCATGTCGTATTTGATTTTCATACATATATAGATTTCAATTTCATTTTTTGTTCCAAGCTTTCTTTTCGCAATGTTGCTTACAAATACTCGTGTAGGGCGTTATCTAGTGTTTCCACTCGAATGTATATAAACATCTTTCGATTTCCTGCAACTGCTGCTTGGTTCCAGTTTGATTTCTTGCTTTTACTTTCACCGATGCTTAACTTCCCGCAGCCTACGCTTCCCGTACATTAATTTCCATTCCTTTCAAGTTTTCCGCAATTCAATTTCCTCTTCAAAAACACATTTTTTCCACCGTTTCCGATCTTGCTCTCGGGAGTTTTCATGTCTTTAACATGGAAGGCGTAAAATCTGTCACATACTAAGTGGCGTGGTAGACTATAAATGAACTTTAAACAAGTGAATCATAGTTGATTGAAGCTTTGGAAGCAAAAACAGTTATTAAAAATCCCTTCGAAACGCCAAATCAAGTCATCAAGGATCAATTACAACAACTTCCTTTTCAAACCAAACTAGGAATTGCTCTTAAAGGTACGGCCTTTCTCAATGTAACACCAAATTGCTCTTGCATGTCCAAGCTCTCGGGCGCCATTCCCTCAGGAAGTTTCCAATTAAACGATTGAACCAGCGAAGCTACCATGAGATGAACCATCCGGAGAGCGAGCGGCAATCCGGGGCAGATCCTTCGGCCTGCGCCGAATGGGATAAACTCGAAATCCCTCCCCTTGTGATCCACATTCGACCCCAGGAACCGCTCGGGCGTAAACGACATCGGATCTTCCCAATAGCTCGGGTCTCGCCCAATGGCCCATGCGTTCACCAGGACTTGCATGCCCTTCGGGACGACGTACCCGCACACCTCTGCATCGTTCTTGGATCTGTAAGGGAGGAGGAGAGGCGCCGCCGGGTGGAGACGGAGCGTCTCCTTGACGATTGCTTGGAGATGCGGGAGGTGGCGAGTGTCCGATTCTTGAACTGGCCTCTCGATGCCGATGGCAGTGACAAGCTCGTCTCTTGATCTTTGGAGGAGGCTCGGATTGTGGAGGAGTTCCGCCATCGCCCATTCCATGGTAAGAGCAGATGTGTCGCTTCCGGCGATGAATAGATCCTGCGTTAAGTACATTGACAATCCATCTTGAATTTTCACTGTCTTTCAAAATTCTACCCGCCGTGAGAAATTGTTGGTGCTAACAACTAATTGACTCTAATATAGTCCATTTCTAATAACTTTTTCATGAACAAGGGCTTCAAAGATGTCAGGTCTAATTAGTTTTACTAATACAAGATCTCTGTGGCAGTTTACCTAATATATATATATATATATATATATGTATATATATATATATATATAATGATATCTAATACTGTAATTAGACATGCCAGGCAACTCTCACCTGCTGATTAATTTAATACAAGTTTTGAAGATCATAATCTTATAATTAACAGATGAAAGAGGCAACATGAATCAGGAAGATTGCCACGCTGCTATTTCTTAAATGGTTGTCGCTTCCTCGTATGCACTATAAGATATTCAACGACCCCTCAAAGTTTATTATGACCAGGGAAAATGCAATTAGCAGAAATTATGTTTTGGGCATTGGTACTATGTTAAAACAAAATTTACCATTTTGATTATCATCTAACCTGTGCTAAATTATTATTATTATTATTTTTGGTGATATTTTTTTTTGGTGACCTAGGGAACCCGTAAGCCTACGGCCGGCGAGCAAACTCTGGAGGAGCGAGTGCAGGACCCACCACCACAGTACTCTAGATAAGAATCCCTAATGACGCCTCTAGGATTCGAACTTCTCCCCTTCGTGAGGGGAGAGAGCCCCAAGCCAGCTGCGCCGCTGCGGACGGTGGTAACCTGCGCTAAATTTTAGGGTTTGCTTTATCATAGAAAAAAATAAATTCATGAATCTGAACTGATCGCATCGTTTTATCATTATCAATCATAACCCAAAAGTAAAAACTGGAAGATTCTCCCCATGCATAAATATTACCATATGTAGTTGTCGATGGAGATTGTTTAAGAGTACTCACGGATTATGGTGATCTAGTAAGCACATTTCGCAAAATGGCCACTTGGACAATTAGTCTTGCGATTTAGAGGAAAATCAGTACTTACCTCAACTTTAAAAAGGAAAATGGCCAAGTTCTCTTTACTTTGCAAAATGTGCTGAAATTGAGTTAGTGAGTGATATAACAAAATATAATTGATTGTACGATTGGTTAGAATATATATACGAGGCAACTATAGCTTGCTCTGTATCTAGTCAAAATTTGATTCGAATCCACTAGCAATAAGTTATCTCATCACCAGAAACAAAAGTTTATGTATATAGCTTGATAAATAAGCATGGAGGGAGAAAGGCATGGAATAGCTAATAGATGACAAAATATCGTTACCTATTAAAGTAGCAATTATGGCTAATGTTTTGTGGAGGAGTTAAAGGCATAGTAAAACCCAATTTGCCTCAAATAATGGAGAAATAATGGAAATTTTTTTGAAAACTGACGTTACCTGTTTTACCTGACTTTCTGATAATTAGATTTGGGAGCCCTGATGAGTACATACTTCTATTTAGTAAAGATCTCTACTTCATTAACTATTAAGTTTCGATCTACGCTTACCAGGATCAATGGCTTGATGCTTTGCCGGGTAAAATCGGACCCCTCTTCTTCGCACTGATCCAGAAGCACATCCAAGAAATCGCCGCTCTTCGACGATCCCGGCGAGCCCGTTGCCCTTTCTTTCAAACGCTTGTCGATGATCTCGTCGAATATCTCGTGCAACCTCATGTAGGCCGGCTGGATGTGTCGCTTCACGCCTAGCAGATCGAACCGCCGGACCGCAGGGAAATAGTCCGACAGGTTCGGCTTCCCGGCATCCTCCATGATCCTCCACACCAGGTCCTTGAACTCCTGAGCCGTTTGGAATTCCGGGTCGACGATGTCAATCGAGAACATGGTGCTCGACATGAGGTTCAAAGTCGTGGCGAAGGCCAATTGGCCTATGTCCACCTCTCTGCCCGGCTCGCAGGATTTCTTGATGTGGGTGACGAGTTGGTGAACCTTCTGGTGGCGCAGGTGCTGGAGGGCGTCCAGGCGCTGGGCGGTGAACATCTGGGTGCTGCACACGCGGCGCCGTGCCCGCCACCGCTGGTTGCCCGGGACCCATGCGAGGGTGAACTCCGGGTTCGGCTGCGCGGTGATCACGTCGGGGACCGTCCGGTCAGAGAAGTTCTCATCGTGCTTCTGGAGGGTCTCCCGGGCGGCCTCCGGGGACGAGACGACGACGCTGGTCACCAAGCCGAGGCGGAGGGTCATGACCGGGCCGTGGCGCCTGGCCATGTTGAAGAGGGATTCATGGGGCCGGGCACCAAGCTGGAGGAGCGAGCCAAGGAAGGGGAGGCCGGCCGGGCCGGGGGGGAGGTTTCTGGGTTTAGATGGGAGGAGGAAGGGTTTGAGGAAGAGGAGGGAGATGAGGAAGAGGAAGAGGAAGAGGTAGAGTTCCATTGCAGACTGTTCTGTTGCGGCTTTGGTGATGGGAATTGGAAAGGGAAATGACTAGCTAATAATACCGCTAGCTTATGAAACAAACGGTGAACTCTCTACCACACATTTTCCCATTCTTGTGCAAGTTTCCACATGCACGTGCTGGAGAAAGAAAAGTTTCGTGTTGGCTCCTTCCACCGTTACCAAAACGTACCGTCATGCTAGGGGGGCCCGGAAAGGGAAATGTCTCAGTTATGGAAAGTAGAATTCGTGAGGGCCTTTTCGAACGATCTGTTCCGGTGTTTTTTACTTTTTTGGTCTTGGCTTGGTCTCGATTTTCTTTGCCTTTTTATATTTCGTTCAAGTCGCCGGGGTAACGCGGGGTGCCACGCGTGTCGGTTATTACTGACCATGACCGGGATTGGTGATTCGGGATGTACTAGGGGCATCAGAATGGTGATATATGAGTCGCTCAATTTTGAAAAAATTATCTTAAATGAGTTATAAACTGAAAAGCTAAAATAAATGATCTTAAATGAGTTGAGTTTAAATCCATTTTCAACTCATTAACTCACCCCATTAGGTTGACCCACACTCTCTCTTCCTCTTATAAAATTATTTTTAAAAAATCGAAGTTATTTTTTATTCTTCTTTCCTTTCCTTTTATTTATTTTTCTTTTTTCTTCCTTCTTCCATTTCCTTCACTAGTGGTGACAGTGACAGTTGGCCAGGTGAGCTTGAGCTCACCAATCAGGTGAGGCCAAGACCTCGCTAACAACTCATGAGGTTCAAGCCTCGTCGATCTAGTGAGAATCAAGCTTGTCGAGCTTGGGTGAGCTTTGGTGAGCTCGAATTTGGTGAGGCTTGAGTCTTGCTGATCTGGCTTTGACAAGGCCAAGACTTGGCTAAGGATTGTTGAGGCTTGAGCATCGCCGATCCAGCAAAGCTTGGCAAGCTCGAGTTCACTGATCTGCCGAGGCTAAGACCCTGATGAGGCTCGAGCCTCGCCGATTCGGCGAGCCTTGAGCTCACTTTGTCGGCCTTGGGCGAGCTCCAACGAGCTCGACGTCACCGAATCTATCGAAATGGAGCCTCACTTGAGGCCAGCAAGGTTTGACTCACTGGTCGTCGCTCTGGTCGGTGATCGACGAAGGAAAAGGAAAAAAGAAAAATAATAGAAAAATCGATTTTTTAAAATTAAAATAATTAGAAATTCGATTTAAAAAATAAAAAATAAAAAATATTAAAAGGAATGCAATTGGATTTTTCATTTTTTAATTTATTTTCAAATTTCAAGTAAACATAAAAAAATATTGCTATTTTTTTGACAACATGACTTTGTAAAATATTTTTAACGAAAAAAAGAGCCTCATTTTTTAAAAAAAAAAAGAATTGTAAAAATTGTCCATTAAATTTGTATTTAATGAAAGAGTTTTAGCAATATCATTTATAAAAAAATCATAAGAAATAACCTTTCATAGATTCGGAAGTATTTTAGCAATACAATCTTTAAAAAAAGTCACAATAGTAAGTTTTCCTAAATTTGGCTAAATATGGAAATATGTTAGTAATATGAGTCAGGTCAAGTATGGAATGGGCATGGGTTGGGTTAGATATGGGTTCAAAAATTTAGATAGCATAAAAATGAGTCAAAACGGATTAAATTGGTTGATATGGGTTGGACCATTTTCGATCCGACTTAAACCCAACCCAATCCATCCATTTGGCAGCCATACTGGTTGGTTGACAAAACGAGTTGCAAGTCTAGGCCCACCTCTAGCTGACTTAGTATATAGTTTGCATCATTTGGATTCTATTGAGTTCGCTTTGAGTGCCAGCAGCAAATTGCATTACAAAATAATTGATTGCAATGAAATCAGAGTTTTTTGTTTGTTTGTTTGTTTAATATAATAAAAAATCTCAAATTGGTATATCTATATAACAAATTTACTTTGAACTCAAGTAACAAAAAAATCTCAAATTGTTACACCTACACCAAATTTACCTCAAATTAGTTTTTGGGTTATCAAAAACCTTAAAATTAATGCATTTGTTATATATTTACCCTTCGTTAGCTTTTGTCAAATTTTACCATGAAATTGCCGAGTTGAACAATACATAACAATAACTCAATTGACATGATAAGTCTACATGAAAATGCACATCGGTTTATGGGCATACTGGTTTGATGTTTTTGTTGACTCAAAATTAGTTTTTTTTATAACTTTATGACAGGTATAAAGGTTTGGGGTAAAATTTTGTACTCATTCGATTGAGAGAATGCATGGAATGGAATGACTGAACTCTAGCATTCTATCTTTAGCAAAAAAGAAAAAGAAAAAAAAATGCAGTATTCTGGTGGTTATATTGGCAAGCACAACCTTTAAGATTGGCCACACCACAACCAGAGGTGGGCAAGAAAAGTGAAGGAGAAAAGAGAATTAATTGAACATCATGGTCTAGAGGAGTCAACAAAGCATGTGTATATGAGACACTAGTGTGTTATGTATTGGTATTGCTCTCGTACATACACACACATCATACATTTGTATGTAGTTGAGCAAGCTTAAGGAGGTTATAGAGCTTTTCTGGGTTTGAAATATCTATTCAGAATTTTCTTAAGTAATATTAATATTCAAACCTAATTTGACAAATCTCGGACTTAGGATGGAACCTGTGCATCAAATAGGACTCTACTTCAAGGGGGAGTAGGTTTGAGCCTCTAGATTACTTTGAGTGAGATGTGATTCATTGGCCTCGTCCAAATCAATGACTTTAACTAACTATTGGGGGTTCGATATAAATGGTAATATCACTGAAAATAATAAATCAAAACCTCATAATACATTTATTTAAAACTAATCTTTGTGCCATAAAAAATCATAAACCGGTATGCCCAAGACATATCTATCCCAAACTTTTTTTTTTTTTGGGTAAATGTAAGAATATATTTAGCTTTAACAAACTATACAAAAAAGATCCGGCACAAAAAGCTTACACTCATAATGACAACAAGTCAAAATGAGTGAGAGGGTGCCGAAGTAAAACAACAACAGCCACACGAAAGGCGGCAGAAAACTAGACAAAGAAGAAAAGGGCAGGCAGCAGCCACAATCAAACAAAACAACCGGGCCACCACCCAGTCAACAACAAGGCAAGGAAGGACCCGCGAGCAACCACACTAGGCAGAGGAAGACTTCTAACTTGGTGAACCGCAGCATCGCAATCCCAGCACAGCGAAATCCCGGCCAATCCGAAGCAAGGAACAACAGCTACACAGGGAAGAGCGGAACCCGGATAGCAGCCAGTGGGAGACCACCAAACAACGAACGCAACCTACGAAACTGACGGGCTCCCCAATCGCGAGCAGAGGACCAACAACGACTGCAGCAACAGCAAAATCCTATCACCATGGACTAAGGAGGAGGCACTGGGAAACCACGAGAGAATATGGAGAGTTCCATTCCCCAGCTTCGTTGCAACCTTCTATTTCTAGGGCAATCCTCCACCCTCTTATACGTCAAGGCCTTGTCCCGGACGACTTTAAGAAGGTGATTTTTAGGGCCAGGACCGCCAGAGCTTCCTCTCTAAACATAATACTATTTCTCTTCTTCCAAATAATATGGCAGAGTGCACCAAAAGAGAACCGGGCAATACAATGGTAAAAATCTTTGCCTGAAAGGAACTTCAAAGCCCACTGGAGATTGACTGACCATGACCTATTTTGCCATGGAAGATTGCACTAGCTATCCAAAAGAAGGCAAGGCCAGCAGTGATGTGACAGTAAAAAAACAAGTGATCGATGGAATCTGGCCTCTCCCTACAGAAGGTGCAAGACACATTGTCAATCCTACCATACATCCCAAACTTATTTTTGTGTTACAAAAAAAATTTAAATTGTTACACATGTGACAATCTATTTTCTTTCAGCTTTCATCAGATTTCTCTAGGAAATTGTTGATGTGGTAGCATATGAGGGAAGCAACTCGTCTGAGGTGGATTAGATGTGGAAATTCAACATAAATGGCTCTTTGAACGTTGTCGCTGTGGGGTAGGCGGGTACGAACAAAGTGAATTGAGATTGGGAATTAGGACAAAATTAGTCTTGTTCC
Source organism: Eucalyptus shirleyi (assembly GCA_017140165.1). Taxonomy (NCBI): domain Eukaryota; kingdom Viridiplantae; phylum Streptophyta; class Magnoliopsida; order Myrtales; family Myrtaceae; genus Eucalyptus; species Eucalyptus shirleyi. Next base: position 18,129,299 of record CM029450.1, read on the forward strand.
TTTTGTGTCACCCAAATCACCAAAATCTTAGGGCAAAGGAATTTTAGCGTATTTCCAAAACATAAGAGAAGCCTTGTATGGAAGGGAAGTTGTTGGAAATGGTGTTTGTGGCCATTTAGGTGTCAACTCTAGGTTATTTCATGTCTTATTTAGGTGTCAACAGAAATCTACCAACTTTGTTACCTTTCAGTTTCTTGCAAATGCATCGTTTTATGTTTTATGTCGTATTTATTTTCACACATGTCTATAGATTACAAATTCAGTTTTTATTCCAAGCTTTCTTTTCGCAATGTTGCTTGTGAGTACTCTTGTAGGGCGTCATTTAGTGTTTCCACTCGAATGTATATAAACACCTTTCGATTTTTTGTAATGGCTGTTCAATTCCACTTTGATTTCTTGCATTTACTTCCAAAGATGCTTTAACTTCGTGCAGCTTACACTTTTCGCACATTAATTTCCATTCCTTTTAATTTTCCAACAGTTCAATTTCCTCCTTAAAAACACATTTTTTCCACCGTTTTTGATCTTGCTATCGGGAGTTTATGCATCTTTAACACAAAAGGCGTAAAATCTGTGACATACTAAGGGCCCGTTTGGTTCAGCTTTGGGGAAATGCCCTTGGGAGAATGCAAATATCTTTGAGAGAAAGGGGTTTTCTGAAATGCTAGACTGTTTGGTAAACTAAAACTGAAAAGAGCTTTGGGGAAATGCAAAACTGTTTGGTAAACTTGCATTTGATAGCCAACCATTTAAAATTAAGTGTTTTAGTTTTTGTTTTTCTAAAATTGCAAAAAAGAAACAATGGGTATATAACATTTTACATTTTCATGTTGAGAGTAATATAAAAAATACATATTAGTAAAATTATTAAAAATTATATTAAAAAAATTTGATTATATATTAAATGCAAAGCTTAAATTTTAGCCTAAGGTTCTTTTAGGTTTGTTTTTAACTTTGAATATTTTTTTAAATTATTATAGTATTAATCATCTTCGTTAATTAATGATCATTCTAGTGTATTGATAAAAAGTTGGGCTATTGATTGTCAAAAGATTAAAATGATATTAAAAAAAAAAAGTTGAACTTATTCGGTGGATGGTGAAGCGATCGATTATAGATGCTAATTTTTTTGAATAAGCACCACATATAAAAAGGGAGGTCCTAATTAAGAGAAATTAAATCAAGTTCCTCTCATACAAATTTGACTAGAAAGAGTCATTTCATGATAGTGAACATGATCATACATATTTAGAAAAAAGAAATACGTTATACTTAGTATTACAAACTTCAACGAGTTTGTAAACTTATGGCTATTTCATCACGTAAAAGTGCCATGTCCGGAGATGCATACGAATTTGAAGCACCCCCCTCTTCATTTGCATCATCATGGTCAACTGAATATCCATAATCGGGATCCAATTCTGCTTGTTCAAAATCCGTATCAGTCACGTTATTTCTCCGGATGTAATTATGCAAAGTCATTGCTGCTACCACAATTTGCACTTGCTTTTCATATGGATAACTTGGCATATGAGTTAAAATCCTCCACTTCTGTTTTAATACACCAAAGGCCCGCTCAATTGTCGAGCGTAGTGAGGAATGGGCACGGTTGAACACTTCTTGATATCCTGTAGGTGAAGGACCTCTTTGAAACTCTGGCAAATGATATCTAACTTCTTTATATGGCCCCAAATAACCAATAGGATTTGGATATCCAGCATCTACTAAATAATATTTACCTACATATATATATTGTAAATTTAGTCAACATATGCCAATTAGATATATGAATGTATTTAAACCATTGACTAACATACCTGGAGGAGGATGGGGAAAATTTGCGTCACGTCTTTCAATAGCTTCATAAAAGATACGGGTATCATGAGCTTGTCCCTCCCAACCGGCCCAAACATAGACAAATTCCATATTAAAATTACATATGGCTAACACGTTTTGAGTTGTTGTTCCTTTTCGACCAATAAAACGAATTTGATCATACTTAGGTACAACCGCTGGAATATGTGTGCCGTCAATAGCTCCAATGCAATCCTTAAAATATGGATAAAATCGCCGATCCTTCTTGATCTTCTCTGGAACTTTTCTATATTGTGGATCAGTTGGTTGGATCAAATTTTTTCCCATATCACATACTTTATCTAAGACTAAGTTGAAGTGCTTACTTATGGTTTCCCCGGAGCGTTGAAAACGCTCTTGTGCTAATCTATTACCTATACCATGTCCTAGAATATGAAGAAACATACCAACCATTTCTCTAACATCAGTATTCCTAGATCCTTGAAGGCCATAACGTATTACTAAATCACGCGTTAAATTGTCAAATACAATCTTATTCATTCTAAACATATTGTAACACCTTATCGGATTAGCATCTTCGCCAATCAATTCTTTTAACCATATATAACCTGTATATGTTGAGGTCATGCAAGGTTGTTTGCAAAGGTTGGTTGCTTGATAAAGAATTGCAGCTTCAGTGACCGAGATAAGATCACATAATTCAATTTCCTCTTGCTCATGATTTGTCCTTGTATGTGAATCATCCATAACTGCTTCAAGTAACAAATTATAAAAAGAAACAATGTATTAACCATCACATAAATCATCCATAATTGTTTGAAATAACAAAATATAAAGATAAACAATATATTAACCATTGCATATATGCAAACTATCACATTAAGAGAATACCAAATAAAAACAATTCTAATATTAAACATTAATTGAAATTAGGTTCACAAATGCTACAAATAAAAATCCATAGATGGAAACAAAGTAAAATGACTAAGTTTCAAACATGAAAACAATAAGATACTATCATCCTCCTATCTACGAAGACTTAATTCTTTTCTCATCTCATATTTGAGATACTTTACTTTCTTTGCATTATCCTTTAAGCTCATGAAAACTTGCCTATTGTCTATCTTTTCCTTTAAATGAGAAATTGAAAAAAGTACAAGTCTTCGTCTTCCACAATCTCGGGTATGGAATCCAATATCTCTATGAGATCCTCATAAGGGCCGACTAAACGGGTGCATTGGATGCAGCACTGGTAGTACTCCTACTCTCAACAACTGTAAGCAGCCTGTTAATTTGTGATCCGAGCTCCTCTCTTGTACTCAATTTCTTATCTTTCTTTCCTCGAGCTTGCATTTTTGAAGTCTGTGTGGCTCTCTTACGAGTTTGAGTTCCAACTGGTTCATCCATGTGATCGCCAAAGTTTTCATCAGTAGACCCTACAACGTCATCGATACCAGGTTGTGTGGTCTCCACATCATTATCAACACATAAACCTTGTCCAGGGTTCCATGTGATTCCTCCAGTAGCAACTGTATATCTGAACATCATATCTAACTTTACTTCAAGATCAGGATGTATGCCTTTCATCCTAAAAGCCTTAAACTTTGGATTAGCCTGTTATAATGAAGCATTTGCATAACTTATATCATTAAAGGTGAGCTTAACATGAAAAAAAAAAAAGAATTGAGGAAAACCTGAATTTTATGCTCCCACCATTCATCACTCGCATCAATGGTTTTCTTCCTTGAATCCCATCCTAATCCAGTTTCCTTGTAAAGCAATGACTTCCATCTTTTCCATTCTTCCTTGAGGTTATCCCACTTACTCTTCATTTTTTGTTTATCATATTTTTTACCCGTTAGCTCCTCAAACTTACTAATTATGACTGTCCATCCATCTCTTTTGTTGTTTGCAGGACGATTGCCTTTTTCAATTTGTTCGATGCACAAATTACAAAAGATTTCTACATCTTCCGAGCTCCAAAATGCCTTTTCCTTTGATGAACTCATCCTACTAGTAAAGTGACATGCAAAAATTTAAGAGACAAACAAACAGGATCAACCACTTAGGCCCTCTCTTATTAAAAAACTAGAAGATATTCAATTAAAGAAAAAAAAAACTAACATTGAGAAAAAATAAGGATGCGCAAAAAGATTGTACTTGCATAGAAAAATCCTTCATTATATTAGGTCATCCAAAACCTAAAACAACAGTGAATGTGCAAACTAAACATATCCATCATTAGGCATGCAGGACACTAGAGTGACCAAATCACAAGGAACAATAAGTACAATTAACGTAGCAAGCAAACATGGAGTGAAGAGAAACCGAAGCAGACATGTGGAGTATTGGTGTCATTGCCTATATGTTACTAAGTGGTGATCCACCCTTTTGGGGGCAGAATTTAATTGAAATATTCCGAGCGATTCGTGAGGAAGAGCCAAGTTTTGATGAAGACCCATGGCCTTCTCGATCCCCTAAGGCAATTGATTTTGTGAAGAGATTGTTGAACAAGAATTACAGAATGAGACCAACGGCTGCCCAGGCTTTGTGTAAGTCTATAGAGCCATTTAAACAAAGAATAACATACATAAGAATAGCAATTAATTTGTAATTGGCAACCTGGCCTTATTAGTTTGCTAAGTTTTATCCTAAATCAAAACCTAGCAAGGGTTGCAGATTAATATTGATATGATCTTCGAATTCCCATAATGTTCATTAGGTCTTCCTTGGCTGGTTTCTAACCATGATGTCAAGATACCACTAGATATGATGATGTGTAGGTTTGTAATAGCCTATATGAGGTCATCTCCTCCACAAAAAGCAGCTTTGCAGGTAAGTGGTGACTTTACCGAATTTGTCTATCTCTTGTTGTCTACTATCTCAAAGACTAAATTTTGCTTGTATGCCGCATCTTGAATTTCATGATTCGACTAATCAGGGGACAGACAGAGCTTGCATCAAAATAATCATACACTCCGACATAGTTCTTAACTTTTCAATGATTTTCTTTCTCCACCTTCAAATCAGATGGGAGTCTATGACTGTTTTTTCCTACTGTTCTAAGAACTGAACTTATGAATCTTTACCACTAGAGCAGGCTCTTGTAATGACATTGACAAAATCTCAGCTAGCTTAACTCAGGAAACAATCATCTCTAAGAAACACTTAGCCATTAACAAGATCTTCAGAGGAGCTACTATTTGCAGTAATTTGGTACAAATCAACCTATTCGAGACTCCCCTTCGTCTCAAATCCTCATACAAGAAACCAAAAAAAAAGAAACAGAGAACAACAATCCTCATACAAGAAAGCAAAAAAAAGAAAACAGAGAACAACAATCCTCATACAAGAAAGCAAAAAAAAAAAAAAAAAAAACAGAGAACAACAATCCTCATACAAGAAAGCAAAAAAGAAAACAGAGAACAACCGCGACCATTTTATTTTCTTAGCGATTACAAGGTGCCCTCATCTCACACACCTCAACCATCCACAATCTTTCTTGAATACCCTGCAAATTACACGGACGCCGAACCAAAACCCAACAAGATTTACAACCCAAAAAGGGGAAAAAAAAGGAGAGGACAAAGGATCGAACCCAAGCAGATAAATTCAAACCACAATAAAACACAGGACTCAAAACCCATCAACAGAACCCTGGAACCCCAAATCTTGCCTCGTTCGAGAACAAATTCTAGCATCAACGAAATCGAGCAATACCCTCAACAGAACAGGAGAGAGAGAGAGAGAGAGAGAGAGAGAGAGAGAGAGAGAGAGAGCGCGAAGTGCCTACAGAAGGGAAGTGGAAGGACAGGAGAGTACCTGGCCGGAGGGAGCAGCGAGCGAAGTGGAGTGAAGAGAAACCGAAGCAGGCCGAAGAAGAGGAAGAGAGCTCCGTCGAGGTAACGAGAGTTTACGGGGATCCAAAACCGAGAAGGACCGCTGTTGACGAGTTGCGGGGAGAGAGAGAGAGACGGAGAAGAAAGCCGTCGAGTTGCAGGGAGAGAAGCGACGCAGAAGAAAGCTGTCGAGTTGCAGGGAGAGAGGGAGCCGTCGAGTTGCAGGGAGAGCGACGAGGAAGAGAGTGTTGCGTGAGAGAGCGTCGCGTGAGAGAAGGTTCGAATAAAGTTAGGGTTTGTTTTGTATAGGATAAAATTGGAATTTTGATAAAATTTTGAGGGTAAAATGGGTAATAAAAAAAATTTCATTAATCCTCCTATCAGCATTCCGAAAATGCTGAAATGCCCAAAGCAGGTGGGGACCTGCTTTGGGCATTCAGCATTCCAAATGCAAATATTTTGCCAAAGAGCATTTAAAAGCCGAACCAAACGCCCTTTAATTTTTCCCAAGGGGCTTTTGGGGCTCAAAGCCCCTTGGGAAAGCTGAACCAAACGCCCCCTAAGTGGCTTGGTAGACTACAAATGAACTTTAAACAAGTGAATCATAGTTGATTGAAGGTTTGGAAGAAAAAACAGTTATTAAAAATCCCTTCGAAACGCCAAATCAAGTCATCACAACAACTTCCTTTTCAAACCAAACTAGGAATTGCTCTTAAAGGTATGGCCTTTCTTAATGTAACACCAAATTGCTCTTGCATATCCAAACTCTCGGGCGCCATTCCCTCGGGAAGTTTCCAATTAAACGATTGAACCAGCGAAGCCACCATGAGATGAACCATCCGGACAGCGAGCGGCAATCCGGGGCAGATCCTCCGGCCTGCACCGAACGGGATAAACTCGAAATCCCTGCCTTTGTAATCCACGTTCGGCCCGAGGAACCGCTCGGGCGTAAACGACAATGGGTCTTCCCAATAACTCGGGTCCCGCCCTATGGCCCATGCGTTCACCAGGACTTGCATGCCTTTCGGGATGACGTACCCGCACACTTCCGCGTCATTCTTGGATTTGTAAGGGAGGAGGAGAGGCACCGCCGGGTGCAGACGGAGCGTCTCCTTGACGATGGCTTGGAGATACGGGAGGTGGCGAGTGTCCGACTCTTGAACCGGCCTTTCGGTGCCAATGGCCGCAGTGAGTTCATCTCTTGATCTCTGGAGGAGGCTCGGATTGTGTAGGAGTTCCGCCATCGCCCATTCCGTTGTGAGCGCAGATGTGTCGCTTCCGGCGATGAATAGATCCTGCGTTAAGTACATTGATAATCCATCCTAAATTTTCACTGTCTTTGAAAATTCTATCCGCCATGAGAAATTAGTTGGTGCTAACAACTAATTGACTCTAATATGGTCCGTTTCTAATAACTTTTTCATGAACAAGGGCTTCAAAGATGTTAGGTCTAATTAGCTTTACTAATACAAGTTCTCTATGGCAGTTTACCTAATATATAAAAAAAAGAACATATCTAATGATATCTAATATTATAATTAGACATGCCAGGCAACTCACCAACCGATTAATTTAATACTAGTGTTGAATATCATAATCTTATAATTAATAGATGAAAGACACAACATCAATCGGGGAGATTGCCACGTCCCTTTTTCTTAAATGGTTGTCGCTTTCTCCTATGTATTATCATATATTCAACGACCCCTCAAAGTTTATTATAACCAGGGAAAATGCGATTAACAGAAACCATGCTTTATGCATTGTTACTATGTAAAAGCTTTAGGTACCGTGTCGATTTTTATCTAACCTACGCTAATGGGTTTGCTTAGTCAAAGAAATAAACATAAATTCGTGAATCTGATCGCGCCATTCTATCATTATCGATCACAATCTAACAGCAAAAATTGGAAGATACTCCCCCATGCATAAATTTTACCATAACCAACTTAATGGAGATTCTTTAAGAGTCCCTGTGAATTATGGTGATCTAGTTTCGATGCTATTTAGATGTTTAGCAACTGAAGAAAGAAGCATGTTTCACAAAATGACGACTTAGACAATTAGTCTACACGATTCATAAGAAAATGAGTGATCGCCTCAAGTTTAAAATGAAAAATGACCAAGTTCTCTTTGTTTTGCAAAATGTGTGGAACAATCTAGTGATATAACAAGATATGATTGAGTCTACGACTGTTTATGATCTATATAGGTAGCTATAGCTTGATCATGTGTCAAATCAAAATTGGATTCGAATCCACTAGCAATAAATTGTCTTGTCACCAGAAACAAAAGTTCATGTACATACCTACATATGAAAACACAATTTTTACTCTTATAGAAAGGCATGGAGTAGCTAATAGATTGACAAAATATCGTTGTCCATTGAAGTAGTAATTGTGGCTAATGTTTTGCAGTGGAGTTAAAGGCATATAAAAACCCCAATTTCCCCTCTTATAATGGAGAAATAATGGAAAAATTTCCGAAAACTGACAATAAATGTTTTAGCTGACTTTTCAATAATTATGTTTGGGAGCTCTGATGAGTACATGCTTCTTTTTAGTAAAGATCTCTGCTTCATGTTCTCTAAGTTTTGATCTTCACTTACCAGGATCATTGGCTTGATGCTTTGCCGGGTGAAATCGGAACCCTCCTCTTCGCACTGATCCAGAAGCACATCCAAGAAATCCCCGCTCTTCGATGATTCCGACGAGCCTGTCGCCCTTTCTTTCAAACGCTTGTCGATGATCTCGTCGAATATCTCGTGCAACCTCATGTAGGCCGGCTGGATGTGCCGCTTCACGCCTAGCAGATCGAACCGCCTGACCGCAGGGAAATAGTCGGACGGGTTCGGCTTCCCGGCATCCTCCATGATCCTCCACACCAGGTCCTTGAACTCCTGAGCCGTTTGGAATTCCGGGTCGACGATGTCAATCGAGAACATGGTGCTCGACATGAGGTTCAAAGTCGTGGCGAAGGCCAATTGGCCTATGTCGACCTCTCTGCCCGGCTCGCAGGATTTCTTGATGTGGGTGACGAGTTGGTGGACCTTCTGGTGGCGCAGGTGCTGGAGGGCGTCCAGGCGCTGGGCGGTGAACATCTGGGTGCTGCACACGCGGCGCCGTGCCCGCCACTGCTGGTCGCCCGGGACCCATGCGAGGGTGAACTCCGGGTTCGGCTGCGCCGTGATCACGTCGGGGACCGCCCGGTCAGAGAAGTTCTCATCGTGCTTCTGGAGGGTCTCCCGGGCGGCCTCCGGGGACGAGACGACGACGCTGGTCACCAAGCCGAGGCGGAGGGTCATGACTTGGCCGTGGCGCCTGGCCATGTTGAAGAGGGATTCATGGGGCCGGGCGCCGAGCTGGAGGAGCGAGCCGAGGAAGGGGAGGCCGGCCGGGCCGGGGGGGAGGTTCCTGGGTTTAGATGGGAGGAGGAAGGGTTTGAGGAAGAGGAGGAGGGAGATGAAGAAGAGGACGAGGTAGAGTTCCATTGCAGACTGCTGTGGCTTTGGTGATCGGAATTGGAAAAATCTCAACAAAGGAAAGTGAAAGATCGTGGGTGTCTTGTCGAACGATCCGTTCCGGTGTTTTTCTTTTTCGGCCTTGACTTGGTCTCGATTTTCTGTCTTTTGACGTTTCGCTCAAGTCGCCGAAGTAACATGGTGTTGCCACGCGTGGCGGTCACATTGGTGTATGCCATGATCGGGGAATGGTGGTGAGTTGACAGTACGAGTTGCCGGTCCAGGCCCACCTCCAACCGTCGTAGTATGTCGTTTGCATCATTTGGATTCTTTTGGGTTCGCTTTGAGTGGCGACACCAAATTGCATCACAGAATAATGGATTGCGATGGAATCGGAGTTTTTTTTGTTTAAAATAATGATTAAAAATCTAAATAATAAATTTACTTCAAACTTAGGTAAACAAAAATTTCAAATTGATATACTCATGATAAATTTACTTCAAATTAATTTTTGAGTTATAAAAAATCTTAAATTGGTACACTCGTGATATATTTACTATTTATTAACTTTTATTAAATTTTACTATAAAACCATTGAGTTGAATGATATATGATAATAATTCCACTAACACAGCAAGTCTACATGAAAATGCATATTAGTATCGGATACGTTTATTACGAGCGTACCAATTTGAGATTTTTGGTAACTCAAAAATTAGTTTATTGTAAATTTATTATAAATGTACCAATTTGAGTTTTTTGTGACCTAAAAATTAATTTAGGGTACAATTGTCATATGCGTACCGATTTAACATTTTTCGTGGTTTCAACCCTTTTTATTTTTTATTTCTTTCTAAATAGATGGTTTAATTAAAGGCTCACCCTATTCTCACCATCGAATTAGGTTCCATGTACAAACTGCATGCCGCTGTGATCACTCGGGTTGAGGCTGTTTGAGGTGATCAGCCTCAGAGTAACCTAGGATTGAAATTGTGAGGTCTTGATGGAAACATGCGTTAATGAGAATAGGGCGGTGCAAGTATAGAGAAGGACTAATGGAGGAGAGCGAGAGATAGGTTATTAATTACAGTTAACTAACTGAGATTGATGGAAAACTAAACAGCGGTGACTAGCTACTCGTGGCCTGGTCCGGAAGCCATGGGGTTGGTAAGGGTGATCTACCCAGCCAAGCGGTGGCTTTGGATTCGCATGTGTGGTGGTGTGGGCAGCTGCGGGTGTCCGCGAAGAGGGCGAACTTGTTAGAGAACGTGAGTGTTGGTGATGAATGATGGTGGAGGCAACGTGTTGGCGAAGTGAAGATGATTGCCATGAGAATCTCAATGGTGGTAAGGGGTCTGTGGCCGTTGGTTGGAATTTGCTTGTGTGGAAGTGGACCCGTAGCTAGTCTTAGGTTTCCAAAAGATGGTTTTTGAAGAGGATTGTAAATTTTCCTCGTGGATCTAAGATAGACGAAGAAGATTGGGTGAAAAAAATAAATTCGATAAACTTCTATAGAAAGATCTCATTGAAATAGATCAAGTCTGATGTAAAATGATCCACTTACTCTTGGCCATCATTAGTTCAAATTCTACCTAGAATAGAAGAAATAGTAGAAAGCATATGCCAGAAGCCAAAGCCTGTTGATACATTTTTATAATTGTTTGCCAAAAAAGAAAATGATGAACATGGCATAAGCTATAGAACTAGAAGAAGAAGATGAACGTATCAATGCATGGGTATTTTCGTTGTTCTTCTTCGTGCGGGTGTAGATGGAGCCAAGATAATACAAGGATGGAATTAGCATTGCCCTAATTGAAAATGTAAAGAGAATTCGTAAGACCTTTTCGAAACTTCGTAAAACAGAGGCAGAGAAACTTTTTAAGAATTTGCCCTCCTTTCATTTGCAAGATTATTTTCTAATGTCGAGTTTAAGAGGGAAAAAAGAACGGTTACCGTAGTTTATCTCCTAGATTCATTAATCAAACCATATTTTCAGGAAACAGTTAGCACAAATTTGGACTCTTTCTCCTGCAAAGATATTCCTTTTACAGAAGCAACAATGGAAGGTAAGGAGAAAATGGCATATGGGCCTTGGTTGCGAGCAGAGGTTAAAATTCCTAGCCCCTATTGGGTTACCTTTTATGAATCTTCTGGGGCACAGCATGACGAGGTAGTTCCTGAAACACCATCTCCTTCTCCTGTCCTCCCTGCGCTTCCACCTTGTGAGGGTACATCCTTAGCGGTGCAGCATCCTCCTATCCCCACTATACCAGCTGCAACCATCTCAGAAACTGCACAGGATAAATCTTTGTTAATACAGAAGGATAAGAAGATACAGGCAATTCAGTATGTTGAGCAAGGATCAAGTTCTCAGCATCATACAGCAACTATTTCCACTTTTAATACTTTACCACCTACCATACCTCTACTGTCCACTGCAAATCTCATCTTACCCGTACCACAGGACACTATCAGATCTGACTGTGCACAGAAACAAACCCCTCTACCATCATCAGAAACTGATGTCAATCTGAAAAAGAAGAAACATATCAAGCTATCAACCAAGGCAACAATTTCTAAGAAACAGAAACGTCATGCTCATTATCAGTTGTCTTCTTTAGTGCAGAATTTCGATGAAAAGCAGTTGATGGACACGCCTGTTATGTTAGTGGATGAATTACAGCAACGGGCTTCGGTGGCTGGCCCTCAACAGCCACCAATCGACAAATGAAGCTCATAAGTTGGAACTGTCTGGGCTTGGGCTCAGCCCTGACAGTTCGTGCCTTTAAGGCCCTAGTGGCTAAAGAAGAGCCTGACCTTATCTTTTTGATGGAGACTAAGAACAGGACTGATGTTCTTCAACGACTTCAAACTCGTCTTAACTTCCAGCTTTCTTTTGTGCTTGATCCTCTTGGCCTTGCAGGAGGTATGGCCCTTTTTTGGCATTCTCATCTTAGTATTTCCTTCCACCGTTCAGATTAGCATATGTTTGACTTCCTTTGTATTGATTCTCGTTCTGGACGGTCTATGCATGTCACTTGTCTTCATGCCCCTTCAGTTTATCAAGCACGGCTTCTTTTTTGGAATGAACTCAGACAGCTTGCACTGTCTAATACTCTGCCCTGGCTTTGCATCGGCGACTTTAATGATGTACTATACCCGTGGGAGAAAGATGGAAAACGACTAGCCGCTCTGAATAGAATGCAAGCTTTTCGAGAGGTACTTTATGATTGTTCTCTGGTGAACATTATTAGTAAGGGGTGTGCATATACTTGGATGAATCACAGGGATGGTGAGGAATTGATCAAGGAGAGACTAGATCGAGCTCTATGTAATTTGGAATGGCAAGAGATTTATCCTGACACAGAGGTTGTAGCACTTCCTGCATTAGGATATGATCACAGTCCATTAGTCTTATCTACAGATGGTCCTTCTAAGCATCGTCATCGATCCTTTTATTTTGAGGCGTTCTGGTTGCAGGAATCAGAATGTCGTGAGGTTATCTCTAAAGCTTGGACTTCAGCACACTTACCAAGGCATAAGCTACCTCAACGGCTATTTCAGGTGTCTGCAGCCCTCTCGAGATGGAGTAAATCTCACTTTTCAGTTCCCAAACGGCAAATTTCCTATCTCCAACAACAGCTCCAGTCTTTAACTAATAAACCCAATTGTAGTAATGCTATGCAACAAATTCAGCACCTCAAGACAGAGATTCACAAGTTATGGGAGCAAGAGGAACAATTTTGGGCTATGCGATCTCGTATCAATTGGCTAAAGTGGGGCGACAAGAATACTAAATTTTTCCATGCAACTACACTCCAACGTCGCCAACGGAATAGAATAAGGATGCTACAATCTGATGACAACAGTTGGGTTCGTGATGAGAATGATTTAAAGCATTTGCTGGTCACCTACTATTCCACCCTCTATCAATCCATTGGTCCTCGCAACTATGAGCCTATTCTTCAGCAATGTTTGCCCATGGTAACAACAGAAATGAATGAGCACTTAACAGCAGCAATCACACAACAAGAAGTTCAATGTGCAGTATTTCAATTGGGAGTAACTAAGGCCCCTGGACCTGATGGATTGAACGGTCTCTTTTATCAATCCTACTGGGATATTTTAAAGGATGAAATTTTTCTTGTGGTCCAGGATTTTTTCATGAGAGGCATCATGCCAAAAGAGCTTAATCAAACGATCATCACTCTCATCCCCAAGATTCCAAATCCAGAACGGTTAGATCACTATCGCCCTATAAGCTTGTGTAATTTTGCGTATAAGATCATATCGAAGATCCTTGCTAATAGACTCAAACCGTGGCTTGAGACCTTAATCTCCAAGGAACAAAGTGCCTTTGTCAGTGGTCGTCAAATCCAGGACAACATTCTCATTGTCCAGGAAGTGCTACACCAGTTGAGAACATGGAAGCGAAGAAGGGATTTCAAGGCCATTTTAAAAATGGATATGAAAAAGGCATATGATCGTGTGGAATGTGATTTTCTTAAAGATTATCTCCTACAACTTGGTTTTCATTCCCTTTGGGTGAAGTGGGTGATGGAATGTGTGACAACAGTCTCTTTCAGTATAAAGTTTAATGGGGAGCTTTTAAGCTATTTCCGACCAACTCGCGGACTCAGACAGGGGGATCCTCTTTCGCCTTATTTATTTATCCTCATGGCCAATGCACTATCCACTCTTACTCATCAAGCACTTAATATGGAGCATCTTAAAGGAATTCGTTTTAACAGGTTTTGCCCTACACTTTCTCACTTATTTTTTGCGGATGATGCTATATTTTTCTTAGATGCCAAGTTGATGGAATGTCAAAATCTATCCAATATTATCAGTCAATATTGTCTAGCCACTAGACAGGAAGTCAATAGAAACAAATCTGGAGTTTTCTTTAGCAGAGATTGCCCCATGAGCCTACAGGAAAATTTATCTAATGCACTTAGAGTTCCCTTGATGATTAGAACAGGCAAATACCTGGGCATACCATCAGATTGGGGTAGATCAAAAAAGGAGATGTTTGCCTGGATTTTAGCCAGAGTTGATTCTAAGCTAAATGGTTGGAAAGAAAAGCTTATCTCCAAGGGCGGTAAGGAGGTTCTGATTAAGGCTGTTGTCCAAGCAATTCCTCAGTATGCTATGGCTATATTTAAAATACCTACTTCTATTTGTAAATCTGTGGAAAGGAAAATTGCACGCTTCTGGTGGCAAAATAATAGCACTAAACCTGGTATTCACTGGACGACTTGGGAAGCGCTTAAACAAGATAAAATTCATGGCGGCCTTGGCTTCAAGGACCTTTTGGCTTTTAATAGAGCCTTACTTGGAAAGCAGGCGTGGCGTTTAATTCAGGGACCTTCATCCATGTGGAGTAAACTATTTAAAGGTCTCTACTTTCCATCATGTGCATTTACACAAGCTCAGAAAGGTTGTCGACCGTCCTGGGGTTGGCAAAGCCTGTTAGCCGGAAGAGATGTTATTCTACCTAATCTTAGATGGGCAGTAGGAGATGGCCGCAAGATCAATCCGAGGACTGATCCTTGGTTACCAAGAGGAATATTAGGTGGTCCAGCTCAAAGAGAAGAACCCCTGTTGTTAGCAGATTATATGGATTTCAACCACAATACATGGTATGAGTCCCTATTATGTAGATTTTTCGATGATTCCATTGTGAAGGAAATTCTGACCATTCTAGTCAGACCTAACTATATTTCCGATCAACTTGTCTAGTCTGTATCTACTGATGGAACATATTCTGTTAAGAAGGGGTACCAATCCATCAGACAGAGTCAAACAGCCCTAAATGGCATTTCTCCCAATGTACCCATTATTTTAACTCATGAACGGGAGCTGTTATGGAAACGAATATGGAAGCTACAGATTCCTCCCAAAATTCGCCTATTTCTCTAGTCTATCAGCCATGAGTCTCCACCGACCAAGCTTAATTTATTTCATCGGCACATCATTCCGGACAGTATATGCCCTCTCTGCTCTACAGGTACACTAGAAACAACAGCACATATTTTTTTATATTGCCAATGGACAACAAATATATGGTCTCATCCCCAAATCAATATCCAGATTCCTACAATACACATAACTCAGCTTCGAGATTGGCTTGGAAATTTGCTGTCAAATAATCAGAACTTACCTGATTTCGAAGTGATCGTTGCAATCTTGTGGAACATATGGAAAGCCAGAAATAATTTCATCTTCCGGCACCACCTTCCCAATCCACGTAGAGTGGTAGATCAGTCTCTTGCAATTGTTCGGACAACGCAGTCGTCCTCTATTGCAACCGGCACCGCGAATCACTCACATATCAATCCAGTAGAACTTTGGCGACCCCCAGAACATGGAACCCTGAAAGTTAACATAGATGGGGCATTTCAACTGGGAGGTTCTGAAGGGACCATGGCCTGCATCTTGCGGGATCATCATGGGAGTTTCATCGATGGACTTACCCGACGTTTTCCAGCTTCGTCGGCCTTGCAAGCCGAATTCCAGGAGCTGACGATAACCCTTCGCTACCTGATGGAGAAGAACCGAGCCTCTGATCGACTCGTGATTGAATCAGACTCCAAAATTCTCGTTGATTCGGTGATGAGCCTACTCGATCCGCCATGGGAGGTTCGCTCTCTATTTGCTGAAGCTGCAGCTCTTCTTCGTGGCTTCTCCAATTTGGGAATTAGGTTTTGTAAAAGAGGGGCCAATTCTGGAGCGGATTGGGCTGCAAAGGCTCTTAAGTCCGGTTCTCTTCCCTCTAACTGGGCCTCCTCGCCTCCTTCTGCTTTGTTAGATATCTTGTATGCCGATGCTCTAGCGGCTAATTGTAATATTCACTCTTCCTAATTAATATTAGTTGCTTTTCTGACCAAAAAAAAAAAAAAAATTGGACTCTTTCTCCCCAAATGAAGATACAGTGCCCCTTATATCTTTAGATTATGTAGCTAACTCAACGTCACTTCCAGTTTCAAACTTTGGTACAGAAGGTTCAATGACATCAATGAATTCTAGCCATGTATTATAAAAAAGAGAGAGAGGATAGAATAGTAACTGAATAGGGCAAGCAATGGTTAAACACATCACATAGACACAAGCACGTGCTAGAGATAGAGACCGCTTATAAAAAACATAAAACTCTGCTATCTGATGATAACACAATGCATAGAGTCTAACACCTCCCTTGATACATAGCTAACCTAATCCGATGCCCAAAAGGCGATGCATAATTCATCCCAATCGTTTCTAAAGTTTTAGACAGCATTTTTCATGGGTTGCTTGTCTATAAACACATGGCGACAATTCTTTGGTGTTAGTCAACAATCAATGCAAATGTTGCCCGATAAAACATAAAAACACACTGAAAAACATTGCCAAAACTATAAATCTGAAAAAAAACCCAGAGGAAGACCACTAGCCACTCATTTTTTTTTTATGAGAGTTCACAACATATTAATAAAAACAGTACTTTCATTTGGTACACTAAATGTGTAAAAATAAATAAATTATTTACACAAGCAGGGTTTAGAAGCCGACATGTGTATATTTCTTAATTTTGGTGAAAAAAATTCATTTCATTGGTGGATGAGATTTCCATATTGTGACTGTTTGTGTAGAATCTACTTTACACGGACAGTTTATTTTATATAATTTCGTAAAAAATCAAGAATTGATAGTCAATGAAAAAGCGTCCCATGGTGGAGTCTTTGGAGACGTTTCCTTGGGACAACGCATCAGAGATTAAGAATTCGGATACGCAAATAGAATTAAGACTTAATGGAAAAATGGAATTCTAAGGTAATTAAGCCTCTGTTTGTTCACAGAAACTAAATGATTTGAAAAATATTTTCCTTAAAAATGATCGCTAGTATTACATGAAATAAATATTTAATAGAAAATATTTTACCATTGATAACAATTTAAATGTAAACATTTTCGTGGACAATAACAATATTTCTTCTTTATTCATTTTTGTAAGCGATACAAACAATCACTTTGAAGAAAGTATTTTCTAAATCATTTATTTTCCTTAAAACAAACAAAGTCTATGACTCTAAAATTAAATCGAATATCTGCTGTCTATTATAATTTCAATTCAATTCTTTAAAAATTCTAAATTGTGCTTCCTTATATTATAGTTTTCTGCCTTGACACTAGGCTTTAGATTAGTATTTGCTGCCTGAATTCTACATATAAACCACTTTAAAATAGTTTCAAAACTATGAACTAATTTGATTCACGCACTCTTGCCAATCACTAGTTCAAACTCTATTTTGAATTTGAAGAACTGGCAGAAAGTATATGTCAGAAGCCACAACTCGTAGATACTTTTATATATGTTTACCAAAAGAAAGGAAATAATGAAGAAGCTAGAGAACAAAAAGAAGATCAACTTATTTATGCGTGTCTATTTCATCATTCTACTTCATTACGGTGTGGATGGAGCCACTACAAGAATGAAATTAGCAAGATCCCAATTGAAATGTCAAGAGAATCCTTGAGACTTATTTGAGGCCTTGGGAAACGGAGGTGAAAAAACATTATTATCAGAATTTCCCCTCCATCCATTTGCTAGTTTGATTTCTAATGACTAGTTTAAGAGGGAGAAAAGAACGGTTTTGCCTACCTTAGCTTATTTTCCAAGATTCAATAAATCAAACCAATATTTTTAGGAAATACTTACCACAAATTTGGACTCCTTCTCCTTGAATATAAAATACATCTAGGGACAAGTTTAATGGAAATCCTAAAATTTATTGCAAAAGTGCTATGGAGCTCTAAAACTTTCAAAATATGTAATCGAGTTTTAAAACTTGTGAAATATATACAATCAAAATTTCAATTGTCTAGTTTGGTTAATAGAAAACGTTGCCGTGATTTTTTTTATATTACTTTCTCTTTGTTATGTGGCGTTAATGTTTAAGTATTAAAACTATATCATTGATCCAAATCCTAATTTTTACCTGGTCTTAATTAAATTAGGTTAAAGAAATCCAAAAGTTTTATCAACAAAAAAAGACAAACAAAAAAACAACAAAAAAAGGTTATAAGTATGTGTATATATATGAACCGCCCGTAGAAGGAGGGCCAGGTCCTCCGCTTTATTTATTTATTTATTATTTATTAATTATTTTTTTAGCTTTTTTACTTTTTTATATTATTTACTAAAATTTACGTTAGAAATGGTGATTTTGATTAAAAGGAAATCGATTTAGTGCTTTAGTTAACCTTAACGCTATGTAAGAAAAGAGAAAATAATAATAAAAAAGTCACGTTAGCATTTTCCATTAACAAAATTGATAAATTTAACGAAAGGGAGCTTTTGCTCCTATGAGAGCATATGTGGTATGTCCATTTGACATATGGGGATGGTGGCCTCTACTGATGTGTTCCTTATTTTAACATGCCAATGCCTGCACGTCTCACATGTGTAATTCCCCTTGTATCAGAGGAGGGAATATCCTCTTGGTGTTTTTACGCCCAAAGGATGCCAAGATATGCAAGAGGCTCAAGACGAAGCAGTTTTAGAACTTATTCATGTCTAATCTTACTGGGATATCCCCAACCACAAAATCTATTGAGGCATGAGAGTTGCCTCTATCTCCTTAATTTAACACCGGGGGACACCTCCGATGAAGGTTGACAGCAATACTTATTCCTACCATAGTGATGAGCCCCATCATTTTGCAGTAGGAGCATTAGGGGTCACCCTCCCCTGGAGGCTTCTCCCCTCTATTTCCTTGTAGGCCTTTTAAGAACTTGCTTAGGTCTTCGGTTAGAAATGGTGATTTTGATTAAAAGAATGTCATTTTAGTGCTTTAATTAACCTTAACGCTATGTAAGAGATACAAAAAAAAAAAAAATCAACTTAACATTTTTCGTTAATCAAGTTAGTAAACTTAATGAAATGACTTGATCACACTTTTTGGAAATTTTGAGATTCAATTGTACTTTTGTTATAAGTTTTAGGATTTTTAATGTATTTATCCCTTTATATTATGGAGCTAACTCAACGGCACTTTCGGTTTCAAATTTTAGTACAATGTTCAATGACATCTATGATATCTAACCACATGTTATAAACATAACAACGATTGAATAAGGCTAACATATTGTGAGATTTTGTATTGCCAACTATTTTAAAAGCCTAAGCTATTAGATGAATGTGTTGTATTATATTTAATTACTCTAACACTCTCCCTTATGCATATTGTGGTCTTATATACCTAGTACTAAGTGTGGAAATTTTATGTTATCTAAAACATGTTATAAATAAAAGAGTGATTGAATAAGGCTAGCATATTGTGAGATTTTATAGAACTACCGTCGACTGTTTTAAAAACTTAAACTATTAGATGAAAGCGGTATATTATATTTAATTACTCTAACATTCCCTCTCACGCTTAGTTAAAAGCTTAAACTATTAGATGAAAGTGTTATATTATATTTAATTACTCTAACAGTCCTTCTCATGCTTAGTTTGATCTATTATGCCTAGTACTAAGTGTGAAAATTTTAATTTGAGAGACAAATGAGATCTGTAAAGATTCAAACTCAAGACCTCCAGTTTTGATATCATATTACATTTTGTGGAGTCACAATAACTATTCTAAAAGTTTAAGTTATTAGATGAAGGTGTTGTATTTTATTTAATTACTCTAACACATATGATTATATCAATGAATAAGCACATCACATAAATATGCACATATATCGGGGGTGGTGACTGTTTATTAAAAACTTATGACTCTTAACATCTACCCTAATGCATGGCTAATCTACTCCGATGCCCAAAAGGCCAATCCTTCCCGGGCTTTTCGAAAATTAAGGCAAACTTTTCCGTTTGCTTGTCTATAATTACATGGCAATGGTTCTGTTATATTAGGCAACAATCAGTTCAAATGTTGCCTTTAAACCGTAAAATCATACCCAAAAACGTAGCCACCTAGCTCCGTCATTCTTTTTTATATTAAATTTCACTAGTTTTAACATGTTAACTCAAAAACACGATATTTTCCTTTTGGTACACTAGCATTAAAACATTAGTTTCATAAGTAGGGTTTAGGAGCTGACATGTATACAATTTTTAATTTTAGTGAACGATTTCATTCCATTAGTAGGTGAGAGCTTTCATTTTGTAAAAAAGTATTTTACACATAGCCGGCGTAACTTATATAAATTCATTAAAAATAAGAATCCGACAGTCAATGAAAAAGCAACACATGGTGGAGGACTCATTGGAGACGTTCCCTTTTGGGACAACGCATTAAACGTTATATATTAGGATACGCAAAAAGAATTTTGAACTGAATGACAACTTCAATTCATTTCTTAAAATAATATAAATCCCACTTCTTTTTTATTTTTTTTTATTTTTTTACATTTTCGCACACAAGTATATATATGACTTTTTTTTTTCTTTTTTTACTATATATGAATGTTCAAATTGATATGCACATAGACTATGATCTCACTGCCCAAGAAATTTTCCCATTTTTTGAAGGACCAAACCACCGCCCAAGAGTTGACCATTTTCACAGATTTGCACAGCATATCATGGTGATTCGATTCCTCTTTAAAAAGTATTTAATTGTTGCCACTAGGATTAATGTCTTTGCGAGAAACGCGCGTACTCAGACACGCGACCCAACTCTTCGGAATCGCGTATTCAATTTAAAGAAGGGTAAACAATAAAATATAATTAAATAATCCAATTTAAAATATCAAATCGAAAAAATATCCTAACATTATAGAGGCACGGATCAACCTAATACCATACGACAACTCAGGAAATACTTATTTGACTAATTCCTAACATTGGCGACAAGTTAGCTAAGGCAATAGAAGCCATGCGTACCACGAAATGACATGAAGATTTAATTATTATAATAAAAACAGAAATTAGGCAAAAATGGAGTTCTTTTAAAGTTTCATATGATATAACTATTTTTGTGAAATTAACATATGGTCAAGTCTTTCATTAGAAAATATGTACCATGATTGCGTCAAATAATTGCAAAATGGTGATTATTCTTGGGCCTAACTTGATAACTTGGGTTGGAGATGCTAACCATAGAAGAAGCATTCATCCTTCCTATTGTAAGTGTCATTCAAGTCATGCTGGTTTTCTTTTCCATTCTTCTCTCTTTTTTTTTTTTGGTTGAAAAGTCATGCTGGTCAAGCTAATGAAAAACTCTTCAAGAATGACGGTTTTTTCGACGTTAACTTTTGAATTAAAAGGTCTTCAACTTTACTGTATGTCGTCATAGTCATCAAGGGTGATTTTCAGGAGAGTAGAATTTTCAAATATTTCTGTCCACTTTTGACTTTTTTAAGCGTGGTGCGGTGTAGTGTTGGAAGTTCTAAATTTCTACTATTTCTGTTCACTTTGCACAAAAGTAATGAGAACTAAAAAGCAGGTTTATATCATAACCTAGATGTGTGACTCAAAGAATTTTTTTTTCCTTTAAATCGAGAGTGAATATTACAATGCCATTATGGCAAAAAGCGTGTCGCCTAAAAACCGGGAGGAAATATCAATTGCTACGGATCTAATGTCCAGTAGCATGTTAGATTAGAAGCTCAAAACGATAATTATGTGGGATGAGGATGCCCTTATTTTGAGAGAAATCATACAATCCCCCGTTATATTTAAGTTGACTACTATTCGATAATGCATTTCATTATTGAAAAATTAAGTCTTTAAGACTTGCCAATAACACGTGACATAAGTGTGACGGGAAAAGTATAAGAAAAGTCTCAAATCTATTGCATTAATGTCAATTTAATCCTAAACTTTTTACTAATGTCAATGTCATCATAAACCTTTTGACTTAATGCCAATTTAGTCCTAAATCTTTTAACGATGTCAATTTAGTACTAAACCCTATTAAATTAGTGTTAATTTAGTCCTAAAACTTTTTGATCTGGTGCCAATTTAGTCATTCTAGCTAGTTTTGTTTGGATTTTGCTGGAGTGGACCTCGGCTGGCTAATGTGGCATTGCCGACGCTAAAGTGGATAGTTTTTAGTGATATTTTGATTTTTTTTATTAATTATTTTTTATTAATTTTCTTTATTTTTTTCTTCTTTTGGGTGGTGGTTGGCTGACAAGCAATGGTTGGCCATCAAGCATGCTTGAGTGGGCTGGCTTTGCCTGGCCAAGGTGAAGTTGAGCCTTGGTGAGGGTTGGCCTCGATGGACTTGGCTTGGGCGAGAGGGTGAGGCAGCCTAGATTTGGTGAGGCCGGCCCTCACTCGGGCCATATCCAATGAGGTTGGCCCTTGCCTAGGCTAGGGTGATCTCACCAGTAATCTCCTTCGCTTAGGCGACAAGAGCCCTCGTGGAGGCTACCCTCGCCCAGATGAGGGTCGGCCTTGCCTTGGCCAGGTGAGGAGCTTGGTCGGTCATGGTCGGAGGTTGGCCAATGCCCAAGGAAAGAAGAAAAAGGAAGGAGAGAAAAAAGGAAAAAAAAGAATATAATAATAAATAGAAAAAAATAATAAAAAATAAAAAAAAAAATTATTAAAAATTATTTATGTCGGCATTGACAATGTCACATTAGTAAGTAGCAAAATTTGACCAAATTAGCTAGAAGGATTGAATTGATATTAATTGACACCAATTTAAAAAGTTTAGGACTAAATTAGCACCATTAAAAGATTTATGACTGAATCATCACCAAGTCAAAATTTTTAGAATTAAATAAGTCACATTAAAATTTTTAGAATTAAATTGGAATAAATGTAATAGGTTTATGATTTTTTCGACACTTTTCCCTAAGTGTCATGATTGTAGAAACATATGATGAAAATTTTTGCACTTTTCATTTTATGATAGTGTAATTTTGCGAAAGAATGCAAAATGTGGAAAAGAGATACAAAAGATACATATCATACATAGTACAAAACGATCTCGAGTTGGCATGATCATGAAATATTTGACATTACTTCCCCTCGAGATGGCATGTGAAGGTCTTGAATCCCTAGTTGGCTGGAGAGAGAAAATTTGATCTTGCTTAGCACCTTAGTAAACACATTTGCAACTTGATTGATGGTAGGTATGGCAAGATGTACGATGCTAGTGTATAATTTTTCTGGAGCAATATGGCAATCAATTTTGATATGTTTGGTGCGCTCGAGAAAAACTGGATTAGGGGCCATATGTTGGGCAGCTTGATTATCATAGACTTATGGTAGAATGGAGTAGGAGACAATGGTAAAATGCCAAGATCCCTTATTAGAAAGCTTAAACAAGTGATTTCGCGGGTTGTAGTGGCTATTGTATGATATTTGACTTCTACTAAGGCGAGAGAGAATGTGGTTTGCCTTTTACTCTTCCACGAAAGGGGACTTGAATTGAGAAAAATACAGTACCAGATGGCAGAATGACATCATAGTACAGCTGATCCAATTGCAGTCGGAGTAAGTTAAGTGTTTTGGTGGGTTAGATGATAAAACAAGAATACATTGTCTAAGGGTCTCAGATATCGCAAGAGACATGTTCAGCGTCCAAATCGAGTCTTTCTGGGCCGATGCATGAATTGACTTGAGATATCAATAGTGTAGGCGATATGTGGTCGTGTGATGGTAAGGTAAATTTACCCCGAGTGACAATAAAAGCTTTTGTTGTTGACTAATTTTTCTAAACTAAAAAACAAATGCTTTATATAAAATGCTTTTCGTATCATTGACCATCTGGTGAAACAAGCAAATTGTAAGTAAAACCACCTTAATGGGTGCACCTCTCTTCAAATAAGATGAAACTACGCTGGGCGAAAAAACTAAACAAGTTAATGTATGCTTTTCATGCGATTGAGTGGATATACTTTTAACCCTAACTTGAGAAGTACTTATCGGCTCGACATTGACTTGTTATCTCTCGTGTGCCCCTGCCGCGGAAGGGGGGTTGGTGTGGTTGACAAGGTTTCTCAAGGAAATAAGGAAAGGAGCATGGAACACTTGAAAAGCCCGTGGGCTCATCTTGTTAGTATTTCAATTTGGGAAATACTTTTGGGCCATCTCATTTTAACCAATCTCATTTCATTGCAATTGGGGTAGCAATTCTTGTCGTACCATATCAATTGATCTGTCTCATTAATTAGTATGTACCGGTTTCTAATAATGCCTGGCATAACTAAAGAAATATTGTCCAATAGGATGAATTATTGGTTTTTGTTGAAACATGTCAATATGTGTTGAGTGTTGCTCTTTTGGTTTCTAAGCTGAGTAGCCCAACAATGGCTGGATTTGCCTCTCCTTCTTGCTTTTCTATTAATTGTCTCGTGCGGGGGCCATGGTGGCAGTAAGTTAAGATGGGATTGGGAACTTCACAACCATTAACGATGTGGTTGTAAAGGCTTCAAACAATACCAATGGCATGAAGCGATACTTCTAGATAATATTAATAATAACCATCATCATCATTTTTGGTTAAGACTTCTTGATATATGTGTTCACTAGTGTTTACAAGAAGAATGTGTTGATCGTTGATAACAAGAAATATCTTATGATGATTGGAGATGCTGTCAACTGGACGGTGATCATTAGCAATCGAAGCATGGCCTATGGGATGACTACAACAAACTGCGCAATATTCAATAAGGCTTCCTCATTCGGATAAGGAGTTTTACTAGGATTTAATTCGTATATGCATTAATCGGAGCATTATGTTTCATCAAATGTCAATTACGAGTAGCATTTTCATTGTAAAATTTATCTCACGATTTCATTGTCCCTATCACAGTCGTGATGCAATCAAATCTTGTGGCGGTAAACATGATATTCTAGAACACAGCCGGGGCGTAGAAGGGCCAAGCCGTGGATGTCTACGGTAGAGGTGACATGTCAGTGGTCTATTGCTGCAATTTCGAGGCATCCCAAGACACCGTGACAGAATGTTTCTAGCAATTCAACCCATTATAGTTTCCAACCTCTTTTTTTTTGGGCTCTGTAGGCCCACTTAACCCATTATTTTTGTTTCCATGAATTTCTACGCTTTCGAAGTCCCTTTATTGGGCCATGCAATAAGGACTACGCAATATGGGCCGGAGACCATGAAGCTTAAATTAAGCGAAGGAGTCCAATTACTTCCAACTCTTAAACAGAAGCGAGACCCCTTAAGTGAACCCGCTGTAGGAATGGGGATATTTTACTATTATGTACATTTGAAAGATCTAGTATCTCTGTATCCACGACAGTAATTAAATGTAATTCTTCTAGTTTTTTCAACCTCTCAATAGAAGAAACCCCACATATTCACTTCTTAGATTTGAAATACCTAGTCTATGTAAATTTTCCAGTTTCCCGAGTTCTGCTGGCAATGGTATTTTTTCCCCACGAATGATTTCCAACAACGTACGCCGCTTGACTTGGTTTTGCTCTATCAAACATAGCTTTTTAGACTCCATCACTGACACCATACTTTTGGTCATCATCAACAGCCTGACTTCTTTTGGATCTGTATACTAACAGGTGGCGAAGTGACTTTAGCCTCAAAATACCGTGAGGTAGTTCAGCCATAACGGTACCTTTAAGGTCTAAGGTCTTCGAATGTACAAGATCTCCTATGCCATTCGAAATTTCATCTATGTTGCTATCCCTCAAGCTCGGGTACATGAGATATAGTAAATTGAGAATCTCATTAAGAAAAGAATTCAAAGAACCTTGAAGGTCTAGCACGTTTAGCCTCTTAACATGCTCCAGCAGCTTTTTAAGCCATTTTTGGGACACCATTTTGAAGACAAGTAGGGGGTGATTTTTTTTTTTTTTTAATGCTTGTGTGACTTCTTATACTGTCCATTGGCTGTGTAAGGATAGGCGCCATATGGTCTCAGGACATCCTTCTACTAGGTCAGCAACAATCATCGCGAACTCATCATTTTTTGACTTGGAGAAGATAATTTGATGTAGATGGTTGTGAACGTGGCAGGTTCTCACCCTCTCATAACCTGTTTTCTCCACCTCTCGAACAATATTACGATCTACTATTTTTTCAAGGGTTTCTTCTAGAATTATTTGGACCTTGTTTCTGTCATTCTGCTCAACAAATTTTTCTGCCATTCACAGCTGCATCGATGTGGAGCAGCTTATGAGACAATCCCATGGAAAGATGCTCAAGTAAAGGAGTCAAGCATGGACATCGTGAAGTTGGTCCATGCGCAGAGTTATCATCCTTCTAATTAGGCCACTTGTGTCCCCTTCGGATTGTAAAGCTTCTCCAAGTGTGCCACTCAACTTTTGCCATTCGACACTTTCAGGAGTGCCACTAATACCGCCGTGAATACCCATCAAAAGGTTAGACGTGGCAAGAATCGCAAGTGGCCATCCTCCGCATTTTTTTTAAAGATTCCGTGAGAAATACCTTTTAGAAAAGGTGGCTAGGCATCCTTGGAGAACATCTCCCGGCAAAATAGAGTGTGAGAATCATCCTTGGAGAGAAAAACATGTCTGAACTGGTGAAAGCCATACAAGTGTTGGGGGGCTTTAGGACGAGCACCGTTAAACTGTGCCCCTAGAGAATCCAAGAGAGCTTCGGATTTTGATGCTAGGCTGTTGACGCGAGTCATGACGATCACGCTTGAACAAGTTTGATCTGAGTCACTCCGGAGAGATTTGAACACATGCTCTTTGCCAAAGTCATTCAAGATAAGCACCCATCCATACTTGCTGTTCCTCAAGTCGACGTCATTCCTCATGCGTTTGAAAACCTCTTTGAGCTCAACTTGGATTCCTCGGTTGTCCTTCTCGATCAAATCCCATGTCAATCTAGGACTAACTAGTATTCAAATCATCATTTTATTCCTCTCAATCAAGTTTCGACCATTTCAAAACAGTAAGGAATCATCGTATAACGCATTCGTTTAACTTTTACCTATGATGAATTCCAAAGACTGTTCAAATTGTATCACATTAACTATTGAAATCAAGATCGTCAAATATATCCAGGCCGAAAAAGCGAAGTTGTTGACCCCCTGCCTCAAACGTCATCTCACATCATTAAACGCTTGTTGTAGTTCTAGATGTTTCAGACACTGTAACTCCTTCGAATGTTGGAGTGGATCTTCATTCAGTTGACTCCTCTTGAGGATGGGGCCTTCTAGTTTTTTTATTTTTTTTTTAAAGGGAGTTAACAATTGCAGAAGATATTTCAATATCTCTCTCATGTGTAAGTCACGGTGAAATCATGTGCAAACTCCTGAGGTTTAGCTCACGAGTTTGTAGTATCATCATAGATGCAACATACGCCAATCTAGGACAAACTAGTGTTCAAATCATCATCTGATTCCTCTCAATCAAGTTTCGACAACTTCGAAACTGTAAAGAATCATCATCCAACTCATTCGGTTAAGCTTGAACTAAGATGAATTCCTAAGACTTTTCAAATGACATTATCTAAGCTCTTGAAATTAAGATCCTTAAGTATATCCAGGCCTAAAAAGTGAAGTTGTTGATCCCTTTGCCTCAAATGTCATCTCACATACATCAAACGCTTGTTGTAATTATAGATGATTCAGATACTATAACTCCCTCAAATGTTGGAGTGGATCTCCATTCAATTAACTCCTCTTGAAGATGTGGGCTCTCTAATTTTTTTTTTAAAAGGGAGTTAACACTTATAGAAAATACTTCAATATCTCTCTCACATGCAAATCACGTGCAAGCTCATGAGGTTCTTGTAACATCGTCAGAGATGCAATATATGTCAATCTAGGACTAAATAGTATTCAAATTATCATCCAATTCCTCTCAATCAAGTTTCAACCACTCCAAAACAGCAAGGAATCATTGTACAACTCATGCGTTAAGCTTTAACTATGATAAATTCCTAAAGCTGTTCAAATTACATCACCTAAACTTTTGAAATCAAAATTGTCAAATATATCCAGGCCGAAAAAGCGAAGTTGTAGATCCCTTGCCTCAAATGTCATCTCACATACGTCAAACGTTTGTTGTAGTTCTAGATGCTATAGACAGTATAACTCTCTCGAATGTTGGAGTGGATCTTCCTTCCATCAACTCCTCTTGAAGACGTAGGCTTCTAGTTTCTTTTTTAAATAGAGTTAACACTTCAGAAAATATTTGAATACCCTCTCTCTTGTGCAAGCTCATGAAGTTTAGCTCAAAAACTTGTACTATCATCATAGTTAAAGCTTAACCGATGAGTTGTATGATGATTCATTAATATTTTGGAGTAGCCGAAACTTGATTAAGAGGAAATGGATGATGATTTGAATACTGATTAGTCCTAGATTGATGTATATTGCCTCTATGTTGATGTTACAAGCTCGTGAGCTGCATGTGATTTGCACATGAGAGGGTTATTGAAATATTTTCTACAAGTGTTAACTCGCTTAAAAAAAATAAAATTAGAAGCCCCACATCTTCAAGAGGAGTTAATTGAATGAAGATCCACTCTAACATTTGAGGGAGTTATAGCGTTTGAAGCATCTAGAATTACAACATGCGTTTGATGTATGTGAGATGACATTTGAGGTAAGCTGGTCAACAACTTTGCTTTTTAGGCCTGGATATACTCGACGATCAATTTCAAGAGTTTAGGTGATGTCTAAGTGAAATTGATGGAAAATCTGATGGCGGTAACTAGCAACTCGTCGTTTGGTCGGGAAGCAATAGTGTTGGTAAGGGAGATCTACCCATCCAAGTGGCGGCTCTACATTCTCATGTGCAATGTTGCGAATTAGCTGTGTTATTCGTGAAGAGGACGGACTTATTAGAAAACTTGAGTGCTGGTGATGAATGATGGTGAAAGTAACACGTTGGCGAAGTGAAAATGGTTGACACGCGGATCTCAAAGGTGATGAGGGGTCTGTGGAGGTTGGCATTGTGACGTTGGAATTTGTTTGTGTCGAAATGAACTTGCAGATTATCTGGGTTTCCTAAAGATAGTTCTTGAAGACGACTATAAATTTTCCTCATGGACCTAAGATTGACGAAAAAGATAGGGTTAAAAAAGTCGATACACTTCTATATATAAATCTCCTTAATATGGTTCAAGTGTGATGTAAAATGAATCACGAACTTTGACCATCGCTACTTCAAACTCCGCTTAGAATAGAAGAAATGGCAGAAGGCATATGTTAGAAGCCACAACTTGTAGGTACTTTTTATAAATATTAATTAAAAGCAAAAAAAAATGATGAATAGGGAAGAAGCTAGAGAACAAGAGAAGGAGATGAACTTATTCATGCATGGCTATTTTCGTTATTCTACTTCATTATGGTGTGAACGGAGTCAATACAAAAATGGTGTTAGCACGATCCCAATTGAATTGTCGAGAGAATTCACCAGACTCATTTGAGATCTTGTGAAATGGAGGTAAAGAACTGACAAAAAAAAAAAAAAAAAAAACGGAGGTAAAATAATATTATCTGAATTTCCCCTCCTTTCATTCATGAATTTAATTTCTAATGACCAGTTTAAGAGGGAGAAAAGAACGGTTTTGCCCACCTTAGCTTATTTCCCGATATTCATTAATCAAACCAAACTTTTCAGGAAATAGTTAGCACAAATTTGGACTCCTTCTCCTTAAATGAAAATACACCAACCCAATATATCTTTTATATCAAGGATAAGTTCTGTAGACCCATTCGTACATCCAATTGCTTTTGATTTGAATTATTTAGAGGATGCTTTAAATATTAATATTATATCAAATCAGAAAGATAGACAATCAAACCCATTTCTCGATTCAATAAAAGTTAAAAAAGTTGAATAGGGTCCCAAATAAAGAGATATATTTAAAAAGTGGGTCCGATTATGCCTATTCCTAATCCTAAATGGAATGAAACGATGTAGGGATCAATATGTAAACATAGCATCTATTTCGATATGCTCAAATGACCCATATGATAATGAGACTATAAAACCCTATTAATCCTAAAACTTGTCATAAAAGTTCAATTGAATCATAAAATTTTTAAAAAGCGTAATTAAATTTTAAAGCCTGTCTAATCGATGCAATCAAGTCTTTCTAATAAATTAGTCTAATTTGGTTAATGAAAAATGCTAATGTGACTTTTTTTTTAATTACATTCTGTCTCCTATGTGGCATTAAGATTAAATAAAGTAGATACCCCTGTGATATCCATGGAATGAATTCATTCCCCAAAATTAAAACTGAGAACCCGTGGAATGAAGTCGTTCATATGATCTACTAATGGAATGAATTTGTTCACCAAAATTAAAAGCTACATAGAAATTTCACAAACAATCCCTACGATCACTCCAACACAATAACGACAGGGGTTCGAACTAAATGCTTAGCAGATACCCAAGTAGTAGGGTCGCTGTTGCATTCCTTGTGAAGTCAACCCTAAAACTTGTTGTCTGATTCGCCTTCAGAGACTCTAGTGTACTTGGGTACGCGCCGATTGAGTTGAGACCTGTGATGGGGTCGATGACAACCCTATAAGATGACCTAGTAGGTCCGATGTTCCTCAGTGTCCTCGTCAAACTCACCTTCGTATCTGAATACTTGAACCTCAAGCTGATCGATGGATAGTTGAGCTGGTAATCTGGTATGCTCCTAATGCTTGAGCATGTGACCTTTTCTTTAACTATGAGCTGGATTTCGGAGTCGGTGTAGTTGAGCCCACAAAGGTAAGGAATGTAATCTTGTGGTCTAATGTCATAAATGAAAGAGCCCACAAAGCTGGATTTGCACTTGATTTGCACGTGATTTGCACGTGATTTGCACATGAAAGAAGGTATCCATAGGTGTTTATTCCTTTTGTTAGAATAGTGATGAAATTACCTCTCTACCCTCGTATCGCAGTGTCCAATTCTCTGTGATGTTGAGGTCGAGGTCGTTCAGTGTATACCGAGTCGACGTCACTGGGAACCTTGGTAGGTTTTGCTAGAATTAATCGAATATTCAAAAGCCTAATTTAAAGCGCCAACGATGAAATCAACTGGATTTGCACTTGATTTGCACGTAATTTGCACGTGATTTGCACATGAAAGAGGGTATAAAAATATTATCCATAGGTGTTTATTCCCTTTTGTTAGAATAGTGATGAAATTATCTCTCTACCCTCGTATCGCATTGTCCAATTCTCTGTGATGTTGAGGTCGAGGTCGTTCAGCGTATACCAAGTCAACGTCACTGGGATCCTTGGTAGGTTTTGCTAGAATTAATCGAATATTCAAAATCATAATTTAAAGCGCCAACGATGAAATCAACGATCATTGGTTAATAACAAAATAAGTCACATGCAGAAATCCTTGCAAGTAATATCACGGCATTGAAGTGCGAAATGAAGTAGACTTCCACTCTAGAAGTAAATAGATAAAAGAGATTTTATTTAATATCATTAAGCTCGAACTAGTCATCCGAGCTTAAAACGGCCACAAGTCACCGCAGTCTCTTCAGCACAAAATATGAAAGAAAAGTCAAATCTCAAAAGGGCGTGGAGGGGAGCTTGGGGTCGACCAGGAAGTGGCGGATGATCTGAAGAGAGCGCTCAGGGGCAAAAGTGGGAACTTGATGCCCCGCTCCCCTCACCGGCAGAAAAGTCAACCCTCGTACGTTATAGTCCAACCTCCAACCTAGAACCACACAAAAAAAAAATCCAATTTTCAGCAACCTGAAAAATAAAAAATAAAAAGGCTCACAAGCACAAATAAACAATTTAAATTCAA
Organism: Eucalyptus shirleyi; assembly: GCA_017140165.1. Taxonomy (NCBI): domain Eukaryota; kingdom Viridiplantae; phylum Streptophyta; class Magnoliopsida; order Myrtales; family Myrtaceae; genus Eucalyptus; species Eucalyptus shirleyi. The sequence goes on from CM029450.1 coordinate 18,161,088, forward strand.
AATATCGATTTATTTTACAGTGCCACCCTCGCATTGAATTTCGTCTGCATTTATGACGTGACTAAAAAATTTAGAGGCTATTCGCAATTTACCTCTCTACCATCATACCATGGAGTCCAATTCTCCATGATATTGAGGCCAAGCTTGTTCAGTGTGTATCGAGTGGAAGTTACCGGAATCCTTCCATCCGCGTCTCCACTGAATTTCAAAAATATTGATTAAATGGGAAAAAGAAGAAGAAAAAATTACAATCATAGCATATGCTAATTTAATTAATGTAATCGGTACCTATAGATCCACAGGCGAATGCCTCCGTCGATTAGTTTCTTCAGTATTGGGAGGACTGAAGAAGGGGAGTCTCCCCACGAAAGGCGCACCTCCACGCTGAATTAGCATTTGACGCAAAATTAGAAAAAAATTGATATATTTAAAATAGTCCCATAATCAAGAAAATCAACAAATTATAACATAATTTACCTGCAAAGCCTCCATGGTTGAGGGATTCGGGCGACGTTCGCGTGCAGCGCATGTTGCACATCGGTAAGGCTAAAATAAGCCATGGCGTGCTTCATGAGGCATGGGTCGTAGCCTACGTTATGGCCGGCGAAGAGTTGATCGAGCGGACAGGTGGCGGAGTACAAACTATCCATGTTAATCATCTCGTACAGTTTGTTGTACTCGTCAAGTAGGATGGAACAGTCTTTGATCAAATATCTGTTACTGAAGTCGCATTTGGCCTCAATTAAACTGTGGAGATCGTCTGAAATCAGTGCGTGCCCCCATGCATAATCGATCATCCCTATGAAATCCATCTCGACATTCATGTTTGGATTTCCTACTTGCATGTCAGAAATTTCACAATTAATTACTTCATTCTTGCGTTAGTGGATTTAACATGGAAAACCATTGAATAAAATCAAGCTTGAGTGCACATGGCAACGTTTCTATTCCGGGGAACTATTTCTTTTCAGAAATAGTTTTTTTCTTTTTCTACTTCGGGAACAATTTCTGAGTAAAATAAGGTATTTGGTAATTATACAAAATTTCTATTTTTGGAATAGAAAAAGAATAGAAATGCATTTGGTAAAAAATTATAAATTTTTGTATTTATTTGTTTTTTCTTCTTACTCACAAATTGCCAACCATCGCCTACCATCGCACGATCGCCACACGACCGCCGCACAACCGTCGCACGATTGTCGCACGATCGCCAAATGTCGTTGTCGATCGCCACTGCAGGATTGCCGCCCATAGCCCATCGGCTGTGGGAGGGGGCGGTGGTTGGTGAGTTGTGGGCGGCGGTCCTGCGGTGGCGGTTAGTAGTGGCGGTTGGAGGTCATACGGCGACAGGCGGCGATCATGCGGTGATTGGCCACGATAGGCTGTCGACAGACGGTGGTGGTCGTTGGCTGGTGGGCTGTGGGCAACGGCCGATGGGCTACGGGCGGCGGCAACCGTCGCTGACAGTTGCCAACGGTTGGCTACCGACAGTGACCGCGGGCAACAGGAGGTGGCCCTGTCGAGCAGCAGGAGGTGGCCGACGGTTGGTAGGTGGCTAGTGTCCGCAATAAGGAAGAAGAAAAAAAAAAATTATTTCTAGAAATTATTCTCGGAAACAAAAAGCTTCGTTTTTATTCCAGGGAATAAAAAAATAAATTGGTGTTACCAAATAGATTTCTGTTCTTTTTCTATTTCAAGGAACAAAAGAACAGAAATAGGAAGAAATAAAAACGTTACCATGTAGGTCCTTAGTTGAGAATTTGGCACGCACGATCACGCCTTTAAGATTAATAGAGGTGTCTGGAGTTGCGTTTTGATTCCCATTGTAGATTGCCTCGGCAAGCTGCGGTGCCAAGTGCCCTGAAATGGAGGGGAAAAACCGTTTACCACGGGCATCAGTTAATTAATTGAATGCTTTCTCCAAAAATTAAAGAAATTGATATTGGAAAAAACTGTAAAAAAAATTGATTGTAAAATTAGGGTCGATAACTACCTGCATAGCCGTCTCCTGCTATGTAGACATCGCTCATTCTGTACTGCGGAAACCTTCTTAACCAATTTATGAGAAATGCACGGGCATCTCTAGCTGTTTAATAATCGCATAGAAATTCACTTTCAGTCAATGAGCTTATCTCCCAAAATCTAATTATTAATTTAATTTTTACGAACTTGTATTGTCGTCGCCGTGCTCTACGGTGGCATTGCTGTACGAAAACCCGACACCAACGGGTGAATCGAGGAACAACAGATTCGCGGCTGCAAAAAGTAGGACAATTTTAAAAAATTTACTTATCTTCTAGCTGGGGAAAGAAGGAAAAAGAATTGAAATTACCTTCGTTCCAAGTAAAGTTGTTGAATCTCAGGGCCGGGCCGTCGGGCCCATTTGTCACGAGAAATGGGCCCAAGCTCTTGGGCCTCTCCGAACCCAACAGAACTGCAGCCTTGGCCTGACATAGGACGTAATAAAAATGTGGAGATCAATGAACTGAGGTAAAAAATAATCACTCGCTAATTTAGTTTTAAGTAAAAAATTCACATAAAAGTCAACCTCCACCAAGCCACAGGAGGAGAGGCTTTGCGTCGTGCCCTCCCTTCACCAAACCGACTAATTAACGCCGTTTGCTTCCTTCTCTCATGGCGTTCAATCGTTGCCAATGTCGCGACCTTCTCGAGGCATTAACTCGTAATGCGTCGTGCGAAGACGTGGAGAATTTACTCGGTGGAGCGGTAGAGCTTCGTGGGTGCGTTAAGCATGGGATCAACGCTAATTGACAAATCTCTCTCTCTCTCTTAAGGCGAATAATGGCGATCGTAATGCCAGAAACACTCTTCACAACTCTGTCTCTAGCCAGTACACAAAATTCAAATCCAGAGGACAACAAATGCTACATGTACAATATGCATGGCAACAATGGCAATGTTAGAGAAGAAAAAGATAGCCATGATACTTTGACTTGTATCCCAAAATTGCATTTTCCCTCGTTATGTTTCGCAATGGCCACCAGTGGGTATGCTGTTAGCTACATGAGGCCCTCAATCTAGACCTAATATACACAGGAGATTGTGCCCCGTTATTTCTTAAGGTGCCTAATCCCACTAAAATGAGTGATTTCAGGCCTCTTTTCTCGCTGCAGCATAATATGCAGGTTCGTATTACTTCCGTTATAGCTACAAGAATGGGAGCAGCTCTTCTTGATTCTGTTTGCCTCGATCCAACTCCTTTCATTAGTGGATGAAGATTGAGAGCACTTCTTTCTTCTTTGGTTGACACTTTGAATAGCTAGTCAAATGCTTTCTAGTGCAAAACTCAATAATTTTGTAGTATACTAGCAATATATATATTCAAGTACGATGATAATAAAAAGGATTTATTATATGAATCACAAGATTTTAATATCCTTGATGATCAACCGAAAGTTCGGATACTCAAATACGAAAAGACAAAAATTGAAGGAATACCTATGAACTTATCTCACTTATGTTGCTGTGCCATTTTTTTCGTTTGTTTTTTTGGGTCAAAATGTAGTTGTGCCATTAACCAGGGCAACATCTTCTCGCAAATGTAATTTTATGGATCCATTCGGACCTCTCTCAAGGGGAAGGGGATGAATAATCATCCAAGTTAAGACACGCCACATCTCTATCACACGTAGGCTTTTCTAACATAGTACAAACAAGTAAGGGATAATACCCTAAAAAACCCCAAACTGGTACACTTGTAACAAATTTACCCCAAACTATTTTTTTGACCACCAAAAACACAAAACTGGTATACTTTTGACAAATTTATCCCAAACTGGTACACTTGTGACAAATTTACCCTATGTTAGTTTTTGTTAAATTTTATTCTCAAATTATTAAGTTAAATGACACATGACAGTCAACCAAGTATACCAATTTAGGATTTTACGTTCCATTTGTCATAGTTTACAATTTTTATGATTTTTTTTTGTGGTATTAATCCAATTTAGCATAGGTATATTTGTCACAAATTTACCAGTTTAGGGTTTTTTGCAGTCGAATAAATTAGTTTGGGGTAAATTTGTCATAAATGTACAAGTTTAGGGTTTTTTATAATCAGTCAGGATAAATTTGTCACAAGTTTACCAGTTTAGGATTTTTCATGGTCAAAAAAATAGTTTGGGGTAAATTTGTCACAAATGTACCAATTTGGGGTTTTTTAAGGTATTAGCCCAACAAGTAATGACAGAGCTCTTTTAGGACATTTACTAGAATAACAACCGAGCACACAAAAATATAGCACGGCAATCTTATTATCATCGCCAAATACATAGCTTCTAGCGAAACAGAAATCGTAAAATTCATCCATAATTGAGAAGAGAGAGCACAAATCTCTATAACCTGTTATGAGTTTAACACAACTTTGCCATAGGTCTGGATGTCGAAACCAAAACCTTTAAAAAAATAATGCGCTTAAGTCAATTTTAAGAAATTTGCACAAATCATCCAAGAGCCGCATCACTCTTCGCTATTCCCACCCCCAATTCACATTATTACACATAAAGTTTGTGCATGTACGTTATAATATCTTATAAAGTATGTTTTATGGTGAGAAATCTCTCGAGCAATGTCAGGAAGAGTGCAGAGAAGCAACTTAAGAGGAGAAGGCCATGGGAAAAGAAAAATAAGAGCGGTTACGGCAACAATGGCGAGCCAGATGAGAGCAATCTCAGGTTCGGGACATTTGTACTAGGGAAAATTATCGAAAAAGCCCTAAAATTATTATACTTTTGATACTTCAATACTAAACATTTAAATTTTACTAATTAAATCATAAATTTTTATTATTATTTTTATTGAGTACATCTAGTCAACTTAGCTAGAAATCACTAACATTGACATGGACTATCTTACATGACATAGTTGGCATTAACACGGATTGTTTTTAGTAATACTTTAATATTTTTTGAAATTTTTTAGTATTTTTTCTTTTCTTTTCCTATTCTTTCTTTTTCCCCTGACGGCCATTGCCCAGACCTTGTTGATGCCAGACTTGTTGGGTTTGAGCCTTGCTTTTTCTTTATCCAGCCTTTGTAGGTAAGACTAAATCCCCCTTCCCAAATTGAAGAAAGGTATGCAACCTCTGAACAGAGATTCGCAAGATATTCCTTTTTTTTTGTCGGCCTAAATCGAATTGATCGCATACTTAAAATCGCATTTGAGACTTCACAACGTGCATCCCAATTGTTTTTCCATTTATCCAAGGAGTTAATTGTTGGTTGATATGATTTAAGATTACTTTAGAAGCTAGATAAAGGCAAATGTTCATATATGGCGTGAGCTTAGAACTGGTATTATGAAAGTGGAGTTCTTATTTATAGAAACCTTTATCCTCTTGTCAATTTCCTCTGGTTGATCGAGCCTGCCTCAGTCATTAATCATCATAACGTTGGGACTCAAACATGAACTTCAACTACTTATTGTACAACAAGACTTTATCAAAAGAGCTCTCATGTATAAATATGGAGAAATGAATTAAACATAACACATTTATTATTCATGTGTAGACGATTTTATCCATTTACGATACATACACAACGAATCTTATACAGAAAATTTAACTAGGTTGTTGTGTTTGAAATTCATCAACTCTACGTAAGAAGAATCATGCTAATTTTTTTTTTTTAATATAATAAGGATAACCGCCCAAATTTTTGTACTTCTCCATTGCAATGACCATAAATTAAAGTTTAATTGAATTTCCCGGCGGAGAGAAAATCTAGGTAACCTCACGAAGAAATAATGAAACCACCGGTCAAGATAAATACTAGGTGATAAATGACGATATTCTCAAAGGCAAATTCAAGCAGTGAACTGTGTCAATGCCCTCTTGGTTCAATGATCCGGCTAGTTCAGTCCGTCCTTTTGAATATAGAAATTACACACACTCCTTGCGATAACTAAAAGACAACGGCGACAGGGATTCGAACTGAATGCTTAGCAGATACCCACGTGATCGCGCCTTGAGCAAGGGCCGGGGTCGCCGTCTTATTCCTTGTGAAGTCAACGCTGAAACTGGCTGTCTCGTTCACCTTCGTGAACTCTAGATTACTCGGGTACACGCCAATTGAGTTGAGACCCGTGATGGGGTCGATAACCACCTTGTAAGACGAGTTAGCAGGTCCGACGTTCCTCACCTTCCTCGTCACGTTAAACTTCGTCACCGAACTCTCAAAGCTCAAGCTGATCGATGGATAGTTGAGCTGGTAATCGGGTATGCTCCCAGTGCTCGAGCATGTGACATTTTCTTCAACTATGAGCTCGATTTCGGAGTCGGTGTAGTTGAGCCCACAAAGGTAAGGAATGTAATCTTGCGGTTCGATGTCGTAAATGAGACCCGGGTCAACAGCCTTTAATGGGTTGACATGTCCGGCGCCAGTGGTGAATATGTTTGCTGGATTGAGCGACTGGTCCAAGATGGGTTGGCCCCTCGTGTTGGAGGTGGAGGCAGTGGTAATGATGGCGGACTTGATGGCCGCTGGCGACCAGTCGGGGTGTGCGCTCTTGAGCAGTGCCGCCACACCACTGAGGTGGGGGCAGGACATGGAGGTCCCGGAGATCACGTTGAATGAGTGCTTATCGTCCGTAGAATTGTCTAAACTAACTGGCCAGGAGGCGAGAATGTTCACACCCGGGCCGATGATGTCCGGTTTGAGGATGCCCTGGCTTTGGTAGTTGGGGCCACGGGAAGAGAAGGATGCTACAACCGGGGCGACCGATCTCCCGATGTCAGTGCCTTTGAATAGGATCGTGGCCTTTGGCGCTGAGGTGGTGTTTAGGTAGCTCTTGATCTCTCTCCCCGCGTCATAACCCACATGGACAGCGGGTAGGACATGCTTATCGGCAACGGTGGTGGCTCCCTCCAGAGGACCGTTCACGAGGATCATGGCCGCACCACCTGCATCCTTGACCTCTTGACCTTCGTCGACTCGCGGAATACCGCTGGCTACGGAGCACACGACCACTTTTCCTTTGAGGTCCGAGCGGTCTTTTAGTGATCCGGGAAAGCAAAAGGCCGAGGAGTTATCTCCGTTTTGTGCTGGATCAACCAGGGGAAGTAGCGTCGAATCGAAGTCTTGCGGTTGGTACAAGGTCTCCCCATCGAACTCCTTCTCGTTCCCCAGCCGCGCCGTGGCTTTTATCCTGCGGTCTATGGTGCTGGCTCCCACGTTGAGAAGCCACGGTGCCTCGTTTGCCAATGAGTAACTGTATGGCCCATTATTCCCCGCGGAGCTGCTCACGAAGATGCCCTTTTGGACGGCGGCAAATGAACCTTTTGCAATCCCATCCTGGAAGAACGGATAGGAATCTCCTCCGACAGAGAGGGAAATTACATCGACACCGTCCTCGATGGCCGCATCGAACCCAGCTAATATGTCGGCCTCAAGGCACCCCCTAATACCGCAAACCTGGTAGATTGCCAAATGCGCAAGAGGCGCTATGCCTGCGGCCGTGCCTTTGGCATTACCGAGTGCGCTGGCATTCTTCACAAAAGCACCCGCAGCTGTGCTGGCAGTGTGTGTGCCATGGCCCACATCATCAGTTGGCGGATAGATCCCGCCGTAAGCGAAGGACCTCGCACCGATGAGCTTGTTGTTGCAGGATGTGTCGTTGAAGATGCACTTGCCCTTCCATTTGGCCGGGGGCGGTGGCAACCCCTCGCCGCTGAAGGAAGAGTGCTGGGGAGATATCCCTGAGTCCAATACTCCGATGATCACGCCCTTGCCGAAGTTGGAGTCCTTCCAGAGCCCAACTTCTTGGCGCAATCCCAAGAACTCGGGGGTGTGAGTAGTGTGTAGAGAGAGCACCCTCTCCGGACGCACGTACAAAACACCGTCCCTGTCCCGAATGGCTTTAGCTTCCTCGGCGGTCAATTTGGCCGCGAACCCTGATAGCGCATGTCGGTATGAGTGAACCATTCTTTGCTCTTGGTTAGAGCTGGTTGCCGTGGTAGGTAAAAATGACCGGTATAAAGCATCCAGATCCTCCGAAGTAGCAACATGTTTGTCCGTTGGCTTTCGTACTTGGATTATATAAGTTGACAACGAGCCACCCGAATCAGCTACTGCAGTGGCAGTATTAGCAGGGGAGATGCTTAGAATGCAAATGAGACCAAGAATGACAATCGTCAAGGTGGTCGCAGACAATCTGCATTTCTGGTCTTTCATCTCGAAGTTGCAAAAGAAAGAGGGAAGCTTTTTACTTCTATTTTCTGTGTTAGATAGTTGAACATGGAGCACATATATGTATAGAAGCAAAATGAAGAAATGGCGTTGGTCTCATGACCCTCCAGAAGCGAACAATGGTAGTTTTTTTTCTTTTGAAGGAAAGGATCATTAGTCTTTTTTATTTCCGAAAATGCACATGCATTTCCATGTAAGAATTGAATGCATAAGACCAATTATTACGGTCAAGAACAGGGCACCGTCCATGCAAATTCTCTAAAATAGACTAATTTATTAAACGAAATATAAATATGCAGATTTAACGTGCTATAGCGAGACGCACTCTAAATAAATTACTTTGCTCAAATCAGCTTCTAAAGGAAAGGATCCTTAGTGATTTAATTTCTAACATGCATTTGCATTTCCACATAAGAATCGATTAAGACCTATTATAATCCTCAAGGACAGGGCACCGTCCATACAAATTTTCTAAAATGGACTAATTCATTATATGAAATATAAATATGCAGAGTTAACATGCTCTACAGAGATGCACTCTAAATAAATTACTTTACTCAAAGGAGCTTCTAAAGGAAAGGATCCTTAGTGATTTAATTCCTAACACGCATATGCATTTCCATGTAAGAATTGATTAAGACCTATTATAATCTTTAAGGACAGGGCACCGTCCATGCAAATTTTCTAAGATGGACTAAATCATTAAAGGAAATATAAATATGCAGATTTAACATGCTATACAGAGACGCACTTTAAATAAATTACTTTACTCAAATGAGCTTCTAAAGGAAAGGATCCTTAGTGATTTAATTCCTAACATGCATATGCATTTCCATGTAAGATTTGAGTTAGACCTCCTATAATCCTCAAGAAATTAAAAAATAACAAAAATATGAAAAATATTATATATTATTAAAAATTGTTCGTGTTAATGCCAGTGGTACTATGTAAGATGGTCAGCCTTCACATTAGTGATTTTCAGCTAAAATTGGTTGACTTAATTAGCAAAACATAAAGAGATTTATGACTCAATTGGTGATATTAAAAAGTTTAAGACCGAATTGGTAAAAGTGTAATATATTTATAACTTTTTAGATAGCTTTCCCCTTTTTAATTGAACCGATGTCGTTTTCAACCTTTGAATGAAAATTCAATTAAGTCCTCCCACCGATATCATGTTTAAAATTTCTGATGCGGTGATTTTCTCTTTTGTTTTGTTTTTTTTTTTTGTTTTTGTTTTTCTTCTTACCTTTGTTTTTTTTTTTCTTTTCTTCCCTTCCGTTTTTTTTTTGTTACACCTTATCTCTTTTCTCTTTTTCTCGAGTCTTTATTTTACACTTGTATAGACTAAAGCTCAATTTGTTTTGCAGAAAATACAACAAATTTTCAAAAATATTTTTCAAAAAGTTCATTTTCAAGAACACAACAATATTTTTCAATGTTTAACTAAAACTTGATAATGAATTGAAAAGTATATTCCAAAGTTTGATATGAAAAATCCGATTTGATTTTTCCAAATAAAAATACACTATTTGGGTGTTAGTAACGTGCTAAGGGACTGGAGATCTAAGTACGGGCACCATAGTTTTGGGTCTAGCCTTGATCAACCTCAACCTGGGCACCAAGGGTTGGGGCACTAGCACCTAGGTGTTAGGCCCACCCTTGATGGACTGGGGCGCGAGTGCCAAGGTACCAACCCAACCTCAATGGATGAGAACATAAGCATCGGGGTCCTAGGCCCAGCTTCAATGGACTTGAGCATGGACATTGGGGTCTCGAGCCTTGGTCTCAATAGACCTTGGCTCGAGCACTAGGGACTTGAGCCCAAGCAACAAAAACCTAGGCATGACATTTGTGGACCTCGGCTTGGGTGTTCGGTATGCAAGTTTGGGTACTCTTGTGCTTAGCCTTTGGGCTTAGCCTTAATGACTTGAGCCTTGGGCAGATTCACCGAGGTCCCATGCTGATCCTCAATGGACTCAAGCATAGACACTGGGGATTGGTGATGGGCATCGAGGTCATGGGCCCCACCTTAATGGTCCCGGCTTGAGTGCTAGATAGCTGGTCTTAGATGTTGAGGCCTATGAACCAACATTAGGTTTCCATTTCCAAGTGTAGAATTGTAGGTTTAAGCATTAATATCTAGTTATATTTTGGAAATGATTTTTGATTTTTAAAGAGGAAATCATTTTCTTGAATTTAAGCATAGGTTTTTCTTGACGATGACTTATTTTTCTAAGCGAACTAAATGTCGGAAAATTCAAAAAACGTTTTGTCAAAAAGTATATTGCATGAAAAAAAAAAAAACAATCCTTAACTTAATATGAAGAGCGCATTTGGGACATGTGGTCAAGTTCTTCACTTTCTCGACGAAATGAGGACAGGGGCATGAGGAACTTGGCACGAAAAATACAAACTAATAAGTCCGCCTGACTAGTCATTAATTATCTGTCTTGATCTTTTATTATTGGGTAAGTCTCGGTCCTTGTAATTTCATCCAAAAATATAACATAGATAGAACCTTAGGATGGTGAGATTCTATCTAAGGTTAAGAATCAACAATGGCCTTATAAAATTTTGTAGTAGGTATTGATATAGAAATTGAATATTAATCGAATTAATTAATGAATCGTAAAAGCAACATAACTATAACAACATTTCATTCTAAAAAATAGAATTAAGTAGGAAAACAGCTTTTGTTTCTGGATGTTGTTATCAGTCGTATTTTTGGTTGGCCCATTCAACAATTCTCGACATTTCAGTTGTTTTTCCCGGAATGTAGCCAACACTTCATTGACCATGCAAAATTTCTTGCAATTGTGAAGTGCAAATTAATATTTGCATCTTGGAAATGTTTAAATTTGCCTTTTCAACATCAGTCACGAGAACAATTATTAGAGTCAGCTAGATTATATCTCTAATGAATTTTAAATACCTTAAATGAGTTTTAATTTGTTGCTCACTGGTCATAACAAATCTTTTGGGACATTTATTTTATGTTGACCTAGGTTGAAGATAATTAATAAGTTTGCAAATTCAGTTCTAAGCTTATTTTATGAAAAATTCAATTCTAAACTTTTCAATTAAACCAATGCCGTTCTCAATCTTTAAGTGAAATTCAATCAAGTCCTTTTGCCCAAATCTTGCTTGCAATTTCTGACATGGTAATCCACTCATTGTCAGTTATCTTACGAGTCACAATTAGCGATCTAATTTGGGCCACTTTTCACGAGATGACCCCATTTTGTTTAACCACTGCATGGTAACATTCTTGTTTATTTGTTCTTTTGTTCTTTAGAATATAAAAAGAGTAGAAATTCGTCTGATGATGTCAGTTGATTTTTTATATTCACCGGAATATAAAAGTGACCAGGGAATGGATCTAGAACAAAAACAAGAAATAGAAAAAAAGTAACTTTTTGTTCCTATAATAATTTATAGAAATGAGTCAGTTTCTTTCCTTTTTTTTTTTTTTTTCCTTTTCTTTTCTTCTTCTTCCTCACCACCGAATCTCCGTTGCCCGCCGTCGTCCACTACCCACCATCCGCCCTAGCTATCTATCACTGCCATCCGTTGCTGCCGCCCAACGACCGGCTAGAGGAGGAAGAAGAAGAGAGAATAAATAAAAGAAAAAAAGATATATATATATATATATATAATTATTAAAAAATTAAAAGAAATTTTACATCATAAAAAACTTATGGGCTGTACCAAACATATTTATATTTTTTTTTTTCCTATTACGGGAATTTAAATTTTGTACAGTTACCAAATACGTTATTTTATTTAGAAACTCTTTTAGGTAATAAAAATAGAAGGGAATTATTTCTCAAAAGAAATTGTTTTCAGAAATAGAAATATTATCAACCGCATCCTTTATTTTTTGATTTTTTTTTTTCATTCTCTCTCTCTCTCTCTCTCTCTCTCTCTCTCTCTCTCTCTCTCTCTCTCTCCTTGTTACTACTCATCTTCTTTTCTCTATTTCTCGAGTTGCCACTTCCCACTTGTGCAACAATTGCAACTGAAGTAACAGCATTGAGCAGGAAGCATGTACGCCAATGGACGAGACTCACAAGCATATTGATGATCCATTTCTTATACTTAAAAAAAAGAAAAAGTAGCGATTATTTGTTTAATTTTCTAACTATTCTATTTGCGAAAAAGAAAATGAATCTTTTAATGCAACATCTATCACCGACCCATTCCATTCTAAGATTTCCTTTCTCTTAGATTCTGTCATACATATGAGATTTGTTAAGTAACATTATTGAAAGGTTTTCAAAGGGATGGAACGCTATATTTCCTGTCTTTGCCATATATTCTTAATACGAAATTCTAATAATCCAGGCAGGAAAAGATCAGAGAAAGTTGGTCAGGAAATCCTCCCCATTAGGCGTAGACTAAAAACTATTACTTAGTCATTTCTCCTTTTAAAATATAAAAGGGGGGAGAAGGGTGACTAGAACGAAGATTATCTACCCTAATATAGTCCACCCTTTGCATTGTGACTTCGGATATGCCTTGAAGACCTTGATTTGAATTTTGATGGCAGAGGACTTCTCCATAATCGATCCTCCATGCTCTTATTCCTGATCGAACAATTTTTGCAGCAGCTGAATTCTAGATCCGTGGATTGGTGCGATGGCAAGAAAAGATGGTGGGCACCAGAGAAGGGGAAGAGAGAGTGGTCTTTCGACGCAAGGGTAAATCCCATGAGAAAGAAGGAGAAGGATCTGCTCAGCAAATTCAAGGGCTCCTCGGCTCAAGGCGGACCTTCACTGGGACATGGTGTTCTCCCTGAACAAAAGGAAAGATTTGCTCTACGATATTTCGATCGATATTTGGCTATGTTGGAAGATACGAAAATAGATTATAAGCATTAACAACGGACGTCTGAACTACTTGGGTAGTTGGGCAACTTCAGCCAAGATCGATTCAGGTCTCAGCGGGACGCCTTTTCTGAAACACTTCGCAAATGCCCAGATGCCCTTAAGAGACGAGAAGGAGTGTCTGCTCTCAATATTGACGATAAAGCATCGGAGGAGGAAGGATCTGCCACCAAAAGGCACTGCGAAACAGGGGAGGGAAGTTCTGTCATCGAAAGTCCTCCAAGGGATTCAGGTCTGACACAAGGAGGTGATCCGGTCGGATTGCATGGTCATAAGGAGCAGCTGATCAGGTTGCTTCTTAAGGACAACTCTGGAACAACGGCATATGTTGGTTAGTGGAGGGTCCTTAGATAACCTACTGGAGGTCCTTTCCAATGACGACCGTCCGTTTTGCCTTTTGTACATGAGCATTTTTCCCCAAAAATAGCGAGATCAGTTGCAACAGAGTTTCTCATCTATAGGCTGCAGAAGGATTTCTAACCGATTTAAAAGTATTCGTCGTCTTTTCAATGACATTCTTGATAGAAAGTGCATCCATCCAGCGGAAGTAAGAAGTGATGGAGAGCTCTCCACATTCCAAGTGGATGACCTTTTGTGAGAGATTTGTGCTTCATTTTCCGATCATTTGGACCTATCAATGATAACTAGTAGTGTGGGCAGCACCAACTGGCGTAGAAGAGTAAGACACCTATCCCTCTAAGGAGGAACAATCAGATTTGAATAACGAGAAACTCTCTCAATTTCATTCCCTATGCGTGTTTAATCTCTCCTCATCCAAACTTCGACAATGGGGACTTCCGAGAATCCATTATGTCCATTTACTTTTAAGCTTCTCAAGTTGTTGGATCTGACAGGTGCATTGTCCCAGCTAATCCTTCTCAGGTACTTGGGCTTAAGGGATGCCTCAATCGAAGAAATCCCAGCCTCCATTGAAAGGCTTACACATCTAGAATTTTTAGATCTTAAACAAAGCTTGGTCATTGAATTACCTAAGAAGGTTGAAGGACTGGAAAGAATTCGTCACATCCTGATTTATCATCATGAGAAAGACCCCCTTGATGGAGAGTTACGAGCTAATTGGCTTCAAGGCATTGTGCAGAGTCAGAGGACTCAAGTGCCTAGAAAAGCTCTGTTTCATGGAAGCGGATAGCCCATTGAAAGATCTTGGGAATCTAACAAAATTAAGACGGCTGGGAATCACCAAGTTGATTAAGGAATAAGGTGAGTTGTTATGCACTTCCCTTGAGAATTTAAAGGAGCTAAAGTCTCTCAATGTACATGCACTTTACACAGACAAGATACTTGATCTCCATGGCTTATCCTTGCCTCCCAAGTATCTTAAAGATCTCTACTTACATGGCTAGTTGGAGAAGTTGTCACATTGGATGTCGTCCTGTAAATGTTTGATAAAGATCTTATTAAGATGGAGTCTCTTGGAGGAAGATCTCTTTGCAAACCTTGAAAAATTGCCAAAGCTAGTAAAGTTGGAACTGCCTCTGGCTTATGATGGATAACAATTGGATTTCAAGAAAGGGCAGTTTCCAAAGCTCAAGATCTTACTGCTTGAGGAATTAGAGGAGCTCATATCAATGAATTTGGAGAAGGGAACAATGCTGTGTCTTAAAGACCTAACCATCAGCCACCATGAATGGTTGAAAATAGGGGTGAGCATGGTCCGGGTTGGTCCGGGCCACCCCTTAACCCTAGGACCAACCCGTACAGTGTCAGTCCTCAATTTTTAGGACTGAGGACCGACCCTATTGAGCCTGGGACCAAGAACCAGACCGACCCAATAGGTTCGGTCCGGTTCCAGGGTCAACCCGGGACCGATCAATAATTTTTTCGTCTTGTTTTTTATACTCTCTAAAAAAGCAAACCTACAAATTCAAATTACACATCCATCCACAATACGGCATTGTGCAACTAAACTATAAATATCAATACATATTCAGCAAATTTAAGATGACACAATAATAGAAATTTCGTATCTGCTAACGCTCATCGAGATATGGGATAAGATAGGGTCCACAATGCGACAAGCGGGATGTTGCTACTTTTGATTTTGGCAAATTGAAGAACAAAGAAGACAGAATGGAAGAGAACTTACCTTGGGCAAGGAAGCCGTGAGAAGATTTACGACGTAAACTTCGCGCCATTTAAGATGTCGCGAGTCCGTGACTGTGAGGAGTCCTTGGTCCTCACGGTGAAGAACGTACTCTGGACTATGGAGGAAGAGGCCGTGAAGACCTTTGTGGCATAAACTTCATGCCTTTTGGAATTGGATGTCGTTTGTCCGTGACTGTGAGCCCGAGGAGTCAACAGCTTTAACATCATTTTACTTGGGTTTTTTTTTTCTTTGAACAGACATTTTACTTAGATTTGAATATATAAAAGAATTATATATAATATAATATAATATAATATAATATAACTGAAATTTTACTTAGGTTTGAATATATAAAAGAATTATAAATAATATAACATAATAATATATAGGGTTGGTCCAGGGTTGGACTGACCAAAAACTCTCAGGATCGAGGACCAACTCGCACAGTGTTGGTCCTGGAATTCTAGGACCAAGGACCGACCCGGTCCCCTTGGGAACCGGACCAGGACCAGCAAGGTTGGGCCGGTCCAGGATTGGTCCAGGGTTGACCCTAGACCGCTGCTCACCCCTAGTTGAAAAGGTTACCATCTGGCTTCGAACACATTCCCACGATTCAAAAGTTCATGTTTTTTTTAGATGTCTCATGAATTCTATGAGAAGGTATGAGTGGACCACAAGAAGGATGATCATCAAATTTTTGAGCACATAACAGAAGTATATTTTGCACGATGGAGGGCTAGCCCCTAGATAATCCGTACTTTCCCTCAGGCGAAGTTTATGAAGGCTTCACAGGTGAACACTGAATGAGATCTCCCTTGTGTTCCAGAATGGTTGGACCAATGTAGAAATAAAATTGCTGCGTGAGTGTGGATTTTGTATTGCTACTGTGTGTGATGCTTGTTTCTAAATATTGTTTGTGTCGTGGTATTTTCATTTCTCATTGTCGCTTCATTTCTACTTTTAAAGAGCCCTTCTTGTTTATGAATCGAGATTTTCCTGCAGAAGAATCAGGAAAAGTAAGACCTGAAAATATAATTGCAACACCTTGGCTGGACTTAGGAAGTGACTCGCCTTAGGAGCTTTTTTGATTCAGCATTCACAAGAAGCTTTAGGCCCACAAAGCCCCTTGAGGGAAATTTGGGGTGTTTGGCAAGTTTTCCCAATGGGCCAAATCCATTTTCTTCATTTGAACCATCACCCCACCCAACATACAGAAAACAAGAAATTATCCTTCTTGTCGTACTGTTGTCTGGATTTTGTGCATTATTTTGATTTTTTTTGTTGACGCTCTTTCAAGCCCTTGAACTTGTCTGTTGAATTTGGTTTCATGTGTTAATCTAATGGAGCTTGTTTTGGGGTTCTAGGAGTTGGAGCTTGCTGGAAATTGCTGCGAGGGACAACTAGAAAAATAGGATTGTCCCGAGTCATTTCGAGCTTGCATTGAGGAACTATGAGGAATTGAGCGAGTTCCTGGGTTCTGTGACCATTGCTTATGGAGGAGTGTTGCCCGACATTCACAAAACTCTGTTGCCGGAGAAGATGGGCGAAAGGAAGGGAGACATTGAGTCTGCCTCTCAAGAATTCTAGGGGTTTTTTTTTTTTTTTTTGTAGCTTGGGTCTTGTATCATAGAATTTTCCATAGATGACTTCTAGTGCATATGTTTGAAAATGGGTTGTTGAGCTTCTCTCTTGCTGGGAATATTATGATATCTTGGCAGGATGATGTTTGGATCAAATCAAAGGGTACCCTTTTGTTCGTGTTTTTGGATGTCAAGTAGACTGAAAATTCTATTCATATGGTTGCATTACGGATGAGTGGATCTGTTGATCTTGAACTTGGTCGGATGGTATCTTCACTGCTTGATGTGAATGTACACTAAATCGAGACTGAAACTAAAACTTGCAACTCGTCACATGTAATGTATCCAGAGGAGATGGAGGTAAGAAGATCTAGTGACTCATTGTTCAGATGCTGGTAACGTCCAGTACCGTTGAGAAAGTGGAGGTTAGTTTCACTTGCCATGACCAGACCAGCAAGGGTGGTCCTGTACTTCACATTTTCACTATGCACTTCTTCAATTCTTCCTTGGCTTGATGCTAATGGAAACATAATCCAATGACAATAAAACAAAGATTTTATCTATGTCTACCTTCGAGCAAATTTCTAGGCTCTAATCTTTGAAAAAGTAGATTTCTTGCCCATCCCAGCCAAGTGAGAAATGGACCAAGTCCAAGTAGGACAAGGGTTGTTATCTACCAACACAAGCCATGGATGAATGCCCCCTGCTTTATTTAGGGAACAACCTTCTATGATACAAATATTGCACCTGAACTCCAAGACCCTTGGCTCCCCCGCCAAAGTACAGAGCTAACCAAAAAAGAGGGGCATTTCCACCCTTCCATTGCAGTGTGATTATCGACTAAGACCAGATGCCTGACAATTAGCCTGTAATGGTCCAACGATTGAGGATGATCAGTCAACAGCTGAGAATCATCTCAGTCATCCAACAGTTCATCAATGACTCAACAATTTTGCCAAGGTATTATTTGCTCGCATTATTGTAGAAAGGCCCATAAAAGGGATTGGTATGGCCATGCGAGTTACTAGAATGTGACAACCATCCGATTTGTGTTCAATTAGAAAAGGTTGGTTATTATTTTGCCTATTAGTTTGGTATGGACAAGCTAAAATAAATCAAGCATTGAGATATTTTTAAGAACTCAATTGGATTTGAATTCTTAAAAATTACTACTTGATAGCTGATAAGCAATGAGTAGATGTGATCATAGGTTGGGCGGTCTATCAGGACATAAGCATAAATGAGTAGGTTTGGACTCACAATTCCCTTCTTGGTCTGCTCAAGCCCGGCACCATCTTATATTAAAAGATTAATAATTTGATTTCACATATAATCGGTTCACCTATGGATCGATCTGCACATAATTAGCACTACCGCCGACTCTATTAAACTAGGTCCACCCCTCCGAAGGATTTCCCACGATTTGGGATGCCTTTAGGGTCACAAGGGGGATGTTGCCTTGGTTTCGATCGCGGAGTGCTTAGCTTGACATTAGCTATCCGAGGCGGGATCATTCGGCTTGGGTCACGGACGACGGTGTCTCAGCCCTGTCGCGGATGCTGTAGAGGCTATCATGAATTGACGTTTTGGATAATCGATTTGTCTCTGATAAGTCTCCTGTGGTTCTGTCGTTGAATTGCCTGTCTCTGAGGGAAATTAAGTTTGGGCAATGTGGGTAAATTACTAGGAGGGGTATTGTTTCGTTGATGATGAACAGGCCTCACTTGGTCTCCTTGGCCCTGAATGACATGAAAGAGAGGGCGATTTTCTGTGAGGAGTTAGTGGATTCCTTTCATCACGCCGAGGGTTTTAGTAGTTTGAATTTCTCGGGCTCGTTTATCTGGGATGGGTTGCTGACGTCTGTCGCGGAGGCAAACGTTCCACTAAGGGACCTCTTTCTTTCGCATGCTTCGGGGTTTTTGTTCGATGAGATTCGGAATATCGTGCTGATGGTTTTATATGAGATGGGCTTAAGGCCCGTCTGCCCAAGTTGGGCCCAAAAAAGCCCGGCCCACGGGAATACGGCCTGTGGATGAGGGAAGGTATAAAATGGAGGAGAGAGAGAGATATGACACCTGTTGGAAATCATAATCAACGTACGTCTTCTCCTCTCCCGTGCGCTCTCTCTCTCCAAAGAAAAACAGTAAAGCATACGGCGCGTTTTTCTTCCCTTCAAAGGCGATTTTACTTAATCGGATTGAACAGGGCCAAGTTTCTCTTCCTCTATCGGCGTCGATGTTTAATCTGTGGCTAATAAGGTACGCTCGAATCCGTGGTGTGATTTACGATCGGTGATACGTGTATTTCTTGGGCTTCGTCTTCCGTATTGATTTAGGGGTTCGATTTAGTGTCGAATCCGGTTTTCGGGGATCTGTTATTCCCAACATTGGTATCAGAGCCCTAGTTCACGTTTTCCCGATCAATTTGATGTTTTTTGATTGATTTTTCGCTAAAGAAATTCGGCCGTACGGATTGGGGCAAGAAATCCCGACACCCGAGCGCTGTTCGTCCTTTTTCTGAGTTTTTTGTAAGTCGAAATCAATTTCTGAATGCACTGGGTGAAAGAGGTCGTCGAGACGAGTTCGGCAACATGTCGTGCGTCGTCGGGTGACGCCGCACGTGCCCACACGCGTGGCCAGAAGGTGTTGCGCGTGGGCGCGACGCGCCAGGAAGCGCTAGCTTGCCCAGCGCGTGCGGCACATGCGCCGATCGGCGAACCGGTACGTGCGCGCCGGCGGCGGTGAACTGGCATGCGCCGGTCGGCGAACCGACGCGTGCTGGCGTCATGTGATGACGTCACCGTGACGTCACCCAATGGTCGGTAACTGTTGGGATGACGTCACCGATGACGTCATCGCCGACGACGGTTGGCCGGGCGGTCACCGGCTGGTGACTCGACCCGACCCGCAGACGCCTGGCACGCGCGTGGCACGTGCCGGCTGACGTCTGCGTGACGTCAGCCCGCGCATGCGCGCTGCGCCTGCGGCCGGTTCGTCCGACCGGCCCAACTGGATCCAACCGGTCCGATCGGTCCGACCACCGACGACTTGACCGTTGACCGTTGACCGTTGACTGTTGACCAAAAAAAAAAAAAGGATTTGTTTCTTTTTCAGTCATGTCTATGTGGGTTATAAGTAATCCATTTTTAATTCTGCATTTGTTGCATGAATTATGGAAAATTATGTATTTTCCCTTTTGTACATTATGGATTATAAGTAATCTATTTTTATTTCTGCATTTGTTGCAGGAACTATAATGTGTTATGCAAGGAAACCTGCAATCCCGAGAATGGATAAGGGAATTGCAAGACTTAAAAGGCTGATGACAGAGTTAGCTGATTATCGGTGGCACGACGGTGATTTAGTATCACATGTGGTCAAAGTCAATAAGATGATACAGGAAATTATCTGGAATGGTTATCGTATGCTGAATTTTGAGAAGGTGCCGGCTTTGATGAGCACTCTTCCACCTGAATGGCAAGCAGTGTTAGATCGGCTATGGGAGGTCAACGTGGCCCCGGATTATAGGAGGCTAGTGGAAGCTTTTGTAAGAGAGTACTATAGGATTAAGTTGGCCAAAACTTCAACCCTTAGATTGAGCGCCACATGGCGTAGAGTCAATGCGCCTTGGTGGCGAAATGAATGCTCTCCAAAAGTTTTTCCATGGTTGGCAAATGTGTCTTCAGTTTTCTCAGATGTTTTGACTGATAGATTAGAAGGGACATTCCCTATTTATTTCTCAGATTAGTTTGAGATGTTTTTGAGTGTTGAATATCTCTTTCTATGTTGATATTTCTTTTTGGATATATTACTTAGTGTAATGGATTGTTGTATTAATTGAAAGCATTATTGTTTTTATTGGATATCATTTATCTGTTGCTTTCTGTTATTGCTGATTGCTGTGGGTAGTTAGCTGTGGGAAGTTCATAAAAGTTTTTGTAGCTTCATAGAATTGATTTTGCATATGACAATCATATTAATGATAGTTTTAAGTTAGAATTTTTGGAGGATGATTGGAAATGTAGTGACCTTTTGATTCTGAAACCTTACTTGAAATTATTTATTAATATGATGGGTCTATGTAAAAAAAATGATGCATAAATGATAGGCATTAATAATTCGTGCATATGTCTGATGTGTTCAGATCAATAGCTTCAGCCACAAAGAGCATAGTTGCCGAGCTGAACAAAGGTGAAAAGCTCAATGGTGACAACTATGATATATAGCACATGAAAATCCAATATGTGCTGGAAAAACAAGAAGCACTAGAAGCTCTTGATCATATTATGGAAGATCTTGAGGATGCCATGCGCCACCTTGAGCTAGTAGAGGACCGCCTAATGGCATTTGAGTCGAAAATAGACATTTGCAATGCTGGTTCTAGCTCAGAAAGAGCT
Source organism: Eucalyptus shirleyi (assembly GCA_017140165.1). NCBI lineage: Eukaryota > Viridiplantae > Streptophyta > Magnoliopsida > Myrtales > Myrtaceae > Eucalyptus > Eucalyptus shirleyi. Next base: position 18,182,264 of record CM029450.1, read on the forward strand.
TTGAGCTCTAAGCGCAAGCGTATTAATTCGTTCAATATGTGGGATTGGAAAGGATCAAGTCCTTGTTGCAAGAAATCAAAAGTTAACCAACACAAGAGAGGAAAACGTCCTTAAGTGAAGAAAATGTCAAGGGTGAGGTGTTACAATTGTGACAAGAAGAGTCACTATGCTCGCAATTGTCGTGAGCCAAAGAAGGTAAACACCTAATGTACTTTTTCAGAACTTTACTTTTGTGTCGAGTTCTGTATTCTTGACTGAGTCTAATTCTTTGTGGACTGTAGATTCAGGAGCGATAGACCATGTAGCGAAGGATAGAGGATCCTTCGTGGAATTTCGACGAGTACCAACTGGAACTAAGTGGGTTTATGTGGGAAACAACTCCCAAGCTGAAGTGAAAGGAATTGACACATGCCAATTGCATATGCGTGGTGGACACACTTTATTCCTACATGATGTATTGTATGCTCCGGAGATCCGTCGGAATTTAGTGTCTGTTTTAGTGTTGGTTAGACTAGGTTTTAATATGAACTTCCATAAGAGAGGTGTAGATTTATATTTGGATACAAACAACTATGGTTGTGGTTATTTTCTGGATGGTTTCATTGTATTAGATATTGACTATGTTAATGCAAATGTTTGTTATTCCCTTATCACATCTCCTAATACCTACGATGATGATGTGAATGTGTGGCATGCTAGACTTGGTCACATTGACCAACAACGTATGAATAGACTAGCCAAAGAGGGCTTGTTGGGCAACATTGAAAAAGTCGATTTGCCCATATGTAAGCATTGCCTAGAAGGGAAAACGATAAGGAAACCATTTGGGAAAGGTAAAAGAGCTGAATTTCCTCTGCATTTAATCCATTCTGATGTCTGTGGTCCAATGAATGTGAGAGGAAGGTATGGGGCTGTTTATTTCATCACATTTATTGATGATTATACTCGATTCGAATATGTCTATTTGATTTCTCATAAATCTGAGGCAATAAGGTGTTTCAAAAGGTTTATGAACCTGGTAGAGAATCAATTAGACAAGAAAATAAAAGCATTGAGATCTGATCGAGGTCGAGAATATTTATTTGATGAGTTCAGAAAATTATGTGATGAAAAAGGAATAGAAAGACAGTTGTCTATTCCATATACTTCTCAACAAAATGGTGTTGCGGAGAGAAGAAACAGAACCCTACTGGAAATGGTTAGGTCCATGATGGCGCATGCTAACTTACCTATTACCTTTTGGAGTGATGCGTTGTTAATAGCCGCCTATATACTTAACCGTGTGCCTTCCAAATTAGTTACTTCCACTACATATGAGTTATGGACAGGTAGAAAACCAGACTTAAGTTTTCTTAAGCCATGGGGTTGTGCCGCCTATACACATGAGTCCTCTCACAAATTTGGGAAAATGGGTCATAGAGGAAAGAAGAGTATTTTCATAAGGTACTTAGAACACTCGAAATGATATGTGTTCATAGGTGAGCAGGAAAGTGGGAGTATAACTGAGTTTGAATCACGAGATGTCACATTCCTAGATGATGAATTTTCTAAGAAGGGCGAAATAGGGGAAGATTGTTCCCTATTTGAGTCCTTGGATCACGATAATGATCTTAGTGTAGTTCGTCCAAGTAGGAGTAATATGAGAAGTGATGAATTGAATTCAAGTCATTCTCAATTACAATCACATGATGAGACGACATCATTATTACCTAATCCAAGTGGGAGCATGATGGGGACTGATGTGCAAAGTGTACAATTTCCCATACGGCGAACAAGTCGCCAAAGTATTCCCTGTCGACGTTTTGACATTGAAGGGGAAACTTTTATGGTTGCTCCACAAGATGAGGATAAGCCAAGAAATATTAATGAGGCTTTGAATTGCCATAGTAAGGAAAAATGGATTAATGCAATGGAAGAGGAAATGGAGTCAATGAAATCAAACCAAGTTTGGGAACTTGTTGATCTTCCAAAAAGACGCAGAGCTATTGGGAACAAATTGGTTCTTCAAATAAAGCGAAAGGCTGATAGCTCGATAGAAAGGCATAAGGCTCGCCTTGTGGCGAATGTGTATAATCAACAGGAAGGAATTGATTATGAAGATACATGTAGTGAGATTTACCTTGATTCGCATTATTCTGGCTATAGTGGCTAGTCTGGATCTTGAGTTACATCAAATTGATGTAAAGACTGCTTTTCTCAATGGAAAATTAGAGGAAGAAATATATATGGAACAACTTGCTAGTTTCATAGTGAATGGCCAAGAAGAAAAGATATGCCGACTTTTGAGATCGATATATGGCCTTAAGCAGTCATCGAGACAATGGTATATACGTTTTCATAATGCCATAATGGCATATGACTTTACAATGATAAATGATGATCATTGTGTATATATCAAAAGATCCAAGGATTAATTTGTGATCATATCATTATATGTTGATGATATACTTATTACCGGAAGCAATATGGAGTTTGTTAAGACTGTCAAGAGTTGGTTGTCTTCCAACTTTGAGATGAAGGATATGGGTGAGGCTGCATTTATTGTTGGAGTTAAGATTTCAAGAGATCGTTCGAAGAGATCGTTGTCTCTTTCGCAAGAAGTTTGGATATCCACAAGTCCATGAGCTTCAACTTCATACTTGGATGGCACATCATCATAATCTCTTATAATCGATTCGGAAGCTGAGGATTATGATTTTTGTTTTAGTGTACGGTGGCATGAAGTCTGGATATCCACAAGTCTAGCTTGATATGTGTTCAGATAACTGATCTAATGGAAACATATACTCATTGAAAAAATCAAAACGAATGGATTGGGCAGCTCTATGGAAGAAATTCATCGTCTGCGTAATTTGGTAGGTGCGATCTTCAGGAAGTTTGGAATTCTTTGCTACGTCTTACTTGTAACCATGGTTTCGCAATTAATGTAAGCTAGATGCTTCAGATGTGAACACCTTTTGTGCTTCATTGTGCTCGTGTAGGTAATGAGTGGGCTTGGGCATGGCCGGAAAGGGCATTTCTCCATGCCCGGCCTCACACTTCGAGCATGTAAATTGCACGCGATCCTGCCCTGAGCTTGGCGTAGAAACTTCATTTTCATCCTTTCATTCATTTGGTGATGGCTTTAAAATCCCCACGTCTGTCCTGGATCTTACTTAGTGCAAGTGCCGGTCCACGCACATATCCAAGTATTACACAGCACGAGTGGATTTAAGGATTGCGAGTTTTTAAAGAGGTAAAAAATTAGGTAGATTTGAACCTACTCAACTTTATATGGATCATCCATTAAAAGTTCTATACGGCTAAGTGAGGTTTGCAATTTTTCACAGTTGCCCTCTTTAATTCTACATATCTATAGACTATTTAATAAATATTGTGCGCACACATCAAATTCGACTCTATGAAACTTAGACGATTTTTCTTAGCAAAATCCCGTGACGTCACATTGATTATCGTTAATCAAAGTCTGTCAAATATGATGCCTTATGCTGCCTTTTTTAGGGGATTCCATACAGGTTGGTGCTATAATACTTAAAAGAAATCTAAGATGGACAATGGCTAGCGAATCCAACAGCAACTCTCTAAGTACAACTGGTTGATCAGACGTGAACCTGTGATTCTTACGCTACTCAAAGATTTTCTGCAGTTTTTTTTTTGACTTCATCAGACCTTCCAATAGGTTGATTGTTTGGCTCTTCTATCTTAAAGCTGCACTTCTCAAAAAGTTGTTGCCCATGTCCCGTTCTCTGTTGGAATTGCGTTTGAATCTCTGTTGCAAGATGGCAAGAGAACGCTTTCTGAGCAAGTCAAGAGCTTTTGCAGGCCTTGCAAGATAAGATTTTGATTGATTTAGAATTTGATTTCTGCTTTTTGCCCAAGTGTTTTCAGTTGTCTAAGTAGCTGTTTGCTCCTTTCAAAAATACAAATTTCACACGGAGATTCAGCCATTGTTTCTCATGACGTTTTGAAGTGTGAATGATACTAAAGCAAGAAAGCTAATAACTAATATATAAAAAAGGCAAACGACCCAAAACCTCTAATCGTGTTGTGTTTGGCCAAAATCTACAACATATAACGATAGAATAGAAGAGAAAGAACAACTAATTTTCGATGAAGTAACAAATCCAGCCAACGCTGGAATCTCGGTCCGATGGGACTGCTGGTGCCGGGGTGCAGACTAAAGAAATGAAACCCTCCGGCTCCGGCAACTCCTTTGACAAAGTGAGATGACAATCCCATTTCTTTGTGAAATAGCAAACTTGGGCTCCTTTCGCATGATTTGAAGCAAACTTGAAAGAAAAATCTCATGAGCTATATCCTTCCCTCATGTCGAATGTGTGTGATCGATCCCACCGCGTCACACGGTGATGAGCAGCTGACTTCATCCCTTTGCCTTTTCTAATTAATCGGTTCTAACTCAAAGACGCTTCATTTCGAAAAAAAATAAAGGCAAGCAAGTTATAATTCCACCACCAAGATTTGTATCAAGATTCTTGAGGCGTGATTTCAACAGGTAGACAAGAGGATCATCATGATCTAAATCCTGATTCGTGGGAGGCAAGGGATGAGCCTCACCATGAGTCATAACGTTTATAACTCGTGGGTTGTGGTATCCTGAATCTTGAAGTCACTTTTTTTCTTGAGGGGTTTTATTAACAAGTGATATTGTGGCACTCGTTAGTTTATTTACATCAGAGACATATTAATAATTTCAAGAAAAACGATTCTTTTTTATGATTTTCCAATAGACGTGTTAAATGTGAAGGTAGTTCCAAGTAAGCCCGAATTTGAGTAATAAGGTCAGAAGCAGGATTACCAGGGTACTCTTTGAAATCACTAGTAAAAGAGGATGCGTTCGGGTCGATTACATGGATTGTATGGATAATACAAAGATCATAGTCCAACTGCAGTAAGTAGTAAATTGCGACAGATATGAAAGTAAAGAAAAATTGCTCTGAGCCATACTTTTTTTTCGGATACTGATGTAGACAATGAATCTGCAAGAGAAGTTTAAGCGCGAAAATGACCTAGAATTGGAGCACCACTTCGCGAAAATAGGCAGGGGGAACTCCACCATTAAATGAATATAAGCCTATGACATAACAACCCCAAAGAGAAGATGATTCATGTTAGGAGTGTACATTAGTCTTGGTTTAACTAGGAACTAGACAGGACCGAAACCGAACTGGCTAGTCTTAGGTAACTACCACGACTTATTCCCATTTCCAAATTTTTAGAAATGAAAATAATTGATTCGATTTTCAATTCCTTGGGAGGAGTCAGACCGAACTCGCTTGGAGTGAAGCTTTTAAGCAGACTAGTGGAAGATGCATAAACTTGGGCTGGGGCTTGCATTTCGAGCTGCCCTTCTCTTTGAGAGAGAGGGGAAGTTTTTGAGTCTAAGAGATAACCTTCTAGATTCATTAAAAATTAGGAAAAATATTATCGAAAACCCTAACTTTTGCTCATCACACATCAATATTTCAAACTCCTTTCATATTACCAAAATTCCTAAATGTATACTAGTGTGAGTAAAATATAACATGCACTTACATTGTCACAATGGTATGATTGGCTCCATTAAGCCGAACTTCACTGGGTCCATCGGGATAAGTCGATATTCAGAAGAAACGACATTGTACCAAAGTGTACTGTAACTCTAACAGCTTATTAAACAGCGTTATTCCATGAGGACCGCTGAAGGTACTTCTTTTCCTTACCAGTAACTGTGCTCAAAGTTCAAACATCGAACTCCTTGGGCACATTTTTCAAGCACACTAGAGATAAACTAGCAACTTCTCCAAGCACACATAACCAAAGCAAAAATAGGTGGATAAGAGGCCGCAATGCATTGCAACGGCCAAGAGACCGAGCCACCATCTCATAAACACGTGTTATGCAGACAGTAAGACCATAAACGATTCAAGAACAAGGTCCAATTACCCCTAACGGAAGATTCATCTCGAGCAAGAAACAGCGACCCCAGTTTCCGCAAGGGAAAAACGACTAATGCCACAGCACAAAAGTTTGCTTTGACTAAGTACCTCTTTTCACTCAAAGGCCCATTGGTTCTCCCTTCGAACCTCTTCCTCTTCCTCGGGCGTGAATTCATTCTTGATACCGAACGTCTCCCTTATCTCCTCGGGTGTCTTCCCCTTAATACTGTCATCCACAGTCTGGCAGGTGAGATCCAGCAAGCCCTTGATGTTCAGATAATTGGCCGCCTATGACATATCAAGCGAAACACCACAGAGCACACGGATAAGTATTGCAGTCCTTAACGAGACGAGACTTTAAATCAACTTCGCAAGCTCGTGAATTCAACTATGATGGTGCTGCTGAAATAGTCAAACCTCCGCATTCACAACAACAAGAGCCCCATGTCACAAAGTCATTGTCGGTTAATAATGCAACTGAGATGAGTTCCAAAAAATGGTACTGAAATCTTCAAAAGCCACATGAAACAGAGAATCATGCACAACACTAATCAGCAAAATCAACATCAAACACTCACACTAGGCTAGAAACGCCTAGACAAGGCAAAAAACAAGATCGCCGCACAAAATCTCCCACAAAACCCAAACTCTACCCGAGATTCCGCAACCGAAGAGTGGGTAAGGGAACGACACTGACCAGGACGAGATCGAAGAGAGTGGCGCGGTCGACCTTGACGAACTCAGCATCCCAGGCCTTGAGGTCGTCGCCGGCGACGGAGGAGTCGCGATCGGTGTCAACGACGTGCATCTTGCAGTAGTCGATGACCTTGGAGAGGATCCCGCTGGTGACGTTGTGGAGGGGGATGTCGTCGTCGGGGAAGTCTTTTTCCTTGAACATCTGATCAATGGTACGGGACTGCAGAGCCACCGCCTCCTCCACCTCGAAGGACTCTCCGTCCGAGCACTTGAGGATGATCTTGTCAATCGACGACATGTTTTCTCTGCACAGATTTTCTCGAGATAGGAAGAAAGACGATTCAATAGCAGCGTAACCCCGACGGCCTGGGGGAATGTCTTGGAAGATTCCCCCGGTCAGGACAGGTCCCTCCATTATTTTTTATTACCCGACCCAAATCCGACCTCACCAATCCCCCCGTTTCACAGGTCTAGTTTTGACGGGATTCAAAATTCAGTTCATATTTATAATTTGGTCATCGCAGTCACTCATATCATAACGTGCAAATCAGTTAGCCCATCATAATTTTAAATATTTAAGCTGTTAGATAAAAATTTAATTAAAAAATATGATTTATTATAAGTAGTGCTATTTTCACAACACTTACCAGTATACTCTCCTCTTTCCCACGCTCTTCAATTAATTATTTTTTCTGTTATCAGGCTAACCCATTTCTTTTCTTATCATGCTAACCCACGAAACTACTTTTTATTTCTATCATCTCTCTTATCTAATCAGCTTCATGCAGTAATTGGACAATTATGTTCATTTTCCTTGCGGTACACTGAAGGACCCTGGTGGTGTGAGCGTTGCTGATTGTACTATTGAATGAGCTCTTTCTTTTGGTTATTGATGCAGACGCGGAGGAGTGGTTCCAGTTGGTTGTATCTTGTTATTCAATAGGTGCAACATACCGATGAAATGTGCCAAAACCAGATCAAACTCAGGGAGAAAATGCTCTTGCTTGATTTCTTTCGAAAGCAGAGTCATATTGACTTGTCAAATGCTTTAAATCATCTGCAGATGTTGCTGTCAAAGTTAATAATCTTTTCAGGTTATTGTGCCAATGACTTCAATGAAGAGGATTGGGACTTCGTATTGTCCGTGACAAGGTTTTGAATTCAATTAGTAGTTGTAATGATGAATTATGTTGTAGAGAATGTAATAGCATGAAGCACTGAATTTTATTTGTATCTCAATTGGGCAGTGTTGTTTTTTAGCTGGCATTTCAATTGTAACTCAACCCAGATTGACCCAACCCGACCCGCTTTTTCGTTTGGGTCATATGCCATTCGGGTCAAAGAGAACACACACCTTGATCAGGTCGAGTCGGGTCGGGTCAAGTTGCATGGAAACCTAACTCAACTCCATCCATTGACACTCCTAACTTTAGGTATAAATATGATTATAACACAACTGGTTTTTTAATAACTATTGGGGAAAAAGTTTTGCAAAATACTAAAATATGTCCTTTTTTTATGCCTATTGTGACGTACTTATTCTGAACCATTTTCTTAATATAAAAATCTCAAACTTGCACATGTTTGACAAATTTGTGGATGATGGTAGGCAAATGATGATGATAAGATGCCCACATGACTTAAATAAAATAAAAATAATGTTGTTTTGACTGCAAAATCATATTATGAAATCATAATTGACAATAAATGTGTCATATTAATACAAATTTGGGGTTTTTAATATTGCAAAAGAAAGTTTGGAATAGATGTGTTACAATGGGTATAGTTAGGGTTTTTAACAGGATGGATCACTGTTTTGAAATATCTAAATCTTAATTAGCTAGTTTGAAAGAACAATTTGATTATTTTCGGTCAATTGTATTTTTTTTAATTAGCAATTTATATTATAAGAAATACAACTTATATAATAGATTTTTAAATTCGTGGTCTATATGTTAACCCTCAATGATAAAAGTAATAGATTTCCCTCATTTAATAACACAATGCAATATTGTACTACTATACACAAATTATGCAAAATAGTTATCTTCATCCCGGATGAAACATTATCATTTGCATTTCTCTTATAAGATGGTAGGGCAACTTTTGGCCCATCAAGCCCGATTAAATGTGAATTAGGCCGAATATTTAATATAATTATATGTCTTGTAGGTTACAAGTGGGCTTGGGCATGGCCAGTCGGGCCATATCTCCGAGTCCAGCCTAACCCTCTTCGAGCATAGAAATTTCACGCGACCCTGCCGTAAGCTTGCCATAGAAATTTTATGTTCATCCTTTCATTCATTATATGAAGGATTCAAATTCCCACAAGTTGTCTTAGATCTTACTTAGTTCGAGTGAAGGTCTACGAACATATCGTGGGAGGGTTTACTATGACAAAAAGTGGAAAAATTATCTAGAAAGTCCTCAACTTATTATATTTTCGCCAATTTAATTGTTAACTTTCAATTTTGTTAATTAAATCATAAACATTTTTCACTTTTGCAAATTAAGTCTACTCACCAATTTTAGCCGAAAATCGTTAACATGAATGCTAGTTATCCTACATAGCATGACCAGCGATAACGTGGATAATTTAATAATATATTTTATCTTTAAATATTTTTTCTTTTTCTCATTTTGTTTTTTTTTTTTTTTTTTCAATTGAGGTTGTGAGGGTTGCATGGGCCTCGCTTGTGGTTGTAATGGTCTTCTAAGCGAGGGACTAGGCGAGGGACTAGGTGAGGGCTATGCAAACCTCGCCCATGGTCGGTGAGGTTTTGCCGGGCCTTGCAATGGTCGATGAGGGATTGGTGACCCTCATCAATCTAGAGAGAGAGAGAGAGAGAGAGAGAGAGAGAGAGAGAAGAAAAATATTAAAACAATTTGAAAAAAATATTAAAATATGATTTCTACATTAGCACCAAGCATACTACATAGGACGATTGGTGTTCAAATAAGTGATTTCAAGTCAAAATTGGCTGCATGAACTCATTTGATAAAATGTGAAAATTTTTAAGACTCAATTAATAAAATTGAAAAGTTTAAAACTGAATTAGAAAAAAAATGCAAAGGGTGGTGACTTTTTGAATAATTTTTCTAGGAAAAAATTTAGATAGATGTAAACCTACTCAACTTTGCATTAGCCTTCAAGTAGAAAATGGACACGTCTACTTTACTAGCTCACTCTACTTTAACATTTCTGTAGACAATCCAACACATCATATGCGCACACATAGGAACTAAATCATAATTTTTAAGAAAACGCCAAGGACTATGCCGATTTTCAAAAGATCTAGAAAGCTGATATGATGAGGTCATGGCTGAATTACTTGAAGATATGCAAGATGGTCACGACGGCTAGCAAATCTAACAGTGACGCTCTAAAGAGTAAAGGCTACTGGTTTTTCAGGCATGAAATTCGCCATTCTTACACAATGGCTTCTGATGGTTTTATATGAGATGGGCTTAAGGCTCGTCCGCCCAAGTTGGGCCCAAAAAGCCCTGCCCACGGGAATAGGGCCCTTGGATGGGGGAAGGTATAAAAGGGAGGAGAGAGAAAGAGATGACACATCTTGGATAATTCAACGTACGTACGTTCTTTTTTCCCGCGCTCTCTCTCTCTCTCAAAAACAAAAGAAGAAACAGTAAGCAAAAGGCATCATTCTTCTTCCCTTCAAGGCGTCATCGGATTGAACAGGGCCAAATCTCTTCCTTCTATCGGCGTTGGTGTCTAATCTATGGCTAACAAGGTACGCTCGAATCTGTGGTGTGCTTTACGATCGGTGATATGTGATTTTCTTAGGCTTCGTCTTCCGCATTGATTTAGGGGTTCGATTTAGTGTCGAATCCGATTTTCGGGGATTCGTTATTCTCAACATTGGTATCAGAGCCCTAGTTCACGTTTTCCCGATCAATTTGATGTTTTTTGATTGATTTTTTTCAAAAGCAATTTGGCCGTACAGATCGGGGCGAGAAATCCCGACACCCGAGCACTGTACGTCATTCTTTCCGAGTTTTCGTAAGTCCAAATCGAATTCTGATGGCATAGGAAGAAATGCGACGTCGAGACGAGTCTGTAGATACGTCGAGTGCCGCCAGGCGATGCTGCATGCGCCCACACGCGGGGCCAGAAGGCGCTGTGCGTGGGCGCGATGCGCCCGAAGCGCTGGCATTGGCCAGCGCGTGCGCCACACGCGCCGGCGACGAACCGGCACCCGCCGGTCCACGGACCGACGCGTGCTGACGTCACGTGATGACGTCATCTAACCATTGGTAACCGCTCAGATGACGTCATCGATGACGTCATTGCGAACGACATTTCGCCGGGCGGTCACTGGCCGGCGACCTAACCGGCGATTCGACCCGACCCGAACCGCGGAGACCCAGCACGCGCTCAGCACGTGCCGGCTGACGTCCGCGTCAGCCCGCACATGCGTGCAGCACGTGCCGTCGGTTCGCCCGAGCCAGCCCCTTCGGCCCGACCGGTTTGACCGGTCCGACCGGTCCGACGACCGACGACTGTTGACCGTTGACTTTAACCGTTGACCGTTGACCGACGACCGTTGACTGTTGACCGTTGACCAAAAAAAAAAGAAAAAAGGAATTTGTTTCTTTTTTTTAATCATGCCTATGTGGGTTATAAGTAATCTATTTTTTTTTATTCTGCATTTGTTGCATGAATTATGTAAAATTATGTATTTTCCCTTTTGTACATTGTGGATTATAAGTAATCCATTTTTAGTTCTGCATTTGTTGCAGGAACTATGATGCGTTATGCAAGGATACCTGCAATCCTGGGAACGAACGAGGGAATTGCAAGACTTAAAAGGCTGATGACAGAGTTAGCTGATTATCGGTGGCATGACGGTGATTTAGTATCACATGTGGTCAGGGTCAATCAGATAATACAGAAAATCATCTACAATGGTTATCTTATGCCGGATTTTGAGAAGGTGCCGGTTCTGATGAACACTCTTCCAGCTGAATGGCAAGCAGTGTTAGATCGGCTATGGAAAGTCAACGTGGTCCCGGGTTATAGAAGGCTAGTGGAAGCTTTTGTAAGAGAGTACTATAGGATTGAGTTAACCAAAACTTCAACCCTTAGATTGAGCGCTACATGGCGCAGAGTGAATACGCCTTGGAGGCGACATGAAAGCTCTCCAAAAGTTTATCGATGGTTGGCGAATGTGCCTTCAAATTTCTCAGATATTCTGACTGATAGATTAAAAGGGACATTCCCTATTTATTTCTTAGATTAGTTATGAGATGTTTTTATGATTGAATATCTCTTTCTATGTTGATATTTTTCTTTGTATATATTGCTTAGTGTAATGTATAGTTGTATTAATTGAAAGCATTATTGTTTTTTTTTTAATTGTATGTCAATTATCTGTTGCTTTCCGTTATTGCTGGTTGCTGTGGATAATTAGCTGTGGGTGGTTTTTATAAGTTTTTGTAGCTTCATAGAATTGATTTATCATATGACAATCATATTAATGATAGTTTTAAATTAGGATTTTGGAGGATGATTGGAAACGTAGTGACCTTTTGATTCTGAAGCCTTACTTGAAATTATTCATTAATATGATGGGTCTATGTAAAAAGGGATGCATAAATGATAGGCATTAATAATTCGTGCATATGTTTGATGTGTTCAGATCAATGGCTTCAGCCACGAAGAGCATAGTTGCCGAGCTGAACAAAGGTGAAAAGCTCAATGGTGACAACTATGAAATTTGGCACATGAAAGTCCAATATGTACTGGAAAAGCAAGAAGCACTAGAAGCTCTTGACCATATTATGGAAGATCTTGAGAATGCCGTGCGCCACCTTGAGCTAGTAGAGGACCGTCTAACGGCATTTGAGTCGAAAGTAGACATTTACAATGCTGGTTCTAGCTCAGAAATGGCTTTGAGCTCTAAGCGCAAGCGTATTGATTCGTTCAATATGTGGGATTGCAAAGGATCAAGTCCTTGTTGTAAGAAATCAAAAGTTAACCAACACAAGAGAGGAAAACGTCCTCAAGTGAAGAAAATGTCAAGGGTGAGGTGTTACAATTGTAACAAGAATGGTCACTATGCTCGCAATTGTCATGAGCCAACGAAGGTAAACACCCCTTGTACTTTTCAGAACTTTACTTTTGTGTCGAGTTTTGTATTCTTAACTGAGTCTAATCCTTTGTGGACTGTAGATTCAGGAGCGACAAACCATGTAGCAAAGGATAGAGGATCATTCGTGGAATTCCGACGAGTACCAACTGGAACTAAGTGGGTCTATGTGGGAAACAACTCCCAAGCTGAAGTGAAAGGAATTGACACATGCCAACTGAATATGCGTGGTGGACGCACTTTATTCCTACATGATGTATTGTATGCTCCGGAGATTCATCGGAATTTAGTGTCTGTTTTAGTGTTGGTTAAACTAGGTTTTAATATGAACTTCCATAATAGAGGTGTAGATTTGTATTTGGATACAAACTACTATGGTTGTGGTTATTTTCTGGATGGTTTCATTGTATTAGATATTGACTATGTTAATGCAAATGTTTGTTATTCCCTTATCACATCTCCTAATTCATATGATAATGATGTGAATGTGTGGCATGCTAGACTTGGTCACATTGGCCAACAACGTATGAATAGACTAGCCAAAGAGGGCTTGTTGGGCAACATTGAAAAAGTCGATTTGCCCATATGTAAGCATTGCCTAGAAGGGAAAACGACAAGGAAACCATTTGGGAAAGGTAAAAGAGCTGAATTTCCTCTGCATTTAATCCATTCTGATGTCTGTGGTCCAATGAATGTGAGAGGAAGGCATAGGGCTGTTTATTTCATCACTTTTATTCATGATTATACTCGATTCGGATATGTCTATTTGATTTCTCATAAATCTGAAGCAATAAGTTGTTTCAAAAGGTTTATGAACCTAGTAAAGAATCAATTAGACAAGAAAATAAAAGCATTGAGATCCGATCGAGGTCTTGAATATTTATCTGATGAGTTCAGAAAATTATGTGATGAAAAAGGAATAGAAAGACAATTGTCTATTCCGTATACTCCTCAACAAAATGGTGTTGCGGAGAGAAAAAACAGAACTCTACTAGAAATGGTTAGGTCCATGATGACGCATGCTAACTTATCCATCACCTTTTGGAGTGATGCATTGTTAATTGCTGCCTACATACTTAACCGGGTGCCTTCCAAATCAGTTACTTCCACTCCATATGAGTTATGGACAGGTAGAAAACCGGACTTAAGTTTTCTTAAGCCATGGGGTTGTACTGCCTATACACATGAGTCCTCTTACAAGTTTGGGAAATTGGGTCCTAGAGGAAAGAATAGTATTTTCATAAGATACTCAGAACACTCAAAAGGGTATGTGTTCATAGGTGAAAAGGAAAGTGAGAGTATAACTGAATTTGAATCACGAGATGTCACATTGTTAGAGGATGAATTTCCTAAGAAGGGCGAAATAGGGGAAGATTGTTCTCTATTTGAGACCTTGGATCAAGATAATGATATTAGTGGAGTTCGTCCAAGTGGGAGTAATATGAGAAGTGATGAATTAAATTAAATTCATTCTCAATTGCAACCACATGATGAGACGACATCATCATTACCTAATCCAAGTGGGAGCATAATGGGGAATAATGTGCAAAGTGTACAATCTCCCATACGGCGAACAAGTCGCCAAAGTATTCCCCGTCGACGTTTTGACATTGAAGAGGAAACTTTTATGGTTGCTCCACAAGATGAGGATGAGGCAAGAAATATTAATGAGGCTCTGAATTGCCCTAGTAAGGAAAAATGGATTAATGCAATGGAAGAGGAAATTGAGTCAATGAAATCAAACCAAGTCTGGGAACTGGTTGATTTTCCAAAAGGACGCAGAGTTATTGGGAACAAATGGGTTCTCAAAATAAAGCGAAAGGCTAATGGCTCGATAGAAAGGCATAAGGCTCGCCTTGTGGCGAAGGGGTATAATCAACAAGAAGGAATTGATTATGAAGATACATTTTCTCCTGTAGTAAGATTTATCTCGATTCCCATTATTCTGGCAATAGTGACTAGTCTGGATCTTGAGTTACATCAAATGGATATAAAGACTGCTTTCCTCAATGGAGAATTAGAGGAAGAAATATATATGGAACAACCTGCTAGTTTCATAGTGAAAGGCCAAAAAGAAAAAGTATGTCGAGTTTTGAGGTCGATCTATGGTCTTAAGCAATCATCAAGACAATGGTATATACATTTTCATAATGTCATAATGGCATATGATTTTACAATGATTGATGAGGATCATTGTGTATATATCAAAAGATCCAAAGATCAATTTGTGATCATATCCTTATATGTTGATGATATACTTATTGCCGTAAGCAATATGGAGTTTGTTAAGACTGTCAAGAGTTGGTTGTCTTTCAACTTTGAGATGAAGGATATGGGTGAGGTTGTATACATTCTTGGAGTTAAGATTTCAAGAGATCGTTCGAAGAGATCCTTGTCTCTTTTGCAAGAAACCTATATAAATAAGGTTTTTGAACGATTTCGTATGCAAGACTGTAAACCCATAGACACTCCTATTGCAAAAGGTGAAGGATTGAGTCATAGACTGTGTCCAGGGACTCCACAAGAGAAGGAACAAATGAAACATGTTCCTTATGCTAGTGCTGTTGGGAGCTTGATGTATGCTATGATGTGTACAAGAACTGACATATGTTTTGCAGTTGGAATGGTGAGTAGATACCAATCCAATCCAGGTCCAGCACAATGGAAAACCGTCAAGCGAACACTGAGGTATTTGAAGGGAACTGCTGATTACAAGTTGAATTACCAAGGAAAGGATCTGCGACTTGAAGGCTATTCAGATGCTGATTGGGGAGGAGATTTAGATGAAAGAAAATCTACCTCTAGATTTGCTTTCTTACTGAACTATGGCGTCATATCATGGAGTAGTAAGAAGCAAACGTGTATAGCCTTGTCCACAATGGAAGTTGAGTTCGTGGCATTATCAGCAGCGGTACAAGAAGGAGTTTGGCTTAAGAGATTTTTGGATCATTTAGGTGTTAATGAGAAAGCTACAAATCCATTGTTGGTTAACTGTGATAGCCAAGCAGCTATAGCGTACACCAAAGATCCAAAGTATTATGGCAAGACCAAACATATAGATACCAAGTATAACTTTGTAAAAGATATGGTTGCACGAAAGGATGTAAACTTATAGTATATATCTATGCATAGAATGGTAGCAGATCCTATGACAAAGCCAATACCTAGAGATGTGTTTTGTGGTCATGTAAAATCTCTAGGATTGCGTAGAGTCTGATGTACTGAATTGTAATTTCCCTGAGTTGTTCATATTTATGAAATTTTGTTTTTCATTGATTAATGCCTATGAATCTTTGTATGATCTTTATACATCTTAATGCTCAGTGCATTATTTTAAGTTTAGAAGTATGTCGGATAGATAAAAGATTAGCCCACTCACACGGGTAATCGCCTCTGTTTACTGTGTGATAAATAGAGATGAGACTGATTTTAAGCTTATTATCTAGGTGATAATCGAGAGCTCAAGCTTAAAATACGTATGTCGCCTTAACTAAGTGTTAAGATGATGACATAATACTTACGATGCCCGAAAGTAAAATACTCCACATATTTTACTTTATCTGTCTAAAATGCCATATGTAAGTTCTAATGAATTTTGTGAATGAGTAGATACGTGAACTCAAATTAGACATTGGGTATGTCTGAACTATCATCTGTACGGTATTGAAAGGTGTAGACATACGCTCCATGGGAAATGAGTTAATACCGTAATATGTATTTCATACTACGTATGCATGAGACGACCAATAACAGTGGCAAAAAGTTTGATCTCAACTTTTATGACGTGTGAGACTCTTGAGGATAAGAGTTCCTCAATTTTTAGTCCCCTCATGACTCTTACTTATTCTCAAGATTTCTATTTAGTGTTTGCTATCTTAGGGTGTTGCCAATGGTCATGAGATGATTCGATCTAATGGGGCATTTCTAGAAAAGCAAGCTGAACTGAAATTGAGAGTTTGAAGGAAAGAGGAAGATCGATTTTGGAGAATCACATTGTGGTTTTGTATTCACTGGTCGACCAATTATGACTGTCTTTGTGATAATTATAATTGTGAATACAATATAGATATCATGTTTAAAAGAGTTCAAGAGAGATAAAATGTGATCGATCGATCTAGGGTACTGCATACTAAATCTACTCGGAGTGTGACGCCCATTATGAGTTGCTATATATTCCTAACAGATGTATAGCAACGAGCTCTCAAAGTATGCTGGTCACACGGATTATTCACCGGTATGAATGTTGAAGAGAGGTAAAGAGAATACTGTTCGGCCCACCATGTGCGAGTGGGAAATGATGGTTTTATATGAGATGGGCTTAAGGCCCGTCCGCCCAAGTTGGGCCCAAAAAGCCCGGCCCACGAGAATAGGGCCCGTGGATGGGAGAAGGTATAAAAGGGAGGAGAAAGAGAGAGAGAGAGATGACACATCTTGGATAATTCAACGTACATACGTTCTTTTTTCCCGCGCTCTCTCTCTCTCAAAAACAAAAGAAGAAACAGTGAGCAAAAGGCATTGTTCTTCTTCCCTTCAAGGCGTCATCGGATTGAATAGGGCCAAATATCTTCCTTCTATCGGCGTCGGTGTCTAATCTGTGACTAACAAGGTACGCTCGAATCCGTGGTGTGCTTTACGATCGGTGATACGTGATTTTCCCGAGCTTCGTCTTCCGCATTGATTTAGGGGTTCAATTCAGTATCAAATCCGGTTTTCGGGGATCCATTATTCCCAACAGCTTCATGAATTTGTCTGATATGCAGGGTCGTATACATGGCTCCATTTTTTGTGGCTGGAAAGGCTGCATATCTCCCAATTCAAACTCAGAAGACAAATGGGGAGTTCACCTGAGACACCGAATGGGATTGGGTCAGGACTTCAAAGCAGTCAGCATTAGTCTCGTTTGGTTAAAACCAAATGCGCCCGAGTTTGCTCTCATTGACGGGCCAGGCCTCCTCGGTAGGCTGCAAACCTTTGATAGGATAAAGAAATGGAGCTTGTGATGATGGAAGGTCGTGTTTTACGCAAACTGGAAGATGAATCAGAAGGTCGTCTAGCCTTCGATGGCTACTTTCCAAAGCAAATTTGGGGGCATTTTCTGCAGTTTTTTGGCTTCATCAGACCTGCTAGTGGCTGGTCTTCTTGACTTGCTTGGATCTTGAAAGCTGCACCTCTTAAAGAGTTGTTGAAACTGTCCCGGTCTCTGCTGCAATTGCGTTTGAATCTCCATTGCAAGATCGCGAGAGAACACTTGCTGAGCTAAGATAAAAAGCTTTTGCAGACCTTGAAAAATCTTTGTTTAACTTGTATTGGTGACAGTTACTCGTGCGCTGGTCCTCCTATATTAATTCGTTTGCAGTGAAAGATATTTACTTTTTGAAAAACAAATTGACAATATAAGCATCACTAGATTTGGCAATTTAATTCAGTAAAATTATGTCAAAATCAGCTCGCGAAATTTGCTAAGGCAATGATATAATCCTAGTGTATTTGTATTTATATGTCTGTTTGAAAATAATTTTGTTTTTCACTTTTTTTTCTTCAGATTACAGCTTACATATTTTAACTTTTATATAATCCAAAGCACCCTGAACCTTCCGAAATCACAAATTTTAGCTACATAGATTCACAAATGTAATTTTTACAATATTCGAGTATTCGAATGATACTTCAAATTTTTGCGGGGAAGCTGAAAAGGTAATTTTCTTGCTAAAAAGTTAGAGACAAATGACCCTAAATCTCTAATCATAATGTGTCTGGTAGAATTCTACCACTTACAAGGATAGAAAAGAAAGAAATGGCCATTACCAACAAAAAAGAGAGAGAGAGAGAGAAAGAAATGGCTAATTTTGGTAGAGTGACAAAGTGATATGATGATCCCATTTCTTTGTGAAATAGCCAACTAGGGTTCCTTTCCCATGATATGAAGCACACTACAGTAAGATACGATATAAAGCTTGTCTTTGGCAGACTTTTCCACAAGTTAAGTTAGAATAACATCAATTAGTAGCTTTGTATCCAGCTTCATGCAACACATATTGACACGTTTCTAGTAAGGACCAATATTTCATCTTATTGGGCCATGTTTTTTTAGTCAATCCTCATTATTATAAACCGGTACACGTCAATTACTGAGACAAACACAATGAGATTGTGCCCCGTTATTTCTTAAGGTGCCTAATCCCACTAAAATGAGTGATTTTAGGCCTCTTTTCTCGCTGCAACATAATATGCAGGTTCGTATTACTTACGTTATAGCTACAAGAATGGGAGCAGCTCTTCTTGATTCTGTTTGCCTCGATCCAACTCCTTTCATTAGTGGATGAAG
Organism: Eucalyptus shirleyi; assembly: GCA_017140165.1. NCBI lineage: Eukaryota > Viridiplantae > Streptophyta > Magnoliopsida > Myrtales > Myrtaceae > Eucalyptus > Eucalyptus shirleyi. The sequence goes on from CM029450.1 coordinate 18,201,331, forward strand.
ATTGAGAGCACTTCTTCTTTGTTTGACACTTTGAATAGCTAGTCAAATGCTTTCTAGTGCAAAACTCAATAATTTTGTAGTATACTAGCAATATATATATATATATATATATATATATATATATATATATATATATATTCAAGTACGATGATGATAAAAAGGATTTATTATATGAATCACAAGATTTTAATATCCTTGATGATCAACCGAAAGTTCGGATACTCAAATACGAAAAGACAAAAATTGAAGGAATACCTATGAACTTATCTCACTTATGTTGCTGTCCCATTTTTTTCGTTTGTGTTTTTTGGGTCAAAATGAAGTTGTGCCATTAACCAGGGCAACATCTTCTCGCAAATGTAATTTTATGGATCCATTCGGACCTCTCTCAAGGGGAAGGGGATGAATAATCATCCAAGTTAAGACACGCCACATCTCTATCACACGTAGGCTTTTCTATCATAGTACAAACAAGTAATGACAGAGCTCTTTTAGGACATTTACTAGAATAACAGCCGAGCACACAAAAATATAGCACGGCAATCTTATTATCATCGCCAAATCCATAGCTTCTAGCGAAACAGAAATCGTAAAATTCATCCATAATTGAGAAGAGAGAGGACAAACCTCTATAACCTGTTATGAGTTTAACACAACTTTGCCATAGGTCTGGATGTCGAAACCAAAACCTTAAAAAAAATAATGCGCTTAAGTCAATTTTAAGAAATTTGCACAAATCATCCAAGAGCCATATCACTCTTCGCTATTCCCACTAGGGGTGAGCAGCGGTCTAGGGTCGACCCTAGACCAACCCTAAACCAGCCCAACCTTGCCGGTCTTGGTCCGGTTCCTAAGAGGACTGGGTCGGTCCTTGGTCCTGAAATTCCAGGACCAACACTGTACGGGTTGATCCTTGGTCCTAAGAGTTTTGGGTCGGTCCAACCTTAGACCAACTTTGTATATTATATTATATTATTTATAATTATTTTATATGTTCAAACCTAAGTAAAATGTATGTTATATTATATTATATTATCTATAATTCTTTTATATATCCAAACCTAAGTAAAATGTCTATTCAAAAAAAAAAAAAGAACCTAAGTAAAATGATGTTAAAGCTGTTGATTCCTCAGGCTCACAGTCACGGACAGACAGCATCCAATTCCAAAAGGCGTAGAGTTTACACCATAAAGGTCTTCATGGCGTTCCCCACAGTCTAGAGTATGTTCTTCAATCTTCACTGTGAGGACCAAGGAGTCCTCACAGTCATTGACTCGCAACGTCCAAAATGGCCTGAAGTTTACGCTATAAATCTCCTCATCGCTTCCTTCCCCAAAGTACGTTCTCTTCCATTCTGTCTTCCTTGTTCTTCAATTTTCCAAAATCAAAAGTAGCAACATCTTGTTCGCCGTTGGTTGCCCACACCGCTCACCTTTGACCGTGCGTGCCACTAGAGCCGCTCATCGCTCCCCACTTGCCCTTTGCTGTCGTCGCTAGCCTCGCTCAACGCTTGCCACTTGCTGCTGGCCTCACTCAACACTTGCCGCTTGCCAGTTGATGCTCGCCCCGCTTAATGCTCGACGCTTGCCGCTCGCCACTCACGCCAGTCGCCTTGCTTATCGCCGAGTAAATCAGAAGAAAAAAAAAGCCCTAACTAGAAACCCTAACGCTCAACTCACCCTTGCTTTCCGAACATAACTTGGCTAGTGAGTTCTACTTTGTGCTTCATTTGAGATCTTCAATGCTCTTGATTTGTGTTGAATTTTTATTTTTCCACGTTTGCTTCGCGTACGTGATCAGTTTGGCTAGGTATTAGTCCCTGTGACCTCCCCTTTTGGACCCTCGATTGACAGGGGCGATTGCATCCTATGTGTTCTTTTTGGGCTTTTCTTTCTTTTTTTGGAGATGGGTTTTAGCTTTGATTGGAGAACCGAATCGTGCTCATCATCCATCGTGATTTTAACTGAAGCAGCAATCGAACCGTATTGATGTCATGTTTTTAAAATCTAGATCGTTGCATGTTGGAACAACAAGCTCGATAAAGACACGAGCTTGTAATATATGAGCTGAAATTAGGTAAAAAATGCCAAAGTTTTGCTGGGAAAAGAAAGGAAATTTTGGTGAATATGTATTGGTATTTATAGTTTAGTTGCACAATGCCGCATTGTCGATGGATATATAATTTGAATTTGTAGGTTTGCTTTTTTAGGGAGTATAAAAAACAAGATGAAAAAAATTATCGATCGGTCTCGAGTTGACCTTGGAACCGGACCGAACCCATTGGGTCGGTCCGGTCCTTGGTCCCAAGCTTAATAGGGTCAGTTCTTAGTTCTAAAAATTGAGGACTGACACTGTACGGGTTGGTCCTAGGGTTAGGGGGTGGCCCGGACCAACCCGGACCATGCTCACTCCTAATTCCCAACCCCAATTCACATTATTACACGTAAAGTTTGTGCATGTACGTTATAATATCTTATAAAGTATGTTTTATGGTGAGAAATCTCTCGAGCAATGTCAGGAAGGGTGCAGAGAAGCAACTTAAGAGGAGAAGGCCATGGGAAAAGAAAAATTAGAGCGGTTACGGTAACAATGGCGAGCCAGATGAGAGCAATCTCAGGTTCGGGACATTTGTACTAGGGAAAATTATCGAAAAAGCCCTAAAATTATTATACTTTTGACAATTCAGTACTAAATATTTAAATTTTACTAATTAAATCATAAACTTTTTTATTATTTTTATTGAGTACATCTAGTCAATTTAGCTAGAAATCACTAACATTGATATGGACTATCTTACATGACATAGTTGGCATTAACACAAATTATTTTTAGTAATATTTTAATATTTTTTATTATTTCTATTCATGTGTAGACGATTTTATGCATTTACGATACATACACAACGAATCTTATACAGAAAATTCTTTAACCAGGTTGTTGTGTTTGAAATTCATCAACTCTACATAAGAAGAATCATGCTAAATTTTTTATATAATGAGGATAACCGCCCAAATTTTTGTACTTCTCCATTGCAATGACCATAAATTAAAGTTTAATTGAATTTCCAGGCGGAGAGAAAATCTAGGTTAACCTCACGAAGAAATAATGAAACCACCGGTCAAGATAAATACTAGGTGATAAATGACGATGTTCTCAAAGGCAAAAATTCAAGCAGTGAACTGTGTCAATGCCCTCTTGGTTCAGTCCGTCCTTTTGAATATAGAAATTACACACATTCCTTGCGATAACTAAAAGACAACGGCGACAGGGGTTCGAACTGAATGCTTAGCAGATACCCATGTGATCGCCCCTTGAGCAATGGCCGGGGCCGCCGTCTTATTCCTTGTGAAGTCAACGCTGAAACTCGCTGTCTCGTTCACCTTCGTGAACTCTAGATTACTCGGGTACACGCCAATTGAGTTGAGACCCTTGATGGGGTCGATAACCACCTTGTAAGACGAGTTAGCAGGTCCGACGTTCCTCACCTTCCTCGTCACGTTAAACTTCGTCACCGAACTCTCAAAGCTCAAGCTGATCGATGGATAGTTGAGCTGGTAATCGGGTATGCTCCCAGTCCTCGAGCATGTGACATTTTCTTCAACTATGAGCTCGATTTCGGAGTCGGTGTAGTTGAGCCCACAAAGGTAAGGAATGTAATCTTGCGGTTCGATGTCGTAAATGAGACCCGGGTCAACAGCCTTTGATGGGTTGACATGTCCGGCGCCAGTGGTGAATATGTTTGCTGGATTGAGCGACTGGTCCAAGATGGGTTGGCCCTTCGTGTTGGAGGTGGAGGCAGTGGTAATGATGGCGGACTTGATGGCCGCTGGCGACCAGTCGGGGTGTGCGCTCTTGAGCAGTGCCGCCACACCACTGAGGTGGGGGCAGGACATGGAGGTCCCGGAGATCACGTTGAATGAGTGCTTATCGTCCGTAGAATTGTCTAAACTAACTGGCCAGGAGGCGAGAATGTTCACACCCGGGCCGATGATGTCCGGTTTGAGGATGCCCTGGCTTTGGTAGTTGGGGCCACGGGAAGAGAAGGATGCTACAACCGGGGCGACCGATCTCCCGATGTCAGTGCCTTTGAATAGGATCGTGGCCTTTGGCGCTGAGGTGGTGTTTAGGTAGCTCTTGATCTCTCTCCCCGCGTCATAACCCACATGGACAGCGGGTAGGACATGCTTATCGGCAACGGTGGTGGCTCCCTCCAGAGGACCGTTCACGAGGATCATGGCCGCACCACCTGCATCCTTGACCTCTTGACCTTCGTCGACTCGCGGAATACCGCTGGCTACGGAGCACACGACCACTTTTCCTTTGAGGTCCGAGCGGTCTTTTAGTGATCCGGGAAAGCAAAAGGCCGAGGAGTTATCTCCGTTTTGTGCTGGATCAACCAGGGAAGTAGCGTCGAATCGAAGTCTTGCGGTTGGTACAAGGTCTCCCCATCGAACTCCTTCTCGTTCCCCAGCCGCGCCGTGGCTTTTATCCTGCGGTCTATGGTGCTGGCTCCCACGTTGAGAAGCCACGGTGCCTCGTTTGCCAATGAGTAACTGTATGGCCCATTATTCCCCGCGGAGCTGCTCACGAAGATGCCCTTTTGGACGGCGGCAAATGAACCTTTTGCAATCCCATCCTGGAAGAACGGATAGGAATCTCCTCCGACAGAGAGGGAAATTACATCGACACCGTCCTCGATGGCCGCATCGAACCCAGCTAATATGTCGGCCTCAAGGCACCCCCTAATACCGCAAACCTGGTAGATTGCCAAATGCGCAAGAGGCGCTATGCCTGCGGCCGTGCCTTTGGCATTACCGAGTGCGCTGGCATTCTTCACAAAAGCACCCGCAGCTGTGCTGGCAGTGTGTGTGCCATGGCCCACATCATCAGTTGGCGGATAGATCCCGCCGTAAGCGAAGGACCTCGCACCGATGAGCTTGTTGTTGCAGGATGTGTCGTTGAAGATGCACTTGCCCTTCCATTTGGCCGGGGGCGGTGGCAACCCCTCGCCGCTGAAGGAAGAGTGCTGGGGAGATATTCCTGAGTCCAATACTCCGATGATCACGCCCTTGCCGAAGTTGGAGTCCTTCCAGAGCCCAACTTCTTGGCGCAATCCCAAGAACTCGGGGGTGTGAGTTGTGTGTAGAGAGAGCACCCTCTCCGGACGCACGTACAAAACACCGTCCCTGTCCCGAATGGCTTTAGCTTCCTCGGCGGTCAATTTGGCCGCGAACCCTGATAGCGCATGTCGGTATGAGTGAACCATTCTTTGCTCTTGGTTAGAGCTGGTTGCTGTGGTAGGTAAAAATGACCGGTATAAAGCATCCAGATCCTCCGAAGTAGCAACATGTTTGTCCGTTGGCTTTCGTACTTGGATTATATAAGTTGACAACGAGCCACCCGAATCAGCTACTGCAGTGGCAGTATTAGCAGGGGAGATGCTTAGAATGCAAATGAGACCAAGAATGACAATCGTCAAGGTGGTCGCAGACAATCTGCATTTCTGGTCTTTCATCTCGAAGTTGCAAAAGAAAGAGGGAAGCTTTTTACTTCTATTTTCTGTGTTAGATAGTTGAACATGGAGCACATATATGTATAGAAGCAAAATGAAGAAATGGCGTTGGTCTCATGACCCTCCAGAAGCGAACAATGGTAGTTTTTTTCTTTTGAAGGAAAGGATCATTAGTCTTTTTTATTTCCGAAAATGCACATGCATTTCCATGTAAGAATTGAATGCATAAGACCAATTATTACGGTCAAGAACAGGGCACCGTCCATGCAAATTCTCTAAAATAGACTAATTCATTAAAGGAAATATAAATATGCAGATTTAACGTGCTATAGCGAGACGCACTCTAAATAAATTACTTTGCTCAAATCAGCTTCTAAAGGAAAGGATCCTTAGTGATTTAATTTCTAACATGCATATGCATTTCCACATAAGAATCGATTAAGACCTATTATAATCCTCAAGGACAGGGCACCGTCCATACAAATTTTCTAAAATGGACTAATTCATTATATGAAATATAAATATGCAGAGTTAACATGCTCTACAGAGATGCACTCTAAATAAATTACTTTACTCAAAGGAGCTTCTAAAGGAAAGGATCCTTAGTGATTTAATTCCTAACACGCATATGCATTTCCATGTAAGAATTGATTAAGACCTATTATCATCTTTAAGGACAGGGCACCGTCCATGCAAATTTTCTAAGATGGACTAAATCATTAAAGGAAATATAAATATGCAGATTTAGCATGCTATGCAGAGACGCACTTTAAATAAATTACTTTACTCAAATGAGCTTCTAAAGGAAAGGATCCTTAGTGATTTAATTCCTAACATGCATATGCATTTCCATGTAAGATTTGAGTTAGACCTCCTATAACCCTCAAGAAATTAAAAAATAACAAAAATGTGAAAAATATTATATATTATTAAAAATTATTCATGTTAATGCCGGTGGTGCTACGTAAGATGGTCGGCCTTCGCATTAGCATTTTTGGGCTAAAATTGGTTGACTTAATTAGCAAAACATAAAAAGATTTATGACTCAATTGATGAAATTAAAAAGTTTAAGACCGAATTGGTAAAAGTGTAATATATTTAAAAATTTTAGATAACTTTCCCCTTTTTAATTGAACCAATGTCGTTTTCAACCTTTGAATGAAAATTCGTTTTCAACCTTTGAATCAAAATTCAATTAAGTCCTCCCACCGATATCATGTTTAAAATTTCTGATGTGGTGATTTACTCATCACTACCATCCTACGGGTCATAATTAGTTATCTAATCTGGATAACTTTTCAAAAGACGACCTTGTTTTGTTTAAATTACTAAATTTTCTCTTTTGTTTTTTTTTTGTTTTTCTTCTTACCTTTGTTTTTTCTTTTCTTTTCTTCCCTTCCGTTTTTTTTTTTTTTTTTTTTTTTTTTGTTACACCTTATCTCTTTTCTCTTTTTCTCGAGTCTTTACTTTACACTTGTATAGACTGAAGCTCAATTTGTTTTGCAGAAGATACAACAAATTTTCAAAAATATTTTTCAAGAAGTCCATGTTCAAGAGCACAACAATATTTTTCAATGTTTAGCTAAAACCTGATAATAAACTGAAAAATATATTCCAAAGTTTGATATGAAAAATCCGATTTGATTTTTCCAAATAGAAATACACTAGTTGGGTGTTAGTAACGTGTGCATAAGGGACTGGAGATCTAAGTACGGGCACCATAGTCTTGGGTCTGGCCTTGATCAACCTTGACCCAGGCACCAAGGGTTGGGGCACTAGCATCTAGGTGTTAGGCCCACCCTTGATGGACTGGGCTGCGAGTGCCAAGGTACCAACCCCAGCCTCAATGGACGAGAACATAAGCATCGGGGTCCTAGGCCCAGCTTCAATGGACTCGAGCATGGACACTAAGGTCTTGAAACTTGGTCTCGATAGACCTTGGCTCGAGCACTAGGGACTTGAGCCTGAGCAACGAGAACCTAGGCATGACATTTGTGGACCTTAGCTTGGGTGTTTGGTATGCAAGTTTGGGTACTAGGATCTCGTGCTTAGCCTTTGGGCTTAGCCTTAATGACTTGAGCCTAGGCACTAGAGCCTTGGGCACATTCACCGAGGTCCCATGCTGATCCTCAATGAACTCGAGTATAGGCACTGGGGATTGGTGATGGACATCGAGGTCATGGGCCCCACCTTAATGGTCCCCAGCTTGAGTGCTAGATAGCTGGTCTTAGATGTTGAGGCCTATGAACCAACATTAGGTTTCCATTTCCAAGTGTAGAATTGTAGGTTTAAGCGTTAGTATCTAGTTATATTTTGGAAATGATTTTTGATTTTTAAAGAGGAAATCATTTTCTTGAATTTAAGCATAGGTTTTTGTTGACGATGACTTATTTTTCTAAGCGAACTAAATGTTAGAAAATTCAAAAAACGTTTTGTCAAAAAGTATATTGCATGAAAAAAAAAACAATCCTTAAGTTAATATGAAGAGCGCATTTGGGACATGTGGTCGAGTCCTTCACTTTCTCTACGAAATGAGGACAGGGGCATGAGGAACTTGGCACGAAAAATACAAACTAATAAGTCCGCCTGACTAGTCATTAATTATTTGTCTTGATCTTTTATTATTGGGTAAGTCTCGCTCCTTGTAATATCATCCAAAAATATAACATAGATAGAACCTTAGGATGGTGAGATTCTATCTAAGGTTAAGAATCAACAATGGCCTTATAAAATTTTGTAGTAGGTATTGATATAGAAATTGAATATTAATCAAATTAATTAATGAATCGTAAAAGCATCACACCTATAACAATATTTCATTCTAAAAAATAGAATTAAGTAGGAAAACAGCTTTTGTTTCTGGATGTTATTATCAGTCGTATTCTTGTTTAGCCCATTCAACAATTCTCGACATTTCAGTTGCTTTTCCCGGAATGCAGCCAACACTTCATTGACCATGCAAAATTTCTTGCAATTGTGAAGTGCAAATTAATATTTGCATCTTGGAAATGTTTAAGTTTGCCTTTTCAACATCAGTCACGAGAACAGTTATTAGAGTCAGCTAGATTATATCTCCAATGAATTTTAAAGACCCTAAATGAGTTTTAATTTGTTGCTCACTGGTCATAACAAATCTTTTGGGACATTTATTTTATGTTGACCTAGGTTGAAGATAGTTAATAAGTTTGCAAATTCAGTTCTAGGCTTATTGTATGAAAAATTCAATTCTAAACATTTCAATTAAATCAATGCCATTCTCAATCTTTAAGTGAAATTCAATCAAGTCCTTTTACCCAAATCTTGCTTGCAATTTCTGACATGGCAATCCACTTATTGTCAGTTATCTTACGAGTCACAATTAGCGATCTAATTTGGGCCACTTTTCACGAGATGACCTCATTTTGTTTAAGCACTGCATGGTAACATTCTTGTTTATTTGTTCTTTTGTTCTTTAGAATATAAAAAGAGCATAAATTCGTCCGATGATGTCAGTTGATTTTTTATATTCACCATAATATAAAAGTGACTGGGAAATGGATCTAGAATAGAAATAAGAAATAGAAAAAAAGTAACTTTTTGTTCCTATAATAATTTATAGAAATGAGTCAGTTTCTTTCCTTTTTTTTTCCTTTTCTTCTTCTTCCTCACCACCCCAGCTATCTGCTACCCCCCACAAGTTGCGAATCTCCATCGCCCGCCGTCGTCCACTACCCACCATCCGCCCTAGCTATTTATCACTGCCATCTATTGTCACCGCCCAACAACTGGCTAGAGGAGGAAGAAGAAGAGAGAATAAGAAAAGAAAAAAAAAGATATATATATATATATATATATATATAATTATTAAAAAAATTAAAAGAAATTTTACATCATAAAAAAACTTATGGGCTGTACCAAACATATTTATATATTTTTTTTTCATATTACGGGAATTTAAATTTTGTATAGTTACCAAATACATTATTTTATTCAGAAACTGTTTCAGTAATAGAAATAGAAAAGAATTATTTCTTAAAAGAAATTGTTTTCAGAAATAGAAATATTATCAACTGCATCCTTAATTTTTTGAATCTTTTTTTTATTTTTATTCTCTCTCTCTCTCTCTCTCTCTCTCTCTCTCTCTCTCCTTGTTACTGCTCATATTCTTTTCTCTATTTCTCGAGTCGCCACTTCCCACTTGTGTAACAATTGCAACTGAAGTAACAACATTAAGCAAGAAGCAGGTACGCCAATGGAGGAGACTCACAAGCATATTGATGATCCATTTCTTATACTTTAAAAAAAAAAAAGTAGCGATTATTTGTTTAATTCTCTAACTATCCTATTTGCAAAAAAGAAAATGAATCTCTTAATGCAACATTTATCACCGACCCATTCCATTCTAAGATTTCCTTGCTCTTAGATTCTGTCATATATATGAGATTTGTTAAGTAACATTATTGAAAGGTTTTCAAAGGGATGGAACACTATATTTCCTATCTTTGCCATTTATTCTTAATACGAAATTCTGGTGATCTAGGCGGGAAAAGATTAGAGAAAGTTGGTCAGGAAATCCTCCCCATTAGGCATAGACTAAAAACTATTACTTAGTCATTTCTCCTTTTAAAATATAAAAGGTGGAGAAGGGTGACTAGAAGTCTAGAACGAAGATTATCTACCCTAACATAGTCCATCCTCTGCATTGTGACTTCCGATATGCCTTGAAGACCTTGATTTGAATTTTGATGGCAGACGACTTCTCCATGATCGATCCTCCATGCTCTTATTCCTGATCGAACAATCCTTGCAACAGCTGAGTTCTGGATCCCTGGATTGGCGTGATGGCAAGGGAAGATGGCGGACACTAGAGAAGGGGAACAGAGAGTGGTCTTTCGACACGAGGGCAAATCCCATGATAAAGAAGGAGAAGGATCTGCTCAGCAAATTCTCACCTGCAGGGCTCCTCGGCTCAAAGCGGGCCTTCACTGGTACGTGGCGATCTCTTTGACGACTGGAAGGATCTGCTCTGTTAAATATGACTCGAGTTTGAGCATTTGCTAAAATAGATATGAATTTCCTCTTCGGAAATTATGCGGAATCCGAAACTCGCAAAGCTCCTGCACGGGATTTCCTCTTCATGCGAAGATTGGTTTATTGGTGGGGCCCAAGGTCAAAGTTTTGACCTTGGGCACACACACGCACACACACGTCCGCCGAGAGAGGAATCTGCCGTGTGAAGCTAAATACGTGGATGGTGGGCCCAGGTCAATTGTTTGACCTTTTCTGGGCACACATATATATATATAATATATTTTCTTCTCTGCGAGTGTGCATGGGACGGCTTGCATGAAGTCTCTGTGAAATAAACCCTACGAAGCCACAGACGTTCGACAATCCAAGGAAGCCGCGAAGAGGTCTTCTTTTCGGGGTGTTGCTATTGCACCCGTACAAGAGAAAAGGAGGAGCCGCATATCTTCAAGCTGAAGCGCGATCAAGAAAATGAGTTCTTTTTCAGCGTTTGTTTTTGAGCTTGTGTGATAATTTTGTGCCAAGACTTGGGTTTGGGTTAAATTAGGGTTTGAGAAACACCGAGAGAGTGTTTGAGTGACTTGAGTGTGTAATCTTCTTGTATCGCTTGATCTATAGTGAAATTCGCTGCTGCTCTCCCTGTGGACGTAGGTCTTTACGACTGAACCACGTAAATCCGGTGTCTAGTTTATTTTCTTCTTCCATCTATATTTTGTTTGATCGCTCGCCCTATCTCAACAAGTGGTATCAGAGCTAGGTTTGGCTAAGTTGAAGCGAATCGATGGCGACAGAAGAAGTAAAAGTGAAAATCAATAGATTTGATGGGAAGAATTTTAGTTTCTGGAAGATGCAAATTGAAGATTATCTTTACCAGATGAATCTGCACTTGCCTTTATTTGGGGAGAAACCAGAGACGATGAAGGAAGCTGATTGGGATTTGCTGGATAGACGAGCTATGTGTGTTATTCGTCTGACGTTGGCTCGTAAAGTTGCGTTTAACATCCTGAAGGAGAAGACCACTGCTGATTTGATGCAAGCCCTGTTGGATATATACGAGAAGCCCTCTGCGATCAACAAGGTCTATTTGATGCGGCGTCTGTTTAACTTGAAGATGAAAGAAGGTGCATCAGTTGCAGATCATATCAATGAATTCAATGTGATTGTTAGTCAATTGAGTTCAGTTGAGATTGATTTTGAAGATGAGGTACGTGCTTTGATTCCGTTATCCTCATTGCCTGATAGTTGGAATACTACCGTTACTGCTATTAGTAATTCCTCTGGGTCAACAAGTTTGACGTTTGATGGGGTTTGAGATTTAATTCTGAGCGAGGATATTCGTAGAAGAGAATCTGGCGAATCTGTATCTACTATTCTAGTAGGTGAAAATAGAGGAAGATCTGTAACACGTATGGGTAATGGTAGTACTAATATGAACAGACGTAGTCAATCTAGAACTGCTAATGTTATCTGTTGGAACTGTGGCAAGAGGGGGCATCTTAGAAGAGATTGCCTTAAGCTGAAGAATGAAAAGGGTAAGGGAATTATGGTTGATTCTGCAGATAATGTTGCAGCTGTAGCAGATAATGCCGATTATGTCTTGTCTATCACTAATGATTCATCGCATGATGGATGGATTATGGATTCTGGTTGTTCTTTTCATGTCACACCAAATAGAAACTGGTTTATCACTTATCAGTGCACGGGTAGTGATAAAGTCCAGTTAGGGAACAACGCTAAGTGCGATGTTGTGGGTATTGGTGATGTTAAAATCAAAATGCATGATGGTATTGTGAGGACATTGACTGGAGTGAGGCATATTCCAGAATTAAAAAAGAACTTAATTTAATTGGGTTCCCTAGATTCAGCTGGTTGCAGGTATTCTTCAAAAGGTGGAATTCTAAAGGTTGTTCGAGGTGCCCTGGTGATAATGAAAGGAATCAAGCACGATGGCCTGTATAAACTTCAAGGTGAGACAGTGATAAATTTCGCTGCGGAGACGTCAGATACATCTGTTCGAGAGTCTTTTGACTGCTCGAGGAAGACCTGGGTGTTTGTGCCAAGGCACAAGTTTTGATGCTGGTGTCAGGATCTCGCAGTCAAGAGCTTTGATCGAGATGGAGACTGGTAAGTCGATCAAGCATGTGCGGACTGACAATAGCATGGAGTTTTGCTCGGAGCTGGCAAATAAATTTTGCATGAAAGAGGGCATAGTGAAACACCGCACTAATGCCAATAAATCACAACAATTTGCAGAATTGATGAGCAGAACATTGCTAGAGATGGCCCGGAAAATTATCTCTAGTGCTGGTATTGCTAGGAGAATCTTAGCTGGTGTGCTAAGTACGGTAAGCTACCTGGTGAATAGATCCCCATCAACTGCTATTGAATGGCAAACTCCTGAAGCAGTGTTGTCAGGTAACGTTGCTGATTATTCTGTTCTTAGAATGTTTGGTTGCCCGTGTTATTTTCGAGTGAGTGATGGTAAGTTCGATGGGAGGGCAAGGTGCATATTCCATGGCTATGCACAAAGTGAGCGGGGTGATTTGTTGTGGTGCCCAGATATAAATTCACATGTTGACAGTAGAAAAGTTATCCTTGACAAGTCTCCGATAGTTCTGGCTAGGAGGGTTTGTGGCAGTGTTAATACGGATCTGAACGGTGTTTAGCTTGAGGTGGAGTTGCAACCAGAAACTCCTGAGGTAGCGAGTATAGGTACTAGCAAAATAATCAACACAGATGGTGCTCATAGCGAGGTGGAGCTTATAGAGCCAACGGTTGCTGTAACTGCTGAAATTAACAATGTACATATTCGATCTCCTGACAGATATAGATGCAATAATGGTTTTACTTTATCTGCGATTAAGGAGGTCGTGTCAGAAAATCCTTGCAGAGCAGTTAAAGGTGCATGTGGAGTTGGTATTCTGATGAGGTCCTCAGGTATGGCGAAGTTCAAGCGAAGCTTGAACTTGAATAATATCTATGGCGGTTGAGCCCATCGGGGGCTATGGAAAAGTAGCAGTAGAATTTGAAATTTTTATGAAGCGATTACGACTTAGCTCAAACGTCGAGCCAAGGTGGAGATTGTTAAATATGACTCGAGTTTGAGCGTTTACTAAAATAGATATGAATTTCCTCTTCGGAAATTATGCGGAATCCGAAACTCGCGAAGCTCCTGCACGGGATTTCGTCTTCATGCGAAGATTGGTTTATTGGTGGGGCCCAAGGTCAAAGTTTTGACCTTGGACACACACACACGCACACACATGTCTGCCGAGAGAGGAATCTATCGTGTGAAGCTAAATACGTGGATGGTGGGCCCAGGTCTATTGTTTGACCTTTTCTGGGCACACCCGTATATATATAATATATTTTCTTCTCTGCGAGTGTGCGTGGGATGGCTTGCATGAAGTCTCTGTGAAATAAACCCTACGAAACCACAGACGTTCGACAATCCAAGGAAGCCACGAAGAGGTCTTCTTTTCGGGGTGTTGCTATTGCACCCGTACGAGAGAAAAGGAGGAGCCGCATATCTTAAAGCTGAAGCGCGATCAAGAAAAGGAGTTCTTTTTCAGCGTTTGTTTTTGAGCTTGTGTGATAATTTTGTGCCAAGACTTGGGTTTGGGTTAAATTAGGGTTTGGGAAACACCGAGAGAGTGTTTGAGTGACTTGAGTGTGTAATCTTCTTGTATCGCTTGATCTATAGTGAAATTCGCTGCTGCTCTCCCCGTGGACGTAGGTCTTTACGACTGAACCACGTAAATCCGGTGTCTGATTTATTTTCTTCTTCTGTCTATATTTTGTTCGATCGCTCGCCCTATCTCAACAAGCTCTATCATATTTCGAGCAATATTTGGCTGCGTTAAAAGATGCGAAAATAGATTATACGTGTTAACAACAGACGTCTGAACTACTTGGGTAGTTGGGCAACTTCAGCAGAGATCGATTCAGGTCTCGGCGGGATGCCTTTTCCGAAACACTTTGCAAACGCCCAGACGCCCTCAAGGGACAAGAAGGAGGATCATTTCCCAATATTGATGATAAAACATCAGAGGAAGAAGGATCTGCCACCAAAAGGCACTGCGAAACAGGGGACGGAAGTTCTGTCATCGAAAGTCCTCCAAGGGATTCAGGTTTGACCCAAGGAGGTGATTTGGTTGGATTGTACGGTCATAAGGAGCAGCAACTGATCGGGTTGCTTCTTAAGGACAACTTTGAAACGACGGTATGTGTTGGTAAGCGGAGGGTCCTCAGATAACCTACTCGAGGTCCTTTCCAATGACTACCGTTCGTTTTGCCTTTTGTACATGAGCATTTTCCCTGAGAATAGCGAGATCAGTTGCAACAAAGTTTCTCGTCTATGGGCTGCAGAAGGATTTCTAACCGATCTAAAAGAAGTAGCCGTCTTTTCAATGACATTCTTGATAGAAAGTGCATCCATCCAGTGGAAGTAAGAAGTGATGGAAAGCTCTCCACATTCTGAGTGGATAACCTTTTGCAAGAGATTTGTGCTTCCTTTTCCGATCATTTGGACCTATCAATGATAACTAGTAGTGTAGGCAGCACAAACTAGCCTAGAAAAGTAAGACACCTACTCGTCCAAGGAGGAACAGTCAAATTTGAATGAAGAAAAACTCTCTCAACTTCATTCCCTATTCATGTTTACTCTCTCCTCGTCTAAAGCTTTGACAATGGGGACTTCCGAGAATCCATTATTTCCATTCAATTTTAAGCTTCTCAAGGTGTTGGATCTGATAGGTGCATTGTTAGAGATAATCCTTTTCAGGTACTTGGGCTTAAGGGATACCTCAATCAAAGAATTCCAAGCCTCCATTGAAAGGCTTACGCATCTAGAATTTTTAGATCAAAAACAAAGCTTGGTCATTGAATTACTTAAGGAGGTTGAAGGACTGGAAAGAATTCGTCACATCCTTATTTATCATCACGAGAAAGACCCCCTTTGATGGAGAATTACCAGCTAATTGGCTTCAAGGCATTTTGCAGAGTCGGAGGACTCAAGTGCCTAGAAAAGCTCTGTTTCGTGAAAGCAAACAACCCATTGAAAGATCTTGGAAATCTAACAAAATTAAGACAGTTGGGAATCACCAAGTTGATTAAGGAACAAGGTGAGCTGTTGTGCACTTCCCTTGAGAATTTAAAGGATCTAAAGTCTCTCAATGTACATGCAATTTACAAGGACGAGATACTTTATCTCCATGGCTTATCCTTGCCTCTCAAGTATCTTAAACATCTCTACTTACATGGCTAGTTGGAGAAGTTTCCACATTGGATTTCATCCTATAAATGTTTGACAAAGATCTTATTAAGATGGAGTCACTTGAAGGAAGATCTCCTCACAACCCTTGGAAGACTGCCAAAGCTAGTAGAGCTGGAACTGCCTCTGGCAGTTTCAAGAAAGGGTAGTTTCCAAAGCTCAAGATCTTATTGCTTGAGGAATTAGAGGAGCTCAGATCAATGAATTTGGAGAAGGGAACAATGCTGTGTCTTAAAGACCTTACCATCAGCCACCCTGAATGATTGGAAAAGTTACCATCCAGCATTGAACACATTCCCACAATTCAAAAGTTCATGTTTTTTTGACATGTCTCATGAATTATATGAGAAGGTACAAGTGGACCACGAGATGGATGATTATCAAATTTTTGAGCACATACTAGAAGTATATTTTACACGATGGGAGCCAGTCCCTAGAAAACCCGTACTTTCCTGCAGGCGAAGGATATGAAGGCTTCACAGGTGAACACTAAATGAGATCTCCCTCGTGTTTCAGAATGGTTGTACCAATGTAGAAATAAAAATGCTGCATGACCGTGGATTTTGTATTGCTGTTGTTTGTGCTGCTTGTTTCTAAATCCTGTTCGTGTTGTGGTGTTTTCATTTCTCATTGCCGCTTCACTTCTACTTTTAAAGAGCACTTCTTGTTTATGAATCGATATTTTGCCGCAGAAGAATCAGGAAAAGTAAGACCTGAAAATATAATTGCAACACCTTGGTTGGACTTAGGAAGTGACTTGCCTTAGGAGCTTTTTTGGTTCAGCATTCGCAAGAAGTTTTAGGTCCACAAAGCCCCTTGAGGAAAATTTGGGGTGTTTGGCAAGTTTTCCCAATAGGCTAAATCCATTTTCTTCATCTGAATCATCACCCCACCTAGCATACAAAAAAGAAAAAGAAATTATCCTCCTTGTTGTATTGTTGTCTGGATTTTGTGTATTATTTTGATTTTGTTTGTTGACGCTCTTTCGAGCCCTTGAACTTGTCTGTTGAATTTGGTTTCATGCGTTAATCTAATGGAGCTTGTTTTGGGGTTCTAGGAGTTGGAGCTTGCTGGAAATTGCTGCAAGGGACAACTAAAAAAACAGGATTGTCCGAGTCATTTCCAGCTTGCATTGAGGAACTATGAGGAATTGAGCGAGTTCCTGGGTTCTGTGACCATTGCTAATGGAGGAGCGTCGCCCAACATTCACAAAACTCTATCGCTGGAGAAGATGGGCGAAGGGAAGGGAGACATTGAGTCTGCCTCTCAGGAGTTCTAGGGGGTTTTTGTTTGTAGCTTGCGTCCTATATCAGAGATTTTTCCATGGATGACTTCTAGTGCATATGTTTGAAAATGGGTTTTTGAGCTTCTCTCTTGCTGGGAGTATTCTGATATATTGGCAGGATGATGTTTGGATCAAATCAAAGGTACCCTTTTGTTCATGTTTTTGGATGTCAAGTAGACTGAAAATTCTATTCATGTGGTTGCATTACGGATGAGTGGATCCATTGATCTTGAACTTGGTCGGATGGTATCTTCACTGCTTGATGTGAATGTACACTAAATCAAGACTGAAACTAAAACTCGCAACTCGTCAAATGTAATGCATCCACAGGAGATGGAGGTAAGAAGATCTAGTGACTCATTGTTTAGATGCTGGTAACGTCCAATACTGCTGAGAAAGTGGAGATTAGTTTCACCAGCCATGACTAGACCGGTTGTCACGCCCCGATCCTCCTAGCGCGCGAACATCCCACTCTGGTCGATACAAATGCGACTTCCCATGACACGTCGTCGACCCATTCATTTTAATGCACATGCGGAAGCGAAACAAATCCCCTGACAACATTTAACTTGGGATAGAAAAGCAGGCAATCAATCACAACCAAACAAGCTTTCTTATAAACACATAGGTTTATATACAACACTGGATTGTCTACAAAATAGACAGGCTCAACAACTAGGGAACTGTCCTATGACCAACTTGTCAGACACGTTCGCCGATTCTTCAACCTCCACCTTTCGAACTCCAGGACTTCCGGTCCTCCACGACTGTCATCTAGGGACCTGAAATATTATCCCACAACTGGGATGAGACTACGTCTCAGCGAGTCCTACCCTTTAAAACTCAATTAGGAAGAAAATACGTCTCAGGGCGCTCTAGCCACTCAAATAGGATAGAAGACTTACCTCGCCTCAGTTCCTTCCTGCACGTTAGTTTAATCAATAAATATTGACAAGCACATCATCCAAACAATTCAATTACTCGGATCAATTCAGCAATCAATCGACTTAGTCGATTACATGTCATCGAAATCATCACACGGTCATTCTGACTATTCATTCTCGACTCTCAATTACGGCCTTACAGGCAAGTCTATATGTAGTGGCATTATGGCCCCACTCGCCAATGTTATATGTAGTGGCATTACGGCCCCACTCGGCAATACATGTGTAGTGGCATTACGGTCCCACTCGGCAATGTTATATGTAGTGGCATTACGGCTCCACTCGACATAATTTAGATTTGATGACTTTCTAGGTTCAACTCACAACCTCCCACGGTCATTTTCTCATCAAAAACCAACACTAATCAACTTTGGGATAAATCCCCACATAAACATACATTCAATCAATCGATATAAACTGGACCTACCAACCAATTATGGTGCCAAAAGCCAACACCGGGTATTTTCAAGTTAAATACCAAAACTTCATCAATATCACTCAATTCCACACTTTTGGAATAATTAACCATAACCATCAATCACTCAATTTCTCAATTTAAACTTACAATTAACACAAACCGACCGTATCGCTAAGGATCACAAAATTCTAACAACCTAAGCCATCTCGGCATAATTTTCGAAATTATTAAATAATTAAATTTAATTCCGAAAATTAAATAATTAAATATTATATTATAATAATATAATTTAATAAAATAATATTTATAAATTCGAAATAATTAATTAATTGAAAATAATTAATTAGGGCTTAAACAAGATTACACTAATTTAATCATACAATTAACCCTAATTGAACATCCATTAAACTAATCATACAACTAATCTAATTTACATTAAAATAATCTAATTTAATCACAGAAACCTAATTAGACTAATCTAAACACCCCTTAAGCGTCATTAACTCACTAAGCAAGAATTAGAGGATAAACTCACCGGTTTTGCGCGCCGGTGAGTTCACGGCGACCCCGACACCAAGGCGGTCGATAAACCCTAAAGCGGCGACACCAACGGAGGCAGGGAAGGGCTTGAAAACGGGCCACAAAGTCTCTAAAACCTTGCTGTCTTCTGCTTCTGTTCTTGGCTGAACTGCAGAGAAGAAACCAGCAGCTTCAACGGTGAAAACGGGCCGATCGGAGCTCCGGCAAGCGGGTGGTTGGCAACCAATGGCTCCTGGGGGTCTTGGGGATCTTGTAGGACGTTGGGATGGGCAAAGGAAGGGTCGGAAAGGGGCGAAGCAGCAAGAAAACGCGGAACAGGCGGAGCAGGGCGGAACCAGACGGTCCGGCAAGCGGTTCCTTCCCGGCGGCGCCCAGGCCGGCCGGCAGCTCCGTTTGCGACGAAATTGGGCTCGTTGGAACGGTCTGTCTCTCCCGGTCACGGTGATTCACCCGGGAAGACCACTTTTGACTCGATTCTTCACTGAAGGGTCAGCTGGAGCAGAACTGGAGAAGAAGAACATGGAGGAGAGAGAGAAGCTCGTCCGCTTGGAGGCCGAATGGGGGAGAGAGAGATGTGAAGGCTGGTGTCACACCTCATTAAGGCCATTAAATGGCCACTTCAATTCTCCATACAAAGTGACATCATCTTCTCTCTCTTCCTTTGCTTTATCCACATGCTTTTAGGGGCATTTAGGTCATTTCCACCTTGCACAAATTACACATCTGACCTTGGGCTGAAATTGGTGGATGGGCCTAAGAAATGGGCTTGGCCATGAATAGGAATGGGCTTGGAAATTGGTTGGGCTTGATTGGGCTCAAAGTTGGACCATGGGCTTTGAAAGAGAAATAGTTGGTTTGGCCCAATGGGCTCACTTGCTTGACTTAGGCCCATTTGGTGGTTGTCCCAACTTGGGCCTAAGGCCCACACTGGCTTGGCTCGGCCCACTTCCTCACGGGCTTGCTTCCTCGGTCCGAAAATCCCTTTTTTTCCAATTGCTCGGCTTAATCGCTCGTCGACGGTCCGCGTAGCTTCATCCAAAGTCCGTCCCGGACATTCCCAATAATTCGAAGTCCAATCATAAGTTCTCTTGCCATGTCAATTTCGCTCAATGCCATTTTGGTAACAACTCAAACTGACGGGTGGCTTTGAGGATTCACGCGTGACCGACTCGTATCAAATCACGTTCAAGACATCTCGACGCATGGACGTCCTTGACTGCATGAAATTACGGGGGATAGATTCTTATTTCAAAGTACACGATTACTGAGGATCGACATAGGGTCGTTCGTGGATTCGATAACAGTAAACGGAATCACCCGTCGTTCCATTATGTTCTGTCCGCGAATCGACTTTTAGTCGTCCTTAGAATCGGCCTGCCTATCTACAGGATCGTCCTCACGTAAATCTCACGATCAAGTCGTTTTCCCAGGTCGAGTCATTTAGTCATACGAGTTCTGTCCTCATTAGCCTTTCCCCTCAAGGTCAGTATCTCAGGAGTGATCAATTCCGAGTGAGATCAACCAACAATGCATTGACGAAATTCACATCCATTCATTCCTCAGAGGACTCGAATTTCAGGATGTCACACCAGCAAGGGTGGTCCTGTAAGTGACATTTTCACTGTGCACTTCTTCAATTCTTCCTTGGCTTGATGCTAATGGAAACATCATCCAATGACAATAAAATGAAGATTTTATCTATGTCTACCTTCGAGCAAATTTCTAGGCTCTAATCTTTGATAAAGTAGATTTCTTGCCCATCTTAGCCAAGTGAGAAATGGACCAAGTCCAAGTAGGACAAGGGTTATTATCTACCAACACAAGCCATGGATGAATGCCCCTTGCTTTATTTAGGGAACAACCTTCTATGATACAAATATTGCAACTGAACTCTAAGACCCTTGGCTCCCCCGCCAAAGTACAGAGCTAACCAAAAAAGAGGGGCATTTCCACCCTTCCATTGCAGTGTGATTATCGACTAAGACCAGATGCCTGACAACCAGCCTGTAATGGTCCAACGATTGAGGATGATCAGTCAACAACTGAGAATCATCTCAGTCATCCAACGGTTCATCAAGGACTCAACAATTTTGCCAAGGTATTATTTGCTCGCATTATTGTAGAAAGGCCCATAAAAGGGATTGGTATGGCCATGCGAGTTACTAGAATGTGACAACCATCCGATTTGTGTTCAATTAGAAAAGGTTGGTTATTATTTTGCCTATTAGTTTGGTATGGACGAGCTAAAATAAATCAAGCATTGAGATATTTTCAAGAACTCAATTGGATTTGAATTCTTAAAAATTACTACTTGATAGCTGATATGCAATAAGTAGATGTGATCATAGGTTGGGCGGTCTATCAGGACATAAGCATAAATGAGTAGGTTTGGACTCACAATTCCCTTCTTGGTCTGCTCAAGGCCGGCACCATCTTATATTAAAAGATTAATAATTTGATTTCACATATAATTGGTCCACCCATGGATTGATCTGCACATAATTAGCACTAGTGCCGACTCTATTAAACTAGGTCCACCCCTTTGAAGGATTTCCCACGATTTGGGATGCCTTTAGGGTCGCAGGGGGATGACGCCTTGGTTTCGATCGCGGAGTGCTTAGCTCAACATTAGCTATCTGAGGCGGGATCATTCGGCTTGGGTCACGGATGACAGTGTCTCAACCCTGTCGCGAACGCTGTAGAGGCTGTCACGAATTGACGTTTTGAATAATCGGTTTGTCTCTGATAAGTCTCTTCTGGTTCTGTTGTTGAATTGCTCGTCTCTGAGGGAAATTAAGTTTGGGCAATGTGGGTAAATTACTGGGAGGGGTATTGTTTCGTTGATGATGAACAGGCCTCACTCGGTCTCCTTGGCCCTAAATGACATGGAAGAGAGGGCGATTTTCTGTGAGGAGTTAGTGGATTCCTTTCATCACGCTGAGGGTTTTAGTAGTCTGGATTTCTCGGGCTCGTTTATCTGGGATGGGTTGCTGACGTCTGTTGCAGAGGCAAACGTTCTGTTAAGGGACCTCTTTCTTTCGCATGTTTCAGGGTTTTCGTTAGACATGATTCGGAATATCGTGCTAAAGCTCCAGGGTATCAAGGTCTTAGATTTGGAGGGAGTACATTTCCTTACAGATCCGTGACATGAGCATGATATGCAAAGATCTTCGCAGTCTGACCTGCATTAACATCAGTCACTGCTCCAATCTCATGATGACGAGATTGTATAAACTCATGAGACAATGTCCCTTCTTGCAGCTAATCGAAAGGGAGAAGACGAACCTAAGGAAGGATGATGCTAATGAAATTGATATCATGGTGAATTCTCAAGTGAGGTCTCTTTGGATACCTTCTAACCGTAAATTGACCAACGAATGCCTCAAGAAGATCGGGTGTCATTAGGGGTGTGCATGGTCCGGGCGGGTGGTTCTCAACCTAGAACCGAGAACCGTCCGCTAAGGACCGGTTCCGAAAAATTGGAACCGAGATCCACCCGGGAACCGGACCATCCGGTTCCCGGGTGGATCCATGGAAACGATCTTGATGCGAAACAATTTTAGTTTTCAACGTAAAACGACTACGTGACATCAAAGCAAGCCAAAGAAAGAAAAACCAAATTTAAGTACGTGAAGATGCGAACGACGGGAGAAGTAAACACAACGAAATGGTGATAGGATTAGGAGCCAAAGACAAAGGGAGTGAGATGAGATCTAGGGTTTCTTTTAGTAATTTTTTTTTTTAATATTAAAAAGGTTCTAGTCCGGTCTGGGTGGGCTGGCGGGCGGATCCGCCCATCGAACCGGGAACCGGACCAGTACCCACTAGTTCTCGTAAATTGGAACCGGGAACCGGAATGGTTCCCTCAAGAACCGCTGGTTCCGGGCGGTTCCCAGATATTTTGCACACCCCTAGGTGTCATGTGCCCCAACTTGCAGTATCTTAATGTGGGCGATTGTTTGAAGATAACTGGGGACAACATTTTGGATGTGTTGAAGAGCTACCCTGAAATCAGTCATTTGGAGATCTGTGGTATAAAAAAGATATGGAATCTGTGCATCGACTTGGAACTTCCCCGGTTAGAGGTCTTGCAAGCGGAAGGCTTGAAACTCAACAACGAGCAACTAACGGCATTTATAAGTAGATGTTGCCATCTCAAGGATCTCAACTTAATGCACTGTGTGCATCTGTTGACCAAAGGGGTAGAAAAGGTGGTGAAGAATTGGGGAAAAGTACCAAAAAAGTCATAAACCTATTGCATTGGTACCAATTCAGTCATAAACTTTTCAATTCGACCAATTCAGTCTTAAACCTTTTAATATTGTTACCAATTCAGTCCATTCGGCTAATTTTGACCGGCTGGTGTTGACGTGGACGTCGGCTGGTGGCCAGACGCTGATGTGGCAATTTTTATGATTTTTTTCCAATTTATTATTATTTTATTATTAATTTTTCTTAATTTTTTTCCTTTTTCTTTTCTTCTTCCTTTTCTTTTCTGCTTCCTTCTTCGTGGTTGCCAGCGAGCCTTCGGTGAGGCTCGCCAGCCACTGGGCAAGGGCTGCGAAGCCCTCGCCTGCCGCTAGCGAGGGTCGTAGCCCTCGCCCGGCCTCTCCTAGAGCTGCTGGCGAGGCGGCTTCGCTCGTGGTTGGCGAGGCCATGGCGGCCATCGCTAGGGCGGAGGTGAGGGTTGTGACCCTCGCTCGGCCTCGCCCTGGCCTTGCCGCTGAGTCCCCGGCACCTCCTTCGCTGTCGACCCTGCAGCTTCTCCACCTCGTCACCGCCTTCCTCACCTCCACGAAATCCCAATTCGAGGCCCTGGTCCCCCACCTCCTGCGACTCACGCTGCCGCTTCTTTGCCCGATTTTCGCCTCCGAAACCCTAGCCCGCCGCCCCAACACCCTCCTCTCCTTCTTCCGAGGCCGGCCTCGCTCGCAGCCCTGGACGAGGCCGAGCGAGGGTCGCGACCCTCATCGGTGGCTGGCAAGGGCTTCGCGGCCCTTGCCTCCGCCCTGGCGATGGCCGCCATGGCCTCGCCGGCGACTCTGGGAGAGGTCGGGCGAGGGCTGTGACCCTCGCTGGCGGCAGGCAAGGGCTTCGCGGCCCTCGCCCAGTGGTTGGCGAGCCTCACTAAAGGCTCGCCAGCAACCGCGAAGAAGAAAGCAGAAAAGAAAGGAAAAAGAAAAAAAATTAATAAAAATTAATAAAAAATTGGAAAAAATCATTAAAAAATCATAAAAATTGCCACGTTAGCATCTGGCCACCGGCTGATGTCCACGTCAGCGCCGGCCGGCTAAAATTTGCCAGATGGACTGAATTGGTACCAATATTAAAAGGTTTATGACTGAATTGGTCCGATTGAAAAGTTTAGGACTGAATTGGTATCAATGCAATATGTTTAGGACTTTTTTGGTACTTTTCTCTGAAGAATTGCAATACATCGAGGGAGATATATCTAATGAACTGCGATAATGTACGTGACGATTTTCCATTTTCAGATTGGATGTTGTCTATGAGGCCATCTTTGAGGAGAATAGTCCCACCTTGTGGATTAGTTTCATCCGAAATCCAAGACTTATTCTTGCAACGTGGGTTGTCTTGTCAATAATGATTGACTTCAAAGGGACAATTGATGAGGTAATTGTCTGCGAAGATGACAATGCCTGTGTATCTTTCTGTGGTAGAATGGTGTGTCGTTGTAGCTTGTTTCCATGCGGACCTCATTTTTATAGGACTTGCCATTATTCTGTAGATTGTTGTGGTTACTTGATACTTTGTCAATGGTTCAATAATCTCTTATTCATTGTACGGTCCAATACTCTTGATCTTTTCAAGTTTGTATCCTACCCTTCTATCGTTTTTAACAATTTTGCGCCGCTTTTGTGATTTTGACTGTGGCTTTGTTTTCAACTTGTTTCATTTTTTGAAAAAGAAAAATAAGTTTTCTTTGGGGTGACTTTCGCTACTTCTTGAGCTTTGTTCTTGCTTCGTTGGTATCTCTAGCTTCCTAGACCTGTCATTTTCCTTGGGTCAATAACAGATTGTGTTCAGAGCAAGAACCATGCCTGAATGTTTAAAGCTAGAAGTGTAGGTTTGTTTGCCTGAATAATTCCCAAACTCATACCTAGTGCTCGTGGAAACAAATTCAAAGGCATAACTCGTATAGAACTAGTCAGTTTAATGTTGGATACCCGTGTCTCTCTTAAACTACTCATAACTGTATCAAACTTCAGTTACTTTTCATTTTCTTCCTTCTATACATGTACTTGATATGTGCTTCAGTGTTGGCAGTCTCGATAGATTGAAGCCATGAGCTTCAACTTCATACTTGGATGGCACATCCTCATAATCTCTTATAATCGATTCGGAAGCTGAGGATTATGATTTTTGTTTTAGTGTACGGTGGCACTAGCAACGACACCACTAGATGGGCATTTCTACAAGGCATGAAGTTTGGATATCCACAAGTCCAGCTTGATATGAGTTCAAATAACTGATCTAATGGAAGCATACACTCATTGAAAAAATCAAAACGAATGGATTGGGCAGCTCTATGGAAGAAATTCATCGTCTGCGTAATTTGGTAGGTGCAATCTTCAGGAAGTTTGGAATTCTTTGCTACGTCTTACTTGTAACCATGGTTTCGCAATTAATGTAAGCTAGATGCTTCAGATGTGAGCACCTTTTGTGCTTCATTGTGCTCTTGTAGGTAATGAGTGGGCTTGGGCGTGGCCGGAAAGGGCATTTCTCCATGCCTGGCCTCACACTTCGAGCATGTAAATTGCACGCAATCCTGCCTTGAGCTTGGCATAGAAATTTCATTTTCATCCTTTCATTCATTTGGTGATGGCTTTAAATCCCCACGTCTGTCCTGGATCTTACTTAGTGCGAGTGCCAGTCCCCGCACATATCCAAATATTATTACATAGCACAAGTGGATTTAAGGATTGCGAGTTTTTAAAGAGGTAAAAAATTAGATAGGTTTGAACCCACTCAACTTTATATGGATCATCCATTAAAAGTTCTATATATCTATAGACTATTTAATAAATCTTGTGCGCACACATCAAATTTGACTCTATGAAACTTAGAAAAATTTTCTTAGCAAAGTCCCGTGACGTCACATTGATTATCGTTAATCAAAGTCTGTCAAATATGATGCCTTATGCTGCCTTTTTTAGGGGATTCCATACAGGTTGGTGCTATAATACTTAAAAGAAATCTAAGATGGACAATGGCTAGCGAATCCAATAGCAACTCTCTAAGTACAACTGGTTGATCAGACGTGAACTTGTGATTCTTACGCAACTCAAAACATTTTCTGCAGTTTTTTTGACTTAATCAGACCTTCCAATAGATTGATTGTTTCGCTCTTCTATCTGAAAGCTGCACTTCTCAAAGAGTTGTTGCCCGTGTCCCGTTCTCTGTTGGAATTGCGTGTGAATCTCTGTTGCAAGATGGCAAGAGAACGCTTTCTGAGCAAGTCAAGAGCTTTTGCAGGCCTTGCAAGATAAGATTTTGATTGATTTAGAATTTGATTTCTGCTTTTTGCCCAAGTGTTTTCACTTGTCTAAGTAGCTGTTTGCTCCTTTCAAAAATACAAATTTCACACGGAGATTCAGCCATTGTTTCTCATGATGTTTTGAAGTCTGAATGATACTAAAGCAAGAAAGCTAATAAAGTAATTTTCTCACTAATATATAAAAAAGACAAACGACCCTAAGCCTCTAATCGTGTTGTGTTTGGCCAAAATCTACATCATATAACGATAGAATAGAAGAGAAAGAACAACTAATTTTCGATGAAGTAACAAGTCCAGCCAACGCTGGAATCTCGGTCCGATGGGACTGCTGGTGCCGGGGTGCAGACTAAAGAAATGAAACCCTCCGGCTCCGGCAACTCCTTTGACAAAGTGAGATGACAATCCCATTTCTTTGTGAAATAGCAAACTTGGGCTCCTTTCGCACGATTTGAAGCAAACTTGAAAGAAAAATCTCATGAGCTATATCCTTCCCTCATGTCGAATGTGTGTGATCGATCCCACCGCGTCACACGGTGGTAAGCAGCCGACTTCATCCCTTTGCCTTTTCTAATTAATCGGTTCTAACTCAAAGACGCTTCACTTTGAAAAAAAATAAAGGCAAGCAAGTTATAATTCCACTACCAAGATTTGTATCAAGATTCTTGAGGCGTGATTTCAACAGGTGGACAAGAGGATCATCATGATCTAAATCCTGATTCGTGGGAGGCAAGGGATGAGCCTCACCATGAGTCATAACGTTTATAACTCATGGGTTGCGGTATCCTGAATTTTGAAGTCACTTTTTTTCTTGAGGGGTTTTATTAACAAGTGATATTGTGGCACTCGTTAGTTTATTTGCATCAAAGACATATTAATAATTTCAAGAAAAACGATTCTTTTTTATGATTTTCCAATAGACGTGTTAAATGTGAAGGTAGTTCCAAGTAAGCCCAAATTTGAGTAATAAGGTTAGAAGCAGGGTTACCAGGGTACTCTTTGAAATCACTAGTAAGAGAGGATGCGTTCGGGTCGATTACATGAATTGTATGGATAATACAAAGATCATAGTCCAACTGCAGTAAGTAGTAAAATGCGACAGATATGAAAGTAGAGAAAAATTGCACCGAGCCATACTTTTTTTTCGGATACTGATGTAGACAATGAATCTGCAAGAGAAGTTTAAGCACGAAAACGACCCAAAATTGGAGCACCACTCCGCGAAAATAGGCAGGGGGAATTCCACCATGAAATGAATATAAGCCTATGAAATAACAACCCCAAAGAGAAGATGATTCATGTTAGGAGTGTACATTAGTCTTGGTTTAACTAGGAACCGGACCGGACTGAAACCGAACTGGCTAGTCTTAGGTAACTACCACGACTGATTCCCATTTCCAAACTTTTAGAAATGAAAATAATCGATTTGATTTTCGATTCCTTGGGAGGAGTCGGACCGAACTCGCCTGGAGTGAAGCTTTTAAGCAAACTAGTGGAAGATGCATAAACTTGGGCTGGGGCTTGCATTTCGAGCTACCCTTCTCTTTGAGAGAGAGGGGAAGTTTTTGAGTCTAAGAGATAACCTTCTAGATTCATTAAAAATTAGGAAAAATATTATCGAAAATTCGAAATTTTGCTCATCACACATCAATACTCCAAAAACTCCTTTCGTGTTACCAAAATTCCTAAATGTATACCGGTGTGAGTAAAATACCCTGCGTTTTTTTCATCAAAAACCTCTAAACTTTGCCCACATTGCTAAATATAATATGCACTTACATTGTCAGAATGGTATGCTTGGCTCCATTAAGCCGAACTTCACTGGGTCCATCGGGATAAGTCGATATTCAGAAGAAACGACATTGTACCAAAGTGTACTGTAACTCTAACAGCTTATTAAACAGCGTTATTCCATGAGGACCGCTGAAGGTACTTCTTTTCCTTACCAGTAACTGTGTTCAAAGTTCAAACATCGTACTCCTTGGGCACATATTTCAAGCACACTAGAGATAAACTAGCAACTTCTCCAAGCACACATAACCAAAGCAAAAATAGGTGGATAAGAGGCCGCAATGCATTGCAACGGCCAAGAGACCGAGCCACCATCTCATAAACACGTGTTATGCAGACAGTAAGACCATAAACGATTCAAGAACAAGGTCCAATTACTCCTAACAGAAGATTCATCTCGAGCAAGAAACAGCGACCCCAGTTTCCGCAAGGGAAAAACGACTGATGCCACAGCACAAAAGTTTGCTTTGACTAAGTACCTCTTTTCACTCAAAGGCCCATTGGTTCTCCCTTCGAACCTCTTCCTCTTCCTCGGGCGTGAATTCGTTCTTGATACCGAACATCTCCCTTACCTCCTCGGGTGTCTTCCCCTTAGTCATGTCACGCACAGTCTGGGTGGTGAGATCCAGCAAGCCCTTGATGTTCAGATAATTGGCCGCCTATGACATATCAAGCGAAACACCACAGAGCACACGGATAAGTATTGCAGTCCTTAACGAGACGAGACTTTAAATCAACTTCGCAAGTTCATGAATTAAACTACGATGGTGCTGCAGAAATAGTCAAACCTCCGCATTCACAAAGCTAGAACCCCGAGTCATAAAGTCATTATCGCTTGAGAATGCAACTGAGATGAGTTCCAAAAAAATGGTACTGAAATCTTCAAAAGCACATGAAACAGAGAATCATCCACCACACTAATCAGTAAAATCAACGTCAAACTCTCACACTAGCCGACAAACGTCTAGACAAGGCAAAAAACGAGATGACCGCACAAAATCTCCCACGAAACCCAAACTCTACGCGAGATTCCTCAACCGAAGAGTGGGTAAGGGAACGACACTGACCAGGACGAGATCGAAGAGAGTGGCGCGGTCGACCTTGATGAACTCAGCATCCCAGGCCTTGAGGTCGTCGCTGGCGACGGAGGAGTCGCGGTCGGTGTCAACGACGTGCATCTTGCAGTAGTCGATGACCTTGGAGAGGATCCTGCTGGTGACGTTGTGGAGGGGGATGCCGTCGTCGGGGAAGTCTTTTTCCTTGAACATCTGATCAATGGTACGGGACTGCAGAGCCACCGCCTCCTGAACCTCGAAGGACTCTTCGTCCGAGCTCTTGAGGATGATCTTGTCAATCGACGACATGGTTTGTCTGCACAGATTTTCTCGAGATAGGAAGAAAGACGATTCAATAGCAGCGTAACCCCGACGGCCTGGGGAATGTCTTGGAAGATTTCCCCGGTCAGGACGGGTCCCTCTATTGATTTTTATTACCCAACCCAAATCCGACTTTGACTAATTCTCCCGTTTGACAAGTCTAATTTTGATGGGATTCAAAATTCAGTTCATATTTATAATTTGATCATTGCAGTCACTCATATCATAACGTGAAAATCAGTTAGCCGATTATAATTTTAAATATTTAAGTTGTTAGCTAAAAATTTAATTAAAAATATGATTTATTATAAGCAGTGCTATTTTCACTAAACTTACCAATATACCCTCCTCTTTCCCACTCTCTTCAATTAATTATTTTTTCTGTTATCAGGCTAACCCATTTCTTTTCTTATTATGCTAACCCACGAAACTACTTTTTATTTCTATCATCTTTCTTATCTGATCAGCTTCATGCAGTAATTGGGCAATTATGTTCATTTTCCTTGCGGTACACTGAAGGACCCTGGTGGTGTGAGCGTTGCTGATTGTAGTATTGAATGAGCTCTTTCTTTTGGTTATTGATGCAGACGCGGAGGAGTGGTTCCAGTTGGTTGTAAACTTGTATCTTGTTATTCAATAGGTGCAACATACAGATCAAATGTGCCAAAACCAGATCAAACTCACGGAGAAAATGCTCTTGCTTGATTTCTTTCGAAAGCAGAGTCATATTGACTTGTCAAATTCTTTAAATCATCTGCAGATGTTGCTGTCAAAGTTAATAATCTTCTCAGGTTATTGTGCCAATGACTTCAATGAAGAGGATTGGGACTTCGTATTGTCCGTGACAAGGTTTTGAATTCAATCAGTAGTTGTAATGATGAAGTATGTTGTAGAGAATGTAATAGCATGAAGCACTGAATTTTATTTGTATCTCAATCGGGCAGTGTTGTTTTTTAGTCGGCATTTCAATTGTAACTCGACCCAGATTGACCCAACCCGACCCGCGTTTTCGTTTGGGTCATATGTTATTTGGGTCAAAGAGAACACACACCTTGGTCAAGTTGAGTCGGGTCGGGTCAAGTTGCATGGAAACCCAACTCAACTCCATCCATTGACACTCCTAACTCTAGGTATAAATATGATTATAACACAACTAGTTTTTTAGGGCCTGCATGTTTTTGTTTCTACAAAGTGTTTCTGGAACACTTTTTTGTTTTTTTGTTCCCGGGAACAAAAAAAGAACAGAAACGCGTTTGGTTGCGTTTCTATTCTTTTTTGTTTTTTTGTTCCTAGAACTCAAAAATAACAGAAACGAGAAACAAAAAAAAATTGTTTCTCGTTCCAGAAACAATTTTGAAGAAACAATTTTTTGTTTCTCTCTCTTCTCTTCTCTTCTCTTCTCTTCCTCTTTTCTTCTTCTTTCTCTTTGGCCAGTCGCCGGCCTCGGCCTCTGTCATGGCCGGTCGTCGAGGGCCGGCGACGCCGTCGAGGGTCGGCGACCTCGCCGGAGCGTCGCCGGCCCCTGGCGAGGCGAGGCGTCGCCTGCGCGGGCGAGCCCAAGCCTCGCCGGATCTAGGCGAGCCCGAGCTCGCCCAGCCAAGGCAAGGCTCGGCGTCGCCGGCGTGGGCGAGGCCGAGCCTCGCCGGATCTGGGCGAGCTCGAGCTCGCCCAGCCATGGCGAGGCGCGGCCTCGCCGGATCTGGGCAAGCCCGAGCTCGCCCAGCCAAGGCGAGGCCGAGCCTCGCCCAACGACGGCGAGGCTCGCCGGGGGGGGCCGGCCGAGCCTCGCCGTGGCCGGGTGAAGCCGCCCGAAAAAAGAAAAAAATAAAAAATAAAGGAAAAAATGAAAAATAAAAATAAAAATATTAAAAAATTAAAAGAAACAAAAAAAGAACAAAAATTTACCAAACGTGTTTCTATTTATTTTTTATTCCGGAACAAATTTACCAAACGCATCTTTTTGTTCGAAAAGTATTCCCGAACAAACACTTTTTTTTGTTTCCGTTCCCTAGAACAAAAAAGAACAGAAACGTTACCAAACAGCCCCTTAATAACTATTGGGGAAAAAGTTATGCAAAATACTAAAATATGTCCTTTTTTTATGTCTATCGTCACGTACTTATTTTGAACCATTTTCTTAATATAAAAATCTCAAACTTGCACATGTTTGACAAATTTGTGGATGATGGTAGGCAAATGATGATGATAAGATGCCCACATGACTTAAATAAAATAAAAATAATGTTGTTTTGACCGCAAAATCATATTATGAAATCATAATTGACAATAAATATGCCATATTGATACAACTTTGGGGTTTTTAATATTGCAAAAGAAAGTTTAGAATGGATGTGTTACAATGGGTATAGTTAGGGTTTTTAACAGGATGGGTCGCTATTTTGAAATATCTAAATCTTAATTAGCTCGTTTGAAAGAACAATTTGATTATTTTCGCTCAATTGTATTTTTTTAATTAGCAATTTATATTATAAGAAATACAACTTATATATTAGACTTTTAAATTCGTGGTCTATACATTAATCGTCAATGATAAAAGTAATAGATTTCCCTCATTTAATAACACAATGCAATATTGTACTACTATACACAGATTATGCAAAATAGTTATGTGCATCCTGGATGAAACAT
Source organism: Eucalyptus shirleyi (assembly GCA_017140165.1). NCBI lineage: Eukaryota > Viridiplantae > Streptophyta > Magnoliopsida > Myrtales > Myrtaceae > Eucalyptus > Eucalyptus shirleyi. The sequence goes on from CM029450.1 coordinate 18,233,641, forward strand.
TATCATTTGCTTTTCTCTTATAAGATGGTAGTGCAACTTTTGGCCCATCAAGCCCGATTAAATGTGAACTGGGCCTAATATTTAATATAATTATATGTCTTGTAGGTTACAAGTGGGCTTGGGCATGGCCAGTCGGGCCATATCTCCGAGCCCAGCCTAACCTTCTTCGAGCATAGAAATTTCACGCAACCCTACCGTAAGCTTGCCATAGAAATTTGACGTTCATCCTTTCATTCATTAGGTGAAGGATTCATATCCCCACAAGTCATCTTAGATCTTACTTAGTTCAAGTGAAGGTCTGCGAACATATCGTGGGAGGGTTTACTACAACAAAAAGTGGAAAAATTGTCTAGAAAGTCCTCAACTTATTACATTTTTACCAATTTAGTTGTTAACTTTTAATTTTGTTAATTAAATCATAAACATTTTTCACTTTTGCAAATTAAGTGACCAGCGATGACGAGGATAATTTAATAATATATTTTATTTTTAAATAGAGAGAGAGAGAGAAGGGAAAAAGAAAAAAGAAGAAAATATTAAAACAATATGAAAAAAATTAAAATATGATTTCTACATTAGCACCAAGCATGCTACATAGGACGACCGGTGTTCACATCAGTGATTTTGTTCTAAAATTGGCCGCATGAACTCATTTGATAAAATGTGAAAATTTTTAAGACTCAATTAGTAAAATTGAAAAATTTAAAGCTGAATCAGAAAAAAAAAATGTAATAGGGTGGTGACTTTTTGAATAGTTTTCCAGGCAAAAAGTTAGATAGATGTAAACCTACTCAACTTTGCATTAGCCTTCAAGTAGAAAATGGACACGTCTAAATTGAGTTTGCATCTCACCGTACTAGCTCACTCTACTTTAACATTTCTGTAGACAATCCAACACATCATATGCGCACACATAGGAACTAAATCCTAATTTTTTTTAAAAACGCCAAGGACTGCCGATTTTGAAAAGATCTAGAAAGCTGATATGATGAGGTCATGGCTGAATTGCTTGAAGATGTGCAAGATGGTCACAACGGCTAGCAAATCTAACAGTGACGCTCTACAGAGTAAAGACTACTGGTTTTTCAGACATGAAATTCGCCATTCTTACACAATGGCTTCATGAATTTATCTGATATGCAGGCTCGTATACATGGCTCCATTTTTTGTGGCTGGAAAGGCTGCATATCTCCCAATTCAAACTCAGAAGACATATGGGGAGTTCACCTGAGACACAGAATGGGATTGGGTCAGGACTTCAAAGCAGTCAGCATTAGTCTCGTTTGGTTAAAACCAAATGCGCCTAAGTTTGCTCTCATTGACGGGCCAGGCCTCCTCGGAAGGCTGCAAACCTTTGATAGGATAAAGAAATGGAGCTTGTGATGATGGAAGGTCGTGTTTTACGCAAACTGGAAGATGAATCAGGTCGTCTAGCCTTCGATGGCTACTTTCCAAAGCAAATGTGGAGGCATTTTCTGCAGTTTTTTTGGCTTCATCAGACCTGCTAGTGGCTGGTCTTCTTGACTTGCTTGGATCTTGAAAGCTGCACCTCTTAAAGAGTTGTTGAAACTGTCTCGGTCTCTGCTGCAATTGCGTTTGAATCTCCATTGCAAGATCGCGAGAGAACACTTGCTGAGCTAAGATAAAAAGCTTTTGCAGACCTTGAAAAATCTTTGTTTAACTTGTATTGGTGACAGTTACTCGTGCGCTGGTCCTCCTATATTAATTCGTTTGCAGTGAAAGATATTTACTTTTTGAAAAACAAATTGACAATATAAGCATCACTAGATTTGGCAATTTAATTCAGTAAAATTATGTTAAAATCAGCTGGCGAAATTTGCTTAGGCAATGATATAATCCTAGTGTATTTGTATTTATTTGTCTGTTTGAAAATAATTTTGTTTTTCACTTTTTTTTTCTTCAGATTACAGCTTACATATTTTAACTTTCATATAATCCAAAGCACACTGAAACCTTCCGAAATCATAATTTTAGCTACATAGATTCACAAATGTAATTTTTACAATATTCGAGTATTCGAATGATACTTCAAATTTTTGCAGGGAAGCTGAAAAGGTAATTTTCTTGCTAAAAAGTTAGAGACAAATGACCCTAAATCGCTAATCGTAATGTGTCTGGTGAAATTCTACTACTTACAAGGATAGAAAAGAAAGAAATGGCCTTTACCAAAGAGAGAGAGAAATGGCTAACTTGGGTAGAGTGACGAAGTGATATGATGATCCCATTTCTTTGTGAAATAGCCAACTAGGGTTCCTTTCCCGTGATATGAAGCAAACTACAGTAAGATAAGATATAAAGCTTGTCTTTGGCAAACTTTTCCACAAGCTAAGCTAGAATAATATCAATTCGTCACTTGAGAGAAGCTTTGTATCTAGCTTCACGCAACACATATTGACACATTTCCAGTAAGGACTAATATTTCATCTGATTGGCCATGTTTTTTAGTGAATCCTCATATTATTATAAACCGGTACACGTCAATTACTGAGACAAACACAATGAAATGGCACGATAAAAATTACTATCCCGAGAGCAATGCAATGAGATTGGTTTACACGAGATGACTTAAAAGCATATCCAAAAATGAAATAGTAAACAAAAGGAGCCCATGGGCTTTCCCAAGTGTTCCTCATGCTCCTTTCCTCATTTCGCTGAGAAACTGAGTCCCCCTTTGCACACAAGATAAAAAAAAAAAAAAAAGCAGCGGCGATTGAGAGACACTGGCTTGTTCATGAATCATTTGAAATCTTTGATACATTTATAGATTCATTTGTGACTTAAGATCGTATCACCCCCTCTTTTAGATGGAAATAATTGGACTCCTTCGCTAGATTTAAGCTTCATGGTCTCCGGCCTCCATTGCTTAGTCATTAGTGCATGGACCAATAAAGGAGTCTTTTTTTTTTTTTTTTTTTTTTTTGGGGTCAAAATAAAGCTTTTTCATTCATAAACGAGCACTGCTAGAACATGACATATATGTTTCTGAACATAAAATATTCAAAAAGAGGCTTAGGTGGTTTAGAACTAAATTGGCACCAATTAAAAAGTTTTAAAAATAAATTGATATCAATAAAAAGTTTATGATTAAATTGACATCAAGTCAAAAGGTTTATGGTTGAATTGGCATTAATAAAACGTTTAGAACTAAATTGGCGCTAATGCAAACGGTCTAAGACTCTTCTAACACTTTTCCTAGTGGTAAAGTTAGCCATTCTCACTGGGAGATGGTAAGATATTCCTGTTGCGGGCAATAGCGGCCCAGTTTGCACAGGGATTAGTATTGCGAGGGCAATGGACTTGCTTGACTGTCTTCAGCTGGGCCAGCAAGTCCTGGCACTGGGCCCACGGGCTTGGAGTTTGGCCCGTGACCATTTCCACCACTGATAAGCTATCAGTTTCCACACCCGTGCACAGATCACTTGAGTTGCGCTCCAGATCATCTACTCCCAGCAAGCACCGCAAACCCTCCCTGACTGGTAGGGCTTCAGTTTGCAAAAGGTTGGTGACTCTACTTCTAAAAATATATCCATTCAATCACGTAAAAAGCATTTTACATTCTTGTTTAGCTTTTGATCCAATGCAGTTTCATTGCATGTGAAGAGATGTACGTACATTAAGGTGGTTTTCCTCACAATTCGTTCGCTTCATGTTGATCAATGATTTGAAAAATGTTTTCCAAAAGATAATTATTTGTGCTGTTAAGAAAAATTAGTTAACGGAAAATATTTTCATTTTGAACAATAATTTATGTCTAAATATTTTTGTTAGTAATGAACATATTTTTTCATTAGTTCTTTTTTGTAAGTGGCACAAGTGATTATCTCCTAAAATCATTTATTATGAAACAAACGTATTGGGACAACCACCACGGCCATTGCAGCCTTCAATTCAACTTTCAAAATTATCGAAGGCATATTTCTTGTTTAGTACCAAACAAACATGTGTACTTGTCCCTTTTCAGCAGATTTCGTTAGTTGTCATCGCAGATGCAAAATAAATGAGATTAAGTAAAATCGTAATCCCATGGCATGATCACCGATTCAGATCAAATTTATTTAATTTTCGATAGCAATTTTCGAGAAATATGGATCGACCACATAGTTTGCCAAAGATGAAAAGCTGCCGCCAAGGAATTTTTTTAGTGCCTACTCTCATTAGATATCTATGCGGAATGGAGCTGTGATCAAGTTCAATCAACTGTTAAAAACTAAGAGACTTGGAAGTTTTTCTGTAAACCAGTAGATCACATCAACCTGTTAGAGTTAAGGCGTAATTTAGTTATTTTGTAGTTGATATAGAGTTTTATTTGATTTTAACGTTATTCTTCGGTTATTTGATAGGGCCACGAGTTCGATGAAACGAGTATCATTTATGGTTTGATCATAGATGACGAGGTGAGTGGTGTTATCTCTTCTATGAATTTGTGAACTCATATCTTGAAAATAGTAGAGATTTGAGAAATTATAAGTAACGAAAGATCATGTTTACTGCATAAAAGTCTAGATTAGGCAATTACTACATTTTCATACTAGTGAATGATTTGAGAAAGATTTTACGAAAGACATTATGTCCTGAATGTGGTTTGTGAAAGAAATTTTGAAATGGTTTGAGAATTGTGACATCTGGATTTCGCTGGACCTCAGAAATGTAACGATCTGTCACGGATCGACAAATTTGCTACTGGACTATGTCATTGACACCATTTGCGAACACCATTTCATTGTCGTTATTGTCAGATCGAGTCGTCATATTATGCGATGATCTTAGGATATACCTTCGTAGTCGCACCTTTGTCGCGTTAAGATAATCCGATCATCGCATAACTTATCGTCACGTTGGAAATTTCCTTTTATAGCATCACTCTCTTAGACCGACCTCCACTGGCATTTGTACCTCTTTAGTCGAATCCCCGAGTTTCTAACACGCTAACCCGAATACGATGATGAAGGGACACCCACGGATCGACCCCTCGAGCTACCTATCTCCTCACAAGTTTGGAGACCGAAGTCCCATGCCATGCACTCGTGCATGACTGCTCTCTCCCCATGCGACGTGCGTTCGGTAGTCAACCCGAGGGAGAGGTTGACCGAAGCATGGCCAGCAACGGCCACGTTGCTCCACGCTCGACAGCCAACGGAAGCCAAGACTCTGCATGCTGAGGACATGAAGAAGAAGACGAAGAAGAAGAAGCAGAAGCCCGACCCTCTCGTCGCCCTGTAGCCAGCCACCAGTCGAGCCTGTAACCCGTAGCTCATCGCCCGCTCGCCGTCGATGCCGTCGGACCTAAGGCAAGTGGAAGTCTACTAACCTATATAGTGCAGTGCTGTTGTTGCCTGAGGAAGTGGAGTTAGATTGGATTGTTTGAAATTTTGTGTTGGATGGTAGAATAGATGATGACCAAGTGGGTTGAGGCTAGGAAGTTGAGGAAACCTTCATATATCCTATGAATGCTTGCAGCTTTTGGACTTCGAATGTACACCGATTTTGCGACTACGAAGCTTTGAAAATCTTAACCGTAATTGTTTTAGAAAACCTCCCGATTTGCATTAAAATTTCTATGTACCATGGCACTGCTCTCAAATGTTTTAAGAAAACGTGTGGTGCTTTCAAAATTCCGAATTGTATATCAACCATTCTAAATCATTGAAGTTGGGATTGATATTTGGATTTGCTGATGTGCGGTTTTCAAGTTTACTTATAGTTTTGATAAATTGTTTGACGCAAGCCGCGAGGTGTGAGTACCATTCAAGGTTTTACTTCTGGATTTTGAAAACGTTGAAGGTTTTACAGCAATGCCTAACGCCTCAAATCTGATCACAACCCAAAGATGATGGCCATGGAATTACTTCGTTGGTTGTTTCTAGCGATGTTTGAGGCAGTCAAAGGATTAGTTCCAGGTCAAGGTGAAGGTTCATTACCCGTGGCATTGTAGTTGGTGGTGGCTAAGGATTCTTGATGGCGGTTCCAAGCGATGGTCGATGGTGGCGGGGTCTTGGATGGTTGACGGTAGAAGATGATGATGGCAACGAGAGGGGCTGCAAAAAAAAGGAAAATTCTATAGTGGCTGTGTTGGAAAAATCTTTCCAGAATATTTTGAAGCTGACAAAACGTTTCTATCAGTCTAGTCTGGATCTTTGCAGACCGTTTGTTTAAAGTCTGAAGACTTGTTGATAACCAGACTCAGCACTCCAGACTCAAGACTCAAGACTATTCTCATTGACAGTTTTTCTAATCCAGTGACGAAGGAAATCCAGAGCCGAAGTATATGGTTGAGGATTTATTCCTATCCTCTGGAGAAGATCTCTTGGTTGGATAAATATAACGGATTCTTTTATTCGTATCTAGATCGATTGAAGATCCGCTGATCGACGAAATATTTTTGGAAGGTTCTATTCTTGTAAACCAAGATCCTGATTGTATGGGCGAACAGGATTGATGGGCTATCATCAGGTTCCTTTAATAGCTCGAATGATCTTCTTGATTGATTCCGTCCAACGGGTAGATTGGAGGAATTCCTTTAGTAAGTGCCAACGGTATGATGGCATAAAGGAGTATAAAAAGGAAGACGTTCTAGTTGTTTGAGAGTGTGATCGATAGAGAAATTCCAGAGTCTAAAGCACCTTGATTATTAGTCGATACAGTTTGAGCGAAATTGTATACACAGAGAGTATCTATACTTGGTGATACCTTGAGCAAGTGTGGTAGATCATCTACACATAGAAATCAAGGAAGATCAACGCTGTAACATCTCTTTGTTCATAGTGGAATCCAGCCAATTGGCTGTCAGTGCAGAAGAGTGGACGTAGGCTTGAATCAAGCCGAACCACTATAAACCGCGTGTTCAATTCTCTCTTTCCTTTACTCAGTCTTACATTGATTATTACTTGTCGTAAATCCTTCATCTATCTAAGTATTGCGTGATTATCAAGAAAAATCTTTTATATACCTATTCACCCCCCTCTAGGTACTTGTACTAGCTATATCAGGTTGGAATTTTTTAATTTCATTTTTTATTGAAGGTGAATGTGGATGACGAAGGAGATGGTGATGACGAGGTGGCGGCAGTGGTTCAACAACATATGGTGGCTAGCATTAGCGGTGGAACGGCGGTGGCAACGCGTGAATGGTGTTTGCGAAGAAGATACGCTGTGTAGTAAAGGATGGTGTGCCACGGGAGAGTGTAGAAATTAATTTCCATTTTTTTTTTTAGATTAGTCATTCTCCTTACTTTTCAATTTAAAGAAGATATAAGCGGATTTTTTAGCATCATCTCAAACTCTCTTGACACATGGAAATTTTGCGGGTGGTTGGTTTGGTAGAGACTCCTGCCACCAACAAACAAAAACACATTGTTATTTTTTTTTTATTAAAAATTAAAGCATTGAAGTAATTTATTTTTAAACCGATTTTTTTTTTGAACTTCTATAGATTTTAGATTGTTTTACCTATGCAAAATTTGATGTTAAAACTTACTTATTTTGCCTGCATATGTTAGTGGATGCTATTTAAAAGATTTTTGGACATGATGGTTCACATTTCCAAACCAGATTACACAATTAATTTTGCAGGACAATACTATCTTTTAATAGCTAATCGCTCACTGTTACTTAAAAAGACTGATACAACTTGATAAAAGTTCATCATCATCTTCCTATATTATTTTAACTTCTTATTGTTAAAAATATTACTACATCAACGATTGATTAATTGTATGTTTTGATGAGAATACCGTGTTTTACAAATGAACAACTCTATTTTTAATGACAAGCCAAAGCAAAATAGTGGGCTCTTAGCTAGTTTTCACGATTAAGCAGTTTTGGAGAAAAATCGCACACATCTATTAAGTCTTATATAAGGAACGCAATGAAATCTTAAATCTTTCAACTGATGCAATTAAATGAATGTTTTTAGTCCAAAACCTTTATTTATAAATACAACTAAGTCTAAAAGTTTCCAGTTCTATATATTTGATAATGTAATTTGATCTTCCAATCTCCATGAACGAATCAAGATATATCCCAAGAAGTAGCAAAGAACCACATTCATCCAAATTTTTATTGAAAAGAAGATCCAAAATGGCTTTAGAGTCCAAGTAAATCAATAATAATCTCTGATAAAACCTAGCTTTTGTGCCTGAGGTCGGGCCACAATGCCCATAAATCCGCTTGAACACAATTATAATTTATATATACCGACGAACGCAGCAAATTTCTCACCCATGTTCGAAGGTGATAAAAATCATTTATCTCCCCTATCTAGATCATTCTTATCAAGTTAAGTTTTTTTTTTTTTTTTTGGGGTCGAAATATCAGGTTAAGCTTAAAGTATCTTATTTAGTTGAACTATTATCAACAAGTACCATCCATGATCTTACAATTTTCTTTCAATACCAGTATGAAAGCAAGCGTGTTATTTGGCACCTTGCGACAAACAAAAATAATAATATCAAAAGCTAAAACAAACAATTTGAATGATGTGACCTATCCTATTTTGAGCATGTCACAGATGATTCTTTTTATGGAATTAATTCGACATAACAAAAATAAATATATCAATTGATCTACATATAATAAATGACTTCTCGGTAATGACTTTGCTTGGGAAGGGACTTCGAACATGGTATTTAAAAGAGAGGGATAATAAGAACAATCAAGAAAATCAAAGTCTAGAATAGGATTTAAAAAATAAATAGTTTCTCTTCTAATCTTGGATGGTTTCCACGTAGCACTTTCTCTTACATTAAATTACATGGCCATATCCACCAAGGTGTAAAAAAAAATTCACACAAGCAGATTTGACCCAAACTTTTGCTTTTGCCCTTTGAAAGCCCCCCCCCTCTCTCTCTCTCTCTCTCTCTCTCTCTCTCTCTTCATTGGCTATGCAGTGCCAGTACCCTTCCTAATGCGAGCGACATCGAGATGAGAGGAGAGAGCATAAATAAAGAGGAAGGGAGGGGGGCCAAAAGAGCCCAAGGAAGAAGGGTTCTTCCTTCACTATCAAGCCACCTCCAATTAATAAAAAGTCTCCCTCGAAATCCCATCTAGAATCCCCTTCTAGGGATTTCGTCTCCCCCAAAATCCCCATCGTGAAAGATTCGTCTGTACCAATACTTGCTCGGAGAAATGGCCCAGCTAGGCCATTTCCATCGGTGACTACATCATCTCCCTCTCTCTCTCTTTGATCCAACTAGAGGGGAAAATGGAGCCCACCTCGGTGTTGGGTGCTCTGGGGCCACTGATTCCTGCTGTATGGGAAGAATGGCAAAAAGAATTGAAACTCACTAAACCTGCTGAAGATGAACTTGATGACCTCACTTGATCAAGCAGATTGAAGATCTACTTGCGAAAGCCTACTCAAAGGAGGTCATCGATGAAAAGCTCAAAATGGGCATGGAAATTTCTCTATGACTCTCAAGATGCTATCAAGGACATGAAGTGACATAATTCTGAGGGGACGTGGAGAGGTCTTAATTTCTACCTTCGACACAGATACAGAGATGGGACTTTTGCAGAGAAATCAAGATATAAAAAAAAAAATGATGAAGACTTACGAAAATAATATTAGGAGAACTGGTCCCATACAGGGCCATTTTAGATTACCCGGCAACCAAGCCCATTCCCACTGGGCTGGCATTGGGTCATCGGTCAATGCCTTAAGTGAGAAGACAGATGCATTAGTGGGTATCAAAGAGCCGATGGACCAGCTGGTCCAATGGCTAACAAAGAGAACTCCGTCAAAAGTGATTTTCGTCCACGGGGCACAAGGAGTAGGCAAGACTAGTCTAGTGGGCACCATGCTTCGTGACCTAAGGGTAAGTCTTCGCTTCCAATACTGTGATGGATTGATGATTTAAGATCCTGTGAGTTTGCCGACAACATAGGGGAAGCGCTCATGAAAGCAAATGCAACGATGTAGAATTTGACCGAGGAGGGGCTAAACAAACAAGAAGACTCGGTTAAACTCGAAGACGCTTTCCAACAAAGGTTTAGCTGGGTTCTCGTCTTGGATGATGCATGCAAAGAGGATGTGTTCATTTTTCTCCAGAATAAATTAAATGAAACTGGTTAGAGTGTGCTTGTCACAACTCGTGACAAGAGCCTATCTCATGTCTGGGCTACAGAGTCCAAAATATTTTTTCCACGACTTCGAGCTTGTTTTCCTTTTTGAGAATGATTCTCGTTCTCTATTTCACCAAAATATTTCCCACTAGGATATCCCTGAACCTGATTTTGAGTGTATGTCAAGAAGATGCCAAGGATTGCCACTCACGATTCTAGCGACGTGTAGGCATTTGAAAGATAATAAAGATGATGATGTTGCAAGTGACTCTATGCTGTTCGATGGAAAAAATTGAGTTACGGGATTGAGGAAAAACTACTATATCCAGAGGGCACAAAGTTGGCCCATATGGAAAAACGATAACTCTGCGCATGGACCACCTTCTCGATGTCCGTGCTTATATTTTTTACTTGAGCATCTTCCCGTTAGATCATCCCATAAGGTGCTCGACTATGATGTGGCTATGGATGGCAGAAGGATTTACTAAGCATGATCCAGTCTCGGAAAATCCAAGAACAACTCTACAAAAGCTATTAGAACGTCATGTAATTTGGGGAAAGAAAACAAGTTATGGAAGGCTCAAAACCTACCATGTTCACAACCTTCAGCATCAACTCATTATTTCCAATTCAAAAGATGAAGGGATCGCGATGATTGTTACCCGCCTGGAAGAAGGATTGCCTGATAATGTATGATACATGTCCTTTCACAAACCTATGCGTGAAATAAATAAGAACACATCAATTAAACGACTTCGCTCCCTACATTTCTTCAAAGAGGTGTACCCAAAATCCTTGAAAAAACTGTTGAAGAAGGTTGAGAGGCTTAAGGCGCTACATATTCAAAGACATTTGACCGAGAATGAAGAAAATCATGTTTCTTTGAATTCTTTTCCTAAAGAGATTCTCCAGTCGAAAAATCTTAGGTACCTAAGTTTAAGGGGTACCAACATAAGGAAAGTTCCGTCGGGCATAATAGATCTTGCACATCTGGAGACGTTGGATCTCAAAAATACCCTTGTGCATGAACTACCAAATAATATTTTGAAGCTAACAAAACTTCGCCATATGTTAGTATAAAGGTGTGACAAAAGTCCGGATGCAGGTAGTAACCAAAGCTTGGCGTGAAGGTCCCATCGACATTAGGACACTTGAGGTCATTGCAAAAACTATGCATGATAGAGCTAAAATCAGTGAAGGGAGAGAAATGGGAAAGAAAACGGTTGCTAAAAGAACTCGGGACACGGTAGATTTACAAAGGCTAGGTATCGCAAAGCTGAGAAGTGAAGATGTAGAGCATCTATGCTCTTCCATTGCAAAGTTGACAAAACTAGAAGCACTACATTTAATTGTTGAAGATGGGGAGGAATTGGATCTTTAGAGGGATTTGAGAGGAAATGGTGTTTGCGGAAGCATGTGTTTAATGTGTGTGCAAGGGTGTGTTTTGTATGTGAATTATCAAGAGAGCAAAAGAACTAAGAACAAAGTGGGCAAGGGCAAAGTAATAATAAAAATGTGTAAAAGAGAGTGGAAGAAGAAAAGTACAAGGAACAAAAGAAAGTTTTTTTTTTTAGTTGTAGTACAAAGGAAGGGGAGGAGCTTGTTACCTTTTGTCGGTCTTCTACGCTGTCCCCCCTTTCCTATTTATAGGGTGCTTCACCAACTAAGTACAACATTCTAGATTTGTGTAAAATGCTATCCATGTAGGTTTCATCTAGGAAATTCTAGATTGTAGTTTAGTCATTCTTCTTCTAGAGAATTCTACATTTGTGTTTCCACACTTTTCTTTGCCACCTAAGCTAGATTTTCTTTTTTTTTTTTAAAGAATTTTTCTTGTCTTTTCTAGCTAATATCAACCTTGAAGTTTCTAGAAATTAGATCAACAATTCAACAAACACGAATACCTTCAGTGGGTTCACCTGACAGGATCTTTGTTATTTATTAAGGTGCCTAATCCCACTAAAATGAGTGATTATAGGCCTATTTTCTTGCCACAACATAATATGCAGGTTCGTATTACTTCCATTATAGCTAAAAGATCAGGAGCAGATCTTCTTGATTCTGTTTGCCTCGATCAAACTGCTTTCAATTGTGGAAGGAGGATAGTATGCTCGAAGATTGAGAGCACTTCTTCTTCTTTTTTGACACTTTGAATAGCTACTCAATTTTTTTTTTTTAGGTAAAGACGATATACGAAATGTTTTTTGGTGCAAAACGCAATTATAGTATAAAAAAAAAATCAAGTACGGTGATATATGAATCACAAGATTTTAATATCCTTGATGATCGATGGAAAGTTCGAATGCTCAAATACGAAAAGACAAAAATTAAAGAAATACGTATGAACTTTTCTCACTTATGTTGTTGTGCCATTTTTTTCCTTTCCCTTTTTGGGTCAAAATGTAGTTGTGCCATTAACCAGGGCAACATCTTCTCGCAAATGTAGTTTTATGGATCGATTCGGACCTGTCTCAAGGAGAAGAGGATAAATAATCATCCAAGTCGAGACATGGCACATCTCTATAACAAGTATGCTTTTCTATCATAGTACAAACAAATAATGATATAGCTTTTTTAGGACATTTGCTAGAATAACAGCCAAGAGCTGCATCACTCTTCGCCAAATACAAAGCTTCTAGCTAAAGAGAAATCGTAAAATTCATCCAAAATTGAGAAGAGGGAAGACAAATCTCTAGAACCTGTTATGACTTTAACACAACTTTGCCATATGTCTGGATATCGAAACCAAAACCTTAAAAAAAAAAAATAATAATGCGCTTAAGTCAATTTTAAGAAATTTGCACAAATCATCCAAGAGCCGCATCACTCTTCGCTATTCCCACCCCAATTCACATTGTTACACTTAAAATTTGTGCACGTACATTATAATATCTTACAAGGTGGGTTTCATGGTGAGAAATCTCTCGAGCAATGTCAGGAAGAGTGCAGAGAAGCAACTTAAGCAGAGAAGGCCATGGGAAAAGAAAAATAAGAGCGGTTACCACAACAATGGCGAGCCAAATGAGAGCAATCCCAGGAACGGGACATTTGTGTTGGGGAAAATTATCAAAAAAGCCTTAAACTTACTATATTTTGATAATTCCGTACTAAATATTTAAATTTTGCTAATTAAGTCATAAACGTTTTTATGATTTTTTAATTGAGTTTATCCAATCAATTTAGCTAGAAATCATTGATATATACACTGGCTACCTTACATGACAAAGTTGGTAAAAACATGAACAATTTTTAATAATATTATTTTTCGAAATTTTTATTATCGTTTTTTTTCCTTTTTCTATTATTTTTATTTTCCCCCAACGGCCATCATCAGACCTTGTTGATGCCATACTTGTTGGGTTTGAGCTTTGCTTTTTCTTTATCCAGCCTTCGTAGGTAAGACTAAATCCACCTTCCCAAATTGAAGAAAGGTATGCAACCTCTATTGAGAATAGAGATTCGTAAGATATTACCTTTTCTTTTTGTCGCCTAAATCCAATTGATCGCAAAGTAAAAATCGCATTTGAGACTTGGCACTTCTTAATGTGCATCCCAATTGTTTTACCATTTATCCAAGGAGTTAATTGTTGGTTGATATTATTTAAGATTACTTTAGAAGCTAGATAAAGGCAAATGTTCATATATGGCGTAGCTTAGAACTGGTATATATGAAAGAGGAGTTCTTATTTATAGAAAATTTTATCCTCTTGTCAATTTCCTCTGGTTGATCGAGCCTGACTTGGTCATTAATCATCGTAACGTTGGACTCAAACATGAACTTGAACAGTTTATTGTACAACAAGACATTTTATCAAAAGAGCTCTCATGTATAAATATGGAGAAATGAATTCAACATATTTGATACAACTTTCTTGCAATAACTTTTATTGTGAAAATATGTGCTTTAGCTTTTATAAGATCTAGTACAAATTGTCGTGACCTCTTTTTCAGCGCCCCCGATTAGGGCGGGCCTATAGATGCTAATGGTTTGGCTAGATCTATTAGGCTTAGCCTAGGCACTCCCAAGCCCATCAATTCACAACTTAAAGGTTTATTATTTTTTTTTTTACTATAAGTTGAAGAGTCACCACTAATAAATTTGGGGTGAGTCGATTAGAAATCCGAGCGAAATATTGGAAGGAATATTTGCTCCTGTGCAACCAGAAAAACTAAGTTTAGGGACTTAATTACACTAGTTAATCATTAATGCCTTTTTGATCCCTAATCTTGTTTAACCCGGACTGAGCATATCCAAGAAAGACCCAAGTGGTTGCCTTGGGGACTTTTTTTCTCTTAACTGCAGTATGAATAGAATGAAGAACGATAGATCCTCGTCCAAGAAGAATTGACTGCTTTTTGGAAGAGAATCATAAGGAAGTTGGATTGGTGAGAATTCGATAAAGAAAGAATTGACGAACATTTTTCTAGTTTTGATTTTTGACTCCTGTTCCTATTCTATTGATCAGAAGCATCCAGCAGCCTCATGCCGATTTCGAATTCAATTCGAAGTGAAAAAAGGAGAATGTCCTACTTCGATCCAGCAACTTGTTACGAGTTGATAGGTTTGGAACCCTTTTTCTTTTCTTTGCTGATTCCTCTCAATGAAATATGCCATGTTGCACTAAGTTACTTACGGATGTATGCATGCAGTCTGGGAACACCTTGGGGTGAAGACCCATCCAAAGAAGTAGGATCAATAGTTCAACATTTAGGCCGTAACATTTTAGCAACAAAAAAATCTTTAACCCAACAAGTGCTCTCCGAACCAAGCTAGATAGTCTCCTATCACTAGGCTCACCAACCAACCTAGACTTTGATTCTTATTATTCCTACCGGAAGACTTTTTGGATTTTCAAAGGACTTTCCATGCATTTTGTGGAGGGAAAGCATTTTTTTGGTCTTTTCTATTCTTTTTAAACATAAAAAGTTTTTTTTGGATTTTTTATCTTTTTTTGAAAATATAAATCATTTTTTGGCTTTTTTTGATTTTTTTGGATCTTTTAGGAAAATATGGGATATATTTTTTTAAAAATAAACTACCATTTATTGCTAAAATATTATTTTTATTATAATATAATGTTATATATTAAAGAACGCCCCAAGTCGGATTCCCAAGTTGGGACCAACCTGGTTCATTGAAATCGGCAGATCGGGTTGGGCTAGCGGCCCAGTATACCCTTTTAAAAAAAAAAATAAAGGCCGAACAAAATGAAAACAGGCCGGTCCAAGGATAAGCTGGTCTAGACTCGGCCCGCTACGCCCAAAAACACTACCCGGTTTGCGACCCATGTCCGACCCGGTTCACGACCTGAATGGGCGAAACCCTAGCTCGAGGTGTCCCGCGCCGTAACCAGCTCCGCTAATGCCGTGGCCCCCCTGCGCGACTCGACGGCGGCGATGAACGGTGTAACCCAGACGCCCAATTTCTCCGGTGCCACCGCAACCTAACCCAGACCAACGTCTCGTCTAGCCAACCGTCGCCACAGATCATCGCCGCCAATCACTGAGGCTCCAACCGCGACCACCAACTCTCTAGAGCAAATCGTCGAGCACCAAGATGGACGGCCTATTTATAGGCGAGGGGAAGGCCGATTGACGGAGGTCCCGCCGCCGGTCCTTCGCACACTGAACGGCCTCCGTCGGCCGAACCGGCGTCCCATCCGTCAAGGCAGCTCTAGCTAGGCCGCCTCACATTGAAGACACGTCCCCTCTGCCTGCTGTGACGTTCGTCACTGTCTCATCCTCCATTTCGGCATTGCATGCGTTCGGCCTCCAGCGCGTGCTACTCATCCGAACGGGGAAGAAGACAACTTGAGGAAGAAGACAAATAAGAGAACAGGGCCGAACCTGGGGAAGGGCCGGGCTAGGCCCTAGGGGCCCGCGCGGGGATAAAAGGAAAAGGGGAAGGGACTAGGCTTGAAGGCCCAGCTCGGCCCATCCCTCTTGGGCTACTGCTTCTTTTTGTTTTGTTTTTTTGGTTATTATTATTATTATTATTATTATTATTATTATTATTATTATTATTATTATTATTATTATTATTATTATTATTATTATTATTATTATTATCTGAAAAAAAGTGAAACAAAAAGAAAATAAAGATTAATGGATGTAAATAAGAACTAAGCCCTAATTTAAAATACCTAAACGAAATTTAGGTGTCAACAGAAATACCTCCAAAGTTGTAGTTGAGAAGTTGCCTCACCTATATCAACTTTAGAACTTACCAATTACCAAACACATAAGTTACATATTACCAACTTTAGAACTTATCAATTGCCAAACACACAAGTTACATATCTTCTTAATGCGGTTGCAACATAACAAATACACTACATTTCAAATGTAGTTGCATCCAATTAGCTCTAAACTTGTCAAATTCTGTTGATATCAACCTATTTACTTAATCATGTATAATCGTGTCATAAATGGATTTAAAAAATAAGGTGCACATAACACATTTATTATTCATGTGTAGACAAGTTTATCCGTTTACGATACATATACAATGAATTTTATACGGAACATTCCTTAACTAATTGTTGTGTTTGAAATTTATCAACTTTACATTAGAAGAATCTAGAAATTACATACACTCCTTGCAATAACTAAAAGACAATGGCGACAGGCGTTCGAACTGAATGCTTAACAGATACCCATGTGATCGCCCCTTGAGCAAGGGGCGGGGTCGCCGTCTTATTCCTTGTGAAGTCAAGGCTGAAACTCGCTGTCTCATTCACCTTCGTGAACACTAGATTACTCGGGTACACGCTTGATGGTTTTAATTATTTGTATGACGATGGGCTTAAGGCCAGTCCGCCCATGTTGGGCCTACAAGCCTGGCTCACAAAATTAGGGCCCATGGATGGAGGGATACGTTGAAGAGTTGTAACTTTTGGGGGGACGTCTTTTGTTGAAGGGACACGTCTTTTGGAGAAGACGTATTTAAGGGGAGAAAAGAAAAAGAGAACGTACCTTCTAAAAAAAACGTACGCTTTTCTTTTCTTCCTCTCCCAAAAACCAATGTAACTCGTTCCCCTTTGAACAAACAGTAGGCTCCTTGGTAGACCGGGATCAAATTCTTCCTCGAACTTCAACGTTGGTGTTTAATCTATGGACAATAAGGTACGCTCGATTATGTAGTGTAACTTTCGATCGGTGATACATGTTATTCCTGGGCTCATCTTCCGCATTCGTTTTAGGGGTTCGATTTAGTGTCGAATTTGGTTTTTGGAAATCCGATATTCCCAATATTGGTATCAGAGCCCTAGTTCATATTTTCCCGACCCCTTTCATGTTTATGAATGATTTTTGATTGAATTTTCGTGAAAAATCGGCTGACACCGATAAGGAGCGGAAAAATCCCGACACTCGATTCTATTCGCCCCGTTTTTTTGTTTTCTGTAAGTTGAAATTTTTTTCTAAAAGCATAGGATCAAAGCCCTCATCGAGACGAGAAAAACGAGTGGCGGATCGCCGCCGAACGCGCCGCCATGCGCGGCCAAAATGAACAAGGATCATCGTTGCACGCGCCGATTCGGTCTCCCGCAGGCGCGTGCGATGCAGGTGCCGTTTCGGCCGAAGGCGCGTGCGACGCACGCCTAGAAGCCTAGCGCGTGCCGCGCACGTGCCGACTGACGTCTGCATGACGTCAACCCGCGCACACGCGCGGCACGTGCCAGTCGGTTTGCCCGACCGGCTTGACCAGGCTGTCCGGTCCGACCGGTCCGACTAGCTTGTCCTGTCCGACTCGCCCGACTCGCCGCCCATTGACTCCGACCGTTGACCGTTGACTTTGACCGTTGACCCAAAAAAAAAAAGGAAAAAAGAATATGTTTCTTTTTCAATTATGTGTATGTGGGTTATAAGTAATGCATTTTTTATTCTGCATTTGTTGCATGAATCATGAAAAATTATGTATTTTCCCTTATGTTCATTATAGATTATAAGTGATCAATTTTTAGTTCTGCATTTGTTGCAGGAACTATGATGTGTTATGCACAGATACCTGCATTCCTGAGAACGAACGAAAGAAGTGCAAGATTTAAAAGGCTGATTACAAAGTTAGCTAATTATCGGTGGCATGACAGTGATTTAGTATCACATGTGGTCAGGATCAATTAGATGATACAGAAAATCATTTGGAATGGTTATCTTATGCCGGATTTTAAGAAGGTGCCGACCTTGATGAACACTCTTCCACCTGAATGGCAAGCAGTGTTAGATCGCCTATGGGAGATCAACGTGGTCCCGGGTTATAGGAGGCTAGTAGTAGCTTTTGTAAGAGAATACTATAGGATTGAGTTAACCAAAACTTTAACCCTTAGATTGAGCGCCACACGGCGCAAAGTAAATGCGCCTTGGAGGTGACATGAAAGCTCTCCAAAAGTTTTTTCATGGTTGGCAAATGTGTCTTCAGATTTCTTAGATATTTTGACTAATAGATTAGCAGGGACTTTCCTTATTTATTTCCTAGATTAGTTTGAGATGTTTTCGGTGTAAATATCTCTTTCTATATTAATATTTTCCTCTGTATATATTACTTAGTGTAGTGGATAGTTGTATTATGTGAAAGCATTATTATTCTATTAGATGTCAAATATTATTTGCTTTCTGTTATCGTTGACTGCTGTGGATAGTTCATAGAAGTTTTTGTAACTTCATAAAATTTATTTTGCATAAGACAATTATATTAATAATAGTTTTAAATTAGGATTTTTGGAGGATGATTGGAAACATAGTGACCTTTTGATTTTGAAACCTTACTTGAAATTATTAATTGATATGATGGGTCTGTGCAAAGTGGATGCATAAATGATAGGCAGTAATTATTCGTGCATATATGTCTGATTTGTTCAAATCGATGGTTTCAGCAACTAAGAACGTAATTGCTGATATGAACGGCAACAATTGTAAAATATTGAATATGAAGATTTAATATGTGCTAGAAAAGCAAGAAGCATTATAAGCTCTTGACCATGTTATGGAAGATCTTGAGGATGTTGTGTGCCACCTTGAGCTAGTAGAGGACTGCCTAATGGCATTTGAGCCGAAAATAGATATTTGCAATGTTGGTTCTAATTCAGATTGGGCTTTGAGCTCTAAGCACAAACGTATTGATTCGTTCAATATGTGTGAATGCAAATGATAAAGTCCTTATTGCAAGAAATCAAGAGTTAACCAACACAAGAGAGGAAAACGTCCTCAAGTGAAGAAAATGTCAAGGGTGAGGTGTTACAATTATGACAAGAAAGGTCACTATGCTCGCAACTGTTGTGAGCCGAAAAAAGTAAACACCTCTTGTACATTTGAGAACTTTGCTTATGTGTCAAGTTTTGTATTATTGGCTGAATCAAATCCTTTGTGGACTGTAGATTCAGGAGCGAGAGACCATGTAGCGAAGGATAAAGAGTCCTTCGTGGAATTCTGACGAGTACCAATTGGAACTAAGTGGATCTATGTGGAAAATAACTCCAGAGCTGAAGTTAAAGGGATTGACATCTGCCAATTGAACATGCGTGGTGGATGCACCTTGTTCCTACATCATGTTTTATATGCTCCGGGGATTCGTCGAAATTTAGTGTCTGTTTTGGTGTTGGTCAAGCTTGGTTTTAATATGAACTTCCATAATAGAGGTGTAGATTTGTATTTGGATACAAACTACTATGGTTGTGGTCATTTTCTGGATGGTTTTATTGTAATAAACGTTGACTGTGGTGATGTCAATGTTTGTTATTCCCTTTTCACGTCTTCCACTTCATATGATAATGATGTGAATGTGTGGCATGCTAGATTTGGTCGTATTGGCTAACAACGTATGAATAGACTAGCCAAAGAGGGCTTGTTGGACAACATTGAAAAAATCGATTTATCCATATGTGAGCATTGCCTAATAGGGAAAATGACAAGGAAACCATTTGGAAAAGGTAAAAGAGCTGAATTTTCTCTGCATTTAATCCATTCTGACGTATGTTGTCCAATGAATATGAGAGGAAGGCATGGGGTTATTTATTTCATCACTTTTATAAATGATTATACTCGATTCGAATATATCTATTTGATTTCTCATAAATTTGAAACATTAAGTTGTTTCAAAAGGTTTATGAACTTAGTAGAAAATCAATTAGACAAGAAAATAAAAGTTTTAAGACCCAATCAAGGTCGAAAATATTTATCTGATGAGTTCAGAAAATTATGTGATGAAAAAGGAATAGAAAGACAGTTGTTTATTCCATATACTCATCAACAAAATGGTGTTGCGAAAAGAAGAAACAGAACCTTATTGGAAATGGTTAGATCCATGATGGCGCATGCTAACTTACCTTTCACCTTTTGGAGTGATACGTTGTTAACTGCTGCCTATATACTCAACTGAGTACCTTCCAAATCAGTTACTTCCACTCCATATGAGTTATGGATAAGTAGAAAACTGGACTTAAGTTTTCTTAAGCCATGGGGTTGTGCTGCCTATACTCATGAGCCATCTCACAAGTTTGGGAAATTGGGTCCCAGAGGAAAGAAGAGTATTTTCATAAGATACTCCGAATACTCGAAAGGGTATGTATTCATAAGTGAGCAGGAAAGTGGGAGTATAACTGAATTTGAATCACGGGATGTCACATTCTTAGAGGATGAATTTCCTAAGAAGGGGCGAAATAGGGGAAGTTACTCCCTATTTGAAACATTTGATCAAGATAATGATATTAGTGGAGTTCGTCCAAGTAGGAGTAATATGAGAAGTGATGAATTGAATTCAACTCATTCTCAATTACAACCATATGATGAGACGACATCATCATTATCTAATCCTAGTGGGAGCATAATGGAGAATGATGTACAAAGTGTACAATCTCTCATACGGCGAACAAGTCGCAAAAGTATTCCGCGTCGACGTTTTGACATTGAAGGAGAAATTTTTATGGTTGCTCCACAAGATGATGATGAGCCAAGAAATATTAATGAGGCTCTAACTTGCTATAGTAAGGAAAAATGGATTCATGCAATGGAAGAGGAGACTGAGTCAATGAAGTCAAACCAAGTTTGGGAACTGGTTGATCTTCCAAAAGGACGCAAAGCTATTGGGAACAAGTGGGTTCTCAAAATAAAGTGAAAAGCTGATGGCTCAATAGAAAGGCATAAGGCTTGCCTTGTGGCAAATGGGTATAATCAACAGGAAGGAATTGATTATGAAGAAACATTTTCTCCTGTAGTAAGATTTATCTCAATTCGCATTATTCTGGCAATAGTGGCTAATATGGATCTTGAGTTACATCAAATGGATATAAAGATTGCTTTCCTCAATGGAGGATTAAAGGAAGAAATATATATGGAACAACCTGCTGGTTTCATAATAAAAGACCAAGAAGAAAATGTATGTCGACTTTTGAGGTCGATATATGGCCTTAAGCGGTCGTTAAGACAATGGTATATACGTTTTCATAATGCCATAATGGTATATGATTTTACAATGATAGATGAAAATCATTATTTATATATCAAAAGATCCAAAGATCAATTTGTGATCATATCATTATATGTTAATGATATACTAATTGCTGGAAGTAATATGGAGTTTGTTAATACTGTCAAGAGTTGGTTGTCTTCTAACTTTGAGATTAAAGATATGGGTGAGGCTGCATACATTCTTGGAGTTAAGATTTCAAGAGATTGTTCGAAGATATCATTATCTCTTTCGCAAGAAACATATATAAATAAGGTTCTTGAATGATTTCGTATACAAGATTGTAAACCCATAGACACTTCTATTGCAAAAGGTGAAGGATTGAGCCATAGACTGTGTCCAAGGACTCCATAAGAGAAGGAACAAATAAAACATGTTCCTTATGCTAGTGCTGTTGGGAGCTTGATGTACGCTATGATGTGTACAAGACCTGGCATGTTTTGCAGATGGAATGGTGAGTAGATACCAATCCAATCCAAGTCAAGCACATTGGAAAGCCGTTAAAAGAATACTGAGGTATCTGAAGGGAACTACTGATTACAAGCTGAATTACCAAGGAAATGATCTGCGACTTGAAGACTATTCAGATGCTGATTGGGGATGAGATTCATATGAAAGGAAATCTACCTCTGGATTTGCTTTCTTATTGAACAATGGCGCCATATCATGGAACAGTAAGAAGCAAACGTGTATAGCCTTGTCCACGATGAAAGCTAAGTTTGTAGCATTATCAACAGCGGTACAAGAAGGAGTTTGGCTTAAGAGATTTTTGGATCATTTAAGTATTATTAAGAAAGCTACAAATCCATTATTGGTTAACTGTGATAACCAAGCAGCTATAGCGTACACCAAAGATCCAAAATATTATTGCAAAACCAAACATATAGATACCAAGTATAACTTTGTCAATGATATGGTTGCATGAAAGGATGTGAACTTACAGTACATATCTACGCATAAAATGGTAGCAAATCCTATGACAAAGCCAATACCTAGATATGTGTTTTGTGGTATAGGATTGCGTAAAGTCTGATGTACTACACATTGTAATATCCCTGAGTTGTTCACATTTATGAACTTGTGTTTTTCCATTATTAATGCCTATGAATCTTTGTTTGATCTTTATGTATCTTAATGCTTAGTGCATTATATTAAGTTGAGAAAATATGTCGGACAGATATAAGATTAGTCCACTCACATGGGTAATCGCTTCTATTTATTATATGATAAATAGGGATGAGACGGTTTTTAAGCTTATTATGTAGGTGATAATCGAGAGCTCAAGCTTAAAATATTTATGTCGCCTTAACTAAGTGTTAAGATGAGGACATGATATGTACTATGTCCGAAAGTAAAATACCCCACATATTTTACTTTATCTGTGTAAGATGCCAGATGTGAATTCTGATGAATTATGTGAATGAGTAGATACGTGAACTCGAGTTAGACATTGGATATGTCTGAACTATCATCTGTACGGTATTGAAGGTGTAGACATACGCTCCATGGGAAATGAGTTAATACCGTAATACGTATTTCATACTACGTATGCATGAGACGACCAATAAGAGTGGCAAAAGTTTGATCTCAACTTTTATGCCGTGTGAGACTCTTGAGGAAAAGATGTGGCATCCCGGAAATTCAAAGCCAAGCCTTAAGGTGTGTTAAATGTCTTTAATTAGGTGATAGAATTTTATGGCTTATGCTTTAGCCAATTTGTCTTTTAATTTGATGAATTTTGCTTGTGTTGTGGAAATTTAAATTTAAAAGCTTGGCCATATGATTTAAATTTCAATAATTAAAATATCCCAAGACTTTGGCCAAGATGAAATTTGAATTTAGAAATATTTATAAAAATGAATTCAAAAAAAAAAGAAGAGAAAATAGGGTTATTTTCGAAATGGGCCTTGGACCCATTAGCCTAGAGCTTGGTAGGCCAAGCTAGTCGGCCCATTGGGCCCAAGAAGGATTTTCGACCAGCCCAAGAAGGAATGGCCGGTTGGGCCTAAGCCCAAGCCCAAATTGAATTCAAAAAAATTGAAATTACAAGTGGCCAAAGGAAGAGCATGCATTGGCCATGGGTGTGGTGGATTAATCATTGCAATTGAGGGGATATAAAAGGGGATTAGGAGAGAGAGTGGCCGGCTCTTGCTTCATTTTCGTCCAAGAGGGGTGTGCGAGAGAGAGAGGGCTTGAGCGGAAGAGAGAAACCGAGAGGGAAAGAGAGAAGGCGGAGCCGAGAGGGAGGTGCAGCCGCTGTGTCTCGCCGTCGCCGCCTTGTCCGACCGTCCTACGCCGCCTTGTGCTTGCTGTTCGTTCATTTTGGAGGCAAGTGGGGTGTCCTTAACTTCTCTTGCATGTTGTTTTGATGGTTGCATGTTCGGTTTTAGGAGTGATTTGGGCGAAATACCGAAGTAAGGGTTGAATGTGTTCATGTTATGTGGCTGTTTCCGTTCGGTTGGTGGTAGACAGTATATTATTCGAGCTTGCATGTGTATTTGGAGTGTGATTTTGGCTTCGGTGTCTTCATGAAAGTTGAAGCTAATATCTTGAGGTATGACATACTCGAATTTCATGGAAAAAGATGGTGATATGTGGGGTCAAAAGCTTTGTTATACGGAGACCTCAGATCTGCGAAATCTTCACTGACCTTTTGTTGATTTCTTGGTTGCATGTCGATTTCTGTTGGAGATCTCACTTTGTTGTCTTCTTGAAAGTTGTAGGAAACACCCTAAGCTACAACATACTCGAATATGAGGCAAAAATAACAAGTATAACTTGGTGAATCGGCTAGATCTTTGAGACGGATGGTTCTGTTGAAGTGAACCGAGACACCCGAGACTTCAAGGACTTAAAAGAGGATTATACTTTGGTTATTTAACCTAGATATCTTCATGAAACTTGTAAAGGACACATTGATATATAACATAATCGAATTTCAGGAGAAACGAAAGAGATTTGATGGGTCAAACCTAAGTTTTTCGGTGATGAACGTTCTGGACGAAACGGTAGAGGTTCCAGAAGCTTCGTGGAGTTATATAAATTAATCTATAAAGAATTTGGCTAAGAGTTCTTCATGAAAAATGCACGAAAATGTGTTGGATATTATCCTGTAAAGTTTGGGAATTTTCGGAGGTCATATGAGTATTTTAATTGAATTAATTCGAAAACTGTGCAATCTGGCCGTGATCCGAATGTTGTGTGTGTTTTGTGGAAATTTGGGAAATTATGTAAAATGCGAATTAGCCATGGATTTTATGTGAAATCTGATTCTAATTGTTTGTTTAAGGATTGATTGAGGATTATGATTTTTAGAAAATCATAAATATTAAATATAATATTTATTTATGAAAATAGATAATATAATAATAAAATAATAAAATAATGATAAAATAAAAGGTGGATTATTTTATTGGCCATGAGTTCTATGGAATTATGATGCATTGCTATATGACATTGATGCATGTATGATCATGAATTATGATGTATTGTTACACGGCATTGGGGTATGAATGATCATGAATTGTGATGCATGTATGTAAATCATATGCCATGAAATAACAAGATGAAAAGGATGATAAAAAGTGGAAAATAGTATGTGAGTAAGAGGTTGTGGCGGAGGATGATATCTGGTGGCCGAGTGGCATAATTCCAGAGATTCCCTGGGAGTTTCAGGATGCCCGGAATGTGGGGGGCCGGAAGTCCGGTTGTATCTCGGATACATGCCCGGAAGTGACTCGCGATGCCAGGATTGGGGTGCGAGATCCCCGGTTAGAAGGGTAAAGGCCGGAAGCCCTGTCGGAGGTTTCTGCCCGAAGGGAATGCCTCGTGATGCTAGTTGAGATGCGAGATGCCCGGAATGTAGGGGGCCGGAAGCCCAGTGGCCATGAGATGGCTGGAATGCTGGGAACCCTGTCGAAGGTTTCTGCCCGAAGGGTGATGATGAAATTGATCATGGAATCCTGTCGGAGGTTTCTGCCCGAAGGATTGATAATGATACCCTGTTGGAGGTTTCTGCCCGAAGGGATGACGATGATGGTAAAATGTGATGATTTGAGAAAAGATAACGTGGGGATCAATTAATAAGTAAAAGTGGAAATTGATCTATGATGCGATATGCATGGGAATGCATGGCTAATGATGATGTGATATGCATGGTGATGCATGGCTAATGATGATGTGATATGCATGGTGATGCATGGCTAATGATGATGCGATATGCATGGGAATGCATGGCTAATGATGATGCGATATGCATGGTGATGCATGGCTAATGATGATGCGATATGCATGGTGATGCATGGCTAATGATGATATGATGTGATATGCACGGTGATGCATGGCTAATGATGATGTGATGTGCATGGTGATGCATGGTTAATGATGATAATGATATATGAGATGCCATGATGATGATATATATGCTATGATGATGCATGAATACGCTTGACATCAAAAAGGTAAGCAATGCCTGCATTGTATGATGGTATGCATGGTGCACTGAGTTGTTATTGGATTTCCCTATTTGCTGAGTGGTTGTACTCACCCCTTTTAGGGATAACATTTCAGATTAGCACTATGCCGCTACCTGCTGTTTTGCGTGGGGTATTTTACGGTCTACCGTCTGATGTTGAGGTGGAGTGTACGGAGTTAGATTGTCCCTCTGTGCCCGGATTGACATTCATCCGAGTACGATGCTTAGTTATGTATGATATCGGCCTGGCTGGGGGCCCCGTCATACAAGAGTTCATTTCTGTTCACGTCCGTCGAGATGGTGCTATGTGAGGGATGCCGCCGCCGCCACCACCTAACGCACCGGGTTGGGTGTGAGACTCACGCGCGACGAGTAGGAGCCGAGCTTTTTGATGTAGATAATCGACACCTTTGATGGGAGCTTGTGCGCTTAATGTAGAGGGTTGATAGTTTCTTTTTGAGATTTTAGGCAGGACATGGCAGAGTCCTCGCTTTTCTTGTTTTGTATCGACCCGAGAAAGGAGGAGTCCCATCTTAAAAGAATATGTAAATAAAGTGTCGATGTTCGTATATAAAATCCTGATGTGTAACTGGTGTGTATTTGTATCATGGGTTAGAAGGGAGATAGATGACGATGTGAATTTTGCTTCCGTTATGTGTCGCGCATGGGACCGCTTTTAAAAAAAAAAAATGCCTGTAATCTGGCAAGGCTTAATTTAGCCAAGAGATAGAGATGGTAAAAGATGTAACATCGGCACTGTTAACGACCTGCGAAGGGTTCGGGGTGTTACAAAAGAGTTCCTCAATTTTAAGTGCCCTCATGACTTTTACTTATTCTCAAGATTTCTATTTAATGTTTGCTATCTTAGGATGTTGCCAATGATCATGAGTTGATTCGATCTAATGGGACATTTCTAGAAAAGCAAGCTGAACTGAAATTGAGAGTTTGAAGGAAAGAGGAAGATTGAATTTGGAGAATCACATTATAGTTTTGTATTCACTGGTCGACCAATTATGACTATCTTTGGGATAATCATAATTGTGAATACAATATATATCATTGTTTAAAAGAGATCAAGAGAGATATATGTGTTATTGATCGATCTAGGATACTGCATACTAAATTTACTCAGAGTGTGATGTCCATTATGAGCTGCTATATATTCCTAACAGATGTATGGCAACGAGCTCTCAAAGTATGCTGGTCGCACGGATTATTCACCGGTATGAATGTTGAAGAGAGGTAAAGAGGATCATGTTCGACCCACCATGTGCGAGTGGGAGATGGTTTTAATTATTTGTATGACGATGGGCTTAAGGCCCGTCCACCCATGTTAGGCCTAAAAGCCTGACCCACAAAATTAGAGCCCATGGATGGAGGGATACGTTGAAGAGTTGTAACTTTTGGGGGGACGTCTTTTGCTGAAGGGACACGTCTTTTGGAGAAGACCTATTTAAGGGGAGAAAAGAAAAAGTGAACGTACCTTTTGAAAAAAAACGTACACTTTTCTTTTCTCCCTCTCCCAAAAACCAACGTAACTTGTCCCCCTTTGAACAAATAGTAGGCTCCTTGGTAGATCAAGATCAAATTCTTCCTCGAACTTTAACGTTGGTGTTTAATCTGTGGACAATAAGGTACACTCGATTATGTAGTGTAACTTTCGATCGATGATACATGTTATTCCTGGGCTCATCTTCCGCATTCGTTTTAAAGGTTCATTTAGTGTCGAATCCGGTTTTTGGGAATCCAATATTCCCAACATCCAATTGAGTTCAGACCCGTGATGGGGTCAATAACCACCCTGTAAGACGAGTTATCAGGTCCGACGTTCCTCACCTTCCTCATCACGTTAAACTTCGTCACCGTACTGTCAAAGCTCAAGCTGATTGATGGATAGTTGAGCTGGTAATCGGGTATGCTCCCAATGCTCGAGCATGTGACCTTTTCTTTAACCATGAGCTCGATTTCAAAGTCCGTGTAGTTGAGCCCACAAAGGTAAGGAATGTAATCTTGTGGTTCGATGTTGTAAATGAGACCCGGGTCAACAGCCTTTGATGGGTTGACATGTCCTGCACCAGTGGTGAATATGTTTGCTGGATTGAGCGACTGGTCCAAGATGGGTTGGCCCTCCATGTTGGAGGTGGAGGCAGTGGTAATGATGGCGGACTTGATGGCGGCTGGCGACCAGTCGGGGTGTGCGCTCTTGAGCAGTGCCGCCACACCGCTGAGGTGGGGGCAGGACATGGAGGTCCCGGAGATCACGTTGAATGGGTGCTTACCGTCCGTAGAATTGTCTAAACTAACTGGCCAGGCGGCGAGAATGTTCACACCCGGGCCGATGATGTCTGGTTTGGGGATACCCTGGCTTTGGTAGTTGGGGCCACGGGAAGAGAAGGATGCTACAACCGGGGCGACCGATCTCCCGATGTCAGTGCCTTTGAATAGGATCGTGGCCTTTGGCGCTGAGGTTGTGTTTAGGTAGCTCTTGATCTCTCTCCCCGCGTCATATCCCACATGGACAGCGGGTAGGACATGCTTATCGGCAAGGGTGGTGGCTCCCTTCAGAGGACTTTTCCTTTGAGGTCCGAGCGGTCTTTTAGTGGTCTGGGAAAGCAAAAGGCCGAGGAGTTATCTCCGTTTTGTGCTGGATCAACCAGGGGAAGTAGCGTCGAATCGAAGTCTGGCGGTTGGTACAAGGTCTCCCCATCGAACTCCTTCCCGTCCCCCAGCCGCGCCGTGGCCTTTATGCTGCGGTCTATGGTGCTGGCTCCCACGTTGAGAAGCCACGTTGCCAAATGCGCAAGAGGCGCTATGCCTGCGGCCGTGCCTTTGGCATTACCGAGCGCGCTGGCATTCTTCACAAAAGCACCCGCAGCTGTGCTGGCAGCGTGTGTGCCGTGGCCCACATCATCAAATGGCTGTTCGAACTCCCCGTAAACGATGGACCTCGCACCGATGAGCTTGTTGTTGCAGTACGCGTCGTTGAAGACGCACTTGCCCTTCCATTTGGCCGGGGGCGGTGGCAACCCCTCGCCGCTGAAGGAAGAGTGCTGGGGATATATCCCTGAGTCCAATACTCCGATGATCACGCCCTTGCCGAAGTTGGAGTCCTTCTAGAGCCCAACTTCTTGGCGCAATCCCAAGAACTCGGGGCTGTGAGTTGTGTGTACAGAGAGCACCCTCTCCGGACGCACGTACAAAACACCGTCCCTGTCCCGAATGGCTTTAGCTTCCTTGGTGGTCAATTTGGCCGCGAACCCGGATAGCACATGTCGGTATGAGTGAACCATTCTTTGCTCTTGGTTAGAGCTGGTTGCTGTGGTAGGTAAAAATGACCGGTATAAAACATCCAGATCCTCTGAAGTAGCAAAATGTTCGTCCGTTGGCTTTCGTACTTGGATTATATAAGTTGACAACGAGCCACCCGAACCAGCTACTGCAGTGGCAGTATCAGCAGGGGAGATGCTTAGAATGCAAGTGAGACCAAGAATGAAAATCGTCAAGGTGGTCGCAGACAATCTGCATTTCTGGTCTTTCATCTCGAAATTGCGAAAGAAAGAAAGAAGCTTCTTGCCTCTATTTCCTGTGTAAGATAGTTGAACTTGGAGCACATATATGTATCGGAGAAGCAAAATGAAGAAATGGCGTTGGTCTCATGACCCTTCAGAAGCGAACAATGGTAGTATTTTTCTTTTGAAGGAAAGGATCAATAGTCTGTTTTATTTCCGAATATGCATATGCATTTCCATGGAAGAATTGAATGCAAAAGACCTATTATTACGGTCAAGGACAGGGCATCGTCCATGCAAATTCTCTAAAATAGACTAATCTATTAAAGGAAATATAAATATGCAGATTTAACGTGCTATAACGAGACGCAGTCTAAATAAATCACTTTGCTCAAATCAGCTTCTAAAGGAAAGGATCCTTAGTGATATAATTTCTAACATGCATATGCATTCCCACATAAGAAACGATTAAGACCTATTATAACCTCGAGGACAGGGCACCGTCCATAAATTTTTTCTAAAATAGACTAATTCATTAAATGAAATATAAATATGCAGAGTTAACATGCTATGCAGAGATGCATTCTAAATAAATTACTTTGCTCAAATCAGCTTCGAAGGGAAAGGATCCTTAGTGATTTAATTTCTAACATGCATATGCATTTCCACATAAGAATCGATTAAGACCTATTATAATCCTCAAGGACAGGGCACCGTCCATACAAATTTTCTAGGATAGACTAAATCATTAAAGGAAATATAAATATGCAGATTTAACATGCTATACAGAGAGGCACTCTAAATAAATTACTTTACTCAAATGAGCTTCTAAAGGAAAGGATCCTTAGTGATTTAATTCCTAACATGCATATGCATTTCCATGTAAGATTTGAGTTAGACCTCCTATAATCCTCAAGAAAATTAAAAAAAAAAAATGTGAAAAATAATATATATTATTAAAAATTGTTCATGTTAATGCCAATAGTGCTACATAAGACAGTTGGCATTCACATTAGCGATTTTTGTCTAAAATTGGTTGACTTAATTAGCAAAACATAAAAAGATTTATGACTCAATTGGTGAAATTAAAAGTTTAAGACTGAATTGGTAAAAGTGTAATATATTTAAAACTTTTTAGATAGCTTTCCCCTTTTTAATTGAACCAATGTCGTTTTCAACCTTTGAATGAAAATTCATTTAATTCCTCCCATCGATATCATGTTTAAAATTTCTGATGTGGTGATTTACTCATCGCTAGCCATCCTACGGGTCATGATTAGTTATCTAATCTAGATAACTTTTCAAAAGACGACCCTGTTTTGTTTAAATTACTAAATTCTCTTCTTCTTTTTTCTTCTTACCTCTGTTTTTTTTTCTTTTCTTCCCTTACTTTTTTTTTTTTTTGATGTTACACCTTATCTCTTATCTCTTTTTCTCGAGTCTTTGCTTTACACTTGTATAGACTGAAGCTCAATCTGTTTTGCAGAAAATACAACAAATATTCAAAAATATTTTCCAAGAAGTCCGTGTTCAAGAACACAACAATATTTTTTAATGTTTAGCTAAAACCTGATAATGAACTGAAAAATATATTCCAAAGTTTGATATGAAAAATCCAATTTGATTTTTGTCACGCTCCGATCCTCGGCCACGCACACATCCTTCTCACTTGGTCGATTTTATAATGCGATATCCTAGGACAATGTATCGCCGACCCTTTCATTTATTAAGCACATGCAGAAGCAGTTAAAATCCCCAGACAATAAACTGATGGGATAGAAAAGCAGGGCCATATTTTTCATATTGAAACTTATAACCAAATTTTTATACAAAACACAAACCAGAGCACTTCACAACTTTTACTCTAAACTCTATTTACATCAAAATAAAGATCTCAAAAGAAGATAGGATCTCAATCCATCCAGGCCGTACTCAAGGGTCCTTTCGGGATTATCTTCTTCTTCCAAAAATCCTCCTCAGACTCCTCCTTCTCAGCTCCTCAGCGGGGTCCTGAAATGTTTTCCCCAAACTGGGATGAGACTACGTCTCAACGAGTTCTACCCCACTAAGCCCGATTAGTAAACCATTATACTATAGGCTGCCTAAACATGCACAGGGCAGAGGACTTACCTTGACCTCAGATCCCACCTGCAAATCAATACAATTCACAATAGGCACTCATTTACTCAACAAATCGAACCAGTCGATTACATGTCATACAAATCAATCCCCACTGTGGGATATTTAAAAGCTAGGCCACGTGCATTCTCCAGGACGACATTCCAAGTCTCCGAGCCACGTGCCTCGAACCTTGGGCCCACGTGCATTATCTAAGACGACCTCTTTGCCAAAGTAATACATCAAGTCACCGAGCCATGTGCCCTTTTAGATGCTATTCTCAAATATTGGACCCACGTGCATTCTCTAAGGCACTCAATTGCCAAGGTGACGCATCAAATCACCGAGCCATGTGTCCTTTTTACAATGCCCGGGCCCACGTGCTTTCTCTTAGGTGCTAACTCACCAAAGTGATGCATCAATTCACCGAGCCCACATGCCCTTTTAGATGCTTGGGCCCATGTGCATTCTCTTAGGTGCTATCTCACCAAAGTGATGCATCAATTCACCGAGCCCACGTGCCCTTTTAGATGCCAAACTCTGTCACCGAGCCACGTGCATTCTCTAGGATGACATACCGAGTCTCCGAGCCACGTGCATTCTCTCAGGCGACCTTTTCGCCAAGGTGACATATTCAACCACTGAACTCACGTGCATTCTCCAGGTGATATTCCAATTCACCGAGCCCACGTGCTTTCTTTCAAATGATTACCAATCTACTTTCAATACCAACAACCAATGCCCAATGAGAGAGAGAGAGAGAGAGAGAGAGAGAGAAAAGTAGGGCTTGACCGGTCAAAGAAGAGAGAGAGAAGTCGGTTGGGGGGATCGCACGAAGGGGGAGGGAAAGGGGAGAGGAGAGAGAAAGAAAAGAGAGAAAGAAAGAAAAGAAAAGAGAGGGGGAGAGAGAAAAAGTAAAATAAAAATAACACCATTATTCTTATTTTCTTTTCTTTTCTCTTTCCCTTTTCATTTCCTTTCGGTCTTCAATTTTCTTCCGACAATTTCTTTATTGAAATTTCGGACTCATCAACAATTTGACGGACAATGAGACAGGATCCTAAAAATAAGAATTATGACACGCTTAAAATTCGATTCCCGAAATCGAGTTCAATTTTGTGGTTAAAAATCGATCAGACGTGATTTTAGCTCAATCCAACCAATTAGGTAGCTTTTAGGGATTTTACAGTTGATACATCCATTAACGGCTTTACCCAATAGGTTAGTTAACCCGTGAGTGATCACCTCAGAGAAAAAGGGCCATAGGCACGTCGATGAAATGCCCATTTCACTTTATCGAAACGGGGTCGAATTTCAGGATGTCACAGTTTTTCCAAATAGAAATACACTATTTGGGTGTTAGTAACTTGTGCATAAGGGACTAGAGATCTAAGTACGGGCACCACAGTCTTGGGTCTAGCCTTGATCAACCTCAACCTAGGCACCAAGGGTTGGGGCGCTAGCACCTAGGTGTTAGGCCCACCTTTGATGGACTGGGGCACGAGTGCCAAGGTACCAACCCCAGCCTCAATGGATGAGAGCATAAGCATCGGGGTCCTAGGCCCAACTTCAATGGACTCGAGCATGGACACTAGGGTCCCGAGCCTTGGTCTTGATAGACCTTGGCTCAAGCACTAGGGACTTGAGCCCGAGCAATAAGAACCTAGGCATGACATTTGTGGACCTCGGCTTGGGTGTTCGGTATGCAAGCTTGGGTACTAGGATCTCGTGCTTAGCCTTTGGGCTCAACCTTAATGACCTGAGCCTAGGCACTAGAGCCTTGGGCACATGCCCCGAGGTCCCATGCTGATCCTCAATGGACTCGAGCACAGGCACTGGGGATTGGGCGATGGGCATCAAGGTCACAGGCCCACCTTAATGGTCCCCGGCTTGAGTGCTAGATACATGGTCTTAGATGTTGAGGCCCATGAACCAACATTAGGTTTCCATGTCCAAGTGTAGAATTTTAGGTTTAAGCGTTAATATCTAGTTATATTATGGAAATGATTTTTGATTTTTAAAACAGAAATAATTTTTTTTTAAATTTAAGCATAGGTTTCCGTTGACTTATTTTTCTACGCAAACTAAACATTGGAAAATTCAAAAAATGTTTTTTTTTTGAAAAGTTTATTTCATGAAATAAACAAATCCTTAAGTTAATATGAAGAACACATTTGGGACATGTGATCGAGTCCTTCACTTTCCCAACGAAATGAGGACAGGAGCATGAGGAACTTGGCATGAAAAATACAAACGAATAAGTCTGCCTGACTAGTCATTAATTATTTGTTGTGTTGATCTTTTGTTATTGGGTATGTCTCGGTCCTCATAATATCATCCAAAAATATAACATAGATAGAACCTTAGGATGGTGAGATTCTATCTAAGGTTAAGAATCAAGAATGGCCTTATAAAATTTTGTAGTAGGTACTGATATAGAAATTGAATATTAATCAAATTAATTAATGAATCCTAAAAGCAACACAACTATAACAATATTTCATTCTGAAAAATAGAATTAGGTAGGAAAACAGCTTTTGTTTCTGGATGTTGTTATCAGTCGTATTCTTGGTTAGCCCATTCAACAATTCTCGACATTTCGGTTGTTTTTCCCGGAATGCAGCCAACACTTCATTGACCATGCAAAATTTGTTGCAATTGTGAAGTGCAAATTAATATTTGCATCTTGGAATTGTTTAAGTTTGCCTTTTCAACATTAGTCACGAGAACAGTTATTAGAGTTAGCCAGATTATATCTCTAATGAATTTTAAAGACCTTAAATGAGTTTTAATTTGTTGCTCACCGGTCATAACAAATCTTTTGGGACATTTATTTTATGTTGACCTAGGTTGAAGATAGTTAATAAGTTTGCAAATTCATTTCTAAGCTTATTTTATGAAAAATTCAATTCTAAACTTTTTGATTAAACCAATGTCGTTCTCAACCTTTAAGTGAAATTCAATCAAGTTCTTTCGCCCAAATCTTGCTTACAATTTCTAACTTGGTAATCCACTCATCATCAGTTATCTTATGAGTCACAATTAGTGATCTAATGTGGGCCACTTTTCACGAGATGACCCATTTTGTTTAAACACTGCATGGTAACGTTCTTCTTTCTGTGTTCTTTTGTTCTTTAGAATATAAAAAGAATAGAAATTCGTCCGATGATGTTAGTTAATTTTTTTATTTACCAGAATAGAAAAGTGATCGGAGAATGGATTTAAAACAGAAATAAGAAATATAAAAAAGTAACTTCTTGTTTCTATAAATAATTTATAAAAATGAGTCAGTTTCTTTCCTTTTCTTATTCTTCCTCGCCACCCCTGGCTATTTGCTACCCTCCACATGTTGCCAGTCACTGCTGCTAGCCGCTGTCCACTACCCACTGTTCACCCTAGCTGTCCATCACTGATATTCGTTGCCACCGCCTGCCATCTGTCGCCCATCGACTGGCTAGATGAGGAGGAAGAAGAAAGAATAAATAAAAAAAAGAAAAAAAATATATGCATATAAAAAATTATTAAAAAATTTAAAAAAATTCTACGTCATAAAAAAACTTATGGCTATACCAAACACATTCATATTCTTTTTCTATTACAAGAATATAAATTGTGTACCGTTACTAAACACATTGTTTTATTTAGAAACTATTTCAAGTGATATAAATAAACAAGAATTGTTCCTCAAAATAAATTATTTCCAGAAATAGAAATATTATTAAACGCACGCTTAATTGTTTTATTTAGAAACCATTTCTTCTCTCTCTCTTCCCTTGTTACTGCTCATCTTCTTTTCTCTATTTCTCGAGTCGCCACTTCCCACTTGTGCAACAATTGAAACTAAAGTGACAGAATTGAGCAGGAAGCATGTACGCCAATGGACGAGACTCACAAGCATATTGATGATCCATGTCTTATACTTTAAAAAAAAAAAAGTAGCGATTATTTGTTTAATTTTCTAAATATCCTAAGTGCGAAAAAGAAAATGAATCTCTTAATGCAACATTTATCACCGACCCATTCCATTCTAAGATTTCCTGTTTCTTAGATTATGTCATATATATGAGATTTGTCAAGTAACATTATTGAAAGGTTTTCAAAGGGATGGAACGCTATATTTCCTGTCTTTGCCATTTATTCTTAATATGAAATTCTGGTGATCCAGGCGGGAAAAGATCAGAGAAAGTTGGTCAGGAATCCTCCCCATTAGGCATAGACTAAAAACTATTACTTAGTCATTTCTCCTTTTAAAATATAAAAGGTGGAGAAGGGTGACTAGAACGAAGATTATCTACCCTAATATAGTCCACCCTCTACATTGTGACTTCGGATATGCCCTGAAGACCTTGATTTGAATTTTGATGGCAGAGGACTTCTCCATAATCGATCCTCCATGCTTTATTCCTGATTGAATAATTTTTGTAACAGCTGAATTCTGGATCCCTGGATTGGTGTGATGGCAAGGGAAGATGGTGGGCACCAGAGAAGGGGAAGAGAGAGTGGTCTTTCGACGCGAGGGCAAATCCCATGAGAAAGAAGGAGAATGATCTGCTCAGCAAATTCAAGGGCTCCTCGGCTCAAGGCAGACCTTCACTGGTACGTGGCGTTCTCCCTGACAACTGGAAGGATCTGCTCTATGATATTTCGATCGATATTTGGCTGCATTGGAAGATACGAAAATAGATTATACGCGTTAACAACGGACGTCTGAACTACTTGGGCAATTGGGCAACTTCAGCCAAGATCGATTCAGGTCTCGGCGGGACGCCTTTTCTGAAACACTTCGCAAACGCCCATATGCCCTTAAGAGACGAGAAGGAGTGTCTACTCCCAATATTGACGGTAAAGCATCGGAGGGGGAAGGATCTGCCACCAAAAGGCAATGGGAAACAGGGGAGGGAAATTCTGTCATCGAAAGTCCTCCAAGGGATTCAGGTCTGACCCAAGGAGGTGATCCAGTCAGATTGCACGGTCATAAGGAGCAGCTGATCAGGTTGCTTCTTAAGGACAACTCTGGAACGACGGCATATGTTGGTTAACGTAGGGTCCTTAGATAACCTACCGGAGGTCCTTTCCAATGATGACCGTCCATTTTGCCTTTTGTACATGAGCATTTTCCCCAAAAATAGCGAGATCAGTTGCAACAGAGTTTCTCGTCTATGGGCTGCAGAAGGATTTCTAATCGATTTAAAAGTATTCGTCGTCTTTTCAATGACATTCTTGATAGAAAGTGCATCCATCCAGCAGAAGTAAGAAGTGATGGAGAGCTCTCCACATTCCAAGTGGATGACCTTTTGCGAGAGATTTGTGCTTCCTTTTCTAATCATTTGGACCTATCAATGATAACTAGTAGTGGGGGCAGCACCAACTGGCGTAGAAGAGTAAGACACTTATTCGTCCAAGGAGCAACAATTAGATTTGAATGACGAGAAACTCTCTCAATTTCATTCCCTATTCGTGTTTAATCTCTCCTCATCCAAACTTCGACAATGGGGACTTCCGAGAATACATTATGTCCATTTACTTTTAAGCTTCTCAAGTTGTTGGATCTGACAGGTGCATTGTCCGAGGTAATCCTTCTCAGGTACTTGGGCTTAAGGGATGCCTCAATTGAAGAAATCCCAGCCTCCATTGAAAGGCTTACTCATCTAGAATTTTTAGATCTTAAACAAAGCTTGGTCATTGAATTACCTAAGGAGGTTGAAGGACTGGAAAGAATTCGTCACATCCTGATTTATCATCACGAGAAAGACCCCCTTGATGGAGAGTTACAAGCTAATTGGCTTCAAGGCATTGTGCAGAGTTAGAGGACTCAAGTGCCTAGAAAAGCTCTGTTTCATGGAAGCGGACAGCCCATTGAAAGATCTTGGGAATCTAACAAAATTAAGAGGGCTGGGAATCACCAAGTTGATTAAGGAACAAGGTGAGTTGTTATGCACTTCCCTTGAGAATTTAAAGGAGCCAAAGTCTCTCAATGTACATGCACTTTACACGGACAAGATACTTGATCTCCATGGCTTATCCTTGCCTCCCAAGTATCTTAAACATCTCTACTTACATGGCTAGTTGGAGAAGTTGTCACATTGGATGTCGTCCTGTAAATGTTTGATAAAGATCTTATTAAGATGGAGTCACTTGGAGGAAGATCTCCTTACAACCCTCGAAAAATTGCCAAAGCTAGTAGAGCTGGAACTACCTCTGGCTTATGATGGATAACAATTGGATTTCAAGAAAGGCCAGTTTCCAAAGCTTAAGATCTTACTGCTTGAAGAATTAGAGGAGCTCAGATCAATGAATTTGGAGAAGGGAACAATGCTGTGTCTTAAATACCTAACCATCAGCCACCATGAATGGTTGAAAAGGTTACCATCTGGCATCAAACACATTCCCGCGATTCAAAAGTTCATGTTTTTTTTTTAGATGTCTCATGAATTCTTTGAGAAGGTATATTATCAAATTTTTGAGCACATAAAAGAAGTATATTTTGCACGATGGAGGGCCAGCCCCTACATAATCCGTACTTGTGGATTTCACAGGTAAACACCGAATGAGATCTCCCTCATGTTCCAGAATGGTTGGACCAATGTAGAAATAAAATTGCCGTGTGACTGTGGATTTTGTATTGCTGCTGTGTGTGCTGCTTGTTTCTAAATCATGTTCGTGTCGTGGTGTTTTCATTTCTCATTGCTGCTTCACTTCTACTTTTTAATAGCACTTCTTGTTTATGAATCAAGATTTTCCTGCAGAAGAATCAGTAAAAGTAAGACCTGAAAATATAATTGCAACACCTTGGCTGGACTTAGGAAGTGAATCGCCTTAGGAGCTTTTTTGATTCGGCATTCACAAGAAGCTTTAGGCCCACAAAGCCCCTTGAGGAAAATTTGGGGTGTTTGGCAAGTTTTCCCAATGGGCCAAATCCATTTTCTTCATCTGAACCATCACCCCACCCAGCATACAGAAAAAAAGAAATTATCCTCCTTGTCGTACTGTTTTATGGATTTTGTGCATTATTTTGATTTTGTTTGTTGACGCTCTTTCAAGCCCTTGAACTTGTCTATTGAATTTGGTTTCATGCGTTAATCTAATGGAGCTTGTTTTGGGGTTCTAGGAGTTGGAGCTTGCTGAAAATTGCTGCGAGGGACAACTAGAAAAATAGGATTGTCCCGAGTCATTTCCAGCTTGCATTGAGGAACTATGAGGAATTGAGCGAGTTCCTGGGTTCTGTGACCATTGCTTATGGAGGAGTATTGCCCGACATTCACAAAACTCTGTTGCCGGAGAAGATGGGCGAAGGGAAGGGAGACATTGAGTCTGCCTCTCAGGAGTTCTAGGGGGGTTTTTGTTTGTAGCTTGGGTCCTATATCAAAGATTTTTCCATAGATGACTTCTAGTGCATATGTTTGAAAATGGGTTTTTGAGCTTCTCTCTTGCTGGGAATATTCTGATATCTTGGCAGGATGATGTTTGGATCAAATCAAAGGGTACCCTTTTGTTCGTGTTTTTGGATGTCAAGTAGAGTGAAAATTCTATTCATGTGGTTGCGTTATGGATGAGTGGATCTATTGATCTTGAACTTGGTCGGATGGTATCTTCACTGCTTGATGTGAACGTACACTAAATCGAGACTGAAACTAAAAATTGCAATTCATCACATGTAATGTATCCACAGGAGATGGAGGTAAGAAGATCTAGTGACTCATTGTTCAGATGCTGGTAACGTCCAGTACTGCTGAGAAAGTGGAGAATAGTTTCACCTGCCATGACTAGACCAGCAAGGTTGGTCTTGTACTTCACATTTTCACTGTGCACTTCTTCAATTCTTCCTTGGCTTGATGCTAATGGAAACATCATCCAATGACAATAAAACGAAGATTTTGTCTATGTCTACCTTCGAGCAAATTTCTAGGCTCTAATCTTTGATAAAGTAGATTTCTTGCCCATCCCAGCCAAGTGAGAAATGGACCAAGTCTAAGTAGGACAAGGGTTGTTGTCTACCAACACAAGCCATGGATAAATGCCCCCTGCTTTATTTAGGGAACAACCTTCGATGATATAATACTGCACCTGAACTCCAAGGCCCCTGGCTCCCCTGCCAAAGTACAGAGCTAACCAAAAAAGAGGGGCATTTCCATCCTTCCATTGCAATGTGTTATCGACTAAGACCAGATGCCTGACAATCAGCCTGTAATGATCCAACGATTGAGGATGATCAGTCAACAGCTGAGAATCATCTCAGTCATCCAACGGTTCATCAAGGACTCAAAATTTTGCCAAAGTATTATTTGCTCGCATTATTGTAGAAAGGCCCATAAAAGAGATCGGTATGGCCATGCAAGTTACTAGAATGTAACAACCATCCGATTTGTGTTCAATTAGAAAAGGTTGGTTATTATTTTGCCTATTAGTTTGGTATAGACAAGCTAAAATAAATCAAGCATCGAGATATTTTCAAGAACTCAATTGGATTCGAATTCTTAAAAATTACTACTAGATAGCTGATATGCAATGAGTAGATGTGATCATAGGTTGGGCGGTCTATCGGGGCATAAGCATAAATGAGTAGGTTTGGACTCGCAATTCCCTTCTTGGTCTGCTCAAGCTTGGCACCATCTTATATTAAAGGATTAATAATTCGATTTCACATATAATCGGTCCACCCATGGATCGATCTGCACATAATTAGCACTGCCGCCGACTATTAAAGTAGGTCCATCCCTCCAAAGGATTTCCCACGATTTGGGTTGCCTTTAGGGTCGCGGGGGGATGCCGCCTTGGTTTCAACCGCGGAGTGCTTAGCTCAACATTAGCTATCCGAGGCGGGATCATTCGGCTTGGATCACAGACGAATCGACGTTTCGGATAATCGGTTTGTCTCTAATAAGTTTCTTGTGGTTTTCTGTCGTCGAATTGCCCGTCTCTGAGGGAAATTAAGTCTGGGCAATGTGGGTAAATTACTGGGAGGGGTATTGCTTCATTGATGATGAACAGGCCTCACTTGCTCTCCTTGGCCCTAAATGACATGGAAGAGGGGGCGATTTTCTGTGAGGAGTTGGTGGATTCCTTTCATGACGCCGGGGGTTTTAGTAGTCTGGATTTCTCGGGCTCGTTTATCTGGATGGGTTGCTGATGTTTGTCGCGGAGGCAAATGTTCCGCTACGGGACCTCTTTCTTTCGCATGCTCCGGGGTTTTCGTTCGACGGGATTCGGAATATCGTGCTAAAGCTCCGGGGTGTCAAGGTCTTAGATTTGGAGGTAGTACATTTCCTTACAGATCCACGACATGAGCATGATATGCAAAGATCTTTGCAGTCTGACCTGGATTAACATCAGTCACTACTCCAATCTCACGATGACGAGATTGTATAACCTCTGAGACAATCGAAAGGGAGAAGACGGACCTAAGGAAGGATGATGCTAATGAAACTGATATCATGGTGAATTCTCAAGTGAGGTCTCTTTGGATACCTTCCAATGGTAAATTGACCAACGAATGCCTCAAGAAGATCGGGTGTTATGTGCCCCAACTTGCAGTATCTCAATGTGGGCGATTGTTCGAAGATAACTAGGGACAACATTTTAGATGTGCTGAAGAGATGTCCTGAAATCAGTCAATTAGAGATCCGCGGTTTAAAAAAGATATGGAATCTATGCATCGACTTTGAACTTCCACGGTTAGAGGTCTTGCAAGCAGAGGCTTGAAACTCAACGACGAGCAACTAGCGGCATTTATAAGCAGATGTTGCCATCTCAAGGATCTCAACTTGATGCACTGTGTGCATCTGTCGACCAAAGGGGTAGAAAACGTGGTGAAGAATTGCAATACATCGAGGGAGATATATCTAATGAACTGCAATAATGTACGTGACGATTTTCCATTTTCAGATTGGATGTTGTCTATGAGGCCATCTTTGAGGAGAATAGTCCCACCTTGTGGATTAGTTTCATCCGAAATCCAAGACTTGTTCTTGCAGCGTGGGTTGTCTTGTCAATAATGATTGACTTCAAAGGGACAATTGATGGGGTAATTGTCTGCGAAGATGACAATGCCCGTGTATCTTTCTGTGGTAGAATGGTGTATCGTTCTAGCTTCTTTCAATGTGGACCTCATTTTTATAGGACTTGCCATTATTCTGTAGGTAGTTGTGGTTACTTGATACTTTCTCAATGGTTCAATAATCTCTTATTCATTGTACGGTCCAATACTCTTGATCTTTTCAAGTTTGTACCCTACCCTTCTATCGTTTTTAACAATTTTTGCGCTGCTTTTGTGATTTTGACTGTGGCTTTGTTTTCAACTTGTTTCATTTTTTGAAAAAGAAAAATAAGTTTTCTTTGGGGTGACTTTCGCTACTTCTTGAGCTTTGTTCTTGCTTCGTTGGTATCTCTAGCTTCCTAGACCTGTCATTTTCCTTGGGTCAATAACAGATTGTGTTCAGAGCAAGAAACGTGCCTCAATGTTTAAAGCTAGAAGTGTAGGTTTGTTTGCCGGAATAATTCCCAAACTCATACCTAGTGCTCGTGGAAGCAAATTCAAAGGCATAACTCGTATAGAACTAGTCAGTTTAATGTTGGATACCCGTGTCTCTCTTAAACTACTCATAACTGTATCAAACTTCAGTTACTTTTCATTGTCTTCCTTCTATACATGTACTTGATATGTGCTTCGGTGTTGGCAGTCTCGATAGATTGAAGCCATGAGCTTCAGCTTCATACTTGGATGGCACATCATCATAATCTCTTATAATCGATTCGGAAGCTGAGGATTATGATTTTTGTTTTAGTGTACGGTGGCACTAGCAACGACACCACTAGATGGGCATTTCTACAAGGCATTGAAGTTTGGATATCCACAAGTCCAGCTTGATATGTGTTCAGATAACTGATCTAATGGAAGCATATACTCATTGAAAAAATCAAAACGAATGGATTGGGCAGCTCTATGGAAGAAATTCATCGTCTGCGTAATTCGGTAGGTGTGATCTTCAGGAAGTTTGGAATTCTTTGCTATGTCTTACTTGTAACCATGGTTTCACAATTAATGTAAGC
The DNA here is from genome assembly GCA_017140165.1 of Eucalyptus shirleyi. Classification (NCBI taxonomy): domain Eukaryota; kingdom Viridiplantae; phylum Streptophyta; class Magnoliopsida; order Myrtales; family Myrtaceae; genus Eucalyptus; species Eucalyptus shirleyi. The sequence continues at coordinate 18,276,328 of CM029450.1, forward strand.
TAGATGCTTCCGATGTGAGCATCTTTTGTGCTTCATTGTGCTCTTGTAGGTAATGAGTGGGCTTGGGCATGGCCGGAAAGGGCATTTCTCCATGCCCGGCCTCACACTTCGAGCATGTAAATGGCACGCGATCCTGCCCTGAGCTTGGCGTAGAAACTTCATTTTCATCCTTTCATTCATTTGGTGATGGCTTTAAATCCCCACGTCTGTCCTGGATCTTACTTAGTGCGAGTGCCGGTCCACGCACATATCCAAATATTATTACACAGCACGAGTGGATTTAAGGATTGTGGGTTTTTAAAGAGGTAAAAAATTAGGTAGGTTTGAACCTACTCAACTTTATATGGATCATCCATTAAAAGTTCTATACGGCTAAGTGAGGTTTGCAATTTTTCACAGTTGCCCTCTTTAATTCTACATATCTATAGACTATTTAATAAATCTTGTGCGCACACATCAAATTCGACTCTATGAAACTTAGACGATTATTCTTCGCAAAATCCCGTGACGTCACATTGATTATCGTTAATCAAAGTCTGTCAAATATGATGCCTTATGCTGCCTTTTTTAGGGGATTCCATATAGGTTGGTGCTTTAATACTTAAAAGAAACCTAAGATGGACAATGGCTAGCGAATCCAATAGCAACTCTCTAAGTACAACTGGTTGATCAGACGTGAACTTGTGATTCTTACGCTACTCAAACATTTTCTGCAGTTTTTTTGACTTCATCAGACCATCCAATAGATTGATTGTTTCGCTCTTCTATCTGAAAGCTGCACTTCTCAAAGAGTTGTTGCCCATGTCCCGTTATCTGTTGGAATTGCGCTTGAATCTCTGTTGCAAGATGGCAAGAGAACGCTTTCTGAGCAAGTCAAGAGCTTTTGCAGGCCTTGCAAGATAAGATTTTGATTGATTTAGAATTTGATTTCTGCTTTTTGCCCAAGTGTTTTCACTTGTCTAAGTAGCTGTTTGCTCCTTTCAAAAATACAAATTTCACACGGAGATTCAGCCATTGTTTCTCATGATGTTTTGAAGTCTGAATGATACTATAGCAAGAAAGCTAATAAAGTAATTTTCTCACTAATATATAAAAAAGACAAATGACCCCAAACCTCTAATCGTGTCGTGTTTGGCCAAAATCTACAACATATAACGATAGAATAGAAGAGAAAGAACAACTAATTTTCGATGAAGTAACAAATCCAGCCAACGCTGGAATCTCGGTCCGATGGGACTGCTGGTGCCGGGGTGCAGACTAAAGAAATGAAACCCTCCGGCTCTGGCAACTCCTTTGACAAAGTTAGATGACAATCCCATTTCTTTGTGAAATAGCAAACTTGGGCTCCTTTCGCATGATTTGAAGCAAACTTGAAAGAAAAATCTCATGAGCTATATCCTTCCCTCATGTGTGATCGATCCCACCGCGTCACACGGTGGTGAGCAGCCGACTTCATCCCTTTGCCTTTTCTAATTAATCGGTTCTAACTCAAAGACGCTTCACTTCGAAAAAAAAATAAAGGCAAGCAAGTCATAATTCCACCACCAAGATTTGTATCAAGATTCTTGAGGCGTGATTTCAACAGGTAGACAAGAGGATCTTCATGATCTAAATCCTGATTCGTGGGAGGCAAGGGATGAGCCTCACCATGAGTCATAACGTTTATAACTCGTGGGTTGCGGTATCCTGAATCATGAAGTCACTTTTTTTCTTGAGGAGTTTTATTAACAAGCGATATTGTGGCACTCGTTAGTTTATTTACATCAAAGACATATTAATAATTTCAAGAAAAATGATTTTTTTTTTTAATGATTTTCCAATAGACGTGTTAAATGTGAAGGTAGTTCCAAGTAAGCCCAAATTTGAGTAATAAGGTCAGAAGTAGGGTTACTAGGGTACTCTTTGAAATCACTAGTAAAAGAGGATGCGTTCGGGTTGATTACATGGATTGTATGGATAATACAAAGATCATAGTCCAACTGCAGTAAGTAGTAAAATGCGACAGATATGAAAGTAGAGAAAAATTGCACCGAGCCATACTTTTTTTTCGGATACTGACGTAGACAATGAATCTGCAAGAGAAGTTTAAGCGTGAAAACGACCCAGAATTGGAGCACCACTTCGCGAAAATAGGCAAGGGGAATTCCACCATTAAATGAATATAGCCCTATGAAATAACAACCCCAAAGAGAAGATGATTCATGTTAGGAGTGTACATTAGTCTTGGTTTAACTAGGAACCGGACAGAACCGAAACCGAACTGGCTAGTCTTAGGTAACTACCACGACTTATTCCCATTTCCAAATTTTTAGAAACGAAAATAATCAATTCGATTTTCGATTCCTTGGGATGAGTCGGACCGAAATTGCCTGGAGTGAAGCTTTTAAGCAAACTAGTGGAAGATGCATAAACTCGGGCTGGGGCTTGCATTTCGAGCTGCCCTTCTCTTTGAGAGATCAAAGAGGGGAAGTTTTTGAGTCTAAGAGATAACCTTCTAGATTCATTAAAAATTAGGAAAAATATTATCGAAAACTCTAAATTTTGCTCATCACAGATCAATATTCCAAACTCCTTTCATGTTACCAAAATTCCTAAATGTATACCGGTGTGAGTAAAATACCCTGCGTTTTTTCATCAAAAACCTCCAAACTTTGCCCACATTGCTAAATATAACATGCACTTACATTGTCACAATGGTATGCTTGGCTCCATTAAGCTGAACTTCACTGGGTCCATCGGGATAAGTCGATATTCAGAAGAAACGACATTGTACCAAAGTGTACTGTAACTCTAACAGCTTATTAAACAGCGTTATTCCATGAGGACCGCTGAAGGTACTTCTTTTCCTTACCAGTAACTGTGTTCAAAGTGCAAACATTGAACTCCTTGGGCACATATTTCAAGCACACTAGAGATAAACTAGCAACTTTTCCAAGCACACATAACCAAAGCAAAAATAGGTGGATAAGAGGCCGCAATGCATTGCAACGGCCAAGAGACTGAGCCACCATCTCATAAACACGTGTTATGCAGACAGTAAGACCATAAACGATTCAAGAACAAGGTCCAATTACCCCTAACGGAAGATTCATCTCGAGCAAGAAACAGCGACCCCAGTTTCCGCAAGGGAAAAACGACTAATGCCACAGCACAAAACTTTGCTTTGACTAAGTACCTGTTTTCACTCAAAGGCCCATTGGTTCTCCCTTCGAATCTCTTCCTCTTCCTCGGGCGTGCATTGATTCTTGATACCGAACGTCTTCCTTATCTCCTCGGGTGTCTTCCCCTTAACCATGTCAGCCAGAGTCTGGCAGGTGAGATCTAGCAAGCCCTTGATGTTCAGATAATTGACCGCCTATGACATATCAAGCGAAACACCACAGAGCACACGGATAAGTATTGCAGTCCTTAACGAGACGAGACTTTAAATCAACTTCGCAAGTTCATGAATTAAACTATGATGGTGCTGCAGAAATAGGCAAACCTCCGCATTCACAAAGCAAAAACCCCAAGTCATAAAGTCATTATTGTTAAATTGCTAAAAAGGAGGAGAGATGAGGCTGAAACTTCATCTTACGTACAAAAAAAACCAAGTCTTTTACAAAAGACAAAATACATCACGTAAAACACCCCATAACTACCCATGTTCTCCATAAAGCACTTGCCCCACTAACACCTAAAAACTAGGATAACCAACACACATGACTCCACTAACTCTAATAACTGAAAAACCAAATCAGCAACATGTGAAAAATAAAATAACTATTTTATCAACAATCCCTCCCTTAAACTGATGTTTGCTAACATTCAGTTTAAAGCTTTGATTTCTTTCACCGTGCAAACACCTAGTAACTTTCTGAGCTTCACAAATGACTCCATCTTGAGGGCCTTGGTGAATATATCAGCAACTTGATCTTCACTCCTGCAGTAGATTAGATCAATTGTTCCATCATTGCTAAGATCTCTCAAGAAATAAAACTTCACATCAATGTGCTTGCTTCTTCCATGTAACACCGGATTCTTGGAGAGTTTTATTGCTGAGTTATTGTCACAAAAAATTTTAGTAGGTCCTAGTTGCTTGAATTGTAACTCCTCAAGAATTCTCCTTAACCAAATAGCTTGACAAGCACTAGCTGTTGCAGCAACAAATTCAGCTTCTGTACTTGACAATGTGACAATTGGTTGCTTCTTGGATGACCACGAAATAGCACCTGTTCCAAACATAAAAGCATAACCTGAAGTGCTCCTTCTATCATCTTGATCTCCTGCATAGTCACTATCAGTAAATCCCAACAAATCAGACTTTTCACCCTTCTTGTAAAATAGCCCAAAGTCTCTGGTTCCTTGCAAGTAACGAAGGATTCTCTTGGCAGCTAACAAATGCATTTGTGTAGGATTCTCCATATATCTACTGATTAAACTCACAGAATACATTATGTCTGGTCTTGTTGCAGTTAAATACATCAAACTGCCCACAATTTGTTTATAAAGTGTGCTGTCAACCTTCCTCCCTTCATGATCTTTGTATAACTTTAAGCCAAACTCAACTGGAGTGTTTACAGGATTACAATCCTTCATCTGAAACCTGTCCAAAATTTCTCCCACATATTTCTTTTGAGAAATAAAGATCCCATCATCCGATTGTACCACTTCTATGCCAAGGAAGTAATGCATCATACCAAGATCAGACATTTCAAACTCATCCATCATGGATTTCTTGAATTCTTCAAACATGCCATCACAACTTCCAGTAAATATAAGATCATCAACATACAAGCAGACAATAAGCATTTTCCCTTTATCTCCAATCTTGACAAAAAGCGTATGCTCATAAGGACATTTTGAAAAACCAACTTTAAGAAAATAAGTTTCGATACGACTATACCAAGCCCGAGGGGCTTGTTTTAGCCCATAAAGAGCTTTCTTCAATCTATAAACTTTATGATCATTTCCAATCTTGACATAACCAGGGGGTTGCTCGACAAATACCTGTTCCTCCAAGTATCCATGCAAGAATGCCGATTTGACATCTAGTTGGAAAATAGGCCAAGAATTCTGTGCCGCCAATGCAACCACCAATCTGATTGTGTCATGTCTCGCAACTGGAGAAAAAACTTCTGTATAGTCGATTCCATATTGCTGCTTGTATCCCTTGGCTACCAAACGTGCTTTATATTTGTCAACCTCACCATTTTCTTTCAGTTTTGTTTTAAAGACCCACTTTACACTAATGGTTTTTTGTCCATCCGGAAGATCGGATAGCTCCCAAGTATCATTTCTTTCGATGGCATTAATTTCATCATCCATCGCTTTTCGCCATTTTTCTTCTTTGACAGCACTCTCAAAAGTTGTAGAGTCATATTCTGAAAATAAGGCAAAGTGAGTAATTGAATCTCCAATTCCAGTTACCTCATAATCTTCCATTTAAGCAGGCTTTCTTCTAACGCGTCAAAGAGATTGGGCTTCTTCTTCATTGACTTCAGAGCCTGTTGGTGAAATTTCAGCAGCTGTAGAAGTCGTATTTGATGAATTTTGGGGCATACAAGGTGCTGAAATTTGCTCCTGTTCAGCATCATTGTCATAAAGAACTTGGGTAGGCTGCTGCCTATTCCAATCCCAAGTGTTCTCTTCATCAAAAACAACATCCCTGCTAGTCACAATCTTCTTTGTTAGTGGATTAAATAATTTATATGCTTTGGATGCTTCACTTACACCAAGAAAGACACATTTTTCAGCCTTGTCATCAAGTTTCTTCCTTTTCACATCCGGGACATGGGCATATGCGATGCATCCAAAAATTCTGAAGTGATCTACAGCCGGTCTTCTCCCACTCCAAGCCTCCTCAGGTGTCATATTCTGAACAGCAAAAGTTGGACTTCTGTTCAAAACATGAATACTCCAATTTACTGCTTCTGGCCAGAATGTCTTTGGAACTCTTCCTCTTGCCAATAAACTTCTCACCATGTTGAGAATTGTTCTATTTTTCCTCTCAGATACACCATTCTGCTGTGGTGTATATGCAGCAGTAAGCTCTTTTCGAATGCCATACTCTGCACAAAAAACTTCAAATTCTTTTGAGCAATATTCACCGCCACGATCTGTTCGAAGAGTCTTAATGGTCTTTCCTGCTTCATTTTCAACACGAGTTTTGAAGCTTTTAAATGTGGAGAAAGCTTCTGATTTTTCCTGTAAAAAATAAACCCAAGTTTTTCTGGAAAAATCATCAATGAAGGTAATTAAGTATCTTTTACCTCCATTAGAAGATGGATTTATGGGACTGCAAATGTCCGAATGCACCAGTTGCAAAACATCCTTTGCTCTCCATGACTTTTCTTTTGAAAATTGAGAACGATGCTGTTTGCTAACAACACATTCTTCACAGACTTGAGAAGGAACAGTAATTTGAGGAAGACCCGTCACCATGTTTTTCTGTTGGAGGGTCTTCAATCCACCAAAACTCAAGTGACCATAGCGAAAGTGCCAAAGCCATGAGGGATCTTTCTTTTCAGCCATCAAGCAAGATTGAATATTTTCAATCTTTAATGGAAACAATCTATTTGAATTCATAGGAACAACTGCAATAGCACCTCTAACGGAATCATAAATTTCACAGACACCCTTCTGAATGGTGATTACATAACCCTTTTCTTGTAATTGGCCAGCACTCAATAGGTTACTTTTCAAGTCAGGAACATACAACACATTAGAGATCGTTTCCACAAAACCATTCTTGGTTCTTATCTTAATATCACCTTTTCCCATCACTTTCACAGTAGAATGATCCCCAAAACTCACAGTGGAATGAAAATCTTCATTTAGATGAGAAAAAGAAAACTTACTTCCACTCATGTGGTTACTGCAGCCTGTATCCACATACCAAATATCTGACTCGCGCTCCTTTTTATCTTGAACAGCCATCAACAACGTTTCTGCTTCCTTTTCTTCAACAAAATTTGAACTCTCTGCCTTTTCTTTATTATTAGGCAGCCTAGTATAACATTCAGATGCATAATGACCAAATTTATGACATCTAAAACACTCTACCTTGAATTTGTTAGGATCCCGTCCTCTGCCTTTGCCTTGAAATTGGTCATTGTTGGCTTTGAAATTCCTGCCAACATCTCTATTTCCTCGATCTCCCCTTCCTCTACCTCTACCTCTACCCCTTCCTCTGAAATTGTTGGAATGAGTATTGGTAGAAGCCTTCAACGCTTGCTCCTCTACTGTTGAACTTCTGTTCATCTTCTGTTCATGGACCAATAAGGAGCTTTGCAATTCATCAAGAGAGAGCGCATCTATGTCTTTCGACTCTTCAATTGAGCAGACAACATAATTAAACTTTGGTGTCAAGGAACGCAAAATCTTCTCCACAATTGTGACATCGTCCATCTTCTCGCCATGGAATCGCATCTTGTTGCTGATCTCCATTGTTCTGGCACAATAACTAGTGACAGATTCTCCATCCTTCATCGCTAGTGTCTCAAAATCTCTTCTCAAGGCTTGAAGCTGTGCACGCTTCACCCTAATAGAGCCTTGATATTTCTTCTTCATAGAATCCCAAATATCCTTGGAGGTTTCTTTGCAAAGAATAGTCTCCAAGATGGAACGATCGATAGCCTGAAAAAAATAATTTTTTGCTTTCAGGTCCTTCAACTTTCGAGCTTCCAATTCTGCCTTCTGGGGATCTGTCAAAGCCATGCCTACTGGTGGCTCTTGAATTCCAGATTCGACAACTGACCAATACTCCTTTGATCGTAAAAAATTCTCCATCAACATACTCCAATGGTCATAGTGACCATCAAAGCGTGGAATTGCTGGTTGAACAAAATTATCGGTGGCCATTGGAAATATTGCTACTGCAATTTTTCTCACGAAAGCTTTTTTTTATAAACTCTCTCACGTTTTTCTCAGGCTCTGATACCACTGTTAAATTGCTAAAAAGGAGGAGAGATGAGGCTGAAACTTCATCTTACGTACAAAAAAAACCAAGTCTTTTACAAAAGACAAAATACATCACGTAAAACACCCCATAACTACCCATGTTCTCCATAAAGCACTTGCCCCACTAACACCTAAAAACTAGGATAACCAACACACATGACTCCACTAACTCTAATAACTGAAAAACCAAATCAGCAACATGTGAAAAATAAAATAACTATTTTATCAACAATTATCGCTTAAGAATGCAACTGAGATGAGTTAAAAAAATCGTACTGAAATCTTCAAAAGCCACACGAAACAGAGAATCATCGACCACACTAACCAGCAAAATCAACATCAAACTCTCACACTAGCCGACAAACGTCTAGACAAGGCAAAAAACGAGATCACCGCACAAAATCTCCCACGAAACCCAAACTCTACGCGAGATTCCGCAACCGAAGAGTGGGTAAGGGAAAGACCACTGACCAGGATGAGATCGAAGAAGGTGGCCGTGTCGACCTTGACGAACTCGGCCTCCCAGGCCTTGAGGTCGTCACCGGCAACGGAGGAGTCGCGATCGGTGTCAACGACGTGCATCTTGCAGTAGTCGATGACCTTGGAGGAGATCCTGCTGGTGACGTTGTGGAGGGGGATGCCGTCGTCGGGGAAGTCTTTTTCCTTGAACATCTGATCAATGGTACGGGACTGCAGAGCCACCGCCTCCTCCACCTCGAAGGACTCTCCGTCCGAGCTCTTGAGGATGATCTTGTCAATCGACGACATGGTTTCTCTGCACAGATTTTCTCGAGATAGGAAGAAAGACGATTCAATAGTAGCATAACCCCGACGGCCTGGGGAATGTCTTGGAAGATTTCCCCGGACAGGACGGGTCCCTCTATTGATTTTTATTACCCAACCCAAATCCGACTTTGACTAATTCTCCCGTTTGACAAGTCTAATTTTGACGGGATTCAAAATTCAGTTCATATTTATAATTTGAACACTGCAGTCACTCATATAACGTGAAAATCAGTTAGCCGATTATAATTTTAAATATTTAAGTTGTTAGATAAAAATTTAATTAAAAATATGATTTATTATAAGCAGTTGCTATTTTCACTACACTTACCAATATACCCTCCTCTTTCCCACTCTCTTCAATTAATTATTTTTTCTGTTATCAAGCTAACCCATTTCTTTTCTTATCATGCTAACCCACGAAACTACTTTTTATTTCTATCATCTCTCTTATCTAATCAGCTTCATGCAGTAATTGGGCAATTATGTTCATTTTCCTTGCGATACACTGAAGGACCTGTTGGAAAAATATGGCTTCGAAATGGGTTGAAGAATGAAATTGGATCGAGTAAAACAACTCGGATTTTGAGGCGTGATATCACTATCTTTAAGGATTTATTTGCCTCATAACGTCGCTAATGGTCATCGGTAAAAATCCTCCAGGATACAACAAAGTCTCGGATGAGAATACTAGATAGCAATTCTAATATTTCTCCAGGGTCTCTCTAGGAAAGCAATCGAAAAATTGGCTGCAATTTTTCAGAAAGAAGACTCGAAAATGACCATATTTTTCTTCCAAAGATTGACAAGTATATATATGAAACAGTTTTGCAACTCTTCATAAAAATTGTCAAAGAATGAACAAACACGTCATTTAGAAAATTGTTCGGATAAACAAATGCAACTCTTCGGAAGAAGTTGAAAACCGAACAATTGCAACCCTTCGGGAAAAGTTGCAAAACCGAATAAGTAATTTTTTCAAAGGTTGTCTTGAAAAGACACAAACAAAATTCGGAATAATAAGTAATTTTTTTTAAATAAATAAAATTTCAAATTTTCATTTTTATATTTCATTTACGAAAATTCTCAAAATAAAAGGCAACCTTTGAATTGATAAAAAAATTAATAACAAAATAAAATAAATAAATAACAAAGGGATTAGTGTTAATTAATCAGCGGGCGCGCAGCGTGAAAAGTGCTAATCACGCCAAATAATCACGCACCCGCACGTGAGTATGGTGGGGTCTAGCCCCACCCAATCACTCCTTAAGGTACACAAGGAAACCCTTCACTTATAAATTGCGCCACTTCCTCCCACTTTTTCTATGTGGGACAAGGAAAAAACACTCAATTTGTTTTGACAAACAAACCTCCAACAATTCCCCACTTTGTTTGTAAAAACAAATGTTTAAAAATTAAAATTTTAAAAAACCGTACAGCTAAAATTTCAGTAAGATTAATATACATACATAAAGGTCTCTTTCGAGTTAAACCTTTTACTTAGTGCAAGTATATTAAAGCTCTATCAAAGTAACAAGTAACTCAGCTTTAAACTTGTAATTTTATGTAATAGAACTGGACATACCGCACATACACTAACCTCTTGTTTCAGCGAGAAGTTCTATATTACTCCGTACTATTATGGCCTTGTACTTGATCCTATTTCATAAGCTCTCTAGAAAGCTCATATAGGTGAAGTATCTACCATGTGTTTCTGTTACTATCAACACGCTACAAATTTGTATCATACTTCATTAAGAATTCAATTCAGCCTATAAAATGTAACAGACGATATTGACTTCTCATATCAGGGCTACGTCAGAATCAAACAATCACATTCAATAATTTGTTATTACCCATTAAACCTTATAACTAGTGATGTTCTAGAAAAATGTCGGGTTACCATTATTGGTGATTTTAATTAAAGGGTTTCACCCCCATTTCTTGTGAGGTCGTTATTACCATATGTCTTGGTAACCTTCGTCAAAGGATCGGTCGGATTTTTACTTGATCTCACATAAACAATTGTTATGGTACCATATTTAATCAATTGTCTCACATATTCATGTTTTAGACTAATGTGTTTAGACTTACCATTATAGGTGCTACTATAGGCTCTTGCCAAAGTGGCTTGACTATCACAGTGGATAGAAATAGGAGGCATAGGATTAGGCCATAATTTGATATCTAATAACAAATTTCTAATCCATTCAATCTCTTTCCCAGTTGCTGCCAAAGCAATAAATTTAGATTCCATTGTTGAGTGAGTTATACATGTCTGTTTCTTGCTCACCCAAGATACAACATCTCCAGCTAGTGTGAAGATCTATCTAGAAGTGGAACGCTCATCTCCCACACTTGTAATCCAACTAGCATTAACGTATCCTTCTAATACAGCCAGAAAATTATTGTAGAATAATCCTAAATTTTTAGTTCTCTTAAGATAATCAAAAATTCTAGTAATAGCTCTCCAATGTTCTGTACTTGGATTACTATTATACCTGCTCAACTTGCATACAAAATAAGCAATATCGAGCCTTGTACAATGCATCGCATACATTAAAGACCCTATAGTACTTGCATATTCTAGTTGTGCTACCGCTCTACCAGTATTATAATTTAATTTAATATTGAAATCAAATGGAGCATTTATTTCTTTAAAACCAAGATATTGAAATTTATTTAATAATTTTTCAACATAACTATATTGGCTTAAAGAATAACCCCCACTATGTTTCTTAATACCTAAGGTAGTATCTACTTCACCCAAATCATTTATTTTAAACATGGAAGTTAGATACTTCTTAGTCTCATTAATTCCAGTCATATTCGTTCCAAAAATAAGCAAATCATCAACATACAAGCACACTAATACACCATAGTCTTTAGTGAATTTAGAGTATATACACCTATCGGCACTACTATTGATGAAACCATTTGACAATATGACCGAATTAAACTTTTCATGCCACTACTTAGGAGCTTGCTTAAGTCCATAAAGAGACTTAATTAATTTACATACTTTTCTTTCATTTCCAGGAAGAACAAAACCCTCCGGTTGTTCCATGTAAATCTCCTCATTTAAGCCTCCATTTAAGAAAGCAATCTTAATATCCATTTGATGAACACAAAGATCATAAATGGAAGCTAAAGCAAAAAGAACTCAAATAGAAGTTATACATGCAACAAGAACATATGTATCAAAATAATCTCTTCCTTCTTTTTGTCTATATCCCTTAGTTACAAGTCTATCTTTAAAAGTTTGAATAGAACCATCAGAATGATATTTTCTTCTAAAAACCCATTTGTACCCAATAGGTTTTGATCCTTTTGGTAAATCTACTAATACCCAAGTATTATTGGACATAATTGAGTCAATTTCATCATTCACAGCTTCTTTCCAAAAAGAAGCATCTCTAGAAGACATAGTATCATTAAAGCTTCTAGGATCATCTTCTAAATTTAATACTAAAGGGTATTTAGTTATCATGTTATTATCTCATTCTCCTTCAACAAGAAAGACATGAGTAATAAAATCAGGACCTAAATCTTTTATTTTCCTAGCTCTAGTACTTCTCCTTGGTTCAATCATGTCTTTAGTATCATTCATTTCTTTCTTTTGAGAATCACTTTAAGTTTCCATAGATCTTGAATTATTTTCAATAATTTCAGAACTTGTAAAACATTTATTCTCAAAGAATTCAACGTCTCTCGATTCTACTATAACATTAGACTCTAAATCAAGAAGCCTATAAGCTTTACTATTTTTAGCATACCCAACGAAAACATTTTTAATAGCTCTAGGACCGAGTTTTGTTCTCTTAGGATCTGGAGCTCGGTAGAATACCAAACACCCCTACACTTTAAGATATGACAAATTTGGCTTTCTACCTTTCCATATTTCATAAAGGGTTATGTCATTTTTTTTTTAAGGTATTCTATTATGAATATAGCATGCAATAAGTAATGTTTTTCCCCATAGATTAATTGGTAGCTTTCAATTTGAAAGCATATAATTAATCATTTCTCCAAGAGATCGATTTTTCCTTTCAGCTAAACCATTTTGTTGTGGAGTATATGGTGCTGAACCTTGATGAATGATACCATGTTCTTCACAAAATGAAGATAATTCATTTAAGAAATATTCGCCACCTCTATCTGATCGTAGAACTTTAATTTTCTTTTCTAATTGATTCTCTACTTCAGCCTTATATTTCTTAAACATGGTAAATGCTTCATCCTTCGATCTCATGAGATAAACATATAAGAACCTACTACAATCATCCACAAAGGTAATAAAATACATTTTACCTCCACATGTTAGCATACCATTAAATTCACATATATCACTATGAACCAAATCCGATAAATTCAAATTTCTTTTAACACTAAAAAATGGCTTCTTAGTAAGTTTTGACTTAGCACATATTTCACATTTATCAAATTCGCCATTAAAATTTATCAAGTCTAATTTTCTCATATTCTTCAAATAACAAATATTTATATGTGATTCTTACCTTTCACCAAATATATATATTTTTTATTTATATATTTATATGTGCCAACCTACTATGCCATAAAGTTGAAGACTCGATAATATAAGCAGAACTAAAAATATTATTATTGATACTCGGTTGATACACGCCATCATTGGCATAACCCTTCCTAACAAACAACCCATTTTTCAACAGGATAACCTTGTTGGATTCAAACAAAATCCGAAACCCCCTCTTACAAAGTAAATCAATAGAAACTAGATTCTTCCTAATTTCGGGTATAAATAACACATTGAGAAGAGTTATCTTCTTTCCAAAAGTGAAGTTTATCTCCATCGTGTCATTTCCAGCAACCTTTGCAAGAGCATTATTCGCCATCAGGACCTCTTGAACATTTGAGTCAACAATCTCTTCAAATTGCTTAAACATGTACTTGTCCTTGCACACATGGACTGTTGCTCTAAAATCTAACCATCAACCGGATTGGACAGTGGTAGAATTAATTTCAGAAACCATAGCCATCGCATCATTAATTTCAGAAATTTCAATGTTCAAAAACATGTTTGAAATCATGGCTACATAATTTTCTTCAACCAAATTTGCATCTGCTTTCACCATTGAAATGTTCTTGTCCTTTGAAATGCTCTTGCGATGAATGCAATCCTTGGCGTAGTGTCCCTGTTTGCCACAAACAAAACAGCAACCATTTTGCTTCTTTTGTGTTCTCTTGAATTTATGCCCCTCATTTAATAACACAATGCAATTTTGTACTACTATACACAGATTATGCAAAATAGTTATCTGCATCTTGGATGAAACATTATCATTTTGCTTTTTTCTTATAAGATGGTAGGGCAACTTTTGGCCCATCAAGCCCGACCAAATGTGAACTTGGCCGAAGATTTAATATAATTATATGTCTTGTAGGTTACGAGTGGGCTTGGGCATGGCCAGTTGGGCCATATCTCCGAGCCCAGCCTAACCTTCTTCAAGCATAGAAATTTCACGAGGCCCTGCCGTAAGCTTGCCATAGAAATTTTATGTTCATCCTTTCATTCATTAGGTGAAGGATTCAAATCCCCACAAGTTGTCTTAGATCTTACTTAGTACGAGTGAAGGTCCGTGAACATATCGTGGGAGGGTTTACTAATATGAGTTTTTATTGCGACAAAAAGTGGAAAAATTGTCTAGAAAGTCCTCAACTTATTACATTTTTGTCAATTCATTCATTAACCTTTCAATTTTGTTAATTAAATCATAAATATTTTTAACTTTTGCAAATTAAGTCTACTCAACCAATTTTAGTTGAAAATCGTTGACATGAATGCCAATTATCCTACATAGCATGATCGGATGACGTGATAATTTAATAATATATTTTATTTTAAAATATTTTCTCTTTTTCTCTTTTTGTTCTCTTTTTTATTTTTTCAATTGAGAGAGAGAGAGAGAGAGAGAGAGAGAGAAAAAGAGGGAAAAAGAAAAAGAAGAAAATATTAAAACAATTTGAAAAAAAAATTAAAATATGATTTTTACGTTAGAATCAAGCACGCTACATGGGGTGACTGGAGTCCATGTCAATGATTTCAGGCCAAAATTAGCCGCATGAACTCATTTGATAAAATGTGAAAAAAATTTAGGACTCAATTAGTAAAATTGAAAAGCTTAAAACTGAATCAGAAAAAAAAAAATGCAATAGGGTGGTGACTTTTTGAATAATTTTCTGGGCAAAAAGTTAGATAGATGTAAACCTACTCAAACCTACTCAACTTTGCATTATCCTTCAAGTAGAAAATGGACACATCTAAATTGAGTTTGCATCTCACTGTACTAGCTCACTCTGCTTTAACATTTCTGTAGACAATCCAACACATCATATGCGCACACATAGGAACTAAATCCTAATTTAAAAAAAAAACGCCAAGGACTATGCCGATTTTCAAAAGATCTAGAAAGCTGATATGATGAGGTCATGGCTGAATGAAAGCTGATATGATGAAGATATGCAAGATGGTCACAACGGCTAGCAAATCTAACAGTGACGCTCTAAAGAGTAAAGACTACTGGTTTTTCAGACATGAAATTTGCCATTCTTACACAATGGCTTCATGAATTTATCTGATATGCAGGCTCGTATACATGGCTCCATTTTTTGTGGCTGGAAAGGCTGCATATCTCCCAATTCAAACTCAGAAGACAGATGGGGTATTCACCTGAGACACCGAATGGGATTGGGTCAGGACTTCAAAGCAGTCAGCATTAGTCTCGTTTGGTTCAAACCAAATGCGCCTATGTTTGCTCTCATGGACGGGCCAGGCCTCCTCGGTAGGCTGCAAACCTTTGATAGGATAAAGAAATGGAGCTTGTGATGATGGAAGGTCGTGTTTTACGCAAACTGGAAGATGAATCAGAAAGTCGTCTAGCCTTCGATGGCTACTTTCCAAAGCAAATGTGGGGGCATTTTCTGCAGTTTTTTGGCTTCATCAGAACTGCTAGTGGCTGGTCTTCTTGACTTGCTTGGATCTTGAAAGCTGCACCTCTTAAAGAGTTGTTGAAACTGTCCCGGTCTCTGTTGCAATTGCGTTTGAATCTCCATTGATCGCGAGAGAACACTTGCTGAGCTAAGATAAAAAGCTTTTGCAGACCTCGAAAAATCTTTGTTTAACCTGTATTGGTGACAGTTACTCGTGCTCTGGTCCTCCTACATTAATTCGTTTGTAGTGAAAGATATTTACTTTTCGAAAAACAAATTGGCAATATAAGCATCACTAGATTTGGCAATTTAATTCAGTCAAATTATGTTAAAATCAGCTCACGAAATTTGCTTCGGCTATGATATAATCCTAGTGTATTTGTATTTATTTGTCTGCTTGAAAATAATTTTGTTTTTCACTTTTTTTTCTTCAGATTACAGCTTACATATTTTAACTTTTATATAATCCAAAGCACCCTGAAACCTTCCGAAATCACAAATTTTAGCTACATAGATTCACAAATGTAATTTTTACAATATTCGAGTATTCGAATGATACTTCAAGTTTTTGCAGGGAAGCTGAAAAGGTAATTTTCGTGCTAAAAAGTTAGAGACAAATGACCCTAAATCTCTATTCATAATGTGTCTGGTGAAATTCTACCACTTACAAGGATAGAAAAGAAATAAATGGCTAATTTTTAGTAGAGTGACAAAGTGATATGATGATCCCATTTCTTTGTGAAATAGCCAACTAGGGTTCCTTTCCCGTGATATGAAGCAAACTATAGTAAGATAAGATACAAAGCTTGTCTTTGGCAGACTTTGCCACAAGTTAAGCTAGAATAACATCAATTCGTCACTTGAGAGAAGCTTTGTATCTGGCTTCACGCAACACATAATGACAGATTTCCAGTAAGGACCAATATTTCATCTTATTGGGCCATGTTTTTTAGTCAATCCTCATATTATTATAAATCGGTACACGTCAATTACTGTGAGAAACACAATGAAATGGCACGATAAAAATTACTATCCCGATCGCAATGCAATGAGATTGGTTCACACGAGATAACTCAAAAGCATATCCAAAAATGAAATACTAAACAAAGGAACCCATGGTCTTTCCCAGGTGTTCCTCATGCTCCTTTCCTCATTTTGTTGAGAAACTGAGTCCCCCTTTGCACATGAGATAAAAAAAAAAAAAAAAAAAAAGGCAGCGGCGATTGAGAGACAGTAGATTGTTCATGAGTTATTTGAAATCTTTGATACATTTATAGATTCATATGTGACTTAAGATCATATCACCCCTCTTTTAGATGGAAATAATTGGACTCCTTTGCTAGATTTAAGCTTCATGGTCTCCGGCCTCCATTGCTTAGTCATTAGTGCATGGACCAATAAAGGGAGTCTTTTTCTTGGGTCAAAATTTTCATTCATAAACGAGCACTGCTAGAACATAACATATATGTTTCTGAACATAAAATATTCAAAAAGAGGCTTAGGTGGTTTATAACTAAATTGGCACCAAATAAAAAAATTTAGAACTAAATTGATATCAATAAAAAGTTTATGACTAAATAGACATCAAGTCAAAAGGTTTATGGCTAAATTGGCATTAATAAAATGTTTATGACTAAATTGACATTGTTGCAAATTGTCTAAGACGCTTCTGACACTTTTCCTAGTGGTAAAGTTAGCCATTCTCGTTAGGAGATGGTAAGATATTCCTGTTGCGGGCGATAGCGGCCCAGTTTGCACAGCGATTAGTATTGCGAGGGCAATGGACTTGCTTGACTGTCTTCAGCTGGGCCACAAGTCCTGGCACTGGGCCCACGGGCTTGGAGTTTGGCCCGTGACCATTTCCACCACTGATAAGCTATCAGTTTCCACACCCGTGCACAGATCACTTGAGTTGCGCTCCAGATCATCTACTCCCAGCAAGTACCGCAAACCCTCCCTGACTGGTAGGGCTTCAGTTTGCAAAACGTTGGTGACTCTACTTCTCAAGTTAGGGCTAAAATTATATCCATTCAATCACGTAAAAAGCATTTTACATACTTGTTTAGTTTTTGGTCCAACGCAGTTTCATTGCATGTGAAGAGATGCACGTACATTAAGGTTTCCTCACAATTCATTTGCTTCATGATGATCAATGATTTGAAAAGTATTTTCCAAAAAATAATTATTTGTGATGTTAAGAAAAATTAGTTAACGGAAAATATTTTCATTGTGAACAATAATTTATGTCTAAACATTTTTGTTAGTAATGAACATATTTTTTCATGAGTTCTTTTTTGTAAGTGGCACAAGTGATTATCTCCTAAAATCATTTATTGTGAAACAAACGTATCCGGACAACCATCACGGCCATTGCAGCCTTCAATTCAACTTTCAAAATTATCAAAGGCATATTTCTTGTTTAGTACCAAACAAACATGTGTACTTGTCCCTTTTCAGCAGATTTCATTAGTTGACATTGCAGATGCAAAATAAATGAGATTAAGTAAAATCATAATCCCATGGCATGATTACCAATTTAGAACAAATTTATTTAATTTTCGATAGCAATTGTCAAGAAATATGGATCTACCACATAGTTTGCCAAAGATGAAAAGCTGCCGCCAAGGAATTTTTTTAGTGTCTACTCTCTTTAGATATCTATGCCGAATGGAACTGTGATCAGTTCAATCAACTCTTAAAAACTAAGAGATTTGGAAGTTTTTCTGTAAACCAATAGATCACATAAACCTGCTAGTAATAGACGACCTTGCCCTGAGGTCGAAAATCAAGAGGCTACTGAAAAAGAGGCAGTATGTGCTTGTCTTAAACAACGTGTGGAGCGAGGATTCGCTCAACTCGATCAAAAACTTATTCGTTGGAGCAAGCGCGTGGTTGATCATCACCGCACGAAATGAAGCCATAGCGAACACCTTTGCCACGAACTTGGAAGGTCACGTCTACAAGATGGATCTCCTCTCTCAGCAGCAGAGTTTGATTGAATGTTTTCCGTGTCGACCATTTCTTAAAGAGCTTTAAATGCAAAATTTAAAAGATAAGACTTGCATTGAGTACTTGTCAATCTTCTTGATAGTGGTGAATTATGATTTTGTCCATCTATGTTATGTGTTGATTATTGGGTGGCGGGGGCAACCCCGTACCAACGGTGCTGGGCAATGCTAGTGATGGATCTGGGCTTTTGATATTTGTGTGGTGGTGGAATGTAGAATTGAAATAGTAAAACTAGCTATTGTTAAGGGAAAAGTACACTAAAGGTTCAAAATCTTTCATATATAGTTGAGTTTAGTGCCACAATTTTTCAATCACTCATTTGAGCTCCTTAACTTTCAAAATTCATTTAGTTCAGTCATATATTTAGAATTTGCTTTACAAAATAGCTAAGGTGGCATTGTTTAAAAACGCAACAACGATTTTATCATTAAAATAATGACATGTCCCCAATTCAAACGATCCAAGTAGTCAGAGTCACTCCAATGAAGAAAATTTGAAAGTTAGGAGCTTAAATAAGCAATTGAAAAATTGTGGTACTAACCTGACTGCTGCACAATAGATTTGGAACCTCTAGTGTGCTTTTCCTTATTATTAGGTGATCTATTTGCACACTTTATGAGAAAATTTATATGTCATGTGAAATCTAATCGACGTTCTTATTTTCCTTGACTGGGTTGAACTAAATGAAGGAATTTGATTTTTCTCAAAACGCTAGATAAGAAGTTTAAGATTGTAATGAATTTGTTGGTGTCAGTAATTAGATCAAAAGCAGAATGTTTGATACAAAGGCAGCATGAATTGAGCCTCACACTTACGCTGATATTTGGGCCCGAAAATTTTCTCAACTTTTGGCATCCAACTTACAAATTCCCATTTCCTCTATTTTGTCCTTCCCTTTTTGTCCTTCCCGCTTATATGATGTGCACAACGATGCCCAACGCCTCAAATCTGATCACAACCCAAAGATGATGGCCTTGGAATTGCTTCGTTGGTTGTTTCTAGCGATGTTTGAGGCAGTCAAAGGATTAGTTCCAGGTCGAGGTGAAGGTTCATTACCCCTGGCATTGTAGTTGGTGGTGGCTAAGGATTCTTGTGGCGGTTCCAAGCGATGGTCGATGGTGGCGGGGTCTTGGATGGTTGACGGTAGAAGATGATGATGGCAATGAGAGGGGCTGCGAAAAAAAAGGAAAATTCTATGGTGGCTGGAATTTTTTTATTTCATTTTTGATTGAAGGTGACTGTGGATGACGAAGGAGATGGTGATGACAAGGTGGCGGCGGTGGTTCAACAACATATGGTGGCTAGCATTAGCAGTGGCACGGTGGTGGCAACGCGTGAATGATGTTTACAAAGAAGATACACTGTGTAGTAAAGGATGGTGCGCCACGGGAGAGTGTAGAAATTAATTTCCATTTTTTTTTAAATAGTCATTCTCCTTACTTTTCAATTTAAAGAAGATATAAACGAATTTTTTAGCATCATTTCAAACACTCTTGACACATGGAAATTTTGCGGGTGGTTGGTTTGGTAGAGACTCCTGCCACCAACAAACAAAAACACATTGTTATTTTTTATTAAAAATTAAAGCATACAAGCAATTTATTTTTAAACCAAGTTTTTCTTTTTGAACTTCTATATATTTTAGATTGTTTTACCTATGCAAAATTTGATGTTAAAACTTACTTATTTTGCATGCATATGTTAGTGGACGCTATTTAAAAGATTTTTGGACATGATGGTTCACATTTCCAAACCAGATTACACAATTAATTTTGCAGGACAATACTATCTTGTAATAGCTAACTGCTCACTATTACTTAAAAAGACTGATATAGCTTGATAAAAGTTCATCATCATCTTCCTAGGATTATTTTAACTTCTTATTGTTAAAAATATTACTACATTAACAATTGATTAATTGTATGTTTTGATGAGAATACCATGTTTTACAAATGAACAACTCTATTTTTAATGACAAGCCAAAGCAAAACAGGGGGCTCTTAGCTAGTTTTCATGATTAAGAAGTTTTGGAGAAAAATCGCACACATCTATTAAGTCTTATATAAGGAACACAATGAAATCTTAAATCTTTCAATTGATGCAATTAATCGAATGTCTTTAGTCCAAACCCTTTATTTATAAATACAACTAAGTCTAAAAGTTTTCAGTTCTATATATTTGATAATGTAATTTGATCTTCCAATCTCCATGAACGAATCAAGATATATCCCAAGAAGTAGCAAAGAATCATATTCATCCAATTTTTTTTTTTTTATTGAAAAGAAGATCCAAAATGGCTTTAGAGTCCAAGTAAATCGATAATAATCTCCTATAAAACCTAGCTTTTGTGCCTATCTAAGGTCGGGCCACAATGCCCATAAATCTGCTTGAACACAATTATAATTTATATATACCGACGAATGCAACAAATTTCTCACCCATGTTCGAAGGTGAGAAAATCATTTATCTCCCCTATCTAGATCATTCTTATCAGGTTAAGCTTTTTTTTTTTTTTTTTTATTGGGTGGGGGGGCATCAAAATATCATTAAGTTTAAAGTATCTTATTTAGTTGAACTATTATCAACAAGTACCATCCATGATCTTATAAAAAAAATTTCAAATACCAGTATGAAAGTAAGCGTGTTATTTGGCACCTTGCGACAAATGAAAATAATAATATCAAAAGCTAAAACAAACAATATGAATGATGTGACCTATCCTATTTTGAGCATGTCACAAATGATTCTTTTTATGGAATTAATTCGACATAACAAAAAAAAAATATCAATTGATCTACATATAATAAATGGCTTCTCTATAATGACTGTTGCTCAGGAAGGGACTTCCGACATGGTATTTAAAAGAGAGGGATAATAAGAACAATCAAGAAAATCAAAGTCTAGAATAGGATCTAAAAAATAAATAATTTCTCTTCTAATCTTGGATGGTTTCCACTTAGCACTTTATCTTACATTAAATTACATGGCCATATCCACCAAGCTGTAAAAAAAAAAAAAAAAATCACACAAGCAGATTTGACCCAAACTTATGCTTTTGCCCTTTGAAAGCCCTTCTCTCTCTCTTCAGTGGCTGTGCAGTGCCGGTACCCTTCCTATTGTGAGCGATAGCGAGACAAGAGGAGAGAGCATAAATAAAGAGGAAGGGAGGGGGGCCAAAAGAGCCCAAGGAAGAAGGGTTCCTCCTTCACTATCAAGCCTCCTCCAATTAATAAAAAGCCTCTCCCCAAAAATCCCCATCTAGAATCCCCATCTAGGGATTTCGTCTCTCCCCCAAAATCATCGTCATGAAAGATTTGTTTGCATCAATACTTGCTCGTTAAGAGTTTCAGAGCACATCAAGCATAGCCTAATCTCATAGCACAACAACAGCAAGCACAACCTATTCAAGCATACTCTGCACAAAGTGTTGTGGCTTCAACGAAGGAAGAAGAAAGAAGGTGTCCACATGTTTAACTATGAAGAGAAGATTCCTTGCTCAAGAACTGTTATTCAATTCTAGCTTACTTAATAGATTAAACAACAGTTTCTCTTTTTTGTTTTTAGTTAGTTTTTCCTTTCTTGAGTCGGTTTTGCTTCTTCTTCATCGAGTTCATGTAAATAAATAGAAAAATAGAGCCATTGTAACAGACTGAGATGAACAATTTCGTACCTTGAATATATAGAGAGAGAGAGAGAGAGAATTGAATCCAAAAAAGCTTCTTGTTCAGTCTTATCTTTCTTTCATTCTGCTCATCTTCACAGGAGAAACGGCCCAGCTAGGCCATTTCCATCGGTGACTTCATCCTCTCCTTCTCTCTCTCTCTCTGATCCAACCAGAGGAGGGGAAAATGGATCCCACCTTAGCGTTGGGTGGTCTGGGGTGCTGATTCTTGCTGTATGGGAAGAATGGAAAAAAGAATTGAAACTCGCTGAATCTGTTGAAGATGAACTTGACGACCTCAATGACTTGATTAAGCAGATCGAAGATCTTCTCGCGAAAGCGTACTCAAAGGAGATCATCGATGAAAAGCTCAAAAGGGGCATCAGGAGGATGTGGAAATTTCTCTATGACTCTCAAGACGCTATCGAGGACATGAAGCGACATAATTCCGAGGGGAGGTGGAGAGGTCTTAATTTCTACTTTCGCCGTAGATACGGAGATGGAACTTTTGCAGAGAAATCAAGATTTATCAAGAAAACGCTGTAGACATTCGAAGATAATCTTGGGAGAACCGGTCCCATAGAGGCTCATTGTAGATTACCCGGCAACCAAGCCCATTCTCGCTCGGCTGGCGTTGGGTCATCGGTCAATGCCTTAAGTGAGAAGACAGATGCATTAGTGGGTATCAAAGAGCCGATGGACCAGCTGGTCAAATGGCTAACAGAGAGCCTTATGTTGAAAGTGATTTTCGTCCACAGGGCGCAAGGAGTAGGCAAGATTAGTCTAGTGGGTGCTGTGCTTCGTGACCAAAGGGTAAGCCGTCTCTTTAAATACTGTGTATGGATCGAGGATTTAAGATCCTTTGAGTTTGCCGACAAAATAGGGGAAGCACTCATGAAAGCAAATGCAAGATGTGGAATTTGACCATGGAGGGGTGAACGAACAACGAACATCAGTTAAACTCGAAGACGTTTTCGAACACAAGTCGTCCGAAAGCCTTAGTTGGGCTCTCGTCTTGGATGATGCAGGCAAAGAGGATGTGTTTAGTTTCCTCAAGATTAAATTAATTGAAACTCATCCGAGCTTGCTTGTCACAACTCGTGACAAGAGCCTAAAATCTCACTCCAAGCTTTATCTACAAAGTCCAAACTATTCCATCCACAACTTCGAGCATGTTTTCCTTAATGATTCTCATTCTCTATTTCGCCAATATATTTCCCCCTTGGATATCCCTCAACCTGATTTTGAGTGTATGTTAAGAAGATGCCAAGGATTGCCACTCACGATTTTGGCAACGTGTAGGCATTTGGAAAATAATAAAGATGATGATGTTGCAGGTAACTCTGATGTTGTTCGATGGAAAAAATTGAGTGACAGGCTTGAGGAAGAACTACTATCCAATGGGCACAAAGTTGGCATAAATGGAAAAACGATTGCTCTGCGCATGGACCACCTTCTCGATGTCCATGCTTATATGTTTTACTTGAGCATCTTCCCGTTAGATCGTCCCTAAGGTGCTCCACAATGATGTGACTATGGATGGCAGAAGAGTTTACTAAGCATGATCCAGTCTAGGAAAATCCAGGGACAACTTTGCAAAAGCTATTAAAACATCATGTAATTTGGGGAAAGAAAACAAGTTATGGGAGGGTCAAAACTTGCCGTGTTCACAACCTTAAGCATCAACTCATTATTTCTCATTCAAAAGATGCAGAGATTGCGATGATTGTTACCCGCCCGGAACAAGGATTGCCTAAGAATGTACGGTACCTTTCCTTTCACAAACCTATACGTGAAATAGATAAGAACACATCGGTCAAACAACTTTGCTCCCTACATTTCTTCGAAGAGGTGTACCCAAAATCCTTGAAAGAATTATTGGACAAGGTTGAGAGGCTTAAGGTGCTACATATTCAAAGATATTTGACCGAGAAGGAAGAAAATCAAGTTTCTTTGAATTCTTTTCCTAAGAAATTCTCCAGTCGAGAAATCTTAGGTATTTAAGTTTAAGGGGTACCAACATAAGAAAAATTCCGTCGGCCATAAAAGATCTTGCACAACTGGAGACCTTGGATCTCAAAGATACCCTTGTGCATGAGCTACCAAAAGATATTTTGAAGCTAAAAAAAGCTAGGCCATGTGTTAGTATACAGGTCTGACAGAAGTCCGGATACAAGTAGTAAGCCAAAGCTTGGTGTGAAGGTCCCATCAGCATTAGGACACTTGAGATCATTGCAAAAACTATGCATGATAGAGCTAAAATCAGTGAGGGGGGAGAAAACAGTTGTGCAAGATCTTTTATGCCCGATGAAATTTTCCTTATGTTGGTACCCCTTAAACTTAGGTACCTAAGATTTCTCGACTGGAGAATTTTTTACGAAAATAATTCAAAGAAGCTTGATTTTCTTCTTTCTCGATCAAATATCTTTGAATATATAGCACCTTAAGCTTCTCAACCTTCTCCAATAGTTCTTTTAAGGATTTTGGGTACACCTAGAAATGTATGAAGTAAAGTCATTTGACTAATATGTTTTTATCTATTTCACATATAGATTTGTGAAAGGAAATGTACAGTACATTCTCAGCTTTCTTCCTTCTATACATGTACTTGATTTGTGCTTCAGTGTTGGAAGCAAAAAGCCTTTTTTGCTTTTTTTTTTATAATATTAATATTATTTTTTAATTATTTTTTTGTCTTTTCCCTATTTTGTCTTGTCTACTGCACTTCCCCCCTCGACAACTCCTCTGCACACCGGAAGCCAACATTTGCTTTCTTTTTCTCTTCTCTTTTTTTTTTTTTTTACTTTTTGCTGCACTTTTTTTTTTTCTCTTGCTTTTTCTTTTGTTCTGCTCCCGTACCGAACCATAACCAAAATAAAACCACGTTCGACGAGCCCTCACCAACGTTTGGGACCACCGCCAAACCACCATCCGGCGTCGGTCGTTCAGTCCGACCGACGCCGGCCACAGCTGTTGACTGAAACATGGCTCGGCCCCCACCGAGGTTAGCCGAGGAGACAAAACTCGGCCGAACGACTGGGCACCATTCGAGATAGCCCTAATACTGACATCCTTTAACACCTGCCGGTGCCATCACCGGTAACCTTCCCTTTCCTTGCACCATCCACGACCAACCCACAAAAAAACAAAGAAAATATATCCAGACCTGGCCTAGACAGAACGTCGAACACCTGGGGTGCGCCGACTGAAAAGCTAACAAAAACTCAACCGGGAGATAAATCAACAGTCAAGGCAAAAGCAACAACCAAGCAAAGTCTAAAACAACAAAATCGCAGCTCACCGGGATCGGAGACTTGCGCGGGCCGGAGAAACGCGAGCTCCGGTCCGGTGAGCTAAAAAAATCAGAGTGAAAGGAGGGCGTTTGCGCGCTCGGGTGACGGGTCCTACTCGGCTCGATGACGGCGGCCTGCAGGCAGGTTTGAGATGGCACGAACTGAGGCCGACCACCCTGGTGTCATCAAGACGAGATCATCGGGTTAAAGGGTATTGAACTCGAAAGGAGACTTATTGGAAGCATGGATACCGAGAGGCGAGGTCACGGGCGCGGCCGAGCTTCTCTCCCGCTCTCTTCTCTCCCGCTCTCTTCTCTCAATATCTCGCTTTCCTCTCACTCACGACGCTGTCTCTCAAGCATCAAGCTTTCTCCTGGTTCGCTCTCTCTCTCTCTCTCTCTCTCTCTCTATCTCCCCCCCGGTTAGCTTCCTATCTGCCCAAAACCAACAGCCCCCTCTCGCTTTTAAGCTTGGCCAGCAAGGCATGGCTCTTGCCACCGCCAGCTGCCTTGCCGGCCTAACTCAACCCTGGGATCATGCTGCGCGATCCGCTGCCTCCTTTGCTCCCTCGTGATCCCACTCTCCTCTGGCTCGTACTTTGCTTTTTCTTCTTTCTATAGAGAGCGTGAGGGAGAGAGAGGAAGAAGAAAAGAAGATTGGGCCGGTGAAGGAAAGGAAAGGAAAAAAAAAAAAAAGAGGCTGGGCCAGGCCTAAGCCAATGGAATGGATAAAGAGAAAAAGAAAAGAAGCCGGGCCCAGTTTTTTTTTTTTTTTTTTTTTCCCTCAATTTTCGATTTTTTTAAGAATTAATTATTATTATTTTAAAAATCTTTAGATTTAATAATTTGTGATAGTTACGTAAATGCTCCTGATGTCTATGCATAATAGATTTTAATAAAAACATACGATGCATTTTAATGAAGGTTATTTATTTTACTCTTTACTTCTTCTTTTTTTAGCAACTAATTCTTAATTTGGTATGCGATTGAGTCATAAATAAAATGATAAAATTTAGGTGTCAACAACGTCGATGCATGTGAAGTCTTGTTTGTATCGATTTTTTCATCTGTGTCGAGTCGGCTATATATCTTCTCGCAAGTGTTGAATAGATGCACTCTTATCTTATCAGCAATTGTTTCCCCTAATTGTGTGAAAAACACCTTATTCTTCACAAACTCAATGATTTGTTTGTTTTAGCACTAGTTACTTGGTGTCGGTGATGGTAGTGACAGCACTTGATACATAACTTTAAAAAAGAAAAAAAAAATGTACTCGTTAACAAGTGCCTCAAAGGGCATTAACTAAAACTATTGAAATTAAAAATAACGCATATAAACACATGAGAAGGAAACATATTTCACAAAACACAATTAATGAGTTTTGACAAGTGTGTTGGGGTTTTCTTTGACAATTTCGAAAAGCAAAATCTCCTAGAAACTTTTTAGTTAGATTAGCATTCAAGACACTTTAATAATTTGAACAAGAACATTTCTCTTTGCTAATTTTTAAATGGACTTTGATAAACAAAACAGGGTTTTGGAAGTGGAGGCCAAGGCTTATCAGTGGTGTCCGTTCCTGATCAATGTGTGACCAAATCCAATCTTTTCAAAAGGATTTCCCCACGTCTTGCAATGTTTTTAAATTGTCACAAGTATACTATTCTGTAACGCTCAAATCATATTTCATCGAATCAATGCTTAAGGAACTCTGGTGATTAAAATTGTAAGACACGCTTGGTGCACATTGGAAGCGGTAACACTGTCGATGGTAACACTGTCGATTGTTTAACGGACATCACATTGAATCCAAATTTCGGTGGATGTCATCTTTGATGCACACAATTAGATTAACGGGTGTTCTTTCATGGGCTTGAAATTTGTACTTTAAAGATGAAAGTCCATCTCGTTCAGCCTACACCAAGTCCAACCTTCGATGCCAAACGTCCAAATTTCAAAGACCATGCATAGCCTAGACAACCACAATACGGTAAATCCTAGCTAGGAAGAGAGCCACCAAGCCGAAGCAGCGCGTAACTGACGATGGCGGAGCAACCGCCGTGGGAAGACCTGCCCGCATTGTGCTGGGAGGCCGTCCTCCGCTGCTTGGTCTCCGCCGCTGACCTCGAGTCCGTCTCTTCTGTCTGCAAGCGATTGCTACACATCTCCAGCACCGTCCGCACCAGCCTCTCCATCACCAACCTACAGACCCTGCGCTGCCTCGGCTCCCGCCTCCGGCGCTTCACGTCCCTCAAGTCCATCGACCTCAGGTCGTTCCATGGTGACCCGTCCTCCGCCCTCCTCCAGATCACCCAGTTCCCGTTGCCCCGCGACCGCCTCGACCTCTCCTACCAGGAGTCCCTCCGCTTCGGTGGGTTGCGCAAGATGGGGTCCAAGTTCGGGGCTTTGAGGCTCTTGGTGCTGTCCTATATTGGGTTGCTGGGGGATGCCGGCTTGGTTTCGATCGCGGAGTGCTTTCCCAAGCTCGAAGAGCTCGACATTAACTACCTGGGGCAGAGTGATTCGGCTCGGGTCACGGACGACGGTTGTATCTCGGACCTGTCGGGGAAGCTGCAGAGGCTGTCGCGAATCAACCTTTCGGGTAATCCGTCTCTCTCTGATCAGTCTCTTGTGATTCTGTCGGTGAATTGCCCGTCTCTGAAGGAAATTAAGCTTGGGGAATGTGACTCGATTACTGGGAGAGGTATTGCTTCGTTGATAGTGAACAGGCCTCACTTGGTCTCCTTGGCCCTGAATTATATGAGACTGGAGGCGATTTTCCGTGATGAGTTGGTGGACTCCTTTGGTCATGCCAGGGGTTTTATTAGTCTGGATTTCACGGGCTCATCTATCTGGGATGGGTTGCTGATGTCTGTTGCGGAGGCAAACATTCCGCTCAAGAGACTCATACTTTCGCGCGCCCTGGGGTTTCCCTTCGACGGGATTCGGATGATCATGCTATGTCACCAGGTTATTGAGGTCTTAGATTTGGAGGCTCTATTTTTCCTCACAGATCACGACATGAGCGTCATATGTGAAGATCTTCGCAGTCTGACGATGGCAACATTGTATAGCCTCATAACACAATGTCCCTTCCTGAAGGCAATTAAAATGGGGAATACAAACCTAAGGGAGGATGATGCCAATGAAACTGATATCGTGGTGAATTCTCAAGTGAGGTATCTTCGCATACCTTATAATGGTAAACTGACTGACGAATGCCTCAAGAAGATCGAGCTTATGTGCCCCAACTTGCAGTATCTTGACGTAAGCAATTGTTTGAAGATAACTGGGGACGGCATTTCAGGTGTGCTGAAGAGCTGCCCTGAAATCTGTTATTTGAATATCTCTAATTTAAAAAACATAAGGAATCTATGCATTGACTTTGAACTCCCACGGTTAGAGGTCTTGCAAGCAGAAGGCTTGAAACTCAATGAAGAGCAACTAGCGGCATTTATAAGTAGATGTTGCCATCTCAAGAATCTCAACTTAATGGACTATGTGCATCTGTCGAACGAAGGGGTAGAAAAGGTGATGAAGAAATACATTGAGGGGGATAGATCGATGGAACTACAATAATGTAGGTGGTGATTTCCCATTTTTAGATTGGCCAATGTCTATGAGGTCATCTTTAAGGAGAATAGTCCCACCTCGCAGATTAGTTTCATCCGAAATCCAAGACTTCTTGCAGCATTGGTTGTCTCGTCAGGGATGATTGACTTCAAAGGGACAATCGACGAGGTAATTGTCTACAAAGATGACAATGCCCGTGTATCTTTCTGTAGTAGAATGGTGTGTTGTCATAGCTTCTTTCAATGCGGACCTCATTTTTATAGGACTTGCCATTATTCTGTAGATTGCTGTGGTTACTTGATACTTTATCAACAGTTCGATAATCTCTTATTCATTGTACTGTCCAATGCTTGTCTTCTTGAGTTTGTATTCTACCCTTTTATTGTTTTTAACTACTTTCGGGCCTTTTGTGATTTTGACTGTAGCTTTGTTTTCCACCTGTTTCATTGTTTGAAAAATAAAAAAGAAGTTTTCTTTGGCATGACTTTTGCTACTTCTTGAGCTTTGTTCTTGCTTCCTTGGTATCTCTAGCTTCCTAGACCTGTCATTTTCGTTGGGTCAATGACAGATTGTGTTCAGAACAATTAATGTGCTTGAATGTTTAAAGCTAAAAGTGTAGTTTTGTTTGCCTGAATAATTCCCAAACTCATATCAAGCTTTTTTTTTTTACAAACAAAGATGATGTTTTAGTTACATCTCACTTTTTGCCCAGTGCTCGTGGAAGCAAATTCGAAAGCATTATAGAACTAGTCAGGTTAATGTCGGATACCTGTATCTCTCTTAAACTACTCATAACTATCACACTTCAGTTACTTTTCACTTTCTTCCTTCTATACATGTACTTGATTTGTGCTTCAGTGTTGGCAGTCTTGATAGATTGAATCCAAGAGCATATACTCATTCAAAGTCAAAACGAATGAATTGGCAGCTCTACGGAAGAAATTCATTGTCTGCTTGATTTGGTAGGCATAATCTTCAGCAAGTTCGGAATGCTTTGCTGTGTCTTATATATAAACATGGTTTTGGAATTATTTTGAATGTAAGGCTGATGCTTGAGATGTGAGCTTTGTGTATCATTGTGCAGATAGCAAATTTCAATGTGATAGTGTTGTGATATTGCTTTGGTTGAATAGTAAAAGTGATGAATCTTGTAGGTAATGAGTGGGCTTGGGCATGGCCGGTTAGGGCATTTCTTCGTGCTCAGCCTCACACTTCGAGCATAGAAATTTCATGCGATCCTGCCTTGAGCTAGGCGTATAAACTTAATGTTTATCATGTCATTCATTTAGGGAAGGATATAAATCCCCACGACTGTCCTGGGAAGACCTGCCCGCATTGTGCTGGGAGGGGGTCCTCCGCCGCTTGATCTCCGCCGATGACCTCGAGTCCGTCTCCTCTGTCTGCAAGCGATTGCTACACATCTCCAGCACTGTCCGCAGCAGCCTCTCCATCAACAACCTACAGACCCCGCGCTGCGTCGGCTCCCTCCTCCAGCGCTTCACGTCCCACAAGTCCATCGACCTCAGCTCGTTCCATGGCGACCCGTCCTCCGTCCTCCTTCAGATCGTGCAGTTCCTGTTGCCCCTCGACCGCCTTGACCTCTCCAACCAGGAGTCCCTCCGCTTCGGTGGGTTGCGCGAGATGGGGTCCAAGTTCGGGGCTTTGAGGGTCCTGGTGCTGTCCCGTATTGGGTTGCTGGGGGATGCCGACTTGGTTTCGATCGCGGAGTGCTTTCCCGCTCTCGAAGAGCTCGACATTAGCTCTCCGAGGTAGAGTGATTCGGCTCGAGTCACGGACGACGGTATCTCGGACCTATCGCGGAAGCTGCAGAGGCTGTCGCGAATCAACCTTTCGGGTAATCTGTCTCTCTCTGATCAGTCTCTTGTGGTTCTGTCGGCGAATTGCCCGTCTCTGAGGGAAGTTAAGTTTACGGGATGTGGGTTAATTACCGGGAGAGGTATTGCTTCGTTTATAGTGAACAGGCCTCACTTGGTCTCCTTGGCCCTGTATTATAAGACACTGGGGGCGGATTTATGTGAGGAGTTGGTGGACTCCTTTGGTCACGCCAAGGGTTTTATTAGTCTGTGATGGATTTATGAGGTGCGCTTAAGGTCCATCCGCTCAAGTTGGGCCCAAAAGGCCCGGCCCACGGGAATAAGGCCCGTGGAGGGGGAAGGTATAAAAGGGAGGAGAGAGAGAGAGAAGACAACGTTTTGCAACTAAACGTACGTCTTCTCTTCTCCCGCGCACTCTCTCCCTTCCAAAAGGAAACGGTAAGCAAACGGCACTTTCCTTCTTCCCTTCAAGGCGTCATCGGATCGAACGGGGCCAGATTTTCTTCCTCTTGTCGGCGTCGGTGCTTAATCTGTGGCTAACAAGGTACGCTCGAATCCGTGGTGTGCTTTACGATCGATGATACGTGTTTCCCGGGCTTCGTCTTCCGCATTGATTTAGGGGTTCGATTCGGTGTCAAATCCGGTTTTCGGGGATCCGATATTCCCAACATTGGTATCAGAGCCCTAGTTCACGTTTTCCCGATCAATTTGATGTTTTTTGATTGATTTTTTGCGAAAAACTTTCGGCCGTACGGATCGGGGCGAGAAATCCTGACACCCCAGCGTTGTTCGGCCATTTTTCTGAGTTTTCGTAAGTCGAAATTAAATTTTGAAGGCACTGGGTGAAAGGCGACGTCGAGACGAGGCCAACGACATGTCGAACGCCGCCGTACGACGCCGCACGCGCCCACACGCGCGGCCAGAAGCCGCTGCGCGTGGGCGCAACGCGCCTGGAAGCGCTGGCTTCACCAGCGCGTGCGCCACACGCGTCGGTGGCGAACCGGCACATGCGCGCCGGCGACCGGCGAAACGGCACGCGCCGGTCCGCGGACCGACGCGTGCTGACGTCACGCGATGACGTCATCATGACGTCATCCAACGGTCGGTAACCGTTCGGATGACATCACCGATGACGTCATCGCCGACGACGTTTCGCCGAACGGTCACCGGCCGGTGACCCGATCCGACCGGAGACCCGACCCGACTCGCGGACGAGGCACGCGCCCGGCACGTGTCGGATGACGTCTGCGTGACGTCATCCCCCGCACGCACGAGGTGCATGCGGTCGGTCCGCGCGAGTGGTCCGACCGGCCCGTCCGGTCCGACCCGTTCGACCGTCGCGACCGGTCCGACCCGCGCGCCCGTTGACCCGACCCGTTGACCGTTGACCGACCATTGACCAGTTGACCGTTGACCGTTGACTTTGACCGTTGACCCGAAAAAAAAAAAAAATTTTGTTTCTTTTTCAGTCATGCCTATGTGGATTATAAGTAATCCATTTTTAATTCTGCATTTGTTGCATGAATTTTGGAAAATTATGTATTTTCTCTTATATTAATTATGGATTATAAGTGATTCATTTTTCGCTTCGCATTTGTTGCAGAACTATGATGCGTTATGCAAGGATACCTGCAATCCCGAGAACGGACGAGGGAAATGCAAGACTTAAGAGGCTGATGACAGAGTTAGCTGATTATCGGTGGCATGACGGTGATTTAGTATCACATGTGGTCAGGGTCAATCAGATGATACAGGAAATCATCTGGAATGGTTATCTTATGCCGGATTTTGAGAATGTGCCGGCTTTGATGAATACTCTTCCACTTGTATGGCAAGCAGTGTTGGATCGGCTATGGAAGGTCAACGTGGTCCCGAGTTATAGGAGGCTGGTGGAAGCTTTTGTGAGAGAGCACTATAGGATTGAGTTGGCCAAAACTTCAACCCTTAGATTGAGCGCCACATGGCGCCGAGTGAATGCGCCTTGGAGGCGACATGAAAGCTCTCCAAAAGTTTTTCCATGGTTGGCAAATGTGCCTTCAAATTTCTCAGATATTATGGCTGATAGATTAGAAGGGACATTCCCTATTTATTTCTTTGATTAATTATGTAATGATTACTATCTAATTGTGTTAATTGAAAGCATTATTGTTTTTAATTGTATGTCAATTATCTGTTGCTTTCTGTTATTACTGGTTGCTGTGGGTAATTAGCTGTGGGTAGTTTTTAGAAGTTTTTGTAGCTTCATATAATTGATTTTGCATATGACAATCATATTAATGATAGTTTTGAGTTAGGATTTTTGGAGGATGATTGGAAACAAAGTGACCTTTTGATTCTGAAGCCTTACTTGAAATTATTCATTAATATGATGGGTTTATGCAAATAGGGATGCATAAATGATAGGCATTAATTATTCGTGCATGTCTGATTTGTTCAGAATGATGGTTCAGCAACTAAGAATATAATTGCTGATATGAACAGCAACAATCGTGAAATATTGAATATGAAGATTCAATATGTGCTGGAAAAGCTTGAAGCACTAGAAGCTCTTGACCATGTTATGGAAGATCTTGAGGATGCTGTGCGCCACCTTGAGCTGGTAAAGGACCGCTTGACGGCATGTGAGCCAAAAATAGATATTTTCAATGCTGGTTCTAGCTCAGAAAGGGCTTTGTGCTCTAAGCGCAAGCGTATTGATTCGGTCAATATGTGGGAATGCAAAGGATCAAGTCCTTATTGCAAGAAATCAAGAGTTAACCAACACAAGAGAGGAAAACGTCCTCAAGTGAAGAAAATGTCAAGGGTGAGATGTTACAATTGTGACAAGAGAGGTCACTATGCTCGCGACTGTCGTGAGCCAAAGAAGCTATACACCTCTTGTACATTTGAGAATTTTGCTTATGTGTCAAATTATGCATTATAGGCTGAATCCAATCCTTTGTGGAATGTAGATTCAGGAGCGACAGACCATATAGCAAAGGATAGAGGATCCTTCGTGGAATTCCGACGATACCAACTGGAACTAAGTGGATCTATATTGGAAATAACTCCAGAGCTGAAGTTAAAGGGATTGGCACCTGCCAATTGAACATGCATGGTGGACGCATCTTGATGTTCTATATGATCTGGAGATTCGTCGAAATTTAGAGTCTGTCTTAGTTTTGGTTAAGCTTGGTTTTTATATGAACTTCCATAATAAATGTGTAGATTTGTATTTGGATACAAACTACTATGGTTGTGGTCACTTTCTAGATGGTTTTATTATGCTAAATGTTGACTGTGGTGATGTCAATATGTTATTACCTTGTTTCACGTCTTCTACCTTATATGATGATGATGTGAATATGGTGGCATGCTAGACTTGGTCATATAGGCCAACAACATATGAATAGACTAGCCAAAGAGGGCTTGTTGGGCAATATTGAAAAAGTCGATTTGTCCATAAGTGAGCATTGCCTAGTAGGGAAAATGACAAGGAAACCATTTGGAAAAGGTAAAAGAGCTGAATTTTCTCTGCATTTAATCCATTTGGGCGTCTGTGGTTCAATGAATGTGAGAGGAAGGCAAGGGGCTATTTATTTCATCACTTTTTATAGATGATTATACTCGAGTCGGATATATCTATTTGATTTCTCATGAATCTGAAGCATAAGTTGTTTCAAAAGGTTTATGAACTTGGCAAAAAATCAATTAGACAAGAAAATAAAGGTAAAGATCCGATCGAGGTTGAGAATATTTATCTGATAAGTTCAGAAAATTATGTGATGAAAAAGGAATAGAAAGATAGTTGTTTATTCCATATACTCCTCAACAAAATGGTGTTGCAGAGAGAAGAAATAGAACCCTACTGGAATGGTTAGGTCCATAATGGCGCATGCTAACTTACCTATCACTTTTTGGAGTGATGTGTTGTTAACTGCTGCCTATATACTTAACCAAATGCCTTCCAAATCAGTTATTTCCACTTCATATGAGTTATGGACAGTTAGAAAATCGGACTTAAGTTTTCTTAAGCCATGGGGTTGTGCTGCCTATACTCATGAGTCCTCTCACAAGTTTGGGAAATTGGGTCCCGAAGGAAAGAAGAGTATTTTAATGAGATACTCCGAACACTCAAAAGGGTATGTGTTCATAGGTAAGCAGGAAAGTGGGAGTATAACTGAATTTGAATCACGGGATGTCACATCCTTAGTGGATGAATTTTCTAAGAGGAGCGAAATAAGGGAAAATAACTCCCTATTTGAAACCTTGGATCAAGATAATGATGTCAGTGGAGTTCGTCCAAGTGGGAGTAATATGAGATGTAATGAATTGAATTCAACTCATTCTCAATTGCAACCACCTGATGTGACGACATCATCATTACCTAATCCAAGTGAGAGCATGATGGGGAATGATGTGCTAAGTGTACAATCTCTCATACGGTGAACAAGTCGCCAAAGTATTCCCCGTCGATGTTTTGACATTGAAAGGGAAACTTTTATTGTTGCTCCACAATATGAGGATGAGCCAAGAAATATTAATGAGGCTATGAAATGCCCTAGTAAGGAAAAATGGATTTATGTAATGAAAGAGGAGATAGAGTCAATGAAGTCAAACCAAGTCTGAGAACTGGTTGATCTTCCAAAAGGGACGTAGAGCTATTGGGGACAAGTGGGTTCTCAAAATAAAGCGAAAGACTGAGGGCTCAATAGAAAGGCATAAGGCTCGCCTTATGGCGAAGGGGTATAATCAACATGAAGGAATTGATGATGAAAATACATTTTCTTCTGTAGTGAGATTTACCTTGATTCGCATTATTCTGGCAATAGTGACTAGTATGGATCTTGAGTTACATCAAATGGATGTAAAGACTGCTTTCCTCAATGGAGAATTAGAGGAAGGAACATATATGGAACAACCTGCTAGTTTCATAATGAAAGGCCAAGAAGAAAATGTATGTCGACTTTGGGGGTCGATATATGACCTTAAGAAGTCATCGAGACAAAGGTATATACATTTTCATAATGCCATAGTGGCATATGATTTTACAATGATTGACGAGGATCATTGTGTATATATCAATAGATCCAATGATCAATTTGTGATCATATCATTATATGTTGATGATATACTGATTGCCGGAAGCAATATGGAGTTAGTTAATACTGTCAAGAGATGGTTGTCTTCCAACTTTGAGATGAAAGACATAGGTGATGTTACATACATTCTTGGAGTTAAGATTTCAAGATTGTAAACCCATAGACACTCCTATTGCAAAAAGGTGAAGGATTGAGCCATAGTCTGTGTCCAAGGACTCAACAAGAGAAGGAACAAACGAAATATGTTCCTTATGCTAGTGCTGTTGGGAGCTTGATGTACGCTATGATGTGTACAAGACCTGGCGTATGTTTTACAATTGGAATGGTGAGTAGTTACCAATCCAATCCAGGTCAAGCACATTGGAAAGCCGTTAAGAGAATACTGAGGTATCTAAAGAGGACTGCTGATTATACGCTGAGTTATTAAGAAAAAGGATCTGCAACTCAAAGGCTATTCTGATGCTGATTGGAGATGAGATTTAAATGAAAGAAAATCTACCTCTGGGTTTGTTTTCTTACCGAATAATGGCACCATATGTTGGAGCAGTAAGAAACAAAAGTGTATAGCCTTGTCCACGATAGAAGTTGAGTTCGTGGCATTATCAGCAGCAGTGTAAGAAAGTGTTTGGCTTAAGAGATTTTTGGATCATTTAGGTGTTATTGGAAGTGCTGCAGATTAATTGTTGGTTAACTGTGATAGCCAAGCGGCAAAAGCGTACACCAAAAATGCAAAATATCATGGCAAGACCAAACATATAGATACCAAGTATAATTTTGTAAAGGATATGGTTGCACGAAAGGATGTGAACTTAAAGTACATACTACGCATAGAATGGTAGCAGATCCTATGACAAAGCCAATACCTAGAGATGTGTTTTGTGGCCATATGAAATCTCTAGGATTACGTAGAGACTGATGTACTGAATATTGTATTTTCCCTAAGTGTTCACAATTTGATAAATTTGTATTTTCATCATTAATGCCTATGAATCTTTTTTTGATCTTTATGCACCTTAATGCTTAGTGCATTACTTTAAGTTGAGAAGTATGTCGGACAGATATAAGATTAGCCCACTCACACGGGTAATCGCCTCTATTTACTGTGTGATAAATAGAGATGAGACTGTTTTTAAGCTTATTATCTAGGTGATAATCGAGAGCTCAAGCTTAAAACACGTATGTCGCCTTAACTAGGTGTTAAGATGAGGATATAATACTTACTATGTCCGAAAGTGAAATACCCCACATATTTTACTTTATCTGTCTAAGATGCCAGATGTGAGTTCTGATGAATTTTATGAATGAGTAGATATGTGAACTCAAGTTAGACATTGGATATGTCTGAACTATCATCTGTACGGTATTGAAAAGTATAGACATACGTTCCATGGGAAAGGAGTTAATACCGTAATACGTATTTCATACTACGTATGCATGAGACTACCAATAAGAGCGGCAAAAGTTTGATCTCAACTTTTATGTCGTGTGAGACTCTTGAGGAAAAGAGTTTCTCAATTTCTTAGTCCCCTCAAGACTCTTACTTATTCTCAAGATTTCTATTTAATGTTTGCTATCTTAGGGTGTTGCCAATGGTCATGAGATGATTCGATCTAATGAGGCATTTTTAGAAAAGCAAGCTGGACTGAAATTGAGAGTTTGAAGGAAAGAGGAAGATCGATTTTGGAGAATCACATTATAGTTTTGTATTCACCGGTTAACCAATTATGACTGTCTTTGTGATAACCATAATTGTGAATACAATATATATATATATATATATATATATATATATATATATATATATTATTGTTTAAAAGAGATCAAGAGAGATGTAAAATGTGATCGATCGATCTAGGGTACTGCATACTAAATCTACTCGGAGTGTGATGCCCATTATATATTCCTAACAGATGTATGGCAACGAGCTCTCAAAGTATGCTGGTCGCACGGATTATTCACCGGTATGAATGTTGAAGAGAGGAAAAGAGGATTCTGTTCGGCTCACCATGTTAAGTGAGAGTCTATGATGGATTTTTCTCTAATGGGGATGAGTAGGGCCTGTCCGCCCATGTTGGTTTTGGACCACCATGTGCGAGTGGGAGATGATGGATTTATGGGGTGGGCTTAAGGCCCATCCGCTCAAGTTGGGCCCAAAAGGCCGGCCCACGGGAATAGGGCCCGTGGAGGGGGAAGGTATAAAAGGGAGGAGAGAGAGAGAGAGAAGACAACGTTTTGCAACTAAACGTACGTCTTCTCTTCTCCCGCGCACTCTCTCCCTTCCAAAAGGAAACAGTAAGCAAACGGCACTTTCCTTCTTCCCTTCAAGGCGTCATCGGATCGAACGGGGCCAGATTTTCTTCCTCTTGTCGGCGTCGGTGCTTAATCTGTGGCTAACAAGGTACGCTTGAATCCGTGGTGTGCTTTACGATCGGTGATACGTGTTTCCCGGGCTTCGTCTTCCGCATTGATTTAGGGGTTCGATTCGGTGTCGAATTCGGTTTTCGGGGATCCGATATTCCCAACAGTCTGGATTTCTCGGGCTCGTTTATTTGGGATGGGTTGCTGATGGCTGTTGCGGAGGCAAACATTTCGCTCAAGAGACTCATACTTTCGCACGCCCTGGGGTTTTCCTTCGACGGGATTCGGATGATCATGCTATGTCACCAGGATATTGAGGTCTTGAATTGGAGGCAGTACGTTTCCTCACAGATGATGACATGAGCGTGATATGTGAATATCTTCACAGTCTAACCCACATTAACATTAGTAGCTGCTCCAATCTCACGATGGCAACATTATATAAACTCATGACACAATGTACCTTCCTGAAGGCAATCGAAATGCAGAAGACAAACCTAAGGGAGGATGATGCTAATGAAACTGATATCGTGGCGAATTCTCAAGTGAGGTATCTTCGCATACCTTATAATGGTAAACTGACTGATGAATGCCTCAAGAAGATCGGGCGTATGTGCCCCAACTTGCAGTATCTTGATGTAAGCAATTGTTTGAAGATAACTGGGGATGGCATTTTGGGTGTGCTGAAGAGCTGCCCTGAAATCTGTTATTTGAAGATCTCTGGTTTAGAAAACATAAGGAATCTATGCATTGACTTTGAACTCCCACGGTTAGAGGTCTTGCAAGAAGAAGGCTTGAAACTCAACGAAGAGCAACTAGCGGCATTTGTAAGTAGATGTTGCCATCTCAAGAATCTCAACTTAATGGACTCTGTGCATCTGTCGAACAAAGGGGTAAAAATGTTGATGAAGAATTGCTATCCATTGAGGGGGATAAATCAACGGAACTACAATTGTGGATGTGGCGATTTCCCATTTTTTTGATTGGGAGCTGTCTATGAGGTCATCTTTAAGGAGAATAGTCCCACCTAGCGGATTAGTTTCATCCAAAAGCTGAGACTCCTTCTTGAAGCATTGGTTGTCTCGTCAGGGATGATTGACTTCAAAGGGACAATCGACGAGGTAATTGTCTACAAAGATGACACTGCCCCTGTATCTTTCTGTGGTAGAATGGTGTGTTGTCATAACTTCTTTCAATGCGGACCTCATTTTTATAGGACTTGCCATTATTCTGTAGATTGTTGTGGTTACTTGATACTTTATCAACAGTTGAATAATCTCTTATTCATTGTACTGTCCAATGCTCTTGTCTTTTCGAGTTTGTATTCCACCCTTTCATTGTTTTTAACTACTTTTGGGCCTTTTGTGATTTTGACTGTAGCTTTGTTTTCCACCAGAAGTTTTCTTTGGCATGACTTTTGCTACTCCTTGAGCTTTGTTCTTGCTTCCTTGGTATCTCTAGCTTCCTAGACCTGTCATTTTCATTGGGTCAATAACAGATTGTGTTCGGAACAATAAATGCGCCTGAATGTTTAAAACTAAAAGTGTAGTTTTGTTTGCCTGAATAATTCCCAAACTCATATCAAGCTTCTTCTTTTTTTACAAACAAAGATGATGTTTTTAGTTACATCTCATTTTTTGCCCAGTGCTCGTGGAAGCAAATTCGAAAGCATTATAGAACTAGTCAGGTTAATGTTGGATACCTGTATCTCTCTTAAACTACTCATAACTATCACACTTCATTTACTTTTCACTTTCTTCCTTCTATACATGTACTTGATTTGTGCTTCAGTGTTGGCAGTCTTGATAGATTGAATCCAAGAGCCTTCAACTTCATACTTGGACGGCAAATCATCTTAATCTCTTATAATCGATTTGGAAGTTGAGGATTATGATTTTTGTTTTGGTGTAGAATGGCACCAGAAAAGGCACCACTAGATGGGCATTTCTACAAGGCATGAAGTTTGGACATCCACAGGTCCAGCTCAATATGTGTTCAGATAGTTAATCTCATGGAAGCATATACTCATTCAAAGTCAAAACAAATGAATCGGCAGCTCTACGGAAGAAATTCATTGTCTGCTTGATTTGGTAGGCACAATCTTCAGCAAGTTCGGAATGCTTTGCTGTGTCTTATATATAAACATGGTTTTGGAATTATTTTGAATGTAAGGCTGATGCTTGAGATGTGAGCACCTTTTGTGTATCATTGTGCAGATAGCAAATTTCAATGTGATAGTGTTGTGATATTGCTTTGGTTGAATAGTAAAAGTGATGAATCTTGTAGGTAATGAGTGGGCTTGGGCATGGCCGGTTAGGGCATTTCTTCGTGCTCACCCTCACACTTCGAGCATAGAAATTTCATGCGATCCTGCCTTGAGCTAGGCGTATAAACTTAATGTTCATCATGTCATTCATTTAGGGAAGGATATAAATCCCCACGACTGTCCTGGATCTTACTTAGTGCGAGTGCCAGTCCATGCACATATCCAAATGTTATTACTCAATGCTGGTGGATTAACAGATTGCGAGCTTTTATTGAGCCAATTTACATAGGTCTCCATTAACAAATGGACCAGTCTAAATTGAGTTTGCATTTAAAGAAATCAAGATGGACATAACGGCTGGCGAGCCTAATAGCGACGCTCCAAAGACAACAGGTTGTTGTGAAGTTGCAATGTTGACTTCAAGAATTTGTGTGATATATGGATTGTGCCTGGTTGCACTTTGTGGCTGGCAAGGTTGCATATATCCTGATTTAAACCCAGAAGACAGATGTGGAATTTGCCTCAGCTGCAGCATGGAATTTGGTCTTTCTGCAGAAGACTTTAATGCAGTCGGCATCGTCTTGTTTGGTTGAAACCAAATGCGCCTAAGATTGCTTTCATTGACTGGCCAGTCCTTCTAAGTAGGTTGCAAACCTTTGATAGGTAAACAGAGCTGCGTCGATGGAATTTGTGTCTTATGCAAGCTGGAAGATGAACAAGAAGTCCATTTGTTCTTCCATCGCTCCTTTGAAAGCAAATCTGGGAGCATTTTCTGCAGTTCTTTTGGCTTCATCAGACCTGCTGGTGGCTGGTCTGCCTAGCATGCTTGTTGCCAATGTCCCGTTCTCCGTCGGAATTGCGTTCAAACCTCTATTGCGGGATTTCAAGAGAACACTTTCCGAGCAAGTTAAAAGCTTTTACTGACCTTGGAAGATCCGATCTGGATTGATCGAGTTCTAATTTTTTATTGCAGTTGTCTAAGTAGCTCTTTGCTGCTTTACCTGTATTGATGACACATACTTGTGGGCTGCTCCTCCCACATTACTTGGTTATGCAATACTAGGTTTGGCAATTTGGTATAGTTAGATCATGTTAACTCAGCCTGCCAGGTTTCCTTAGGCTTTAATTGCTAGTGTGTACGTACTCTATTTGTCCGTTTGAAACTACTTTCGCTTTTTGCCTTTTTTTTTTAAAAAAAAATTCTTCATATTTCCAGCATACACATTTTAACTTTCGTTTATTCTACAGCACCTGAAACCTTGTAAAAGCACAAATATTGATACTTAGATTCACACATTGTTTCTTATGATATTTGAAATTTGAATGATACTTTAATTTTTTAGCTAGAAAGCTGAAAAATTAATTTTCTCGCTAGAATATAAAAGAGACAAACGACTTCAAATCTCTAATCATATTATGTTTGGCCAAATTCTACAACTTACAATGATAAAATAGAAAGAGAGAAACAGCTAATATGTAGTAAAATAACAAATCCAGCCGACGGCGGAATGTTGTTGCAGTGGGATTGCTGGTGTTTTTCTATTAACACCAAGGAGTGATGGAGGGAGAGACACGTGTATAATGAAGAGAATCATTTACTAAGGTGAGCATTGTATTTTGGGTCTAGGTGATCATGGGTTCTAATTCAAAGACACTTCGCTTCAATTCGTAAAAATAATAGAGGCAGGCGAGTGATTACTTCCAACAACAGTGATTTCTCTCAAAGGTTCTTGAGGTTCAATTCGACATGAAGATAAGAGGAACATCATGATATGAGTCTACACTTGTAGGAGGCGAGGGATGAGCCTTACTGTCCTATCATTAAAACTGATTTAACTGGAGTTCATAAAGTAATAATCCAATTTACATTGTCAAATGAAAGAATTAAGTAAAAGTACAATGATTCCAAAAATGACAAACGATACACTTTCACCCAATTTGGAAAGGCAAATTTAATGAGAAGACGCAGGTTTAATTATGTTATTTGCCCATATTAAAGTAATGTGGTTAATGATATAAGGGATTTGATAGGATTGACTTTGATAGTAAAATAAATGGTTCTATCCCCACAAAGAGGGTGCGTTTGATTCAATATTTTGAAAACCATTAAGAATACAAAGTAGTTTAGCCTGAAGAACTTTAGGCAAATGTAAAGGTTGTTTGGTAAACTATGCTTTGAGAAGCAACTTTGAAAGAAATGTTGTTTAATAGAAAACACATTTGAAAAGCCCTTTAAGTGATTAATATTAGTTTTTTTTTAATTCATTTGTTTAAAATTGAAAAAAAAATAATGTATGCATCTTTTTAAGTATAAATTTTGAAAATAATGCTCAAAAATCAAATACATATATAGTTTTTTTTTAAAAGACCGAACCCTTCATCAGAATTATTTAAATTTTTATTTGCTTAAAATTGAAAAAAAAAAATAATGTATGCAACTTTTTAAATATAAAATTTGACAATAATGCTAAAAAAATTCAAATACATATATATTGGCAAGCATCGGGAATAACTAGTGAATTACAACCCAAACTTCATTTTGGTCATGGATAGATCACCCATGTGAGATTGAAAAGTCAGAGAATGGATCAATCATATATATATATATATATATATATATATATATATATATATTTAAAAGGACCAAA
This sequence comes from Eucalyptus shirleyi, assembly GCA_017140165.1. NCBI lineage: Eukaryota > Viridiplantae > Streptophyta > Magnoliopsida > Myrtales > Myrtaceae > Eucalyptus > Eucalyptus shirleyi. The sequence continues at coordinate 18,319,741 of CM029450.1, forward strand.
TCCTTTGTCAATTTTTTTTGGGTTAATACCCCTGAAAACCCTAAACTCGGGTACACTTGTGACAAATTTACCCCAAACTATTTTTTTGACCGCAAAAACCCCAAACTAGTATACTTTTGACAAATTTACCCCAAACTGGTACACTTGTGACAAATTTACCCTATGTTAGTTTTTGTTAAATTTTATTCTTAAATTATTAAATTAAATGACACGTGACAGTTAATCGGTATACCAATTTAGGATTTTACGCTCCGTTTGTTACAGTTTTGCCAAAAATTGTCCTCAGGCGAAAAAAGGTCAGAATCATCTCATAGAAAATGAAACAGGATTTTCTCTTGAAAACAATGATATTGAATCATTATTCTCTCGCGATGATGAACCAACCGAACAAACCCTTTGTGTCATTCCCTTTTATCAAACTTCCAAGGAAACCGAGTCGACTCGGAATCAAGATATTTTTCACATATCCCCCACATCTTCGAACTAAATCCCGACATATTCTCAAGTCAAACTCACTGTCCTCATTTTCCCGTAAAAATCCTCACTTCGAAGTTTGCCAAGCCTATCAATGTCATTGCTCTTATTGACACGGAGCCGCTTGCTCCATTCTAGACACAAAAGTTCTACCTGAAGAATTCTCGGACCCTTACATCCGATACTTCAATTCTCCGCTTCGGAGATACTTTCTCCACGAATGTCGAACCACACCGACCGTCCAATTTTTTCCTCAGTGTTCCATAACGACAAAGATTTTCGGATCAAGCCTTCCCAATAAAGATTTGATAATTGGGTGGGATCTTATGACTCAAATTTCTCAACTCCGAATCATTCCTGGAAAAGGTCTTAGATTTAAGGATCAATTCTCTGAGTTCGTTAACATTCAGAGACTCTTTTCCATTGAGATGAGTCTACTAGATCCAATCATGCAAAAATTGCTTGAATCATGCTCGAATCTCATTCGAATTTGCCCAAATGTTCTCATCCTTTATGGGAAAACCCTGAGTTCTTTGTTCGCCTTCCTTTCAAAAAGAACGAAGATATCAATCCCACCAAGGCAAGTCATATGGGAATGAACCCAGAACACTTGACTCTAGCCCAAAGGGAATGCTCAGAATTATTACAGCAAGGCCTTATTGAAATTTCAAATTCTCAATGGGCTTGTGAAGCTTTTTATGTCAATAAACGTGCTGAGCAAAACAGAGGAAAAATGAGATTGGTAATCAATTATCAACCTCTCAACCTCTTTCTCCAAGATGATAAATTCCCTTTGCCATCCAGAGATTCTCTCTTTGCTGGTTTAACCAAAGCCCACATTTATTCCAAATTTGACCTCAAAGCCGGATTTTGGCAATTGGGTATTCATCCTGAAGACAGATCCAAGACAGGATTTTGTATCCCGAACCAGCACTTCCAGTGGAAAGTTCTTCCTTTTGGATTAAAGGTAGCACCATCCCTTTTCCAAAAGGCCATGTGTCGTATTTTCCAACCAATATTGTCAAGTGCAGCTGTGTATATCGACGACATTCTGCTCTACAGTCCTGATGAAAAATCACACTGTCAACTCCTTGAGCAGTTCGCAGAAATAGTGAGAAAGCATGGCATTATGCTCTCTCAACGAAAGATGAATATCGCCCAGACAGAAATTGAATTTCTTGGTATGCACCTCAATAAGGGTACATACTATCCAGGTCCACATATTGCTCAAGAGTTATTGAAGTTTCTTGAAGATAACTTCACAACAAAACAAGTTCAGCAATTTCTGGGGATAATCAACTATCTCAGAGATTTTGTCCCCAATATTACAAAGCTTCTGAGTCCTTTGCAATCCATGCTAAAGAAGAACTCCCCACATTGGGGAAAAACTCAAACTAAAGCAGTTGCTGAGCTTAAGGAGATTATGCAGAATCTCCCACCACTACAAATACCATCAACAGGAAAAAGAATTCTTCAAACCGACGCCAGTGATGAATACTGGGCAGCCATTCTATTCGAAGAAATTGATGGTAAGAAACATCTCTGTGCTTATAAAAGTGGAAAGTTTTCTCAGTCCGAAATGCATTACCATTCCACTTTTAAAGAAATCCTAGCAGTTAAAAATGGAATCAAGAAGTTTGAATTTCATCTCATCAGCCATCACTTCCTGGTAGAGTTAGATATGGCATCTTTTCCTCGATGACCAAATTCAAACAAAAGCAGATTCCAAACCCTCAACTCGCTTCGATGGGCTGAATGGTTTTCAAAATACTCTTTTGAAACCAAGCATATTCCTGGAAAAAAGAATGTACTTGCTGATTTTTTGTCAAGACCCAAAGCACCAGCCGAAATCAACATGTACATCAAGAGACCTGCGTTCCATATGCTCAATCATGGTGTAAAGTACAAGATTGAGAAGATCAAAGATTTGCCAAGCTAGAAATTTCCTGAGGAGATTATTCAGCAAATCCAGAACGACAGTCTTACTGAGAATCTGGAAAACCTCATGTGGCAATCCCACACAGACCTATTCAGATTCAATGGAGGTTCGATTCTTTATCCTTTTGGGTTAAATTTAAATTATCCTTTCATTCATCCTCTTATTTGGAAAGAAGATGATTTCCCTGATCAGCTCAAAACGCTGTTATGGTACTTAACCAATAAGTACCTAATAGCCATCGAAATCCCCACCAGAAGATTCATTGCTAACCTCACTAGGATATTCATGCTCGGAAGAAACATTGAAAAAGAATGTGACAGAAATCTTTTAGATTTTCTAAATTGGTTCTATCATCCTACATGTTGGCGACAAGACTTGGAAAGAGAACTAAGAACCATGACACCAAATCCAGAGGTTCACACCATCCTGTTTTTCAGACGTCCATGGAGTTTTTCTAGAAATAATGGAAGTATTATTGATGCACCACTCGAAATAGGAACCACAACCTATAAACCTCATTTGAACAGCCGAGAAGCTCGGATTCACAAATCTTATCCAAGATCTGTCAGATTCTGTGAAAACGAATACCGAGAACTCCAGAGAATCCTATGCCAAGAAAACAAGACCATTCCCAAAGATGTCTGGAATAATGTACCCACTACGTGGGATCATTATGACCTAGCACCAGAGGCTAAGGAAGCACTTGATCAGTACAGACAAGCTGCATCGTCCCAAGAGCATGAGATGACAAGTGAAGACGACATTGTCCAGTCTACTCAAGACCCCTATGCACGCTTTGGAGGTCCTCTGTCCCAGGATCCCTACGAACAGGGACCTTCGTCCTCCTTCCAGAATATGAGCACATCATACTATGCTCAGACATCAAATTGGCCTCAGCCAAGCTTTCCTGACAACCCTACTGACGAAAACACAGATTGGGCAGCAGAAGAAGCATCCCATTGGGCTCATGAAGCATCCTCATCAGGAAGGCTGAACCAGATCCTTTCACCTCAAGATCTTGAAGCTCTTCAGCAGAAATATGAGGCACATCTCCTAGAAGAAAGTTCGGATGACGACTCAGTATGTAGCTACAATGCACGCGACGGACGAGACCGTTAAGTCCGTACAATTTCACTGTAGCAAAGTACTATTCACTTTTACTGTAGCACTAGGCTAGGCAAAGTACTGTTCACAGTACAGTTACTGTTCATAGTGTGCGAATAATTTCCTCCCGGAAATTTCCGGAGCCCCTGTTTGTACCCGGACCCATGAGCTTGGTCCTTGTTTGTTGCCTTGTTACCTCATTTTGCCTATATAAGGCCATGAGGGTGTATTGTGATGGGCAGAGTCCCTCGAAGTAAAGTGTGTGCTTTGTGAAAATCTCTCCATGGCTTTCTAAATTCCTCTTCTTCTCTAGCCTGGTATGATCTTTCGAGAAATGCAACTTGGATAGATTAGAAACATTTCCATCCTGGCATCCTCTGAGTGTTTCTAGGCTCTAAACTAAAGGGCTGAGTGGTTTTCTGCTAAAAGGCTGTCCCTGAAGGGCTTGAACGGGAGTTGTTCGCCCAATGTGGGATGCATACATGCAGGAAATTTACTCTCCTTCCCTGGTTCTAAGTCTAGGCTTATTCATAGTATCAGAGCCTATGGTTTCGTTTTTAATTTCATTCATTCCATGCGCTCGATAGGTGAATCCAGTGTTGAGAAGATTTTTTCTACACCATGATAGACCCAGAAATTCTTGAAGCACCCATTTCTCTTGCTCCTTCTCCTTCTTCTTCTTCTTCATCCTCAGCCCTATCAGAATTCCGTGTTTCTAATGCTTCTAAGATAGACTATCTTTACGAAGTCTCTCTTAGTGATGAAACCAAGATCTCAGAAACTCAGCTTCCACTTATGAACCCCTATTCAGCCTTTGCTAAACCCACTTCATCATTTTCACCTATCCGCTCCATTCGTCAACTTATTCACCAAACTCCAAAGCAAGTAAAGGAGTACGTCCAGTCCTCCAAATTCGATCAGCATCCAATTCCTGCTACTGAAAATGAGTACTTTGTTACTCTCCAGATCCCCCCAGAATTTCCCAGACAATGGGTACAGCAGGGATATTCTCATGTCCACTATGGAGCTGTTCGTCTTGCTCTTACCTTCCATGGTCGTAAAGGTTTGCCAGTAGTGGCAAGAATTGCCTTATTAGACACCAGGTTTTTACAATACCAGCATGCTTGTATCGGTACTGTTCAAACCACCTTGAATGCTGGAACAGTCTTTGTGACTCTGTATCCAAACTTCAACATCGCTCTATCAGACCCGCAACTACTTTCTTTTCTCGAAAGTACAAGTTCAGCTCACCGGAGCCCCTTAAACCGCTGAATCAGAAAGAAACCCTACATTACCAGATGGTTTATCGAGTGCAGAATCATGCCCTCGACCTCAACTTCAACAATGGAAATGAAGATGCTTTGTTCATCTCCATGCAGAATGACCAGGCGTCATGCATCCATGTTCCCAGACAAATCCCAAAGGATACGTTGGCCAAGCTCCTTCCAGAGACTTGGATTACCAACTATGAAAAGCTACACCAGTATAACAAGCCTTTTCAATCCACGGACTCAGAGTTCGTAAGGAAAAAAGATGGAACTGTTTCCATCAAATTCGGCAAAGAAAAGGAAGAAGCTCCTTCTATCTTTCAAACCATCTTCACAATTGAGCCATGTGTTCCAGACTCCATTTCTGAACCAGACCCCAAAAAGCATATTCGACACTTCAATAGTGATGGGCATCCTGTCCATTACTATAAAGACAAGTATGGTCATTGTTTTTGGGATCCTTTTTGCCAATGTTCCTACTGTCTAAACTCCCCCGACGAAGTAGATCCGTTTGCAAGATCTCCTCCTCGACGGAAAAAGCCCAAGGATAAGGTATACCAAAGGTACTTAGGCGGAGATTCCTCAGTAGATACTCTTGGTGAGTGTGATAAATACCAGTTTATGGTCTCTTATGCACCACCTCCACCACCAGAGTCCAGTACCAAGTCCCAAACCCTACCAGATCTACCAAAATCACCACCACCTACTCCTCCTCAGAAAAAGCAAGCCCTCTCTCCATTCTATAAGCCGATCCTCAAATGGGCTAAGAAACATTCTTACCCGCTTGAAATCCCAGCAGAAGCACCACCCACTTCTTCTATTGGCATGTTCTAGGATACTGACTTTCCCCCTCTTGTCAAGGAAAGTTCTAAACTCTCATTTCCTGCTACAGAGGAGTTTATTGATCCGCATGGCAGATACCGCCATCTTCCTAAAATTCCTACCCCCACAGATGTGGATGAACATGGAAGACAGAAGAAAACCTCTGCTGCTGAAGCCGTTCTAAATTGGCAAACAGAGACTCTGTTAGCACAAAACAATGCCTTCAAGGCTATTGACTCCAAGATCGGAATCGTGCAACAAGATCTCCGAAGATATGATGAAAGTACCAAGAAGATACTTTCCGAATTCCGAGAAAAAGGCTTCATGCCTTGGAATCGAGACAACATCTTGGGTACCACTTTCTTGAAAGTCCAAAGCCGAAATAGACAAATCAAGAAGCGAGATTCAACTTCTTGAAGAAGGAAGGTTCGGACCTTTCGATCCACTCGCACCCTCTCGTTGAACCGGGTATGTACCCCCGCATCCACAAACATCCTGTTTTTGCCAATATCCCGAAGATACTTCCGAAGAGAATCGAATATACGAGATCGTCTCAAAGCTTTGAAAAAAGAAAAGGGCAAAGAGAAAACACCCCCAGAATCAAGCTCAATTGTCATAAGAGAAAGACCAGACCAGATGATGTTATCGAATCCATTAGAATCCTTTTTGAAGGATCTGGGTAAGCAAGAAATTGATCCTATTGCCCAACAGCCTGAGCCTGATCCTGTTGTCCCAGAAAAGCCGATTGTCCCAGAAAAGCCGATTCTGCTTACTGAACAAACCTCCTCTACTACATCAGACTCAGCATCCCTTTCCTCTTTCTCATCCTTCTCAGACCATATAGTTGATTCTACCCCTATCGTTCCACCAACTTCACAAATATTCATGGCTGATACTCCTCCAGACTATGACTATGAGATGGAATCAAACTATGCTGATCCAGAATTTGGACAGACAAGTAATCCTTCCAGAAATGATTCCACCAGACATGTGTCTATGGCATCAAAACAATTCTTCTCCATTGACGATATTCCCTATCCAAAATGGCCAGAAAGACTTGAAGAATTTCATACTTGGTTGTGTACACAATCCATTACCAACCATGATATGAATGATGTCCTTTACAATTTTGTTACCAGATTCACAGGGAGCCTCAAATTCTGGTGGCAAGGACTCACAGAACAAGATCAGCTCACGTTTCTGTTGTCACCCAATTTCAGCCATGCCCTTACTTACCTATATCATACTTTTGTGGGAACCCCTGGAGATCTCAAAGAACTAAAAAGAAGAGAATTCTTTGAAAGAAGATGCTGCTCCCTCCAGAAAAGGCATCTTGATAAGCATTATCGACTGATGCTTCAGCTCTTTTATCAAATTAGCGCAGATCCAAATCTAAAGCATGTCTTCCTCACTTCCATTCCGAAAGAACTATCACAAACGGTTGAAAGATCTTTCTTTGGAAAGCAAAGAAGGATACAAGACGTTCCCTTGGGAGAAATTCAGCAAGAAGTCCATTTATGCCTTGAAGAATTATGCTTAAAGCGCCAAATGGTTCGAACGTACATCACAGATGACAAGCGTCTTGAATCAGCTTGTTCTCACCAAAAGTTAAAGATCAAATGCTCCAAGCGAGATTGTGATAGTTCTTGTGGCCAGTATTCCCGGAAGAAGAAGCACTACAAGAAATATTCCATAAAGAAATTTGATTTTTTTGTGGTATTAATCCAATTTAGTAGAGGGTATATTTGTCATAAATTTACCAGTTTAGGGTTTTTTGCAGTCAAATAAATTAGTTTGTGGTAAATTTGTCATAAATGTACCAGTTTAGGGTTTTTTATAGTCAGTCGGGGTAAATTTGTCACAGGTTTACCAGTTGGGGGTTTTTCATAGTCAAAAAAATAGTTTGGGGTAAATTTGTCACAAGTGTACCAGTTTGGGGTTTTTTAGGGTATTAACCCATTTTTTTTAATTTTTATTTTTTTGTCGGTAATTTTTGTTTGTTTAAAATTAAAAAAATAATATATGCAAATTTTTAAATATAAATAAATAATGCTAAAAAATCAAATACATATATATATATATATATATATATATATAATTTTTTTTAAAGGACCAAACCCTTCATTGGAATTTTTTAATTTTTATTTGTTTAAAATTGAAAAAAAAAATAATGTATGCAACTTTTTAAATATAAATTTTGAGAATAATGCTAAAAAAAAAAACCAAATACATACATATATATATATATATATATATATATATATATATATATATATATATATTTAAAAAAGACCAAATCCTTCGCCAAATTTTTTTAATTTTAATTTTTTAAAAATTGAAAAAACAATGTATGTAACTTTTTAAATATAAATTTGAAATTAATGCTAAAAAATAAAATACATATATATATATATTTAAAAAAGACCAAACCCTTTGTCGGAATTTTTTAATTTTTATTTGTTTAAAATTGAAAAAAAAAATAATGTATGCAACTTTTTAAATATAAATTTTGATAATAATGCGAAAAAATCAAATGTATAAATAAAAGGCCAAAATATATTTAATTTTTTTAGCATTTATATAATTTTGATTTTTTTTAGTATTATTTTGGCATTTACAAAAATAATAACGAGGGTAAAATAAGAAATTTGAAGAATGAGTGATGATAGTTTTGAAAAAAAAGATAAGTTTCAGCATTTTGCCAAATACTAAAAGCTCAAAGCTAGCCCCTACTAGTATTGGGCTTTCAGCCTTTCTAATGCTGACTTTCACTTAAAAGCTACTTCAAAATGGTTGTCAAATGGTCCAGCATTTCCCCAAAGGGCTTTAGAGGCTGAAAGTCTATTGGAAATGCTGAACCAAACGTACGTTCAGCATTTTGAAAGTATATTAGAAAAATGCAAAGCAGTTTAGCTTAAAGGACTTTAGGCATAAGCAAAGGCTATTTAGTAAATTATGCTTTGAGAAGTAACTTTGAGAAAAATGCCGTTTGGTAGAAAACATATATGAAAAGCTCTTTGTGTGATTAATAATAGCTTTTTTTAATTTTATTTGTTTAAAGTTGAAAAAAATACTAAATGCAACTTTTTAAATATGAATTTTGACAATAATACTAAAAGAATCAAATACATAATATCACTTTTTTAAAAGGACCAAACCCTTCATCAGAATTTTTTATTTTTTATTTGTTTAAAATTGAAAAAAAAGGATGCATGCAACTTTTTAAATATAAATATTTAGAATAATGCTAAAAAAGTCAAATACATATATATACTAAAAAAGACCAAATCATTTCGTGGAAATTTTTTAATTTTTATTTGTGTAAAATTGAAAAAATAATGTATGCAACTTTTTAAATATAAATTTTAAAATAATGCTAAAAAATCATATATATATATATATATATATATATATATATATATATATTTAAAAGACCAAACCCTTCATTAGAATTTTTAGATTTTTAATTGTTTAAAATTGAAAAAAAAAATAATGTATGCAAATTTTTAAATATAAATTCAGAAAATAATACTAAAAAATCAAATACATATATATTTAAAAAAAAGACCAAATCCTTCGTCGAAATTTTTTATTTTTTTTAAATTTGAAAAAATAATATATGCGACTTTTTAAATATAAATTTGAAAATAATGCTAAGAAATCAAATACATACATACATACATATATATATATATATATATATATATATATATATATATATAATTTTTTTTAAATGACCAAACCCTTCGTTGAAATTTTTTAATTTTTATTTGTTTAAAATTGAAAAAAAAATGTGTGCAACTTATTAAATATAAATTTTGACAATAATGCTAAAAAGATCAAATATATATGCTAAAAAAGTCATATATATATATACTTTACCAAAAACAAAAGTCATATATATATTTTAAAAAGACCAAAATATATTTAATTTTTTTAGCATTTATATATTTGATTTTTTTAGCATTATTTTAGCATTTAAAAAAACAATAACGAGGGCAAAATCAGAAATTTGAAGAACGAGTGAAGATAGTTTTGGAAGAAAAAAATAAGTTTCAACATTTGGTTAAATGCTGAAAGCTCAAAACTAATCCCTACTAGCATTGGGCTTTCAGTCTTCCCAATGTTGACTTTTACTTGAAAGTTACTTCAAAATGGTTGTCAAACAGTTCAGCATTCCTCCAAAGGGCTTTTGAGGCTAAAAGCTTCTTAGAAATGCTGAATCATATGCACCACCGGCGGGGGCAACCTCGTACCAATGATGCTAAGTGATGCTAGTGATGAATCCGGGCTTTTGATATTTGTGTGGTGGTGGAATGTAGAATTGAAATAGTAAAACTAGCTATTGTTAAGGGAAAAGTACACTAAAGGTTCAAAATCTTTCATAAATAGTTGAGTTTAGTGCCACAATTTTTCGATCATTCATTTGAGCTCCTTAACTTTTGAAATTCATTTAGTTCAGTTATATATTTAGAATTTGCTTTACAGAATAGCTGAAGTGGCATTATTTAAAAACGCAACAACAATTTTATCATTAAAATAATGCCATGTCCTCAATTCAAACGATCCAAGTAGTCAGAGTCACTCCAATGAAAAAAATTTGAAAGTTAGGAGCTTAAATAAGCAATTGAGAAATTGTGGTACTAACCTGACTGCTGCACAACAGATTGGGAACCTCTAGTGTGCTTTTCCTTATTATTAGGCGATCTAATTGCACACTTTATGAGAAAATTTATATGTCATGTGGAATCTAATTGCAGCCTTCAATTCAACTTTCAAAATTATCGAAGGCATATTTCTTGTTTAGTACCAAACAAACATGTGTACTTGTCCCTTTTCAGCAGATTTCGTTAGTTGCCATTGCAGATGCAAAATAAATGAGATTAAGTAAAATCGTAATCCCATGGCATGATCACCAATTCAGATCAAATTTATTTAATTTTCGATAGCAATTGTCAAGAAATATGGATCTATCACATAGTTTGCCAAAGATGAAAAGCTGCCGCCAAGGAATTTTTTTAGTGTCTACTCTCTTTAGTTATCTATGCCAAATGTAACTGTGATAAGTTCAATCAACTCTTAAAAACTAAGAGACTTGAAAGTTTTTCTGTAAACTAGTAGATCACATAAACCTGCTAGTAATAGACGACCTTACCCTGAGGTCGAAAATCAAGAGGCTGCTGAAAAAGAGGCAGTATGTGCTTGTCTTAAACGACGTGTGGAGCGAGGATTTGCTCAACTCGATCAAAAACTTATTTGTAGGAGCAAGCGGGTGGTTGATCATTACCGCACGAAATGAAGCCATAGCAAACGCCTTTGCTACGAACTTGGAAGGTCACGTCTACAAGATGGATCTCCTCGCTCAAGTACGATACTTTGATTGTCAAAGGGTGTGGTCCACACACAAAAAAAGGAAAAAAAAAGAAAAAAGAAAAAGAAGAGATGAACGGTCAAAAGAAGAGGAAAAGAGTGGAAGCTTGAGCAGAAAGAGAGAGTGCTTTCGGGAGAAAGGATGGGGTAAAAAGAAGAGAGAGAAAAGGAAAGAAAAGAAAAGAAAAAAAAAAGGAGATAAAATGGAAAAGAAAGAAGCACGCTCGGGCAGAAAGGAAAAGAAGAGAGGGGAAAGAGAAAGAAGAAGAAAGAGGAGGAAGAAAGAAGAGGGTTTTATGCCACGGGTCCTCGAGCAGTTCCCGTTGCCCCTCGACCGCCTCGACCTCTCCAGCCAGGAGTCCCTCCGCTTCGGTGGGTTGCGCGAGATGGGGTCCAAGTTCGGGGCTTTGAGGTTCTTTTTGCTGTACAATGTTGGGTTGCGGGGGATGCCGACTTGGTTTCGATCGTGGAGTGCTTTCCCGCGCTGGAAGAGCTCGACATTAGCTATCCGAGGTGGAATCATTCGGCTCGGCTCACGGATGACGGTATATCAGCCATGTCGCGAACACTATGGAGGCTGTCGCGAATCGACGTTTCGGGTAATCGGTTTGTCTATGATAAGTTTCTTGTGGTTCTGTCAGCGAATTGCCCGTCTCTGACGGAAGTTAAGTTTAGGGGATGTGGGTTAATTACTGGGAAAGGTATTGCTTCGTTGATAGTGAACGGGCTTCACTTGGTATCCTTGGCCCTGAATGATATGAAATAGGGGGCGATTTTCTGTGAGGAGCTGGTGGATTCCTTTGGTCACGCTGGGGGTTTGAGTAGTCTGGATTTCTCGGACTCGTTAATCTGGGATGGGTTGCTGATGTCTGTTGCGGAGGCAAACATTTTGCTAAGGGACCTCTTTCTTTCGCATGCTTCGGGGTTTTCGTTTGACGGGATTCGGAATATCGTGCTAAAGCACTGGGGTATCAAGGTCTTAGATTTAGAGGCAGTACATTTCCTTACAGATCGCAACATGAGCATGATATGCAAAGATCTTCGCAGTCTGACCTGCATTAACATCGGTCACTGCTCCAATCTCATGATGACGACATTGTATAACCTCATGAGACAATGTCCCTTCCTGCAGCTAATCAAAATGGATAAGATGAACCTAAGGAAGGATGATGCTAATGACACTGATATCGTGGTGAATTCTCAAGTGAGGTCTCTTTGGATACCTTCTAATGGTAAATTGACGAATTCCTCAAGAAGATCGGGCGTATGTGCCCCAACTTGCAGTATCTTGATGTAAGCAATTGTTTGAAGATAACTGGGGATGGCATTTCTGGTGTGCTGAAGAGTTGCCCTGAAATCTGTCATTTGAAGATCCATGGTTTAAAAAACATAAGGAGTCTATGCATCGACTTTGAACTCCCACGGTTAGTAACTAGCGGCATTTTTTGGTAGATGTTCCCATCTCAAGGATCTCAACTTAATGCACTGTGTGCATCTGTCGACTGAAGGGGTACAAAAGGTGGTGAAGAATTGCAATACATTGAGGGAGATAACTCTATGGAGCTGCCATAATGTACGTGACGATTTCCCATTTTTTGATTGGATGGTGTCTGTGAGGCCATCTTTGAGGAGAATAGTCCCACCTTGCGGATTAGTTTCATCTGAAATCCAAGACTTCTTCTTACAGCGCAGGTTGTCTTGTCGGTGATGATTGACTTCAAAGGGACAATCGATGAGGTAATTGTCTGTGAAGATGACAATGCCGGTGTATCTTTCTGTGGTAGAATGGTGTGTTGTTGTAGCTTCTTTCAATGTAGGCCTCATTTTTATAGGACTTGCAGTTATTCTGTAGATTGTTGTGGTTACTTGATACTTTATCAACTGTTCAATAATCTCTTATTTATTGTATGGTCCAATACTCTTGATCTTTTCGAGTTTGTATTCTACCCTTTTATTGTTTTTAACTATTTTTGGGCCGCATTTGTGATTTTGACTGTGGCTTTGTTTTCCACCTGTTTCATTTTTTGAAAAGGAAAAGAAGAAATTTGCTTTGGGGTGACTTTAGCTACTTCTGGAGCTTTGTTCTTGCTTCTTTGGTATCTCTAGCTTCCCAGACCTGTCATTTTCCTTGGGCCAATAACAGATTGTGTTCAGAACAAGAAATGTGCCTGAATGTTTGAAGCTAAAAGTGTAGATTTGTTTGCCTGAATAATTCCCAAACTCATATCAACCTATCGTTTACAAAGAAAGTTGATGTTCTAGTTACATCACACTTTTTGCCCAGTGCTTGTGGAAGCAAATTCGAAGGCATAACTCGTATAGAAGTCAGGTTAATGTTGGATATCTGTATCTCTCTTAAACTACTCATAACTGTATCACACTTCAGTTACTTTTCACTTTCTTCCTTCTATACATGTTCTTGACATGCACTTCGGCATTGGCAGTCTTGATAGATTGAATCCATGAGCTTCAACTTTATACTTGGATGGCACATCATCATAATCTCTTATAATCAATTTGGAAAGAGTGGATTATGATTTTGGTTTTATGTACAGTGACACTAGCAATGACACCACTAGATGGGCATTTCTACAAGGCATGAAGTTTGGATATCCACAAGTCCAGCTTGATATGTGTTCAGATAGTTGATTTAGTGGAAGCACATGTACTCATTTAAAATAAAAACAAATGGAATCGGCAGCTCTATGGAAGAAGCAGATGATTTGGTAGGCACAATCTTCAGCAAGTTTGGAATACTTTGCTGTGTCTTTCTTATATATAAATATGGTTTCGCAATTATTTTGAATGTAAGGTCGATGCTTGAGATGTGGGCACCTTTTATGCGTCACTGTGCAGAGAGCAAATTTGAATGTGATCGTGTCGTGATATTGCGTTGGCTGAATAGTAAAAGTAATGAATTTGCTTGATTTAAAGTGGGCCTGTGCGTAGCACGGGTAAGTCAACTAGTATTCAAAGATAATCCGACATTTCTAAAATCATAAGAGACATCTCTCTCTCGCTCTACCTTGAACATGCTCGGCTTATTCGATTTGATCGTAAAAGCAAGTCCAAAAGCAAATTCAAGCTAGGCTGAAAGCTAGCCGAAAGCAAGTCCAAGGACTGGATGGGCCAAAAACTGGCCGAGCAAGTCAAAAACTTAGCCAAGGATAACCAAGAATTGGCCCCGGAAAGCCGACAATTAGCCACGCATGGGCTCAAGCTGGGCAAGTATGGGTAAAAAACTGGCCATCAAAATCAGAGTTTGGTCATGTTAATCAGTCCATTGCTCAATGCAATGGAAAACCTTTCCACTGTGCAATGCACTGTTCTTTGCGCTAGCAAAGTACCGCTTTCCTGTGCAATGCAACATCCATTGCATGCTGCAATGCAGTGAATTGCTTGATCTAGCATTACAGTGCACTTTCGAAGCATTGTAGTGCAGTGCCTAGATAAAAAATTCGTGGGGATACAAATGACATATCTTAGCAATACACAATTTCGCATCTTATCACGATAATACAACAACAAACCAGACATTTTAATTAGTCACCAGTCAAGCAACTACAACACGAGGTTCGAAAAAAAAAAACCAAAAAATTCATAAACAATTTCATGACTATTCACCTTCATTACTGTGCCTTTCACAAAAAGAAAATTAAAAAGGAAAAAGCAACAAAGGAGATGTTAACTTATAAACTCCTCTAAAAGAACCCTCGAAAAAAAAAAAAAACCTCCTATACACAAAAAACCCTCACACTATCTTCAGCTTTTGCACGTCCCCCACCATCTCCCTCCTTCAGTTTTGCATATTAGTCCATCCTCCTCACTTGCAATTCTTTTAAGAACATAGATTGTTTAGAGCATTTATTTGAACTATCAATAATAACATATTATACTCTTGCATATTCTTCCTACCAATACTAGACAATGACCGTGAGATATTGCCAAAGATTGAAGCAAGCAATTGTATAGTCTATTGAGGCCTAGTAAGTTGTGATGGTCCTCAGGCCGAGGGAATGCCCTCCACGACAATTCGTGAGCTTGTTGCTGGTGTAGAACTTGATGTGTTGGATTCTTGTATTGCAGTCCGTTGTGGCATATCATATCACAACTACCACCGATCGTCTATGAAGAACAGACATGTTGCTGGAGCCTCTGTGTCATGTCCGACACGCCGTCAACACTTGTCGGATTTTCGGACACGTGGTAAATTCTTCTCAACACATTTTGACATGCATGTCTGAGAGAGAGGATCGTTGAAGAAAACAAGGGCAATGGAGCAGAGGCGACGGCGAGAGAGGGCTAGAGGAAGAGCAGAGAGTGAGGCGACCCAAAGAGAGGACCGCAACTACGATGGAGGGCCGGCGGTGAAGCTACTCTTGCGAAGGAGGAAGGGCTGGAGGCGAGGCGACTAAGAGAGAAAAGAGATTGAGAGGAGGAGGTTTGTGCGAACAGGAGGAGAAGGCTAGGGCTAGGGTTTTTGAGGGGAGAAACTCAAAAAATTGAAAATAAGATTTTTATGGGACATTACCATGATTTCAAGATCGTGGATGTTCAATTTTCAAGAAAGAAGTGACCCGAGGGGGGGAGGTAGAGAAATGAGGGAAAGAGGAGTGAGGGTAAGTTTGTTTGGGGGCGGGAAAGAGGGGTGGGTTGGGGTTGGCGTGGACCTAAGGTGTGACATTTTGAATTTTCGACCCTGTTTTGATTAAATAAAATGAGATTTTCATCGACGCGCTTATGGTCCTTTTTCTCTGAGCTGATCACTCACGAGATAACTAATCTATCTGGTGAAACCGTTAAGGGATATAAATGCTATAGACTTGATAATTCGATTAGAAATCGACTGCTCCACCGTGCTAATCGGCAATGGTCAATACAACACTGTTATAATCGATTAAAGACTGGAGATATGTTCATTCGATAGAAGCATGTAATTAAATTGTGAGTAATTTCACATGATTGCAAAATTCGCGTCAAACGGCACTAAACCAATTTTTCTGTCGATTTTGTATACGGTACCCGTAATTGAAATCTTGAGATTTTTACGACAACCGAGAGTCGCCGATGAGTCGAAGATGCACGAACGTGGATCAAGAATTATCAACCACGAGTTAAATGCGATAAAATCCCTAAAAGTTACCCGGTAGGTTAGGTCACGCTAAAATCGCGTTCGAGTATGTTACGATTTATTTTTTGGACATCGTCTCATCCTTTGAAGAATTTTCGGTGAGCCCGAAATTTTGGCTGAAAAATCAATCTCATCAAATTAAAATGGTGGAAATTCGGATGGGCAAAATTTAGGGACTTTTTGGCTACCAAAGTGGACTAGTTGGTCAAGAAAATGCATGGAATTCGTATGGGTTGAGTGAGTGTGATTTTTGGCCGTCAAATTGAAGCATTTTGTGGAGAATTGAGAAGAAATGGGTGCAAATTCGTAGGGCTGCTGCTATGGGAATTTTTGGCCTTCAATTTGGCTTTGTTTGGTGAAGATTTGTGAAGAATTTGGCTTGTGGAGGAAGCCTAGCCAGCAAGGGTAGAAGACTTTGTGCCCAAAGTGATCTTTGCATAGATATTTTGCATGCAAGCCCATTAGCTCAAGCCAAGACTTTCAAGCCTCTTGTCCCCCTACTCTCTCCCCTCTTCATGCTCTCCTTCCCTTTCATGCGTACACCCCCCAACAGAACCATTTTAGCTCCTTCTTCTGCACTTCATCTTCTTCATTTTTCATTCCCTCTTTATGTTGTTGCTGCCATCCCCTGCATGAAACAGCCAGCCGAACCGCTCGGTCCAGCAGAGCCACTCGACCACTCGCCTGCTCAATTCGCCATCCCTATCCGCGTCTCTGCCGTCCCTGAGCCCGCTAGTCCAGCTCGCCTGTTCATTGGTTTAGCCGCTCGACCAGCAGCTTCGACCGAACTGCCTGCAAGCTGTCGTCGTCTGCCTAACCCCATTCATCCCAACAGTGCCGCTCGCCACCAGCCCAAGCCGAACCACCTCAGCTCCTCAGTCTAGTTCAGTTCAGAGCCAATTCTTTTAGCTCCAAACCGTGAGCTGCAAGGCCTTTTTCAGCTCCTTCTGGCCCTCCTTTGGTGTCACTGTACGCCCGAGTCTTGGCCGCCGTTGCACCGCCATCGCCGTGGACTTGTTAGTTCCCTAAACCGGTGAGTTAGCATTCTAATCTTTGATTAGGGAGCTAATTACACTTAGGGGGATATTAGTTTAGGTTTAATTAGGTTTAAGGTTAAATTAGTTAGTCTAAGTATTTAGTTGGTTAATTTAGTTAGATAATTAAGTGGTTAGACAGATTAGTTAGTAGCCTAATTAGATTAAGGTGATTATCCTAGCTAGATTAGTTAATTAGTTCAATTAAGTGGTTAAATTAGCTTATGTAGATTAAAGGGTTTAATTTAAATAATTCACAATTTATTTAATTAATTATTTAATTAGCGTAAATTATACCGGGATAGCCGGTTGTTAGAATTTTATGCTGATCTTCGTAGTTACATTGGTTTGTGCAATTGAGTGCTGATTTATGCAATTGGGTACTTAGTGATGATTTTTAATTGTTATTTCAAAAATATGAATTTTTTGTATTTAATTAGAAAATATCGGGTGTTGTTTTTGACGCTAAAAATATTTTAAGTATTATATAAAATCGTGGAATTTTAAAATGGGAGAGTATCATGTTTTATGGTTCGATTTGACTATGTGACCACATATAATTATTTTACCGGGTGTTTTTAATATGAAGAAAATAGGTGAAGTACATTATTTGAAATTGAGGCATTTGAGTGCAAAGCACGTTGTCCTTGGCCGAGATTGGATGTGCGTGTGATCACTATTAGAACCCGTCACGATGCGTTTACACCGGGCAATGCTTGATTAAGTTACATCAATTGATGCCGGTCGTAGTGGAGGTTGGGTCGATACTCCTTCGAGAATGCCGTCTAGATGTAGACATTGTCGTGCCCGACAAAGTGGGACGACGCCTGATTATGCCGTATGACCATAGACTGTTGAGTTGGCTGTGGCCATTAGGTCGTAATTAATTGGGACACGCTTGAGTGATTGAAATAGCTGCGCCTAATTATGAGACCAAATTGTGTTGCACGGAATTGGACATGTCATAACGATTTGGCCTTATAATCGGGACTCCTATGATTGATTGATATATGATATGAGGTGTTCCAATTGATGGTTTACGCTTGCTACTTTCATATATGATATATGAGATGTGCTAACGTGCAGGGAGGTGCTGAGGTGAGGTAAGTCTTCTATGTTGCATGTTTAGGCTGCCTCTAGGTGAATTCTCATCCTAATCGGGGTTTAGGGTGTACCCCGTCGTGGTTTAAATATTTTCAGGTCCTTAGATGGAGGTATGTCATGTACGTCATGGGGTTACGAGGGAGGTAGACTTTTAGCACTCCTATTTCCCTATTCCCAGGACCAACCTGACCCGTGAGCTAGTCGAGTCCATCGTTTGGGTCGATGAGGGCCTACCCCACTTGGTACCTCATCGTTTCAAAATGTGGTACCTTAACAAGCTCGATGGGAGTCGGGATGTTCCTTTGGGTGGTTTTAACGGGCCTCTGGTCAGAATTGGGGAGTGGGAAATAGGGCACCCTATGGATATCGACATCCCTGATAGTGTCGTGGAGGACCCGGAGCCCGAGACTGGAGAGTCTATAGTTTAGGTGGCTCAGTAGCTCTATTTGATCTAGACTCCTGTATATAAACTGTAGGTTTGGCTTGACTATATATAAAGTGCGTTTTATGAAAAAGGCATTAGTATGTTCTATTATCCCATGTGTTTGTTTGTTGGTTGGGGATTTATTAGTTCGCTTCTGCATGTGCATAAATCGATTGGGTTAGTGACGCGTCCTGGGAATGTCGCATTTTAGTCGACTACTGAGGGATGTGTGCATGCCCGAGGTTCGGGGCGTGACATCCCCGCTCGAAGTAGTATCGGAGTTGGTCAATGTTTGGAGTGATAAGGTGTAATGGGTTATGGGATAGTTAATAGGAAGGACCTTTTTCTTATGCCGATGCATGTGATTGATTAGCTGATTAGTAAATTGTTTATGTGGTCGCTCATTTTTCTAATTATGAGTTGGAATTGGAAAGTAGGTTCATAAAGAGTTTGCGGTATGAGTGATCAAGAGCAGATGACTCATAGGAAGAGGACAGTCGATTCTGTCACTTGGGGTAGGACACTAACTAGGGTTGGTACTCGAGGAAGAGCGCCAGCTCAGGCCAGCGCGAGTGTTAGAGTGCCGCCGTAGGCTGATACTGGTGTAACAGCACCTGGCAATCCTAGAATTGATGAGATCGTGTAGGCGCTTGAGACCTTGGGGAATTTGGTGGGTCAGTAGGCCTAGAATCAAGCTACCGCCGCCACCACCGCCACCGCCGCCATCGCCGCCACTGCTGCCGCCAATGCCATTACCACTGCCACAGTTGCACCTACTGGAGTCCAACCCGGGAATGTGATTAGGGAGAGACTGATGCATAAGCTAGTTGAGCAATTTCTGAAGCTGAACCCGCCGAGGTTCACAGGAGCAGGCAATCTTGAGGCTGCAACCCTCTGGATCCAAGAGTTAGAGAAGGCCTTTGCATTGCTGAGGTGCACGGAGGAAGATAAGGTAGTCTTTGTAGTCTACCAGTTACAGGGAAATGCGAGCACCTAGTGGAGGCCCACCAAAGGAAGAGTGTTCCCTGAAGGTGTAGTTTCGGAGTGGAATGCCTTCGTAGAAGTTTTCAATGGCAAGTATTTCTCTGACTGTGCCAGGTGACAGAAGATGGCAATATTCCAACGCCTTCACCAAGGTCTGATGTCTGTAAACTAGTACGAGGCGAAATTTGCCGAGCTGTTGCAGTACGCTCCCAAACTGATCGAGATCCCGTAGACAGAGCAAGGAGATTCAAGGATGGATTAAGACCGGAGCTAAAAGATCCGCTAGTACCGTTTAATCTGAAGGACTACAATGATTTGTATGAGCGGACCCAGCTTATAGAAAGAAATTTGAATGAACGAGCCGCCGCATCTGGGTCGCGGTTTAAGTCTAATGGAGATGGCAATCGGTTTGGGAAGAAGCCGATGACTGGTGGGAAGTATCCTTATAGCATCCTAAAATTTCATAACAATCCTTATATACACTGCAACCCCTGAAAAGGTATCGAAAACACCAACGGACTATATTGTAGCCATTAGACCGACGGATTCCAATTAAACAAGGCCAAACATTGGATGGACTATCATTTTGACTTGGAAATGTATCCTATATCTAAGTGTGATCAAGGATTTTACTAAATGATATATCGATAAGGAATTTTCTGTTCTTGGCCGTGTACTCTATAAGTTGGATTTTCATCGATTTATGTTGCAATATGGTAATGGCCATGTGAATATTTATAACTATGTATTTATATAAGTGGGGATTTGATATAGCTAGTATAAGTACCTAGAGGGGGGTGAATAGGTATATAAAAGATTTTTCTCGATAATTGCACAATACTAGACAGTTGATAGATTTGAGACAAACAATAATCAAAGTAAGACTGAGAGAAGGGAAGAGAAAATTGAACATGTGGTTTATAGTGGTTCGGCTTATTTCAAGCCTACGTCCACTCTTCTACACTGACAGCCTATTGGCTGGATTCCACTATGAACAAAGAGATGTTACAGCGTTGTTCTCCCTTGATTTCTCGGTGTAGATGATCTACCACACTCGCTCAAGGTATCACTAAGTATAGACACTCTTTGTGTATACAATTTCGCTCAAAGTGTATCGACTAATAATCAAGGTGCTTCAGACTCTGGAATTTCTCTATTGATCATGCACTAAAACAACTGGAACGTCTTCCTTTTATACTCCTTTATGCCATCATACCCGCTGGCACTTACCAAAGGAATTCCTCCAATCTACCTGTTGGATGGAATCAATCAAGAAGATCATTCGAGCTATTAAAGGAACCTGACGATAGCCCATCAATCATGTTCGCCCATACAATCAGGATCTTGGTTTCCAAGAATAGAACCTTCCAAGAATATTTCGTCGACCATCGGATCTTCAAACGATCTTGATTACGAATAAAAGAATCCGTTATATTTATCCAGCCAAGAGATCTTCTCCAGAGGATAGGACTAAATCCTTAACCAAATACTTTGGCTCTGGATTGCCTTCGTCACTGGATTAGAAAAACTTTCAATGATAATAGTCTTGAGTCTTGAGTCTTAAGTGCTGAGTCTGGTAATCTGAAAGTCTTCAGACTCTAAACAGAAGGTCAGCTTCAAAATATTTTGGAAAGATTTCTCCAACAATCTCTCCCTTTTTGATGGTGACAAAACTTTTCTGTAGATTTGAACAACTTTGACCTGCAAAACATTACTCAAGCAATATGGCTATCTCATAAAAATTAATAAATTAACATCAACCAGACTCTGCATCCACAGAAAATCGGTTAGTCTTTCATGAGTAAGACCATACAACAACACTTGATATAAATACAAACAGTCAAGCATCAAAATCCACACCCAAGTCATACTCAAAAATAAACATTCAAACACACAAAAGAAATTTAAAGTCAAAGTTTAAAGAGTTCAAATTGCAATTCTCCCCATTTTTGTCATCATTAAAAAGGTGAGAAAAGAGTCAAGTCTGCTTGGGAATGCGCACAATCTGGAAATCTCCCATAGACTGTACAATGCCTTCCAGCCTCTTCAAGTCTTCCCGTAGATGAGCCACCTCTTCTCCTTTGGCATTGGCTTGAATTTGAAGAGCAAGGTCTTTCATTTTATCCACCAAGGTCACAAAAGATGCTTGTCCAGCATTCTTCAGGACTTGACGTTCACAGTCTAGAGCATAGATTTGACCCTGCATTTCCAGAAGAACATCAAGGATACGACGAAAATCTACTGTATTGTCCGTCTGTGTGCTAGCATTTGCTTTCTCAGATGGAGTGAAGGCAAACGATGGAACTTCGGTGTAATCGAGCAAATTTGGTGTTGACGTATCATGTCCTTCCTCAGGCATTTGAGAAGCCTAAAAATCTTCTGGATTTGCTGGTGAGCGACTCACACCTTCACTATTGACAGCATGTGGTGTAGTCTTTCCTTGCTCGCCATCTCCCCCTGTCTCTAGGACCTCAATTGGGGAAGAGTGATGGTCATGCTCTTCAGCGTCTTAATTCCCTTTCTCTCCGGCTTCATCTGCAGACTTTTCTTTCACTACTTCTCCTTCTTCTTCAGCTTCTTTCTCTTTGTCTTCTTTCTCTTTCTCTTGTTGCTCCTCTGCTTCTCTGTTCTTTGCTTGTCCCTCTTCTTCTCTCTGTTCTTTTTCCTCTGCTTCTTTTCCTTTCTTCTGTCGTTCTGTTGATTCAGGTACAGAACGTCTGGTCCTTTTCAATGCAGAGATAGTGAGATCTTCCTCTTCATCTTCATCCTCCAAGATAAGAGTTCTTTTCTTTTTGGATGGAGCACCCATGGGCTCCTTCCCTTTTCTCTTTGATGCAGAAGATACTGGAGTCTTCACTTTGAACTTCTCCATTGCCTTATTAAGCTCTTTCAGACACATTTTTGTCAGCATTTTCAAACCCACCACCATTTTGTCACATGGTTAAACACAAAGAGTATGTGGAGGTTCAATGTTCAAGTGTCTAAAGATCTTAGTCACAAGACCTGGGTAAGGCAATTGGCCCTTGTCCTTCACCATTGCTATGTACATGTTAAAGAGAATAGTGTGAGGGAGAGAGAACTTCTTCCTTGAATTGATCGCGTACATCAATTTTGCCTCAGAGTTAGACACGTCAGTCTTGGATGTAGACTTTGGCCTGATACAGTTGATCACAATTTTGTGAAGCAAGATGTTGATGGCATGCATTCTTGTGTAGGTAATTCTTCCCTCTGTATCCCTGTCTTTGACAAGCTCCAATGTGGCACGAGCAATCGAAACTTTGATCGGTTGATAGCGTCCTCTTTCAACTCCAATTATATTTGCCAACATGTCCACATCTACCACATAGTCTTGGTCTCAAACACTGAAGGATATTTTATTCGCATCTAAAAAGCTAAGATTCGAATAGAAGTATGCTGTCAATTGCGCATAACCGTCTGTGGTATCGGAGCAGAATTGCTCAAGTTGAAGCAGATTGAACTTCTCCCTTAAGTTCATATTAATGGCATCCAAGAAATCGAAATCAACACTCCTAGGGTTTATCACTCCTCGTTTCAACAGTCTGAAGAACAGATTCTCCTGTTCCTTCGATTTAAACAAATCCATCCTTTTTCCCTTCACCTTTGCAGCAACACCCATTCTAGGTTGAAATTCACTGAACATTTTATCATCATCGTTCCCATCAGTCGGATTCAGTCCCGATACATGAGGGTCACTTGGAATGTTCGCAAGTGCTTCCTCAGCCTTTCCTTTAGGAGCAATTCCCAAATCCTCCATTCGTCGCAAAAAGATATACTCATTCCCATAATTCTTATCTTTAAGGAAATCATCTACGTAGTTCAGCGGAGTCCCAATGCTCTTCATCGCACAATAGAGCTTATAAATAAAAGAGGGTTTTTGGACTCTTACAGGGTCTGCGTCCTCGATTATTTCTTCCTCCGATTGTTGACCCGCACCTTATGGGGGTAGATGGTGAAGAGTGACGTGGTGGAGAGTGAATCGGGCTCTGTTGCTGACTCGGTAAATCTTCCTCTTCGGTGAGATCGAAATGGGTAGGCCCCTCCCTCATTCTCTATGGTCCCCTATTCACGATTCTTGAAGACTTTCTCGAAGAAGACATCCTTCCTTGTCATTGAAAGATTTCTTTACTCGCTTTCCCAAGAAAAGATGACAACTTTCTCGAAGATGAACACGAAGTAGAGACAGGATTGGGAGGAGAATGCCTTTTTTTAGGGTTTTGAAGTTTAAGCGAGGAAAACTGTATATATATAACTCAGTTTAAAAAGGAAAAAACCAATCGGCACAAAGGAAAGTGAACAGACGCTTCTTTTTAAAATCGATAACTTCCAAATAGAAGTTAATCTTTTTGAAAAGACAAGATTCCGTTTTTCACGGAAATTATAAATTAACTGAACTAATGATCGTACCTTTTCGAGATTGAATATAATAACAACTTACAGTCTATAGCCATGAATGTCTGAGTCTGAGGGTTGGAGAGTCTCTAGACTTTGACTTCCTCAAGTTTCAAAATGTTGAGTCTGGAACGGATAAAATCGAATTGATTTTTCTCCAAAGGCTTTGTGAATATATCCGCTAGTTGATTTTTTGAATCAACAAATTGAATCGAGATTTCTCCATTTTGAACATGATCTCTAATGAGATGATGTCGAATCTCTATATACTTTGCTCTTGAGTGAAGGATTGGATTTTTAGTGAGATTGATTGCGCTGGTGTTGTCACATCTAATCTCTGTGCATGAGTCTTCAATTCCAAAATCTTGTAGCTGTTGTTTTATCCATAGAATTTGCGAACAGAAACTTCTAAGAGCCACAGTGCTTTGTTTCCTTGAAAACCAAGACACTGTCCTGCTTCCAAGCAATTGGCAAGTTCCCGAAGTGCTCTTTCTATCAAGTCTGCAACCGGCCAGATCTGCGTCTGAATATCCCAGAAGATTAAAGTCTCCCTTCTTAGGATACCAAAGACCGATGCTTGAAGATGAAGCAACGTATTTAATAATACGTTTCGCAGCACTGATATGGGATTATCTAGGATCTGATTGAAACCTAGCACATATGCAAACACTCAACAAAATATCAAGTTTAGAAGCAGTAAGATAAAGAAGTGAACCAATGATGCTCCTGTACAGCTTTTGATCAACTTTTTCCCTTCTTCATCTTTGTCTATCTTCAAAGAACTTGATATCGGTGTGTCGGTCTTTTTGCACTTTTCCAGTCCAAACCTTTTGACAAGATCATTAGCATATTTTTCTTGATAAATAAAAGTTCCTTCCTTCAATTGTTTTACTTGAAGACCAAGAAAGAATGTTAACTCTCCCATCATACTCATTTCAAACTCATCCTGCATAGACTTAGAAAATTTCTTGCACAGACTTTCATTAGTGGATCCAAAAATGATATCATCCACATATATTTGAATAAGTAAAAAGCTTTTTTTTTTCCTTTTTGATAAATAAAGTAGTATCTACTTTACCTTTGACAAAACCATTCTGTATTAAGAACTTACTTAGTCTGTCGTACCAAGCTCGAGGTGCTTGCTTTAAACCATACAAGGCTTTTTTCAGTCTGAAGACTGAGTCTAGCTTCTTTGGGTCTTCAAACCCTGGTGGTTGTTCCACATAAACTTCCTCTTGGATAAATCCATTTAGGAAGGCACTTTTGACATCCATTTGGAATAACCCGAAATTTTTATAACAAGCAAACGCAAGTAATAGTCGAATAGCTTATAACCTTGCTGCTGGTGCGTAAGTCTCATCATAGTCTATTCCTTCTTCTTGCGTATATCCCTTGGCCACGAGTCTTGCTTTGTTCCGTACGACTTTTCCTTTCTCATTCATCTTGTTCCTGAACACCCATTTAGCTCCAATAACAGTTTTACCTTTTGGTTTAGATGTCAATTCCCAGACATCATTAATGTTGAACTGTCTGAGCTCTTCTTGCATAGCTTCAATCCAGCTTTCATTAGATAAAGCTTCTTCTATGCTCTTTGGTTCAATTTCAGAAATGAGAGCCACAGCATTAGATTCTTCACGCCTTTTGGATCTGGTGCGAATTCCTTCATTAATTTCGCCAATAATGAGATCTTTGGGATGACTGGACTTATGTTTCCAGTTACTGGTTAATTTGTCTGGTTGATGATCTCTTTCTTTATTTGAATCTTCACGAACAGCTTGATGCTGGTCTTCCAGAGTCTAAGATGCTTCTTGAGTTGTAAGCTTTGGAGGGTCTGGAGCAGGTTCAGACTCTTCATGATGAGTCTGTCTGGATTCATCTTGTATAGAGTCTTGAAATTTGACATTCATTGACTCCTCCACAGACTGGCTCTTCTTGTTATAGACTCTGTAGGCTTTGCTTGATGTAGAATATCCAAGGAAGATGCCTTCATCTGATCTTTCTTCAAACTTACCAACTTGATCTTTTGCATTTTTCAATATAAAACATTTGCAACCGAACACATGAAAGTAAGAAACAATAGGCTTCTTACCTTTGAATAACTCATAAGGGGTTTTATCTAGAATAGGTCTTAAGAAGACTTTATTGATGATATAGCACGCTGTTGAAACAGCTTCAGCCCAAAATCGTGAAGAAATCTTACTTTCAATTAAAAGAGTTCTAGCCATTTCTTGAAGAGATCTATTCTTTCTTTCCACAACTCCATTTTGCTGAGGAGTATATGGAGAGGAGAACACATGTTTAAAGCCAGATTCATCACAAAATTTTGTAAAATCTTGATTTTCAAATTCACCTCCATGATCTGTTCTTATACTTGAGATAACACATCCCTTTTCATTTTGAACCTTTTTAGCAAATTTTTCAAAATACGAGAAGGTTTCGGACTTACTTGCAAGGAAATATACCCAAGTAAAGCGGGAGTAATCATCCACAATTACTAGACAATATTTCTTACCTCCTATACTCTGGGTTCTGGTTGGTCCGAAGAGATCTATATGCAGCAACTGTAGTACATGATTAGTAGAGACATGATTTATTGGCTTAAATGAATTTCTTACCTGCTTTCCTAGAATACATGGAGTGCATGGATTAGACTTTTGGTATGGTAATTTGGGTAGACCTCGAACAAGCTGCTTTGATGAGATTTTGGCTAATTGCTTCATGTTGACATGACCAAGCTTTCTGTGCCATAAGCTTGCTTCGTCTTGAATTGAGATTAGGCATTGCAATTCATTTGGTTTCACATCCAGAAGATAAATATTTCCATGTCTTCGAGACCTATGAAAGACTGAGTAGAGTCTTTACTGATTCCAGAACATGTTCCTTCTTGAAAGAAGATCTTAAAACTAGTATCACACAATTGGCTAATGCTGAGAAGATTGTAATTGAGTCATTCCACTAAGGAAACATTACTTATTGTGAGATTTCCAATTTTCACAGTTCCAAATCCCACAATACTTCCTTTGCTGTTTCCTTCAAATGAAACTTTTCCACCATTTACTTGAACAAGCTTTATGAAGCAATTTGAGTCTCCTGTCATGTGTCTTGAGCATCCACTGTCAAGATACCACATTACCTTTTTCTTGACGGAGACCTGCATTTAAAAGAGAATCTCGAGCTTTCTTTGGTACCCAAATTTTCTTGGGTCCTTTAGTGTTAGTAAGATAAACAGCATTAGCCCATACTTTCTTAACAGGTTTCCAAACCATAGGACACTCTTTTTCAAAGTAATCCGGACTGTTGCACTTTGAACACCTGAGAGCATTTCGTCCTACAAAAACTTTCTTGAAATGATTTTTGTAAGCCTCTCTCAAGGGTCTTTCCTTAATTCTTTCTTTTACTTTAGGAAAATCAATCAAGGGAATTGTTTCTATTGTCATACCTAGACCGAACTTATTGAAGTAAGGTCTTTGAGCTGAAAGAATTTTTTCAAGTTTTTCGGACCCTATTGAAAATTTCTTTGAAATATTTGATAAGTCAGTTTTTAAAAGGGCATTTTCTTTCAAAAGATTATCTTCATTTTCTTTAAGAGTGAAAACATTCAAGTCTAAACTTTTAACTCTTTCTTCTAAAACATTTTCTTTTTGTTTTAGAGCTGAGTTTTCCTTTTTAAGTTTGGAAATTCTTTTGAGAGAAGTCTTAAGACTAAACACAGTTCATCAATGTATTAAGAAACTTTGACAGGAATTTTAAAATTACTTGCCTCAAATTTACTGTATGAGTCTGATCCAAAATCTGAGTCTGAGTCTTATTATGCCATCAGACATAGGTTGGCATATTCATTATCACTTTCTTTACACTCTGTATCACTCCAGGTTTTGGCTTTGAGAGCTTTTCGAAACTTTTCAGCTTTTCCTTTCTTCTTCTTTAGAAGAGGACAGTTGGGTCTGATGTGTCCCTTTTTCTTACATTCAAAGCAAACTACATCTTTGTTCGGTTCCTCATCATCAACAAACTTGGTCTGCTGTCTTTGAAAACTTTGTTTCTTTGAGTTGAACCTTCTTCCTTTTCTATTCAGTTTTCTGAATCTTCTTATCATGAGAGCAAGCTCCTCATCGTCCATATCATCTTCAGAATCTGTATCATCAGAATCATCATTTAATTTTAATGCAATGGATTTCTTACCTTTTGGATCTTCGTCTTCATTAATTCGTTCCACTTCATAAGACTGAAGAGTTCCAATCAGCTCGTCGACAGATAGTGGCATAATTCTTTGCGTCTCTCTTATTGAAGTCTTTATGTGATTCCAATCCTTGGAGAGTCCACGCAGTAACTTGTTTACCTTCATGGGATCAGAAATTGTTTGTCCTTGATTCTCAAGACCATTGACAATATCTGTAAAACAGCTAAACATGTCAGTTATAGATTCTCCTGGTTTCATTTTGAAGGCTTCATATTGACCGAGGAGAATGTTAATTCTGGTTTCCTTCACTCGATCTGTTCCTTCATAGGTGATATGTAATCTGTCCCAAACTTCTTTTGCTATAACACAAGAAGATATTCTGTTATATTCAGTTGGTGACAAAGCATAATATAAAGAGTAAATTGCTTTTGCATCGAGTGCTTGTCTCTTGATTATCTCTTCCTAAGTCATTCCGCTGGTCTCAACAGTTTCTTTCCCTCTTTCAGAGACTGATGCAGCTGTAAGAGTAATTCCTTTTTCTACAACGTCCCATTCCAAATGATCCTTTGATCGAAGGAAAGCTTTCATCTTGTTCTTCCAGATGTTGTAATCCTTTCCATCAAAGTAGGGTGGTCTGGTATTGCTTTGCCCTTCCACCAGCCCTGGTGCTAGCATACTAGCCATGGATCTTTTACTCTGAAGTAAAACACTTCAAATAAAGTGAGTACACGTGCTCTGATACCAATTGATATAGCTAGTATAAGTACCTAGAGGGGGATGAATAGGTATATAAAAGATTTTTCTCAATAATTGCACAATACTAGACAGTTGATAGATGTGAGACAAACAATAATCAAAGTAAGACTAAGAGAAGAGAAGAGAAAATTGAACACGCGGTTTATAGTGGTTTGGCTTATTTCAAGCCTACGTCCACTCTTTTGCACTGACAGCCTATTGGCTGGATTCCACTATGAACAAAGAGATGTTACAGTGTTGTTCTCCCTTGATTTCTCGGTGTAGATGATCTACCACACTCGCTCAAGGTATCACTAAGTATAGACACTCTTTGTGTATATAATTTCGCTCAAAGTGTATCGACTAATAATCAAGGTACTTCAAACTCTAGAATTTCTCTATCGATCATGCACTAAAGCAACTAGAACGTCTTCCTTTTATACTCCTTTATGCCATCATACCCGTTGGCACTTACCAAAGGAATTCCTCCAATCTATTCATTGGACGGAATCAATCAAGAAGATCATTCGAGCTATTAAAGAAACCTGACGATAGCCCATCAATCCTGTTCGCCCATATAATCAGGATCTTGGTTTCCAAGAATATAACCTTCCAAGAATATTTCGTCGACCATCGAATCTTCAAACGATCTTGATTACGAATAAAAGAATCCGTTATATTTATCCAGCCAAGAGATCTTCTCCAGAGGATAGGACTAAATCCTTAACCAAATACTTCGGCTCTGGATTGCCTTCGTCACTGGATTAGAAAAACTGTCAATGATAATAGTCTTGAGTCTTGAGTGCTGAGTCTGGTAATATGAAAGTCTTTAGACTCTAAACAGAAGGTCTGCAATTATCCAGACTAGACTGATAGAAACGTTTTGTCAGCTTTAAAATATTTTGGAAAGATTTCTCCAATACGATTAAGGTGGATTACTGGGAGCAATTATGAGTTGATCAATTAAGGCCTAGAGCGGCCCAAAGAAGCCCATAACCCCCACCATTCGGCCTACCAAGGCCCGGCCCAAGAAGTCCACAAGGCCGTCGACTGAAGGAGGGAGAGGAATCGGATGGAGCAGCCCCACACCCCCTCTCCATTTGTCCTCTTGATGAAGCCACATGTCTATTCCTTTGAGCCAAGTGTCCTTGCATGCACAACCTAATGATTGCTAGCCTTGAAGCAACCGAAGGAAGAGAGAGAGAGAGGGGCGGATTGAGCAAGGCACCGAGAGAGAGAGAGAGAGAGAGAGAGAGTGAGACCAAGAGGATAGTTCGAGCGAGAGAGAGGAAGGTGAGTGTGAGCTGCGAAGGAGAAGAGGAAGACCGTCGACGCCGCCTAGCCTCGCCGTTGTACTTGCTGTGATTTTTATTGGATTTAAGGCAAGGAGAGTCCATTGATCTACACTTTGCTTGCTATGGTTGTGTGTGAAGTATGGTGAATTTTGGATGTGTTGGAGGTTAGAATTTTCGAAGTTATGGGAGTAGTGCCTTAGCCTAGTAATCTGTTTTCTGGAACCGACCTTTGGTGATATCGCGAGCTGCATGCAATTTTCTAGTTGGAATCTCACTTCGTGTCCATGATGAAATTTTTAGATGACATCTTGAGGAGTGACATACTAAAATTTGAGATAAAACGGACAAGTATTGGTTGGTGAAATGATTTTTCTTTGAAGAAACTAGATCTGGAAACTGTTATGTTGACCTTTGGTGATTTCGTGAGCTGTAAGGCAATTTTCTAGCTAGAATCTCACTTCATGTTCTTGATGAAAATTGTAGAGGACTTCTTGAATATTAACATATCAAAATTTGAGGGGAAACGGATAAGTATTTATTTGTGAAACCATTTTTCTTCAAAGATACTATATCTGGAAACTGTTATGTTGATTCCTTGCGATTCTGTGAATTTTGTGAAATTATCCAGTCCGAATTTGATCTTGTGTCCTTGATAAGAGTTGTAGACGACATCTTGAGGAGAAACATATTGAAATTTGAGAATAAACAGACCAGTATTGGTCGGGAAAATGATTTTTCTTTGAAAGGGTTAAATTTGGAGATTGAGCCAAGGGTTAGGGTGAGTTGTAATAATCATATCTTTTAATCCATAATGAATTAGAATTCAATTTCTTTATGGGACATTTAGGTCTCAAATATAACACATTAAAATCTCAGAATTTTCGGAGTTCATTTAAGGACTTAATCGAAATTATTTCCGAAACTGTGCAAAAGTGGTGTTGGAATTTCTTTTGTTGTGATGTATGGACCTATGTGATTGACATGAAACTTTCTTGACATGGTGTTCTTCATGAAACCTCTTTCTCTAGGTCTTGTTTACATCATATTAAATTTTCAGAATTTATTAATATCATTTACTAATTTTTCCAGAATTTTAATTAAAGGAATGCATTCTATTTTATTCAAAAATTGTCTTAGTTTTAGGAACAAATAAATTACTCTATGGGATGTGGTATTCTGAGTTGCTATCTATGTAGCATGCGTGGTGACAATTATGCATTTCACATGACATTAAAAATTGATGAAAGTTTGTAAAATTAAATGAAATTTTGGCACTATTGCATCAAATGGCATTTTTTTTGCAAAGTGAGATATATTCATGTGTAATGATAATTATGATACCGTCAGACGGCTAAGTCGACGATACCCGGAGGTGTGTGCCGGATGTCATCGGGAGTTTCGAGATGCCCGAAGGTGTGTGCAAGATGCCCGGACGTGTGTGCCGGATGTCCTTGGAAGTTTCGAGATGCCTGGAGGTGTGTGTCGGATGCTCGTAGGTGTGTGCCGAAGGTTCCTTGCGATGCCAGGTTGGGTGCGTGAGATATGAGGGATGCAAACACTGGTCCCTGTAAGAACAATGAGATCCTTTTGAAAAATCAATATGGAAATTGAATCATGTGCATGTGTGTACATGGCCTGGTGTATAAATTGTCTTTGAACTTGAATTGGTATTGCATGATTTTTGGAAGTGTGATCACCAAGGCATTGAATGGATCTCATGGAGATGTATGCATGACTGCATGGAGATATATGCATGACTGCATGGTCATGTATGCTTGAGTGCATGAATGATATGTGCTTTGCTTGTGATACCTTGGTTGTCTTGCTTGCTGCATTATGTAGTTTGATGGATCTTTACTATTGAGTGGTTGTACTCACCAATTTTGGGGACTAACATTTCAGATTGAGAGATGCCTCTGCTACCCGTTACATGAGGCACTTTTTACGGCGTCCTGGTAGATATTGAGTGCTCATGCTCGGAGCACATCTGTGTTAGTGTTCGGGGTCTGGTATTCGTCCGCGTACGAGTCCTAGGTCATGTATGATGTGGGTCTACTTGGAGGCCCCGTGGTACAGGAGTTCCTGTCTGTGCACGTTCACCGTGACGAGATTATGATGGGGATGCTACCGCCGCCGCTAGCTGATGGACTGGGTTGGGTGTGATTGATCATGCATGATGGGTAGCTGAGGGAGTTTTTTTTTTTTTGGGACTGCCGACACTATCTGATGGACTAAAGCTTATGACTGTTGTGGAGTTGGACGCTTTTGGTTATAGCCAAGTTTCAGAAAAGCCTTGACCTTTTGTTGTACCAACTCATGTTGTCCATCAAATGATGTAAATAAAAGTGCTCGGTTTATCTTATGAAAATATTTAGTTGGTGTGCATTGCGTTATTTTATTATGTATGGGTTAGGGAGATATCGAATATGCTTCCGCCATATGAATTGTGCTGGGACCGTTTTAAATAATGCAAACCCCTAGGACTTTTGGATCCTCTATAATTCAATGGTATTAGAGTGACATGTTGGTAGGACTATTGAAGGGTTAGAGCACTGTGGCGACCCTAACGGATCGGGGGCTGTGTCGAGGGGGTGCCATAATCCTATTCCATCCAACAGGAAGGGTGGGATAGGAAAGTCAGCGCCAAACCAAAATGGAGTGTGTTGTTTCTGCAAAAGACGACATGGATCAGTCCCGTGCTATTTTAGGACGGGTGTTTGTTATGGATGTGGCCAGCAAGGTCACCAAGTCAATAATTGTCCCCGCAGGCCGATGGGATCATAGCTGCTGCTACCGCTGATGGGATAGAATAGAGGGTATGCACTGCAGAATGCACCACAGGGTGGTTTGAATTGGCCTCCAGCATAGGGAAGGGTGTATGCTGTCACCCGACGCAATGCAGAGGACTCACCCAATGTGGTCACAGGTACGGTCTCGCTGAACGACCATGCTGCTTATACTTTAGTTGACCCTGGAGCTATGCATTCATTTATTGCTGAGCTATACATTAAGTTGGTAGGGTTGAGTCCTGAATCATTGGGGTCGGTCATTAGTATATCTACACCATTAAAGGATAAGGTGTTGTCTGCAGTAGGTTGTCCTAGTTGCAAGTTGGTTATTGGTGAGCGAGAGGAAAGAATAGATTTGATTGTCTTAGTCATGTATGATTTTGATGAGATAATTGGCATGAATTGGCTCACCAAGCAATGAGCTACTGTAAATTGTTATCGTAAAGCGATCTAGTTTAACCCGTTAGCGGGTGAAAGTTTCGAGTTTATTGGAAGTCGAGAAGGACCCTCGATTACCTTAGTCTCGTCGCTTGAGGCGACCCGTTTGTTAGACGGGGGTTGCTAAGGTTACTTGGCGACTGTCGTGAACACGACAGTTGAGGAGTCGAAGATGGAGGACATTGCAGTAGTACAGAAGTTTGCTGATGTGTTTCCGAAGGAATTACTTGGTCTACCCCTAGAAAGGGAGATCGAGTTTGTGATTGAGTTGGCCCCTGGGACAGAGCCAATCACTAAGGCTCCTTACCGTATGGCGTTGTCAGAATTGAAAGAACTAAAGGTGCAGATGTAGGAGTTATTGGATAAGGGATTCATACGTCCTAGTACATCACCTTGGGGAGCACCGGTCCTGTTCATGAAGAAGAAAGATGGTTCGTTGCATTTTTGCATCGACTATCGGCAACTCAACCAGGTGACGATCAAGAACAAGTACTCGCTACCAAGGATCGACGACCTGTTTGACCAGTTGTAAGGAGCGTCGATATTTTCCAAGATCAACTTGAGGACAGGTTACCATCAGCTGAGGATCATAAAGGAAGACATATCGAAGACAACGTTAAGAAAGGAGCAAGTGCTGCATACCAAGATAGTTCCCTTGGTCAAAGTAGTCTAGCAACACCATGGAACAGAAGGAGCAACCAGGGAAAGTGAAGAATTGATGAGACGACAATACCCCCACCTTTTTGAAGAAGAATTGTAATGGTTTAAATTTCGAGGACGAAATTTTTATAAGAGGGGAAGAGTTGTGACATCCTGAATTTTCGACCTTATTTCGATTAAATAAAATGGGATTTTCATCAACACGCCTATGGTCTATTTTCTCTGAGCTGATCACTCACGAGATAACTAATCTATCTGATGAAGTTGTTAAGGGATATAAACACGACAGACTTGAGAATTCGATCAGAAATCGATTGCTCGATCGTGCTAATTGGCAAGGGTCAATACGGCACTGTTATAATCGATTAGAAATTGGAGATAGGTCGATTCGATAGAACCGCATAATTCAATTGTGGGTGATTCTACCTAATTGCAAAATTCGCATCGAGCGGCACTAAACCGATTTTTCTGTCGATTCTATACCCGATACTCGTAATTGAAATCTTGAGATTCTTATGACAACCGAGAGTTACCGAGGAGTCGAAGATGCACAAATGTGGATCGAAAATTATCATCCATGGGGGAAATGCAATAAAATCCCTAAAAACTATCTAGTAGGTTAGGTCACGCTAAAATCGCATTCGATCGAAATTAACCACGAAGTTGAACTCGATTTTAGGAATCGAAAGTTCGAGCGTGTCATGATTTATTTTTAGGACATCGTCTCATCCTTTGAAGAATTTTCAGTGAGCCTGGAATTTTGGCGGAAAAATCAATATCGGCAAATTAAAATGGTGGAAATTTGGATGGGTAAAATTTAGGGACTTTTTGGCTATCAAAGTGGACTAGTTGGTCAAGGAAATGTATGGAATTCGTATTGGCTGAGTGGGTGTGATTTGTTGCCATCCAATCGAAGTATTCTGCGGAGAATTGAGAAGAAATGAGTGCAAATTCGTAGGGCTACTGCTATGGGCATTTTTGGCCTTCAATTTGGCTTTGTTTGGTGAAGATTTATAAAGAATTTGGTTTGTAGAGGAAGCCTAGCCAGCAAGGGTAGAAGACTTTGTGCCTAAAGTGATCATTGCATAGATATTTTGCATGCAAGCCCATTGGTTCAAGCCAAGACTTTCAAGCCCCTTATCCCCCTCTTGTTCCCCTTCTCTCTCCCCTCTTCATGCTCTCTTTCCCCTTCATGCATACACCACCCCAGTAGAACCACTTCAGCTCATTCTTCCCTTTTTGTGCTGTTACTGTCATCCCCTGCACCAAATAGTAAGCCAAGCCGCCTAGTCCAACAGAGCCGCTCGACCGCCCGCCTGCTCGATTCGCCATCCCCGTTCGCGTCTTTGCCGTCCCTGAGCCTATTGGTCCAACTCGCCCGTTCACTGGTTCGGCCGCTTGACCAGCAGCTTCGACAGAACCGCCTGTAAGCCACCGTTGTCCATCTGGCCCCGTTTGTCCCAATGGTGCCGCGCACCACTAGTCCAAGCCGAACCACCTCGGCCCCTCAGTCTAGTTTAGTCCAGAGCTGGTTCTTCCAGCACCAAGCCATAAGCTGCAAGGCCTTTTTCAGCCCCTTTTGGCCCTCCTTTGGTGTCGCTGTAGGCCTGAGTCATGGCTGCTGTCACGCTGCCATTGCCATGGACTGGTTAGTTTGCTAAACCGGTGAGTTAGCATTCTAATCTTTGATTAGGGAGCTAATTACACTTAGGGGGAGATTAGTTTAGGTTTAATTAGGTTTAAGGTTAAATTAGTTAGTCTAAGTATTTAGTTGGTTAATTTAGTTAGATAATTAAGTGGTTAGATAGATTAGTTAGTAGCCTAATTAGATTAAGGTGATTATCCTAGCTAGATTAGTTAATTAGTTCAATTAGGTGGTTAGATTAGCTTATATAGATTAATTAAGGGTTTAATTTAAATAATTCACAATTTATTTAATTAATTATTTAATTAGTGTAAATTATATCGGGATAGTCGGTTGTCAGAATTTTATGCTGATCGTCGTGGTTGCATTGGTTTGTGCAATTGAGTGTTGATTTATGCAATTGGGTGTTTGGTGATGATTTTTAATTATTATTTCAAAAATATGAACTTTTGGTATTTAATTAGAAAAATACCGGGTGTCGGTTTTTTATGTCGAAAATATTTTAAGTATTATATAAAATCGTGGAATTTTAAAATGGGAGAGTATCACGTTTTATGGTTCGATTTAACTGTGTGACCATACACAATTATTTTACCGGGTGTTTTTAATATGAAGAAAATAGGCCAAGTACAATATTTGAAATTAAGGCATTTGAGTGCAAAGCATGATGTGTGTGTGATCGCTATCGGAACCTGTCACGATGCGTTTACGTTGGGTGATACCTGATAAGTTCAGATGTCTAACGTTAACGGATGTCGGTCGTAGTGGAGGCTGGGTCAATGCTCTTACGGGAATGCTGTCTAGATATAGACGTTGCCATGCCCAACGAAGCGGGACGACGCCCGGTTATGCCGGATGACTGCTGATTGTTGAGTTGGTCATGGCCGTTGGGTCATAATTAATTGGGACACGCTTGAGTGATTAAAATAGTTGGCCTGATTATAGGACGAAATTTTGTGGCACGGAATGAGACGTGTCATAATGATTTGGCCTTATAATTGGGACCCTTGTGATTGATTGATATATGATAGGAGGTGTTCCAATTAATGGTTTACGCTTGCTGCATTTATATATGATATGAAATGTGCTAATGTGCAGAGAGGTGCTAAGGCTAGGTAAGTCCTCTATGTTGCATGTTTAGGCTGCCTCTAGGTGAATTATCATCCTAATCGGGTTTAGGATGTACACTTACTGAGAGTTTGTCTCACCCCGTCGTGGTTTAAATATTTCCAGGTCCTTAGATGGAGGTACATCATGCATGGCCTAGGGTTCTGAGGGAGGTAGACTTTTAACACTCCTATTTCCGTATTCCCAGGACCAACCTGACCCGCGACCTAGTCGAGTCCACCATTTGGATCGATGAGGGCCTACCCCACTTGGTACCTCATCGTTTCAAAACGTGGTACCTTAAGAAGCCCGATGGGAGTCGGGAGGGTCCTTTGGGTGGTTTTGACGGGCTTCTTGTTGGGACTGGGGATGGGAAATAGGGCACCCTATGGATATCAACATCCCTGATGGTGTCGTGGAGGACCTGGAGCTCGAAATTGGAGAGTCCGGAGTTTAGGTGGCTCAGTAGCTTTTTTTGATCTAGACTCATGTATATAAACCGTAGTTGTGGCTTGACTGTATATAAAGTGTGTTTTATGAAAAAGGCGTTAGTATGTTCTACTATCCCATGTGTATGTGTGTTGGTTGGGGATTTATTAGTTCGCTTCCGCATGTGCATAAATCAATTTGGTCGGCGATGCGTCCTGGGAACGTCGCATTTTAGTCGACCTCCGAGGGATGTGTGCGTGCCCGGGGTTCGGGGCATGACACAGGTACTTTTATTTTATTATCAAAAAAATAAATAAGGGAGGCTATAAAGTGGGGGAAGAAACAGTGGAAAGAGAGTGAAATAAATGTGGGGGTGAGGGTTAGGGTGGAGCCCGAGGCTTTTTTTTTTTTTTTTATCAGAAAAATAAATAAGAAAAGTTATAAAGTGATTTCGGATTAAAGTATTGAATGTTGAAAAATAATAAATTTTGGTCATTGTAGAAGATTATAGATTTATTTAAATAAGTTAATTCTAATTTCTTGTTAGTCATTACTTTCATCAATAATTTTTTTTAGAGTTAGAAATATGTCCCCAAACATAAATATGCAATAACTATGAATATGTCTTTCGAATTGCCTATGAATAGATTTATTAATATTATTAGCGTAAGTTCATTGTATGCGTTTTTATTATTTATTTAATTATGAATTTGAATCATATTAATTAAAAATAAAAATATTCATTTAATAAATAACGTGTTGGAACGTGTTAGAATTCCTTATTTTTTGAGGAATGATGTGTCGGCGTGTCGTATGATGTTACGTGTCACATGTTCGTGTCGGTGCTACATAACCGATGGTTGTGGTATTTTATCTCTTTAGCTTTGTTCTTATAAGTTCAACCACAAATTTCTTCTTCTTCTTTTTCATAGCTTTATAAACTTTCTCATTATGTGGTTTCCTCCTTTCTTTTTTGTTCCTCCCAACTTGCTTTGGGACATCTAGTGGAATAAATGGTGCTCTGGGAGGCTATGTTTCCTTGCCATCTATAACATGCACGGCATGATTATAAGTCTGCATGATTATCCCTTTGCCTATGAACTCTCTATATAGATTTCACTCTTATTGTTTCCGGCTTGTGATAATAGGTTTGTTCCTAGTGTCACAAACCGAATTCTCTAGTATTCTTGTGAGCTGAAGAATGGAGCTTGGTGGCATCAAGGAGAAGAGTGAGTGATGGAGAAGGAATGATACAACTGGTTGGTAGAAGTGGTATTAGGGCATTTGTGCAAAGAGTTCTAATATAGAATGATAATAACTTTGAGGAGCTTTGAATGGGGTATCGGCCTTCTATGCATAAATTGGTTGGAAGCTAATGCCGCTCTTTTCATGAGGCCACAGTAGAACAAACCCAGTTGTTATACTAAAGTTTTGTATATCTCGCTTGAGGGACTGGATGGCTAAGCTAAATTGGGCGTGGTATGATTAGGTGTGAGGATGCAATTCACCATACCACTCTTAAGAATAATCTTTTGAAGGAAGGCTGACCTAGCATCCTCGACTCATTAGGTGCCCCATGGGCTATTCCGCGACCTAGAATCTATTAGCTCGTGATAAATGGTATCAGAGTAGGATTCCCCCTAGTAGGTGGGTAATTCACGGAAAACCTATGGTCTACTTGGTCCTATGAGGACGCGAAGTGCTCGACAGGGCTAAGAGGGCTTGGACAAGGTGTGACTCTTAGGGAGCTTCTAGGATGCCAATTGGGGGAGGACAAGAATGAATTGAATTGCTCACCAAATAGGGAAAATGTTCCTGGATCAATGGACAAATGTCAAGATGGGGTCTGCTACCACATTTCCAACAATGAGATAATCCTCAATTGGTCTACCGAGATCAAGAGAAGCTTAGTAGATGAAAGAAGGTGCTGCCAAGGAAGTGCAATTTGCTTATGATGCCATACTTATTAGGGAAAGCATAAGTGATTGGAGATTCGCAAACAACTTTAATCAGGAGAAGCTACCAATGGAGTGGAGTAGCTTGCTTTGTTGGGCAAGTGTTGTCACTCATGTAAGTCCCTAGGGGGTGGCATTGATTGTTATGGAACCTAAGGAAGCAACAGAGTAGCTGACAACATGGGTGTTCCAGAATATGGCAGAGAAGAATGTCACAAATTGAATTCTCTTGTACCCTTATGATCTAAAGAATGGAGTTTGGTGGCATTGGATTGAAGAGTCAGTGATACAGAAGGAATGATATAGCTAGTTTCCTAGACTTGGTTGATGTTGGATGGCAGTGCCCATATACATGTCATTTTAATGGGTGTAATATAAACTACGAGTGTAATTCCATAGATTTGTCATGTAAACTCATAATTTTACATCAAGGAGTTGAAAAAGTTGAAATGATTATCTTTGCTTTTTCATGCACTTCAATTACTGCACTTTACATTTTCATGTAATTTTGTTTCAATTTACTATCAATTTTATGTAATCTCATTTTCATATGCACTTTACATTTCCTTGCTTTCACATTGAAAGATTTATTACTCAATTTGAACATCATTGCGCGATTGGTACTTGGATGTGGAACCACACACCGATCTTGATATCGGTCTCTCTCCAATTGTATAAAGTCAAAGTGTCTCAACGCATCTTCATTTATCATCAACCTTACTTTAGCACACCCCACGGATCGATTTTCATCAATAACTTGCCATGTGTTTGAGAATTTCACATGGATCAGATTCAAGCATGTAACATATCAACCGGAGATTGGTTGGAGGAGGAAAACATGGGAATATCCAATCCATATATAAAGCTACGTTAATTTCACGAAAAATGAATGATTCGGAAAACTTTTTACTAATATTGATCGCTTGTATCTTTTGAAATAATTAGTCAGTGAAAAATATTTCATTATCAACAACAATTTATGTCTAAACAATTTTGTGGATATCATTCATTTTTGTAAGCGATAAGAACGACTACTTTTTGGAAGATGTTTTTCAAATAATCTATTTTCCGGGAAAGAAATAGAACCTCAATGGAGTCGGTCTATTGAGCAAGGCAATATGTGGATATAGAAACCCCTACCAAAATACTTGTTTATGGACTTACATCTCTATCATTAAATTTTCTTTTGGAAAAAGACAAAGGGAAATGAGGATGCAAAGGACCCAGGTGCTTGAGGATGCAATTTGGCTTTAAAGTGATACAAGTCTTTCAAGATAGAACAGTGGAGGCGGGGTATCTAGGAAGAATTGGCTTTTGGGGCTTCTAAATGTATTGGTATGGTGATGCACGGGAGAATCTTGACCTCCATTAAGGCCTACCAACACAAACCATGGATGAATGCCCCTGCTTATTAAGGGGATAAATTTGGATGGTACAATACTGCACCTGAATTCCGTGACCCCTGAGCTCCTCCTCCCAAAGTACAAAGCTACAAAGCTAACCAAAAAAGAGGGCAATTTAACCCCTCCTCGGATCAAGCACCCAACAATTTTGCCATGATATTATTTGCTCGAGTTATTGTAGAAAGGCCCACAAAAGAGA
Source organism: Eucalyptus shirleyi (assembly GCA_017140165.1). Classification (NCBI taxonomy): domain Eukaryota; kingdom Viridiplantae; phylum Streptophyta; class Magnoliopsida; order Myrtales; family Myrtaceae; genus Eucalyptus; species Eucalyptus shirleyi. The sequence continues at coordinate 18,360,640 of CM029450.1, forward strand.
TCGGTATAATCGTGAAATACTAAGTTGTAGCAGCCATCCGATTCCTATTCAATTAAAAAAAAGGTCAGTTATTGTGTTGCCCATTAATTCAGTATCGACAAGCTAAAATAAATTAAGCATCGAGATACTCTCGAGAACTTAACTACATTTAAATTCTTAAAAATTATTACTAGATAGCTTACATGTATTGAGTAGAGGTGATCATGGGTTGGGTGGCCTATCGGGTTAGAAGCATAAATGGGTAGGTTTGGACTAGGAATTCCCTTCTTGGTCTGCTCAAGCCCAATCCATATTACATTAAACTATTAATAATTTTTTTTCACATATAATTGAAAGGGATGTCAAAACTGAACTGAACTGAAACTAAAACTGAACCGAACTCAAATTTTGTGCATTTTCAGTTCAGTTCGGTTTCGGTTCGGAACATGAAAAGTTAACCCTTATTTTTTTTTTTCTATTTGGTTAGGTAAGAAAGAGGAGAGATTTTAAGTTGGGCATTTAATTTTTGTTAAGAATTTCAGTTCATATTTGATTCCAATAAGCAAGGCAAAAACCAAAAATCGAATCGAACCAAACCGAGCTTTTGGTTCGGTACGTATTTGGTTGGGGTTGCGATTCGGTTCGGTTTTATTTGTTTATCTTATCGGTTTGGTTCAGCTCGAATTTACTGAAAACCTGAACTAAACCGTTGACAGCCCTAATAATTGGGCCACCCAAGGGTCAATCTAATATTAAACTAGTAAAGGTGCACATCACATAATTAAGCACTAGTGCCAACTCAATTAAACTCGGTCCACCCTTCTAAAGGATTTCCTTACGATTCAAGATGCCTTTAGATCGTCAACACGTGTTCTATTATTCAGCGCTCAAATCATATTCCATCAATAAGTGGTTGAAGAATTTGAGAATGATGATTAAAGTCGTGGGACACACTCGGCGCAAGCCGGATTTGTTTAACAGGTCTTATATTTTGTTGATACGTTCACCATGGGGTGCAATTAAGATGCACTGGTTTGTCTTAATGTGACATAATGGAGAGATACCTTTTGAAAGAGTATGAGGGAAGTTATATAAATAATTTTTGCAGGTAACCGCTATAATGATTGGCAGAAAGAATGTTTTGATACTGTTCTCTTTTCTTCTCCTCTCTCCATCAATGAACAAAGGCAATTCCATTACTGCTTTGAGAAGACAATCGGCATTAATGCTGTGGAATGTGAATACTTTTCTCGTGATTGTATTCGGACCATCGTGAAGTCGTGTTGTCTATCGTTTGCTCGTGATTCAACATATGTTCCTGGGTAATTTGTTTGATGTGGATCGAAGATGTTAGTCGATTCTTCCGCCAACTCCTCTCCCAACATTGGTATCAGAGCCTGTGTTATGATTTTTGCCTTATTTTTTCATTGAAATTTCTCGCTTGCTATTTGATATGGGGATCAAAAGGATGAACTTCATATCGCTTGCATGTTCATTGTTCGAAAATTGCAACATGAATTGTTGAAAACGAACCAAAGTGAAGAACAGGTTTGAAGGTTGCGGGCAACTGTTCTTTTTTGGCCAATTTCGGAATATTTTTTCGGCCAAAATTAAATTTTAAATATATGGGGTGAAAGAACTCATCGAGACGATCATAATGGTGGGTGGCATGACGCCGGATGATGCCAAACGCACCCGAACGCATGGCTAGAAACAGCGGCGCGTGAGCGCCACGAGTGCATTGGTGAACTGATGTGTGCCAACGTCAGCGATGACGTTAGCAAATGGTTGGTGATCGACCCACTAATGTCATCGATCATGTCACCCACTAAGCATTTGCTAGCCGGTGACCCGACCTAACCCGATCGTCGACTTGACCGAACTTAACAACCTAACCAGGTTGACTGGTTGAGCGGTGGGATCGGTTGGATCAGTCTCTAGTTGGACCAGTCGGACTAGCTAGGAGCCTTATTGGCTCGTTGGCACATGTGCCACACATGCCGTGCATAAAGGCAGTGCATTTAGGCACGTTCGAGCTTTGATTAGAGCATGTTTGGTGGCATTTGGTTCGTATGGATGCACTCTACATTGTGGTGTAGTTATTTTACACAATTAAGGCTTTTAATGGTATAAAAATGCATGCGGAACCTTAATTATGCGTATTTTAGGGGTATATTAGCATAGTTTATTCCTTTTAACTTGTATTTCCCTATGGTTTTGGAAATACATAAGCTAGCCTACATGAAAAATGACCACATATAAGTTGTGTAGAGATTGGTTCAATGATAGTGTATACATGGTTTAACATGCTTGCAACTTCCTAGCTCCAAGTAAACTCGAACAATGACTAGAGATCCTTGATCTTTTCATTACATCATGAATTCTACTTTTGATTATAGTTGTTGTATAATTGTTTTGTACGTTGGTCCACATCATGCTACTTTTAATAGAAAAATGTGGTAATTACATAAGGTTATGTAATTATTTTTTCTAGTGGGGGTTTGTAGGTTGGTAGAATTCAAATGAGATCTCACCTAAAACCTAAAATTTACGCAAATTAAATTATCATTAATTTAGTTTGTCTTTGTTGTAAATTTTATATGTGTTATTGTGAAAATTCGCTAATATTAATTTTGTGTTTATTATGTCAATGTGTAGTAGCAATTGATTATGGCTTCGGCATCCAAGACTATTGTAGCTGACCTCAATAAGGGTAAGAAGCTAAACGGTGACAATTATAATATTTGGTATTGAAAAGTTCAGTACATCATTGAGGAATAAGATGTTTTGGAAACTTTTAACTACACTATGGATGAACCTGAGCATGGACCCTTAGCTCATCATAGAAGAGATCAAGAAGCTTATCAAGCTTGAAAAAGAAAAATAGCATTGCTCACATCACGTTGCTGAGTTGTATGCAAGATGATCTCATGTGTGAGTTTTGTTAGAGAAATCCCTTATGATGTTTTGAAGATGACAAAATAAATCAAAGTCTACTAACATATTTAATGGTTAAGTAATAGACTATGCAGATGATAGAACATGTAAAGGATATTGTTGAAGTCTATACTTAGAAGAACCAGAAGACAGACTCTATGCTGAAGCTGAACTTGTTCAGATTGTAAAGTCTATTGCACTCAGACTAAGATTGTAAAGTCTATCGCACTCATACTCAGATTGTAAAGTCTATTACTCTCAGACTTTACATCCAAATCTCGACAAAATACAAGCCCAAATGTATAACGGCTAGTGATTTGGCTTGGGTTCTACATCAAGATTGATTTGATTGACTCAATATAATTGATTGACAATTAAATCTTGAAGAGAAGAACTTTCTATACGAAGAAGCTTTACTTATGGAAACCAAGATTCTGTTTGTATGGGCGATCGGAATCAATTTGGGATTCTACCTCTATCACTCAACGGCTATCAAATCTTCTAAATACAGATCTGTCCAATGGGTAGATTAGAAGACGATCCTCAAGATGTTATCCAACGGCTAGTTTGGAAGTGGAGGAGTATTTAAGAAGACCAAGGACCGATGAGCAAGTAAGAGACGGAGCGTAGAATCTATAATTCCAAAGTATGAGCAACTTTGATCATACACTTGTCTTTGATGAGCTTAAACGTTTGTGATTGTGAGAGAAATACCAAAAGAGTGACTTAGTGAGAAAGTGTGATCTACTACTAAGTGTTTGTACTCAAAGTTGTAATCTCTTGTTGATTGCATAGTGGAATCCAGTAGAAGGCTGTTAGCATGGGAGAGTGGACATAGGCTTGATCTAAGTTGAACCACTATAAACCATGTGTTCTTATTCTCTTCCCTAAACTTTATTTTATTCCACATATATTTGCCAAGATTTCATTTAAACACCTATTCACCCCCTCTAGGTGTTCACACTAGCATTTTCAATTGGTATCAGAGCCAAGTGCTCGTTTTATAAAAGTGTTTTTACTTTTGAGCTAAAGATCTTCTATGGCTAGTATCTTGGCACTAGGATTTATGGAAGGGCAAAGCAACAGCAGGCCACCATATTTTGATGGAAAAGAATACAATGTGTGGAAGAACAAAATGGAAGTATTCCTAAGATCCAGAGATCCCATAATTTTGATGGAAAGGAATACAATGTGTAAAAGAACAAAATGAAAGTATTCCTAAGATCCAGAGATCCCTTGCAATGGGATGTTGTGGAAAAATGAATAAATCTCACTGTTGCATCTACATCAAAAGAATGGTAAAGACAAAGAAATCAAACCTCCTGCTCTTATGTCTCGGACGGAGTTGTCCAAAAGAGAAGCTCTTGATGCAAAAGTTATTTATTCTTTATATTGTGCTTTGTCTCTTGTTGAATATAATAGAATTTCTTCAGGTGAAACAGCTAAGGAAGTCTGGGATAGACTTCATGTTACTTATGAAGGGACTGATCGTGTAAAAAAGACAAAAGTAAACTTCCTGCTTAGCCAATATGAATCATTCAAGATGAAGCAAGGAGAGTCGATTGGAGATATGTTCAGTCGTTTCATAGAAATTGTAAATGGTTTAGCATATCAAGGTTAGCCAATTTCTTCCCAAATGAAGGCCAACAACCTCTTGCGAGGTCTCTCAAAAGATTGGAACCATGTCAAGACCTTAATCTGGGAAACTCAGAGTATTATGTCACTCTCCGTTAATGAATTGATTGGCACCCTTCAATCTTACGAAGTGGAACAAATCAATGAAGAAGATCCCGAAAGTAAAAAGTTCATCGCTTTAAAATCTAACGCTGATTCTGATGATACAGATTTAGAAAATGATATGGATGACGAAGAACTTGCTTTTATGATCAAGAGATTCAAAAAACAAAGTAGAAAAGGAAGTAAATTAAGAGAAAGAAAACAATACAAGCAGAATGGGCAGAAAAGAACCATGAAAGAAGATGACGAGCAAGGATATATATGCTTGATGGCACATTCAGACTTAAATTCGGAATCAAAATCAAAGTCTAACTTAGACACAGACTCAAAATCAGAGTCTGACTCAGACACAGACTTATGATCCGATGAGGAAATTGAGGTAAGCAATTCAAAAATTCCTATTAAAGTTTCAAAGTTTATAAATGAGCTTTGCTTAAATCTCAAATCTTCTCTTAAAAGGATCTCCGAACTTAAAAAGGAAAATTCTTGGTTTAGGCAATAGGATCTTTCTCAAAAAGAAAAGTTTGAAATTTTGCAAAAAGATTTTCTAAAAACAAAAGAAAGTCGAGATTTACTTGTCAAAGAAAATGATTCTTTAAAAAAGGAATTTTCAAATATTTCGACAAAATTTTCAAATGGTTCAAAAACTTTAGAGCATATTCTTTCCATACAAGTACCTTACTATAATAAATCGGGACGTGGTTTTAATAAGGAGAATGATTCTCTAATAAATTTTTCTAAAGTCAAGGAGAGACTTAGAAAAAGACCTCTAAAGGCATTTTACAAAAATCATTTTCAAAAAGTGTTTGTAAAACCTGTTGGTTGAAATGCCATCAAGTGTTCAAATTGTGGAAACTCAGAACACTTTGAGAAAGAATGTCCTAAAGTTTGGAGATTTGTTAAGAAAGATTGGGTAAAAGCAACATACTCTACTAACTCTCATGGACCCAAGAAAAAATGGGTACCCAAGAAAAGATGAGTTATTTTTGCAAGAAATAAAGGAAAAGAAGAAATAGAATTTGGTAAGGAATGTATATTCTTAATTTGGTTTGAGTACACAATTTAAAATTTCTCATTATGCTTGATATTCGATACATCCTTGGTTGATTGGGATTTTATAATGATCATATTCTTTTTATTGAAGAAGATTTATTTTTGTGATTCGTGCATTGATACATGTGATCATTTTTGCTTAAGAGACAAATGAATTTATTTGGTTTGATTTTATACTCTTAGATTTTATCATATTTTGCCAAGTAAAAATCTGTTTTACGTGATATTAATTTATTATGCAAAATATTCCTTCTTAAATATTCAAGGATTTTATTCTCTCTGATTTTATTGTGCTTTGACTAAGTGAGAATTTCTTTTTCAAGATATAATTGTACACAGTATTCTTTCCTTAAATACTTTGTTATGATGAGTTTAGAAAGAATGTTTGCTTATCTATGGAGATTTTCTAATTTTCTCTAACGGAATGGAAGGATCCAAATTGATGGATAGCAAAAAGGAAATGAGTGCACTGCAGGAAATTCTATAAGGGAAGAATGATTGCGAGTTCACGTAGGTGCAATCAAAAAGGTATCTCATGTGAAGATTGGTAATGATTTTTTTAATCAATGGTATATTGCAAATATATACCTTGGGTAAGAGAATATTTTTTATCATCTCGCCTTGCAAATTTCTACGTGCATTTATCATGATGATTGTTTATCATCTCTTGTCATAAACATAAGGCATTGCATTATTTTTGCTTGATTTGGCACGTGATAGAAATATCATCTTTCTTTTTGCGAAATGCATGAGATTTATGCTCAAGAAAATCCCTTTGATCTCGAAAAATATTATTGCATATGCATGGATATTCTTGCTATATTTAAAAGATATATTATATCTAGCAAGTTCGATCTGCAAATCGGAGGAAGGTATTACGTGACATTTTTGCAAAGATTATTATCTATTATACAAGAATTTGCAAGTGGAAAAAGAATCTTCCATGTGAATTTTTGGAAAGCTCGATTAAAAGATCGTGGAGATTCTATACTATTTTCTGGAGGCTCAGAAATTCCCTTCCCTGTGCAAAATTTTTGCAAATTGTTGAGGAAATCCCTAATGTGTCGTACGAAAGGTAGAATAGTTCTGAATTTTAATTATTGATAATTTTATATATGATATTCAATTTATTTATTTGAAGAAATGGCATTATATATTATGTGGATATTATTACGGCTTATTTGTGCAAAAAGTTTGTTAAGTTTATGCAGGTTGAATTCGAGAAGAGCTTGATTGAAGAAAATAAATTTTTGCCTCAAATTTCAAAATGCATATGATTGTTGTGGATATTGTTCCTATGAAGGAAATAATGGAAAAATATTCTGCTCAATGTGCATAAGCCACAATTAGTGCTATTAGCAAATATTGTCATGATGACAGGGGGAGAAAGCAAATCCAAAAGAAAAAGGAAAATAATCATGATCATCTCAAAAAGGTAACAAATTGAGGAGGAGCTTTGATCAATTTTGGAAAAATCTTTTTGAATTGATCATGATCTTGATTATTATGGAAGGAAGGAAAAGGTAAATGTGTCAGAACTTGTTAAGATCTACAAAATCCGGTTAGTGCATATTTTATTACCTTTTGTCATTAACAAATCTTTTATTGATATTATCATTTTATTATGACAAAATGGGTTAAGTGAATTTTATAATGCATCCGTGATTTTTATTGGATATTTGATGATATATATATGATCGAAGTGAGCTATATTACATATCTTCAATATTCGACTTACTTTGTAAAAGTTTTTTTTTGAAATTGTGCAAGACATATATTTATCATTTTATATTCTCTACTTGACTCTTTGTTATAGCTTTTTAATTATGACAAAAAGGGGGAGAGAATATGAATATGCATATGTGTTAATTGGTTGAATAATATTGAGCTGGGATTATTTTTCTATATATTATTATGCTCAATCTATTTGCTATCTTTTGATATCCTTTGATTTAAATTAATATATTTAAAAAGTATTTTTACAAATCTACATATTCAGAGATTATTTTGTCATCATCAAAAATGGAGAGATTGTTAGGGAAATCCCTTATGATGTTTTGAATATGACAAAATAAATCAAAGGCTACTAACATGTTAAATGGTTAAGTAATAGACCATGCAGATGATAGAACATGTAAAGGATATCGTCGAAGTCTATACTTGGAAGAACCAGAAGACAGAGTCTATGCTAAAGCTGAACTTGTTCAGATTGTAAAGTCTATCGCGACTCAAATTGTAAAGTCTATTGCTCTCAGACTTTACATCTAAATCTCGACAGAACACAAGTCCAAATGTATAATGGCTAGTGATCTGGTTTGAATTCTATATCAAGATTGATTTGATTAACTCAATATAATTGATTGATAATTAAATCTTGAAGACAAGAACTTTCTATACGAAGAAGCTTTACTTATGGAAACCAATATTCTGTTTGTATGGGCGATCGGAATCAATTTGAGATTCTACCTCTATCACTTAACGGCTACCAAATCTTCTAGATATAGATATGTCCAATGGGTAGATTGGAAGACGATCCTCAAGATGCTATCCAATGACTAGTTTGGAAGTGGAGGAGTATTTAAGAAGACCAAGGACCAATGAGCAAGTAAGAGACGGAACGTAGAATTTTTAATTCCAAAGTCTAAGCAACTTCGATCATACACTTGTTTTTGATGAGCTTAAACGTTTGTGATTGTGAGAGAAATACCAAAAGAGTGACTTAGTGAGATAGTGGGATCTACTACTAAATGTTTGCACTTAAAGTTGTAATCTCTTGTTGATTGAATAATGGAATCCAGCAGAAGACTGTTAGCGTGGAAGAGTGGGCGTAGACTTGATCTAAGCTGAACCACTATAAACCTTGTGTTCTTATTCTCTTCCTTAAACTTTATTTTATTCCGCATATATTTGCCAAGGTTTTGTTTAAACACCTATTCACTCCCCTCTAGGTGTTTATACTAGCACTTTCAAGTTTGAAATTTATAATAAAGCTCAAGTAATTTGGGCTACCTTGAAAGATAAATTTAGGGGTATGTCTGCCACTAAGTTGAGGAGGCTCACCATCAAATTTGATACATACCGAAAGCGCTAAAATCTAATGATGAAACAACATCTTTGAGAGATGTCAAACATGATACGTGAGCTAAAGTCAGCAGGTCATACCTTTACTGATGAATAACAAGTTCAGGCTGTTATAAGATCTATTCTTGACAATTAGAAGCATATGAAAATTAACAATGAGAATATCGTCACTATTGATGATATAACTCGTAATTTGAAAAATTAGAAGATGAAAGCTTAGAGGTTGTGAGATCCTCTACTTATACTTATATTATTGAATAGGGTTTCCGCAAAGTTTCGAGCTTCAAGCGCACGGGGAACCATAAATTCAACAACAAAAGGAGGGAGACTGATTACACACCCAAGAGAGTTAAGACTCTCCGTACGCAAGAAGCATGGTGGGAAGAAAGATAAAGCCAAGATAAAGTGCATCACCTTAGGGAGCACCAGTCCTGTTTGTAAGGAAGAAAGATTGTTCGTTGCACCTTTGCATCGACTATCGGCAACTCAATCAGGTAACGATTAAGAACAAGTACTCGCTACCAAGGATTGATGGCCTGTTTGACTAGTTGCAGGGAGCATCGATATTTCCAAGATCGACTTGAGGACAGGTTACCATCAGCTGAGGATCAGAAAAGAAGATATACCGAAGATGGCGTTCCGTACGTGTTACGGCCATTATGAGTTCATCGTAATGCCATTTGGTTTGACCAACGCCCCAGCTGCTTTCATGGATTTAATGAATCGTGTATTCAATGAGTATGTGACACCCCGAACCCTTCGCAGGTCGTCACCAGCGCCAATATTACTCCTTATTACCTTTCTCCTTAGAAGATGCGTCATAATTCATAGACACATTTTTATTTTTTTTTAAACAAAACAGTCCCAGCGCGACTCATTAGCGGAAGCAAATTAAATATCACGTCTCTCCCCCTACCAACCATGAAACAAATACACACCATTAAACATCAAGATTTTTATAAACAAGCGACGACACTTTATTTACATATATTTTCAAGGTGGGACTACTCTTGGGTCGGTACATCAAAAAGGAAAAGCTAAGACTCAGCCATGTCCAGCCTAAAACCTCAAAAAGAACTCTCGACCCTCTACATCACACACGCACAATCCCCCATCATAAGTGTCGGCTAACTAACTCCCAAAAAAAAACACAACCCCTACTCGTCACGCTCAGGCCTCACACCCAGTTCGGTGCATCAGGCGGTGGCGGTGGCAGCATCCCTCCCATCACCCCATCACAGCGAACGTGAACAGAAACAAACTCCTGAACGACTGGGCCCCCAGCCAGGCCTATGTCGTACATGACAAGACAGCGTACGCAAATGAAGGTGAGTCCAGGCACGGAAGGACAGCCGAACTCCTCACACTCTACCTCAACGTCGAACGGTAACCCGTAAAATGTACCTCTCGTGATGGCAGGAAGCGGCATACTGGCTAATCTGAAATGTTATCCCCAAAAGGGGTGAGTACAACCACTCAGTAGATAAGGAAATCCAATAACTACTCAATGCATCAGGCAGATCATACATGCATTGCAGGGGTAACTTACCTTGAAGCCATGCGCATACTATCATGCATCATCATATCAATTTATAACACATACATGTGCATCATCATCGTATCATACATGTCATCATCATCATGACATCATCACATTACACATGTCATATCATATACCATCATCATTATCATCACCATGCATATTATCATGCATGCCATATCATCATCATCATCATGTATATCATCATGCATATCATATCATGATCATCATGCTTATCGTCATGCATATCATATCATCATGGGTGATCATCGTTATTTCACATCACCTATCATTATCATCATCATGCATATCATATCATCATGGGTGATCGTTGTTATTTCACATCACATATCATTATCATCATCATGCATATCATCATGCATATTATCGTCATCATCACCATCATGCATATCATCATGCATATCATATCATGGTTTAATTTCTACTTTTTACTTTTCAATTAATCACCACATCACCCATTTCTCAAATCATCAATTTCATCATCCCCTCGGGCAAAGACCTCATTCCCCGCATATCATATCTCCCGTGTCACATCATGCATCCATCACATTCATGCATCTCGCATCTCAACTAGCATCACGAGGCATTCCCTTCGAGCAGAAACCTCCGATGGGGCTTCTAGCCTTTACCCTTCTAGCCAGGCATCTCGCACCCCAATCCTGGCATCGCGAGGTATTCCCTTCGGGCAAAGACCTCCGACAGGGCTTCCGGCCCCCCACATTCTGGGCATCCTGAATCTCCCAGGGAATTTCGGTAATGTATCTCTATACATTCCGAGCATCATCCGCCATCACAACCATCTCCTCATTTACCATCATCCATGTTTACCAGTATTTTATTCACATTTTAACATGGCACATGGCATGATATCAAACAAATCATACATATCATCATGCATATCATCGTCATCATCACCATCATGCATATCATCATGCATATCATATCATGGTTTAATTTCCACTTTTTACTTTTCAATTGATCACCACATCACCCATTTCTCAAATCATCAAATTCCTCATCCCCTCGGGCAAAGACCTCCGAGGTTCCCCGGCATTTAGCCTCCCAAGCCACCGCGCATCCGGCCCCCCACATTCCGGGCATCTCGCATCTCAACTAGCATCACGAGGCATTCCCTTTAGGCAGAAACCTCCGACAGGGCTTCCGGCCTTTACCCTTCTAGCCAGGCATCTCGCACCCCAATCCTGGCATCGCGAGGTATTCCCTTCAGCCAAAGACCTCCGACAGGGCTTCCGGCCCCCCACATTTCGGGCATCCTAAATCTCCCAGGGAATTTCGGCAATGCATCTCTATACATTCCGAGCATCATCCGCCATCACAACCATCTCCTCATTTACCATCATCCATGTTTACCAGTATTTTATTCACATTTTAACATGGCACATGGCATGATATCAAACAAATCATACTAGGCATGACATTCACACATGCATTGATTCAATTGCCATACATATGCCAAGACTTTATCACATATGCATCTCAATTCAATATCATAGACATATCAAGGCTTTATCACATGTACATCTCAATTCAATATCATAGACATATCAAGGCTTTATCACATGTGCATCTCAATTCAATATCATAGACATATCAAAGCTTTATTCACATGCAACATGAATTAATTAAATGGAATCTATGGCCAATGAAATAATTCCTTTTTATTCATTTATTTATCATTTTATTTATTTATTTATTATTATTATTTTTAAAATAACTATAAATTCCCAAAATTATCAAAATTCAAGAAATTATTAAAACAAACCCATAGGATGATAATTACTTGCAAAATTCATGGCCAAATTGAATTATTATAAAATTTCATAATTTTCCCAAAACATTCTATGAAACCAGAATGCACGCCTCAATTAAAATATCCAAAAAAATTATAAAATTTTACTGGATTATAGCCAAGACATTTTCCTACAACTTTAATGGAGAACTCCAAGCCAGATTACTTATAGATTATTTTATTTAACCTCACGAAGCTTCTGAATCCATTACCGCATCGTCCAGTGCCTCCATCTCCGAAATACTAAGATTTTACCCATCTATTCTCTTTATTTTCCCCTGAAATTTGGATATGTTATGTATCAAGGTGTCCTTTACAAGTTTCATGAAGAGATCTAGGTCAAATAACCAGAGTATAGTCCTCATTTTAGTCCTTTACGTCTCGGGTGTCTCGGAATACATCACCAGAATCATCGTCTTCAAGATCTAGTCAATTTACCAAGCTATACTTGCTCTTTTCACTTCAAATTTGAGTATGTTGTAGTTTAAGATGTTCCCTACAACTTTCATGAAGAAATCTAAGTGAGATTCTCAACAAAAACCAACATGCAACCATGAATCCAGCAAAAGGTTAGTAAAAACTCTCCAGATCTGAAGTGTCCGTAAGATACGACTTTAACCCCTCAAATCTCCATCATTTTCCACGAAATTTCTGTATGTTATAGTACAAGATGTTAGCTACAACTTTCATGAAGACATCGAAGCCAAAATAGGACTCCAAACACACATGCAAGCTCAAAAAAGTTACTGACTCACACAATCCGAGCAAGAACAGTCACACGACTTAAGAGCAAGCCAACCTTACCTCGGTTTTTCTCACTTAAAACACCCAAAATCTAACATGCAAACAACATCCAAGCATGCAAGAGAAGCTAGAGGACTCCACTTGCCTCTACGATGAATGATCGATGGCGTACGGCAGCGAACACGGCGGCACACGGCGGTTCCCTCCTCCTTTCTCTCTCGGCCGCTCCTCCTCTCTCGCACAACTCTCTCTCTCTCTCTCTCGCACACCTCTCTCTCTCTCTCTCTCTTTCTCCTTGGGCGAACAAAATGGCCGGTCACCCTCTCTCTCTTCCTTCTTATACCCCCAACTTCTCATGATTAGTAATCATGAGATTGCCTAAAAACCAACCAATGCATGGCATTCCCCTTTGCCACTTGTCACATTGGATTTTGAATTGAGTTTGGGCTTCTTGGGCTTGGGCCATCCGGCCACTTCTCTTGGGCCTCTAATGGGCCGGTCGACGGCTCACTTGTGGGCTTTAATGGGCCAGCTAACTTGGTCCATTAAAGTTCCACTCTTGGGCTTAAGGCCCTATTGAATTTTGACCTTCTTTTTTCCCTTTTTTTTTTTGAATTTCTTCTATAAATATTTTTCAACTTCAATTCTCATCTTGGCCAAAGTCTTGGGACATCTTGTCTATTGAAATTTAATTTATAATTCTTATGGCCAAGCATAGATTATTAATCTATCGAATTTAAATTTTCACAATCATTCGCACAAATCATCTAATTAAAAGACTAATGGCTAAAGCATAAGCCATGGAAATTTTTATCACCTAATTAAAGACTTTAACACACCTTATGGCTTGGCTCTGAATTTTGGGATGCCATAATTCTCCCCTCCTTAGAGAATTTCGTCCTCGAAATTCAAACACCACTCGCGCCATCTTGAAATAAGTAAGGGTACTTTTCTTTCATTTGATCCTCACTTTCCCACGTGGCTTCCTCCACATCATGATGTCGTCGTAATACCTTAACCAATGGGATCTTCTTGGTCCTAAGAATTTGCTCCTTTCGGTCCAATATCTGCACAGGCTGTTCAATGAATCTAATTTTCTCATCCACTTTGATGGCTTCATGATCGAGTATGTGACCAGGGTCCGACTGGTACTTCCTCAACGTCGATACATGAAACACATCATGCAGATTTCCTAACTTAGGAGGTAACGCTAAGCGATAAGCTACGTCACCTATCCTCTCAAGAATTTCAAAAGGTCCAACAAATCTAGGGCTTAACTTACCCTTCATTCCAAATTGAGATATTCCTTTCATTGGAGATACCTTAAGGAATACATGGTCTCCTACACTAAATTCCAAAGGTCTTCTACGTCTATCTGCGTAGCCTTTCTGTCTACTCTGAGCTGCTCTAAGTCTTTCTCTGATAATATCAACAGCTTCAATGGTAACTTGTACTAGTTCAGGTCCTGTCAACTTCCTTTCACCTATCTCACTCCAACAGACAGGAGTCCTACATCTCCTTCCATATAATGCTTCATAAAGTGCCATGCCTATACTCTTCTGAAAGCTATTGTTATAGGCAAACTCTACCAAATGCAATCTTTCATCCCAATTTCCTTTGAAATTGATTACACAAGCCCTTAACATATCTTCCAATACCTGGATTACTCTTTCCGATTGACTATCTGTCCGAGGATGAAAAGCAGTACTAAATTGAAGCTTAGTCCCTAATGCAATTTGAAGACTTTTCCAAAAATTCGAAGTAAACCTCGAATCCCGATCTGAAGTAATGGTCACTGGAACACCATGTAAGCGTACCACTTGACTTACATACATGTCCGCATACTTATCCATTGGGTAGTCCATGCGAATCGCTAAGAAATGTGCCGATTTAGTCAAACGATCCACTATAACCCAAATTGAATCATGATTCCTTGATGTCCTTGGCAATCCTTGCACAAAGTCCATCGTTATATGTTCCCATTTCCATTCGGGAATATCTAATGGTCTCAAGAGTCCTGTGGGTTTACGATGTTCCGCTTTTACTTGCTGGCACGTCAAACATTGAGAAACGTGCTTAGCCGTATCTGCCTTCATACCATTCCACCAAAATTGCTGATGCAAATTCCTGTACATCTTTGTACTACCTGGGTGGATACTATAATTATTTTTATGTGCCTCCGACAGAATTTCCTTCGTCAATTCATCATTGTCGGGAACACAAAGTCGTCCTTGACATCTTACTATTCCACCATCAGAGATTTGAAATTCTGATCTTTTCCCTAAAGATACAGCATCTTTCACTTTCAAAATCTCTGGGTCAGATTCTTGCAGGATTTTAATTTTCTGGATAATCTCTGGCTCAATCCTTAATGCACTAAGCATACCAGTAAGACAATCCATTTCCAATTTAAATTCGGAGTTTGCTACAGATTCTAACAATTCCCATTCTGCCATCCTTAAACTAGCTATTTCCATAGCCGACTTTCGACTAAGAGCATCTGCTACTCTATTCGCTTTTCCCGGATGATATTTTATCTCACAATCATAATCCTTTAATAACTCCATCCACCTCATTTGTCTCATGTTCAACTCCTTTTGTGAGAACAGATACTTCAAACTCTTATGATCCGTATAAATCTCAAACTTTTCCCCATACAAATAGTGTCTCCATATCTTCAAGGCAAACACTATAGCTGCTAGCTCTAAATCATGCGTCGGGTAATTTAGCTCATGGGGTTTCAATTGTCTGGATGCATAGGCTACAACCTTACCATGCTGCATCAAAACACATCCCAGTCCTTTGTGAGATGCATCACTATACACCGTGAAACCATCAGGTCCAGTAGGTATAGTCAGAATTGGAGCCGAAGTCAATTTCCTTTTGAGCTCCTGAAAACTCCTTTCACATTCCCCATTCCACTCAAATTTCACATTCTTTCGAGTCAGCTTAGTTAAAGGTCCTGCTAGTCGTGAAAATCCTTCAATGAATCTTCTATAATAACCAGCCAGTCCTAAGAAACTTCGTATTTCAGTGGGTGTCGTTGGTCTTGGCCAATTTACTACCATTTCAACTTTTGCCGGGTCTACTGCAATTCCTTTTTCCTGACACCACATGTCCTAAAAATATTATTTGGTCCAACCAGAATTCACACTTACTAAACCTAGTATACAACTTATGCTCTCTCAGGGTCTGCAAAACTATTATCAAATGTTGCTCATGCTCTTTAGGTCCTTTTGAATACATCAAAATATCATCAATAAACACAATCACAAACTAATCCAAGTAAGGCTGAAATATTCTATTCATCAAATCCATAAATGCAGCCGGTGCGTTAGTCAATCCAAATGGCATAACAAGGAACTCATAGTGTCCATAGCGAGTTCTAAACGCAGTCTTAGGAATATCCTCCTTCTTAATTCTCAACTGATGGTATCCCGACCTCAAGTCAATCTTAGAGAAGACCGAACTTCCCTGGAGTTGATCAAATAAATCAACAATTCTAGGAAAAGGATACTTATTCTTAATGGTCACTTGGTTCAACTGCCTATAGTCAATGCACAAGCGCATCAATCCATCTTTCTTTTTCACAAACAAGACCGGTGCACCCCAAGGTGAAGCACTTGGTCTAATGAATCCCTTATCAAGCAATTCTTGCAGTTGCACTTTCAACTCCTTCAATTCAACTAAGGCCATTCTATACGGGGCTTTTGATATTGGTCCTGTTCCAGGCATTAATTCAATTTCAAATTCAATCTCTCGCTCTGGCGGCAATCCAGGCAATTCCTCAGGAAATACATCTTGAAATTCGTTAACTACACGAACTTCCTCAAGATTAGGCTCCCCCCTGGCATAATCTCTAACTATGGCTAGGTACCCTTGACATCCTTTGTCAAGTAACTTACATGCTTCTACTGCCGAAATAAGTGCTACAGGAAATGGGTCTGACCTCCTAAAAATTCACAACTAGACTGATTAGGTAAAACAAATTGAACCACTCTTCTATAACAATCCATTCTAGCCCGATACTTACGAAGCCAGTCCATTCCTATAATAATGTCAAAGTCATACATAGCCATTACAACCAAGTCTATTTCCATATCCTTTCCTCCCATTAATATCTTACAATTTCCACACACCAGCGTAGACAATACCATATCCTTTAAAGGCATGGAAACACAAAGAGGCGTCTCAAGAGGCATAATTTCTATCTTATTCAAACATCTATATCTTTCAGACACAAACGAATGCGTTGCACCCGTGTCAAACAATGCATAGCCTTTTCACCATTAATAAGAATCGTACCTGAGATAACATTTTTGGAAGCTTCCGCTTCCTCCTGGGTGATGGCATACACCCTTCCTTGTGCAGGTGGTCTCTGAGGATTTCCTTGTGGGTTTGACCTAACAGCACTCTGATATCCCTGTCGCACTGAGCCAACACTCACTTGCGACCTCTCTTGTGGGCAATTCCTCCTAAGATGACCTACTTGTCCACAACCAAAGCATTTTTGTTATCTCGTGCAAGATCATGGGCCATGTCTCCCATTACACTTCTGACAAATACCGAGGCGATAGGGTGCTTTCCCCATATTCGGACCACTCCTTGCTCCTCCAAAATTCCCAAAATTACTCTTCTTCTCCACATTCCAAGTTTGACCTTGACCAGAATAAGGCCTCTTCCCTTTTCTCACATCACTAAAATTCAACGGTTTCTTAAACTTCGACCGTTCCCTTAACAGCTCCTGCTCCTGCTCCACTAACTGTGCCCTTTCATAAATCTCATTATAATCCCTTATGTTCAATGGCACCAATTGCTTCCTATGTCAGTCCTCAGCCCTTTCAGGAATCTCTTAGCCTTCTCTTCCTGATCCTCAATCAATCTAGGAGCATATCTAGACAATTCAAAAAATCTAGCCTTATACTGATCTACCGTCAACCCCTTTTGTTCTAGCTGAACAAATTCAGTAATCTTCTTATCCTTAGCACAATCAGAGAAATGCTTCCTATTGAAAGCCCTAACAAACTCCTCCCAGCTCACATCAGTACCTAGTGGAAAGATTATGTCATTCGAAGCTCTCCACCAAAACTTCGCATTTCCCTCCAACCGGTACTCTGCTAAAACTATTTTCTCAGCATCAGTGCAGTCCAACAGCCAGAAAATTCGTTCCATTCCATCAATCCATTGCTCCGCCTCCTCAGGACTTCCCATTCCATTGAACTTAAGTGGCTTCAGCTTTAAAAACTACTCCACTAGTCCTTGAGTACGGCGTTCTGCTCCGGGCTGTTGCTGCGCCTACCTCTCCATCAGATTTCCAATATTGGCTAATGCCTGCAGGATATCTTCCATTCGGGGTTCAGCCCTTGCAGCAGAGGCTTCAGCCCTCGATGGATGAGCACTTCCAGCTCGCACCATGACTTTCTTGCAATTTCCAAGCATTGCCTCAGGAATAATCTGAGACTCACTGCCTCCCCTCAAAGCAATTACTATCACTACATAAGTTACTGGTACCTAAAAATAACTCAAAACAAACTACTAGGGATCTATGAGTGAATACTCATCACCCGTTATCCAATTATTTCGCTTTAGATCCTATGGTGTGCATTGTCATCATGTTCCTCAATTTCCAAATGAGGCTCCTTATCACTCCACCTATAACCATTCGCTCTGATACCAAAAAGCGCGGCTGTGACACCCCGAACCCTTCGCAAGTCGTCACCAGCGCCAATGTTACTCCTTATTACCTTTCTCCTTAGAAGATGCGTCATAATTCATAGACACATTTTTTTTTAAACAAAACGGTCCCAGCGCGACTCATTAGCGGAAGCAAATTAAATATCACGTCTCTCCCCCTACCAACCATGATACAAATACACACCACTAAACATCAGGATTTTTATAAACAAGCGACGACACTTTATTTACATATATTTTCAAGGTCGGACTACTCTTGGGTCAGTACATCAAAAAGGAAAAGCTAGGACTCAGCCATGTCCAGCCTAAAACCTCAAAAAGAACCCTCGACCCTCTACATCACACGCGCACAATCCCCCATCATAAGTGTCGGCTAACTAACTCCCAAAAAAAAAAAAACATAGCCCTTACTCGTCACGCTCAGGCCTCACACCAAGTCCGGTGCGTCAGGCGGTGGCGGTGGCAACATCCCTCCCATCACCCCATCGCGGCGAACGTGAACAGAAACAAACTCCTGAATGACTGCGCCCCCAGCCAGGCCTATGTCATACATGACAAGACAGCGTACGCGAATGTAGGTGAGTCCAGGCACGGAAGGACAGCCGAACTCCTCACACTCTATCTCAACGTTGGACGGTAACCCGTAAAATGTACCTCTCGTGACGGTAGGAAGCGGCATACTAGTTAATCTGAAATGTTATCCCCAAAAGGGGTGAGTACAACCACTCAACAGATAGGGAAATCCAATAACAACTCAATGCATCAGGCATGTCATACATGCATTGCAGGCGTAACTTACCTTGAAGCCATGCGCATACTATCATCCATCAGGATTATCAATTTATAACACATACATGTGCATCATCATCGTATCATACATGTCATCATCATCATGACATCATCACATTACGCATGTCATATCATATACCATCATCATTATCATCACCATGCGTATTATCATGCATGCCATATCATCATCATCATCATCATGTATATCATCATGCATATCATATCATGATCATCATGCTTATCGTCATCGTCATCATCATCATCATCATCATCATGCATATCATCATGCATATCATATCATCATCATCATGTATATCGTCATGCATATCATATCATCATGGGTGATCATCGTTATTTCACATCACATATCATTATCATCATCATGCATATCATCATGCATATCATATCATCATCATCATCTTGCATATCATCATGCATATCATATCATCATCATCATCATGCATATCATCATGCATATCATATCATGGTTTAATTTCCACTTTTTACTTTTCAATTGATCACCACATCACCCATTTCTCAAATCATCAATTTCATCATCCCCTCGGGCAAAGACCTCCGAGGTTCCTCGGCATTCAGCCTCCCAGGCCACCGCGCATCCGGCCCCCCACATTCCGAGCATCTTGCATCTCAACTAGCATCACGAGGCGTTCCCTTCGGGCAGAAACCTCCGACAGGGCTTCCAGCCTTTACCCTTCTAGCTAGGCATCTCGCACCCCAATCCTGGCATCGCGAGGTATTCCCTTCGGCCAAAGACCTCCGACAGGGCTTCCGGCCCCCCACATTTCGGGCATCCTAAATCTCCCAGGGAATTTCGGCAATGTACCTCTATACATTCCGAGCATCATCCGCCATCACAACCATCTCTTCATTTACCATCATCCATGTTTACCAGTATTCTATTCACATTTTAACATGGCACATGGCATGATATCAAACAAATCATACTAGGCATGACATTCACACATGCATTGATTCAATTGCCATACATATGCCAAGACTTTATCACATATGCATCTCAATTCAATATCATAGACATATCAAGGCTTTATCACATGTACATCTCAATTCAATATCATAGACATATCAAGGCTTTATCACATGTACATCTCAATTCAATATCATAGACATATCAAGGCTTTATCACAAGTGCATCTCAATTCAATATCATAGACATATCAAGGCTTTATCACATGTGCATCTCAATTCAATATCATAGACATATCAAAGCTTTATTCACATGCAACATGAATTAATTAAATGGAATCTATGGCCAATGAAATAATTCCTTTTTATTCATTTATTTATCATTTTATTTATTTATTTATTATTATTATTTTTTAAAATAACTATAAATTCCCAAAATTATCAAAATTCAAGAAATTATTAAACAAACCCATAGGATGATAATTACTTGCAAAATTCATGGCCAAATTGAATTTTAATAAAATTTCATAATTTTCCCAAAACATCCTATGCTTCTCGGATGAAACCAGAATGCACGGTTTCTGAATAAATTCAATTAAAATATCCATATGGCCTCCAAAAATTATAAAATTTTACTGGATTATAGCCAAGACATTTTCCCACAACTTTCATGAAGAACTCCAAGCCAGATTACTTATAGATTATTTTATTCAACCTCACGAAGCTTCTGGATCCATTACCGCATCGTCCAGTGCCTCCATCTCCGAAATACTAAGATTTCACCCACCTATTCTCTTTTGTTTCCTCTGAAATTTGGATATGTTATGTATCAAGGTGTCCTTTACAAGTTTCATGAAGAGATCTAGGTCAAATAACCAGAGTATAGTCCTCATTTTAGTCCTTTAAGTCTCGGGTGTCTCGGAATACATCACCAGAATCATCGTCTTCAAGATCTAGTCAATTTACCAAGCTATACTTGTTCTTTTCACTTCAAATTTGATTATGTTGTATTTTAAGATGTTCCCTACAACTTTCATGAAGAAATCAAAGTGAGATTCTCAACAAAAACCAACATTCAACCATGAATCCAGCAAAAGGTTAGTAAAAACTCTCCAGATCTGAAGTGTCCGTAAGATACGACTTTAACCCCTCAAATCTCCATCATTTTCCACGAAATTTCTGTATGTTATAGTACAAGATGTTAGCTACAACTTTCATGAAGACATCGAAGCCAAAATAGGACTCCAAACACACATGTAAGCTCAATCAATTTACTGACTCACACAATCCGAGCAAGAACAGTCACACGACTTAAGAACAAGCCAAACTTGCCTCGGTTTTTCTCACTTAAAACACCCAAAATCTAACATGCAAACAACATCCAAGCATGCAAGAGAAGCTAGAGGACTCCACTTGCCTCTAGGATGAACGATCGATGGCGTACGGCGGCGAACACGGCGGCACACGGCGGTTCCCTCCTCCTTTCTCTCTCGGCCGCTCCTCCTCTCTCGCACAACTCTCTCTCTCTCTCTCGCACACCTCTCTCTCTCTCTTTCTCCTTGGGCGAACAAAATGGCCGGTCACCCTCTCTCTCTTCCTTCTTATACCCCCAACTTCTCATGATTAGTAATCATGAGATTGCCTAAAAACCAACCAATGCATGACATTCCCCTTTGCCACTTGTCACATTGGATTTTGAATTGATTTTGGGCTTCTTGGGCTTGGGCCATCCGGCCACTTCTCTTGGGCCTCTAATGGGCTGGTCGACGGCTCACTTGTGGGCTTTAATGGGCCAGCCAACTTGGTCCATTAAAGTTCCACTGGGCTTAAGGCCCAATTGAAAAATTAACCTTCTTTTTCCCTTTTTTTTTTTTTGAATTTCTTCTATAAATATTTTTCAACTTCAATTTCATCTTGGCCAAAGTCTTGGGACATCTTGTCTATTGAAATTTAATTTATAAATCTTATGGCCAAGCATAGATTATTAATCTATCGAATTTAAATTTTCACAATCATATGCACAAATCATCTAATTAAAAGACTAATGGCTAAAGCATAAGCCATGGAAATTTTTATCACCTAATTAAAGACTTTAACACACCTTATGGCTTGGCTCTGAATTTTGGGATGCCACAGAGTATCTGGATCAATTCATGATAGTGTTTATCAACGACATCTTGGTGTACTCGAGAAGTCCAGAGGAGCACGAAAGACATTTAAGGATAGTGTTTCAAACTCTGTGAGACATGGATTGTACACCAAGTTCAGTAAGTACAAGTTTTGGTTGACTCGTGTAGCTTTCTTAGGTCACATGATTTCTGGTGAAGGGATTTTTATGGACCCGACGCATGACTTAGAACTCGCGGCAATTATATTTGCTCTGAAGATTTAGAGACATTACTTATGCGAAGAAAAGTTCCAGATCTTTACAGACTTTCAGAGTTTAAAATACTTGTTATCTCAGAATGAGTTGAATATGAGACAGCGTTGTTGGATGGAACTTCTTAAGGACTATGACTGTGACATCCTGTATCATTTTGGAAAAGCCAACAAGGTTATAGATGCGTTGAGTCAAAAGTCTTCGATTGCACATATAGTGATCCAGGAATGGACTTACTCGAAGGAGCTCGAGATTTGATTTTCAAATTTAAGGTAGGCCACATTTTAAATCTTATGGCCACCCTCATAATTAAATCGGAATTGCAGATAATGATTAAGGCATTGCAATTGACAGATCCTGAGATCTAGAAGATTCTACAGGAAGATGCAGAAAATAGGAAACCTGACTTTCAGATTTCTGAGGACGGAACACTGAAGTTTCGTGAAAGATTGTGTGTACTCGAAGATGCAGAACTTAAGGAAGATATCTTGTCAGAAGCTCATCGTAGCAGTTACAACATTCATCTAGGCAATACGAAGATGTATTAGGATCTGCATCAACACTACTGGTGGACTAGTATGAAGGCGAATATCGCCAAACATGTTGCCAAGTGTCTGACGCGTTAGCAAGTGAGAGCATAACATTGCAAGCCTGGAGGACTGTTACAACCTCTCAAGATTCCCGAGTAGAAATGGGAACATATCATAATAGACTTTGTGATGGGGTTACCAAGGAGTCAGCGAGGTAACGATTCAATATGGGCTGTAGTTGACAGATTGACAAAGTCTGCTCACTTCATCGCCATACGAAAGGACGTTGCATTGGACAGATATGCTGAGTTGTACGTGCGCTAGATATTCGTCTTCATGGAGTTCCAATGACAATCACGTCAGATCAAGATTCGAAGTTTATAGCTACCTTTTGGTAAAGTTTACAGACTACCTTGGGCACGAAGGCACGAAGCTGCAGTACAACACGGCCTAACATCTGCAGATTGATGGCTAGTTTGAGAGGACGATTCAAACTCTCGAGGACGATTGATGGCTAGACCGTTTGAACACGTTCTAGGGAGGATTTTATAGAAACGTTTCCATCCTGGCATCTTCTGAGTGTCTTTAGGCTCTGAACTAAAGGGCTGAGTGGTTTTCTGCTAAAAGGCTGTCCCTTAAGGGCTTGAACGGGAGTTGTTCGCCCAAAGTGGGATGCATACCTGCAGGAAATTTACTCTCTTTCCCTGGTTCTAAGTCTAGGTCCATTCATGGTATCAGAGCCACGGGTTCATTTTTAGTATTATCCATTCCATGCGCTTGAAAGGTGAATCCAGTGCTGAGAAGATCCTCACACACCATGACCGATCTAGAAATCCTCGAAGCACCAGTTTCTCTTGCTCCTTCTTCCTCTTCATCCTCAGCTCTCTCAGAGTTTCGTGTTTCTAATGCTTCTAAGATAGATTATCTTTATGAAGTCTCTCTTAGTGATGAAACCAAGATTTCCGAAACCCAACTTCCTCTTATGAATCCTTATTCCGCTTTTGCTAAACCCACCTCATCATTCTCACCTATCCGCTCTATTCGTCAACTTATTCACCAAACCCCAAAGCAAGTAAAAGAGTACGTCCAGTCCTCCAAATTCGACCAGCATCCCATTCCTACTACTGAAAAAAGAGTACTTTGTTACTCTTCAGATCCCTCCAGAATTTCCCAGACAATGGGTCCAATAGGGATACTCTCATGTCCACTATGGAGCTGTTCGTCTTGCTCTTACCTTCCAAGGTCGAAAAGGTTTGCCAGTAGTGGCAAGAATCGCATTGTTAGATACCAGGTTTTTACAATACCAGCATGCTTGCATAGGTACTGTTCAAACCACTCTGAATGCCGGAACAGTCTTTGTAACTTTGTATCCAAACTTTAACATCGCTATTTCAGACCCCCAACTTCTCTCTTTTCTGAAAGTTCAAATCCAGCTCACTAGAGCACCCCAAACTACTGACTCTGTAACGGCAACCCTACATTACCAGATGGTTTATCGAGTGCAGAACCATGCCCTTGACCTCAACTTCAACAATGGTAATGAAGATGCGTTGTTCATCTCAATGCAAAATGACCAGGCGTTATGCATTCATGTTCCTAGACAGATTCCAAAGGATATGTTGGCCAAGCTCCTTCCAGAGACCTGGATCACCAACTATGAAAAGCTACACCAGCATAACAAGCCGATCCAATCCACAGACTCAGAATTCGTACGGAAAAAAGATGGAACTGTTTCCATCAAATTTGGCAAAGAAAAGGAAGAAAGTCCTTTCATCTTCCAGACCCTCTTCATGATCGAACCATGCATTCCTGAATCTATTTCTGAGCCAGATCCAAAAAAACATGTTCGACACTTCGACGGTGATGGACATCCTGTTCATTACTATAAGGACAATTATGGTCATTGTTTTTGGGACCCTTTTTGCCAATGCTCCCATTGTATAAATTCTCCTGACGAGGTAGATCCTCTTGCAAGATCTCCACCTCGAAGGAAAAAATCGAAAGATAAGATGTACCAAAGGTACTTAGATGGAGATTCCCCTATTGATACTCTTGGTGAATGTGACAAATACCAGTTCATGATGTCTTATGCACCACCTCCACCACCAAAGTCCAGTGCTACATCCTAAACCCTACCAGATCAACCAAAATCACCTCCACCTTCTCCTCCCCAGAAAAGGCAAGTTCTCTCTCCGTTTTATAAGCCAATCCTCAAATGGGCTAAGAAACACTCTTACCCCCTCGAAGCTCCAGCAGAAACACCACCCACTTCTTCTATTACCATGTTCCAAGATACTGACTTTCCGCCTCTTGTTAAGGAAAGCTCTAAACTCTCGTTCCCTGCTACAGAAGAGTTTATTGATCCAAATGGCAGGTATCGCCATGTCCCCAAAATACCTACCCCCACTGATGTGGACGAACATGGAAGACAGAAGAAAACCCCTGCTGCTGAAGCCGTTCTAAACTGGCAATTAGAGACTCTGTTGGCACAGAACAATGCCTTCAAGGCTATTGATTCTAAGATTGGAAATGTGCAACAAGATCTCCGAAAATATGATGACAGTACCAAGAAGATACTTTCTGAATTCCAGAAAAGGCTTCATGCCTTAGAATCAGGACAACATCTTGGGTACCACTATCTTGAAAGTCCAAAGCCAGAAATAGACAAACTCAAGAAGCAAATTCAACTTCTTGAAGAAGGAAGGTTCAGACCTTTCGATCCATTAGCACCTCCTGTTCGATTTGGGTATGTAACCCCAGCACCACAAGCGTCTATTTTTGCCAATATCCCAAAAGATCCCTCCAGAAGAGAACCAGATATGGCAGAAATACGAAATCGTCTCAAAGCCTTGAAGAAGGAAAAGGGGAAAGAAAAAACACCACCTACAGAATCAAGCTCAATTGTTATAAGAGAAAGGCCAGACCAGATGATGTTATCAAATCCATTAGAATCCTTTTTGAAGGATTTGGGTAATCAAGAAATTGATCCTATTACTCAACAGCCTGAGCCTGATCCTGTTATTCCGAAAAAATAGATTTTGTTCACTGAACAAACTTCCCCTACTACATCAGATTCAGTATCTCTTTCTTCATCTTCATCCTTTTCAGATCAAACAGTCGATTCTCCCCCTATTGTTCCACCAACTTCACAAATATTCATGGCTGACACTCCTCCAGACTACGAAATGGAATCAAACTATTTTGATCCAAAATTTGGGCAAACAAGTAATCCCACCAGAAACAATTCTACCAGGCATGTATCCATGGCATCAAAACAATTCTTCTCCATTGACAATATTCCTTATCCAAAATGGCTAGAAAGACTTGAAGAGTTTCATACTTGGTTGAGTACACAGTCCATTACCAACTATGATATGAATGATGTCCTTTACAATTTTGTTACAAGGTTCATAGGGAGCCTTAAATTTTGGTGGCAATCACTCACAGAACAAAACCAGCTTATGTTTCTGTTGTCACCCAATTTCAGCCATGCCCTTACTTACCTATATCATGTTTTTGTGGGAACCCCCGGAGATCTCAAAGAGCTAAAAAGAAGAGAATTTTTCGAAAGAAGATGTTGCTCCCTTCAGAGAAAACATCTTGATAAGCATTATCGACTAATGCTTCAGCTCTTTTACCAAATTGGCGCAGATCCAAATCTAAAGCATGTCTTCCTGACTTCTATTCCTAAAGAACTATCACAGATGGTTGAAAGATCTTTCTTTGGAAAGCAAAGAAGGATACGAGACGTTCCATTGGGAGAAATTCAGCAAGAAGTCCATCTATGCCTTGAAGAATTATGCTTAAAGCGCCGAATGGTCCGAACATATATCACAGAGGACAAGCATCTTGAATCAGCTTGTTCCCACCAGAAGTTAAAGATCAAATGCTCCAAACAGGATTGTGATGGTACTTGTGGCCAGTATTCCCGGAAGAAAAAGCACTACAAAAAATACTCGATTAAGAAATCCAAACATGGCTCCAAGCATTTCCGGAAAAAGAAGAAATGGCGATACCTACGCAAAAGGAAGGATCACACAGGCCATAAGAAATCAAGCCGTTGCTACATTTGCAACAAGAAAGGACATTTTGCCAAAAATTGTCCTCAGGCGAAAAAAGGTCAGAATCATCTGATTGAAAATGAGACAGGTATTTCTCTTGAAAATGATGATATTGAATCCTTATTTTCTGCTGACAAAGAACCAACAGAACAAACTCTTTGTGTTATCCCCTTCTATCAAACCTCCAGTGAAACTGAGTCTGACGAGTCAGAATTTGAAGACATTTTTCACATATCCCCCACATCCTCAGAACCAAATCCTGACATATTCTCAAGTCAAACTCACTGTCCCCATTTCCCTGTAAAATTCTTCACCTCGAAATTCGCCAAACCTATCATTTTCATTGCTCTCATTGATACCGGCGCATGCTGCTCCATTCTAGATACTAAGGTTCTGCCTGAAGAATATTGGACTCCTCATATCCGATACTTCAATTCTGCCTCTGGAGATACTTTCTCCACAAATGTCAGAACTACTCCAGTTACTGTCCAGTTTTTCCCCCAGTGCTCCATAAAGGCAAAAATCTTTGGATCAAACCTCCCCAATAAAGATTTGCTAATTGGGTGGGACATCATGAATCAAATCTCTCAACTTCGCATCATTCCCAAAAAGGGTCTTAGATATAAAAATCATTTCTCTGAGTCCGTTAATATTCAGAGACTCTTTTCCATTCAGATGAGTTTATTAGATCCAATCATGCAAAAGCTGCTAGAATCTTGTTCGGAATCCCACTCAGAATTCGCTCAAAAATGTTCTCATCCTTTATGGGAAAATCCAAAATTCTTTGTTCGCCTCCCCTTCAAAAAAAAATGAAGACATCAACCCAACAAAGACGAGTCATGTGGGAATGAAGCCAGAACACTTGGCTTTAGCCCAAAGGGAATGCTCAGAATTATTACAACAAGGCCTTATTGAAGTTTCTGATTCTCAATGGGCTTGTGAAGCCTTTTATGTCAATAAGCACGCCGAGCAGAACAGAGGAAAAATGAGACTGGTAATCAACTACCAACCTCTCAATCTTTTTCTCCAAGATGATAAGTTCCCTTTACCATCCAGAGATTCTCTCTTTAGTGGTCTAACCAAGGCCCATATCTATTCCAAATTCGACCTCAAAGCCGGATTTTGGTAATTAGGCATCCATCCTGAAGATAGATCCAAAACAGGATTCTGTATCCCGAACCAGCACTTCCAGTGGAAAGTTCTTCCTTTTGGTTTAAAGGTAGCACCATCCCTTTTCCAAAAGGCCATGTGTCGCATTTTCCAACCAATTTTGTCAAGTGCAGCAGTGTATATTGACGATATTCTGCTTTACAGTCCTGATGAACAGAGCCACTGTCAACTCCTTGAGAAATTTGCAGAAATTGTGAAAAAGCATGGCATTATGCTTTCTCAAAGGAAAATGAATATTGCCCAAACAGAAATTGAATTTCTTGGTATGCACCTCAACAAAGGTACATACTATCCAGGGCCACATATTGCTTAAGAACTACTGAAGTTTCCTGAAGATAACTTCACAACAAAACAAGTTCAGCAATTTCTTGGGATAATCAATTATCTTAGGGTTTTTGTCCCAAACATTGCAAAGCTTTTGATTCCTTTGCAATCCATGTTGAAAAAGAATTCCCCACCTTGGGGAAAGATCCAGACCAAAGCAGTAGCCGAGCTTAAGGAGATTATGCAGAATCTCTCACCATTACAAATACCATCAACAGGCAAAAGAATTCTCCTAACTGACACCAGTGATGAATACTGGGCAGCCGTCCTGTTCGAAGAAATTGATGGTAAGAAACACCTTTGTGCTCACAAAAGTGGAAAGTTTTCTCAAGCCGAAATGCATTACCATTCCACTTTCAAGGAAATCCTAGCAGTAAAAAATGGAATCAAAAAATTTGAGTTTCATCTCATCGGCCATCACTTTTTGGTAGAATTAGACATGGCATCTTTCCCACAGATGACCAAGTTTAAACAAAAACAGATTCCAAACTCTCAACTGCTTCGATAGGCTGAATGGTTCTCAAAATACTCTTTTGAAACCAAACATATTCCTAGAAAAAAGAATGTGCTTGCTGACTTTTTGTCAAGACCCAAAGCACCAGCTGAAATCAACATGTACATCAAGAGACCTGCTTTCCATATGCTTAATCATGGAGTCAAATACAAGATTGAAAAGATCAAAGATTTGCCAAGCCAGAAATATCCCCAGGAGATTATTCAGCAAATCCAGAACGACAGTCTTATTGAGAACATGGAGAACCTCATGTGGCAATGCCACACGAGACCTTTCGCATTCAATGGAGGTTCGATTCTTTATCCTTTCGAGTTAAATTTGAATTATCATTTTATTCATCCTCTTATCCGGAAGGAAGATGATTTCCCTGATCAGCTCAAAACGCTGTTATGGTACTTAACCAATAAGTACTTCATAGCCATTGAAATTCCCACCAGAAGATTCATTGCCAATCTCACCAGGATATTCATGCTCGGGAGAAACATCGAAAAAGAAAGTGATAAGAATCTCTTAGACTTTCTTAATTGGTTCTATCATCCTACATGTTGGAAACAAGATCTAGAAAAAGAACTGAGAACTATGACATCAAATCCCGAAGTCCACACCATCCTATTCTTCAGACGACCATGGAATTTTTGTAGAAATAATGGAAGTATTCTCGATGCACCACTCGAAATAGGAACCACAGCCTATAAACCTCACTTGAATAGCCGAGAAGCCCGGATTCACAAATCTTATCCAAGATCTGTTAGATTTTGTGAACATGAATATCGAGAACTCCAGAGAATCCTATGCCAGGAAAACAAGACCATTCCCGAAGATGTCTGGAATAATGCACCCACTACGTGGGATCATTATGACCTAGCACTAGAGGCTAAGGAAGCACTAGGGCAATATAGACAAGCTGCATCGTCCCAGGAACATGAAATGACAAGCGAAGATGACATTGTCTAGTCCACTCAAGACCCCTATGCACGCTTTGGAAGCCCTATGTCCCAAAATCCCTACGAACAGGGATCTTCGTCTTCATTCCAGGACATGTCCTTTTATGCACGACCATCCAATTGGCCTCAGCCAAGCATGCCAAACATTCCTGCCAACACTACAAGTGAAAATACAAACTAGGCAGAAGAAGAAGCATCCCATTGGGCTCATGAAGCATCCTCATCTCAAAGGCTGAACTAGATTCTTTTGCCTCAAGATCTTGAAGCCCTCCAGCAGAAATATGAAGCACATCTCCCAGAAGACAGCTTGGATGAAGACTCAGTATGTAGCTACAATGCCCATGACGGACGAGATCGTTGAGTCTGTACAATTTCACTGTAGTAAACTACTGTTCACTTCTACTGTAGCACTAGGCTAGGGAATGTACTGTTCACAGTACAATTACTGTTCATAGTGTGCGAATAATTCCCTCCCGGAAGTTTCTGGTGCCTCTGTTAGTTTCTGGACCCGTGAGTTGGTCCCTATTTGTTTCCCTGTATCCTTTGTTTGCCTATATAAGGCATCGTTTGTGTTTTGTTTTGGGCAGAGTCCCCTGAAGTAAAGAGTGTGCTTTGTGAAAAATCCCTATGGCTTTCTAAATCCCTCTTCTTCTCAAGCCTGATAGGATCCTTCGAGAAATGCGACCCAAAGCTTCTACAGTCTTCTTCTCCCTCAACCAACCTCCTTTATCTATTGTTGATCAAGAATTAAGCTCCAAAAACCAGAAAGAAACCGGAAAGAGTTCCCCCAGCCGTCATAAGTCACTGTCGAGCCGCTAGGCCCACTGCTCGTCGTCACGTGCCCTCTGCCATCCCGCATGCCGATCCGCCATCTCACGTGCCTAGCTGCTATCCCGAACCTCCTCAGGCTGCTGTCGAAGCCCAAGCCACCACTCGAGCTTGCCTGGCCGCTGTTTCAACCGCCACCATCGCCCGCTGTTGCCCGTAGTAGCTCCGTCAGCCCACCTTCGTCATTTCAACCGTTGGTTCTTCCTCTCGGCCCACTTAGCAGAAGCCGAAGCCAGCAAGGAACTGTGCGCTTCGAGGCCCACTTTGGATTGCTTTCGGGCCTCGTAGGGTGTCACCGCTTTAGAGATTGTCACCCATCTCCGCCTTGTCGTCGTCGTGGACTCATCAGATTTCAAAACCGATGAGTTTACTCACTAAACTCTGTTTAGGGAGTTAATGATGCTTAAGGATTGATTAATTTAGGCTAAGTATGGTTTAGGTGGTTAGTTAGAATGGATTAGTGATTTAATTACTCGTTTATGCATGTTAGGTGGTTAGATCAGCTTAATTAGCAGCTAGATAGGTTGTATTATTTATCTAGATAGGTTAGGAATTTTTTCGGGCCCGTTTTGGTATTTAATTAGGCTTTTCTAGCCTAAGTTTGCATTTATGGTATTTAATTGTATTTATTTAATTAATTTTGGTAATTATTTAATTATTTATTATTTTTCAAAAATTATACTGGGATAGCTAGTAACCGGAATTTTGTGCCGGTTGCAATTGTATGATTGGTTTATTTATTTAAGTGTTGAATTGTGCAAATTGAGTGAGATTTGTAATTTTGGGCATTTATCCCAAAATTAAGTAATTTCGGTATTTAATTAGAAAATACCGGGTGTCGATTTACAACGCCAAAAATGTGTTTCTGAACTATTATAATTAGTGTGATTTTCTAAAAGAAATATATTATGTTTTTGGCACAAGCCGACCGTGTACCCATACACGACTATAACTTGGTAAATTATCAGCTTGTGAGAGCATATTTGCATGTTAGCTTTTGCAAGCATATTTATCGTCAGTTTTTAGGACCCTTTGCACGTCAGCTTGTGAGAGCAGTATACTGTATCAGCCTACGGGCTTAATATATCAGCTTGCAAAAGCAGTATATATTTTATCCACTTTTGGGCCCCTTTGCACGTCAGCTTGTGAGAGCAATATACATTCTTAGCTTGTGAGAGCTAGGATCAGTATAGCAACTTGTGAGAGCACGATCTATATTATCAACTTGTGCAAGCTACTATCTATATCAGCTTGTGCAAGCTACTATCTATCTATATTAGCTTGTGAGAACATTGGATGATTATTTCAGCTTATGTGAGCAGTGGTTATATTGAATTGATAGATAGTACTGTTGATATCGATTTGAATTGATTGACTGATTGATCAATGGGTGGATTTGAATTGAGTGGATTGGTTGAGACCATGAATTATACTAACTTGCAGGAAGGAACTGAGGCAAATGTAAGTCCTCTATCTTATGTGTGCATATGTAACCTTTAGACATATTTCCTTCCTAGTCGGAGTTTGGGGGGTGAACTTGTTGAGACGTCGTCTCACCCTATTGTGGAATAACATTTTTAGGATCTTAAATGGCGAATCCTCCAAAACGTTTTAGCCGTCCCATAAGGGTCACCAAGTGGGTTTCTAGTTACCCCGATCCCGGAAGTTTTTGGGTCTATGAACTGGTAGTGACCACTGTCTAGGTCGAAGTGAATCCACCTCATAGGATACCTCATTGATTAAGAGCGTGGTTCCGCTACAGACCCAAATGGTTTTAGGGTGGGTCCCCTTAGGACTTTTGATATCCCCCCTATGGTGATTGATGCTGCTCTAACCAAAGATTCGACTGACCCTCCCAATGGCGTGTTGGAGAACCCGACGTCCCGTCCAGACCCTGCAAAGACTGAAGAATCAACGAATGAGTCCGACTAGCCGGTCATTCTGTGTTTTGAGGATTGACCTTTTGTAGATTTTGTGATTATAGACTAGTATTGTAAATGACCTAGTCTACTGTGTATAAAGGTGTGTTGTGGTTTTCAAAATTGTGGCCCCGCTTTTCTATCCTATCTTTGTGTTGTCTGGGGATTTATTTATTCGCTTCCGCATGCGTATTAAAATGAATGGGTTGGTGACCCATCCTGAGATGTCGCAATTTATCGACCACCAAGGATTGGACACGTGCTCGAGAATCGAGGCATGACAGTTAATATGGCTAGGAGATTCCTAGCATATGCACTTAATAAGGCGAGCTCCTTAATGGATAGATTCCTGTCAACTGCGATTGGATGTCGGACTCTTGAAAAGGTGTGGTCAGGTAACATTATAATTATTTTGTTATTAGAATATTTGATTGCATATGTTATGTTGGAGTGAGTGATGGTACTCTTAATGGGAGGGCAAGAAAGTGCATGTTTCTAGGTTATGCTAAGTTGTGGTGCTCAAAATTAAATTTAGGTGTTATCAACAGAGAAATTACATTTGCTAGTACTTCTGGATAGGAGTAGTGTTAGCAGTGTTCATACGGATTTGGATGGTGCTCAGCTGAAAATAGAGTTGTAACCAGAAATTTTTAGGTAGCTTGTGCTGGTGAAGTAATTGACATAGATGGTGCTTAAAGCAAGTTGGAGCTCGAGAGCTGATGGTTGCTGTTAACTACTAATATTGACAATGCATGTGTTTGATCTTCTGACAAATATGAATGCAATAAAGGTTTTGCTTTATTTGTGGCTAAGGAGTCGCCTCATCAGTCGCAATTGAGGGCTACCTCACTTGTGGTCGGTAGGGCTGCAAATGCCCTCACCTAGTCTAGGTAACGCCTTTACAATCAACAAGGATCGCTGATGACCCTTCCCAACACAAAAAATAAAATAAAAATAAAAACAGGAAAAGAAAAAATGATAAATAATAAAAAGATCGAACGGGTTAGATTAAATTGGCCATATTGTAAGGTTTATGACTGAATTGACATAAATACAATATGTTTAGAACTTATTTGGTAATTTTCTTTTGGGGCTACTAGCTATTTTTTCTTGATTTGAAGAAACTGTGACATCCCAAAATTTGGCCCTATTTCGAATATATGAAATGGTTTTTTTTGTCGATGCGCTTATGGTTAATTTACTTGGAACTGATCATTCACGAGTTGACTAATTTATAAGGTGAGGCTGTTAAGGGATATAAATGCAACAGACTAGAGAATTCGATCAGAAATCGATTGGTCGACCATAATAATCGATGAAGATCAATACGACACCGTTATAATCTATTAGCGAATGGATTTAAGTTGATTCGATGGAATTGTGTAGTCGAATTTCAGGTGGTTCCACACAATTGCGATATTCGCGTCGAACGACAATAAACTAATCTTCTATCAATATTATACTCGGGACATATAATTGAACCCTCACGATTTTATGACAACTGAGAGTCATATACGATTTGGAGATGCACAAATGTGGATAAAAAATTATCGATAATGGGTCAAACGCGCTAAGATCCCTAAAAGCTACCCGATATGTTAAGTCGTACTAAAGTTGCGTTCGGTGATTTTAACCACGAAATTAAATTCGGTTTCAGGAATCAGACATTCGGGTGTGTCACAATTGATTTATTAGACGTCATCTTATCTTTCGGCGAATTTTTGTTGAGTCCGAAATTTTGTAGAAAAAGACGATTTTCGGACAAACAAGAAAATTAAAGGAAATTCGGATCAAGAGGAAATAAGGGAAATTTGCTGCCCAAAAAGGTTTTATTTGTGAGAAATAAGAGGAAAAATGGTCATTGGTTGAGCCAAAGACTTTAGGGGCATGAAGACTTTGGGGCATATGTGATGAGTGGTTTGATATTTAGCTAGGTTTGTGATTAATTGTTCATTTGACTTCTTGGTCTTCTCTCTCTCTCTCTCTCTCCTATTTCTCTCTCTCTCTTCCTTCATGCATGAAACCCTGCTGCCCATCTTCTTCTTATGCTCCTTCTTATTCCTTTCTTCACGTTCTTCATCCCCTCCATCTCTCCTCTGCATCCGCCCAGCTCCTTTCTCTTTTAACTACTGCACCATCACCGTTTCATCATCCTCACACCCAACTCATCACCAAGGACCAGCAATCTCACCAGCCACTCCACCGCCTCACGCCTACATCACTATCCACTAGCCACTACGCCAGTCCGCTAGCAGCTCCACGCCTTAGCCTAGCACCACCGAAACACCATCACCGGCCTAGCTCCTCCACCGAACAGCCACCACCTCATGCTAGCTCACCTGCCCAGCATCCCACGACCAGCTGCCTCCACTGATCAGCAACCACCACTAGCCTAGCCCAACCCTCCTTGGCCGAGAGCTTGTAGGGTAGCCATAGCCGCCCTCAAGCCTCAGTTCGAGACACAGTTGTCTTGAGTTCTCGTCGCCATCACCGTGAGCCCGTTGCCTTCGTAATCCCGTGTGTTAACTCCCTAATCTTGGATTAGGCCGTTAATTACGCTTAGGGGGTTAGATTAGCCTTAATGAGGATTAGATTAGTTAATCCTATATTAGTGTTAACTAGCTTGGTTAGGTTAGTTAACCTTGGTTATGTTAATTAATCATGTTAGGCTAATTAAGTTGGACTAGCTTAATTAATCGTGATTTATTTAACTAATTGTAATTAGCGTAATTAGTGACGGATTAGCCATTTCGTAGAATTTTACGCTCGTTTTCTTGGATGGATTTATGCGTAATTTTGATGGCTTATACATGCTATGTTATGCAATTGAGTGCTTGATGGTAATTATTGTTTTTTAGTACAAAACGTGGTTTTATGGGCATTTATATAAAGAAATACCCAAGGTGTCAGGTTTTGACGCCAACTTTTATGTACTACATAAAACCGTTGAGTTTTAAAATGGGAGTGTACTATGTTTGACTATTCAATTTCAAATACGTGATCACGCACGATTATTTTACTGAGATTTTTCATAAGAAGAAAAATTGGTCAAGTTCATTATTTGAAAACAACGCGTTTGAAATCAAAGCACGGTGTTCTTCGATAAGTATGTGTTTGTGTGGTCACTTATTAGAACCCGTCCCGATGCGTTTACATGGGACGATGCTCCTCTGAGGAATGCCGTCTAGGCAGAGGATGCTAGACGTTGCCATTTGCAGATGGATTTCGGAACGAAGCTCCTTTATGGAATGTCATCTAGGCGGATGATGCTAGATGTTGCTGTGCCCGATGGGGCAGGATGATATCCGGTTACGCCTAATGATCGCCGACTGTTGAGTTGGCCATGGCCAGTGGGTCATAAAAATTGGAACACGCGTGTATGGTTGTGCTATTGCACTTGATTATGGAGCAAAAATGTGTGGCATTGTATGGGATATGTCATAACAGTTTTACCTTATAATCGGGACCCATGTGAATGTTTGGAGAGTGAGAACTTTGTGTTCCGGTTATTAATTATGCTTGTGGTATTTATAATGGAATATGTGATGTACTAATATGCAGGGACGTGCCAAGGCGGGGTGAGTTTTGTATGGTGCGTGCTTAGGCCGCCTCCGCGGCAAATTTGCATCCTAATCGGGGTTTAGAGTTTTGACTGGCTAAGATTTTATCTTACTCCGTCGTGGTTAACCTTTTTTAGAACCTTAGTATGGAGATCCGTCAAGTCCGGTTCGGGGTTCCGTGGGACATGGAATCAGAGTCTACCTTCTTCCCTATCTCCGAGACAACCTAGACTTGCGAGTTAGTAGTGACTGTAATTTAGGTCGATGAGAGCCTCCTTCATGTGGTACCTCATCGCTTTAAAATTTGGTTCATTAATGAACGTAACAGTGCTTGGGAGGGTCATTTGTAGGGTTTTGATGGACCGCCCATCAGAACGGAGGATGGGGAAGTACATCCCCCCATGGACATCGATATCTTGGACGGTGTCGTAAAGGACCCAGAGCTTGAGTCAGAGGGATCCGGGGTGTAGGTTGCCTAGGAGTTCCTTTTTGAGGCAAACTTGTAAATATGAACTTGTAGGGTTAACTTGGTATATGTATAAAGCGTAGTTTGTGAAAAAGTTGTTGTTGCATGTTTATACTATCCCTATGTTTGTTTATTGGCCGGGAGTTTATTTAATTCGCTTCCATATGCATTTAATTGAAAAATAAAAAGAATGGGTCTGCGACGTGTCCTGAGATGTCGCATTTTTAATCGACCGCCAAGAGATGTGCGCGTATCCAGGGTTTAGGGCGTGGCAGAAACCTTAAAAGTAATTTATAGAAATCTATCCATAGCAATTTGTCTGTACTGATTCTTGAGAAATGGACTTTTTGTACGCACATGCGTGTATATATGTGAATATGTGAATATTACTAGTTAAGGGACGTTGACATGTATCCTCAGTAATCATTATCAACAGATCATAGACTATCAATTCCCATAAGTGTTTTCTGATCATCTGTTCCTCAATGGTAACCTAGTGATTGAGCCAGCTAGGTGTTGCCACTATTTTTCTTTTGTAAAATTTCCTCTTTTATTAGTTGCTTCAATTCTTGTTTTGGCATCGGTGCAACGTAATTGATTTAGGCTCTAAATATGAATCGTGGACCATATAACCTAATTAGCAATTACACCATAGTGGCTATACATATATATGCCCTGATAATTGATATTTGTGTATCTTGGTTAGTTGATGAGAATGCTGTTGAATTGCTAGCTTGTTGGCAAACGTGGCACTCGATGCCTAACTGAAGTGAACAAAAACAATGATGTTTGATGGACTGGATCATCCAATAGCTTTCAAAGCAAAACAAAAATGTCATTAGATTATGTGATTCGCTTGCAATTGCTTTTGCTGGTGGGCTTGTCAATTCTTTTGAGTTTCATTCTTACCATGATGTAGTCAAATGACATCATATCGAGCAAAGAAGTTGCATCTCTTTTGGCTGCTGCTTTGTAAAGCCACCTCATAATTTCACTCCAAAGCAAATTCGGGCTTTATAATTACATTTGGCTTTTAGCATTTGGCTTTAAGACAGCCACGAAAGTCAACTCCTTCCAAATCGAACGTCAACATCCTTAACAGAACCATTGTTTTGTTGACATTGGGAATTCTTTAAATTTACTGACCATGTCATTAGCCCACCAAAACATTTTGACATTATTACTTCATGTATGGACACAAATGAACATAGTTTCGATTGGTGTATATCATGTACAAATAAAAGCTTATGCATTTTAGTCCACAGGCATGCTGTTACCGATGAAAATATATGTATTTAAAAGTTACATATGATCCCACTTGCGGCTTGGTGCAGACATACAAGCTTCTACATTTAATATGGTGTGTCTTATAGCCTATCACCATGCCCTGTCATTAGTAATGATACCAAGTGTATTAAAATTTATGTTTGTACTGATTTATACAGGGTTCGCGGCTTGGTTTCTGGATCCGACATCGGTTGTCTGTACTTACAAACATGAGAACTAATTTTATAAGGTTTCGGAGGAGATAAATTGACCTTATTTTGTCTACTGGCATGCTTCGTCCGTGGCTAAAACAGAGTTACTTATTGTGGGTCATTATTGGGTCAAAAAATTGGCTTGGCGGCTGGACAGGCCCAATAGACATGTTCAAGCTCTCCGAGGATCGGGCCTGCCCGTGAATTTGGAACCCGTGAGGACATTACAGTTAAAAGAGTTGATATTGGGGTCGCACGGAATGTAGCTCCCCCAATATGGTCAGCCAAAGAATTTCCTCCGTGTTCGCTTACAAGGTGTAGTGACTGAAGTGGCATCTCCTTCGGCTTCTGCTTTGTAAAGCCTTCTCTTCATTTTCGTTTCTTAAGCTTCGAAGGAATCGAGCTTCGTAGTTGCGTTTTGCCGTTCGCATTAGGCTTTAAGATGGCTGCGAAAGTCAATTCCTTCTTCTAAATCGAACATTAACATCCTTAACAAGAAGCATCATCTTGTTTACATTGGAAATTTTGCTAAATTATTGACAAAGTCATTAGAACAAAAAATAATAATAATAATATTTTGACACGATTAGTCCATATATCGACACAAATGAATGTAGTTTTGAGTGGGGTATATCCTGTGTAGATAAACGTTTACACACTTTAGTCTACAAGCATACAGTTACCAGTAAAAGTAATTTTTTCCCTCAAAAAAGAAATATATTTAAAAGCGATGTATATGCTGATCATTTTTTAGCATCCTCTGGCTCATGGAACTCAATTATTTATTGTCCTTGGAACTCAATTATTTATCCATCATGTATGGCTTGTACTCATTTGTGGAATATGTGGTTCATCTTCATCACTTCGTCCATAGTGGACTTATCAGTCCATCCCAACTCTTTTAAACCTAATGAATATATGTGACCCATTTCTCTATTATTGGTGTACCTCCTCCATTATTAGTGTACCTCCTCCACTTTTAAATATATTTGAAAGCTATGCATGTGCTGATCTTTTCGAGCATACTCTGGCTCATGGATTACTGTTCTTAATGAGAAATTGTCATACATGAGAGTAGCATATACACTAAACTAAATTTTGGTACATAAATAATGATGAGTTCCACGTGAATCTTGCTCTACCAGATCTGATAGTTTGATTGAACTTAGTGAACATACTAGCTACTCGAAATACTTGCCCATTGCTAGTCGATGCTGCTTTTGTTTATCATCCTATTCATCATGTGAAGTTTGTACTCGATTGTGGAAATTGTGATTCATCTTCATCACTTCGTACGCAGTAGACTCCCCTCCAACTTTTCTCAACCTACTGAATATATGTGGCCCATTCCCCTATTATTGATGTACCTCTGCATTTTTAAATACATGTAAATGCTATGCATGCTCTGATTTTTTCTGGCATACTCTGGCTCATGGATTACTATTCTTAATGAGAAATTGTCATACATGAGATTAGTCTATATACTAAACTAAATTATGTTACGGAAATAATGATGAGTTCCACATCAATCCTACTCCACTTGATTTGACAGTCCGATTGAACTTGGTGAATGTACTGGCTACTCGAAATACTTGCATGTTGCTAATTGATGCTACTTTTGTTTATTGTCTTTGAAACTCAATTATTTATCCATCACATGAAGTTTGTACTCGTTTGTGGAATTTGTGGTTCATCTTCATCACTTTGTACTGTTGAATTGTCAGTCCACTCCAACTTTCTAAACATAACAATATATGTGGTCCATTCCTCTATTATAGGTGTACCTTCTCCACTTTTATATATATTTAAAAGCTATGTATGCGCTGATTTTTTTTTAGCATACTTTGGCTCATGGATTACTATTCTTAATGAGAAATTGTCATACATGAGAGTAGTATATATACTAAACTAAATTTTGGTATGGAAATAATGATGAGTTCCATGCGAATCTTGCTCCACTAGATCTAACAACCCAATTGACCATTAGCAAACAAATTAGCTACTCGAAATACTTGCTAATCACTGGTCGACAATGCTTTTATTTGTCGTCCTTGGAATTCAATTATTCATCCATCACGTGATGTTTGTACTCATTTGTGGAATTTGTGGTTCATCTTTATCATTTCGTTCAACTTTTCCAAAAATTAATGAATATATGTGGCCCCTCCCTCCATTATTTGTGTACTGCCCTGCTTTTCTATGGGGCCATCAACAATGGTGGAGCAGATAACTCATAAAATCGAAACGCTAGAGGATGTAACTCAACTGATATGAAAATACTAAATGATTATCCATCATATACTATCAAGGACCGGTTCCATAATTTTCTCCCGATTCATGCATAGACATGTACGAATCACACATCCGTCTCGATATAGCTGCACCTCCTTGGTTGAGGAGGGAGCCGACAGTAAAACGGATGAAGGAGAGGTTGACCCTCGGAAGTAAATGAACAAAGGGGGGTTCCCGAGTCATGCATCACATCATTTGCATTGCGTTGCTTGACCTTGACTTGTTCACACCATCACCCACAGCCATTCAAATGTCTTATAAACTAGATTTTTATGTTTCGTTTAAGAAGTTTTTTTTTTTTTTTTTGGTCAATGTTTGCAATAGGAATGTTGCACAAACCAATGATGCTAAGCCAAAAGAAAAAATTAATTAAGATTTGATATTAACTTGGCCACCAAAGGGGAGCACATGCGCGGTAGATAATATTCGTCCCCAGTATCCTCCCTTCATTTACTTTAAAAAATGATGCTTCATGGGAGGATGACAGAGTGAGAGGTGGCCCTCTTATAAGTTCCACGTCTTCATTTCGTTATTTTCCTGGCCGTCTTTCTCTGATCTTTTCCCACCTACACCAGCAGATTTTCACATTAAGAAGATAAATAAATAAATCTAAGAGAAAATTTTTATACACATATTACAAGGAAAACATTGAAAAATATGTAAATCGCAAAGACACGAAAGATGGTGTTTCACTCTTTTGAATACCTTTACTAAAGGTACATAATAGATATTATAAAAATGAAAAATCTAATAAGAAGGAATGGGTCGGTGATAAATGTCAAATTAAGAGCTTCATATTCAAATATTTTGGCGGATAAGATAGTCAGAAGAGTAAACGAATAGTCTCCACTTACTTTTTTGCTAATCTGTGAAAAGAATCATCAGAATGCTTGTGAATCTCGTCTATTGTTGCACATGCGTCCCACGCAATATTATTACGGACATAGAGATCTGGGAAGGGGAAAGTGCAATAAACCAAAAGGACCATGCCACCGTTTCGACACCGTCATTACCAAGTAAATGACGGTCCCTTCTCCTCGTCAGGTTTTGCAATGTGTAAACTAAAAAGCCTGATTAGCAGGTTTTTCTCAAAGAGTCAAGTAACGAATGGATCCGGCATTCTCAAGATCAAAAGCGAATTTCTTTTAAATTCAGCCTTTTGTATTTTTTCTTGATCAAAAATCGTTTGATAAATCCAGGTTGCTAAAGAGTAAGCACATTTTTAATGGCTTTTTTCAGAAGTACAATACTATGTGATTTGTTAATGGATTTTGCTAGCATAATAGTTTTTAAGTTATTATGAGAATGATAGTTTATTGTGATTCATAAATTTTTTAAGGGATGGAGCCCACGACAATTTATAATTATTTGTTATTTAGTATTTTATAATCAAGAACAAACTATTATTCTCAAAGTAAACGAAAGATTGTCACACAATAATTTTTCTTTATTAATTATTACGCGTGTATGAAATGATTGAACTATCGTGGTGAGGAGTGGGGATTTGTTAGTTGATGCCACTAACCTAACAAAAATCAAGAACAGAGTTTTTTTTTTTTTAAGATGCAAAGAAATTTTTCTTTAAAAAAAAAAACTATTGTTTGGATTTATGAGCAACATATAGATTCATCATATTAATACTTGATGTTTTGATTTAGTAAGAGAAATGTAAGCAAGATAATTCCATCACGTTTTAGAGTTCAACAGTTTGCCATTGACCACGTAACTATTGCTAGGGGACCGAGTAACTTGCTCATCCACTCCCAAGGAAGTTGCCACCTCTTAACACACGATATAGATTCCATAAGGTTATTTAGTCTTAGGTTACGCGTAATCAAACAAAAAACCTTAACGGTCATGCCCAATACACCTACGTATTAATGCAATATAACATGTGTAAAATTTATGAAAATCAACAATTTGTGTCATGTATTACGTTCATGCGCCTTATCAATTGCGTCTCATTTCATATCATCAATAAAACATGCGAAGGTTTAGTATGCGAGATCATCATTTAATTTCATAAAGTGCAATTTATGAAATCTATATACCTCATTTTCATTTATTTTCAAACTAACGGTTATAAAATGGTTTGTCTTGCTCTTTAGAATAATTTTGGATATGCTATTACTACATGACTTGAAGTCGTATCATATGTATAGATCTGTATCAATCGTAGCCTTTAGATATATAATAGTTTATATTTCAATTCCTTCTTAAATACATTTTTCCACTAAATGAATTAAGGATAATAGTGTTTAAACTTTAGCTTAATGTGCAATGTCATCCTAGAATTTTTAATATATTCAATGTGGTCCTTAAATTATGTCTAAGTGTTCAATTTAGTCCACCAACTTTCAATTTGAGCATTTTGATCTCTTAACTACTCATAGATGTTTAATAATGTTTTGAGACGATTAGTCCATATATCGGCGCAAATGAATGTAGTTTTGAGTGGGGTATATCCTGTGTGGATAAACTTTTTACGCACTTCAGTCTACAAGCATGCGGTTACGAGTAAAAGTAATTTTTTCCCCTCAATAAAAGATATATATATTTACAAGCGATGTATATGCTGATCATTTTCTACCATCCTCTAGCTCATGGATTACTGTTATTAATGAGAAATTATTATACATGAAAGTAGTGATATACTAAACTGAATTTCGGTACAAAAGTAATGTGAATTCCACGTGAATCTTACTCCATCAGATTTGACAACCCAATTGAACTTGGTGAACATACTGGCTACTCGAAATTCTTGCCCATTGCTAGTAATGCTGCTTTTGTTTATCGTCCTTGGAACTCAATTATTTATCTATCACGTGAAGTTTGTACTCGTTTGTGGAGTATGTGGTTCATCTTCATTACTTCGTACATAGTGGGACTTGTCGATCCATCCCAACTTTTCTAAACCTAATGAATATATGTGGCCCATTTCTCCATTATTGGTGTACCTCCTCCATTATTAGTGTACCTCCTCCACTTTTACATATATTTAAAAGATATGCATGTGCTGATCTTTTCGAGCATACTCTAGCTCATAGATTACTGTTCTTAATGAGAAATGTCATACATGAGAGTAGTATATATACTAAACTAATTTTGGTACCGAAATATTGATGAGTTCCATGTAAATC
Source organism: Eucalyptus shirleyi (assembly GCA_017140165.1). Taxonomy (NCBI): domain Eukaryota; kingdom Viridiplantae; phylum Streptophyta; class Magnoliopsida; order Myrtales; family Myrtaceae; genus Eucalyptus; species Eucalyptus shirleyi. The sequence goes on from CM029450.1 coordinate 18,404,576, forward strand.
TTGCTTTACCAAATTTGACAGATTGATTGAACTTAGTAAACGTACTGGCTACTCGAAATACTTGCCCATTGATAGTCAATGTTGCTTTTGTTTGTCCTCCTCGGAACCCAATTATTTATTCATCACGTGAAGTTTTTACCTAATTGTGGAATTTGTGGTTCATCTTCATCAGTCCATACACAGTTGACTTGTCAGTCCACTCCAACTTTTCTCAACCTAATAAATATATGTGGCCCATTCCCCTATCATTGGTGTACCTCCTCCACTTTTAAAAACATTTAAACGCAATGTATGAGTTGATTTTTTCTAGCGTACTCTGGCTCGTGGATTACAATTCTTAATGAAAAATTGTCATACATGAGAGTAGTATAAATACTAAACTAAATTTCGGTACCAAAATAATAATGAGTTCCACGTCAATCTTGCTCCACCAGATTCAACAGCCCAATTGAACTTAGTGATTTACTAGCTACTTGAAATACTTGCCCATTGCTAGTTGTTGTTGCTTTTGTTTATCTCCTTGGAACTCAATTATTTATCCATCACGTGAAGTTTGTGCTCGTGTGGAATTTTTGGTTCATCTTCATCACTTGGTACAGTGCACTTGTCAGTCCACTTGAACTTTTCTAAACATAATGACTATATGTGGTCCATTCCTCTATTATGGGCGTACCTCCTCCATTATTGGTGTACCTCCTCCACTTTTAAATTTATTTGAAAGCTATGCAAGCGCTGATTTTTTCTAGCATACTCTGGCTCATTTATTATTGTTCTTAATGAGAAATTGTCATACGTGAGAGCAATATATATGCTAAACAATATTTTGGTACGGAAATAATGATGAGTTCCACGCGAATTTGCTCCACCAGATCTAATAGCCTGACTGACCTTTAGCAAACAAATTAGCTACTCGAAATACTTGCTCATTAGTGGTCGATGATGCTTTTATTGGAATTCGATTATTCATCAATCACATGATGTTTGTACTCATTTGTGGAATTTGTGGTTCATATTTATCGTTTCGTATATAGCGGATTTGTCAGTTCACTCCAACTTTTCCAAACCCTAATGAATATATGTGGCCCCTACCGAACTTGTCAATTCACTCCAACCTTTCCAAACCCTAATGAATATATGTGGCCCCTCCCTCCATTATTTGCGTACTGCCCTTGCTTTCTATGGGGCCATCAACAATAGTGGAGCAGATAACTCGTGAAATCAAAACGCTAGAGGATGTATCGAACAGTTCACTCCAACTTTTCCAAACCCTAATGAATATATGTGGCCCCTCCCTCCATTATTTGTGTACTGCCCCCTGCTTTTCTAGGGGGCCATCAACAATAATGGAGCAGATATCTCGTAAAATCAAAACACTAGAGGATGTAACGGACTTGTCAGTTCACTCCAACTTTTCCAAACCCTAATGAATATATGTGGCCCCTCCCTCCATTATTTGTATATTGCCCCCTGCTATTCTATGGGGCCATCAACAATAGTGGAGCAAATAATTCGTGAAATCAAAACGCTAGAGGATGTACCGGACTTGTCAGTTCACTCCAACTTTTCCAAACCCTAATTAATATATGTGGCCCCTCCCTCAATTATTTGTGTACTGCCCCTGCTTTTCTATGGGGCCATCAACAATAGTGGAGCAGATATCTCGTAAAATCAAAACGCTAGAGGATGTACCGAACTTGTCAGTTCACTCCAACTTTTCCAAACCCTAATGAGTATATGTGGCCCCTCCCTCCATTATTTGTGTAGTGCCCTTTGCTTTTCTATGGGGCCATCAACAATAGTGGAGCAGATAACTCGTGAAATCAAAACGCTAGAGGATGTACCAACTAATATCAAAATACTAAATGATTCAATCCATCAAATCAATACTTTAAATCTCGATTGTTTAATATGATGCTATCAAGGACCAGTTGCATAATTTACTCCCGATTCATGCATAGGCATGTACGAATCACACATCCGTCTCAATATAGCTGCACCTCCTTGGTTGAGGAGGGAGCCGACAGCAAAACGGGCGAAGGAGAGGTGGACCCTCGGAAGTAAATGAACAAAGGGGGGTTCCCGAGTCATGCATCACATCATTTGCATTGCGTTGCTTGACCTTGACTTGTTCACACTGTCACCCACAGCCATTCAAATGTCTTATAAACTAGATTTTTATGTTTCGTTTAAGAAGTTTTTTTTTTTTTTGTCAATGTTTGCAGTAGGAATGTTGCACAAATCAATGATTCTAAGCCAAAAGAAAAAATTAATTACGATTTGATATTAACTTGGCCACCAAAGGGTAGCACATGCGGGGTAGATAATATTCGTCCCCAGTATCCTCCCTTCATTTACTTTAAAAAATTATGCTTCATCGGAGGATGTCAGAGTGAGAGGTGGCCCTCTTAAAAGTTCCACGTCTTCATTTCGTTATTTTCCTGGCCGTCTTTCTCTGATCTTTTCCCACCTACACCAGCAGATTTTCACATTAAGAAAATAAATAAATAAATCTAAGAGAAAATTTTTAGACACATATTACAAGGAAAACATTGAAAAATATGTAAATCGCAAAGACCCGAAAGATGGCGTTTCACTCTTTTGAACACCTTTACTAAAGGTACATAATAGATATTACAAAAATGAAAAAGCTAATAAGAAGGAATGGGTCGGTGATAAATGTCAAATTAAGAGCTTCATATTCAAATATTTTGGCGGATAAGATAGTCAGAAGAGTAAACGAATAGTCTCCACTTACTTTTTTGCTAATCTGTGAAAAGAATCATCAGAATGCTTGTGAATCTCGTCTATTGTTGCACATGCGTCCCACGCAATATTATTACGGACATAGAGATCTGGGAAGGGGAAAGTGCAAAAAACCAAAAGGACCATGCCACCGTTTCGACACCGTCATTACCAAGTAAATGACGGTCCCTTCTCCTCGTCAGGTTTTGCAATGTGTAAACTAAAAAGCCTGATTAGCAGGTTTTTCTCAAAGAGTCAAGTAACGAATGGATCCGGCATTCTCAAGATCAAAAGCGAATTTCTTTTAAAATCAGCCTTTTGTATTTTTTCTTGATCAAAAATCGTTTGATAAATCCAGGTTGCTAAAGAGTAAGCACATTTTTTCAAGGCTTTTTTCAGAAGTACAATACTATGTGATTTGTTAATGGATTTTGTTAGCATAATAGTTTTTAAGCTATTGTGAGAATCACAGTGTATTGTGAGTCATAAATTTTTTAAGGGATGGAGCCCACAATAATTTATAATTATTTGTTATTTAGTATTTTATAATCAAGAACAAACTATTATTCTCAAAGTAAACGAAAGATTGTCCCACAATAATTTTTCTTTATTAATTATTATGCGTGTATGAAATGATTGAACTGTCATGGTGAGGAGTGGGGATTTGTCAGTTGACGCCACTAACCTAACAAAAATCAAGAACAGAGTTTTTTTTTTTAAGATGCAAAGAAATTTTTCTTTAAAAATACTAGTGTTTGTATTTATAAGCAACATATAGACTCATCATATTAATACTTGATGTTTTGATTTAGTAAGAGAAATGCAAGCAAGATAATTCCATCACGTTTTAGAGTTCGACAGTTTGCCATTGACCACGTAACTATTGCTAGGGGACCGAGTAACTTGCTCATCCACTCCCAGGGAAGTTGCCACCTCTTAACACACGATATAGTTTCCATAAGGTTATTTAGTCTTAGGTTACGCGTAATCAAACAAAAAACCTTAACGGTCATGCCCAATACACCTACGTATTAATGCAATATAACATGTGTAAAATTTATGAAAATCAACAATTTGTGTCATGTATTACGTTCATGCACCTTATCAATTGTGTCTCATTTCATATCATCAATAAAAACATGCGAATGTTTAGTATGCGAGATCATCATTTAATTTCATAAACTGCAATTTATGAAATCTATATACGTCATTTTCATTTCTTTTCAAACTAACAGTTATAAAATGGTTTGTCTTGCTCTTCAGAATAATTCTGGATATGCTATTACTACGTGACTTGAAGTCGTATCATATGTATAGATCTGTATCAATCGTAGGCTTTAGAAATATAGTAGTTTATATTTCAATTCCTTCTTAAATACATTTTTCCATTAAATGAATTAAGGACAATAGTGTTTAAACTTTAGCTTAATGTGCAATGTCATCCTAGAATTTTTAATATATTCAATGTGGTCCTTAAATTATGTCTAAGTGTTCAATTTAGTCCACAAATTTTCAATTTGAACAGTTTAATCCATTAACTACTCATAGATGTTTAATGCCATCCTCCCGTACTATTCACAAGTTCCTACAATTATACCATTGCCCAAATCTTAAAATATCTTTTCTTTTCAATCCACTATCTATATTGAAAATATGTAATCTCTTTTTATTACATTATTACCTTTTTGGTTTTTATAAATATTAAAAGAATTCCATTTTAGTAAATTTGATCATAATTTCTAAACTAGTAAAAGTATAATCTTATTTAGATTTATATCAGATTGATATTCCCGCTATTTTAAGAATAAATGTTTCATAAGTGTATCTCAATATGATATCAGATTACTGTAAGTTCTATTTCCTAGTGAACAATTTAAATACCCTTTTTAACTTACCAAATTAAGTGAACGTTTGACTTAATTGAGCCTTTTAAATCTACACTAAGGTCATCCAACAAGTTTAATCTCTGTAGATGCTCTGTTTCTATTTTTCGACACTTAATTAGGTTATCAACTAGGAGAGGTTAATAAGGGCTTGTGTGATAGAACTATAAGGATTGTTTTGATAAGTGCTAAAGGTTTAAGTATTGAATATTAATTGCTAAGTATTTAAGTTCCAAACTGAAAACAAAAATTATTTGATGATAGATGAAAATTAAATACTAATTACTGCTAATTTCTTTACAAAATGGAATCATGAACTTTATTGCAAGGATTTGATGATGTAATTTGTAAAATATATATTTCCATTGTAATCGTATCATTGAATCGATTCATTATATCCTTCCTAATTACAGTATTTAGTGATTTTTTGACTTAAATTCGTTACGTTGTCAAAAGCACTTAATGGGCATAAGTACTGAAAGGTTGATTTTCAAAAGTCAAAACATTAGTTAATGCAATAACTAAGGGAAGGATTATCTAATTCATACGTCAACAAAAAATTTATTGATGGCAACTAGAATCTCGCCAAAGCTAAAGCCTAGCAATAATATTCAGCTAGTGTGTGCTGTGTCATGCACAAAGTCAATAATAATCAAGTTATTGAATAAGCTTGCTCATTAGGGTTTTTTGTTGTTGTTGTCTAGTCCTATCCTATATCTACTTCATAAATCACTGTGCGTGCTATGTACCATGCGCAAGTTGCTAAACTCTGCTCCCTCACTCATGTGTCCTCGCCCTAGCGCCCAAAATGTGAGGAATCCCTTCTCATGTGGGAATGGTGGCCACTGCAGCAACCCCAATTATTTGCTTATTAGGTGTTGAATTGCCAAATTTCAGCATTTACTTTTGCAGCTAGAATCTTCCCAATTTTTTATTTTAAAAAATAAAAACCTATCAAAAACGGCCATTTCTTTTTGTTTGGCAAGAAATTAATTTTATTCAGCTGCATCAGATGTTCGGAAATGTACACATAAACCGAAGAATTCAAAAGTCTAGGAGATTTTGTTGAACCAAAATTTTCAAAATTTTCCCTTTCTGTAACCACCACGGGTGGAATGAATTAGGCAATTCAAACTAAAAGATTAAAAGAGTTATTATACCTCCCCATGGTTGGGAGTATAGATTCCGCCACGGGTGGAATAAATTAGGCAATTTAAACCAACAGGTTAAGTTGCCGACTGGATTCATTTTATAGTAGTTAATGTTCATCAACAAACATTGTATTTTTCCTTTAATATAACCACTTCGATATAACATTTCTTTTCATTCTTTGCGGTGGGCAACATTTTTTTTATAGTGATTATACTTTACAGAAGAACTTCTCTTCATGAGTTAGTAAAAGATCTCATTTACCATAATTGGATATTGTTTTTCCTGTTTGTCTTATTAGATATATACTCTATACACGGCGTATATAATATATTTTTCGTCCACAATCTTACTTACTTGAATAACTATGAGATCCCTATACATTCTTTAGAGAAGAATTTCTCTTTTAGATAACTGAGTTATTTGAATATTACGAGTTTCATGGACATTTTGAGAAGATTTGTTTCTCCAGTTAGAATTTTTTCATCTCAAAGAATTTTGTTGGACAATAATTGTCAAATTTATTAATTCTAATGCTTTTCCATTCATTCCATTCTATTGATTTTTCTATTCTGAATGTGAGTTGTAACGATTTTAATAACTGGCAATTGTTCCAACAAGTATGGTGAACTTAAGTCCTTTAATCAATTATTTGTAAAATTACACGTGCATGGATATGATGATTTTTCAAAATTATAGAAAAGAACTTTGGTAATTTGATTTTTTTTTTTTTTATGGCGTTGGAAACAGGAGTAAGATTACATGTCATGTGTAAAACAAATGTCATCGCTACTATTGAATAGGGTATTTTAATAAACACTAATAAGGTGGATAAAGTATTCATTTTCATTTCGGTAAAGAAAGTAAGTATTTGAGGCTGCGTTTGGAATTGGCTTTGCAAAGGGGCTTTGAGCCTCTAAAGATACTTAGCTCAAAGTTTGGGTGTTTGGGAACCACTTTGCAATTCCCATTAGGCCAAAGTTGGCCTTCTGAAGGCTGAAAGCCCAAGGCAAGTGCAAGGGTGCCTTGAGCTTTCAGCTTTCTCGACATACAAGTTACACTGTTCATCGTTTTATTTTTTTTTTCAAAACCATCCTATTCTACTGTTCATCGTCTTCTCTGCTGAAGGACTTGTTGCTCGAAGCTCCGCCGATGGCTCGGCATGGTCGCGGTGGCCTAGGAGACCGTCGCTAGGGAGAGGTGCGACCGTCACCGGGGAGTGGTGCGTGTCTGGGGCACGGCGATCACCGTGGGTCGCGCGGGAGGTCCCGCGACCTTGCCGACCCAGATTCGGGGACGGCGAGGTCGCGTGACCCCTCCGCGACCCAGATACGGGGGCGACGAGGTCCTCCCGCGACCTCACCTCCCCAAATCTGGGTCGCGGCGGTCGCTAGAGGTCGCGCGACCTCGCCGCGACCCAGATCCAGGGGCGGCGAGGTCGCGGGACCTCGCCGCCCTAAATATGGGTCGCAGTGGGGTCGCTCGACGTCCGGCAGCCTCTCGCCAAGGTCGCAGGACCACATCGCCCCAGATCTGGGTCGCGGCGTGGTCGCCCAACGTCCGGCAACCTCCCGCCAAGGTCGTGCGACCTCGCCGCCCTAGATCTGGGTCGCGGCAGGTTGCCCGACATCTGGCTTGCCTCGCCGGGGGTCACCCGACGTCCGGCAGCCCTCGCAAGGTTCACCCGACATCTGGCTTCCCTCGCCGGGTGTCACCCGACGTCCAGCAACCCTCGCCAGGGTTCGCTCGACGTCTGGCTTCCCTCACCAAGGGTCGCCCGACGTCTGGCAGCCCTCGCCGGGGTTCGCCCGACGTCCGGCAACCCTCGCCGGGGGTCTCCCGACCTTTGTAAGTATAATTTTCCCAAACATCATTTTGCTCAAAGATACTTCACAATGGACTTTTAAATTGTAATTTACCAAACACAATTTGCATTCTGAAAAGTCCCCTCAACCTAAAGTCCTTTGCATTTTCCTAATGGCTTTCCCCAAAAGTCTAACCAAACGCACCCTGAGTTCATTTACAGAAACGGGAAATTGGTTATTGCGGAAGTAAAAGACAAATAGGAAAAGAGAGCTCTATCCACAGGATGTTAATACAGTTTATACTGGCAACTTAATCAATAAGTTGAGATAGCCAAATTAATTTCATCAATGCTAGAATAAAAAAATGATAGTGAACGTTATAAACGTATAATAATTTTAATTAAAATGAGATCGAAACACATTCCTGATGAGTATGAGTACAGCTCTAAAAGACTTATAAATGACAAATTTAAAGGCTTAAATCGGATCGAAACACAAATTACGTCCTTTTGATTCCATGATCTACACCTCATCTTCAATTCACTAATTCGTGTCAAACTTCATATTTCATTGGAGAGATAAATAGGTCTTTGGTACCATTGAGATTTGGTGGAAAAGATACTAAAAAAATCATAAACCTATTACAATTGTATCGATTCAGTCCCAAGTCACGCATCATGTCAATGTACTTTTGTCATACTTGCTCATTAATGCCGAAAATGTTCCTGATCAACTCTAGTGATCTTTTTGCAAATCCCAAGCCTTTGTAAAGGCTATTCTTTTCTTTTCAATGTTCTAGGTAGGTGGTTAAGTGACTAGCATCTTCCAGGACTAAATATCCTCACAATCCTTTACCAATAATCAAGACAACATGTAGATCTGGACTAGTTTATTGATGTTGTTCACTGGTGAACCATGTGGCCAACTTGCGATCAATTATCCAATGATCCTCTTGGCTTTTTTTAGCATACAAAGGCTTCTTAGGATATCAGCATCCTCAACAATTCCTCATCTTTACTAATTTGACTGAGTTAGCTTCTCTATTCAATACACAATGTTAGGTTCTTATCAAATAATATGTTATTTTCATTCTCAACCCTTAGAACTTAACTCTTAAAACTAATTTTAATTTTTAGAACTTATTTTTATTTTATCAAGCTGGTGCAATTAAGGAAATTAAAGAAGTTTCATCTTATTAAGTATCGAATCTTCAAATTTTTGTACTTAATTGTATCATCAAACGGCTGCTCTTACTCTCTCATTTACTTCGATGCCTTTTTTTCACATATGTATGCTCTGTTTTTAAATGGTAATAAAAAAAATCTTTGCCTTTACTGTGTATTTCTTAGGACTCATTTTGGCCATGGCATCTTCAATTAGTGTTTGACATACGTCAATAATGTTGTTCCCCACGTGTCCTTCCCCCATTTTTGTTTTCAGTTTGCATATATTTTTTTAGATGAGACTGGGCTTCTATTACCTACGCCCAAGACACCCGAGATGATTGGGAATGTTACATATTTATCTTTCTTGTGCTATTTTTGCAATGAGAAAATAATTTTTTAGTGAAGGAATTACAACTGAAGTAAAATTTTATTTTGCACTTTTCCTTTCGTAGATCTCTATGTACAAAACGTGTATGACAATGTACGAGATTCACAAACATTTTGATAATTCTTTTTCTCACAATAGAAAAAGAAAGGGATTATTCGTTTAATTTTCTATCTATCTTCACTAAAAAAAAAGTGAATATGAAGCTCTTAAGTTGAACTTTATTGCCAAGGCATACCATTCTAAGATTTCCTTTTTTGTTGGATTTTATCATAAGATTTATTAAGTAACTTTATTAAGAGGAATTCAAAAGAGTGAAACGCAATCTTTCTTGTCTTTGCCATTTACATATTCTTCAATAGTTATCCTTGTAAAGCGAGACATGAAAATTTTCTATAAGATGTTTTGCTTTTTTTTTTTTTTTTCATATGAAAATTTGGTGATGTAGGTGGGAAAATATTAAAAACAGACGGCCCTGAAAATAACCAAAGTGAGGACACGTGGCACCATGGATGTAATATTAAGATTTTTTATTAGGTCAAAGAAAAGGTGGTGGGACCCACTCTAGATAAAGAAAGAAAAAGAAAACAAAAAGGGGAAGAGATAAAAAGGAAAAGAAAGCCCACGTTCGGGCATAAGTTCAGGCAAAGGAAAAGAGGAGAGAAAAAGAAAGAAGAAGAAGAAGAAGAAGAAGAAGAAAAAGGAGAAAGAAGAGAGAGGGCTTTGTGTGTTCACATTGTGGGCACCTCACCAAGCTTATTTACAATGCCTAGTAAGTGCTCGCACCCTTTGTTCTTCCAATCGAAGTAGTTTCGAAGTTAGGGTTTGAAATTCGGAATTTTGGAAAAATCGAGCAGCGAAGTCCGATTTTGGAGTTGTTGAGTCGCGTATTTTTACAGGAATGATAGTTTAGGGTGTTGTAGAGCCGTGAGATTTTACGGATCGTGATTTGAGTTTATGGTTTGTCCGAAACAAAATTTTGAAGTTTCCCGTGCACATCCAACAGCTTTGGGCCCGTATTTTGTCATTTTTCGAATTGATTTTGAGATGGCCAAGTTAGGATTCTTGTAGTATGTTTGAAGGGTTTTTTTATTGACTATAAGTACGTTCAGATTGGGGTTCGGAGGAGAAAGTTAAGGTGTGATCAAGTTTTGCGCTTAAACTCTGTGTTATGAATGGCTTGAACAATCGCTTTGGTTATGCGATTTGTTAGCACGTAAGAGTTATTTTGTGAGAGTTAAGGCATAGTTTAGTAGTTTCGTAATTGAGATAGAGTTTTATTTTGATTTTCACATTATTCCTCGGTTATTTGATAGGGCCGTGAGTTTGACGATACAAGTATCGTTTGTCGTTTGGATGTAGATGACAAGGTGAGTGGTACTATATCTTCTTTGGTTTTGTAAAATAATGTCTTGAAGTATATATGTATATATATTGAATGGAGAAGAGCATTTCTATTGCATAAAAGCTTGATTGAGCAATTGCTACTCTTTGGTTGATTGTAGATGTTTAAAAAACATGTTATACAAAGTTTGTGGAGAAATATATATGAAATTGCTTTGCGACTGATTTATGGAAAGATTTATTATGATTTGAGAAATTGATATGAAATGGATGATGGGCTATACTACAAAATGTTATTTGTTTAAGCTATTGATTTCTAGATTGGATTTCTGGTATTGGAGGATGGTTATTTATGCTCAATATAAATATAATTGTGAACCTACTAAGGGGTTTTTAAGGGTATGTATACCAGGTTTAGAATATCCTTCTAGACCAAGCTATAGGCTTTGTAGGTGGAGACCTTGCCAAGAGGGGAATCTTGGTCGCCTTGTCATAAGACATTGTGTCGTGACCATGGTTAGGTATTGAGTAAAAGATTGGTTGATGAATGGACCATCGACATGTGTTTTGATATGAGATGAATCAATTGATAGACCATTGATGTAGTTTTTGATAGAGATTAATCAATGGACTTGACAATTGATATTTGAATCGTGATGCTGGATCTAAATGTGTATTTCTAACTTGTATAAAGTTTTGTTGAAATGAATGATTCATTATTGATTTTATATATACATTTAATGAGTTTGATTATGATTTTTCAATAGTGCTCTATACTTATATATATGCATAGTGGTTGCTCGATCTATTTAAAAGATATGTACTACTTACTGAGCTTGTGGTTGCTCACATTTCTATTTCCAAACCCTTTTCAGGACCTTTGGTTAGCAGCTAGTAGGTCAAAGAATGCTATCGATAGGGACCTTTGGAAGTGGACTATGGGTATGGTTTGAGGCTACATCATTTGGGTGGAATGGCGGCCGTGTCATCCCCATTCTTTGTAGTTTTGGGGTGTGACAATGAAAGGGGCCAGATGTCACTCTGTCAAGCATCCATTTTCTTTTAAGGATGGCTACTAATATTATGTGCTCCCCCACTGGGCCCAAGTTATTACCAACCGTAGATCCTTTTTGTTTTGCCGGCATCAACCATTACCATGTCCGTCAGCCTAGTTCCATTGCGCGACCGATGTAGCACCAATTTACTGATAGTAAAAGGAAAAAAAAAAAAAACATATTGCGTGATCATTGGACCATGTAGAGTTTGGTGTCACACATCCAATCACAATCTAGTCCTCCCTCTGCATCGTGACTTCGAGGACACCTTGAAGACCTTGATCAGAAATTCTTGATAGAGGCCTTTCTCTACAATCGACTCTCGATGCTGCTATTACTGGTCGAACTTGATGGGGTTTTCCGTGAATCCCTACCGGTTGACAAAACTTGACAAGAGCGCAGCCACAACAGCTAAATTCTGGATCTCTGCGTCGGTGTGACAGCAAAAGAGGATGGCGGACAGAACAGAAGCGGACCAAAGCGTGGCCTTTCTACTTGATAAGCTCAACGACTTTCGTAAGGCCGCAAACAACCTCACCTCTGAAGAACAGCTCGTCCTCAATAAGCTTGATTCTGCACTAAAGGGCCTGAGAGACACTGTGAAGTCACTGGACACGATCAAACCGAATGATAGCTGTGAAACCAGAAAGCAATTGGACGGTAAGGTGCGCCAGCTTGCCGGAGACTTTATCTTTCTCTTTGGCAGCGGAACGACTAGTGCTCCCCAACTTCTCAAGGGCCTCTCCTCCCCTGAACTTCGAGTCCGATCTTGGCAGGATACTCTACCCAATGTTCAGGACATATCCAAGGGATATGACGCACTCCGGAGGGAGAAAGATCCTTGGAATATTGAAGATGGAGATCTCTGGAAAATTGAAGATAAATTTGCTAGGAAATTTGAAGATGAAGCATTGGAAGGAGGATCGGCCACTCCAAGGGATTCAATTTTGACCGGAAAAGGCGATCTGGTTGCTTTTGACCGGGATAAGGAGAGGCTGATCCAGTTGCTTGACGACGGAACAAAGGGTGTGTTGGTAACTGGAAGGCGAGGATCGGGGAAGACAGCCTTGGTCAGGAAGGTTTGTGAAGATGTCTACATCAGGAAGCATTTTGGTACCATCGCCTGGATCAGCGTTCCACCTGTAAATGATCCTCACTTGATCCGCCACGAAATATTTCTGCAACTCCTTTTTGAGAACGAGGCACCCGTCCCTGATCATCCGAATGCCTTTTCCGTCAATGATCAGATGTTAGAGCGCCAAATAATCTCCCTACTGCGAAAGGAAAGATGCCTCATTGTGGTCGATAACTTAGTTGATCAGAGCACTTTGGTAACTTTCGAAAATGCCTTGCATTTAGCCGAGACAGGCCAAGTGATTTTTGTAATTAGGTCTGATATGGGTTCATGGAACTGGAATATGAACTGGCATAAAGATGAATTTGTAATTCACGTACTGGGGGATCTATCTAAAGAAGAGTCATGGGCGCTTTTACATTCAAAGACATTCCTGGAAAAGGATGTTCATTCTTCGTTGAAGGAAGTTTGCCAATACATCGTTAGGAAGTGTAAGGGACTGCCTCAAGCAATTGTTTTGTGCAGTCGCCTCTTGTGCAACAAGAAAGAAAGAAATGAATGGAAAGCTGATGGAAAATATGATGAATGTGACGGAATATATGATGAATGGGATGATGATGGAAAATATGATGAACAGGAGTGGTCGATGATCCTCCCAGATGAACTTTTTCGTAATCTTAACCTTATCCAAGAAGTATTGAAGGTCACTTACCAGGACGATGGACTTGGATCCTGCCTTTTGTACTTGAGCATTTTCCCTGAGAATAGCCCGATCAGTTGCATGAGAGTTTCCCGTTTATGGGCTGCAGAAGGATTTCTACATGACGGGTCTGACTGCAATCTGAGAAAAGCAGAGGACTTTCTCCAAGAACTTCTAGATAAAAAGTTGATTTATTCAGAGGAAACAAGAAGTGATGGCGGGCTCTCCACATTCAAAGTGGATAACCTTGTTCGAGATATTATTGTTTCCTTGTCTGATCATCGCAACCTATTGAGGATAACTAGTGAGGGCAGCACCAACAGGCCTGAAAGGGCAAGATACTTATCTGTCCAGGGAGCAGTCAAAGATTTGAATGAAGAGATACTCTCTCAACTTCGTTCATTATTCATGTTCAATGTCTCCTCCAATAACGATGAGACAACAAAGTCCGAAGCTTCATCCCCGAAGACTTCAGAGGATCAGTTGTTTCCATTCAATGTTAAGCTTCTTCAGGTGTTGGATTTGACAGGTGCACCTTGGCAGATCGCTCCAGATGTATTGTTTGAGTCAACCCCTCTCAGGTACTTGGCATTAAGGGATACCTCAATCCAAGTAATCCCATGCTCCATTGGAAGGCTTGTGCATCTAGAATTTTTGGATCTTAAACAAAGCTTGGTCACTGAATTGCCTAAGGAGGTTGAAGGACTCAAAAGAATTCGTCACATCCTGATTTATCATCACAAGAAAGACCCCCTGATGGAGAGTTACAACCTAATTGGCTTCAAGGCATTATGCAGTATTCGAGGGTTCGAGTGCCTAGAAAAGCTCTGTTTCATGGAAGCAGACAAAAAAACATTGGAAGATCTTGGGAATCTGACAAAATTAATGCGGTTGGGAATCACCAAGTTGAGAGAGGAACATGGTGAGTCATTGCGCTCTTGCCTTGAGAAGTTAAAGCGGCTAGAGTCCCTCAATCTACATGCATTTGACGAGGACGAGATAATTGATCTGGATCCCTTATCTTCACCTCCCATATCTCTTAAACGTCTGTACTTGCATACCCGTTTGAATAAGTTGCCAAATTGGATATCATCCCTTTGTGATTTGACGAAGATCGTATTAAGATGGAGTCATCTGGAGGCAGCAACCCAGCAGAAGGAAGATCTCCTCGCAACACTTGGAAAATTGCCCAAACTAGTAGAGCTGGAACTACGTCGGGCTTACAATGGAAGACAATTGGATTTCAAGAATGGGCAGTTTCCGAAGCTCAAGATTTTACTGCTTGATGAATTAGGGAGGCTTAGATCAATGAGTTTGGAGAAAGGAACAATGCCGCGTCTTGAAGACCTGACCATCAGCCGTTGTCAATGGCTGGAAAGGATACCCACTGGCATCGAACACATCATTCCCACACTCAAAGCGCTCGAGTTTTTTGACATGTCTCGTGAATTCTACAAGATGGTACCAGATGATTATCGAAATTCACCAAAAGTCTATTTTACACACTGGAGGCCTGGCCAATGGAAAACCATTCCTCTGGGTATAAACGAGTGTGATGAATGCTCCGCTGGTGAGCACTGAATGAGACCTCCCTCGTGTTTCAGAATGGTTGGACCAATGTAGCAATAAAAATGCTGTGTGACCGTGGATTTTGTGTCGCTGTTGAGGGTTGAGTGTGCTGCCAATTTCTAAATCTTATTCATGAGTTTCGTTTGTCTAGTTTTCCCTAAGCATGTTCAATTGTTGTGGGTGTTTTGATTTCTCATTGTCGCTTCATTTGTACTCTTTAAGAGCATTTTCTTGTTCATGAATCGATATTGTGCGTGCCTGTTCCTCTTCTGTTTTCCCTTTGTATACTTGTTACGGAAAACTGATCTCTAAAATCCGCCGACCATTCAAGCAACCGTCTTCAATCTTCTCTGTCGATCTTACCCCTTGGGAATGTCTAGCAGTCAATGAATCCCTATCTTAAGGTTACGTTTGTTTCGTGAAAAATATCTTCATAATCAACAGAAAACTTATGCTTAAATTCAAAAAAATGATTTCCAAAATATGGCTAAGTATCAACATTTGGACTCAAAATTCTAGGTTCGGACATGGGACCCAAATGTTGGTTCCAAGTATGAGGTCCATGCTCCAGATTTACCTTGAAAATATGAATCCCTTTGGTCCCATTATTATTTTTATTATTATTGTTATTGTTACTATTGTTATTGTTATTGTTGTTCTTATTGTTATTGTTCTTCTTATTGTTATTGTTGTTCTTCTTGTTATTGTTCTTGTTATTGTTATTGTTGTTGTTCTTGTTATTGTTGTTGTTATTGTTATTGTTGTTGTTATTATTGTTATTGTTATTATTATTATTGTTGTTGTTGTTGTTGTTGTTTTGAAATCCAAGATGACATCTTTTGGAGATGAATTTCCATATAGTCCAAACAACTTCTCATCGGATCTAAAGTTCAAGTAAAAATGAGAACAATCAGGATTGGCTTTCTTCAATTGCTCTTACTTTTAAGATAGTCTTCCTTCCATTTCGCTTGGAGATCTTCGATTTTCTGCTTGGTCTTCAACCCTCATGCTCAAGAGTATTCCATCCTCGAGGTCGGAGAGCTTGTACTTAGAGAGCTCGCACTCATGACGCTCGGCTAGAGATGCTTGAACAACTCACGCTTGAGATTTTTCTATCTCTCGATTGTCAACGAGAAATTTTGGACTGAGGATTAACAGGAGGGCAAATTTGTAACTCAAGTAAAAATTGATGACTTTTTATGAAGTAAAATTGAGACATGACAATAGAACTAGGACAAGACCTAAAATTAGGGATTTTTCCATGGGATAAGAAAAAGTTTAGATTATAATTAGGACTAGATCCAATATTGGGGTTTTTTCACGGAAAGAATTGAAACTAAATCTAAAGTCTGAGATTTTCTAGGATACTAGGCTCACATTTTTCTCTTTTAGCTTCAACCATTTTTCGCACATTTTTTCAATTGCATTGAACGCCATTTGTAAATAACCCAAGGGAAATTACAGGTATGAGAAGCTATGGGGATTTCATTTCAAGTGGCAGCTCCACAACATTCTGTTTCTTCGAAGGCGAAATATGAAAAGTTCCAACCTTGACCTATCTGAATTTACAAAAAAAAAAAATGACCTGCAGGATGTTGGGATTCTCCCATCAATCAAATCTAATCTAATCAATCAAGATCGTTTCAAGCAGAGGCAAGTACTACTCTAAAGTCTTAAAGCTCTTTTGAAAAAATAAGTCCAATTTGGGAAATTCATTTTTAGAATTCTAAAAGTGAAAATCATAAGATATTTTGTGCTCGAAGAAAGGACAAGACAAGACATGCCCGGTGAAATGACCAGGACAAATGGTACCAACCATGGAGAGAGTTGGAGAAGGGGGCCAATTTCAGCAAGTTATCAGCCATCCCTTGCGTCCATAACCGGATGTCACTTGTCACCAAGCTATTGATCCCCCATCACCAGCAATGTACTCAAACGAATTTACTCATTCAACCCAACACTCCACAAATTTTGCTCTCTGCACAGTGACGCACAAAAGGTTGCACGCATCTGAAGCATCGAGCTTATTTTTACATTCAAAACAGAAACGAAAGGATGTGCAACCACACTCGAAGAATACCATCAAGGGTACACACTGCCACACACCTCACACATATGTCCTCCACTGGGACATCTTTATCCTAAACAATTGCAGAACATACAAGAAATAAACAGCAAAGCATTCCAAACTTGCTGAAGACCTGATCTAGCAAAGCACACAGACAATGAACTCCCATAGAGCTGCCGATTCCATCCATTTTGAATGATTATATGCTCCATTAGATCAACTATCTGGATGCATATCAAGCTGGACTTGAGGATATGCAATCTTCATGCCCATCTAGTAAGCCGTTGCTGGTGCCATTGCAGGCTGCAACAAAAATCACAATTCTCGGCTTCCAAATCCAACATAAGATTTTATGATGATACGTCATCTAAGTTTGAAGCTGAAGGCTTTTTGATACAATCAATTAAAACACTAACAGCAAAGCACAAATGGCGGCATTGAACAAAAATCATGCTTGGATCACTTTGCACAGAAACCTATTCTGTTGCAAGCAGCCATTCATATATCAAGGACATGTACATAAGGAAGAAAGTGAAAAGTGACAGAAATCATCACTGGGTGATGCAGTTATGAGTAGTTTGAGAGAGACAAACTCGTCAGGACATTAACCTGACTAGCTCTATGCAAGAACTTAGATCTTATGCTTTTAAATTTTCTTCGACAAGCATGGAGCAAAAAGTGAAAAGGTAACTAAAACATCTTGTTTGTTTGTTAAAAAATAGGCTGGTATTAGAGCGGCTCTGAATTATTGAGGCAAACAAACTTCCGCATTTTCCTTTTAGCTATAAACATTTAGGCACATTTCTTAATTGCCTTGAACCCCATTTGTAAGTAACCCAAGCAAAATGACAAGTACAGGGAGCTATTGTTACTGAGAAACAAGAAGAACAACTGCTAAAAGCTCATGAAGTAGCACACGTCCCTCCACAGATGACTTCGTTTTTGAAAAGAAATGTATAGGAAACGGCTCGGAAAGAAAACCACAGTCAAAATCACTCAATCCGCCCAAAAAAAAGTGAAAAACCACAAATGCAGTTAACGTGGGTTTCAGTTCGAGAGGCAACTCCGATGCTCCAGGACATTAGACCTTGACCTCAGAGTCCGCTGGGGATTCTCTCATCAATGAAATCTTAACATCTGTTATATGGGACAAGACATGATTGGACAAATAAAATAGGATTACCCTTTTATGGAGTGATTGATTTGATTTCGCGGGCCTACTTGACCTACACTATGCAATTCTAACTCATTTTCAGTCGGAATACGGTTTACCTGGAGCCTTTGCGGGAACTATTTCTTGTTTGCAACATGCGGCCGAGGGCTCTCTCGAAGGTCCGTTAAGGGCTTCCTCGGATCGCCGTGCATCACAGCTGGCTCTAGATAGTTCATTTCGTGCCAGTGAACTTCACCCCCTTCGAGTGCTTTCTTGAATTCGTCGGGCATCTCATATATTTGGAGACATTTCAACTGTACACCATGGTGCAGTCTTTTGAATTTGCTGCATCGAGACAGGGATAATTTTTTGAGAGCCGGTAGTGCTTCTCCTTGAACTGTTATGGATTCAAGGCTACATAATGTATCCAAGCCTAAAAAGCAAAGTTGTTGAAAATCCCCTTCCTTAAACTCCATCTCCCTTAAATCAGGAAACATATCTTGCAAATCCAGATGCTTCAGACATGGTAACCCCTTAAATTGTTGGAAAGCATCTTCCTTCAATCGATTCTTCCTGATGAACAATTTGGCCAAGCTAGGAGTGAGTATCCAATTAGGAAAAGTTGTCATTTGTCCTGTCAAGTGAACCCGCTGAAGGAATGGAAATGCTTTACTCCCATCCACCTTTGAAAGATCTACCATCTCATCATTATCTCTGGCGGCAAAGAGATGTAATGCTTCCAGTTTTCCTAAATTCCCAATGGAAGAGCAAAGATTCTCCACATGGCCACGTCTCAGATTTGAGATCCCTAGCCTTCGTAAATTTTTCAGATTCCCGAGTTGTCCTAGCAATAGATTCCCATGATCAATGTTCAACCGCTTGCTCTCCTCCGTGACTGGGTTTTGATCTTTGACTAGGTTTAGATCTATCAAGCATAGTTTTTGCAGTGATGTCAAGAGTCCGACTTCTAATCCGGATGGAGCCGTGACACCATACTTTGGGTGAGTAGCTAGATCCGGACTTCGGGCGGACCTGTATATTAACAGATGACGAAGTGCTTTTAGCTTCACAATATTCTTAGGTAGTTCAAGCACCTCAAAACCTTTGAGATCCAGGGTCTCCAGATGTTTAAGAGTTTCTATGCCTTCTGGAATATTAATTACTTTGGTAACTCCGTTTACTTCAGGACCCTTTAAACGGAGGTACCTAAGATATCTTAAAATAGAAAAATTTTGGGGAAAATTTTCCAAAGAACAGTTTTGAATATCTAGCACCTTAAGCCTGCTAACCTCCTTGAACAGTAAATCCATACAATCTGGGTGCACCTCAGCGAAGATAAGTAGGGAGCGAAGTTGTTTGACCCTCGTGTCATCTTTTATCCTGTCCATTTTGCTGTGAATGGACAGGCGCCATAGAGTCTCAGGCCATTCTTCTTCCAGGTTGGCAACAATCATCGCAAACTCATCATCTTTCGACCTGGAAATAATGATTTGATGCAGAATGTTGTAAATGCAGCACATTTTTGCCCTCTCATAACTAGTTTTCATCACCTTCTGAAATAAATTATGATCTACTAGCTTTTTGAGGGTTTCCTCTGCGATTGTTTGGACAGGGTTAGTACCCTTCTGCTCAATCAATCTTTCAGCCATCCATAGCCGCATCAATATGGAGCAACTTATGTGACAATCTAACGGGAAGATGCTGAAGTAAAAGAGACAAGCATGAACATCATGAAGTTGGTCCATGCGCAGAGTTATCATCCTTCTTATTAGGTCACTTTTGTCCCCTTTGGATAGCAGTGCTTCTCCAAGCCTGCCACTCAACTTCTTCAATTCAACACTTCGAGGAGTGCCGTTAACACCACCCTGAATATCCCTCAAAAGGTTAGATGCCCCAAGAATCGCAAGTGGCAGGCCCTCGCATTGTTTTACAATGCTTTTAAAAGCATCTTGTAAAACATTTGGACAGCAATCCATCTGGAACGTCTTCCGGCAAAGTAGAGCCAACGAATCTTCGGGGGAAAGGGAAAGATGCTTGAAGTGGCGGATATCATAGGAGGATTCGAGAGGAGCACCATCAGATAGTGCCATTTGAGAATCCAAGAAAAATCTGGAGTTGGATTCTAGGCTGCTGTCCCGAGTCGTGACAAGCACGCTCGGACAAGTTTGAGCTAAAAGACCCTGGAGAGACTCGAACACATGCGCACTGCCTGCATCATCCAAGACGAGCGCCCATCTGACATTTTTGTTCCACAAACGTCTGAAAACCTCTTCGAGTTCAAGTTGGAATCCGAGGCTGTCCTTCTCAGTCGGATCCCATATCTGTGCATTTGCCTTCATTAGCGCTGCCGCTTTATTGTCGACCAACTCATAGGATCTTAAATCCTTGATCCATACATAGTATCTAAAGTGACTCTTCACTGTTTCGTTACGAAGCACGGTGCCCACAAGACTAGTCTTCCCTACCCCTTGCACGCCGTGCACGAAGATCACTTTCCGCGTCAGACGATCCGCGGTTAGCCATCCAACCAGCTGCTCCCTTGCCGTTTTAATGCCCACCAACTGATTGTCCTTCTCACTGGAGAAGGCGATGGACAACGACGGATGGCTGGCCGAGCTGGACTTGGCATGGTCTGCTGATAATGCATTTGACGTCTCCAGTGTAGTTTTGTAGTTCTCCACCATCTGCCTGATTCGTTTTGCTTCGGAAGAAAAAGTACGGCGATTGTAGTGGTCGAGAACGTAGAGACCAAGACCTTCCCACTTCCTGTTGCCACGTTGAATGAAGTCATCGAGAGCGTCTTGAGCGTCATAAATAAATTTCCGCGCTCGCTTCATGGACGCTTTGAGATCCTCATCGATGACCTCCTTCAAAGCGGCTTTCTTGAGGAAGCGCCCGATGGCTCCGATCAAGTCCTCGAGATACTCTAATTCCGTTTTAGCATCTGAACCGAGTTTCCATTCTTCTTTCGATAGTTTCAATACGTCAGGAATCAGCTTTATCAGAGAAGGCACTATGGCTTCCGCCATTTTCTCCTTTGCTGGTTGGATGAGAGAGAGAGAGAGAGAGAGAGAGGGAGGGAGGGGATGTAGTCAGCGATGAAACTGGAACGAGGCCTGGCTGGAGAGAGAGAGAGAGAGGGAGGGAGGGAGGGAGGGGGTGTAGTCGGCCATCGACCTGGCCTGGCTGGACCGTTTCTTCGAGCAAGTATTTTATAGACGAGTTCTACTGAACCAAATTAATCATATTTCAATAATCTTTCGACCACATACTCGAAATATCCTGTCGGTGACATCATCCAAGTCTGTAAAATATTTTCTCATTTTTTTGGGGGGCATTTTTGTTTGTTTTTCGAGCCGGTTACAAACTTGGCACCCCGACTGTCAATAATGCCCAACCTGGACTGACCCAATCTTTTGCGGTTCAATTAAGAGGCAGGTATATTTCATGTTCAGATAATAATTTAATATGTAGACCTCCCAGGTGCATATAATAATTATTTTATTTCTAGCTAGATCTATTTTTTAGTTCTCGAAAATATATTAAGAATAAAAATTTGTTTGATGATACAATTTTATTTTTTAATTTTTGAAACAAATTTTTGTCCATAAATAAATTGATAATAAAAATGAAAAGTGATAATTTTTTACTTTTTAATTTTTGAAATAGAAATGAGAATTCTCTCGTTGTCTTCACTACTAACTGCCCACCTATCATTAACCGTTGTCCTTCATTATCGCCCGTCACCTGTGAGCGCTGTCTACCACCTCCCGTTGCCGGCCGCTATCCTCCGCCATCCGCCTATGTTGCCCGAGGGGAAAATATTTTATTTTTCTTTCTTAAAAATTTATCTAGGGATCAGATTTAGAAATTTATTTCTTGCCAGAAATTATATTCAGAAATGGAATTTTTTTCTTCCCAACGCTCTCCATCTTCTCTTCCACAAGACGACTACCAACTCCGTCGGAGCATTTTCTCCTTCGCCTGAACCTCATGATAATCGCTCGCCGGCGCAACCTTGAAGCCCCTCCTTCTCATCTCCAGAGAATTCCGCCTGATCCACCTCGCGAGCCTCACCGCCAGCTTCCTCCTCCACTCGCCAACCATCTCCACGCCCTCTTTGCAGCGTGAGAAATGGCGTGCACTTCGTGGACGCGAGATCGAAGAGGGTGCGTGACAAAAGTGGAAGGAGACCCTCTTTCGAAGAGCTCATGTTCGATTCTCTCCCATTTCGCTGTCTCACAACCATTGTTCTGAGTGCAGGGCGCGTTCTCTCTTTCGCATTCGAGCATCCTTGGATTGCTTTAAGGTCTCTCTCGCTCCTAGGGTTTACATTTCCTCGTTGTTTGGCGGCTATCATGGCTGCTCTTGTCTGATCTGTCGGTCATTTGCAGTGGATTGCTTGTGGGAATGGTTGCTAGTGGAATGAGCAGATAAATCTTGTTTTTCATTTATTGAAAAACCCTTTTAATTATTTCAAAATAGGAAAGATTTATTTTTTTTATCATATAATTGATAAAATATTTTGAATCTAATCATCCATTTGATCGAGTATGCTACCAATAAATTTTTACCTCTGATTATAGTGTGTGCTTCCGGTGGAGTTTTCTATTCATCTGAAGTAAAGGGAAATATAATAACATTTCAGGCAGAGTTTTCGTTGTGACGTGATAATGGGGTGCTATTGCTGTTTTAATTGATGTGTTTATGGCACTGGTGCGAAGTTCTTGTGGCATTTTGGTATAAGGGCTTTTGGGAGTTCTGGAGGTTACTCGGTCTGTGTCCCCGGTCGTTCATACGAGCCAATTAGGTGACTTTTCCTTTTATTTGTCTTCTGTACGAGTGTTGAGTCTTCTATTTTTAGCTCTTGTCTTCGAATTTCATTACTACTCATTGCATTCATCCGGTCTTTTTCATTAAAGAAATCAGAACAAGGCAATCCCTACCATTTTTTTTTTCTTTACCAAAAAAAAAAAAAAAACAAATGGTAGGGATTGCCTTACCAAAATTTCTTTTTTGACCTTACCAAAAAAAAAAAAAAATGGTGGGGATTGTTTACTATTGGATTTTTTTTGGGCTCAGGGTAGAGAATTTTGCTTTCCAAATATTTCAAATTGATGTCTATGCTTTCTGTAAAACGATGTCTTTTGCCCACCTGAGTTCCTGGGATTGGTTCGCCTTGGGCGGAGTAGGGAAAATTATTTTTCAATTGAATGGGCCTTTAGGAATCTGTAAGACCTATTAAGGATATCTCATATCTTAAACTACTTGATCCTTTTCTTGGCCAAATTGGTCTTTGGAGAAGAGTCCATCCATGTAGCTATAGAGGGATTGTATTGGAAATGATATAATATGTTGCTCTTGTTATCTGGTCATAGATGTTTTCTTTTTGACCAATTAATAGTTGGACTATGATCTCTAGCATCTTAGAGCGCCAGGATATGCCATTATCATTTGGTTAGGTGGCTGTAGGCCTTGTCAACAAGACTCCTTATGTTAGTACCATACCTAAGGACAACAGTGACACCCTTCACTGAAGCTCTACCAGGCAATCCAAAGGTCGGGGAGAAGATCTTCAAGACGAAGTGTGCTCTGTGCCATACTGTCGAGAAAGGCACTGGCCACAAGCAAGGTTTGCTCTTTTCCTCTTCCTCGCACCAGGAGTCTTCGTTGATCCTTTTGGTCCACCTACATTGAGCAGTTTTAGTCCTGTGATTATCTTGTTTCTGATGAAGATCCATGACACGATTGTCTGTGGAGGAGGTTCTGTGTATCGGCTCTTTGTGGTAGATCTGAGCGATTTGAAGGTGGATGATTAGATCCGTTTCGGTGGTGCATGCTTGGTGCATGCTTTTTGCCTAAATTGATGTCTGAGGCAAAATAAATTAGGATTAAAGGAATGTGGAATTTGTGTTTGATTTTCTGGGGGATTCTGTGCTTGTGTCCTCGCCTACATGTGGTTTAGTTTAGTTTTCTTTTTGCTTTTATATTTTTAGATTTATCTGCAAACACTTTCGAATTGGTGTTTTTGTGATGGCAGATCTATGTAGTAAAGAATTTCATGTCGTTCTGAGACGACCACTAGCTATTTTAATTGGTTTCTGCACTTTTGCATGTCCTTTGTCTTGTGATCTAGTCTTGTAAAGGAGATATAGGAACCACACATTATTGACTGAATGTCAAGAGATGAGTCTTTGAGGTAAGTTTGATGCTGTGCGTGGAAAATTGGGGTGTATTGTTTCTCTTTTGTTTTCATATAGAGCTTCGTTTTATGTCTATCTTAATTTATGTAATTCTGAAGCTTTGGTCTTTGGATTTTTCTTTATTATCATTTGCGATGTGCTCATGCTTGTTTGAATTTTCACGGCCCAATCTAAATGGACTGTTCGGTAGGCAGTCTGGCACAACTCCATGATGCTCTTATTCCGCTGCAAATAAGAGCATGGCTGTCAACTGGGAGGAAAAAATATGACTTTAGAGTTATGCTGTGATTGAGCAATTATGGTCATTTTTTCCTGGGGTATGCTTTGGAGGTTTGAGCGTTGCTGATTGTACTATTGAATGAGTTCTTTCTTTTGGTTATTGAATGGTTCCAGTTGGTTGTATCTTGTTATCCAAGAGGTGCAACAGACGGATCAAATTTGCCAAAACCAGAAAGGAAAATCGACCTCAGGGAGAAAATGCTCTTACTTGATTTCTTTCGAAAGCAGAGAGTCATGTTGACTTGTCAATTTGAATCATCTGCAGATCTTTGCTGTTTATTGTGCCAATGACTTAAATAAAGAGGATTGGGATTTCTTATTGTCCATGCCGAGGTTTTGGATTCAGTTGTAATGATGGAGGATGTTGTAGAGAATGTAATAGCATGAACCACCAAATTTTATTTGTAGCTTAATTGGGCGGTGTTATTTTTAGCAAACATTTCAATTGTAACCACCCAATCTGACCTGTGTTTTCGTTTGGGTCATATGCTATTCGGGTCAAAGAGAAAACACACCTCTTTAGGGTCAGGTTGGGTTAGGTTGCATGGAAACCCGACTTGACCCATCCATTGACACCCCTAGCTCTAGGTATAAACATGATTACAAAACAACTAGTTGTGGAATAAGTATTAGGGAAAAGTTACGCAAAACACTAAATTATGCCTATCGTGACATTTATTTTCAACTTTTTTTGTGACAAATTTTTTTTAACTTGCACATGTGTGACAAATTCACTTGCCGTTACACTATTAAAAATCTATCTATATAAATGACGATAGGCAGATGATGTTGATGTGATCTCCACATGATTTAAATGAAACATAAATGAAAATAATCTTGTTTTGGCTGGAAAATTATATTACGAAATCTTAATTCAAAGTAAATGCGTCACATAAATACAAGTTTGGGATTTTTAATATCAAAATAAAAAGTTTTAAATAAATGTGTTACAATGCGTATAGTTGAGGTTTCTAACAATACAAGTCATCGCTTTGAATTGTTCCAAATCTTAATTAGCTAGTTTGAAAGAACAATGTGATTATTTTTGTTCAATTGTATTTTTTTTTTAAATAGCAATTTATATTGAAAGAAGTACTGCCAATATAATAGACTTTTAAATTCTTGGTTTATATATCAATCATCAATGATAAAAGTAATAGATTTCCCTCATTTAATAAATAATGCAATTTTGTACTACTATAGACAGATCATACAAAATAGTCATATGCATCCTGTCCAAAACAATTATTGAAGCTGCCTCGGATGAAACATTATTATTTGCTATATCTTCTATAAGATGGTTGGGCAACTTTTGGCCTCGGGCCAAGATTTTAATATAATTATATTTCTTGTAGTTTATAAGTGGGCTTGGGCATAGCTAGTCGGGGCATATCTGCGAGCCCAGCCTAACCCATACTTCGAGCGTAAAAATTTCACACCACCAAAAGCTAACCATGGAAATATCATGTTCATCCTTTCATTCATTAGGTGAAGGATTCAAATCAGGCCCAAATATTAGTATTTTATGTTAGGATAAATATATTGACAGGCTCAAACTTATGCCAAGATGCCAAGTTCTAGCACGCTAATGAGTTCACACATGATTGGATATTCGTTAGTTTTGAACATTTCTCACTCTAAAAACTAACTCGAATGGTAAGGTTTTTTCTTGCACTTAAAAATTGACTTTTAGCTTCTTCCACAACTGACGTGGGACAATCTCAACATCCTACACGGTAGGGTTCACTTTGGATAGATCTAAACCCACAAACTTTACATTGGCCTTTCATTATGCTTAAGTTGAGTTTGCATTTCACCATACTAGCTTTCTCTACTTTAACGTTTCTATAGACTATCCAACACATCATTTGCACACACATGGGAACTAAATCCCAATTTTTAAAAATACGCAAAGGACTATGCTGATTTCCAAAAGATCTAGAAAACTATATGATGAGGTAATGACTGAATCACTATATCCAAGATGGACACAACCGCTAGCGAATCTAACAGCGACGCTCTAAAGACAGCTGGTTTTTCAGACATGAACTCGCCATTCTTGCACAACTTGAGCTCTCAACTTGCGATTACGGCTTCATGAATTTGTCTGATATGCAGGCTCGTATACATGGCTCCATTTTTTGTGGCTGGAAAGGCTGCATATCTCCCGATTCAAACTCAGAAGACAGATGGGGAGTTCACCTCAGACACAGAATGGGATTGGGTCAGGACTTCAAAGCAGTCAGTATCAGTCTCGCTTGGTTGAAACCAAATGCCCCTAAGTTTGCTCTCATTGACGGGCCAGACCTACTCGGCAGGTTGCAAAACTTTGACAGGATAAAGAAATAAAGCTTGTGATGATGGAAGTTCTCGTTTTACGCAAACTGGAAGATGAATCAGAAGTCGTCTATTCTTCCATGGCTACTTTCAATGCAAATGTGGGGGCGTCTTCTGCAGTTTTTAGGCTTCATCAGACCTGCAAGTGGCTGGTCTGCTTGACTTTCTTGTATCTTGAAAGCTGGACTTCTTAAAGAGTTGTTGCCACTGTCCCGTTCTCCGCTGCAATTGCGTTCGAATCTCCATTGCAAGTTGGCAAGAGAACACTTGCTGAGCTTAAATAAAAGCTTTTGCAGACCTTGGAAAATTTTTGTTTAACTTGTATGATGACAGATACCTGTGCGTTGGTCCTCCTACATTAATTCGTTTGCAATGAAAGATAGTTACTTCTCGAAAAACAAATTGACAATATAAGCATCACTAGATTTGGCAATTTAATTCAGTAAAATTATGCTAAAATCAGCTCGCCAAGTTGGCTTAGGCTATAATCCTAGTGTATTTGTATTTATTTGTCCGTTTGAAACTAATTTTGCTTTTCACTTCTTTTTTTTTTTTTTCAGATTATGGCTTACATATTTTAACTTTCATATAATCCAAAGCACCTTAAATCTCCCGAAATCACAAATTTTAGATACATAGATTCACATATATATGTTTGCAATATTCGAGTTATGAATGATACTTCAAATTTCTGCGGGGAAGCTGAAAAAGTAATTTTCTTGCTAAACAGTAAGAGAGACAAATGACTAAGTCTCTAATCAATCTGTCCGGTCAAATTCCTCACTTACAAGGATAGAAAAGGAAGAAACAGCTCACTTGTAGCAGAGTAACAAAGTGATATGATAATTTCATTTCTTTGTGAAATAGCCAACTAAGGTTCCTTTCCCATTAATTCGTCGAGAGAATTACCAAAAAAGTTCTAAACCTATTGCAATTGTGCCAATTCAGTCCTAATTTTTTTTTTGGCCTATTTAGTCCTAAACAATTTATAATTGTGCCAATTCAGTCCATCTGGCCAAAATTGGCTAGCTGACGTTGACGTGGATGCCGGCCGGGGACAGCTGGCTGGTGAACGCTGATGTGGCAATTTTTAAATTTTTAAATTTTTTTTTTGAATTTTTGAAATTTTCTTTTCTTTTTTTCTTTTTCCCCACATTCTCCTTTCTCTGGCTGGCGAGGTCAGCTTGGCCAACCATTGGCAAGGCTCCCCCTCGTTGACCATTGGCAAAGGCGAGCCTCGCCCAGCAACGGCAAGGCCGTCGTTGCCAAATCTAGCGAGGCTCAGCCTCGCCTAGCCATGGCGAGGTTGAGCCTTGTCAGCCACCACCAAGGATGACCCTTGCCTTGGCTGGGCGAGGCCCCGCCATATTTGGCGACGGTAGCCTCGCTGGCCACTGGCGAGGTCGACCCTTGCCTTGGTTGAGTGGGATCGAGCCTTGCCAAATCTGGCGAGGCCTTGCCTAACCAAGGCGAGGGTCACCCTCGCCGATGGACGGTGAGGCTCCTCGCCCAGGGACGGCAAGGCTCGACCTCGCCATGGTTGGGCAAGGCTCGACCTTGCCGTGGTTGGGCGAGGTGAAGCCTCACCAAATGTGGCGATGGTGGCCTCGTCGTCGTTGGGTGAGGCTCACCTTCGCTAGTGGCTAGCGGGGGCACGCCTCGCTGGCCCTCACCTCAGCCAACCAGAGGAAGGAGAAGGTGGGGAAAATAAATTTAAAAAATAAAAAAAAATTTAAAAAAATTCGAAAAACAAATATTAAATAATTGCCATATCAGTGTTTGCCAGCTAGTTGTCCTCAGCTAGCATCCATGTCAGCGCCGACAGGCAAATTTTGGTCAGATGGACTTAATTGACACCATTATAAAAGGTTTAGGATTAAATTGGCCAAAAAAATAAAATAGAATTGAATTAGCATAATTATAATAGGTTTAAGACTTTTTTGGTAATTCTCCCATAATTCGTCACTTGAGATAAGTTTTGTATCTGGCTTGACACAACACATATTGACACATTCCAATAAGAACCAATATTTCATCTTGTTGTGCCATGTGTTTTAGTCAAGCCTCATATTATCATAAACTAGTACACGTCGATTACTGAGACAAACACGATGATCGCTAGGGATTTGACTAGAACTTTCCCGCGACCCTAGCTCGCCTTGGAAATCGACCCTAGCTCGCCTTGGAAATTTCATGTTCATCCTTTCATTCATTAGGCGAAAGATTCAAATCAGGCCCAAATATTAGTATTCTATGTTAGAATATATATTCTGACAAAAAAAAAATGTTCGAATATATTGATGGACTTGGACTTGTGTTCCCTCTTTGCAATATTCGAAGTTATAGTAATGCTAATGAGTTCACACATGATCGGATATTGATTAGTTTTGAGCATCTCTCTCCCCAAAAACTAACTTAAGAATAAGGCTTTCTCTCCTACTTAAAATTCGACTTCTAGCCCCTTTTACAATTGATGTGAGACAATCTTAATATCTTATGTGACAGGGTTTACTTTAGATAGATCTAAACCTACAAACTTTACATTGGCCTTCCGTTAGGAAATGAACACGTCTAAATTGAGTTTGCATTTCACCATAATAGCTGTCTCTACTTTAACATTCCTATAGACTATCCAACACATCATATGCACGTACATGGGAACCAGGTCCCAATTTTTAAAAATACGAAAAGGACTATGCTAATTTCCAAAAGATCTAGAAAACTGATATGATGAGGTAATGGCTGAATCACTATATCCAAGATGGACACAATGGCTAACGAATCTAACAGCAACGCTCTAAAGACAACTGGTTTTTCAGACATGAACTCGCCATTCTTACACAACTCGAGCCCTTAACTTGCGATTATGGCTTCACGAATTTGTCTGATATGCAGGCTCGTATACATGGCTTTATTTTTTGTGGCTGGAAAGGCTGCATATCTCTCGATTCAAACTCAGAAGACAGATAGGGAGTTCACCTCATGTAATATATGGGCTCTTTAATAAAATAAAAGGAAAAGAAAGAGTTTGAAAAGTCAAAAAAGGGAGGCTGAAGAGAACCGTGGAACCTTCGGCTGACCTTTAAAAAGAGAGAAAGAGGGAGAAAAAGAGGAGCACGAGCAGAAACAGGGAATGGAAGAAACAGGGGAGAAGAGAGAAAGAAGAGAAAGAAGAGAAAGGAAAAAGGAAAAAAAAAGGGAAAATTTTTGGCGCGCTCATGACCGGGACGCCTCATCAAGCCGACTCAAGTGTGTTTTGTAAGGCCGGTAAGAAATTGAAGCCTTTAATCACTTGCTTGAAGCAATTGCCGCAATTAGGGCTCGAAATTCGGATTTCTTGGTTATTTGTGTGGCGAAGCCCAATTTTTGAGTCGTTAAGCTGTAAATTTTTTAGAAATGGTACTTTGGAATGTTGTGAAGCTATAGCATCTTTCGAATCATGATTTGAGCTTGCGGTTTGTTCGGAACGGAATTTTGAAGTTGGGGGCGCAATCTGGTACTGTAGCGATCAGTGGCTTCGAGTCTCTTTTTTTTTTTTTGTTATTTCCGGTGCTGTTTTGGGGTGTCTGAGTTGGGGTTGTTGTTGTACATTAAGAGAGCTTTCTAAAAACTATAAGACGGCTTGAAACAGAATTTTGTGGAGGAAGTTATGGCGTGACGAAGTTGGCGCATGGGCCGCACCTAGCTGAAAATGATGGGTTTATGCTAAATTGTGAACTTTTGGGACGCTTAGGTGTCGTTTATCGACTAATAGGCCTAGTATAGACGAGTCGTTATAAGAATATTATTTTTACTTGGCTTTTTAATATTTTTCCGTTAATTGTTAGGAATCCGAATGCGTCGGTTCGTGTAAGCGTCGTAGTTAGTTTTTGGCTTTTCCCAGGTGAGTGACACTATTTCTTCTTTGTATTTTAAACTCATGTTTTGAGAAACATGGTGGATTAAATACTCTATGAGTTGATAAAAAGCATGTTTTGTTGCATAAAACAGGATCGAGCTATTACTGACATTTTTGTTGTTCGAAAGGAATTATATTTTGACGTTGATTTGAATGATTGTGTGAAAAAGGGATTTGTGAAAATATTTGTGAAAGAATCTTGAAATGTTGTAGAAAATGTTTTGATATTTATATATATCAAATTTGGAGTTGTGGTATGATTCTCTTTCTGATGTTGGATTACTGGATATTGTAATTGGTGGTTGGTGCTCAATGTCTCTGTGAACCCTGAGGGGTGTGAGTATGCGCATACTATTCTAGCATATCCTTGTGGGCCGAGCCACCGGCTAATAATATGTGGAGACCTTGCCAAGGGGGGAATCTTAGTCGTTTTGTCACGGGCGTTACGCGTGACCATGGTTAGACATTTGAGCATGAATTGGTCAATGGAGTGGACCATTGACATGTGATTTGAGTTTGATCGATGGAATGGACCATCGATGTGAGTTGATGTGATTAATCAATGGAATAGACCATTGATGCATGTTTTACGAGATTGACTAATGGACTCGACCATTGGTGCTTTCAATATTTGAATCATGATTTGGTATTATGATAAAGTGAGTTATGTTTGTGTGTTTAAAATGTGCATAGTGATTTCTCGATCCGCTTAGAAGAAATGTGTTACTCACTGAGCCATGGTAGCTCACTCCTCTCATCTACTTGTTTTTCAGGTTCTTCAGCGAGTCACGAATAGGCGTGAGCGTTCGTTTGGGGAGGACTTTTTTGGTGGAAATTTTGGGTATGGCTTATGCATAGTTCATAAGTTTATAAGTTAGTCTTTATAAAAGGTTTATGTTTTGATGTTTGTGGATTATAGATATACTCTGATATTGTAACCAATTATCCCTTTTTGTCAAATATATATATGTGGATGTATATATGTTGATATCGGGTTGAAATTTTGGTTACGTTGAGGCTGCGTCCTTTGGTAAAAAAAAAAAAAGGACGGCCGTGTCATGCCCTTTCTTCTTGTAAATCGGGGTGTGACATTTGTTGGTATCGGAGCTTAGGTTTTGATTTGTTTGGGTAGATGTAGGACGATGTGAGATTGTGTGATAGATTTTTTTTTAACGTGTTAGCCTTTTAGATATTAAGTTGTAGCTCCGTTCTTGGATTCAGGTGATCATGCATGACTCGGAGACACTTGCTTCGCTTCGTAGAAATAGAAAAGGCAAGCAAGTTGTAGCCCCTGATGCTAGAGACACGCCTCAAGCTTCTCGAGGTGCGTCTCTAAGGAGGAGACGGGAGGATCGGCGTGATGAAAGTCCTAACTCGCATGAAGTCAGGGAAGTTAACCAACGGTCGTTTCCCCCGAGTGACTTTGAGCAAGCCATGATTCATTGGTATCGTCAAGCAAAGGAATTAAGTGGAGATGGAGCAACTGGCTCATACACCTTTGCGCAATTCAGAAAGGCGAAACCACCCACTTATGATGGGAAAGCTGATCCTCTTGCAACTGAACAGTGGACTAGAAAGATTGAAGGGATCTTTGAAGCTAAAGTTGTTCCCGAAGATAAGAAGGTTATTTTTGCTTCTCGATACTTAGAAGGCGAGGCAGAGCATTGGTGGGAGGGAATGAGGCCAGCTCTCGGAGATAGGAGTGGTGCTATAGCTTAGGAGGACTTTAAGCAGGCTTTCAATGCCCAATTCTTCCCAGTGTCATTTCAGACAAAAATGAAGAGTGATTTTATACACATATCTCAAGGTGACTCCACGGTTTTGAAATATGCAGCCCGCTTTAATCAGATGAGTAGATTTGCTGAGCAATATGTGTCCAATGAGCAAGATAAAGCTGATCACTTTCAGAGGGGGCTTCGGTATGAAATTAGTTCGGCACTCACACCTCTAGCATTGACATCTTATAAAGACGTGCTGGAACGAGCGATCAGAGTGGAACAAAAGATTCTAGAGCGAGATGTGCACGGTGTACCTCAGCATAAGAAGTTGAGATTCACTGACTATCAGGATAGCGACGCTAGTGGCAGCGGAAAGAGGAAAGCTTTTAATCAGCCAGGAAAGCCCATAATTCAGAATAATCCAGGCCCTTTTACTACATGTGGGAAACGACATAGCGGTCTTTGTTACCGCAAGAGAGGAGCATGTTTCACTTGTGGAAAAATGGGACATATGGCACGTGATTGTCCAACACAGAAGAATGCCCCTGGAGATAGTAGAGTATGTTTTGTATGTGGACAACCTGGACATCGAGCCTATAATTGTTCTATGAGGAAGACCGCACCTCCAGTTGATAAGCCACAAGAAGGCTAGCAAAGGCAAAGGATGACTGGGAAAATTTTTACGATGACAGGAGAGGATGCAGCGGCTTCTAATAAAGTTGTTGCAGGTAATATTTCTATTGCCTCACAACTTGTTTATGTTGGAGAAATCTTTCCAGAATATTTTGAAGCTGACAAAATGTTTCTATCAGTCTAGTCTGGACATCTGCAGATCGTCTAGTTTAAAGTCTGAAGACTTTCTGATTACCAGACTCAAGATTCAAGACTCAAGATTCAAGACTTAAGACTCAAGACTCAAGACTATTCTCATTGATGCTCTTTCGATCCGTGACGAAGGAAATCCAGAGCCGAAGTATATGGTTGAGGATTTAATCCTATCTTTTGGAGAAGATCTTTTGGTTGGATAAATATAACGGATTCTTTTGTTCTTATCTAGATCAATTGAAGATCCGATGGTCGACGAAGTATTCTTGGAATGTTCTATTCTTGGAAACCAAGATTCTGATTGTATGGGCGAACATGATTGATGGGCTATCGTCAGGTTCCTTTAATAGCTCGAATGATCTTCTTGATTGATTCTGTCCAACGGGTAGATTGGAGGAATTCCTTTAGAAAGTGCCAACGGGTATGGTGGCATAAAGGAGTATAGAAAGGAAGACGTTCTAGTTGTTTGAGTATGTGATCGATAGAAAAATTCCAGAGTCTGAAGCATCTTGATTATTAGTCGATACAGTCTGAGCGAAATTGTATACACAGAGAGTGTCTATACTTGGTGATACCTTGAGCGAGTGTGGTAGATCATCTACACCTAGAATTCAAGGAAGATCAACACTGTAACATCTCTTTGTTCATAGTGGAATGCAGCCAAATTGGCTGTCAGTGCAGAAGAGTGGACGTAGGTTTGAATCGAGCTGAACCACTATAAACCGTGTGTTTAATTCTCTCTTTCCTTTACTTAGTCTTACGTTGATTATTACTTATCGCAAATCCTTCAACTGTCTAAGTATTGCGCAATTATCAAGAATTATCAAGAAAAATCTTTTGTATACCTATTCACCCCCCTCTAGGTACTCGTACTAGCTATATCAATTGGTATCAGAGCTCGTGTTTTTACTTTATTTGAAGTGTTTTACTTCAGAGTAAAAGATCCATGGCTAGTATGCTAGCACCAGGGCTGGTGGAAGGGCAAAGCAATACCAGACCACCCTACTTTGATGGAAAGGATTACAACATCTGGAAGAACAAGATGAAAGCTTTCCTACGATCAAAGGATCCTCTGGAATGGGATGTTGTGGAAAGAGGAATCACTCCTACTGCTGCATCAGTCTCTGAAAGAGGGAAAGAAACTGTTGATGCCAGCGGAATGACTCAGGAAGAAATAAACAAGAGACAAGCACTCGATGCAAAAGCAATTTACTATTTATATTGTGCCTTGTCTCCCACTGAATATAACAGAATATCTTCTTGTGTTACAGCAAAAGAAGTATGGGATAGATTACATATCACCTATGAAGGAACAGATCGAGTGAAGGAGACCAGAATCAACATTCTCCTCGGTCAATATGAAGCCTTCAAAATGAAGCCAGGAGAATCTATAACTAACATGTTTAGTTGTTTTACAGATATTGTTAATGGTCTTGAGAACCAAGGACAAAAAATTTCTGATCCCATGAAGGTGAACAAGCTACTGCGTGGACTCTCCAAGGATTGGAATCATATAAAAACTTCAATAAGAGAGACGCAAAGAATTATGCCTCTATCTGTCGATGAGCTGATTGGAACTCTTCAGTCTTATGAAGTGGAACGAATTAATGAAGACGAAGATCCAAGAGGTAAGAAATCCATTGCATTAAAGTCAAATGATGACTCTAATGATACAAATTCAGGAGATGATATGGATGACGAGGAGCTTGCTCTCATGATAAGAAGATTAAGAAAACTGAATAGAATAGGAAGAAGGTTCAACTCAAAGAAACAAAGTTTCCAGAGACAGCAGACCAAGTCTGTTGATGATGAGGAACCAAACAAAGATGTAGTCTGCTTTGAATGTAAGAAAAAGGGACACATCAGACCCAACTGTCTTCTTCTGAAGAAGACAAGAGGAAAAGCTTAGAAGTTTCGAAAAGCTCTCAAAGCCGAAACCTGGAGTGATACAGAATGTGAAGAAAGTGATAATGAATATGCCAACATATGTCTCGATGGCACATTCGACTCGGACTCGATTGGATCGACTGAATGTGAATTTGAGGTAAGTGATTTTAAAATTCCTGTCAAAGTCTCTAAATACATTGATGAACTGTGTTTTAGTCTTAAGACTTCTCTCAAAAGGATTTCCAAACTTAAAAAGGAAAACTCAGCTCTAAAACAAAAGGAAAATATTTTAGAAGAAAGAGTTAAAGGTTTAGACTTGAATGTTTCTACTCTTAAAGAAAAAGAAGATAATCTTTTGAAAGAAAATGTTTCTTAAAAACTGACTTATCAAATATTTCAAAGAAATTTTCGATAGGATCCAAAAAACTTGAAAAAGTTCTTTCAGTTCAAAGACCTTACTTCAATAAGTCTGGTCTAGGCATGACAGCAGAAACAATTCCTTTGATTGATTTTCCTAAAGTAAAAGAAAGAATTAAGAAAAGACCGTCGAGAGAGACTTACAAAAATCATTTCAAGAAAGTTTTTGTAAAGTCTGTAGGTCGAAATGCTCTAAGGTGTTCAAAGTGTAACAGTAAGGGTCACTTTGAAAAAGAGTGTCCTATGGTTTGGAAGCCTGTTAAGAAAGTATGGCTTAATAATGTTTATCCTACTAACACCAAAGGACCCAAGAAAATTTGGGTACCAAAGAAAGCTTGAGACTCTCTTTTAAATGCAGGTCTCCGTCAAGAAAAAGGTAAAGTGGTATCTTGACAGCGGATGTTCAAGATACATGACAGGAGACTCAAAGTGCTTCATAAAGCTTGTTCAAGTAAACGGTGGAAATGTTTCATTTGGAGGAAATGGCAAAGGAAGCATTGTGGGATTTGGAACTGTGAAAATTGGAAATTTCACAATAAGCAATGTTTCTCTAGTGAAAGGACTCAACTATAACCTCCTCGATTAGCCAATTGTGTGATACTTGGTTTCAAGATCTCCTTTCGGAAGGAATATGCTCGGAATCGAAAAGACTCTACTCGTCTTTTATGGGTCGAAGGCATGGAAATATCTACCTCTTAGACATAAAATTAAATGAATCACAATGCCTAATCTCAATCCAAGATGAAGCAAGCTTATGGCACAGAAAGCTTGGTCATGTCAATATGAAGCAATTAGCCAAAATCTTATCAAAGCAGCTTGTTCGAGGTCTACCCAAATTACCATATCAAAAGTCCGATCCATGCACACCATGTATTCTGGGAAAGTAGGTAAGAAATTCATTTAAGCCAATAAATCATGTCTCTACTAACCATGTACTTCAGTTGCTGCATATGGATCTCTTTGGACCAACCAGAACCCAGAGTATTGGAGGTAAGAAATATTGCCTAGTAATTGTGGACGATTACTCCCGATTTACTTGGGTATATTTCCTTGCAAGTAAGTCAGAAACCTTTTCGTATTTTGAAAAATTTGGTAAAAAGGTTCAAAATGAAAAAGGATGTGTTATCTCAAGTATAAGAACAGATCATGGAGGAGAATTTGAAAATCAAGATTTTACAAAATTGTGTGATGAATCTGGATTTAAGCATGTGTTCTCCTCTCCATACACTCCTCAGCAAAATGGAGTTGTGGAAAGAAAGAATAGATCTCTTCAAGAAATGGCTAGAACTCTTTTAATTGAAAGTAAAATTTCTTCACGATTTTGGGCTGAAGCTGTTTCAACAGCATGCTATATCATAAATAGAGTTTTCCTAAGACCTCTTCTCGAGAAAACCCCTTATGAATTATTCAAAGGTAAAAAGCCCATTGTTTCATACTTTCATGTGCTCGGTTGCAAATGCTTTATATTAAAAAATGCAAAAGATCGAGTTGGTAAGTTTGAAGAAAGATCAGATGAAGGCATCTTCCTTGGATATTCCACATCAAGCAAAGCCTACAGAGTCTATAACAAGAAGAGCCAGTCGGTGAAGGAGTCAATGAACGTCAAATTTCAAGACTCTACGCAAGATGAATCCAAATCGACTCGATGAAGAGTTTGAATCGCTCCGCACCTTCCAAAGCTCACAACTCAAGAAATGTCTCGGACTCTAGAAGACCAGCATCAGGATGTTCATGAAGATTCAAATAAAGAAAGAGATCATTATCCGAGACAAATCAACCAAGAATCGGAAGCATAAGTCCAAATCATCCCAAGGATCTTATTATCGGCGAAATTAATGAAGGAATTCGTACCAGATCCAAAAGACGTGAAGAGTCTAGTGCTGTGGCTCTCATCTTTGAAATTGAACCAAAAAGCATAGAAGAAGCTTTATCTGATGAAAGCTGGATCGAAGCTATGCAAGAGGAACTCAGACAGTTCAACATTAATGATGTCTGGGAATTGACATCTAAACCAAAAGGTAAAATTGTTATTGGAGCCAAATAGGTGTTCAGAAACAAGATGAATGAAAATGGAAAAGTCGTACGAAATAAAGCAAGACTCGTGGCCAAAGGATACACGCAAGAAGAAGGAATAGACTATGATGAGACTTACGCTCCTGTAGCAAGGTTAGAAGCTATTCGTCTATTACTTGCGTTTGCTTGTTCCAAAAATTTCAGGTTATTCCAAATGGACGTCAAAAGTGCTTTCCTAAATGGATTTATCCAAGAGGAAGTTTATGTGGAATAACCACCTGGGTTTGAAGACCCAAAGAAGCCAGACTCAGTCTTCAAACTGAAAAAGGCTTTGTATGGTTTAAAGCAAGCACCTCGAGCTTGGTACGACAGACTAAGTAAGTTTTTATTACAGAATGGTTTTGTCAAAGGTAAAGTAGATACTACTTTATTTATCAAAAAGGAAAACGAAAGCTTTTTACTCGTTCAAATATATGTGGATGACATTATTTTTGGATCCTCTAATGAAAGTCTATGCAAGAAATTTTCTAAGTCTATGCAGGATGAGTTTGAAATGAGTATGATGGGAGAATTAACATTCTTTCTTGGTCTTCAAGTAAAGCAATTGAAGGAAGGAACTTTCATTTACCAAGAAAAATATGCTAATGATCTTGTCAAAAGATTTGGATTGGAAAATTGCAAGAAGACTGATATACCAATGTCAAGTTCTTTAAAGATAGACAAAGATGAAGAAGGGAAGAAAGTTGATCAAAAGCTGTACAGGAGCATCATCAGCTCACTTCTTTATCTAACTGCTTCTAGACCTGACATTTTGTTGAGTGTTTGCATCTGTGCTAGGTTTCAATCAGATCCTAGAGAATCTTATCTCAGTGCTGCAAAATGTATTATTAAATACGTCGCTTCATCTTCAAGCATTGGTCTTTGGTATCCTAAGAAGGGAGACTTTAATCTTCTGGGATATTCAGACGCAGATTTGGCCGGCTGCAGAGTCGATAGAAAGAGTACTTCAGGAACTTGCCAGTTGCTTGGAAGGGACGTGTCTTGGTTTTCAAGGAAACAAAGCACCGTAGCTCTCTCAACAACGTAAGCGAGTATGTAGCCCTTGGAAGCTACGTTCGCAAATTCTATGGATAAAACAACAGTTACAAGACTTTGGGATTGAAGACTCATGCACGTAAATCAAATGTGACAACACCAGCGCAATCAATCTCACCAAAAATCCAATTCTTTATTCAAGAGCAAAGCATATAGAGATTCGACATCACTTCATTAGAGATCATATTCAAAATGGAGAAATCTCGATTCAATTTGTTGATTCAAAAAGTCAACTAGCGGATATATTCATAAAGCCTTTGGAGAAAAATCAATTCGATTTTATCCGTTCCAGACTCAACATTTTGAAGCTCGAAGAAGTTAAAGTCTAGAGACTCTCTAACCTTCAGACTCAGAAAGTTGATGATCGTCAGACTCAAATCTGTCAGACTCAAATCTCTCAGACTCAGACATTGATGACTATAGACTGTAAGTTGTTATTTTATCTAAACTCAAAAAGGTATGATCTTTCGTTCAGTTATTTTGTAGTCTCCGTGAAAATCGAAAAACTTGTCTTTTCAAAAGGTTTAATTTTGGTAGTTATTGATTTCGAAAAGAGGTATTCGTACATTTTCCTTGTACCGATAAAACTTCCCTTTTTAAAACTGAGTTATATATATACAGTTTTCATTTTCAATCTTCAAAACCCTAAAAAGCATTCTCCTCCCAATCTGGTTTCTACTTCGTGTTCATCTTCGAGAAAATTGTCATCTTTTCTTGGGAAAGCAAGTAAAGGAATCTTTCAGCAACAAGAAGGATGTCTTCTTCGAGGAAGTCTTCA
The DNA here is from genome assembly GCA_017140165.1 of Eucalyptus shirleyi. Taxonomy (NCBI): domain Eukaryota; kingdom Viridiplantae; phylum Streptophyta; class Magnoliopsida; order Myrtales; family Myrtaceae; genus Eucalyptus; species Eucalyptus shirleyi. The sequence continues at coordinate 18,444,120 of CM029450.1, forward strand.
AGAATCGCGAACAGGGGACCATAGAGGATGAAGGAGGGACCTACCCACTTCGATCTCACAGAAGAGGAAGAATTATCGAGTCGAATGAACCCGACTCATTTTCCACCACGTCACTCAACACCATCTACCCCACTTGATGCGGGTCAACATCCGAGGAAGAGATAATCGAGGACGCACCCGGTAAGAGTCCAAAAACCCTCGTTTATTTACAAACTTTACTGTGCGTTGAAAAGTACTGGGACTCTGTTGAAATACGTGGATGATTTTCTTAAAGATAAGAATTATGGGAATGAGTATATCTTTCTGAAGAAAATGGAGGATTTGGGAATTGCTCCCAAGGGTAAAGCAGAGGAAGCGCTTGCGAATATTCCCAGTGACCCTCGTATGTCGAGACCAAATTTGACTGATGGGAACGACGATGATAAAATGTTCATTGATTTTCAACCTCGAATGGGTATTGCTGCAAAGGTGAAGGGAAAGAGGATGGAGTTATTCAAATCGAAAGAACAGGAGAATTTGTTTTTCAGACTGCTGAAACGAGGGGTGATAAACCCTAGGAGTGTCGATTTCGATTTCTTGGATGCTGTGAATGTGAACTTAAGGGAGAAGTTCAGTCTGCTTCAACTGGAACGTTTTTGCACTGATACCACGGACGGTTATGCTCAACTGACTGCGTATTTTTACTCGAATCTCAGCTTTATAGATCCGAATAGAATATCATTCAGTGTTCGAGACCAGGATTATGTGTTAGACGTAGATATATTGGCGGACATAATTGGAGTTGAACGAGGACGCTATCAACCAATCAAAGTCTCAGTTGCTCGTGCCTCACTGGAACTTGTCAAAGATAGAGATGTAGAGGGAAGAATCATCTATTCGAGGATGCGTGCCATCAATGTTGTGCTGCACAAAATTGTGATCAATTGCATCAGGCCCAAGTCTACATCAAAGACTCGATGTGTCAAATTCGAGGCAAAATTGATGTACGCAATCAACTCGGGGATGAAGTTCTCTCTTCCTCACACTATTCTCTTTCACATGTACAGAGCAATGTCGAAGGACAAGGGACAATTGCCTTATCCAGGTCTGGTGACCAAGATCTTCAGACACATGAATATTGAACCTCCACACACGCTTTGTGTTCGATCGTGCGATAAGATGGTGGTAGGTTTGAAGATGTTAACGAAGATGCGTCTGCAAGAACTTTCTAAGGCAATGGAGAAATTCAGAGTGAAAACTCCAGTTCCGTCTGCTTCAAAGCGAAAAGGGAAGGAGGCCATTGGTGCCCCATCCAAAAAGAAGAGAACTCTCATCTTGGAGGATGAAGATGAGGAGGAAGATCTTACAATCACTGCCTTGATAAGGACCAGCCGTTCTGTTCCCCAATCAACAGAACAACAGAAGAAACAGAGAGAAGAAGAGGAGCAAGCCAAGAACAGAGAAGAAGAAGAGCAGCGAGAGAGGGAGAAAGAATCTGAAAAAGAAGGAGAAGAAGAGCAAGAAAAGTCTGCAGCTGAATCTTGTTGGAGAAATCTTTTCAGAATATTTTGAAGCTGACAAAACGTTTCTTTCAGTCTAAAGTCTGGATGTTCGGAGACCGTCAGTTTAAAGTCTGAAGACTTTGTTCTCTCAAGACTCAAGACTCAAGACTCAAAGACTTAAGACTCAGGACTCAAGACTTAAGTCTATTCTCACTGACAGTCTTTCTAATCCAGTGACGAAGGAAATCCAAAGCCGAGGTTTATGGTTGAGGATTCGATCCTATCCTCTGGAATAGATTCTTTGGTTGGATAATCATTTCGGATTCTTTAAGATCGATTGAAGATCCGATGGTCGACGAAATAATCTTGGAATATTCTATTCTTGGAAACCGAGATCCTGATTGTATGGGCGAACAGGATTGATGGGCTATCATCAGATTCCTTAATTAGCTCGGATGATCTTCTTGATTGATTCCGTCCAACGGGTAGATTGGAGGAATTCCTTTGGTAAGTGCCAACGGCTATGATGGCATGAAGGAGTATAAAAGGAAGATGTCTAGTTGTTTAAGTGTGTGATCGATAGAAAAATTCCAGAGTCTGAAGATCCTTGATTGTTAGTTGAGACTGAGCGAAATTGTATACAGAGAGTGTTTATACTTGGTGACGCCTTGAGTGAGTGTGATAGATCATCTACACCTAGAAATCAAGGAAGATCAACACTGTAACATCTCTTTGATCATAGTGGAATCCAGCCAATCGACTGTCAGTGCAGAAGAGTGGACGTAGGCTTGAATCAAGCCGAACCACTATAAACCGAGCGTTCAATTCTCTCTTTCCCTTACTCAGTCTTGCGATTGAATTTTTAACTGTTGCAAGTCCTCTAATTGTTTAAATATCGTGCAAGCTTCGAGAAATTTTTTTTGTATACCTATTCACCCCCCCTCTAGGTACTCGTACTAGCTATTTCAATTGGTATCAGAGCTCGTGTTCTTACTTTGTTTGAAGTGTTTTACTTCAGAGTAAAAGATCCATGGCTAGTATGCTAGCACCAGGGCTGATGGAGGGGCAAAGCAATACCAGACCTCCCTACTTCGATGGAAAGGATTACAACATCTGGAAGAACAAGATGAAAGCTTTCCTTCGATCAAAGGATCCTCTGGAATGGGACGTTGTGGAAAGAGGAATCACTCCTGCTGCTGCATCAATCTCTGAAAGAGGGAAAGAAACTGTTGAAGCAAGCGGAATGTCTCAAGAAGAAATAAACAAGAGACAAGCACTCGATGCTAAAGCAATTTATTCTTTATATTGTGCTTTGTCACCAACTGAATATAACAGAATATCTTCTTGTGTTACAAAGAAAAGAAGTCTCGGGACAGGTTACATATCACTTATGAAGGGACAGATCGAGTGAAGGAGACCAGAATTAACATTCTTCTTGGTCAATATGAATCCTTCAAAATGAAACCAGGAGAATTTATAACTCGACATGTTTAGTCGTTTTACGATATTGTCAATGGTCTTGAGAACCAAGGACAAAAAATTTCTGATCCCATGAAGGTGAACAAGCTTCGCGTGGACTCTCCAAGGATTGGAATCATATAAAGACTTCAATAAGAGAGACGCAAAGAATCATGCCATTATCTCGTAGACGAACCGATTGGAACTCTTCGGTCTTACGAAGTGGAACGAATTAATGAAGACGAAGATCCAAGAGGTAAGAAATCTATTGCACTAAAATCAAATGATGATTCTGATGATGCAGATTCTGAAGATGATATGGATGATGAGGAGCTCGCCCTCATGATAAGAAGATTCAGAAAACTGAATAGAAAAGGCAGAAGGTTCATTCCAAAGAAACAGAGTTTTCAGAGACAGCAGACCAAGTCTGTTGATGATGTGGAACCAAACAAAGATGTAGTTTGCTTCGAATGTAAAAAGAAGGGACACATCAGACCCAACTGTCCTCTTCTGAAAAAGAAAAGAGGAAAAGCTGAGAAGTCTCGAAAAGCTCTCAAAGCCGAGACCTGGAGCGATACAGAGTGTGAAGAGAGTGATGAGGAATATGCCAACCTGTGTCTGATGGCACAATCAGACTTAGATTCTGGATCGACTGGATCGACTCGGAGCGGTGAATTTGAGGTAAGTGATTATAAAATCCCTGTCAAAGTCTCCAAATATATTGATGAGTTATGTTTCAGTCTTAAGACTTCTCTTAAAAAGATTTCCGAACTTAAAAAGGAAAACTCAGTTTTAAAACAAAAGGAAAACATTTTAGAAGAAAAGGTAAAAAATTTAGACTTGAATGTTTCTACTCTTAAAGAGAGTGAAGACAATCTTTCAAAAGAAAACGCTTTCTTAAAAACTGATTTATCAAATATTTCAAAGAAATTTTCAATAGGATCTGAAAAACTTGAAAAAGTTCTTTCAATCCAAAGACCTTACTTCAATAAGTCGGGTCTAGGTATGACAGCTGAAACAATCCCTTTGATTGATTTTCCGAAAGTAAAAGAAAGAATTAAGAAAAGACCATCGAGAGAGGCTTATAAAAATCATTTCAAAAGAGTTTTTGTAAAGCCCGTAGGTCGAAATGCTTTAAGGTGTTCTAAGTGTAATAGTCGGATCATTTTGAAAAAGAGTGTCCTATGGTTTGGAAGCCTCATTAAGAGAGTATGGCCTAATAATGCTCATCCTACTAACACCAAAGGACCCAAGAAAATTTGGGTACCAAAGAAAGCTTGAGACTCTCTTTTGAATGCAGGTTTCTGTCAAAAAGAAGGTAAAGTGGTATCTTGACAGTGGATGCTCAAGACACATGACAGGAGACTCAAATTGTTTCATTAAGCTTATTCAAGTAAATGGTGAAAAAGTTTCATTCGGAGGAAATAGCAAAGGAAGTATTGTGGGATTAGGAACTGTAAAAATTGGAAATCTCACAATAAGGAATGTTTCTCTAGTGGAAGGACTCAACTACAATCTACTCAGTATTAGCCAACTGTGTGATACTGGTTACAAGATCTCCTTTCAAGAAGGCATATGTTCTGGAATTAGCAAAGATTCAACTCAGTCTTTCATGGGTCGAAGGCATGGAAACATCTACCTCCTTGATGTAAAGCCAAATGAAGAACAATGCTTAATCTCAATTCAAGATGAAGCAGTTCTATGGCACATAAAACTTGGCCATATCAATAAGAAGCAATTAGTCAAATCTCTTCAAAGCAACTTGTTCGAGGTCTACCTAAATTGCCATACCAAAAGTCTGACTTATGCACTCCATGCATTCTGGGAAAGCAGGTAAGAAATTCATTTAAGCAAATAAATCATGTATCTACTAATCATGTACTGCAGTTGCTTCATATGGATCTCTTCGGACCAACAAGAACCCAGAGCGTTGGAGGTAAGAAGTATTGTCTAGTAATTGTAGACGATTACTCTCGTTTTACTTGGGTATATTTTCTTGCAAATAAATCAGAAACCTTTTCGTACTTTGAGAAGTTTGCTAAAAAGGTTCAAAATGAAAAAGGATGTGCTATTTCTAATATAAGAACAGATCATGGAAGTGAATTTGAAAATCAAGATTTTACGAGATTCTGTGATAAATCTGGTGTTAATCACATGTTTTCCTCTCCGTATACTCCAGAGCAAAATGGAGTTGTGGAAAGAAAGAATAGATCTCTTCAAGAAATGGCTAGAACACTTTTAATTGAAAGTAAAATTTCTTCACGATTTTGGGCTGAAGCTGTTTCAACTGCTTGCTATATTATAAATAGAGTCTTTCTAAGACCTATTCTTGAGAAAACCCCTATGAATTGTTCAAAGGTAAGAAGCCTATTGTTTCATACTTTCATGTATTTGGTTGCAAATGCTTTATTTTGAAAAATGCAAATGATCGAGTTGGTAAGTTTGAAGAAAGATCGATGAAGGCATCTTCCTTGGATATTCTATATCAAGCAAAGCCTACGAGTCTACAACAAGAAAAGCCAGTCTCAGGAAGAATCAATGAATGTCAAATTCCAAGACTCGATGCAAGACTAATCCAGCCGACTCGACGAAGAGATCGAACCCGCTCTAGACCTTCAAATGTCTACATCTCAAGAAGCATCTCAGAGTCTGGAAGTCCATCATCAAGACGCTCATGGAGAATCAAATAAAGAAAGAGATCATCAACCTGGCAAATTAACTAGTAACTGGAAGCACAAATCCAGTCATCCCAAAGATCTTATTATTGGCGAACTTAATGAAGGAATCCGTACCAGATCAAAGAGGCATGAAGAATCTAGTGCCGTTGCTCTCATCTCTGAAATTGAACCAAAAAGCATAGAAGAAGCTTTATCTGATGAAAGCTGGATCGAAGCTATGCAAGAAGAGCTCAGACAGTTCAACATTAATGATGTCTGGGAATTGACATCTAAACCAAAAGGTAAAACCGTTATAGGAACCAAATGGGTATTCAGGAACAAGATGAACGAAAAAGGAAAAGTCGTACGAAACAAAGCAAGACTCGTGGCCAAAGGCTATACGCAAGAAGAAGGAATAGACTATGACGAGACTTACGCACCAGTTGCAAGGTTAGAAGCTATTCGTCTATTACTTGCGTTTGCTTGTTACAAAAATTTCAGGTTATTCCAAATGGACGTCACAAGTGCTTTCCTAAATGGATTTATCCAAGAGGAAGTTTATGTGGAACAACCACCTGGATTTGAAGACCCAAAGAAGCCAGACTCGGTCTTGATCGAAAAAGGCTCGTATGGTCTAAAGCAAGCACCTCGAGCTTGGTACGACAGACTAAGTAAGTTTTTATTACAGAATGGTTTTGTCAAAGGTAAAGTAGATACTACCTTGTTTATCAAAAAGGAAAACAAAAACTTTTTACTTGTTCAAATATATGTTGATGACATTATTTTTGGATCCTCTAATGAAAGTCTTTGCAAGAAATTTTCTAAGTCTATGCAGGATGAATTTGAAATGAGTATGATGGGAGAGTTAACATTCTTTCTTGGACTCCAAGTGAAACAAATGAAGGAAGGAACTTTCATTCATCAAGAAAAATATGCGAATGATCTTGTTAAAAGGTTTGGATTGGAAAAGTGCAAAAAGACCGACATACCAATGTCATGTTCTCGAAGATAGACAAGGATGAAGAAGGGAAGAAAGTAGATCAAAAGCTGTATGTAAGCATGATCGGTTCACTTCTTTATCTTACCGCTTCTAGACCCGATATTTTGTTTAGTGTTTGTATCTCGTGCTAGGTTTCAATCGATCCTAGAGAATCACATCTCATTGCCGTGAAACGTATTATCAAAGACGTTGCTTCATCTTTAAGCATCGGTCTTTGGTATCCAAAGAGGGGAGACTTTAATCTTCTAGGATACTCGATGCGATCCGGCCGGTTGCGAGTCGATAGAAAGAGCACTTCGGAACTTGTCACCGCTTGGAAACAGGATGACGGTGTCTTGGTTTTCAAGGAAGCAAAGCACCGTAGCTCTCTCAACTATAGAAGCGAGTATGTAGCTCTTGGAAGCTGCTGTTCGCAAATTCTATGGATAAAACAACAGCTACAAGACTTTGGCATTGAAGACTCATGCACGTAAATCGAGATGTGACAACACCAAATAGCGATCAATCTCACCAAAAATCCAATCCTTCATTCAAGAGCAAAGCATATTGAGATTCGTCATCACTTCATTAGAGATCATATTCAAAATGGAGAAATCTCGATTCAATTTGTTGATTCAAAAAGTCAACTAGCGGACATATTCACAAAACCTTTGGAGAAGAATCAATTCTACTTCATCCGCTCAAGACTCAACATTTTGAAGCTTGAAGAAGTTAAAGTCTAGAGACTCACCAACTCTAAGACTCTGATCTCTTAGACTTTAAATCCTGAGACTCAATCATTCATCGCTAAAGACTGTAAGTTGCTATTCTATCTAAAAGGTACGAATTCTCGTTTATCTTATCTCGTAAAGGTACGTTCTTTTATTCAGATATAATTCGTGTGAAATTTTGAAATCTTGTCTTTTTTAAAGGAAGTTAATTTTGGCAGTTATTGATTTTGAAAAGAAGTGTTCGTACACTTTCCTTGTACCGTTTAATCTTCTCTTTTCAAATTCGAGGCATATATAAATACACAGTTATTCTACCCCCAATTTTCAAAACCCTAAAAAGACACTCTCCTCCCGATACTGTTTCTACTCTTTGTTCATCGTCGAGAAAGTGGTCATTTTTCTTGGGAAAAACAAGTGAAGGAATCCTCCAATAGACAAAGAAAGATGTCGTCTTCGAGGAAATCATCAAGAATCGCAAGCAGGGGACCACAAAGAATGGAGAAGGGACCGATTCACTTCGATCTTACTGAGGAAGAAGACTTACCAAGTCAACGACAAAGTCCGATTCGCTCTCCTCCACGTCATTCAGCATCTCCTGACCCACAAGGTGCGAGTCAAAATTTAGAAGAGGAGATAATCGAGGATGCTGACCCAGTAAGAGTCCAAAAACCCTCTGTTATCTATAAGCTTTATCGTGCGTTGAAAAGCACTGGTTCTTCGTTAAAATATATAGATGACTTTCTTAAGGACAAAAATTATGGGAATGAGTATCTTTTTCTGCGGAAAATGGAAGAGTTGGGAATTGCTCCGAAAGGAAGAGCAGAGGAGGCTCTTGCGAACATTCCAAGTGATCCTCGTATGCTAGGACAGAATCTGATAGATGGGAACGATGATGACAAAATGTTCCTTGAATTTAAACCTAGAATGGGTGTGGCAGCAAAGGTGAAAGGGAATCGGATGGATTTGTTTAAATCCAAGGATCAGGAAAAAGTGTATTTCAGGCTGTTAAAAAGAGCGGTAATTAACCCTAGAAGTGTCGATTTTGACTTCCTGGATTCCATCAACTTGAACTTAAGAGAGAAGTTGAATTTGCTTCAACTTGAGACTTTCTCGCTTCCGACTCTACAGACGGGTATGATCAACGACCGCTTATTTCTATTCAAATCTTAGCTTTTTGGATGCGAATAGAATTTCATTCAAAGGTTCGAGACCAAGTCTATGTGGTAGATGTGAATATGTTGGCGAGACATAGTTGGAGTTGAACGGGGACGCTATCTCCCAATCAAAGTCTCACCCGCTCGTACTACTCGATCTTGTCAAAGATAGGGATGTAGATAAGAAAATTATCTATTCCAGGATGAATGCCATCAACATTGTGCTTCATAAGATTGTGATCAACTGTCTCAGACCAAAGTCTACGTCAAAGACTTCTGTGTCTCTTTCTGAAGCAAAGTTGATGTATGCGATCAACTCAGGACGGAAGTTCTCTCTCCCGCACACTATTCTTTTCCATATGTACAGAGCAGTGTCAAAAGACAAAGGACAATTGCCTTATCCTGGTCTGGTGACCAAGATCTTTAGACATCTGAATATCGAACTGCCACATACTTTTTGTGTTCGACCGTGTGACAAGATGGTGGTAGGGTTGAAAATGTTAATGAAGATGCGTCTGAAAGATCTCTCTAAGGCAATGGAGAAATTCAAAGTGAAATCTCCAGTCCAGTCTGCTTCAAAAAGGAAAGGAAAGGAGGCCATTGGTGCCTCATCGAAAAAGAGGAAAAGAACTCTTATCCTGGAGGATGAGGATGAAGATGAAGATGATGAAGATCCCACTATCCCAGCACTGACAAGAACAAGACGTTCTGTGTCTTATCCGACAGAACTTCAGCAGAGCAGAGAAGAAGAAGAACAGAGAGAGAAGGAGAAAGAAGTTGAGGAAGAAGGAGAAGAAGAAAAAGAACAGTCTGCTGATAAATCTGGAGAGAAGGGAAATCAAGAGCATGATCATCACTCTTCTCCTCTCGATGTCCTAGAGACAGGGGGAGTAAGCGTGCAAGAGAGGTCTACACCTCATGTTGCTGAAGATCTAAGACAATCTCCAGAAGACCCAGAAGAAGTTCAGGTCTCTCAATTGCCTGAAGAAGATGATACATCGATTCCAAATCTGCCAGACCGAATAGAAGCGCCAACGTCTGAGAAAGCCAATGCCAGTACACAGACGGATGATTCTGTAGATCTTCGTAGTATCATGAATATTCTTCTGGAAATGCGTAATCAGATATATATTCTGGACTGTGAAATCCAAGCTTTGAAGCATGCTGGACAAGCATCTTCGGTCTCTCTGCGAGAAGACCTGAAGAAGCTCGAAGGAGTAGTCCAGTCCATTGGGGATTTCCAGATCGTGCGCATTCCCAAGCAGACATGACTCCTTTCTCACCCTTTTCAATGCTGACAAAAAGGGGGAGAACCAATTTGAACTTTCATTTTTTAATCTTTGACCTTTGTGGTTATGTTTATTTTTGAGTATGACTTGAGAACTTGAACTTGGGTGTGAATTTGACTGAATTGACTGTGGATTATGAACTTGACTGGTTGCATTTATTCAAGTGTTGTTATATGGTGTTTCTCATGAAAGACTAACCAATTTTCTGTGGATGCAGAGTCTGGTTGTTTTATTAATCTTTATGAGTTAGCCATATTGCTTGAGAAATGTTTTTGCAGGTCAAAGTTGTCCAAATCTTCAAGAAAGTTTTTGTCACCATCAAAAAGGGGGAGATTGTTGGAGAAATCTTTTCAGAATATTTTGAAGCTGACAAAACGTTTCTTTCAGTCTAAAGTCTGGATGTTCGGAGACCGTCAGTTTAAAGTCTGAAGACTTTGTTCTCTCAAGACTCAAGACTCAAGACTCAAAGACTTAAGACTCAGGACTCAAGACTTAAGTCTATTCTCACCGACGCTCTTTCTAATCCAAAGGACGAAGGAAATCCAAAGCCGAGGTTTATGGTTGAGGATTCGATCCTATCCTCTGGAATAGATTCTTTGGTTGGATAATCATTTCGGATTCTTTAAGATCGATTGAAGATCCGATGGTCGACGAAATAATCTTGGAATATTCTATTCTTGGAAACCGAGATCCTGATTGTATGGGCGAACATGATTGATGGGCTATCATCAGATTCTTTAATTAGCTCGGATGATCTTCTTGATTGATTCCGTCCAACGGGTAGATTGGAGGAATTCCTTTGGTAAGTGCCAACGGCTATGATGGCATGAAGGAGTATAAAAGGAAGACGTCTAGTTGTTTAAGTGTGTGATCGATAGAAAAATTCCAGAGTCTGAAGATCCTTGATTGTTAGTTGAGACTGAGCGAAATTGTATACAGAGAGTGTTTATACTTGGTGACGCCTTGAGTGAGTGTGGTAGATCATCTACACCTAGAAATCAAGGAAGATCAACACTGTAACATCTCTTTGATCATAGTGGAATCCAGCCAATCGGCTGTCAGTGCAGAAGAGTGGACGTAGGCTTGAATCAAGCCGAACCACTATAAACCGAGCGTTCAATTCTCTCTTTCCCTTACTCAGTCTTGCGATTGAATTTTTAACTGTTGCAAATCCTCTAATTGTTTAAATATCGTGCAAGCTTCGAGAAATTTTTTTTGTATACCTATTCACCCCCCCTCTAGGTACTCGTACTAGCTATTTCAAATCTGGAGAGAAGGAGAATCAAGACACAAAAGAGCATGATCATCACTCGTCCCCTTTTGATGTCCTAGAGACAGGGGGAGTTGGCGAGCAAAGGTCCACACCTCATGCTGCCAATAGTGAAGGTCTAAGACAATCTCCAGTAGATTCAGAAGAAATTCAGGCTTCTCAAATGCCTGAAGAAGGACACGATACGTCGACACCAGATCTTCAAGACTATACAGAAGTGCCATCGTCTACATTCACTCCATCGGAGAAAGCAAATGCAAGTACTCAGACGGACAATTCTGCAGATTTTCATTGTATTATGGATGCTCTTCTGGAAATGCGTGGCCAGATATATGCTCTGGACTGTGAAATTCAAGCCATGAAGAATGCTGGACAAGCATCTTCAGTTACCCTGGAGGATAAAATGAAAGACCTCGCTCTACAACTTCAAGCCAATGCCAAAGGAGAGGAGGTAGCTCAACTAAAGGAGGACTTGAAGAGGCTAGAAGGCGTAGTCCAGTCCATGGGAGATTTCCAGATCGTGCGCATTCCCAAGCAGACATGACTCCTTTCTCACCTTTTTAATGATGACAAAAAGGGGGAGAAAGCAATTTGAACCAACCAACCTTCTTTAAATTTATTTTGAATGTGTTTGTTTTTTTTACTTGAGTGAACTTGGATGTGAACTTGAATTCTGACTGAATTGGCTGTGGATTTATATGCTTGACTGTTTGCATTTATTTCAAGTATTGTTATATGGTATTACTCATGAAAGACTAACCAATTTTCCATGGATGCAGAGTCTGGTTGTTTTGTTAAATCTTTATGAGATAGCCATATTGCTTGAGAAATGTTTTTGCAAGTCAAAATGGTTCAAATCTACAGGAAATTTTTGTCACCATAAAAAAGGGGGAGATTGTTGGAGAAATCTTTCCAGAATATTTTGAAGCTGACAAAACGTTTCTATCAGTCTAGTCTGGACATTTGCAGATCGTCTAGTTTAAAGTCTCGAAGACTTTCTCGATTACCGAGACTCAAGATTCAAGACTCAAGATTCAAGACTTAAGACTCAAGACTCAAGACTATTCTCATTGACGCCTTTTCCGATCCAAAGACAAAGGAAATCCAGAGCCGAAGTATATGGTTGAGGATTTAATCCTATCTTCTGGAGAAGATCTTTTGGTTGGATAAATATAACGGATTCTTTTGTTCTTATCTAGATCAATTGAAGATTCGATGGTCGACGAAGTATTCTTGGAATGTTCTATTCTTGGAAACCAAGATCCGGATTGTATGGGCGAACATGATTGATGGGCTATCGTCAGGTTCCTTTAATAGCTTGAATGATCTTCTTGATTGATTCTGTCCAACGGGTAGATTGGAGGAATTCCTTTAGAAAGTGCCAACGGGTATGATGGCATAAAGGAGTATAAAAAGGAAGACGTTTTAGTTGTTTGAGTATGTGATCGATAGAAAAATTCCAGAGTCTGAAGCACCTTGATTATTAGTCGATACAGTCTGAGCGAAATTGTATACACAGAGAGTGTCTATACTTGGTGATACCTTGAGCGAGTGTGGTAGATCATCTACACCTAGAATTCAAGGAAGATCAACATTGTAACATCTCTTTGTTCATAGTGGAATCCAACCAAATTGGCTGTTAGTGCAGAAGAGTGGACGTAGGCTTGAATCGAGCCGAACCACTATAAACCGCGTGTTTAATTCTCTCTTTCCTTTACTTAGTCTTACGTTGATTATTACTTATCGCAAATCCTTCAACTGTCTAAGTATTGCGCAATTATCAAGAAAAATCTTTTGTATACCTATTCACCCCCTCTAGGTACTCGTACTAGCTATATCAGCTTATGCATTGTTTGATCCCGGTGCCACGCATTCCTTTACTTCCATTAACTTTGCAAGGAAACTTGATATGTTGCCTGAGCTTCTAAATTATGAATTGTGTATCGATACTCCCACTGGTGATTTCTTGATTGCTAATCATGTGTTCAAGAATTGTTTGTTGCGAATTGATGATGTACCATTGCTTGTGGATTTGGTGGAGTTAGATATACGAGATTTCGATGTTATTCTAGGGATGGATTGGTTATCAAAATATCATGCCACTGTCGATTGTTATTCAAAGAAAGTTATTTTTCGACCTCCAAATCAACCAGAATTCTCTTTTTCGGGAAGTTATGAAGGCACTTTTCCAAGAAATGGTTTTGAGAAATGGTTGTTACAGTTATTTGGCTTGTGTAAAAGATACAAGTAAGGAGCCGGTAAAGCTAGAAAATGTTCATGTTGTCAGAGAATTTCTTGATGTATTTCCTGAAGATTTACCTGGCTTGCCTCTTGATAGAGAGATAGAGTTTTGCATTGATTTAATGCCTAGTACAACACCCATCTCTAAGACCCCATATCAGATGGCACCTTCTGAATTGAGTGAATTGAAGACTCAACTGCAAGAGCTTTTGAATAAGGGTTTTATTAGGCCTAGTGTATCGCCTTGGGGAGCTCCTGTTCTATTTGTGAAGAAGAAAGACGGTAGTATGCGACTTTGCATAGATTATCGAGAACTTAACAAGGTGACGATTAAAAAAAAAAATATCCTTTACCTCGGATAGATGATTTATTTGATCAACTTCAAGGGGCTCAAGTATTTTCTAAGATCGATCTTCATTCGGGATATCATCAGTTGAAGATAAAAGTTGATGATGTGCCAAAGACCGCTTTCAGAACAAGGTATGGGCATTATGAATTCCTTGTCATGCCTTTTGGGTTGACGAATGCACCTGCGGCTTTCATGGATTTGATGAACATGGTATTCAGGCAATTTCTTGACAGATTTATTGTGGTATTCATCGATGATATTTTGGTGTATTTGAGGAGTTTGGGAGAACATGAACAACACTTGAGAGTTGTTTTACAAACTTTGTGTGAAAAGAAGTTGTATGCTAAATTTAGTAAGTGTGCCTTCTGGCTTGATCATATAGAATTCTTGGGTCATGTAATATCAAAGGATGGTATCTCAGTTGATCCAAAGAAAGTTGAAGCAGTTGTTCAATGGAATCGCCCTACCAATGTCACGGAGGTAAGAAGTTTTCTTGAGCTAGCAGGTTATTACAGGAGATTTATAGAAGGGTTTTCTAAAATTGCTAGTCCACTTACTCGCCTAACTCAGAACGGAGTTAAATTTGTGTGGTCAGATCAATGTGAATATAGTTTCCAAGAGTTGAAGAGGCGATTGGTGTCAGCTCCTATATTAACTTTGCCTTCAGGAATTGGTGGCTTTACAATTTATTGCGATGCATCTAAGGAAGGTTTAGGTTGTGTTCTTATGCAAGATGGTAAAGTTGTGGCATATGCCTCTAGACAGTTGAAGGCTCATGAGAAGAACTATCCTACTCATGATGTAGAGTTGGCGGCAGTTGTGTTTGCATTAAAAATATGGCGGCACTACTTGTATGGTGAGAAATGTGAAGTCTTTACCAATCACAAAAGTTTGAAATATATTTTTACTTAGAAAGAACTTAACATGAGGCAGAGGAGATGGTTAGAACTTCTGAAGGATTATGATTTATCCATCAATTACCATCCAGGTAAAGCTAACGTGGTAGCCGATGCCTTGAGTCGCAAATCCTCTAGAAATATGGCAGCATTGTTCACTTCTCAAAAGCCTATTCCTGAAGATATGAGAAAGCTGGACCTGGAGGTTTTGGTCCATCAGCTTGGTGTTCAATTAGCTAATCTTCGAGTACAACCAACATTGATTGACAGAATCAAGGCTAAACAAAATGAAGATCCTCAATTGGAGAAGATCAAAGAAGGCGTAGAAGCTGGGAAACAAGATGACTTTAGTATCCATGTAGATGGGTCATTGAGGTTTCGTGGTCGATTATGTGTTCCCAATGATTCAGAATTGAAAAAGGAGATATTACAAGAAGCTCATAGCACTAGATTCTCGATTCATCTGGGGAGCACCAAGATGTACAGGGATTTGAGACAAAATTTTTGGTGGATCAATATGAAGAAAGATATTGTGAAGTTTGTCGACCAATGCCTAGTTTGCCAGCAAGTGAAAATTGAGCATCAGAAACCAGGTGGCCAGCTACACCCACTTGAAGTACCTAAATGGAAGTGGGAGCATATTACCATGGATTTCATTGTCGGCTTACCGAGGACGCCTAGTGGTAAGAATGCCATATGGGTGATTGTTGATCGATTGACTAAATCTGCACACTTTTTGTCTTATCGATTCGGTCTTTCACTTGAAGACATGGCGAAGCGATACGTCAATGAGATAGTGAGACTTCATGGAGTTCCAGTGAGTATTGTTTCCGATAGAGATCCCAGGTTTGTGTCCAACTTTTGGAAGAGTTTACAAGGGGCGTTAGGTACTCAACTCAACCTTAGCATAGCTTTTCATCCACAAACGGATGGCCAGTTAGAAAGAACTATTCAGACATTAGAGGATATACTATGATCTTGCGTTATTGATTTTGGTGGTTCGTGGGATGAACATTTACACTTGGCAGAGTTTTCATATAATAACAGCTATCTTTCTAGTATTAAAATGGCTCCTTTTGAAGCTTTATATGGGCGTAAATGTAGGACTCCTGTTTGCTGGGATGATGTTGGTTGGAAAAGATTAACCGGCCCTAAATTCATACAACAATCAGAAGAGAAAATCAGACTCATTCGAGAGTGTTTGAAAATAGCACAAAGCCATCAGAAAAGTTATGCGGACCTTAAGAGGCGCAAAGTAGAATTTAATGTAGGAGACCATGTATTCTTGAAGGTTTCTCCTATGAAAGGCATCATGAGATTTGGCACGCGTGGTAAATTAAGCCCAAGGTACGTGGGACCATTTTTGATATTATAAAAGATTGGTGAAGTTGCTTATAAGCTAGCTTTACCTCCAGCATTATCCGGAGTCCATAATGTGTTTCATGTATCCTTATTACGGAAATATGTGCCAAATCCTGATCACGTATTGGATTTTACACCATTGAAATTGAGAGAAAACTTAACGTACGAAGAGCAGCATATTCGTATTATCGATAAAAAGGATCAAGTGTTGCGACGACGCACTATTCCTTATGTGAAGATCCAATGGCAAAATCACAGAGAGAGAGAGGCCACTTGGGAACTCGAGGAAGAGGCAAGGTGCAAATACCCTCGCTTGTTTCATGATTGAGGTGCCTGTAAATTTCGAGGACGAAATTTTTTTTTTTAGGAGGGGAGAATGTAATATATGGGCTCTTTAATAAAATAAAAGGAAAAGAAAGAGTTTGAAAAGTCAAAAAAGGGAGGCTGAAGAGAACCGTGGAACCTTCGGCTGAGCTTTAAAAAGAGAGAAAGAGGGAGAGAAAGAGGAGCACGAGCAGAAACAGGGAACGGAAGAAACAGGGGAGAAGAGAGAAAGAAGAGAAAGGAAAAAGGAAAAAAAAGGGAAAAATTTTGGTGCGCTCATGACCCAGATGCCTCATCAAGCCGACTCAAGTGTGTTTTGTAAGGCCGGTAAGAAATTGAACCCTTTAATCACTTGCTTGGAGCAATTGCCGCAATTAGGGCTCGAAATTCGGATTTCTTGGGTATTTGTGTGGCGAAGCCCAAATTTTGAGTCGTTAAGCTGTAATTTTTTTAGAAATGGTACTTCGTGATGTTGTGAAGCTATAGCATCTTTCGGATCGTGATTTGAGCTTGCGGTTTGGTCGGAACGGAATTTTGAAGTTGGGGGCGCAATCTGGTACTGTAGCGATCAGTGGCTTCGAGTCTCTTTTTTTGTTATTTCCGGTACTGTTTTGGGACGGCTGAGTTGGGGTTGTTGTTGTACGTTAAGAGAGCTTTCTAAAGACTATAAGACGGATTGAAACGGAATTTTGTGGAGGAAGTTATGGCGTGATGAAGTTGGCGCATGGGCCGTGCCTAGCTGAAAATGATGGGTTTATGCTAAATTGTGAACTTTTGGGACGCGTAGGCGTCGTTTATCGACTAATAGGCCTAGTATAGATGAGTCGTTATAAGAATATTATTTTTACTCGGCTTTTTAATATTTTTCTGTTAATTGTTAGGAATCCGAATGCGTCGGTTCGTGTGAGCGTTGTAGTTGATTTTTGGCTTTTCCCAGGTGAGTGACACTATTTCTTCTTCGTATTTTAAACTCATGTTTTGAGAAACATAGTGGATTAAATACTCTATGAGTTGATAAAAAGCATGTTTTGTTGCATAAAACAGGATCGAGCTATTACTAACATTTTTGTTGTTCGAAAGGAATTATATTTTGACGTTGATTTGAATGATTGTGTGAAAAAGGGATTTGTGAAAATATTTGTGAAAGAATCTTGAAATGTTGTAGAAAATGTTTTGATATTTATATATCAAATTTGGAGTTGTGGTATGATTCTCTTTCTGATGTTGGATTACTGGAAATTGTAATTGGTGGTTGGTGCTCAATGTCTCTGTGGACCCTAAGAGGTGTGAGTATGCGCATATTATTCTAGGATATCCTTGTGGGCCGAGCCACCGGCTAATAATATGTGGAGACCTTGCCAAGGGGGGAATCTTAGTCGTTTTGTCACAGGCGTTACGCGTGACCATGGTTAGACATTTGAGCATGAATTGGTCAATGGAGTGGACCATTGACATGTGATTGGAGTTTGATCGATGGAATGGACCATCACTGTGAGTTGATGAGATTAATCAATGGAATAGACCATTGATGCATGTTTTACGAGATTGACTAATGGACTCGACCATTGGTGCTTTCAATATTTGAATCATGATTTGGTATTATGATAAAGTGAGTTATGTTTGTGTGTTTAAAATGTGCATAGTGATTTCTCGATCCGCTTAGAAGAAATGTGTTACTCACTGAGCCGTGGTAGCTCACTCCTCTCATCTACTTGTTTTTCAGGTTCTTCAGCGAGTCATGAATAGGCATGAGCGTTCGTTTGGGGAGGACTTTTTTGGTGGAAATTTTGGGTATGGCTTATGCATAGTTCATAAGTTTATAAGTTAGTCTTTGTAAAATGTTTATGTTTTGATGTTTGTGGATTATAGATATACTATGATATTGTAACCAATTGTCCCTTTTTGTCAAATATATATATGTGGATGTATATATGTTGATATCGAGTTGAAATTTTGGTTACGTTGAGGCTGCGTCCTTTGGTAAAAAAAAAAAAGACGGCCGTGTCATGCCCCTTCTTCTTGTAAATCGGGGTGTGACACCTCAGACACAGAATGGGATTGGCTCAGGACTTCAAAGCAGTCAGCATCAGTCTCCTCTGGTTGAAACCAAATGCGCCTAAGTTTGCTCTCATTGACGGGCCAGACCTACTCGGTAGGTTGCAAACCTTCTATAGGATAAAGAAATGGAACTTGTGATAACAGAAGTTCGAGTTTTATGCAAACTGGAAGACGAATCAGAAGGTCGACTATCCTTCCATTGCTACTTTCCAAAGCAAATTGGGGGCAATTTCTGCTATTTCTTTGGCTTCATCAGAGCTGCCATTGGCTGGTATGCTTGACTTGCTTGGATCTTGAAAGCTGCACTTCTTAAAGAGTTGTTGCCACTATCCTGTTGTTTGCTGCAATTGAGTTTGAACTTCCATTGCAAGATCGCAAGAGAACACTTGCTAAGCTAAGATAAAAGCTTTTGCAGACCCTGAAAAATCTTTGTTTTAACTTGTACTGATGACAGATGCATGTGCGCTGGTCCTCCTACGTTAATTCGTTTGCAACGAAAGATATTTATTTTTCGAAAAACAAATTGACAATATAAGCATAACTAGATTTGGTAATTTAATTCAGTAAAATTACATTAAAATCAGCTCGCCAAGTTTGCTTCGGCTATAATCCTAGTGTATCTGTATTTTAGTTGTCTTTTTGAAACTAATTTTGCTTTCCACTTTTTTTCTTCAGACTACGGCTTACATATTTTAACTTTAATATAATCCAAAGCACCTGAAACCTTATGAAATCACAAATTTAGATAAATAGATTCACATATATTTTTTTACAATATTCAAGTACCCATTATCAAGGATCGATGATTTGTTTGACCAACATCAAGGAGCTTCAGTGTTCTCCAAGATATACTTGAGATCCAATTATCACCAATTAAGGATCAAGAAGGAGGATATTTCAAAGACCATATTCTAAACCTGATCGACCATTACGAGTTTACAGTAATACCATTTGGATTGACCACTACTTGAGCCGCTTTTATGGACATGATTAACTGAGTGTTTAGCACGCATTTGGATAGTTTCGTCATAGTGTTCATCAACAATATATTAGTATACTCAAAGAATCCAAATAAGCATGAACAACATTTGAGGATAGTTTTGTAGACTCTCCGAGAGCACACATTATACGCTAAGTTCAGTAAGTGCGAGTTTTGGATCAGCCAAGTAGTCTTTCTTGGACATGTAGCATATGGAGAAGGAATAGCAATGGACCTAACAAAGATCGAAGTAGTTATAAGCTAGCCAAGACTGACGACAATGACAGAAGTTCGAAGTTTTCTGAGTTTGGCTGGATATTACCAATGATTTGTTGAAATATTTTCTAGTATAGCCACTCATTTGACAAAATTACTGAAGAAAAGTTCAAATGGATGAACAAGTGTAAGAAAAATGTAACATCCTTGATTTCAACCCCTATTTTGGCCCCGACTAGTAGGCCAAAGCCCGATATGTCAAGGGCGAGACTTGGCCATGAGCCGGCCCGAAGGCTAGTCATGAGTCAATTGTGTTAGGGCTAGTACTATCACCTAGAGGGGGTGAATAGGTGTAGATAAAGCTTTTCGCAAGACTTGGAGAATTAGTTTTTCCTTTGATAATGAACGACTTAAAAAGTAACTCAAATTGAGCAACTAAATAAACGATATAAGAAAGTAAGGAGTTCAAGGAGGGGAAAATAAGAAGACAAGGTTTATAGTGGTTCAGCTTAGATCAAGCCTACGTCCACTCTCCGCACTAATAGCTTGTTGGCTGGATTCCACTATGAATCAAAAGAGATGTTATAGCTTGTGATCTCGACTATTATAGTGACGAGTCTCTACCAAACTCTCACACAGTCTCACTAAGAGTATCTCTCTTTTGTATACAACTTTTAGCTCGGTGAATGAAAAAGCGAGAGACTAGAAAGCATCGGACTGTGGAATTCTCTTTCAAGCACTTCCTCGAACAACTTGAGAGTCTTCCTTATATACTCCTTCATGCCTTTACAACTGTTGACACTTTTCAAAGGAATTCTTCCAGTCTACCCATTGAACAGAATCAATCAAGGAGATCTCGAGTCATTTAAGGAATGTGATGATAGTCCATCAATCGTGTTCGCCTATATAATCAGGATCTTGAGTTTCCATAAGTAGAACTTTCCAAGTTTGTTCGCCATTCAAAGATCTTCATATTGGAGTAGATCCCAATAAGAATAATCAATCAAGCAATTATGAAATCTAGCTATAAGGTCTTCCAGTAGTTATACGAGTTGAAACCTTGAAGATAATCCCGCATCTGGATGATAATCCTGCATTTGGATAAGTCTTCATACTTCAGTCTGGAACTATCAGTGCGGATAGATTTTGAGACTAAAATCTGATGGTATGTCAGTCTTTAGACTTTGACAATAAAGTCTTAAGATCCTCCGATATAGACTTGGAAATGTTTTGTGAACTTCAAAACAATAAATGAGTTTTCTCTAACAATCTCCCCCTTTTTTATGGTGACAAAACTTTCTTGCAGATTTGGAAAACTTTTGACCTGCAAAACAGTACTTATACAATACATAATATCTTATAAAAATAAGTTAATTATGACCTGGAAATCTTGCTTCTGCAACCACAGGACACATGTTAATCCATAACAATCAAATAGTCTAGTCATAGTTAATATTGCAAACAGTAGTTACTACAAGCAAGTTCAAAGTCAAATGTCAAAAGCAAACCACAATAAAAAAGTTCATAGAAAATAAAGTCAAATCAAAACCAGTAAAACCAAAATCAATATGCAAATTTGCACTTAAGCTCTCCCCCTTTTTGTCATCAGCAAAAAGTGGAGACAAAAACAATTAAAAAGAGTTGGTTTGAATCAGCGCTGGTCGAGGATACAAACGAGCTGGAAATCTCCCACGGACTTCATAGTGTCTTCAAGCTTCTTCAAAGACTCCTTAAGCTATTGAATATCCGCATCCTTTGCCAAATCTTGCAGTTGAAGCTTTAAGGCTTGAATCTGTTCTTGAAGAGAGTTTGTAGATGTCTTGAAGACAATCATCATGTGCTTCATATCAAACTCGAAAGCATATTGCTGTCCCTTTAATTCTAAAAGAAGCTCTATCACTCTCTGAAAATCTGCTGAGTGATTTGTAGTAGTGCTAGGTCTAGCCAAATCAGTTGCAGGTGTTTGAACATGAGGGGGAACATCAGTAGTTCTATCACCATGACTAGGAGTGTATGCCTCAAAATCTACTTTAGGAAATTGAGAGGCATAGACCTCTTCTGGGTCTAGTGGAGATCTACTAACAGCACTAGCAAAGATGGGTGAAGAAGTACCTTGTTTTTTACCATCTCCCCCAGTCTTTGTGCCTTCAGGTGGAGAGTTATGCTCTTCTTCTTCTTCCTTTGCTTCAGCACTAATGTGATGTTGTTCTCCAGTCTTTTCACTCCTTGTCCTCTCCGAATCACCGAACAAGGATACAACTAGTGTTGGTTTAAAAGAGTCATCACGACTTCTTTCTTCTTCGCTTCTTCTTCCTTCTTGTTCTTCTTGTTATTCTTTCTTCTCTCTGTTCTTTCTCTATCTCTATTCTTTGTATGGCTCACAAAACTCCGTAGATTTAGCAAGCCAAGAGCTGAGATAGTGAGATCATCATCATCTTCTTCTTCATCTTCCAAGATAAGAGATCTCATTTTCTTACTGGTTCTTTCACGGGCTCCTTGCCTTTCCTTTTCTTTGCCACTAAGTCTTGCTTCACCTTCACGGGGGACTTCTCCTTGAAACGCTCCAGCTCCTTGCTCAGTTCCTTCAACCTCATCTCAGAAACCATTTTGAGACCAATAACCATTGGAGGAATGGTTCTAACACAAAGAGGAGCAGGGAGTTTGATCTTGAAATGCTCGAAGAGTTGTGAGATAAGCGCAGAGTAAGGGAGTTGTCCCTTGTCTTTCACCACAGTTCTATACATGTGCAAAAGAATTGTGTGAGGCAGAGAGAACTTACGACCAGAGATGATCGCATACATTAGCTTCACTTCGGAACGAGAAACATCCGTCTTTGAGGCAGACTTTGGCCTAATGCAATTAATCACCACCTTGTGAAGAAGAATAATAGAGGCATTCATTCTTGAATAAGAAATCTTGCCTTCGACCATTCTGTCATTAACAATAGACAAGGTAGCATGGGCATAAGACACACCAATTGGTTGGAATTTTCCTATTTCCACACCAATTATGTTGGCCAAAGTGTCAACATCAACTATAAACTCTTTGTCCCTCACAGTAAAGCTAAATTTATTCGCATCTAGAAAAGATAGATTTGCATAAAAAATAAGCAGTAAGTTCAAGATATGCAACGGTCGTCTCGGTGCAAAAACGTTCAAGTTGAAGCAAACCAAGCTTCTCCCTCAAATTAACCTTCAATGAGTCAAGAAAATCAAAATCCACACTTCTGGGGCTCATAACCTCTCTTTTTAGCAAACTCAAGTAACACTTTTTGTGGTCCTTGGAACAAAATGAGCCCATCTTGGGCTGAAAGTGAGCAAACATTCTTTCATCGTTGTCCTTCTCCTCTGGCTGACCAAATCTTGGATCACTAGGAAAATTTTCAAACGTCCATTCTGCCAAACTTTGAGGTGCAATTCCTAATCTTTCCATAGTGCTTAAGAAAAATGTCTCATTTTTGTATCCATGTGCTTTTAAGAACTCATCGATCGGATTCATAGCAGAACCACCCATTTTCAAGTTGGAATATGATCTATAGATAAATTGGGGTTTTTGAGTCCTTACAGGTTCAACGTCTTCAATAATCTCTTCCTGTTCTTGCTAAGGAGTAGAATCTTGCCTTGCCTATTCATGTTGTCGAGAAGGTTGTCTTGGTTGTTGTTGTTGTTGTTGTTGTTGTTGTTGAGGAGAATCTTCTTCCTCGGTCAATTGAAATGCGTAGGTCCCTCACGCATATGCTGTGATCCCTGGCTTACAATTCTCGAAGACTTTCGTTGGTAAGACATTGTAGCAGTCAAGAGGAGTTTCTCAAACTCGTTCGTTGAAAAAGGTGAAAATCTTTTGGATTAAACTCAAGCAAAAATGAGAGAGAGTAAGATCACAGTATTCTAAGGTTTCAAGAAAGGCGTAAATGGAGAAGAAGAGTTTCAATAGTATATAAAGCAGGTATATGAAACGTTGCACGGAAAAAGTAAAAATTGCCGTTTTTGAAAATGAAAAACTACCTTTTTCAAAAAATGACAACTGCCTTTTTGAAAATGAACAATCGTCAATAAAGTTAATTTCAAAAAAAAAAAAAAAAAAAAAAACGAAATAGGCAAAAGGCAATTAAAAGAATAACGTACCTTTTTGAATTTTTATAACTTCATATTCATTTAGAAGAAATTTACTTACAGTTGTATTATCTGGAAATTTTGAGTCTAAACATCTTCAGACTTTACCCAACAAAAGATAGAATGTTCAGTCTTGCACAAATAGAATCAAATAAGCTCTTCTCCAGTGGCATTGTAAATATGTTCGTTAGTTGATTTTTCGAGTCAATAAAGTGAATCATAACTTTTCCAGTCTGAACATGATCTCTAATGAAATGATATTGAATTTCTATGTGCTTTGCTCTTGAATGTAGAATTGGATTCTTTGTGAGATTGATTGCACTGGTGTTGTCACATCTGATTTCGGTGCATGAGTCTTCGATTCCAAAGTCTCTCAGTTGTTGCTTTATCCATAAGATTTGAAAGCAGCAACTTCCAAGAGCCACATATTCCGCTTCTACTGTCGAAAGAGCTA
The DNA here is from genome assembly GCA_017140165.1 of Eucalyptus shirleyi. NCBI lineage: Eukaryota > Viridiplantae > Streptophyta > Magnoliopsida > Myrtales > Myrtaceae > Eucalyptus > Eucalyptus shirleyi. Next base: position 18,468,130 of record CM029450.1, read on the forward strand.
CAATACTCTGTTTCCTAGAAAACCAGGATATTGTTCTATTGCCCAGCAATTGACAAATACCAGAAGTACTCTTTCTATCGACTCTGCAACCTGCTAAGTTTGCTTCTGAATATTCAAGGAGAGTAAAGTCTCCCTATTTTGGATACAATAGACCTAACTTCGAAGTACTTGCAATGTATTTGATAATGCGTTTTGCAGTGCTTAGATGGGATTCTTTGGGATCTGATTGAAATTTAGCGTACATGCAAACACTAAACAAAATGTCAGGTCTAAAAGCTGTAAGATAAAGAAGTGAACCAATAATACTTCTATAAAGTTTCTAGTCAACTTTCTTTCTTCTTTCGTTTTTGTCCAACTTTGAAGAACTTGACATTGGTATGTCAGTCTTTTTGCAATTCTCCAATCCAAATTTTTTGATGAGGTCTTTTGTAAATTGTTTCCCTTGTAATCCAAGAAAGAAAAATAATCCACCCATCATGCTCATCTCAAATTCATCCTGCATAGATTTAGAAAATTTCTTGCACAAATTGTCATTAGATGATCCAAAGATAATGTCATCAACCTAAATTTGAACAAGTAGAAAGTCTTTACCTTTATTTTTAATAAACAATGTAGTATCAACATTTCCTTTAGTAAAACCATTTTGAATCAAAAATTTACTTAACCTGTCATACCAAGCTCGAGGCGCTTGCTTTTAGTCCATATAGGGCCTTTTTTTTTCAGTTTGAAAACTGAGTCTGGTTTTCTTGGATCTTCAAATCCAAGTTGTTGTTTCGCATAGACTTTTTCTTAGATAAATCCATTTAGATATGCACTTTTGACGTCCATTTGGAATAACTTGAAATTTTTATAGCAAGCAAAAGCAAGTAATAATCTAATTGCTTCTAACCTTGCTACTGGTGCATATGTCTCATTATAGTCTATCCCTTCTTCTTGCGCCACGAGTCTTGCTTTGTTTTTTGACTTCTTTTCCTTTCTCGTTCATTTTGTTCTTGAAAACCCATTTAGCTCCAATAATCGATTTACCTTTTGGTTTAAGAGTTAGCTCCCAAACATCGTTGATGATGAACTGTCTAAGTTCTTCTTGCATAACTTCAATCCAGCTTTTATCAGCTAAGGCTTCTTCTATGCTTTTGGGTTCTATCTCAGAAATAACTACTAAAGCGCTAGACTCTTCTCGCCTTTTGGATCTGGTACGTATTCCTTCATCAATGTTGCTAATGAAGAGTTCCTTGGGGTGACTAGACTTATGCTTCTAATTGCTGGTTGGTTTGTGAGTCTACTCATCTTCTGCTTCATTTGAACCTTATGGTTCTTCTTGATGTTGATCATTAGGAATTTGAGCTTCTTCAGGGGAAGTAGACTTTGAAATGTCTAGAGCAGGTACAGAATCTTCAAGTTGAATCTCTTCCGCTTTATTCTATAATGACTATTGAAACTTGATGTTCATAGATTCTTCCACAGATTGAGTTTTCTTATTGTAAACTCTATAAGCTTTGCTTGTGGTTGAGTAGCCGAGAAAAATTCCTTCGTTGACTTTTTTTTAAACTTACCAGTTCGATCATTTGCATTTTTCAAATCAAAACACTTACAACTGAACACATGAAAATAAGAAACAGTTGGCTTCTTATTTTTAAAAACTTCATAAAGAGTTTTCTCTAGAATTTGCCTAAAAAATACTTTATTAATAATATAACAGGTTGTAGAAACTGTTTCAGCCCAAAATCGAGAGGATATATTACTCTCAATTAAGAGGGTTCTTGTCATCTCCTGAAAATATTTATTCTTTCTTTCCACAACCCCATTTTGCTCTGGAGTATATGGAGAAGAGAAAACATGCTATAAACCAAATTCATCACAGAAATTTGCAAAGACTTCATTTTCAAACTCACATGCATGGTCTGTTCGTATGCTTGTAATAGCATATCATTTCTCATTATGAATTTTCTTAGCAAATTTTGAAAAATGAGAAAATACTTCAGACTTACTTGCCAAGAAGAATACCCATGTAAAGCGAGAGTAATCATCCATAATTACTAGTCAATATCTCTTTCCACCAATACTTTGAATTTTCGTTGGTCTAAAGAGATTCATATACAGAAGCTGCAACACACGATTAGTAGAAACTTGATTTATAAGATTAAAAGAACTTCTAACTTGTTTTCCCAAAACACATGGTGCGCATAACTCAGCCTTTTGAAAACCTAAGCTAGGCAATCCACGAACAAGCTTCTTAGAAGAGATCTTGGCAATCTGTTTCATATTGACATGGCCAAACTTCCGATGCCAAAGATTTGCTTCATCTTGAATTGATATTAAACACTAAGAACTTTCTAGTTTTATGTCCAGAAGGTAAACATTCCCATGTCTTCATCTAGTGAAGGATTGAAAAAAATCTTTACTAGTTCCCGAACAAATTCCCTCTTGGAAATTGATTTTGAATCCAGTGTCGCACAATTGACTAATGGTGAGTAGATTGTAGTTCAATCCTTCCACCAAGGAGACATTGTTGATTGTGAGACTTCTAATACTCACAGTTCCACATCCAACAATTTTTACTTTGCTATTTCCACCAAAGAAAACTTTTTCACCATTCATTTGCACAAGCTTTATAAAGCAACTTGAATCTCCTGTCATGTTTCTTGAATAGCCATTATCCAAATACCATTTGCTTTTTCTCTTGATAGTGGCCTACATCCACAAAAAGAATTCAAGTTTTCTTTGGCATCCACATTTTCTTGGGTCCAAGGGAGTTAATGCTAAACACAGTCTTTGCCCAATCCTTCTTAACAAGTATCCAAACTTTAGGACATTCCTTCTCGAAATGTTCTGAGCTATTACACTTTGAACATTTGAGAGCACTTTGGCCAACAAGTTTTACAAAAACGTTTTGGAAATGATTTTTGTAAAGTGTTTTTGTAGGTCTTTGTTTGATTCTTTCCTTTACTTTTGAGAAATCAATTAAAGGAATAATTTATGGTGTCATACCAAACCAGATTTGTTAAAATAGGGTCTTTGCACATAAAGAATCTTTTCTAACTTCTCAGAACCTTTTGAAAACTTCTTTGATATATTTGAAATTTCTTCTTTCAAGAAAATATTATCCTTTGAGAGAGAATTTGCATTTTGCTTTAAAACATCAAAACTTTTGTTTAGATTTTCAAACTTTTCTTTCCAACAAATTTCCTGTTGCTTCAGTTTAGAATTTTCCTTATTTAGTTCATAAATCCTCTTAAGAGATGTGTTGAGACTAAGACAGAGTTCATCTATATACTTTGAAACTTTAACAGGAATTTTTAAATTACTTACCTCGATTTATTGGTCTGAACCTGAGTCTGAATCTGAGTCTGATTCAAGGTCTAAATCCGAGTCTGATTTTGCCATTAAGTATATATTTGCATACTCTTCATCACTTTCTTCACATTCAGTGTCACTCCATGTCTCTGTTTTGAGAGCCTTTTTAAACTTCTCAGTATTTCTCTTCTTTTTCGTTAATAAAGGGTAGTAGGGTCTGATGTGTCCATTTTTCTTGCATTTGAAACAAACCACATCTTTATTTCTCTCATTGTCTTCAGTTGATTTCTTCTGAAATCTTTGTTTTTTGTTCAACTTCCTAAACTTCCTTATCATGATTGCTAGTTCTTCATCATTCAAGTTGTCTTTTGAATCTGTAATATCAGAATCATTGTTAGATTTTAAAGCAATTGACTTATTACCTTTGGGATCTTCTTCCTTATTGATTTGTTCCACTTCATATGATTGAAGTGTGCCAATTAGTTTGTCTACTGAGAGATGCATGATCCTTTGGGTTTCTCTTATTGAAGTCTTTATGTGATTCCAGTCTTTGGAGAGTCCACGTAGCAATTTATTGACTTTCATCTACCCTAAGATTGGCTGTCCGTGATATGCTAGACCATTTACAATCTTTGTTAAATGACTGAATATGTCAGTAATGGATTCTCCTGGCTTCATTTTGAAGGCTTTGTACTATCCGAGTAGAATATTTATCTTTGTTTCTTTAACTCGATCAGTTCCTTCGTAGGTAATGTGCAACCTATCCCAGACTTCTTTTGCCGTTTCACAAGATGAAATTCTGTTATACTCAGTAGGATATAATGCACAGTATAGGGAGTAGATAGCTTTAGAATCAAGAGCTTGTCTCTTGGTTTTATCTGCTTGTGTCATCTCGCCAGCATCTGTAACTCCCTTTCCTCTTTATGTAGTTGATGTAACTTTAGGAATGATTCCTTTTTCTACCACATCCCATTCCAGAGGATCTTTCGATCTCAGGAATGCCTTTATTTTGTTTTTCCACACATTGCATTTTTTTCCATCAAAGTAAGGAGGTCTAATGTTGCTTTGGCTTTCAACCAAACTTGGAGCCAAAATACTAGCTATAGATTTTTAACTCAAAAGTAAAAACACTTCAATAAAATGAGTACACGAGCTATGATACCAATTGTTAGGGCTAGTACTATCACCTAGAGGGGGTGAATAGGTGTAGATAAAGCTTTTCGCAAGACTTGGAGAATTAGTTTGTCCTTTAATAATGAAAGACTTAAAAAGTAACTCAAATTGAGCAAGTAAATAAACGATATAAGAAAGTAAGGAGTTCAAGGAGGGGAAAATAAGAACATAAGGTTTATAGTGGTTCAGCTTAGATCAAGCCTATGTCTATTCTCTGCGTTGATAGCCTGTTGGCTGGATTCCACTATGAATCAAAAGAGATGTTATAGCTTGTGATATCGACTATCACAATACGAGTCTCTACCGAACTCTCACACAGTCTCACTAAGAGTATCTCTCTTTTGTATATAACTTTTAGCTCGATGAATGAAAAAGCGAGAGACTAGAAAGCTTCGGACTTTAGAATTCTCTTTCAAGCACTTCCATGAACAACTTGAGAGTCTTCCTTATATACTCCTTCATGCCTTTACAACCATTGGCACTTTCCAAAGGAGTTCTTCCAATCTACCCATTGGACAGAATCAATCAAGGAGATCTTGAGTCATTTAAGGAATGTGACGATAGCCCATCAATCTTGTTCACCCATATAATCAGGATCTTGAGTTTCCATAAGTAGAACTTTGCAAGTTTATTCGCCTTTGAAAGATCTTCGTATCAGAGTAGATCCCAATAAGAATAATCAATCAAGCAATTATGAAATCCAGCTATAAGGTCTTCCGGTAATTATACAAGTCGAAACCTTGAAGATAATCCTGCATCTGGATAATAATCTTGCGTTTGGATAAGTCTTCATACTTCAGTTTGGAACTATTAGTGAGGATAGATTTTGAGACTAAAATCTGATGGTTTGTAGGTCTTTAGACTTTGACAATAAAGTCTTGAGTTCCTCCGATATAGACTTGGAAAGGTTTTGTCAATTTCAAAACAATAAAGGAGTTTTCTCTAACAAATTGGTCATTCAGGGATTAGTAACCCCAAGGTCTTGTTATAGATTATTCGACCATGGAAAGGTTATTCGATTATAAGAATTGGTCATGGGACGATCACGTCCCATCATGGATCGACGGACAGTCATGACTTGATTCCGCCCAGTCATCGCATCGATCGCAGATGATTCTACCCAGTCGTTATGCTGGTCATGGACGACCATGAACCAATCCCATGCGACCTTGAGTTGATACGAACGGATCAATTCCACACAATTACATGACAATCGATAATCGACCATGGATTGAATAAACTCAATGTGATTTAATTTCAGACTGACCAGGAGTTGTGGTGCATAACCTAGGACTAGTCACAGAACTGACTACATGATTAGTCTATTGGCCCAAGGATTGAACACAAGATTGGCCAAGTAGAACTGACCCATGGGCTAGCCCAAAAACCGACCAGAGGACTGATCGACTAGGCTAGGACCTAACTAGCAAACCTAGCTGTGAAAAATGATTCTGGAATCAGTACCGTGTAGTGAAAGCGGTGACCAAGTTGTCTTCTTGAATTTTTATAAAAAAATTTCTTTCAAATTTAACCATGATTCCTTCATGAAAGTTTTAAAAGACATCCATTTCCACAACATATAAAAATTTCAAAGATTTTTGTGAAGATTCGGATTTCAAAATGAGTCTCTCTCTCTCTGACTGTTGAATCTACTCGACGGATGAATATTTAGGTTGTGTTCAATGATTTTCGGCTCTTTGTACAGTATGAATTTCACTTGAATTCCTTGATGAAAAATGTTATTTAGGGTCTTATCTAAAACATATTAAAATTTCATAATTTTTCAATTCCGTTTGATAAGGTAAAGACACTAATTTCATAAATTGTTCAAAACTGTTTTCTCACTATGGAGGTGTGAGTCACGCCCAAGCTTGGACTCAAGTCCTTAAATGCCATGTTGAGGTGTCCCAAGCTACCAAGCTAAAGCCCTATCCTACCTTGGGACTTGGTGTTCAAGTTACCTTGCATTTAATGCTTTTTGAATTGGAGAGGAAGTCTTGACTTTTAAAGCTTGGAGAACAAGTTAGGATTGCCTATAAATAGAGGAGGGGCATCCCCCCTTCATTTCCACAACACACCACATTCTCTTCTTCTTCACTCTCTCGACCTTACCCTCACTCCCGTCCTCTCCCTCTTTTCATGGTCACGCCCCTCTTGCCCGTTTGCTCGCTTGCATGTTGCTCGATCACCTAGATCATTCCTTAAAGTGTGATAAGTATAACTTACTAATATTTGGCTAAGACGTTGTGTTACACTATTCTGAACATGTAATGAGTCCTTAATTGAAGTTAATTGACTTCTTATTGCTTGAAGTTCGATTGTATTTGCTTGGATCAGTTTAGACCTTGTTCCTTGATTGAGTTTGATCCTTGTTTGATGAGCTTTGGCTCATGCTTTGGCTTGAGTTGCTTGGAAGAAGCTTGGTTTGTGTGTTTATTTGATATGTTTTGGTTTTTGCTTTGATACAAACCTATTTCAAAAGTGTTTTGTGAAAGCTTGCTATTTTCTCAGAAAACTATTTCCAACCATTTTCACAAGTGCATGTTCTAGTTCACACCCCGAGCTCTAAAAAAGGGTTTTGTCGGCCTTGACATACGTGGGATCACGACGGATCAATCCTCTCTTAGTCTTGGTGTGATATCAAGGCATATCGTTCTTGAGCAAACTTTGGTACTAGGTCGGTGAACATGTCATGACGGCCCAATCCTTTCATGGTCTTGGTGTGGTATTGAGGCGTATCGCTCTTAAGCCAAATCTAATACTACGTCAGTGAACATGTCATGACGAGCCGGTCCTATCATGGTCTCGGTGCGATATCAAGGTATATCGTTCTCGAGCCAAGTTGGGTACTAGATCGATGCTCAAACGTGTTAGATAAAGCCATGATCCTTAATTCGCGCCCGGCATGTTCAACATTTCACTTCCGGTAAGTCATTTCACACACTTATGCATGGCATGCCTTCAGGCCCTTAAACTAAAAGCGAAGATAAGAATTGGATTGTGATACTTGATGCATGAACACACGATGGACTAATTAATACCATCGATCGATAGATTTGGCGATGATGCCCCCTCGCTAATGGGATGCCCCCACACCAACGGGATGCCTCATTAATAAGAACGAGATGCCCCCACATTAACGAGATGCCTCGTCAGAAGGACGAGATGTTATGATAATTCTAGCCATCACCCTTCGATTAGGGAACGTTACTCGATTAAGTTTGGATGCTTGGTTGATTCCAGAAAAGTTGACGGATTTTGACTATTAATAAATGAATCTCGTGTGCATGAGTTCCTCACATTATGAAATGGATTTTGGTTATGCTTGCATATGAGTGAGGTGTGAGTTCCTTGTTTTATGGAATGGATTTTGTTTATGCTGGTATAATATTGAGTGAGGCATGAATTCCTCATGTTGTGGGAGAATATTGAGTTATACTTGTATATTATTGACTAAAAAATTTCTCATGTTTCATCTGAGATAGTTTTTATTTGCTATTGATCTGCCATCAACTAATGTCTTGGATGAATTATATGCTTGTTGATAGGCAAGACATCCTCCTACCTGGAAATTAGTGGGTTTTACTTACTAAGCCCATGACTCGCCCCATTATTTTTCAGAATTGTAGGCATTGAGGTCTCCCACTAGGGCTGGAGTTGCAATCTTGCTAGAGGAGCTAAGTTTTACCCGATTTTTGAGGCATAGAAAATGTAGTGGTTGTAAATATATTGGCCCATGACAATAGGGCCTATAAATGTAACTGATGTAATTGTATATTTGTAAATGGTTGTTTTCCTAGCTGCTTCTTGTTGTTCGGGTGTTATATACACTTATGCATGTGCTTAATGAAAATGTAAAAAGAAACGGGACAGCGACGCGCCTGGGATGTCACAAAAATAACCCTTGCTGCTCGTGACCCTGGGAATGGAGTTGGGGTCATGACAAAAAAGCTTCCAAGAGCTTAAGCGGAAACCAACTACAGCCCTAGTTCTAACAATATTGTCCGATCCAAGAGGTTATGAGATCTGCAGCAATGCCTTTTATAATGGGTTAGGCTATGCACTGATGCAATATGAAAGAGTTGTGGCCTTTTCTTCTAGACAACTAAGGCCATATGAGTTGAATTATCCAACCCACGACTTGGAATAGGTTGCAATCATCTTCGTCCTGAAGATTTGGAGACATTACTTGTATGGAGAAAAGTTTACAATCTATATGGACCTCCAAAGCTTGAAGTGATTGTTCTCCCAGAAGGAATTAAATATGAGGCAACAACATTGGATGGAACTTCTCAAGGACCATGATTGCAAGAAAGCCAACAAAGTAGCGGACGATCTCAGTTGAAAATCGCATAAGTGATGGATCGAGAATGTAGTCTTGAAGGAATTCAAGATTCATAGTACAAATTCAAGGTAAATCAGCTTTCTAGTCTTTTGGCTATCCTTCGAATAGAACTGGAAGTGTGGTCAAAGATCAAAGCATTGCGTGACATCTTGAATTTTCCGACCCCATAAGTTTAATCAGACTATTATGGGCTTGGATTAGTTAAAGCAAGCTAGATAGCAAGCCCAATGGACCGTGGGAAAATTTTGGGGTTAAGGAGTTAGCGGGCTACATGAAGGTGTTGAGCACGAGTTCGATGGACTGAAGGATAGGCTATGGACATGGGCTAATATGGAACAGGCCAAGAGTTGGGTTAATTAAAATTGTGAATTAAGTTTAGGCTGCACATGATAAAATTTATGTTTCTTGATTTCTCTGTTTCTCTGTTCCCCAAAACAGGTTTGGAACAGAAATCCGTTTGGTAACGCAATTTGATTTCTCTATTTCTGAAACAGATTTCTATTTCAAAAATAGATGTGAAGAATAAATCAGAAGCTAAAATTTTTACCTTCTCAGTTTCTGAAATAGAAATTGAGAAATCAATTTCTGTTTTAGAAATTTTGTCATGCGCACCCTTAATGGGCCGTGAATTGCTGTGGGATGAACCTGATGGGCTAGACCTGGGTATTTAGGCCTAAGCACTTTAATATTTTCGATTAAGATTATAGGTTATCCTTACAGGAGATTTAATTAGGATCTTATTAAAATTTATAAGTGATTGTAATTTTGTTATCGAACACTACTTTAGTAATTTCCTCGTGATTATTCTTTGTTTGTGATTGTAGATTAGCGCCAAGATGTTAATGTGTTAATTCGATTCGCACAAAATCACAGACTCGTATAGTTATGAGAAGACCAAAAATTTGCAGTTTTGGAAAGAAATTCAGCGAAAGACATCAGAAATAAATAGATTAATTAATGACACAGATTAGAGTTTAATTCTAACCCCTTCTCGAGTGCCAGGTGTCAATCATGAAGAAGAACGCATGCATGGGAGCCACGACTTTCATCTTCTCTCTTGGTTTCTCTTAATCCGCGGCCTGCATAGGAGACACCATCGTTATTCCTTTCAATGATTACTTCTCTTCTTGGAATTTAAAACAAGGATTTGCACATATAATTGTTTCCTCATAATTTTCGCCTCTTGCTCCCTAAAACCGACCCACTTCTCTCTCTCTCTCTCTCTCTCTCTCTCTCTATTTTCTCCATTTTCTTTCTTCTTGCACAACTTGAGCAGAGGTGAAGCTCAGTAAATCCAGCGCTTCTTTCTTCTTCTTGTGCGAGCTCAAGGGCAAATTCTTGAAGAGCATCGGGCCACCAACGATGCCAGACCACCAAATAAGGAAATAATGAGATTCTAAACTCGTGGGAACTTGCAGAACATGCTAGATGGTGGGAGATTGAGTCTTGATGCTTCTATTTCAAGTTGGAATAGGCTAGATGGGTACTCAAATGAAGCCTTTGCTCTTTGAGTGTGACGATATGGTTCAGATGGAGGAATAACCGAGCACGAGGGAGCTGTGTTGGTCGAGGTGGTGGAGTAGATGACTGCTCAGGGATAGATGAGTGCTGCATGTTGGTTTTGAGTGGTCAAGAGGCGAGTTCGAGTTTAGGTTGGACCGTAGGTTAATTGCGTGAAGCCTACAGGTAGTTGAGATTACTTTTAGGTTCTGTGGGATCATTGTTGAGGTCTTAATAGTAGCCGTAGACTAACTAAACAGCCTGTCGTAGCCATATATGGAGACAAGAGTCCAGGACGCTTTGTTTAGGAGAAACATGGGCGGTAGTTCTGGCTCATATGTCACTTTTGGGTTTTCAATGTGTTTTCATTTGAAGGAACTAATTTTCTTAAGAGCGCACCAATGATTTTGAGCTTCGACATACTAGTAAGGGATAAGTGCATTAGAAGTCGTAAAATTTGTCATGAAAATGCAATTAAATCCTAAAACTTGTCACAAAGTGCAATTAAGTCCTAAAACTTTTAAAAAGTGCAATCAAGTCCTAAAATTTGTCAAAGTAGTTCAGTCTAAGTCCTTCCATTAATTGCACTTTTGAAAGTTTTAGAACTCGATTGCACTTTCGTAACAAGTTTTAGGACTTTACTGAACCTTTTGAAAGCTTTAGGACTTGATTGAACTTTCGTGACAAGTTTTAGGACTTGATTGCACTTTTTGAAAGTTTTAGGACTCAATTGCATTTTCATGATAAGTTTTAGGACTTCTAATGCACTTATCCCTGCTAGTTATTAGAGTTTTCTTGCGGTAATTAACTATTGTGAACATTATTTTCCTTAGAACCACAAACTGACTTGCAGAAACCAGCAAGACCTTAAGTTGTTCTATGAATTTTATGTATTTTTCTAGAAAGATTTGGACCTTAAACACTACGTGAAAGTTTTGGGACACATCTTTAGGAACAACATATCAAAACTTGAGAAGAAACGGTCGAGGTTCATATAGTGAAACGAATTTTCTTCAGTAGGTGTCTAAACTGGAAGTTGCTGCAGAATTTAAGGGTAAAGATAGCAAGTTATTGCTCTTTATACAATGAGAAATATGCTTAGGTTTCTTCACAGAAAATGTTAATCTACATATCTTCTATAACATATTACACTTTGTAACGTTTTTACGAGATTTGATGTACTTTCTGCTTCTGTGATTAAAACTGCTCATGTCAGCCTATATTCTGTCCTAATCCGAGATTGAGCAATAGATGTTATTCCTCTTGTACATGATCTTTATGGCCTTTAAGGAGTCTAATGATCTTGTAATAGTAGTTAGTTTGTGCATGAGCATGTCTCTTTTATAATCGAAGTGTGGTCAATGTATGTTTACTAATTGTGGTCTATGTGCATTGAGTGTGACATGAATGAAATGCTATGTGAGCATTGAGTACTGCTTGAACTGATTGTGTGCTCTTGAGGTCATATGCAGGTTGTGATGTGATATAATTCAGAGGTGTGATGTGTGGAATGTGTGAATTAAATGAGTAAGAGATTTCCATTGGTATTGAGATACCAGTGATGCCTTGGGGAGTGGAATTTCCATGCTGTGTGATCTTGGATGCCTTGGTTGAGTGAGATACGGGGATGCCTTGGAGTTGAGATACCCCTGTGTGTAATCAAGGATGCCTTGGTTGAGTGAGATACGGGGATGCCTTAGAGTTGAGATACCCCTGTGTGTAACTAGGGATGTCTTGGTTAAGTGAGATACCAGGATGCCTTGGAGTTGAGATGCCCTGTGTATGATTAGGGATGCCTCGATTGTGGGATACTGGGATGCTTAGGAGTGAGATGCCTCATGTTGTGTGATCTTGGGATGCCTCAGTTTTGTGATACTAGGATGCCTCGGAGTGAGATGCCCATGATAGCAATATTGTGGAAGTCTAGATGTGGGATTTCGAAACTGACTCAATGAGCCGACTTGCATTCTGGTGGGTAAACTGATTGAGGGTGGACTTTGATATACACATGACAATATAAATTCCACTTGGCGTGTGAGTTCGCCTATTGTTGTCGCATCTCATCTTAGTTCTGATTAGGAATATGAGGCATACATGTGCATTTAGCATGTTTGATGCATGATGACTATTGATGTGACATCTTAGTATTCATTTAGTTATGCCTGTGACGATCCTGTCTTAGCACGTATGAGCTATTTGATTATGTTCTCTTGCTTTCTTTGGTGATTGTGGATTGTCTAGTTTAGGGTCTTATTATTTCTTTACTAAGCATTACTCATTTCTTTCTATTTTTAATATCGTTAGTATGGATGTACTACCTAACGCATGATACAGGGTGATAACATACATTGTCATTTCTTTTTACGAAGTATATGACCTCAATATTGAGCTGACTTACACGTGCTATGAGGTATGCTTTGGATGGATGATGGTAGGATAGACTGGATCTCGATGAGGTTCGTTGCATGGTTCATAAACAATGAAGGGGAGTTGTTTGGCCCTCTTTAGTTTGACGCTAGAGGACCTGGAGCCGGGGCAAGCGGTTCATAGGCCCAATTCATGATGTAGTCGGAGAAGATGTCTTTTGTTCTTTTATGGACGTGGGCTGATATAAGGAGTAGTGAAGTTAGGAATCCCTCTGACCCTTTCCTTAGTTGATTACTTACACTTTTGTTTGTGAACTTGTAAATAAATGTTGTACATAGGTGCAGATCTTGTAAGTAATCCAGGTTGACGTATGTAAGCTCGAATGAATTATGCAAGAAATCTAACAAAGTCCTGCATGATCTTTATATATGTCCTTAATTGAATCGTTTAACGCTAAGTGGCAGGATAGATATAGGACAATCATATGTTAGAAAAATTTCAGATCATATAATGTCCATGTTATACATGCTAACCAATCAGGTCGGAATACTATGACATGATAATTGAGTTAAATAGGTCCTGTAATGGCAATAATCAACATAGTTTCCGATTGTGTTTAGTATGTGACGCTGTCGGGACGTTATACATTGGAACCAAACAATTCCGAACTCCTGAAAATTTGAGAAGGAGTTTCAAAAAGGAAAAAGCTAGATTTCCAAGTAATCAAAGATGGAGTATTGAAATTCCATAGACGATTTTGCATACCCAACGATGCAAAACTAAAGGAGGAAATCTTGTCATAAGCTCACCGAAGCAACTACAGCATACATCTAGGTAGCACGAAGATGTATCGGAATCTCCAACAATATTACTAGTGGAATGACATGAAGATTGATTTCGCTAAACACATCATCAAATGTTTGACGTGTCAATAAGTGAGGGCACAACATTACAAGCTTGGTGGATTACTTCAACCACTAGAAATCCTATATGGGAAATGGGAACACATCATGATGGACTTCGTTATCAGACTTCCAAGGAGCCAAAGAGGCCATGATGCTATTGGGGTAATAGTTGAGAGGGTGACCAAGTCAGCCCATTTCTCATTGGAATAATATGCAAGACTTTATGTTCGACAAATAATTCATCTTCACGAAGTGCTGGTGATGATTACTTTAGATAGAGATCCCAAGTTTATTGGCACATTTTGGAAGTGTCTTTAGACGGCTGTGGAAATGAAACTTTCGTATAGCATAGCTTATCATCTATAGATGGATGACCAATTAGAAAGGATGATCCAAATACTCAAAGACATGCCACAAGCTTGTGTGCTCGATTTTAAAGGAGGTTGAGAAAAGCAGTTACATCTCATCGAATTCACCTACAACAATAGCTATCAATAGAGTATTAGGATGGCACCGTTTGAAGCATTATATGGACAAGCTTATAGAACTCTAGTTTGTTGGGATGAGGTTAGGAAAGAAGGATAATTGGCTTAAAGTTAGTCCAAATGTCAATAGATGTAGTGAAAGTAATTAGAGAAAGACTTAGAACTGCCTAAAGTTGCCAAAAGAGCTATGCAGATAGACAACACAAACCTTTAGAATTTCAAGTAGGTGATTACGTCTTTCTTAAGGTGTCACCTATGAGAGGTACATTGTGTTTCAACAAGAAAGGTGTCACGACCCGAACTCCATCTCCAGGGTCACAAGTGATAAAGGTTATTTTCACGACGTCCCAGGCTCATCGCTGTCTTGATTCTTTTATTCTTGTTATCATGCACATGCGAAAACGTGAACAAATAATCTCCCGGACAAACAATAGTTGGAAGACTGGGATATCTATCACATAGAACACACTATTTATATCATAATAGCACTTTTACAGGTCCTTTCTCTACGGGCCCTCTTTTCTTTCTACATTACAGTACAAGTTTTCCACATAGGCTAGGGGAAATCCTATCTCCTCTAACGTGACTACAGATACCAAAATTTACATGAGATTTCCATATCTACAAGATTGAAAGATGAAGGGGTGAGTTATGGGAAAACTTAGTAAGTAAAATTCCTAGTTCTTTACTAGGAAATTATCTCATCATCGAAACCTAGCAAGTACAACACTCGCAAACAATGTCGATGGCATATCAATAACAAACTTGTTGCTATCCTTAATTACATGCAAATGTCCATCACAACATGCTTCAATGCATACTTACCTTTGGCTTATCAATAAATATATCAATATATCATACTTATGCATAAACTAACACTCATGCAAATTCATTTAGTGCTGTCCTGGCTCGACCAGGCCCTTCCGGCTCGACCGAGGCTTTTCGGGGCTAGCTTCCCGAGGCTTCCGGGTTTAAAACCCAGGCATCCTAGCTCAACCAGGGCATCTCGACTCAATTGAGGCATCCCGTTCAATAAATGAGGCATCGCCGCCAATGCTTTGTGGCGATGGACACCTTTTCCTCTTTAAGTGCATCCATAAATGCATCATACAAGCCAGTTCTTATCTTATCTCTTAGTCGACACATTCATAGCCCGAAGGCGTACTCATTCATTCGTGTGTGTCATGAGTTTCTTATACTTCACTAGCAAACATGTCGGGAATGATCTTTGGTTTGTAACTTGAATCAATCACCTAGCATCGATCTCAGCACAAGAAAAGCCTCGGAAATGGTACGCCTCAATATCGATCCAAGACCTCGAGACTTCGGTACACTTCACTTTAGTGACAGTCCTAAGCCTGACGGACCTTGGCTCAAACCCGATGTAAATGCACATGTACAGGGAATGACCATTGGTTCACGGTTTCATTCAATGCCAAGCACAAAGTCCCTGTGCCCCTTTGGACTATGGAAATCGGCATGCTTGGTGCCTTACCAAGATCTCGTAGATTCTAGCGATTCCCGTACCGATCAAGGCATAAGATCGACATGCCTTAATGTCGACCTAGGACCTTGTAGCCTTAGGCGATTACCACACCAAGCAAAGCTTGGACCCAACATCCTATTTATGCCAAAACCAAGGCTTTATGGCTTGGGGTGTGGCATCCTAAAATTTCATAACAACCCCTAGATACACTGCAACCCATGAAAAGGTATTGGAAGCGCCATTGGACTATATTATAGTCATTAGACCAACAGATTTCAATTAAACAAGGCCGACCATTGAATGGACTATTGTTTGGATTGGAAATGTATCCTATATCCATGTGTGATCAAGGATTGTACTAAAGAATAAATTGATAAGGAATTTTCTGTTCTTGGCCATATACTCTATAAGTCGGATTTCCATTGATTAATGTTGCAATATTATATGGCCATGTGAGTAATTGAGATTATGAAATTAAGTGGGGATTAAAGTGGAAAAATAGGAGCAAGTGTGGGATGGACACCTAAGGCCCAAAACAGTCCAAAGCAGCCCACATTTCCCCCCTATTCGATCGACCATGGCCCAGCCGAATGAGGCCCATGATCTTTGCATGAAGATTGACAAGTGGCGAAAGGGATTCTACAAGTGTCTCTTGCATGCAAACATAATGATTACTAGCTAATCAAGAGGTTAAGAGAGAGAGGAGGAGGCCGATTGCTCAAGGGAATTGCCAAGAGAGAGAGAGAGAGAGTGAGACCGAGTGGGCGTGCGAGCGAGAGAGAGAGAGGGGTGAGTGCGGGCCATGAGGGGGAAGAGGAAGGCCATCTTCCGCCGTGTCCCAGTTGCCGCCATCGACGCCGCCTAGTCCCGCCGTCGATCGAGCCGTGTCCGGAGCCCAAGTTGCCGATTTGCTTGTTGTGGTTGCTTTGAACTTGAGGCAAGTAGAAGTTCTTCAATCTATGTTTTGCTTGCTGTTTTATCTAGTAAGGAGTTGGTAGATGTGAGAAAAGGTGGAATTTGGAGCTGCATGTTGTTTGTGATGAAGGAGATGAAGCTGGCTGAGGTAATGGGGCAAAAATAGAGCAAGTTTTGGTGGATTTCACTTTTTAAATTGAAATGAGAACTCAAGGATTTGGCTATGGTGGATTTTTTAGAAGTAAAGAGGTTGTATTGTGGTGTAATGTGCTTATAAATCTTGACTGTGGACGTTGGATACCGAGACTCAAAGTGTAGGATTAGTCCTCTTTAGGCTAGTGAACTGTTTTCGCAAGAATAGCATGACGACCGGTGATTTCTAGATTTTTTTGGAATTTTCTAGCCAAAATTTGACTTCGAGTCCTTAATGAAAGTTGGAGAGCACATCTGTAAGAGTAACATGTGGATCAAGTGAGTTGATGCCTTGTGGATGCCCGGTGGCCTTAAATGGCTGAATGTCGGAGGTTTTCCCCGGGAGCTTCGAGATGCCCGGTAGTATGCTTGTCGGTATGTAATTCTGGATGGCTAGGGTAACCATTTTCATGGGAGGCGCTCGAGGTTCCTCGTGATGCCAGGTGAGGTACGAGATTCCTGGAGGCATGATTCGCTCCAGATGCCCGGTGGCCCTAAGTGGCTGAATGCCGGAGGCTTTCGTGATGCCTGGAGGGATGCGAATGCCAGAGAGATGCAAACATTGGTCCTCCGGGGATGAAACCCCTTTTTGAATGATAAAATGAATGGTTCTACTATAAAGGTGTGGGTTCTGGATATAAGATTGAGTGTATGGCATGGAACAGAACGTGATATTTCAGTTTGGCCCTATGATTGAAATTTGTCTATCTTGGATATGTTGTCATCACATAGAAGGATTTCATGATTTTGATACATACCTATTCTCTAATTTCTTGTTTTTGTCTACCATACTTGAATTTGGATATTAATAGTAATGCTTGATATAGCTTGATGAATCTTTTACTACTGAGTGGTTGTACTCACCCCTTTTGGGGAATAACATTTCAGATTAAGAAATGCGTCTGTTACCGGTCACACGTGGTACTTTTTATGGCTCATCGTTTGGCGTCGAGGTTGAGTGTTCGGACCACTCCTATATTGGTGTTCATGGATTGGTATTCATCCGTGTTCGAGTTTTAGTTATGTATGATGTGGGTCTACCTGATGGCCCCGTAGTCTAGGAGTTCCTGTACGTGCATGTTTGTCACAACGGGACCATGATGGGGATGCTGCCGCCGCCACCAGCCGATGGATCGAGCTGGGTGTGATGGTGCGTGTGATGGGTAGCGGACGACACTTTTTGGATAGCCGACATTGGATGATGGATCGGTGTACATGACTGTTGTGGGGTCAGGTACTTTTGGTTATAGGTGAGCTTAGTAAAGCCTTGGCCTTTTGATGTATTGACTCTTGATGTTCGATCAAACTATGTAAATAAAAGTGGTTTGGCTCTAACTTATATATATATGAAATGTGTAGTCGGTGTGCATTGCATTGTATTTTTTAGTTTGAGTTTGGGTTAGGGAGATGTCGAATATGCTTCCGCTAGATGAACTGTACTAAGACCGATTTAAATGATATAAACCCCCAGGACTTATGGACCCACTACAACTCTATGGTATCAGAGTGAATATTGCCATGTTATTAGGACAAGTAAAAGGTAAGCTAACTGTGGCGACCCTAATGGATCGGGGGCCGTGTTGGGGGTGCCACATGGGGCGACCTTGCCTTGCGATGGACTCAACTCAAATGAACCTCATTCCGAGTATGAACAACACAAGAACACGTTCAAGCACAAACATGAGCAAAACCATATAAAAGATCCAACATCCTACCCACGAATTGACGGGTGAGCACCTAACTAGACTCAACAGTGAAGACTACCACCCTAGAGGAGACATAGGGATCTTACTTACCTTGGCAACCTTAAAGACCAACTTAGATTAGCTCGAGGGATTAAGGATGCAAGGCCAACAGAAAGGAAATAGCGGAGGAAATGAGAAAGTGAATGGTATGGTGAAAAATGAGGAGGGATCCTCCTATTTATACTACCTTGCGCCATCATTACTTATCCAAGCGGCCCAATCACATTTCTTGAAGTGGCATGACTATGGCATCAAGGTGGCAAGCCTATTTTGCAAGTGGCATGCCTAGGATCCTAAGAGAATACTTCCCATCTTCTTATTGGGTCACTTATTGACTTGGTCTCCAAGGCTCAATTTAGGCTCATGATGTGCCTATGGTCCTAAGGGACACATAAGCCCCTTTGATGCCTAATGTCCTCTCTTGATTGGTTGGCCTTTGGCTTGTTCACCAAGGCTATTGTTTAGGCTTATCATGACCTAAGATTCTAGAGGACACCTAAGCATGAATTACTAACTTCTTCTCCAAGGCAAATCTCAAGCCAAATGGTCTACTCTAATTTTTCCAAGTGTCCCACCTAAAGTCCTTGGGTGGCAAGTCTATTTTGCCTCATGATTGTACCTAGAAAGCGAGTTGGCCAAGCTAAAGGACTTACTTGGCAATCTAAGCTCCTAGGCGTCATCGATGATGGCTTGCTTTTCGCTCTTCCATTGGTCCACCTATATGTCACATTTAATGGACATTTAATGAAGTTTGACAATAATTGTACCATAGTTGCCAACTCAGCAATTCTATAAACTTCAATCATAATGAGGGCTCGTGTAGTGCATTCCAATTTGTCCACATGTATGCCACTTTTTCTAGAACTTCCAAAGATATTTTGCCACTATCATGATGTTTGACTTTTCAAGAACAACTCATCCTTTCATTAAATGAAGAGTTTAGCTTAGAAAGAATAAAGTATTTAGATTATAGGTTAGCACTTCCACTCAGACTTGCTCTGGTGCATGGCGTGTTCTCTATATCTATTTTAAGAAAGTATAAATTGGATTTGGCACACATACTAAATTTCGAAGAGATTGAAGTGGACAACAGTGTCATATGTTGAAAAGCCTATGCAGATCACGAATAGAAAAGAGCAAGTGTTGCAAAATAAAACTATTTCCTTAGTTAAGGCTATTTGACAACACCATGGGACAAAAGGAGTGACATGGGAAAGTGAGAAATCAATAAGGCTCCGATATCCACATTTATTTGATGAAAAGTATATCTTTAAATTTCAAGGACGAAATTTCTTTTAGAGTGAATGAGTGTTGACAGCCTCAATTCAAACCCCTATGTAGATCGCGAGGAATAGACTAAAGATCAATATGTTAGTAAGGTTAGGCTGTGACTCAATCCTAGGGATTGTTCACAAGCTGACTAGCTGATTAGGGGCAAGGCGACTCGAGATCAGGATTGTAATAAATCGGAGCGTTTGACCATGAGAATCGTTGTGGGCGATCGTGTGCCACCACGAGTCAATTAATGGATGGTTATAGATCGATTTAGCTCGAGTATAAACCGGTCGTGGGTGACATTGCACGGTCAATGTACCTGCTCATGAACAACCCTAATTTGATCCCAAATGACTGTGAGTTTAGGGCAGGTGATCAATTCTACTTGATTACATGACAACCGAAGGTTATTCATGAATTGACTAAGCTCAACTAAAAGTCACGCATAAAACTTGGATAGGCATTGAACTGAGTTCGAGTTTGGCAGCATGAGCTCTGCTAATGCTGCTTGGATTCACCTAGATTGCATTAAAGCCATTACCGATTGAAACTTAGTCATAAATCTCAGTCTGATTACGGGTATTGGCTGTAGATGTTATCAAGACTTTCCTATCCAAGTTGAAATAATTTTAGTGAGCCCGTTAGTGCATTAATTGAAGAAATGTGCTAATTTGTGGAAATAGACTTTAGCAAACCTAGAGGTGAGACTAATTTAGCCTATTAAGATTTAAATTGAGATGAGACAATTTTTTGTAGGGCATGTCAAGGGTGTAAGCGCCACTTTATGAAGACAAGGGGGGAATGGACCATTTTAACCTTCTTAAAGTGAGAAGTGAAGAAGAGATCTTGGCCATTAATGCAATTGGCAAGATGAAGGGCTAGGATTCCTTCTTGCTCTTCAAGTTTAAGGCCATCATGAGTGTAGGACAATAATGTAAGGGTGCATTTAATGTGGTGGAAACCTTTCTCTTCATGTTTCTCCTTCTTCCTTAAGTCTTCTCTCTCTCCCCCCTTACATCCCTCACTCAGCTGAACCTCCCCCCCCTCTCCTCTCTCTCTTTTTCTTTTCCTTTTCTTCCCTCTTGACTCACCCGTTGCTCGCCTGGTCACCCGCCACCGTCCGCCCGTCCATCACTGCACGCCCGCCCTTCATTCGCCTGTTGCTACACCTCACCCACTTGCCGTCCTCACGCCGTCTGCCATAACTACCATGCTGTGACCTGATCGCCCTTCATCTTGTCTCAATTTTTCATAAGTAGATTTTCTAAACGTCGGCTAGGCCATTGCGTTATATAACTAGGGATTTAGGTCCATTTTTAGTGTCGTAGAACTATCCTAGGTAGAGGAGCTCATTTGATTAATTTTGTATGATTTGCTCATGATATGCTTGGACAATAAAGCTTGGGAATGAGCGATGAGTGAGTATGTGATCGTTCAGGTAGCTCAAGTTGGCATGATTTGTGGAAATAGTTCACTTAGGCTTAGGTTATTGCTAGGTTTAGAAAAATTGCCATTGTTATTGCTCGTGGACCGTTTGTTATTGTTACCTAAGCTTAACCTTCATATTTTATTGTTATGGTTGGTTATATAAGGTTATATGATGTGGTTTACTATATGTTATGACTATTGTGGTTGAATCATCCATCTATGTTATTAAATTTAATATTGAAGCATTATGATTGCAATATGGATGTGGTTTTTGCATATAGAAGTCCATAGATCATAGTCGATGCTTGATTTTACATTGATCCTCCAAAACTAGAACGGCATTGGTTCTTGGTCATGCATGGAAGTATGCTAGGTCGGGTCACTCTCTTGGTTCGGCAATATTGAGGCTTATCGTCCGATATGGGTTAAACTTAGGTCAATGCTCAAATGTAGTGGGTTAAGCCATGATTCTAGTTTTGTACTCGACGTATTTTATTGACGCATTTACGATAAGTCATAAGTTACACATCACATGGCATGCCCTTGAGGCATTCACACTTTGGACTAATATGAAAGATAAAACTGGTTATGCTTGATTCGTATGGTCACACAAGGGATTCCACTACTGATGTTTCAGGGGACGATGCCACCACCAAGAGATGTCGGAATGTGATGCCTAGAGGGTTTCGGATGCCGTTCACAAGTGTATTATATCGGAATGATGCCCGAAAGGATGCCTAATGGGGGTTCGGATGTCATACTCGATGGGGCGAGATGATGTCTGGGAGGTTTTTGGAAGAGCCGGAGGGTTTCGTCTATATGTAATTAATAATTGGACTGAGTTAATATATTAGTATGGAATATTATGTGATTCTTGAGGTGCTAAACGTGTGCAAAGCATTTGAGTGTTATGTGCAAACTTTGGAAGTGTTTTATGGCTTGTGCATGTTTGATATGGCCTTATATGAAATGCATGAAACACGTGCATAATTAATTGTCATTTTTAGTTACTTGGGAGGCACGTGCATACTATAATTGTTGTCATTTGTGACGTAAAAGGCATGTAGATGTTTTGAAAGCTGTTATTTGAGTCTTGAAGGCTAGAGTATTTTTTAAGATGCTAATGTTTGACACATGAGAATATTATTAGCTATTAATTGCACTATTTGTAGCACGTGTGGATGTATATGCCTTTATTTAGGACTGGAGGGTCTTATGCATGAGATTGAGGTTGTTACTTGATATGTTTAGAAATAAGGGATATCTCGTAGTTTTGATTGGATGAATTTCTAAATAGATGATAGGTTCCCTCATGTATATTGTAGGCAAAGTATAGATTTTGTTATTGATCTACCATCGACATGTTGGGTCGAGTAATCGTGAGGTTCCAATGCAAGGCATCTGCCTATACGAGGTTTAGGTTATTTACTTACTGAGTTTTCAACTTATTTATTGTTGTTCAACCCTTTTTAGGCCCTGAGGTATGAGTCTCCCACCTTCACTTTTTGGTCTCCCTATACATATGGAAGTCATGGTGCTTGACTTTGAGGACGCTACGATTGACATCCTCTTCCAATGCCACACCATGACGACATAGGTGGATGAGGGCGTGGTGTACCTAGTTTCCCATCTTTTTGTGGCCTAATTTGCTTGGGTGGACAAGGACCTCTACGGTCCTTTGCACGGGTTCGATGGTCCACCTAGTGATGTTGACGAATCGGTGTTGCCCCCTCTTGATGGCACTTCGGATGACCCTGATTCTGACCTTAACTTCGACCCAGAGCCCAAGCCATAACCGTGAGGACATCAACTTTTGATGGGAACCATATTTGGTAGCCATCCTTGTAGAAGGAGCTAGGACTAACCCCTCTTATATCATTTTGTGTGGGGATGACTATGATCGGAATGGCCCTAAGGATGGGCTTGAAAATAAAACATTCCAAGTATATAAATAAAACATGGAAGTTATGTAGTATGTATTCGTGTTTTCCTTACTATCGTTGTTGTTATTGATTGAGTGATTGAGATTGCACACTTTCACACGTGCTTAATGGAAAGATAAAATAATCAATGGGATGGTGACACAATATGGGATGTCGCAAATTAATCCCAATGTAGCGGATGTCACGTTTCCGTGGTTAGGGTAAGGTCCAAGGTGTGACAGTTATGGTGTAAGCCTTGGTCATGTTATGTCTTCCATCTCGCAACATGGATGGATCCTAGAATTGTGACATTCTACCTAAGGTTAAGAATCAACAATTGCTTTTTGAAAGTTTTTTTTTTCTTTTTTTGGTAAGGTAAGAATTTTATAGACTTTTACCAAACTATACAAAAGGTCATGGCACCAAAAACTTACACTCATAATGACAACAAGTCAAAACGAGTGGAAGTGTGTCGGATAAAAAGAAAAACAACCAGCCAAACAACGGCAAGAAAGCTAACCAGCAACTACAAGTAGCCAACTAGTAGCACTAAAGAAGAGGAAAAGGATCGAGGATAGCAGCAGCAAAGTAGGAACTACCTCAACAACCAACGGCACCAACAAAAAGTTTCGGATGTAGCCCCAAACTTCAACAAAACCTAATGCTCGCAAAAGCAGCAAGGAACCTCCAAAGAGCAAGGAAAGGAATTAACCTCCTACAGCACCAGGTCTTCCTGAAATTACAGGGATATTAGACACCACAGTAGAGAAAATGGACGAGTCAATTCCCCAGCTACATTGAATCCTTCTATTTCTTGAAGTGTCCGCCACATTGTTGAAAGTCAAGGCTTTATCCTTAACAACTTTGATGAGGTGGTTCTTCAAGGCCGGAATAGACAAAGCTTGTTCTCGAAAAAGGATGTTGTTCCGCGTTTTCCAGATCACATGGCAGAGGGCTCCAAAAGAGAAGCGAGCAATACAATGATAGAAATCCTTGCCTGAGAGAAACTTCAAGGCCCACTGGAGAGTATCCTGCCAAGTCCTATTCCACCAAGGAAAGTTGCATCTAGCAGCCCAAAAAGACGCAAGGTCGAAGGTAATGCAGCATCCAAAAAATAAATGATCAATAGAATCAGGCCTAGAATTGCAAAAGGCACACGAGACTTCCTTAATCCTCTGCAGAAGAACCTGGGTCGGGAGGCGGTTCCTAGCAATGAGCCACAGGTTGAATTCATATCACAGTGTAAGAGAATTACTCCTAATGATAGAGAACCAAGGAACTAAGGTTCCCTTTGGCCGTATGGTTTCCCATGCAGACGCTACTGAGAAGGTGGCCGAGGAGCTCTCAGTCCACTGGAAGCGGTCCGGGGTTTACAAGAGGATGGGAAGGGGATAACCCCACGATTCCATTGCTTTTTGAAAGTTGGTAGTAGGTAATAATAGAAAAATTGGCTATTATTGTTGGCCCTTTCCGAGCCAATTCAATGATCTCATCTCACACAACTTGTTTGTAAGGTTTAGTCGACACCTACTTCATGTGAAATCATCACGATATAAAGTTTTTCATGCACAATTTTGTCTGTACTTAGAGCTTATTGAGTCATGGAAATTTCTTAGTGATTCATGGAAATGGTGGACAACACGAATTCAAAATATTGTAAACAAGACAGAAATTTTCACATGTGTAGTTATTACCCTTCTTTTCTTGGAACTAAATGCGGCGCACACTATTTGGTGCTATTGCCGTGATGATGGGTGTAATGACCCCAACTCTCTCTCTAGGGTCACGAGTGGCAATGGCTATTTTTGCAATGTCTTGGATGTGTTAACATTCCATTTCTTTTATCTTTTCATTAAAAATACGCAGAAGTGTACATACATCATCTAGACAACAACAAGCAGACAGGAAAAAAATCACTTGCAAACACACAATTACATCAGTTATATTTACAAGCCCTTTGTCATGGGCCATTATATTTACATCCACTACATGTACTACACTCCGGGGTAAACCTTAGCTTCTCTAGCGAGACTGCAACTCTAGAACTAGTATGAGACCACGCCTATAATTCTGAAAAACAACATGGTAAGTCATAAACTTAGTAAGTAAAACTCATTAATTTTTAGGTAGAAGGATGCCTCGCCTATCAACAAGTATATAACTTATCCTCAGCAATTGTCAATGCAAATCAATAGCAAAACAAAAGCTTTGTCTTGATTAGAACATAAGAAATCCTCATTTCATAATATGCAAGCATTAACCAAGATCCATTACATAACATGAGGAACTCATTCCTCATTTAATAATATGCAAGCATAGTCCAAGATTCATCCCACAATATAAGGAACTCATGCCTCACTCAATAATATGCAAGCATAAATTAAGATCCATTCCATGATATGATGAATTCATGCACACAAGGTTCATTCATTAATAGCTGAAATCCATCAACTCTTCTCGAATCCAACCGGCATCCAAAATTCATCGAGCAACATCCCCTAATCTAAGGGTAATGGCGATTCTCTGACTATGCATTTATTAGGCATCCAAACTTAATTAGGCAACGTCCCCTAATCCAAGGGTGACGGCGATCCTCTGACAAGGAATCCGTCAGGCAACGTCACCGAAATTCATCGGTCGACGGCTAGAAATTAGTCCCTCGTGTGACCATGCATTAAGCATCACAATCCGGTTCTTATCTTCACTTTTAGTTCAAGGGCCCAAAGGCGTGCCATGCATAAGTGTGTGAAATGCCTTATCAAATCCGAGGAGCTGGAGTTGAGGCTCACAGCTTGGTTCGACCCATTTGATGTTCCGATTGAGTACTAAACTTGGCTCAGGAACAATACGCCCCAATATCACATCGAGACCAAGAAAGAACCTATCTGACATGATCTCAACTTTGTCCAAGAATGACGAAACCTCTTTTCGGGGCTCAGGACGTGAACTAGAACATGCACTTGTAAAGTTTGGTTTAAAATGGTTTTGTAAAGCAATGATGAGTTTTTGCTAAAACATCTTTCAAATTGGTTGGGGTCAAAGTAAAGGCAAGGCATACCAAAACAAGCATAAAAACTGGGCCACTTCCAATTTAAGTCAAGCCAAAGGTCAAGCCAAGGCATAACAAACAAGCACAATAATTGGGCCGCTTACAATTCAAGTTAAGCCAAAGGCCAAGTCAAGGCACAACAAATAAGCACAAGAACCAGGCCATTTCCAAGTCAATTCAAGCCAAAACCCCATAAATAAATATCGAACTCAATGAGAATACCAAATCAAGGCCAGTCTAAGCAAGCATAATTCAAACCTCAAGCAAAAACGACAATTCAAACATGGACTCACTTCATGCTCAGACTAGCGTAACACAACACCTTAACCACACGTTAGTAAGTCTACTTATTACTTTCTAAGTCGGGGGTTCCAACTGACAGCGACGAGGACAATAGTAAGGATGCTTTAAGGGTAAGATGGCCAAATGGAGGAGGAGAGGGAGAGGTTGGTTGGTTGAGGGATAAGAGGAGAGGAGGATGGGTTTTGGTGAGGATGTCTCAGGGGTAAAGTGTTCTACCACTATTTATAGGGCTTTCCCTTAAGAATGGTCTAAAAGGGGCATTAAATGCCATGGCTTAGATGGAAAGTGCAATGGCAAGGTGGCAAGCTTCTCATTGGTCTAGCTAGCCTACAATGATGGCCTACAATTAAGGATCGGTCATCCTTATCCTCCCCCTCCCCCTTAATAGGCGTTCTAGGTTTCTTTAATGGGCCTCCATTTTTGGCCTCTAATAAACCAAGTCAAGAAGCATTTAAGAAGGGGATTACTTGGCCATCAAGTCTCAAAATATGTCCTAGGTAGGTTGGACAACTCATCTTGGCTATTTAAGAGCCAAACTCCAACGACATTAAATGCGAGCTTATTCCGAGTCCAAAATTTGACTTGGCTTTGCTCCTTTCCTTCTTGGGGATGTGGCCCTCTTTTGTGGGCTCCAAAGTCCACTCTTCACACTAGTTTTAGGGTATAATAGGCCTAGGTTTATAGGGGCACATATACCCCTATAGTCCGCAATTCTTTTAATGCTTTCACACTTGTTCGCACTTAGTTTCTAAGAAGATTTGACTAGTCTAAGGCCTAAGTGTGAACCCTCTTAAATAGCCTTAGGTGTCCCCCTCATTAATGAGTGAAGGTTCAAGTCCAAGCTTATCTTCCAAGGCTAAGGCTTGATGGGCCAAGTGTTCATTTTAGTTAACATTCATTAAATTACTATGGGATGAAGGCATTAAATACACCTTGGAGAATATCTAAATTTTGAAGTCATCATTGGGCGGTAATTAATCAAGTTTGACAGCAATTGACCATGTTATTTGGCTTGAGGTTTGTGCCCAAACCGTGCCCAAATGGAGCTGGATGCAGTTGGGCTTAACCGATCAAAACTGGGCTCAAGCTTCCCTTTATCGAGAAAAGGGGCTCCAACTAGGTTCGTTGGCCAGGCCTTGGGCCAATCAATTGGTCCTCTAACTAGTTTGTTGGCCAGTCCACATGCCAATCTCCCGTGGCCAGTCTTGTGGCTAGTCCTTAGGCCAGTCAAGCAATCTTGTAGCCGGTCTTATGGCCAGTCCAAGGTCTTGCACCACAAGTCATAGTCAATCACGTTGAGTTTTATCCGACCCATGGTTGATTATCAGTGGTCATGTTATCATGTAGGATCGATCAATCAGTCTTGACTCACAGTCGCATTAGATCGATTCATGGTCGTCCATGGCTAGTACAATGACCTGGCGGAACACCCACGATCAGGACATTGACTAGGCAAAATCGAGCTATAGCTATCCCCCAATATATGATGGTACATGACCATCCCATGGCTAATCCTTATGGTCGAATGAACTATCTATGGTTGAATGCTCTATAACCAGACCTTTTGTCATGACCCTAATTCCATCCTCAGAGTCATGAGTAGCAAGGGTTATTTTTGCAACATCCTAAGCACATCGTCATCCCATTTCTTTTTATCTTTTCACTAAGCACATGTGAAAGCGTTACAAACAATATTTGGACAACAACAACTAGCTAGGAAAACAACCATTTACAAACATACAATTACATTAGTTACATTCGCAAGTCCTTTTTTTCATGGGTTGTTATATTTACAACCATTGCATCTTCTATACTCAAAAGGCCGGGGTAAACCTTAACTTCTCTAGTGAGACTATAACTCCTCCATGCCTACAATTCTAAAAAAATAACAGGGTGAGTCATGAACTCAGTAAGTAAAAACCCTTAATCCTCTACTAGGATGACAACTCATCATCAAATCTAGCATGAAGAGTACTAGTATTACAATATCCATGGCAGGTCAATAGCAATATTACTGCTTCACCTTGAACACACATATGTATCCTTTCGGTGTAACTTCAATGCATGCTTACCTTTGGGTTATCCATGAATAAATCAAGTGAAGTAGTAATAAACATATCGGCATGCATAAAAGGTTCATTAACATACATCTTGGCTTAACTAGCACATCTTGGCTCAACCGAGGCATCCAGCTTCAAACTAGGCATCCTAGCTCAAGCAAGGCATCCCGGCTCCACCAAGGCATCCCGAAGGCTAACTCGCCCGAGGCAATCAGGCTAAACTTAGGCATCTTGGCTTAACTGGGGCATCCCGTTCTCGTGAACGAAGCATCGCCACCAACGCTATGTGATGACGATCTTCTTCTTTCATTTAATGATCACATATTAAGTGTTGCAAAAGCCAATTTATTATCATCCATCTTAACACACATGAGCAAATCATACAAAATGGACTCGCAACATAAAAACGACTACTCATGAGTAAGCACACAACTAAATTTCAACGACGTAGCATATCGCCCTAGCCAAGGGTTAAGAATTCTACTTACCTTTGATGGACCTCGAGCTAAGACATGAACTACAAAGGAAAGGGCGGCTTGCTTGAAGACCAAAGAAGAGAGAGAGAGAGGCATAAGGAGGAGATGGCATTCAAGAGGTGGAAAAAGGGGAAAGTATATGGCAAGGTGAAAAATGAGGAGAGGTCCTCCTATTTATACTACTCAATGCCACCATTACCGGGCCAAATGGTCCATTCTAAATTTTCCAAGTGTCTCGCCTAAGGTCCTTAGATGGCAAGCCTATTTGTCCAATTATTGCATCTAAGGAATGAGTTGAATGGCTAAATGATCTTACTTGGCAATCTAGCTTGTAGGCATCATCGATGATGGCTTGCCTTTCGCTCTTTCATTGGTTCACCTATACCCCGCATTTATGGACATTTAATGAATTTTAGATATGATGCTATCAAGGTTTGCCAACTCGGCATCTAGATATTTAAGTCATTATGAGGGGTTCAGGTATCTCTTTTTGATTGGTCCACGTATGTGCTGCCTTTTCTAGAACATCAAGGATATTTTTTACCCCGATCATGACCTTTGAAAATTCAAAGGACACCTCATCCTTCTTATTTAATGAGGGTGTTCTAGAACCTTCTTTAGTTTGTCCTTTAATTCCTCAATAAGGTGGTCCGGAGAATTCTGTTATCTAAGTTGGTTCCAAGGTCAAACAATGGATCATTAGGTACATCTCGAAAAACTGAATCACATGCACTTGAGGTTCGGTGATCCTACCCCATGCTCACTCAAACCGTTCCCTTAGATGGTTGGTCGGCCTAAAGGGTCGATTGTCCTTCGGTTGATTTAAGGTCAATCCTAAGGCTATCCATGGCCTAACACTAAGCTAAGGTGCTCATGGACCTTAGAATTGTGACGGAATAGCTAGGTTTATCCCTGAGCTCATTCTGATCAACACCCGATCCATCCATATGGCTCACGGTCGATGCATTATCGATCCATGATCAAATATCACCAATTCAAGATTCCTTTCCAATCACTAAGAATTAAATAGGGAATGATGTTTTTTGGTCAAAAGATAGTCACATTTGATCAAGTCGGATTGTCCGTGTATCAGTTTATAGTCGGGCGGAATCACCCATGGCCAGGCATTATGACCGATCAAAACAACCCATGACCATCCCCCGATCTAAAATCATCCAATCCTTGTGATCCAAATGTCATCTTATGAGCTGGTAATCCAATCCCACCGTTATAGTCGGGAGACCATTCACGGCCAAAACCTAGACTAGTTCATGGCCAGTCGATCAGTTACCGGTCGATCAGTTAGGCCATGACCGATCCTTGATTCCTTACCGATTGAACTGATCGATCCCATGGCCAATGGCCCATGGTTGATCCATTCAACACCTTATGGCAGATCCTCACGAGGTCGGATTCGAGGTTGTTACACCTTTGGTTGCCTAGTCTCGAATGGGCTAATTGACTCACGACCGGCCCTCAAACTGGCTCGTGGTCTAGTCTCACCATTGGTGCACTGGTCATTGGCCTACTAGTCGAGGTCAAAACAAGTGTCAAAATTGATGATATTATAATGGGCTTGTAGTCAAAGAGGATATAAGTGATTGTAGGGGGAGAGAATTTGAATGTTGTGATTTTGCAGGCTTGAAGTGAAACAACGGCCTGATTGCATGTGGTGTCGAGTGGCTCATTTGTTCAGAGGACGATGCATCATTACTTGTCATGACATCAAGAACAATGCCAAGGCAAATTCATGAAATTAATTTGCAAAAATGACTTGAGAACTCCAATTTGATGTAACATTTGATTTACATGAATAAACATCACATCTCTATTTAAATTGAGTAGCCGTGGATAGGCACTATGCTCATGAGCGGTTGCTCTTATGCTATGTTTCTGAAATAGATAAATCATTTCGAAAAAAAAAAATACGCATGCAAAACATAATGCTTGAAACATTAAGTTCATGAATATTTAGAGAAGTGTAATACACCTAATGGACCTAATGGCTAAACATTAATTTTTATCCATAAATGGAGGTTTCCACCAGTCACGACCAAACTTTCGGGTGCATTACCTAAAATTAGGTTAATGGACTACTAAGTCTCACTTAGCTCGGGCTCTCCCAAACCCATACCAATTTGCGACTTAAGTTCAAATATTTAGCATGCAAAAGGGAGTCGTGATTAATCAGTTTACAGTAGGTTGATTGGACACCTAAGTAAAATAATGGGAGCATTATTTTACTCCTACAGACTGGAGACTTTGGGTATGGGGACTTGGTTGCACTAGACTTCTCTAATGCCCTTTCGATACCATTTCTTTTTATTTTCAAAAATGTTTTTGCAGGCAGTTTGGATTGATTTTGAATCTATTTCCCTAACATGTGAGGTAATCATACGGGTGCATAAATCAACAATTTAACACCCAAGAGAGCAATGAATAAATTGCATGACTTACCTCATAGCAGCAAAAGCATTTGCATCGTTAGATCAAAATTCACATCAATAGTCCTAGATATAATTTCTAATTAACACGCAATTTCTTTTTTGTTTTCACTTTTTAATGAGAGTCATGCAATGCAATGATATCTGACCTAATGACAGGCAATTTCTAGCTAAATGGACCTAACCAGAATCAGTAAGTAACGTGAACCTAATTCTATATGATATGCACATGAAATTTTTATTTTCTTAAAAAAAAAAAAAACATGCAATCTATCCTACAGAATGAAATGAATTTACTCTAAGACAATTTCTTTTGTATTTTTGATGAAATTATAAATTAAGAAAAATGCAAAAATTATCTAGCTATATTAAGATTCTATTCAATTTATATTAAGGATTAGGTCAGACTAAACCCTAATTTAAACTAAGATATTATTTTAACTTAACAATCTCTAACCTAAGATGCAATCTATCTAAAAGATCAATCTAAACTTAGAATGAAACATGCAACTTTATCCTAATATGCAATGACGTACAAAGCATGCCCTAATTCTAATTTTTTCTTTTATGAAAATAAAATTGATTCAACCAACACGATGGCAAATCAAACAAGATAAGATTGATATCCATAAATTGGCGAACCATATCTCGCGTATGAGATTGGGTTGGCCAATTTTTAACAAAATCGCGAATCGAATCTCGGGTGTGAGATCAGATTGGTAATTTTCCAAGCGATTGTGAGTAGGATTTTAGGCGCGAAAATCAGACTAACAATCCCCAATTTGAGAGGCTAATTCATGTCAGAATCTCAATCATATATTTAAGGAATAATTCCACTAAAAAAAGTATAATCAAATAAAATAAAATCAAAATCAAAATAAAGTAAATAGGAGAAAAAAACTACCTCATTTGCTTTTTCTTTTTTTTTTTTTCTCCCACGCATGGCTTGGCAGCTCAATCAATTGAAAGGGGCACCACTGGTCAGAGCTCCGGCAGTGGGAAGACCAACAGGCGAGGGCAGACCAACAATGAATAGACTAGGAGTAGTGTCGAGGTCATCACGGATCGGCACAACAGCGGCTTCATTGGGCTGGTGGAGCGGCTCGGCAGCAGTGGCAGCTTTACGGGTAGAGCAAAGCAGCAGTGGTTCTGCCAGGATCTCACTAGCAGCAGTGGGTCATGGGCCAGCGCGGCTGTAGGCGAGACGGGTCAGAGGCTAGTGGAGGCGGGGGTTGTGGCGTCGCGGGTGAGGGAAAGCAAAGCGGGTCGTCGCATGACAAAGCAGAAGCAGGGCAGTCAGCAGGGAGTCGAAGGTTGCTGTAGGTACTTGCGCGG
Source organism: Eucalyptus shirleyi (assembly GCA_017140165.1). Lineage (NCBI taxonomy): Eukaryota > Viridiplantae > Streptophyta > Magnoliopsida > Myrtales > Myrtaceae > Eucalyptus > Eucalyptus shirleyi. The sequence continues at coordinate 18,500,829 of CM029450.1, forward strand.
TGGGCTTCAGCTCGGTTGTAGCAAGCGTCGATGAGCCAGCAACACTCGTGATTGTGGAGTTGTAGGGGATGGGCTCGAGGAGGAGTCGTGAAGACCGGCGGATGGAGGCGTAGTAGGGTGACCTCGGTTGTTGCGGGGCAACGGTGGCGGAGTCGTCGGAGGAGGAGCAACACTGAGCGAAAGCATAGCAAGAGCAACAGGAGCGTTGGGTCATCATTAGTTGACGCGGTTGCAAGTGGAGCGGTAGCGTGATAAAGCAGGGGCGGAAACGCGGTTGGGCAAGCAGGGCGAGGCTAGCGTGAGGGGTTCTGCTAAGGCGCGGTGGGCAGCAGCAACGCCGGCAGTTTCACGGAGAAGATGAATAGTAGCCCTCCCCCTTTTCTTTTCTCCTTTTTTTTTTTTTTAATTTTCCTCCTTACTGCTCACACGTCCCCTCTCCATGTCTCTTCTCTGTTCACTTTACTATTTTTTCCCTCTACTGCACTTTTCAGCAAAAGAAAAGATTCCTGCTAGCTTTTTGTTTTTTGCTTTTTCTCAAGAATAGAGACTTCTTCTTTTTGGGTGAATTGATGACCTCGAAAAGCAAATCCTAAGGAATTTTTTAGACCTAAAACTCAATAAAAAGCCCCCCCGACGTGAAAATTAAAAAACCCTCAATGTGGCCGAGTATTCCTATTGTGTGGCCCCCTTTTAAAAACCCTACACATTTTAATCTATTTATAGGTCACGGATTAGGGTTTTAATTTTTTTCAAATCGATATCCACGAAGATTTCTTTTCTAAACGCAATATTTGCTTTTCCGAACACAATATTTGTTTTTGAATTGAAATCTCATAAAGATAAATCCGTAAAATCTCCTCGAGGATACGGGCTTGGGTCGATGTACTCTCTTTGTGGGCTTAGTCTAGCTCATCAAATTAAAGTTATGAACCATCAATTCGAACCCATTTATCATCGGCCCACCGTAAATGCAAATTAAAAATAAATGTATCTAAAATTCCGTGCTATGCAATTAATTAATTTTTTTAAGGGTTAAAATCAATCCTTGATTTTTTTAATGCAATGAATGATTAAATAGGTTACCAAAATTTAGGTCTCAACAGCTGCCCCTTTTTAAAGGTGAGCTCGTAGAGGTTGCCTTCAAAGACAAATTGAGACCTGAATTTTGACCATGCACATACGATGAATGAGTTTTTGTCAGAAAATGAATCCTATTTTAAAATGCAATTTATATGATGCATGGAAATGCTAATGCAAATGCTAAAGGAATGTACCTGAATAACTTACCCTCAAGGAGTATATAACAATTCAAGATAGTTAATGTTACATGTCCAAGACTCGTACCTTTTTACGGTCGCCTAGAATAGTAACAAGGCTAGGAGACTGCTTTCTTAGGACCCGTACCTTTCTACGGTCATCTAGAATGGCAGCAAGGTTTTGTGAGAAATTGCTTTCCCAGGACCCATACCTTTCTACGGTCGCTTAGTATGATAGTGTTTGGTTGTGTCTAGGACCCGTACCTTTCTACGGTCACCTTGACGAAGAAATTGATTTTCCAGGACTCGTACAATTCTACGGTCACTTGAATGGGGAAATAGATGTTGTCTAGGACCCGTACCATTCTACGATTGCCTAAACTAAGGTTTTACTTGGCTATGACCCAAACCTTTCTTCGGTCACCCAATCTTGCAATAGAGATCATCTGACCGGGACCTGAACCTTTCTTCAATCGCCTTAATAAGACTAAATCTGGAGAAAAATCTTTGGGGGGACTACTCAATCAATTGTCGGTATATTCAAAAGGGAATACCTATGCAATGAAAAGTATTTAAGGTATGGATAGAGATATACTTACTTGGTAACATCTCTACTCTTGGGGGATATGTCTCTTGTAAAGCCAAATTAATGAGGTCACTCTGGGTTATGGAAGCACACCATGTCGATGATGGGGAACTCACGCCATGTCAATGAAAAAGACACTAGACTACGAAAGCATGCCAGGTTGATAAAAAAAATCTGGGCTATGGAAGCATGCTGGTTCGATAAAAAAGACTCTGGGCTACAAAAGCACGCTAGCTTAGGAACTTTGAGCTACAAAAGCATGCCGGTTCGATAAAAGGTACTCTAGGCTACAAAAGCACGCTAGGTCAGGAACTCCAAGCTACGGAAGCATGCCGGGTTTATTAAAAGGGACATCGGGCTACGGAAGCACGCCAAGTCAATGAAAAAGACTCTGGCTTATGAAAGCATGCCAAGTCACGAACTTCGAGCTATGGAAGCACGCCGGGTCTATTAAAAGGGACTCTAGGCTACGAAAGCATGCCACATCAAGAACTCTAGGCTATGGAAGCACGCTGGGTTTATTAAAAGGGACATCGGGCTACGGAAGCACGTCGAGTCAATGAAAAAAAAAAACTCTGGGCTATGAAAGCACGCCGGGTCAATATGAAGGACATCGGGTTATAAAAGCACGCAACATCAATAAAAAGGACACCAGCCTATGGAAGCACGCCGGGTCAGTGAAAAGGGCTTTGAGCTATGAAAGCACGCCGAATCTTAAGGCTTCAAGGAGCAACTTGAACGTCAAGTATTACTCAGTCTTTAAGGAAATATTACCTGTCAGACATGATTAGAGCAAAAATTGATATGCATTCATTAAAGACGTAGACAATCTGAGCTACTCTAGAATGCACATTTCATAATTCAGTGAAGCTTTCATCAATTCAATCAAGGTTTATGCATAATGAATTTACCATATTTGCATCACCCAAATTTCCATTGAAGAGAATTGTCGTTCAAGACAATGACATGGATTTCTTAAGAATACTAAATGAGAGACTTTCGGTTAGAAATGACTTTCACTCAATCTCATTCAGAAGGGTTATTTTAGGAGAACCATTCAATCTCACCATCATCATATCAACAAGGGTCCAAGTATTCTCGCAAGCAGTACGACCTTACCAATTTGAGAGGTCTTCAATAGAGACTGTAATGTGGGCTTGGTCAACGGATTAACAAAGGGGACTCTTTGAGTTAAGGCAATTGAAAGAACAATCATGCGATCATCTTCGAGCTTACAAGTCAAGAACCCTACAAAATGAGAATAAAATAATCTTACTCGCACTTCTTCAAGCAATGCTTATAAACATATGAACTCTTATGTTAATTCAAGTGTCCTAATCAGAAGAGACTTTGCAAGGAACGTAATGTAGGCTAGGTTCTTGGGTTGAGAAACGAAATGATCATTAGGCTCAAAGATGTGTATAGGGGTCAAAATTGATGATCATTTAGGCATTGTCGCGGGTCTTCTCCTTCACCAAGGATGCACCATTGATCTTGACTCCCTGAGTAATGCTCCATTGGGATTCAATTTTTGCAATTGATAGTCATCTATCTTGACTCTCTTTTTTTCATCTATGGGCATCGATCTTGCTTTTACCAAGCACACCACTTTTTCATGCCCCTAGTTCTCATTCACTTTTTCTTCACTTCTTTTCATGGGCATTGACCTTGCTTTTACCAGGCACACTGCTTTTTCATGCCATTTAGTTCTATTTTGATTGTAATTCTTGCGCACAATGCATGCATTAAGCAATTACACTTTGGATGACACTCGAACTTTCAAGGGTCTTCATCTGCCTTTTGCCTTGCCCTAATGTGGAGGGTGATCATCAACTAGGTTTGAAGAAATAAAATTGTAGGCTCAAGTGGGCTATGCAAATGATATAAGTGTATAGGATAGAGAAAGAAATGCTCTTCGTCATCCTAAGTCACTTAAATTACCAAATGAATTCAATGTAATATCATGACTTGAAGATTGATGCAAGTGAGAGCAAGAAAATTTCAATTCATTTTCCTCACCTCATGATGCTGTCTTTCCTCGAACTTGCCTCAATGTGGGGTGGTTCATGACAGGGGTAATATATATATATATATATATATATATATATATATATATATATATATATATATATATATAAATAAAATCTTCATAAGTGTATGAGGCTCAAAGGAGTTAAGCAATGGAACGCCTGTTATGTTTGGGATAGAAAAATGAACTGTCCCTCATCATTTTAGTCATCGTACCTTTTGCGAGAGAACTCTTTACCTTGCAGATATGGAACTTCCTACACTCATCTCACAAGTGTATAAGTAGGGGATTGTGTATAGGATAAGGCTTGCCTTTCATCATCTCGACACATCTCATTTAGCATGCTTAATCCATTCCACATTATTCATTGAATCTTGATGTTCTTTAGTGGAATTGGAGGACTAAACATGTAAGAGTCATCATACAAAATCCTTAGTAGCTTTAAGCATGAAAAATTGCAAACTTCAGAACAAACAATTTACCACACTCAAAACAAGCTTTCGTAAGTATGAAAAATATGATTTTGAGCGTTCATTCAAGGAATTGTCCCCACAAGGGGATTGTCTCAAGAATGGGTGTTCTTGGATTGTCCTTGAAAATCCGTTTTTGCCCCTGCATAAGAGAACGTGCATGAATAGGATACCATGCAACATTAGAGTAAATTCAAATTGCACAACTATTTTGGCTTGGATTGAGATTTTGTCTCAATCATGTCACTACTAGAATCTGTAATGCCCCAATTTTTCATCCTTGGTTTCTTATTGATGTGTAAGGAAATCGCTCGGGACAAGTAAGAGGATAAGTAGTGCTTAATGTCTTCTTCACTCTTGGGAGATGTCATCAAGATCAGCTAGGAAATGATCCCTTGCCCCCACACATATTTTTCCTTCGGATGTATGTTCCCAAATCAACGAGCCCACTATCACTGAAAATGGACGCGTTATTTTCAAATGCCTCTCTGTTATGCTTTGAGACATGAAGTAAATGAGTTAGAAAAACAAACTAGGGTAACCTAATGCATGCTTTTGGAAATGGCTTCAATTTTTTTTTTTTTAAGGAATATTTTGGATGAGGAAGCATAAAGAAGCCCAGTCCTCAGAATTTCTCCATGGATGATATTTTATTTTCATTGTTGGATATCATCACCGAGCTAGTTTGGTGTACCCCATCATGTCCTCAAAAAAACTTGTAATTTTATTGATTATCATCAATTGAATAACATTTATTGGAATGTGATGTTCAAGCATAGAAGAAATTGAAATCAATCCCTAAAAAGTGATAAGAATTCCCACATAGGGGAAGGTGCATGCCCTAATTAAATGAGGAAATCGAACTACTTAGGACCATGAATCATGTGTACTTAAATTCTTCACCCTCCTTGATCTTGTGATGCGAACGCTTCAGGTGAGATATTTTTCCCTCTAGATATGTTACTAGTCTCTTCATGATGACATCAAATTCGACTACCTCGGGAAAATGAGACGGTTCAAAAAGTCTTCTTGGCTCTCTCTTTGGAGTCGCAATTTCTCATCGAAGATAGATCACATCACTTTTGCTTGACGAGATTAGCTCTTTTTGATCCGTCATTTTAGCTCTCGATCGTGAACGGATGGGTGAGCGGGATCGCTCCATAATCACCTAATTCAAGTGAATGGGAACATGTAAGCATGAGGGTAAATAGAAAGTCAATCCATGAGAATGATCTAATCAATTTTTCCATTTTTTTTTCATTTATTCATGAAAAGTTCGTACAAGAAGGGCATTTCCTAAAAATGGACTAGGAAATTAAAGATAGGCACCCTAACAAGACCAAATTTCCTAGACATGAATTGAAAACAAATTCTCCAAAGTTTTTTTTGCAAATGATTCATTGCATGGCAATTTCCTCATTTCATTCCTAATTGACGAATGAATTAGATCAAACGACTAACCTAGATTGTCATAGATGGACCAAAAGTAAATTGCATAGTATAAGGGTAGAAGACTTACTTCACCGAGGAGAATCAATGGCAATCACATAGACATGCATATGGTAAATGGCTTGATTTCTAATCTATAAGGCTTATGAAAGTGGAGCCATAAGGATGATCGAACTAGCCACGGGTGTGTGGACTACGTCGGGTCCTCATGACTCCGGCTTAGTCAAGAGCCGACCTAGGTCGTGGGCATGTGGACCGAGGTGGGTACTCTTGACACCAAAAAAGAGAAATTTCGGGATTGAGATGGGTGACTCGTACCACGGGCATGCGGTCAAAGTGATATCCATCACAATACCATTCTAGATGATCCGGGTCCGACGGCAGGTTGTGTGTGTAATAGTGTAGTGCTAAATGCAGGGCATGCACAACAGTTTATATCAAACAACACTTCAATAGTTTGATATTAAACCATACATTCCTACACCTCCCTGCGAAACAAAGGTTAGCAAACACTTCCCCTTATACCTCCCATCTTGCAAAAACATTTAACACATCAAAGGTTAGGGACGTACCTGGGATCCTCATTGCCAAACAAAAACATTTTTTCAAATTGAAGAAAAATTAGCCTAAGTGCACTAAGAGTTTTAACTTTAGTCCCCAGTGGAGTCGCCAAGCTGTCGTGACCAAACTTTTGGGTGCATTACCTAAAATTAGGTTAATGGACTACTAAGTCTCACTTAGTTCGGGCTCTCTCAAGCCCATACTAATTCGTGACTTTAGTTCAAATATTTAGCATGCAAAAGGGAGTCGCCACTAATCAGTTTACGGTAGATCAATTAGACACCTAAGTAAAATAATTGGATGATTATTTTACTCCTACAAACTGGAGACTTTGGGTATAGGGATTTGGTTACACTAAACTTCTCTAATGCCTTTTTAGTACCATTTCTTTTTATTTTCAAAAATGTTTTTGCAGGCAGTTTTGATTGATTTTGAATCTATTTCCCTAACGTGTGAGATGATCATACGAGTGCACAAACCAACAATTTAACACCCAAGAAAGCAATGAATAAATTGCAGAACTTACCTCATAGCAGCAAAAGCATCTGCATTATTAAATCATAATTTACATCAATAATCCTAGATATGATTTCTAATTTACATGCAATTTCTTTTTTGTTTTCACTTTTTAACGAGAGTCATGCAATGCAATGCAATCTGACCTAATGACAGGCAATTTCTAGCTAAATGGACCTAACCAGAATCACTAAGTAACATGAACCTAATTCTATATGATATGCACATGACATTTTTATTTACTTAAAAAAAATGCAATCTATCCTAGAGAATGAAATGAATTTACTCTAAGACAATTTTTTTTTTTGTATTTTTGATGAAATCAGAAATTAAGAAAAATGCAAAAATTATCCGTTACATTAAGATTCTATCCAATCTATATTAAGGATTAGGTCAGACTAAACCCTAATTTAAACTAAAATATTATCTTAACTTAGTAATCTCTAACCTAAGATACAATCTATCTAAAAAATCAATCTAAACTTAGAATGAAACATGCAACTTTATCCTAATATGCAATGACATACAAAGAATGGCCTAATTCTAATGTTTTCTTTTTTTTTCTTTTATGAAAATAAAATCGATTCAACCAACATGACAGCAAATCAGACATGAAAAGATTGATATCCATAAATTGGTGAACGATATCTCACACATGAGATTGGATTGGCCAATTTTCAAAAAAATCATGAATCGAATCTCAGGCATGAGATCGAATTGGCGATTTTCCAAGCGATTGCAAGTCGGATTTCAGGCGCGAAAATCGGACTGACAATCCCCAATTTGAGAGGCTAATTTATGTCAGAATCTCAATCATATATTTAAGGAATAATTCCAATAAAAAAAGTAAAATCAAATAAAATAAAATCAAAATCAAAATAAAGTAAATAGGAAAAAAACTACCTAATTTGCTTTTCGGTGATGAACAGACGGGGAGCAAATGGCGTGCGGGTCGTCACAGATCGGCACAACAGCGGCTTTGTCGGGCTAGTGGAGCGGCTCGGCAGCTTTGTGGGCGAAGCAAAGCAGCAGCGGTTCCACCAGGATCTGACGAGTAGCAATGGGTCATGGGCCGTTGCGGCTGCAATTGAGATGGGGCGAAGGCTAGCAGAGGTGCGGCTTGTGGCGTCACGGGTGAGGGAAAGCAAAGCGGGTCACCGCGTGACGAAGCAGAAGCAAGGCAGCCGGTGCGAAGTCGAAGGTTGCTGCAGGTACTTGCGCAGTGGGCTTCTGCTCGGTTGCAGCAAGCGTCGGCGAGGCAACAACACTCGCGGCTGTAGAGTTGTAGGGGATGAGCTCGAGGATGAGGCACGGTGGTCGGTGAATGGAGGCATAACAAGGCTAACTCGGTTGTCGTGGGGCGGTGGTAGTGGAGTAATCACAGAAGGAGCGAGGCCGATCGGAAGCATAGCGAGAGCAAGAGGCACATAGGGTCGTCACTAGTCGACACGGCTACAAGCGGAGGGGGAGCATGAGAAAGTAGGGGCGGAAACGCTGCTGGGTAGGTGGAGCGAGGCTAGTGTGAGGGGTTCGACTGAGGTGCGGGTGAAGTGGCAGCTGGCACGCCCCGACTCTCGGTCATGTGACCATCCTTCGAGTTTGGTCGATTTTATTATGCGATATCCCCTGGACTACATATCGCCGACCCTGTCCTTTTTAATAGCACATGCGGAAGCAGTTATAAAAATCCCTAGACAATACAGCAATGGGATATACAAGTAGGACTAGAAACCTGAACCTGAAAACCACATCCTTATGTACATATATACACTTCAGGTCTAACATCTATTCACATGCACACAAGGTTTGACAAGACAGGACAGGATCTCAATCCTCATCCGGTTCGCACTCGGGGTTATCCTCGGGGTCCTTATCCACGTACTCCTCTTCAGGTTCCTCAACAGGGATCTCCTCATTAGATTCATGCTCCTTAGGCTGCTCATCCGGGTCCTGAAATGATTATTCAGTAACTACTGAGACAACGTCTCAGCAAGTTCTACCCCCTAAGACCCGATTTGTAAACTAATACACCTTAGGGCTGTCTATGCACAACATGAGTCAGAGGACTTACCTTAGCCTCAGATTCCACCTGCATATTAGCACAAATCAAATAGGCACCCAAGCAATAACATCACAGATCGAAGCATCGATCTAATCGACTTAATTGATTACACGCCAACAAGACCACTCACGGTCATTTCCATTCAATCAATCAATTCGCAACATCAAATCAAGGCAGAGATCAATCACATTGAATCATACTCAGATCGAATCATCGATCAATCGATCTAGTCGATTACAAGTCAGTCAAATCATTTCTAGGTCATTCACTCCATCCCACATAACCTCCAATAGTACACTTAGTCACAGAGCTCCATCAATGCTCTCCGGCGTCGTTTTCGCCAAGGTGACATAAGTAACAGACGGTCTACATGCGTTCTTTAAGGTGTCGTTTTCGCACAGTGATATTCCTCATCACCGAACTAGGCCCGTCATAGGTCACAAATCACTGACAGTCTACGTGCGTTCTTTAAGGCGCCGTTTTCGCACAGTGATGTACTTTATCACCGAACCATGCCTGTCTATACTTCGTACTTGATCGGTCTCAGCCAATAGAATTATGAGTTAGCTCTCATCGCTCTCTCCACTTACAGCTCAACAAGGCATTACAATTGTTAACTAGCCATACTCGGCCATCTACCAATCAATAATTCAATTTCACTTAATTTCAATCAATTTAGGGTAAATCCCTAAAATATCACAATTTATTTAATTTCATACAACGTAGAGCTCAAATAAATAAACGGACTGTGCCACGACAATCAGCACAAAATTCCGATCGACGGCACCTTAGCATTAATTTCCGGAAAATAATTTAATAATTAATTAATTTCGAAAATTAATTAATAAATATTAAAATTCAATTTAGCTCAAAATAAAGCCCGATTAAATAAATGGACTTCACCACGGTCGCCAGCATAATATTCCCGTCATTGGCCATCCAAGTTGAATTTTCGGAAAATAAATAAATAATTAATTTAATTCCGAAAAATAAATAAATAAACACAATAATTCCAATTTAGCACTATATGAAGCTCAATTAAATAAACGGTTTGCGCCACCATCATCAGCATAAAATCCCGGTCACTGGCAATCCCAGTTGAATTTCCGGAAAATAAATAATTAAATAATTAATTTCAAAAATTACTATTTAATTCCTAAAAATTCCAATTAGGCCCGAATCGCTTAATTAACACCCGATAAGGGATGGGAAAAATCCCAAGAAGCATCCAATAAATACTATAGGCAATTCTCTATCTAATTAGACTAATCACACAACTAATATGCAAAGCAATTAACTAATAATCACTAATCAATTCTAATCTAACAATCTAATTACACTTAATTAACGCTAATCAACCTTTAAGTATAATTAGCGCACTAAGAAGGCATTAGTGAGTAAAACTCACTTAAAACGACGGGCTCGACGCGAGGATCGACTTTCCTCAAAGAGGGCCGAGCATCCGGGCTCAGGAAAACGGCCAAAATGGGCCAAAACCCACTGTCATACCCATTTTCCTTCTTCTCTGTGCACTGCTGGATGGAGGCGAAGGAGGGCGGATCCGAAGCTGGGATGGATCGGAAATGGACGGAGGGGTCGAACCGAACCTAGGTGGGGCTTCACGGTGGCCGGAGGTGGGGTGGACGGCTCCGGCAGAGCTCCACCAGATCTGAAACATCACTGGAACAGAGGGCTCAGTGAGGGGGTGGCCGAGGCAGGCAGAGCACGGGACAGCAGCTCGGTGATGGTGGTGGTCGGCGGAACGGTAGTGACAGTGGAACGGCGGTGGTGTGCGACGACGGTGGCAAGGGGTGCGGATGGGCAGAGCTGCTGCTGCTGCGTTCGAACGAGAGGGGCGGAAGAGAGGGTGTGCGGTGAGGTGCGGCCAACCGCGGAGCAGCGGCGGCGGCTCCGGCTTCGGTGGGCGACGATGACGGCGAGAGGCGGCGACGGCAGCTGCTTCTGCTTCACTAGTCTTCCGTTGCTGCTGAAGAAGAAAGCCAAAGAAAAGAGGAAGAAGATGGAGATGCTCGACAGAAGAGAGAGGGGAGGAAGAAAAAACCAATTTTCTTTCTTTTCTCTCACTCTCTCTCTCTTAGGTCAGCCATACGTGGGCCACCACCAGCTGTCTCTCACTCTTCAATTTTTGACAAATATGCCCCCTTCTAGAAGCATTTAGGTAGTTCAAAGTGCTGGGTTTATGGGCATACGAATTTTGGTAGGTTTTCTTTCCAATTGGGCCTTGGTTCCTCTTGAATTAAATCAAATTGACCCCCATTAATTTATTCAACACCTCATCACTCCAATTGGTATTTTTCCTTACCAATGTAGCCCACTTGCATCCCAATTTCACAATCCATGGCTTCAATTGAACGAAAATGGCCCTATTTATCCAGTCAAAATTAAAACCCAAAAATCTGGATGTCATAGCAGCGGTGGAGGCACGGTGGGCAACAGTGACGCCGGCAGCTTCACGGAGAAGATGAATAGTAGCCCTCCCCCTTTTCTTTTCTCTTTTTTTTTTATTTTCCTCCTTGCTGGTCGCACATCCCCTCTCCCTGTCTCTTCTTTGTTCACTTTACTGGTTTTTCCATCTGCTGCACTTTTCAACAGAAGAAAAGATTCCTGCTGGCTTTTTGTTTTTTTCTTTTTTCTCAAGAACCAAGACTTCTTCTTTTTGGGTGTATTGATGACCTCGAAAAGCAAATCCTAAGGAATTGTTTTGACCTAAAACTCAAGAAAAAGCCCCCCTCGACGTGAAAATTAAAAACCCCTCAATGTGGTCGTGTATTTCTATTGTATAGCCCCCTTTTAAAAACCCTATGCATTTTTTTTTTCCAAATCGATATCCATGAAGATTTCTTTTCTAAACACAATATTTGCTTTTTCGAACGCAATATTTGTTTTTGAATTGAAATCTCACAAAGATAAATCTGTAAAATCTCCCCAAGGATACGAGCTTGGGCCAATTTACTCTCTTTGTGGGCTTAGCCTAACTCATCAAATTAAAGTTCTGAACCATCAATTCAAACCCATTTATCACCGGCCCACTACAAATGCAAATTAACAATAAATAAACCTAAAACTACATGCTATGCAATTAATTACATTTTTTTAGGGGTTAAAGTCAATCCCTAATTTTTTAATGCGATGAATGATTAAATAGGTCGCCAAAATTTAGGTGTCAACACCACCTTCACCGCACAAAGACAGTTAATCAATTTTGTTTTTTTTTTTTTGTAGAAAAGTAATTTTATATATTTAAACCCTCTCTTCTTTATGGCTGTCCCCCACCATTTCATTTTTTTTTTTTTTTGTGCAAAAGTAATTGGATATTTTTTGTACAAAGGTAAATTTATATATTTAGATAGTTCTCACTTAAGTGCTTCCGGCGAAAAATTCCAGTGAGAGAAATTATGTGGCTTTTGTAAATAAAAATGTCATCTAATGTGACATTTTTTTGCACTAAAGTGATCACTTTTAACAACAGTTGGCACTGAAGTGATCATTTTTTTAACACTGACACTAAATTGATCACTTTTTCATTAAGATTGACATTAAAGTGATCATTTTTAACAATAATTGGCACTAAAGTGATCACTTTTTTAACTTACTACAAGACATCATTTAGATATTATATGTTGAGTGGGCACGTCAGCAAGCCACATAGGATTGAGAAATTATTAAAATATTGCCATGTCAGATTCCCGATGACTCAAATCAGAGTTGGAACTTAACTGGTCATTGCTTTTTTTTTTTTAAATGGCACTTAAGTGAGCCGACGAAAAGTTGTGGCACTAAAATAAACGCCGTACACAAGTTAAGGCACTTCTGGTATACTTTTCCCATTTAAATTTCTTTTCATTTACTTTCTACTCAAAAATCAACAAGAGACCATTCACAACTTTTGTTGATTTTAAATATTTTTATTAAGCTTTTCGATGAAACATTTTTTTGACACGCCCAATGGGACTATTTTGGCAATTTGAGGAGGCTATGTGGCAAGAACCAGAAATCAATAAGAGTTTGGCAATGTTGCTGCCAACAACAACCCGTTATCATAAATTGATAATGAGGCTACCGCACATTATAAGTCCTCAATCATCGAAAGAGTGGCAGAGGGTAACTGAAAGGGAGATGTTGATCTTCCAAGAAACATTAGTGGAGAATGGCTTAGGGAAGTTGCACCAAATCCCAGTTGATGTCAACTATCCAGAGATTGTTGGACGAGCAGCAAAATTTGAGGCCAATTACATCATTAGCCTTATTTTAGACGTGATCAAGTCGATGACCATTAATACTATGAAGGAAGCTTTGTCAAGGCTAGGATCCTTGAACCAACCACTACAAGCAAATCCAGTGGTAATATGTACATTCCTAGTCCCTCCGCTTTTAATAATGTTGATAAGGTCTATTAGAATAGTCAAGCCCCATTAAGGATTATTAGGAGGCCTGAATCTTTTAATCAAGGCCAAAATTATCAAAATAATCAAGATAATGTTGGTCAAAATGACCAAACTGGTAATAACAATTTGGCAAACCAAAGTAACCGGCAGATTGGCCAAATGCCAAATGTAGATGATTTTAAGGCTCGCGATTGCTTTGGCACTACCTACAGTGAACATTCATGTCGGGCCTAATTTGTCGATTAATATTAAGGTTGATAATCTGAAGGACCAGCATCACTGCCTAGGGGTAAAATGGCCAACCGAATCCTCAATTTAACCTAACAAGTTTGTTGAAGAAGTTTAACAACACTTAGGGTGGGATAAAGGTATTATAAGACCTGTATTTATAAAACCTTATCTCTTTTATTTTTTTGTCGAAACATGAAACATTGTCTTGAGTGTGTCAATAATCAATATTTTCATATTAGTTCCAAAATCCATGACTTTGCATCTTCACAAGCAAAGATGAACCATTGACCATCAAACACATAAATCGATTTCTAGCCCAACATGGGATGCAAGAACAAATATATTCTTAAGAATTAAGTTGTTTCTTCGTCTTTATCAAAAATTGTCTTTACCTGGTATGCTAATTTTTCACCCAACATTAGACAAAGATGGAAAGATAATTCTATTCTCAATTTTATACAATGATATATAAAGTATCACTCGTTGATTTGGCTAGATTTTACCAATAAAATAATGAATCGGTCAATCAATTTGTTGCTCGATGCAAGAAGGTTGGAAATAGATGCCTCACTTCACCCTTGGAAAAAGAAAATTACAAATCTAGCTTTGAATGTATTAAAATTCAAATTGAGAGAAAAATTCGAGGGCCAAGACTTTGCCGATTTATTACAATTGGAAATGAGAGTGTGTAAATATGAGAGATAAAAGGCCACATGCTGAAAATTACACAAAAATGTTGCTTTAAAGACATGAGTCAGAGGGTAAATCTAATTAAGATGAAAATATTGAAATAGCTATAGCAAAAATGTTGCTGGACAATTGTTATATTTGTCCATCCTAAAGCCTGCCTAAGTAAAGAAATAATAATGGCGAGCGTTAAATATATTTCAATTTCGTCGACTTACTTTTGAAAGATGCTCTAATTAAATTAACTGCAAGCCACGTAATTCCAAATAAAGAAGATTTGGTAAACAAAAAATATTGCAAAGCTCAATGTTCTTCCGCAAATTTTTCCTTATCTTTACTTTCTTGCAATTTATCTTTATTGCCATTTACATTGTTGGCCAGAATTGTTTTCATTAGTCGAATCTTTTAATTTCTTGCCATTTACTTCCTAAAATCAACAGAGAACTTTAGAAACCTTTGTTGATCCTTTTTGATCCATCCACATTCCGAAAGATATTTCACCGACTTTTCGATGAATCACATACTGATCTAGAGATCTTGAATTCACCTATTGTAGATGTGCTCTTACCAACATTGGTCATGTTTAAAATATATCTTGAGATTGAGCATGAAAATGAAACTTTCCTAATCCAAATAGATTTCCTAAGTGAATGGTTTCCTAATTGGAAAAGGTTTCTTATTTTGGATCCAATTCTTGCCTATTTATAAGAAGTTTATGTTTTTTGTGAAGAGTATCAAAGATGAGCTTTTGCTTGTGAATTACATCCCAAGTGTTTGAAGGCAGTTAAATCTTGTGATAAGATTTGTTAATTCGTTTATGAGATTAAAATATTATTTCATAAGGAAGTATTAGGCTAAACACTATGTAAGTTATTGGGTGTAATTAGGGGCATATAAATACTAAGAGTGCTTGAGTGACTCAAGTGTAGTTGTAATCTCTACTATATCGCTTGATTTATTGTAAAATTCTTTGTTGCTCTCCTTGTTAACGTAGGTCACATTAATCGAATCATGTAAATTGGGCGTCTGATATATTTTCTTATTCTATCTATTTTACTATTCCATCCCTTTGCTCTGCAATAATTGGTATCAGAGTTAGGCTTGGCCAAGTTGAAGCGAATCAATAGTGATGAAAGAAGAAAATGTGAGGATCGACAAATTTGATGAGAATGATTTTTTATTCTAGAAGATGCAAATTGGGAATTATCTATATTAAAGGAAATTGCACTTACCCCTATTTGGGGGAGAAGCCAGAGTCGAGAAGCAAGCTAAATGGTAATTAATGGATAGGTAAGTGTTGGATGTTATTCAGCTAATGTTGGCTCGAATTGTTGCATTTAATATCGTGAAAAGAGAGATCACTACGGATTTGATAAAAGCCCCATAAGATATTCACGAGAAACCCTCTACAATCAACAAAGTTTATTTGATGCGATGTCTATTTAATTTGAAGATAAGCAAAAGTGCGTTGGTTACTAATCATATCAATTAATTTAATATAATTGTTAGTCCATTGAGTTCAGTTGAGATTGACTTTGATGATGAGATGTGTGCTTTAATTCTATTATCCTCATTGCCTCATAATTGGAACACTACTGTTACTATCATTAGTGATTCTTCTAGGTAAATGAGCTTGACGTTTGATCAAGTTTGTGGTTTGATTCAGAGTGTGACAGCCATAAAAGAGAATCCGGTAAACCCTATCTATTAGGGGTGAGCACTTCCAGATTCCGTTACGGATTCCACCTAGAACGTGGAACCTATTCACTGGAATAGGTTCCTCTTTTTTTTGGAATCCAGAACCAATACTGCATACCTAAAACCTGAAACCTACTTTGTCACAAGCTCCAGGGTCAGTCCTAGGGTCTACTCAAGTTCCACCTATATTATTAATTGAATGATTGCAGTGAATTAAAATCTTTAATGATTATTATTTGCTACTACAATTCACTAACCATAAAGACATACATAAAATGTGACATCCTGAAATTCGACCCTATTTTTGATAAAGTGAAATGGGCATTTCGTTGACATGCTTATGGTCATTTTTCTCTGAGCTGATCACTCACGAGTTAACTAACCTATTGGGTGAAGCCGTTAAGGGATGTATCTGCAGTAAAATCCCTAAAAGCTACTCAATTGGTTGGATTGGACTAAAATCGCGCTTGATTGATTCTAACCATGAAATTTAATTTGGTTTCGGGAATCGAATATTCAAGTGTGTCACAATTCATTTTAGGATCCTGTCTCATCGTCTGTCAAATTATTGACGAGTCCGAAATTTCAGGAAAGAAATTATCGGAGGAAAAATTGAAGACCAAAAGAAATTAAAAAGGGAAAGAGAAAATAAAATAAAATAAGAATAATGGTATTATTTTTATTTTATTTTTCCCTCTCTCCCTCTCTCTTCTTTTCTTTCTCTCTCTCTCTCTCCTTCCCTCTTTTCTCTCGTGCGATTTCCCCCCTCCCCACCAACTGCTCCAACTGTCTCCCCCTTTGTTTTTTCTTCTTTTGACCGATCAATCCTTTCTTCTCTCTCTCTCTCTCTCTCTCTCTCTCTCTCTCTCTCTCTCCTTCTGCCCTCCGCGCGTTCGAGCAAGCAAACCAGAAAACAGAAGCTCGAGCAGAAGCTGCAGCTCACCGTTGCCGTCCGTCCCTCTCCACACGCCAGTCTAGCGTCATTCAGGTCCAATCGCCTCTGCCCAGCCCCTGTTCGGCCACCACCGGTGGTTGCTCGACCATCTCCGGCCACCGCCTGGCCTCCCCGGTGTCCCCCTCACCCTTCTCCGGCCTCCCCTCGCCACCCTAGCCGCCGAACCAGCCTCGGCCAGGCCAAAATTGCAACCCACCGAGTGGGTTTCCAGCTCACTTGTGGGCCATTTTGGGCCATTTCCGGGCCCCGAACCTGAGGCCCGCTTTGGAGTTTATTGTTCCTCGTGTCGCCCCCATTGGATTGATCCAATTTGCACACGATTTTGGTGAGTAATCTCACTAATCCCTGATTAGTTGGCTAATTATGCTGAAAGGTGGTTTAGTTTTAATTAATTATGTTTAAGTGGTTAGATTATAATGGATTAACGTTTATTAGTCAATTGTGATGCGAATTAGACAAATTCATTGTGCAATTAGCAAGTAGACGTGGTCAATTATTTATTGAGGGTAGCCCGGGATTTTTCCTGACCCTAATCGGGCTTCAATTAGGCTTTTCGGGCCTAGGTGGAATTTTTAGTATTTAAATATTAACTTTTGGAATTAAATTAAATAATTATTTATTTTTCAAAAATTCAACTAGGATGGCCCGAGGCCATAATTTTATGCTAGTGACCATGGTGAAGTCCGTTTATTTAATTGGGCTTTATTTTGAGCTAAATTGAATTTTTAATATTTATTAATTAATTTTCGAAATTAATTAATTAATTAATTAATTTTCAGAAATTAAGATTTAGATGGCCGATGACCGAAATCTCGTGCTGATTGTCGTGGCACGGTCTATTTATTTAATTGAGCTGCAATTTGTATGAAATTTATTTAATTATGAATTTTTAGGAGTTATTCATATTGAGTTGATTGTTAATTATTTGATTGAGAAATCGTTGGGTATTGGTTATCACTTGAAAGGAAATACGTGGGCTCGGTGAATTGGGATATCACCTGGAGAATGCACGTGAATTCGGTGATTGAATATGTCATCTTGGCGAAGAGGTCGCCTAAGAGAATGCACATGGCTCGGAGACTCGGCTCAGTGACAGAGTTTGGCATTTAAAAGGGCACGTGGCTCGATGATCTGATGCGTCACTTTGGCAAATTAGTGCCTTAGAGATTGCATGTGGGCCCGACGTTCCGGAATGGCATCTAAAAGGGCACGTGGCTCGGTGAATTGATGCATCACTTTGGTGAGATAGCACCTAAGAGAAGGCACATGGGCTTGGGCATCGTAAAAAGGACACGTAGCTCGGTGATCTGATGCGTCACCTTGGCGAATGAGTGCCTTAAAGAATGCACGTGGGTCCAGTATTTGAGGATAACATCTAAAAGGGCACGTGGCTCGATGACTTGATGTACCACCTTGGCAAAGAGGCTGCCTTAGAGAATGCACGTGGGCCCAAGATTTGAGGCACGTAGCTCGAAGACTTGGAAGGTCATTCTGGAGAATGCACGTGGCCTAGCTTTTAGATACTCCTCAGTGGAAATTGATTTGTGTGACATGTAATCGACTAGTTCGATTTGTTTTGAGTAAATTGGTGCCTATTGTGAATTGTACTGACTTGCAGGTGGGATCTGAGGTCAAGGTAAATCCTCTACCCTGTGCGTGTTTAGGCAACCTATAATATAATGGTTTTCTAATCGGGCCTTAGTGGGGTAGAACTCGCTGAGACGTAGTCTCATCCCGGTTTGGGGAAAAACATTTCAGGACCCCGATGAGGAGCTGAGGAGGAGGAGTTTGAAAAGGAGAACTCGGAGGTGAAACCCGAGGAGAAGAATTTTGGAAGAAGAAGATAATTCCGAGAGAGGCTTTGAGTACGGCCCAGATGAACTGAGATTCTATCTTCTTTTGAGATCTCCATTTTAATGTGAATAGAGATAGAGTAAAAAGTTGTGAAATACTTTGGTTTGTGTTTTGTGTAAAAGTTTAGTTATAAATTTCAATATGAAAAATATGGCCCTACTTTTCTATCCCATCGTTTTATTGTCTGGGGATTTTAACTGCTTCCACATATGCTTAATAAATAAAAGGGTCAGCGATACATAGTCCTGTGATATCGCATTATAAAATCGACCAAGTGAGAAGGATGTGTACGTGCCCGAGGATCAGCGCGTGACATAAAATATGAACATTAATAAAGTAAAAGTCATAATCATAAAATGGAAGTCAAACTAGTGCTTTCTTATTATACACTCATCATTGAATGATATGAAATATCGCAGATCGCAAGAAGACATGAATCAAGAAAAACATTAAAACTTGCTCTAGATTCTAGGTTTAGGTTCCGGGTTCCGGGTTTCTCCAGGTTTCAGCGTCTTGAGAATCACATGGCATCCCATACTACCATGTGACCCTTGAGACCATGCTTTCAAATTATTACAGCCATTCATGGCCTAAGGCCAACCCAAAGGTTCGCAATCATCCAGCGTAACCGGGCATCGTCTTGCCCCATCAAGCATGGTATCTCATTGACTTGGGGGCATCTAAACCTAATCGGACATTGTCCCATGTAAAACGCACCAGGATGGGTTCACACCCCGTGTAAAACACATTAGGGTCTTTATATGATCACATGAGCACACCATCATTCACGCCCATTGTAATCTTTCTCATTAGCCAAGTGTGAATGCCTCAATGGCATGCCAAGCGGAGTGTGTCTCATGACCTATCAAAAGCACACCAATAAAATATGCCCAGCACGAAACGAGAATCCATGGCTTGACCCATTACGTTGAGCACCAACCTAAGTCCAATCCGGATCGGAAACGATATGCTTCAATATTGCACCGAGACCAAGAAAGTACCGATCCGACTTGAAATGATCACCGACCTAGTACCAAACTTAGCTCAGGAATGATACGTCTCAATATCATACCGAGACCAAGAAAGGACCGGCACGTCATGAGATGATCACCGATCCAGTACTGAACTTGGTTCAGGAACGATACATCTCAATATCACCGATTCCAAGAGAGAGACTTGACCCGGCATGCTTCCTTGCACATCCAAGAACCATCATATATCTTGTCTTAGAGGCTCGGGGTGTTCTCACACATCAACTATGGACAATGAACATAACATATGTATAACGACTACTTCCAATGAACACATATAATACATCGTCATCATGACATACACGTGCATCATATTATATCACATATAAATCACCATTTAATTCATAACCCGTGGCATATAGACTACTTGTCAATATAAAGTAAAGTCCTCATAATATTTCAAAAATCATTTTTCCATGTGTCATCCTAACCCGCAATATGTCCACAACATTTATTACGTGCCATCAAATCCATCACATAATTATTCTTCATTCAGCATGACGTACATATCACGTATAATATGTCAAATACGTACAATACATAACCCATTTAACATGTACAACACATAACCCACATGATACACTTAATATATAATATGTACCCCATATAAGCCTATATCATATAATAGTATTTCACCCTATTATAGCATAATAAAACAACATAACAATTCCACTTACCATAACCTGATAGCTTATTGCCCTAAATGTGATAACCTATCACCAAAACCCGATAATTTATCATTAACAATCCGATAACATATCGTCCTAACATGATAACTTATCATCCTAGGCTCGATAGCTTATCACCCACGATCCGATAGCCTATCACTTTGAAATCCAATAACCAATTGGTAAATGTTTGATAACCTATCTAAGCCCAATAATCACTTATCACATAACATCTACTTATCACATCAATAAATCATCATTTAACCTTAATCTCACCCTAAACTACTTAAAAAATACAACAACAACCCTAATCAAGGGTTAGAAAGCTACTCACAAACTAATCCAAGCTTCATAAAGCGCCAGGAGAAGTGCGACAAAGCTGGACAGTTGCTGGTCGCGCCTCCACAGTGCATGTGAGAGGCTGGGTAGTGATTGAATGGTGGTCCGGTGGTGGTACGACGATGGCACAGCCTTCAAGCTTCATTGAGGGAGGGGAACCAAACGAAGAATAAATGAGCGAGAGGGAGCTGCTGTGGGGGCTGGATAGCGGCCTCCACAGCTTCAAAAGCTTGGCTACGGCGATGGAAACGGAGTGTGGATGGTGTTGCGGTGTCGGGGTGCAAAGGACGGTCACCGGTAATTGAAAAACAAGAGGAAAAAAAATGAAGAAACGAGCTTGAAATGGAGATGAAAATAGAGGTGGTGGCTTTGGTAGTGCCGAGAGGAGAGAAGGGGTGAGTTTCAGAGTTTCAAATGAGAAAAATGAAAGTGAGAGTGAGAATGAGAAGGGGTGACTGACGGTGAGGGGGAGAGAGGAGGGGAGGAGAGAGAGAGAGTAGTCTGGTCCCAATTAATGCCCATCAAACCCACATCTACTTGGATCACATCAATCACTCAAGGAAAGTTTCTTCAAGAAGCAAAAATCTATGTATTAATTAAGGGATTTAGGCACTTGAGTGCCTAGGCTTAGACTAGACTAGTTAGGGGATGACATCACCTCCTTCATCTTCAGCACATGGGTATGAGAGGTTCACCCATTCTAGGTGAATAATAGTTTCGAGTAATTTTTGAAATAAATGTCATTAGCTTATCAAATGTATTCAAAAAATTAGAAAATTTTAATATGTTGTCTAGAATACTTTGAATTTTTTATGAAGGAATCCAAACCTAAATTGTTTTGTATTAAGAGCATCAAATCACCAAAGACAATCCAAAATCTTGTCTGTTGTTGAAGGAAGCACTTTGAAATTTTAGTATGTTGTATATATAGATGTCATCTATAACGTTGTTGAAGGAAGCATGTTCAAATTCCAAAGGAAAAAATTATAAGAAATCAAGAAGACAAATAGGTCATCGTTTTTACTGCACTAGGCAGTTTTCACACGGTAAAAGAATAGACTTTTGTACCAATCATTTTACCTCAGAAAAATATGAAATTAAAATATGTTGTAGATCAAGATGTTTTGAACAACTTTCATGCAGGAAGTTTTGTGAGGTTCGAAACAAAAAAAGCCCTATAAAATTGGAAAACCGTGAAGGTCTAGCAATATACACACTATTCACGCACATGGGGCTTGGGTTTAGGCTTGACTCATCCAATTTGGACCTTAACAAGATTAACGGGCCTTTAATTGGGAGTGTGGCCCAATGGGCTTCTAATTTTTGGCCCAATTTCACTCATCCAAAAATTTAGGGTTTATTGATAAGTAAGAGATTTGAGGAAGCAATGTCCAATGATGGTCTCTTAATCCTCTAAAGTCCGATACCCTTAACAGAATTAGAATTTGTGGTTGAAATCCATCAAATGCGCCTTTAGTGTAATTGAAACCAATAGGTGACCTTTAGGGATTTCGTGAGTTTGACCCGTGGTTGATTTGATAACAATCCACGTTCAAGCCATTTTCAATTCATGGATGATCCTCGGTTGTTATGTAATCATGAGGGGTCAATTGCTCGCCGAAGTATACGATCGTTTGGAATTAGTTTAGGGTTGTTCATAATTAATATAGTAATCGTGCGGAATCACGCACAATCCGATTATATACTATTAATCGATCTATAACCATTCCTGAATAAGTTTGAAATGGCTTAAGATTATCCCTCATTGATTATTATGGTTGAATTGTCTATCAATGGTTGGGTTCTCTGGTCATGCGCACCGAAATCCTATATTGCCTTACCTAATAGGTTTAAAACTCTTGAATGATTCGCAAACCAATTCAAAATTCAATTATGCTAATTGTGCATTGGAAGAAGTAAATCCCTTATCGTATTTTGTATAGGGTCAAATTTTGAGGATGTCACATTGTCTCTATTGATTCTTGAGAGGTGAACTTTGTGTACGCTCATGCGTGTATATATGTGAATATGTGAATATTACTAGTTAAGATACGTTGACAAGTATTCCTCATTAATCATTATCAACAGATCATAGACTAATCGATTCCTAGAAGTGTTTTCTGATCATCTGTTCCTCTATGGTAAACTATTGATTGAGCTAGCTAGGTGTTGCCACTATTTTGCTTTGGTGACATTTACTCTTTATTAGTTGCTCAATTCTTTTTTTGGCATCGGTGCAATGTAATTAATTTAGGCTCTGGATATGAATCGTGGACCATATCACCTAATTAGCAATTACACCATAGTGGTTATACATATATATTCCCTGACAATTGATATTGGTGTATCTTGGTTAGTTGATGAGAATGCCGTTGAATTGCCAGCTTGTCGACAAATGTGGCACTCAGTGCCTAATTGAAGTGAACAAAAACAATGATGTTTGATGGAATGGATCATCCAATAGATTTCAGAGCAAAACAAAACTGTCATTAGATTATGTGATTCGCTTGCTATTGCTTTTGCTAGTGGGCTTGTCAATTCTTTTGAGTTACATTCTTAACATGGTGTGGTCGAATGATGTCATATCGGGCAAAGAAGCTGCATCTCTTTCAGCTACTGCTTTGTAAAGCCACCTCATAATTTCACTCCGAAGCAAATTTGGACTGCATAATTGCTTTTAGCATTTGGCTTTAAGACAGCCACAAAAGTCAACTCCTTCTAAATCAAACATCAACATCCTTAACAGAACCATTTTTTTTTTTGGTTGACATTGGAATTTCTTTAAATTTATTGACCATGTCATCAGCCCACGAAAACATTATGACATTATTTATTCATGTATTGACACAAATGAACATAGTTTTGTTGGATATTTCAATGAAATTTTGAAATATTTACAATAATAGCTTCGATAAAAGTTATGACCGCATTGAAGGCTATCATTATTGTTAACAGTCACATAACGGTTCTTAACACTCATATAACGGCTTTTTAATCATTTTGTAACATTAGATTTATTTCTCAAATAAATCCTCCATTATTTTACAACGGTTCTTTTAACGGCTCTATTTTGTCTGAATATAAAAATAAAATCTCATAAGACAATCTAAAAAAGATACACTGAATGAAAGAGAGAATATCCTTTCTTTAAATATCTTTCATTTCCTTTTCCTTTTTGCTGGGTTATACACAAAAGTTGTCCTATTTCCTTCTAATATTCAGTGCGGAATATAGAGGAAGGTACTTTGTATCTTGGGAGAATAGCCGCTGAAACCTTACGCACCGAGTTTCGTACTCTGAGGGGCGGAATTATCCTTAAGGACGGTATTTGCATGCCTCAAACATTTCTTTTTATTTTCTAATCGTTTGTAATGTATTTCCAAAAATTATTATTATTTTATGTATTCTAATACATTTTCCAACAATCTTAAGGATAAGTCCTATGGTTTTCCAAGTTGAAGTTGTTGCAGTCGCTGCCACTACAATTGGAATTGAAAGAATGATCGAGATGGTGAAGGACAAGTATCACATATTCATGGGCGGATGTCATGGGAAATTACTGAGCATCGGCAAAAGGTTTCTTTGTCGTTTTGGTAAGGTTATTGAATGCTAGGTAAAATCGTACTTTGAGGCTTTAATACCTAAATTTGTTTCGAGAGGAAGTTGGGTGTTTGTAATTATTTGCTCACTCAAGTTCGTGATTATTTTCGTAAGCTTCGATCCGCATTGGGGTTTCCTATTTTAATTCTGTTCTTGATCTAGAAGTTGTAATTTTAGGATTAGAGATTGTTTGTTCATTATGACTTCATTGCTTCTATTGTTTTAATTGGTTGACCACTTGATATTAACCATTTTGTAGTGACCCATTTCATATTAAAAAAAAAAAAATATAGAAACATTGGATTTTTGTGAGTAAATTTTACTTTACAAAATGGTTTGAAATTCTTACCATCTGAATGTCAACGACTTCTAGTATCCGTAAGGAATTTTTGTGTTGATAGGACAAGAAGTATGTCTCCAAGCTTGAGAACCAACGTAATGATGTTGTTGTTAGTAGAGCCATGTTCTTCTTGTTGTTTAATTTTTTGGAAAATTCATTAAGGCGTCAGTTGCTCTTCCATTAGGAGAGAGCAGTAGTGATTGTGATCGGGTGGTGTATTTGATTTAACTTTAAACTGTTATATTAGTAGGTTTTACTTTGAGTATTGCTTGGCTTTGACCTTTCTATCCGGGTGCAGTTGTTAATAATGCAAGCTGAAAATTATGAGTCTCATATTGGCCTTTTTTATACTCATTAAGAATAGAGGAGGTACAACATATGAAATCAAGCTATATATATTTTTGTGTTTTGTCTTTGCCCTGCTTTATATTTTAGGGATATTGGATGAGCACCATTGATGGATGCATACAGGTAGTTGTTTCATTCTCAAATTGAGATTTTGAATAAACTCTGAGTGCCAGTGGAAGAGATTTAGCTGGTTCATTTTTGGTCTGGTGCTTGTAAAGTGAAAGTGGCGGTGTTTTCATATATCATTTTGATTTGTGACATTTTATTGCCTCTATAATAGAGCATGATGAGAACTTATCTAGGAGACAGGACACTATCAGTGTCATTCAAGATTTGTTAAAACTTCTTGTCACCTTATTTTGTTACCTTTAGAAGTAGTAGGTGAAAAAGTAAACTGAAATAGAAGATTTTATGATATTCTTGTTAAAGAGCCATCACTCTACTTGTGGTAGTGCAAGACCAAGGTATTTGTATATCTTATAATAACTTTAGATATCATTTGCCTTGATATTTTCATTTGACCCAATGCGTACTGCTTACCTTTCGTTATCTAATATGTGGGTCAAGGTCAGTAAATAAAGTTAAATGCATAGCCAATCTCAAGGATTGTAGCTAATGTTCCTTTCTAGAACATGAACTATATTATTCATTTTTTAGCATGAATAGTTTCACTTGCGTGGGGAGTGGTAATCATATTGCCATTGATCTTAAGATAGGACTTTTTGTGGTAGGATTTAGAGTCGAGCATTAATTAGTGTTTTTGTGCTCCTACATGTGTGTGTAAAATTGCTGATTAGGATTCAACACTCGCAAATGGGATTTATGATGATTTCATGATGCTGCTTTTATAAATGTTTTAGCAAAGCAACAAATTTTCTAACGCTAATATACCATTTAGTGTTGACAAGTGCCTGGTATTGGGTTTGGTGGAGGCCAAATTTGTCCTTACAAATACTCACTCCTTCAAGCTTCTTTGTATTAGAATAAGAGCAGCTCCTAGTGCAAAATTTTCTTTGACTAAATATGCCATCATCAATGAACTTGTATGTCTGGCTAATTTGAGTAGAGATTAGCGTGAAGAGACAGAAGTCAAAGACTTCATGACAACCAATGAACGCCTTAGGTGAGATCAATTTTCACAATAATAGAATTTTTGTGGATTTTGCGGCCATGTGAATATAAACTATGTCATTTTACATAGTGGATTTTCCGCTATATTAGAAAAATATAGTGATGTTAAGTGGATCTCGGATTCATATGAGACAAAATCTACTAATGAATATGTGTCCACCTTGTGGAGGTGTCGTAACATAAAAAGTAGTCAAATGAAATTGTGGGGGAAATGACAATCCTGCTCAACCAAAATTTGACTTGGTTGAAGTAGATGATCTGATGATGTAATTATTGTAGTCATTTTCCAAGCCAATATTTTGGCAAATGCAAAAGAATTGGAGGTAGACTCAGGCACTACCAAGCATATATGTTAAAAACATAATGCTTTATCCTTCTAACCTCTAGTAAGGAAGGAGAAGAAAATAGTTATCTTGATGATTGAAAAACTACTCAAGTTCTTGGGAAGAAGAAAATTTTCTCAAACTCATATTAAAATTCAAGTTGAGTAGTTGAGAAATTTCTTAGTGTATGTTCTTATGGAAATGAAATGACACTTATGTCTAGACATTATGATTGCCAAAAGGCAATAGCTATTGTAAAGAATGAAACTTTCAATGGTAAAAAGAGACGTTTGGTTGAGACGTGATTTGGTAAAATATTCCTTCAAAAAAGGAATTTATATCGATCGATTATGTTAAGTCATAAATGATTTTGGCCAATCCTTTGACTATACATTAAGGGGAATGGGACAAGCCAATTGAAGAAAATCAACAGTGATGGTAACCCAACCTATGTGATTGACGATCACATGAATTAGGTTCATATGAATAATAACAAATCATTTGTTGATCTAGTGCACTATTAAAATTTATTGTCCCTTCTAAGATAAAAATAGTGCAAAATTGTAAGGAAAAAGAGGTCGAGCTAAGCTCTTAATGAAATTCCATAGCCATTATTGGTGGTGTATTAAACTGCAGAATACACTTGATGGAATCACCTATATAAGTGTGGAGTGGGGCCACTCTTATGAGAATTTTTGGCGAAAATCTTTAAAGCACTTATGAATAAACCAAGCACGCACATAACTTATTAGCGCAAATACGCGTTTTAAAGCCATGGGGGCCAAAGGCCCAAAGCGGACAATATTACACTCCCACAAAATTTGTTGTTCAACGCGGTTTTGTTCTTCTCGGGGCAGCCCATACTACCCCAAGAAGAACAAAACCGTGAGGACTTAGTGTCCAGCGAACAATATATGTACAGTTGAGACCCAGGGCATTACAAGTGGTATCAGAGCCAACTCCCGATCGCATGCGAGGCCACAACAAGGACGCTATGCTCCTAAGGGGTGGAGAGTATGACGGCCCAAGCGGCGGTGCACGGGGATGAGGGATGATGGTGCGTCCGCACCTTGGTCCCTAGACATGCGCGAGCAACGGTGCGTAGGGGGAAGGGATGGTGGTGCGTCCACGACTCGGTCCCCGGACGCGCATAGGGAGGGGCATGACTCTTGTCCCACATCGTCTAGGGAGGGAGGTCTGAGCTGCCTTATAAAGCAATGGGCCCTCTAACTGTATATACGCGTTTTGATCCTACGGGCGAAGGGAACAAAGCCTTGAGCTATGGGCACCGTTGCACCACTCTAATGGGATCGTGTCTACACAAAGAGGACAATATATTGGCTTGGGAGAGAGATGGCGGTGAGCCACGCCTCTGCCCCTGCAATATGCGTTTTCTTGGGGTAGTATGGGCTGCCCCGAGAAGAACAAAACTGCGTTGAACAACAAAGTTTGTGGGAGTATAATGTAATTGATGAAAATTATAATTCACAAAAGAAATTTTTGGTTCATAGAAGTTTCAAACTTCACCAATAATTTCGTAAATTGTATTTCATTTTTTCTAAGGCTGGTTCATAGCCTAACAAGCACCGGTTCTGATGAATTACACTCTAATAACCCAGCATCATTATTAATTTTATTTTCAAAATATTTTGAAATATGTGGGGGGATTGTTGGATATTTCAATAATATTTAGAGATATTTACAATAATAGCTTCAATAAAAGTTATGATCACATTGAAGATTATCATTATTTTTAACGGTCACATAACAGCTTCTTAATGGTCATATAACGGCTTTTTAATCGTTTTGTAAGGTTTGATCTATTTCTCAGATAAACCCACCATTATTTTAAAACGAATGTTTTAACGGCTCTATTTTGTCTGAATATAAAAATAAAATCTCATAAGACAATCTAAAAAAGATACGCTGAATGAAAGAGAGAATATCGTTTCTTTAGAAACCTTTCCTTTTGTTTTTCTTTTTGCTGGGTTATACACAAAAGTTGTTTTGTTTCATTCTAATATTCAGTGTGGAGTATAGAGGAAGGTATGTTGTATTTTAGGAGGATAGCCGCTAAAGCCTTACGCACCGAGTTTCGTACTCTAAGGGGCGGAATTATCCTTAAGGACAGTGTTTGCACGCCTCAGACATTTCTTTTTATTTTCTAATCTTTTGTAATGTATTTCCAATAATTTATTATTTTATGTATTCTAATACCTTTTCCAACAAGTTTTGATTAGTGTATGTACAGATAAAAGCTTATGCATTTTAATCCACATGCAGGCATGCTGTTAGCGATGAAAACATATATATTTAAAAGTTATGAATGACGCCACTTGCGGCTTGGTATGGACATATAAACTTCTAAATTCAATATGATATGGCTTATAACCTATTGCGGTGCTCTGTCATTGGTAATGATACCGAGTGTATTAAAAGTTATGTCTGTACTGATTTATATGGGGCTCGTGGCTTTGTTTCTGGATCCGACATCGGTTGTGTGTACTTACAAACACGAGAACTAATTTTATGAGGTTTCGGAGGAGATAAATTGACCTTATTTTTTCTACTAACATGCTTCGTCCATGGCTAAAACAAAGTTATTTATTGTGGATCATTATTGGCTCAAAGGATTGGCTTGGCGGCTCGATAGGCCCAATAGACATGTCCACGCTCTCTGAGGATCGGGCCTGCGTGTGAATTTTGAACCTGTGAGGACATTACGGTTAAAAGAGTTGGAGTTCATAATGACGTCACAGGGAATGTAGCTCCGCCAATATGGTCAACCAAAGAATTTCCTCCATGTTCGCTCACAAGATGCAGTAATTGAAGGCGCATCTCGTCCGATTTCTGCTTTGTAAAGCCTCCTCTTCATTTTCGCTTCCTAAGCTTCGAAGGAATCGGGCTTCGTAGTTGCGTTTTGCCAGTTGCATTCGACTTTAAGATGGCTGCAAAAGCCAATTTCTTCTTCTAAATCGAACATTAACATCCTTCACAAGAAGCATCATCTTGTCGACATTGGAAATTTTGCTTAACTATTGACCAAGTCATAAGCACAAAATATATATATATATATATATATATATATATATATATAATAATAATAATAATAATAATAATAATAATAATAATAATAATAATAATAATAATAATAATATTCTGACAAGGTTGGTTCATATATCGGCGCAAATGAATGTAGTTTTGAGTGAGGAATATATTTGTGTAGATAAAAGTTTATGCAATTTATTCTACAAGCATGCAGTTACCAATAAAAGTAATTTTTTCCTAATATATATATATATATATATATATATATATATATATATATTTTTAAAACCGATGTATATGCTGATTTTGTTCTTGCATCCTTTGGCTCATGGATTATTTTTCTTAATAAGAAATTATTTTACATGAGAGTATGCTAAAATGAACTTTGCTACGGAAGTAATCCACTAGATCTTGCAGGCCGTTTGAACTCAGTGAATAGTAGGCTACTCAAAATACTTGCCCATTGCTAGTCGATGCTGCTTTTGTTTATCGTTCTTGGAACTCAATTATTTATCCATGAAGTTTGTACTCGTTGGTGGAATTTGTGTGGTTCATCTTCATCACTTCGTACATGGTGGACTCATCAGTCCACTTCAACTTCTCTAAACCTAATGAATATATGTTGCTCATTTCTCTATTATTGGTGTACCTCTTCCACTTTTAAATATATTCAAAAGCTATGTACGTACTAATTTTTTCCAGCATACTCTGGCGCATGGATTACTGTTATTCATGAGAAATTGTCATAAATGAGAGTAGTATATATACTAAACTAAATTTTGGTAAGGAAATAATGATGAGTTCCACGTGAATCTTGTTCTACCAGATCTGAAAGCCCAATTGAGTTTAGTGAACGTACTGGCAACTCGAAATACTTGCCCATTGCAAGTCGATGCCACTTCTGTTTATCGTCCTTGGAACTCAATTATTTATCCATCATGCGAAGTTTGTACTCATTTGTGGAATTTGTGGTTCAGCTTCATCACTTCGTACATGGCGGACTTGTCAATCCACTTCAACTTTTTAAAACCTAATGAATATATGTGGCCCATTTCTCTATCATTGGTGTACCTCCTCCACTTTCAAATATATTGAAAAGCTATGTATGTGCTAATTTTTTCTAGCATACTTTGGCTCATGGATTACTATTTTTAATGAGAAATTGTCATACCTAAGAGTAGTATATATACCAAACTAAATTTTGGTATGGAAATAATCATGAGTTCCACGTGAATCTTGCTCCACCAAATATAACAGCATGATTGAACTTAGTGAACGTACTAGCTACTCAAAATATTTGTCCATTGCTAGTCGATGTTGCTTTTGTTTATTGTCCTTGGAACTCAATTATTTATCCATCACGTGAAGTTTGTACTCGTTTGTGGAATTTGTGGTTCATCTTCATCACTTCGTACATGGTGGACTTGTCTACACCTAATGAATATATGTGGCCCACTCCTCTATTGGTGGTGTACCTTCTCCACTTTTAAATATATTGAAAAGCTATGTAAGTTCTGACTTTTTCTAGCATACTCTAACGGGAGCGTGTGTAATATATTGGCTTGGGAGAGGGATGGCGGTGAGTCCGTGCCTCTGCCCCTGCAATACGCGTTTTCTTGGGGTAATATGGGCTGGCCTCAGAAAAACAAAACCACGTTGAACAACAAAGTTTGTGGGAGTGTAATGTGATTGATGAAAATTGTAATTCACAAAAGAAATTTTTGGTTCATAGAAGTTTCAAGCTTCACCAATAATTTCGTGAATTGTATTTCATTTTTTCTAGGGCTGGTTCATAGCTTAACAAACACCAGTTCCGATGAATTACACTCAAATAACCCATCATCATTATTAATTTTATTTTCAAAATCTTTTGAAATATGTGGGGGATTGTTGGATATTTCAATAATATTTAGAAATATTTACAATAATAGCTTCGATAAAAGTTATGACGCATTGAAGACTATCATTATTTTTAACGGTCACATAACAGCTTCTTAACGGTCATATAATGGCTTTTTAATCGTTTTCTAAGGTGTGATTTATTTCTCAAATAAATCCACCATTATTTTACAACGGATGTTTTAACGGCTCTATTTTGTCTGAATATAAAAATAAAATCTCATAAGACAATCTAAAAAAGATACACTGAATGAAAGAAAGAATATTCTTTCTTTAAAAATCTTTCCTTTCGTTTTTCTTTTTGCAGGGTTATACACAAAAGTTGTTATGTTTCATTCTAATATTCAGTGTGGAGTATAGAGGAAGGTATGTTGTATCTTGGGAGGATAGCCGCTGAAGCCTTACGCACCGAGTTTCATACTTTGAGGGGTGGAATTATTCTTAAGGACAGTGTTTGCACGCCTCAGACATTTCTTTTTATTTTCTAATCTTTTGTAATGTATTTCCAATAATTTATTATTTTATGTATTCTAATACCTTTTCCAACAAGTTTTGATTAGTGTTATGTACAAATAAAAGCTTATGCATTTTAGTCCACAGGCAGGCATGCTGTGGGCGATGAAAACATATATATTTAAAAGTTACGAATGACGCCGCTTAGGGCTTGGTATGGACGTATAAACTTCTAAATTCAATATGATGTCTTATAACCTATTGCGGTGCTCTGTCGTTGGTAATGATACCAAGTGTATTAAAAGTTATGTCTGTACTGATTTATATGGGGCTCGCGGCTTTGTTTCTGGATCCGACATCGGTTGTGTGTACTTACAAACATGAGAACTAATTTTATAAGGTTTCGGAGGAGATAAATTGACCTTATTTTTTTCTACTGACAGGCTTCGTCCTTGTCTAAAACAAAGTTATTTATTGTGGATCATTATTGGCTCAAAGGATTGGCTTGGCGGCTCGATAGGCCCAATAGACATGTCCATGCTCTCCGAGGATCGGGCCTGCGTGTGAATTTTGAACCTGTGAGGACATTACGGTTAAAAGAGTTGGAGTTCATATTGACGTCACAAGGAATGTAGCTCCGCCAATATGGTCAACCAAAGAATTTCCTCCATGTTCCCTCACAAGATGCAGTAATTGAAGGCGCATCTCGTTCGGTTTCTGCTTTGTAAAGCCTCCTCTTCATTTTTGCTTCCTAAGCTTCGAAGGAATCTTCGTAGTTGCGTTTTGCCAGTCACATTCGACTT
This sequence comes from Eucalyptus shirleyi, assembly GCA_017140165.1. Lineage (NCBI taxonomy): Eukaryota > Viridiplantae > Streptophyta > Magnoliopsida > Myrtales > Myrtaceae > Eucalyptus > Eucalyptus shirleyi. The sequence continues at coordinate 18,533,572 of CM029450.1, forward strand.
TAAGATGGCTGCGAAAGCCAATTCCTTCTTCTAAAACGAACATTAACATCCTTCACGAGAAGAATCATCTTGTCGACACTGGAGATTTTGCTTAATTATTGACCAAGTCATAAGCACATAATAATAATAATAATAATAATAATAATAATAATAATAATAATAATAATAATAATAATAATAATAATAATAATAATAATAATAATAATAATTTTGACAAGGTTGGTTCATATATCGGGGCAAGTGAATGTAGTTTTGAGTGAGGTATATCCAGTGTACATAAAAGTTTATGCAATTTAGTCTACAAGCATGCAGTTATTGTACCTCCTCCACTTTTAAATATATTCAAAAGCTATGTACGTACTATTTTTTCCAGCATACGCCGGCTAATGGATTACTGTTATTCATGAGAAATTGTCATAAATGAGAGTAGTATATATACTAAACTAAATTTTGGCATGGAAATAAAGATGAGTTCCACGTGAATCTTGCTCTACCAGATCTGACAGCCCAACTAAGTTTAGTGAACGTACTGGCAACTAGAAATACTAGCCCATTGCAAGTCAATGCTGCTTTTGTTTATTGTCCTTGGAACTCAATTATTTATCCATCGCGCGAAGTTTGTACTTATTTGTGAAATTTGTGGTTCAGCTTCATCACTTCGTACATGGCGGACGCTTCAATCCACTCCAACTTTTTGGAACCTAATGAATATATGTGGCCCATTCCTCTATCATTAGTGTACCTCCTCCAATTTTAAATATATTCAAAAGCCATGTATGTGCTAATTTTTTCTAGCATACTTTAGCTCATGGATTACCATTTTTAATGAGAAATTGTCATACCTGAGAGTACTATATATACCAAACTAAATTTTGGTATGGAAATAATGCTGAGTTCCACGTGAATCTTGCACCACCAGATCTAACAACTTGATTGAACTTAGTGAACGTACCAGCTACTCAAAATATTTGTCCATTGCCAGTCCATGCTGCTTTTCTTTATTGTTCTTGGAACTCAATTACTTATCCATCACGTGAAGTTTGTACTCGTTTGTGGAATTTGTGGTTCATCTTCATCACTTCGTACATGGTGGACTTGTTAGTCCACTCCAACTTTTCTAAACCTAATGAATATATGTGGCCCACTCCTCTATTGGCGGTGTACCTTCTCCACTTTTAAATATATTGAAAAGCTATGTAAGTGCTGATTTTTTCTAGCATACTTTGGATCATGGATTACCGTTCTTAATGAGAAATTGTCATACATGAGTGTAGTATATATACCAAACAAAATTTTGCTACTGAAATAATGATGAGTTCCACGTGAATCTTGCTCCACTAGATCTAGCAACCCGTTTGAACTTAGTGAACATATTGGCTGCTCAAAATACTTGCCCATTGCCAATAGATTGCTGCTTTTGTTTATTGTCCTTGGAACAAAATTATTTATCCATCACGTGAAGTTTGTACTCATTGTGGAATTTGTGGTTCATCTTCATCACTTCATAAATGGTGGACTTGTCAGTCCACTCCAACTTTTCTATGCATAATGAACATATGTGGCCCACTTGCCTATAAGTGGTGTACCTTCTCCACTTTAAAATATATTGAAAAGCTATTTATGTGCTGATCTTTTCTAGAATGCCTTGGCTCATGGACTACTGTTCTTAATAAGAAATTGTCATACATGAGAGTAGCATATATACCAAACTAAATTTTGGTATTGAAATAATGATGAGTTCCATGTGAATCTTGCTCCACCATATCGAACAGCCCGATTGAAGTTAGTGAACATATTGGCTACTCAAAATACTTGCCCATTGCCAGTTTTGTCCTTGGAACTCAATTATTTATCGATCATGTGAAGTTTGTACTCGTTTGTGGAATTTGTGGTTCATCTTCATCACTTCGTAGATGGTGGACTTGTCAGTCCACTCCAACTTTTCTATACCTAATGAACATATGTGGCCCACTCCTCTATAAGTGGTGTACCTTATCCACTTCTAAATATATTAAAAAGCTATATATGTGGTGGTTTTTTCTAGCATATTCTAGCTCATGGATTATCTATTCTGAATGAGAAATTGTCATACATGAGAGTAGTATATATACTAAACTAAATTTTGGTATGGAAGTAATGATGAGTTCCACATGAATCTTGCTCCACCAAATCTAATAGCCCGATTGACCTTTAGCGAACATATTAGCTATTGGAAATACTTGCTCATTGCTGGTCGATGATGCTTTTATTTATCGTCCTTGAAATTCAATTTTTCATCCATCAATTTATGTTTGTAGTCATTTGTTGAATTTGTGGTTCATCTTTATCATTTCGTACATAGTGGACTTGTCTGTCCACTCCAATGTTTCCAAAACCTAATGAATATATGTGGCCCCTTCCTCCATTATTTGTGTATCACCCCAGCTTTTCTATGAGGCCATTGACAATGGTGGACCTGATAACCGGAAAAGGATCAAGAAAATGCTAAGCCTATTGCATTTGTATCAATTTAGTCTTTAACTTTTCAATTGGATCTCTTTAGTTCTACACCTTTTCCTATTGGTATCAATTTAGTTCATTCGACCAATTTAGACCGGAAATCGCTGATGTGAATGCTAGTCATCCTACATGGCATGACTAGCAATGGCATGGACATTTTTAAATATTTTTTTTCATTTTTTCTTATTTTTCCTTTTCTTGGATTCTTTCTCCTTTGCCTCATGGCCAGTATTGGCCATGGCTGGCGACTGGCCGCAGTCGAGGGTTGGTACCGGCGATGGCCAGTGAGTGCGTTGTGGCCCTCACCCAATCTAGAGAGGGCACGACCCTCATGGCCTAGGCAAGGGCGGCCCTTGTCGGATCTAGGGAGGGCTCAACCCTTGCTGCTAGGGCATGAGGGTGGCAAGGGTCGAGGCCTTGCCGAAGGCCACGTGGGCTCCCCCTTCCAAGCAGTGAGGGTTAAGACCCTTGCCCATGGCCGACAAGGGCCGTGATGCCCTCACTAGCCCTTGGTTGTGGCCTATCACTGACTATGGCCAATAACAGCCACAGGGCAAAGGAGAAAGAACAGAAAAAGTGAAAAAATATATATATTTAAAAATAATTTAAAAATCGAAAAAATATTTAAATTAATAATATATATTAGAAAATAATATAAAATGTCTCCATCAACGCTGGTTATGCTACATAAAACACTTAGCGTCTACATCGGCAATTTCTAGTTTAAATTGACCGAATGGACTGAATTGGTATAAATATGAAATGGTTTATGACTAAACTGGTCAAATTGAAAAGTTTAAGACTAAGTTGATACCAATGTTATAGGTTTAGGATTTTTTTTGGTACTTTTCCCAGTAGATAACTGATGAAATCGAAAAAATAGATGATGTAGCTCAACTAATATCAATATACTAAATGATTTGATCCATCAAATCAATACTTCAAAAGCTTGATTTTTTAATACGATGCTATCAAGGACTGGTTCGATAATTTACTCCCAATTCATGCATAGACATGTACGAATCACACATCTTTGTCAGTATAGCTGCACATCACTGGTTGAGGAGAGAGCCCACCCCTAAACGGGTGAAGGATGAGGTGGACCCCTAGAAGTAAACGAACAAAGGGGTGGGTTGCATTTGCTTGACCTTGACTTCTTCCCGCTGTCACCCACGGCCATTTAAATTTCTTATAAACTAGATTTTTATGTTTCATTTAAGAAGTTTTCTTTTTTTGTCAATATTTGGAATAGGAATGTTGCACAAATCAATTATGCTAAGCCAAAAGAAAAAAATTAATTAAGGTTTGATAGTAACTTGGCCACCAAAGTGGAGCACATGTGGGGTAGATGATATTCGTCCCCCGTATCCACCCTTCATACTTTAAATGGATGCTTCATGGGAGGATGACAGAGTGAGAGGTGGCCCTCTTTTAAGTTCCACATGTGTTCATCTCGTTATTTTCCTGGCTGTCTTTCTCTGATATTTTCCCACCTACACCACCAGGTTTTCATATTAAGAAAAAAGAAATCTAAGAGAAAAATTTTAGATACATATTACAAGGAAAACATTGAAAAAAAATGTAAATCGCTAAGACACGAAAGATGGCGTTTCACTCTTCTGAAAACCTTTACTAAAGGTACATAATAGATATTATAAATGGAAAATCTAATAAAAGGAGTGGCTCGGTGATAAATGTCAAATTAAGAGCTTCATATTCAAATATTTTCGTGGATAAGATAGAAGAGTAAACAAATAGTCTCCACTTACTTTTTTGCAAATATGTGAAAAGAATTATCAAATGCTTGTGAATCTCGTCCATCGTTGCACATGCTTCCCGCGCAATATTATTACGGACATAGAGATCTGGGAAGGGGAAAGTGCAAAAAAGCAAAAGGACAAATGCCACCATTTCGACACCATCATTACCAAGTAATTGACAGTCCCTTCTCCTCGTCAGGTTTTGCAATGTGTAAACTAGAAAACCTGATTAGCAGGTTTTTCTCAAACAGTCGAGTGACGAATGGATCCGGTATTCTCAAGATCAAAAGCGAATGTCTTTTAAAATCAGCTTTTTCTATTTTTTCTTGATCAAGTTTGAGAAATCCAGGTTGCTAAAGAGTAAGCACATTTTCTTAGGCTATTTTCGGAAGTACATTACTATGTGATTTGTTAATGGGTTTTGATCGTATAACAGTGCTTGGGCTACTGTGAGAATAACAACTTATTGTAAGCTATAAATTTTTTAAGAAATGGACCCCATAATAATTTATAATAATTTATTATTTAGTTTTTTGTGATACAGAGCAAACTATTATTTTCACAATAAATTAAAGATTGTCACACACAATCATTTGTATTTACTAATTATTATGCATGTATCAAATGATTGAACTGTCATAGTGAGGAGTGGAGAGTTGTCAGTTGACGCCACTAACCTAACAAAAATCAAGAACAAAGTTATTTGAAAGACGCAGAGGAAAAAAAAATTAAAAATAGTACTGGGATTTATAACCAAGGCATAGACTCATCATATTAATACTTGTTGTTTTGATTTAGTAAGAGAAATGCAAGCACGATAATCTCATAACGTTTTAGGGCCCGTTTGGTTCGGCTTTTGGGGAATGCATTTGTAAAAATGTAAATACCTTTGGGTAAATGGGGTATTCTGAAATGCAAATATCATTTGGTGAATTGTAATTTTAAAGTGTATTGAGAAACAACTTTGGCTACAATACCGTTTGGTAAAATTTACATTTGTAAAAGACTTTTATGAAATTAAAAAAACAAAATAAATAATTGTATTTTTTTTTAAGTCTGGCCACCGGACCGCCAAATTTGGTGGCTGGACCGCCAGATTTGGCAGCTGGATGGTCGGATCTGGCCCTAGACGATCACTGAGATTGGGCGACCTAGGTAGCCGTTGCCTAGGTCGTGCAATTCAAGCCACCAGTTGCTTGGGTCGCGCGACCCAGGCATCGCCTGAGGTCCAGTGAAGGTTGCTGAGGTTGGGGGACCCTTAGGCGGCGATTGCCGACACGTTGTTGGCACGCGCGACACCTTGGCCGGCAGTCATCTGCCTCCGATCGGCTTCTTCGTGCAGTGGTTTCTCCGAAGATGAATAGTAACCCAAACTTGCATTCCGAAAATGCAAGTTTCCAAAAGACCTCTAGACCTGCTTTGGACTAGGGGCCCTTAGAGTCCTTTGGAGATACAATTGCATCTTGCCAAAGTTGCCCAAAAAATTGAGCCAAAACGCGTTTGCATTTGGCTAAGGGACTTTAGAGTCCCAAAGCTCATTCCCAAAGCCGAACCAAATGGGGCCTTAGAGTTCGACAGTTGGCTATTGACCATGAAACTATTGCTAGGGGACCGAATAACTTGCTCTTCCACTCCCAAGGTAGTTGCCACCTCTTAACACACGACATAGCTTCTGCAAGGTTATTTAGTCTTAGGTTATGTGTATTTAAAAAAAAAAAAAAAAAAAAAACCTTAAGGGTCATGCCCAATACACCTACTTATTGCTACGTATTAATGCAATATAACATCTGTAAAATTTATGAAAATCAACAATCTGTGTCATGTAATTACGTTCATGCGTCTTATCAATTGTGTCTCATTTCATATCATCAATAAAACATGTGAAAATTTAGCATGAGAGATCATCATTTAATTTCATAAACTGCAATTTGTGAAATCTATATACCTCAGTTTTATTTCTTTTCAAGCTAACAGTTATAAATTGGTTTGTCTTGCCCTTAAGAATAATTCTGGATATGCTATTAATACGTGACTTGAAGTCGTATCATATGTATAGATCTGTATCAATCTTAGGCTTTAGAAATATGGTAGTTTATATTTCAATTCCTTGTTAAATACATTTTTCCATTAAACGAATTAAGAAAAATAGTCTTTAAACTTTAGTTCAATGTGCAATATCATTATGGAATTTTTAATATGTCCAATGCGGCCCTTAAATTATGTCTAAGTGTTCATTTTAGTCCACAAACTTTCAATTTGAACAGTTTAATCCCTTAACTACTCATCGATATTTAATGCCATCCTCACGAACTATTCACAAGTTCTTGAAATTACACTATTGCCCAAATTTTAAAAATATTTTCATTTCAATCCACTATCTATATTGAAAATATGTAATATCTTTTTATTACATTTGTACCTTTTTGTTTTTTTATAAATATTAAAATAATTCCATTTAAGTATATCTTACCTCATAATTTCTAAACCAGCAAAAGTATAATCTCATTTAGAGTTATATGATATTCCTGCTATTTTAAGAATAAATGTTTTAGAAGGGTATCTCAATATGATACTAATCTATCTATATTTAATTCTGCTTGTATTATTTTAAACCTTGTTCTGAATTTTTAAGATATATAAAATCTTCAAGTTTTTGAGTTTCTCATTTTCTAAATTAAATTTAGTTAAAAGTGTAAGTTAGGAAATTAAAATAGCAGGATTATCAACCCAATATTACTCTAAATGATGTTCCACTTTTAATAATATCGTGATCATAAGTTACACATACTTAAAAAGAAATAATCGTCTTATTCATAAAATATCAAAAATGCATTAAAAAAGATCGCAATTTTTTAGTTGATGTAGATAATGAATTGATATTAAAAAAATTAAAATTGAGGAAATATTGTAATTATAGAAACTTATGAATAGTACGGAAGGATGACATTTAGTGTTTAGAAATATTTGAGGGACTAGATTGCACAAATTGATAGTTTGAGAACAAAATTGAACATTTAAAAATAATTGAACAATGACATTGAACAAATTCAAAGTTTAAGGATGACATTATGTGACATCCTGATTTTCAACCCTGCTTTTGATGATATGAAATGGGCTTTTCATCGACGTGCCTATCTTTTTCTTTGAGCTGATTACTCACGAGATAACTAATCTATCTGGTGAAGCCGTTAAAGAATCTAAACACAACCGATTTGAGAATTCGATCAGAAATCGACTACTCGACTGTGCTAATCTGCAATGGTCATTACGACATCGCTAAAATTGATTAAAGACCAGAGATAGGTTGTTTTGATCGAGGCATGTAACTAAAGTGTGGGTGATTCCACCTAATTACAAAATTCGCGTCATACGGCACCAAATCGATTTTTTCGTCGTTTCTATACCCTATGCCCATATTTGAAACCTTAAGATTTCCACGACAACCGATAGTCGCCAATGTGTTGAAGATGCACAATATGGATCGAAAATAATCGACCACAGATTAAATGCACTATAAATTCCTAAAAGCTACCCGGTAGGTAAGGTCACGCTAAAATCGTGTTCGATTGAAATTAACCGTGAAATTAAACTTGGTTTCATAAATTGAAAGTTCTTTCATGTCATGATTTATTTTAGGAACGTCAACTCATCCTTTGAAGAATTTTTGGCAAGTCCGAGATTTTCGGTGAAAAACCGAGATTAGGTGAAATTGGACCAGGAAATTTGGATAGGCCCAATTGGGTGCGTTTTTTGCCTTCAAGTTCGATCAAATGATGAGGAAAATTATGGGATTTGATGTGGGTCCCTATCTTGGCATTTGACCATTTAATTTGAGGCCAATTGAAGAGGAATTGAATGGAATTGAAGGTGAAAGGCATAAAATTCGTATGCCTTGTGGGGTCCAACATTTTGGACACCTAGAGTGGCTTCTGAAGGAAGATTGGAGGGGAAATGATTGCTGTGGATATGGCTGAGGCTGGTGGGGGCCAAGTGATGATGATTTGGGATATTTTGTGAAGACTTTGTGGCTCCTTTGTCCCCCCTCAAGCTATAGCTCCCTCTTCTTCTTCTTCCTTGCCTCAATTCCCTCCATTGTTGCTGAAGTAGAAGCAGAAGACCAACAAAGATCAGGCCAAAATCGAGCAAGCCCCTGCCATCGACCGCCGAAGCCATTGCCACTCGAGCACTGCCCGCCAACCCCTCTCATCGTCACTCTCGAGCCGCGCAACTCCAGCTCACACCCCCGTCCCGCTCGCGTGTTGTCCCACGCGCCTGCTCGCCGTGTCACGCCCCGATCCTTAAGCGCGTGCCCATCTCTTGGTGGTCGATGAAATTTGCAACGTGCCATGATGCGTCGCCAACCCATTCATTTTAATGCATATGCAGAAACAAATAAACAAATCGCCAAATAGTAAACTACATGGGATAGAAAAGCAAGAAAATAGATTCACAACCAAAACATACTTTTATATACATACTGAATCATATACAAAATTCTACAAAAGACATATACAAAAGTCTAGATCAAATAGTGGACTCACAAGCTCGCGGGTCAGGTCGGTCCCAGGAACTTGGAAATAGGAATGTTGGAAGTCTACCTCCCTTGATACTTCACAGTGTACATGACACTGCTCCATCTAAGGACCTGAAAAGAAATGAGCCCACGACAGGGTGAGACAAAGTCTCAGCAAGTTCAGCCCCTAAACTTCGACTAGGAAGGAAATACGCCTAGGGCGTCCTAACCACACAGTCACACAAACACAAAGACTTACCTCATCTCAGATCCTTCCTGCATATTAGTACAGTTCATATCACAGAGATAAACAATGTTCATGCTCAAATCTTCACAAACACAAGGGGTCCCGATTATAGGGCCAAATCGTTATGACACATCCCATTCCATGCCACACAATTTTGTCTCATAATCTGACGCATCAATTTCACTCAACATGCGTTCCAATTGTTAATCGCAGCCACACATGGGCATGGCCTACTCAAAGTTCAGCGGTCTTCTAGCATAGCCAAGCATCGTCTCACCCCATCAAGCACGGCAACGTCACTACATTGACGGCATTCCATAAAGGAGTATCGGTCCACCCTCTATTGCAACTGGCATCCATTGATAGGGCATCCCATATAGGGGCACTCTAGCTCAATAGCTCGGGACGGATTCTCTTAATCAACAAACGACTATTCAATCTTGGCCCTAGACACCATGCATTGCACTCAAATACCACAATTAAAATAGTGAACTTGGCCTATTTTCTTCTGTTAAAAAAACACGGTATAAATAATCATGTGTGGGTACACGGTCAATTTATACCAGAAAAATTAATACTATTCCTTTTAAAATCCCATTATTTAATATAGTCTTTAAAACCATTTTCGGCGTCAAAACCCAACATTCGGTAATTTCTAAATAATTACCAAAATTTCCAAATTTTGAATTAAATACTCAAAATTACAATCACCAGTCAATTTGCACAATTTAACACTCAATTGCAAAAATTAAGCGCACCATTGAAATCAGCACAAAATTCTGGCCACTGGCTATCATGGTATATTTTCTGGAAAATAATAAATAATTAAATAAATACCAAAAATAATTAAATAAATATAATTAATTACCAAAAATACCATCTTAGGCTGGAAATGCTTAATTAATTGCCTGAACGAGCTGAGATAATTTCCGAACCTATCTAGATAAATAGTACGACTTATCTAGTCCCTAATCTATCCATTCTAACCACCTAACATGCACAAACGAATAATTAAATCACTAATCCATTCTAACTAACCACCTAAACCATACTTTGGATAAACTAATCATCCCTTAAACATCATTAACTCCCAAAGCAGAGTTTAGCAAGTAAACTCACCGATTTAGCGTTCTAATGAGTTCACGACGATGGTGACGCGAAGGTGGGTGACAAACAAGCCTGCAGTGACACCAAGCGGGGTCTGGACAGGTTCGGAAATGCTTCCCAAAGCTCTCAGCTGAGTTGAGGGGTTCGGTTCTATCCAAGGTCAAATTGGAGGGAACCAAGACTGGAATGGCGGGCTGAGGTGGACTGGCGGTTGCAGTGGGTGAGTAGGGGCGACGGTTGTGACGATGAACGGTTGAACGGCAACACACGACGATTGGACGAGCTTGGGAGAGTAGGGGACGACAGCCTAGGCGCAAGACGAGGTGCGGGCAAGCAGGACGACACACGCGAGACAGTAGTGGCATGACAGGCTCGTGAGCAACGTGCGGTGGCTCCGGTGGCTTGGAAGGTTGTCGACGGTGAAGAAGGAAGGGCTGGCTGGTTTCTTCTAGTTCTCTAAGCTTTCAAATTGCCACAACAATGGATAAAGTGGGTTGTTGAAGGAAGAAGAAGCTGATGAAGCTTGGAGGGGCCACCAAAATATCAAAAACACTTGAGCTTTTGCCCCCACCACCCCTTAGCTGTCATTCTCAGCCATTTGCAGCCTTTAAGCTTCCTAAACAAGCTTCGTAATGGGTCCCAAATGTTGTCTCACTCATGGCCTACGAATTTGGACTATTGGCCATCAAATTGGATTCAATTCCCCTTCAATTCTCCTCCCATTCAACTCAATTCAGTCCTTATAAAATCAACCAAGGTGTCATCGTCCATCTCATGATTTTTCCTCATCAATTGATCCAATTGAATCCCAAAAATGCGACAAAAAACGGTCCCTTGAATTTTCCGGTCCAAAATAGCCATACTTTGAATTTTTGCCAAAAATCTCGGTTTGTAGAAAAATTTTCAGAAGGTGAATCGACGTTCCGAAAATAAATTGTGACATGGTAGAACTTTCAATTTCTAAAATCGGGTTCAAATTCCAGTTAATTTCAATCTGGCGTGATTTTAGCATAACCTAATCTATTGGGAAGCTTTTATGAATTTTTGGTGTAATTGACCTGTGGTCAATTATTTTTGAGTCACAATGTATATCTTCGACTCATTGGAGACTTTCGGTTGTTATGAAAATCTCAAGATTTCATATAAGAGCATAAGGTACAGAAATGACAGAAAAATCGGTCTAGTGCTGTTCGACAAGAATTTTGCAATTAGGTGGAATCACCCACACACTAATCACATACCTTTATCAAATCGACCTATCTTTGATCTCTGATCGATTTTGACAGTGCCATAATGACCGTTGCAGATTAGCACGGTCATGTAGTTGATTCCTAGTCGAATTCTCAAGTCTATTACGTTTAGATTCCTTAACGACTTCACCTGATAGACTAGTTATCCCATGAGTGGCCAACTTAGGGGAAAGAACTATAGGCGCGTCGATAAAAAGTCCCACTTATTCAATTGAAAACAGAACTTAAAATTCAGGATATCACAAGCCGTCTGCCTAGCCACCACCGTCGCAGCTCTACTCGACCAGGCCGCCATCCAACTTGTTCCGCGCTAGTCCACCCTGTTCCAGCCCCTCGCCTCTCTTCAGTCTAACCCAAATCAGAATCAAGGTTTCAACTTTGAGCTGAGACTTCGTGGTCTTTTCCGGGCCCTTCCAGACCTCCCTTGGCATTGTCGTTGACCTGAGTCTCGCTCGCCATCGCGCTGCCATTGCGGTGAACTCACCGGCTCGTTAATCTGATGAGTTTACTTGTTAAACTCTACTTAAGGAGTTAATTATGCTTATGGGATAATTAGCTTAGCTTAAGAGTATATTAGGTGGTTAGATTAGAGTAATTAGTGATTTAGTTAGTTAATTAGGCTAATTAGGTTGTTAGATTAGTGTATTTAGGGGTGAATTAGATTATAGGATTTAGCTAGCTTAGTATGTTATTTAATTAAGTCCAATTAGGTGGTTAGATTAGAGTATTTGGCTTCATTAGGCATTTCTCTAATTATTTAGCATTTTTTTGATTAATTTGTAATTTATTTAATTATTTATTATTTTTGGAAAATTAAGCGGGGATAGTCGATCATCAGAATTTCGTGCAAATTGTTATGATGTAATTAGTTTGTGTAATTGATTGCTAGTTTGTGCAATTGAATGATGATTGTTGATTTTCAATTATTATTTCAAAATCTTGGATTTGTGGTATTTAATCATAAAATATTGGGTGTCGGTTTTTGACACAAAAAATGTTTTTAAGTGCTATACTATATAGTGGGATTTTTAAAAGTGAGGATATCGCATTTTTTGGTTAAGTTGACCGCGTACCCACACACGATTATTTTATCGGGTGTTTTTAATATGAAGAAAATATGTCAAGTACATTATTTTAATTGAGGCATTTGAGTGCAAAGCACGATGTCCTTGGCTGGGATTGGATATGTATGGAACACTAGTTGCAGTGGAGGCTGGACTGATGCTCCCTTATGGAATGCCGTCTAGTGGTAGACATTGTCGTGCTCGATGGTGCGAGACGATGCTCGATATACCAAAAGACCACTAACTATTGAGTCGGCTGTGGCTGTTGGGTTGAAATCAATTGGGACGCATGAATGGTTGAAACTGACGCACCTAGTTATGAGACAATTTTTTGGCACAGTATGGGACATGTCATAACGATTTGGCCTAATAATCGAGACCCTTGTGATTGTTTGAAATATAAGTTGAGGCGTTCCAATTGTTGAGTGTTATTACTACATATATCTGTTATATGAACTGTACTGACGTGCATAAAGGAATTGAGTCGAGGCGAGTCTCACCGGTTGCTTGATGTGGCACCCCTCGACGGCCCCCGATCCGTTTTGGGTCGCCACAGTTCGCTTACCTTTCTCTTTCCCTATTAACATGTCACTCTGATACCATTTCAATTGTAGCAGGTCCATACAACCGTGGGGGTTTACACTTTTTTTTTTGATAGGTCCCTTGCGCAATTCATATACAGAAGCACATCCAACAAACTCCCTTCCCTATATTCAAAAAACGATGCACACCAACTAAACATTTATAGGTGAAAGCCACACACTTTATTTACATAAAGCAAATGGACATTTTTAGTCGGTACATCGAAATGCCATAGTTTCTTATACATGGCTATACTTCAAAAGATGACCGACATCTCCTCCAACAGTCGTACACTTAAAGTCCATCGGTCAGTGTTGGCATCTAAAAGCTCCTTCCTTTGCTATCCTATTCCTCACGGTCATATCCAATCACTCGATCCGTCTACTAGTAGTAGTGGCAGCAGAGGCATCTTATATAGTCTGAAATGTTGGTCCCCAAAAGGGGTGATACAGTCACTCAGCAGGTAAAGGACTAATAAACCACTCAATACATCATGCCATGCAATCATCACAATCATAGCATCACATGTCATACAAGCATCCATGCGTACTTACCTTGAAGCCATGCTTATACCATCATACATCTTCATCACAATTATAACACATACGTGTCGTCATGCCATAGGCTATCATCATCATGTCATACTCATATATCATCACATTATAGGTCGCCATCATGTCGTACATATGCCATCATCATTATGAATTTTGGGATGCCACACTTGATTAGGCTGCCTCTAGGCGTATTTTCTTCCTAATCAGGATTTAGTGCTTGAGCTCGCTGAGACATTGTCTCACCCTGTCGTGGGTTTAATCTCTTCAAGTCCGTAGATGGAGGTGAGACCTATGCGTTTTGGATAGCCACAAGGGTATACCGAGCAAAGTACCGATGTCCTTGTCCCCGGGAGTCCCTGGCTCCATGAGCTCATCGTAACCACTATCTTGGTCGATGAGGGCCTACCACAGTTGGTACCTCATCGATTCAAGGCGTGGTTTCGTCATCGACCTAATGGGGTGCGGGAAGGGTCCCCTTCAGGGTTTCGATATACCCACCATTAAGGGTGACGGGGTAGCTGACCCACCTAATGGTGTCATGCTGGACCCAGAGCCCCCGGAGCCTTTGGATGAGGAGGCTAGTGCCTAGATGGATTATTAGCTCTTCTTTTTGGAATTAGGCTTCCATTGATAGACTTGCTTTGTATATAAATCTGGCTTGGTTATAAAAGTGTGTTGTGTGAAGTTTGTTGTCACGCCCCAATCTTTGAACGCGTGCTCATCCCTCGGTGGTCGATAAAATTTGCGTCGTCCTAGGATGCGTCGCCGACTCATTCATTTTAATACGCATGTGAAAGCGGAATAATAACCCCTGACATCACAAAGCATGGCATAGGAAAGCAGGACACACATTCACAACCAAAACACGCCTTTATAAACACACCATGTTTAAATACAAAGCGAGTCTAACAACAGAGGTCTATCTAAAAAAGAAGTGCCATCACAACACTAAACTCCTCATTGATGACCACCAGGGGCTCCAAATCTATCATGACACCATTAGGGGTGTCTAAGTCCATCGGGTGTGCTGCCTCCCACTCGCCAGTCTCGACAGGAGGTCCATCAAAACCTCGCAAGAGACCCTCTCGATCCCCCTGTCGGAAGCCAATGAACCATGCCTTGAATCTGAGATACCAACTCAGGTAGGTCCTCATCAACCCAAACCACAGACTCAACCAACTCTCGAGTCAGGGTAGTCTCGGGAATAGGGATGTAGGTAAACTCAAAATCCATCGTCTGTGGGACCTCATATCGCATGTGATGCTACTCCATCTAGGGACCTGTAAAGTTGAAGTCCACGACGAGATGAGACATTGTCTCAGCAAGTTCACCTCCTAAACCCCTATTAGGAAAGAAATACACCAAGGGGTGGCCTAGCCACACAATATAGAGGACTTGCCTCACCTCAGTTCCTTTCTTCACGTAAGTACAATTCAAGTTACTCAATCATATGTAGTAATAATACTCAACATTTGGAACGCCAACACTTTCATCTCAAACAACCACAAGGGTCCTGATTATAGGGCCAAATCGTTATGACACATCCCATTTCATGCCACGTGCCACATAATTTTGTCCAATGATCCAGCGCGTCAATGTCACTCAACATGCATTCAAATTGTTAATCACAGCCACACACGAGCACGGCCTACTCCATGTTCAGCGGTCTACTGGCGTAGCTAGGCATCATCTCGCCCCATCGAGCACGGATTCATCACTACGTCGACAACATTCCATAAAGGAGGATTGGCCCAACCTCTACTGTGACCGGCATCCATTGGTAGGGCATCCCATATAGGGGCAAGTCTAGCTCAACGGCTTGGGACGGGTTCTCTTAACCAACACACGACCATTCAATCTTAGCCCAAGACATTATGCATCACACTCAAATGCCTTAATTAAAATAGTGATCGTGGTGTATTTTCTTCGTATTACAAACACATGGTAAAATAGTCGTGTGTGGGTACACGGTCAATTTGAACAAGAAAAACTAATACCCTTTCTTTTCAAATCCCACTATTTGATATAGTTTTTAAAACCATTTTCGGTGTCAAAATCCGACATTTGGTACTTTCCTACTAAATATCATAAATTTCATAATCATCACTCAATCGCACAATCCAACAATCAATTGCATAATCTGATCACACAATAGCAATCAACACGAAATTCTAAGGACCAATTCTTCGGTATAATTTTCGGAAATAATAAATAATAAAATATATAAATTAAATTCAATTAATTGAATATATAAATTAAATTGAATTAATTAAATATAATATAAATTAATATAAATTAATTAAATAAATTCGAAAATAATTAATTAATCCAAAATAATTAATTAAGAGCCTCATTAAGCTTACACTAATCTAATTGCCTAATTAGTTTTAATTAATTATCCACTAAGCTAATCAAGCCACATAATCTAATTAGCTTTTACTAAACTAATCTAACCACCTAAACCATACTTAGCCTAATCTAATCAACCATTAAGCATGATTAACCTCCTAAGCAAGGTTTAGTGAGTAAATTCACCGGTTTAGTGATCTGGTGAGTCCACGGCGATGGCAATGCCAAGATAAGGTCGAGAAGGGCTCGGAAAAGTGTCTCGAAGTCCACATCCCTTGTTGGCCTTGGCTACTGATCTTGGGCCGAGAAGGCTGCAATGATGGCTGGTTGTGGCTTAAATGTCCTAAGCAGGTGGCGACAAGAGTAGGGGACCAATAGAGATCTAGGTGGGGCTTCCGGCGGCTGGAAAGGGACGCACAACGGCTAGATAAAGCTGGACAGGAGCTCGGGACGACTGCAAGGACATGGACAATGATGATAGACGTGTGGGTGAGTAGAAGGCGCTGGCTAGTGTGTGGGTGGCACGATGGTGCACGGCAGCGATCAAATGGGCATGCGACGGGCAAGGAAGTGAAGTTGCTCGATTTCTCTAGTTTTTTTAGGAGCTCAAAATAGACCAAACACGGAGAAAGTGAAGCCAAGGAAGAAGAAGAAGTGAGCTGAAGAGAAGGGTCCCCAAGGTGGCTTCCAAGGGCTTCAACACTTGTCTAAACACTTGAGTGGCTGCCCCACCTTGCTCAGCCTCATCCACAGCCACTTTAGCCCTCCGAAACTTCCTCAACAAGCCTCCCATGGTGGCTGAAATGTTGCTCCCCCCCTTGGCTACGAATTTTGTACATTTACTCTTCAATTAATCTATCTTCAATTCCCCTTCAATTCAATCCAATTGAAGCCCCAAAAATTCCAACCAAGGTACCCACATGAAATCCACATTTTTCCTTGTCAATTAATCCATCTTTTTTTTTTGGTCAAAAACACTGATATATATATTAACAGACGTAGGAACAGTCTTTATACGAAGCTTCTGAACTGAGGAGATCTAAGAGATGACCTGGAGGAGAGATAGCCCAATTAATCCATCTTGGATGCCAAAAGCGCGACCAAAAACAGGACTACAAATTTCCCGATCCAAGATAACCTTACTTTGATTTTTTTGCCGAAAATCTCGGTTTGCAGAAAAATCTTCGGAGGAAGAGTCGATGTTCCTAAAATGAATCGTGACATGACAGAATTTTCAATTTTTTAAATCAGATTTAAATTCACGACTAATTTCAATCTGACACGATTTTAGCGCGTCCTAACCTATCGGGTAGCTTTTGGGAATTTTTAGTGCATTTGACCTATGGTTGGTTATTTTCGAGCCACCTTGTACATCTTCGACACATTGAAAACTCTCGATTGTCGTGAAAGTCTTAAGATCTCATATACGGTCACAAGGTACAGAAAAGACAGAAAAATCGGTTTAGTGCTGTTCGATAAGAATTTTGCAATTAGGTGGAATCACCCACACTTAATCACATACTTCTGTCGAATCGATCTATCTTAGGTCTCTGATCAATTTTAACAATGTCGTAATGACCCTTGCAGGTTAGCACGGTCGAGCAGTCGTTTTCTGGTCGAATTTTCAAGTCTATTGCATTAAAATCCTTTAACGACTTCACCAAATAGACTAGTTATCTCATGAGTGGTCAACTCAGAGAAAAGACTATAGGCGTGTCGATGAAAAGCCCGACTCATTCAATTGAAAACATAATTGGAAAATCGGGATGTCACATTTGTTGTTCTACTTTTCTATCCCATGTTGTTTGCTATCAAGAGTTATTATTTCGCTTCCACATGTGCATGATTTGTTTGGCTCAGGGACGCTTCCTGAGAACGTTGCAATTTAGTCGTCCATCAAGGGATGCACGCGCGCTTGAGGTTGAGGTTTGGGGCGTGACATCCCCGCCTAAATTGGTATCAGAGCTGGTTAGTGTTTGGAGTAATAAGGTGCGATGGGTTTTGGGATAGTTAGTAGAAAATGCCATTTTATTATGTTGATGCATGTGAGTGATAGCTGATTGGTAGCTTGTTTTATGCGGTCACTCAGTTTCTAATTCTGTGTGGAATTGGAAATTAGGTTCTGTATGGATCTTGCATTATGAGTGATTAAGAGTAGAGAACTCCTAGGAAGAGGGTAGTAGCCCTTATGACTCGGGGTAGGATGCCGACAAGGGTCGGTACCCGAGGTGGCTAAGGTAGAGCGCAGGCTCAAGCTAGCGCAAGTGGGATAGCGCTGCCACAAGTTGGTGCTAGTGTAGCAACCCCTAGCGATCCTAGAATCAATGGGATTGTTCAGGCGCTCGAGACTCTTGGAAATCTGATGGGGCAACAGGCCTAAAATCAAACCGCCACCACTACCGTCGCCGCTACAGCCGCTACTATTGCTACCATCAATGCTGCCATTGCTACTACTACCGCACCGGCTGAGGTTCCACCTAGGAACATGGTTATTGAGAGGCCAATGCACATTGCACAAGTTGGTGGAACAGTTTTTGAAGTTGAACCCGCTGAGGTTCACAGGTGTAGGGGACCCTGAGGCTACAACACTCTGGGTTGAAGACTTGAAGTAGGCCTTTACATTGCTGAGGTGCACTAAGGAAGAGAAGGTTTTCCTTGCAGTATATCAGTTGCAGGGAAACGCAAGTACCTAGTGTGGAACGCCTTCCTTAGAGCCTTTAATAGCAAATACTTTTCTAACAATGCAAAGGAACAGAAGATGGAGGAATTCCAGTGCATTCGTCAAGGTCTAATGATAGTAAACCAGGACGAGGCTAAGTTTATCGAGTTGTTGCAGTATGCCCCGAGGTTGGTAGAATTTCTAAAGGACAAAGCTAGGAAGTTTAGGAATGGCCTCAGGCCGGAGCTGAAGAATCCGCCGGTACTGTTCAATCTGAAGGATTACAACGACTTGTATGAGCGGGCCTAGCTGATAGAGAGGAATCTGAATGAACAAGCTGCCATGTCTGGGTCGAGGTTCAGTTCGAGTAGAGATGGTAATAGGTTTAGGAAGAAACCTATGACCGGAGGTAGATATCTTATCCCACCTAATAGGAAGGGTGGGATAGGAAAGTCAGCGCCGAGCCATAATGGAGTATATCGTTTCTGTGGGAGGCAACATGGATTAATCCCATGCCGTTCTGCGACGGGTGCTTGCTATGGGTGTGGCTAGTAGGACCACTGGGTTAGAGATTATCCCAACAGATTGATGGGACCATAGCAGCTGCCACCGTCGCCTCCAATGGGTCAGAATAGGGGATACGCGTCGTAAAATGCACCTCAAGGTGGACTAAATAGACCTCCAGCTGAAGGAAGGTTGTACGCTGTCATGAGACGACAAACAAAGGACTCGCCTGATGTGGTCACAGGTACGGTCTCGCTAAACGACCATGCTGCTGATGCTTTATTCGACCCAGGCGCCACTCATTCATTTATAGCTGAGCAGTTCGTTAAGTTGGCAAGGTTAAGTCCTAAATTGTTGGAGTCATTGGTTAGTATATCTACATCGTTAAAGAATAAGGCGTTGTCTACAGTAGGCTGTCCTAGTTGCAAATTGGTTATTGGTGAGCGAGAGGGAAAGATAGATTTAATAGTCCTAGCCATGTATGAATTTGAGGTAATAATTGGCATGGACTGGCTCACCAAGCAACGAGCTACAGTAAACTGCTACCGTAAAACGAGTCAGTTTAACCCGTTAGCAGATGAAAGTTTCAAATTTGTTGGGTGTCGAGGAGGACCCTTGATTATCTTAATCTCGTCACTTGAGGCAACCCGTTTGTTAGATGGGGGTTGCCAAGGTTATTTGGCAACTGTTATGGATAAGACAATTGAGGAGCAGAAGATCGAGGACATCGCTGTAGTTCAAGAGTTTCTAGATGTGTTTCTGAAGGTAGATAGAGTTCGTGATCGAGTTGGCCCTCAGGAGGAAGCCAATCTCTAAGGCTCCTTACTGGATGGCATTCTCATAGTTGAAAGAATTGAAGGTGCAGATTTAGGAGTTGTTAGATAAAGGATTCATACGTCCCAGTGCATCACCTTTGGGAGCACCAGTTTTGTCCGTGAAGAAGAAAGATGGTTCGTTGCGCCTGTGCATTGACAATCAACAACTTAATCATGTGACAATGAAGAACAAGTACCCGCTGCCGAGGATCGATGACTTGTTTGACCAGTTGCAGGAATCGTTGATATTTTCGAAGGTCGTTTTGAGGACAGGGTATATCATCAACTGAGGATCAGAAATGAGGACATACCAAAGATGGCGTTTTGTACTTGATACGGTCATTATAAGTTTATTGTAATGTCATTTAGTTTGACGAACACCCCAACTACTTTCATAGATCCAATGAACGGAGTGCTCAAGGAGTACTTGGATCAGTTTGTGATCATTTTCATTAACGATATCCTGGTATACTCGAGAAGTCCTGAAGAGCACGAAAGGCACTTAAGGATAGTACTTCAGACTTTGTGAGGTCATGAACTGTATGCTAAGTTCAGTAAGTGTAAGTTTTGGTTGACTCGTGTGGCATTCCTAGGTCACGTGATTTCAGGTGAAGGAATTTATGTGGACTTGACTAAAAATTGAAGCAGTTATCAAATAGCCAAGACCGACGATAGTGACAGAGATTAGAAGCCTCTTGCGTTTGACAGGTTACTACAGACGGTTCGTAGAATGATTCTTAGCATTAGCCTCGCCTTTGACCAGATTCCTAAAGAAGGAAGAGAAGTTTGTATAGACGGACAAGTGCGAGTGTAGTTTCCAAAAGCTTAAATAGAAACTGACTACCGTACCAATGCTGACAATTTCGTCTGGTCTTGAAGGATACAAGATCTATAGTGATGCGTTGTTCAAAGGACTGTGTTCTGTGTTAATGCAACATGGCAAAGTTATTACCTATGCATCCCGTCAGTTGAGACCTCATGAGTTAATTTACCCGATGCATAACTTGGAACTCGCAACAATTATATTTGCTTTGAAGATTTGGAGACTCTACTCGTGTGGAGAAAGGTTTTAGATCTTTACAGACCATCAAAGTCTCAAGTACTTATTCTCTTAGAAGGAGTTGAATATGAGACAACGTCGCTGGATGGAACTTCTCAAGGACTATGATTGTGACATCCTGTATCATCCTCAAAAAGCTAATAAGGTCGCAGATGCGTTAAGTCGAAAGTCTTCGATAGTGCAGATGGTGATCAAGGAATGGATTTTGCTCAAGGGAGCTCGAGATTTGAGTTTCAAATTTGAAGTAGGCCACCTTTCAAGTCTTATGGCCACCCTCAGAATTGAACCGGAAGTGCATATCAAAATCAAGATGCTATAGTTAACAAACCCAGAGATCCAGAAGATTCTGCAAGAAGATGTAGAAAAGAGAAAGGCTGACTTTTAGATTTCTGATGACAGAACACTAAGGTTTCATGGACAATTATGTGTACCTGACAATGCAGAGCTTAAGGAGGAGATCTTATTAGAAGCTCAACGTAGCAGTTACAGCATTCATCTAGGTAGTACGAAGATATATCATAATCTGCGTCAACACTATTAATGGACCGATATGAAGGCGGATATCGCCAAGCTTGTTGCCAAGTGTCTGACGTGTCAGCAAGTGAAGGCACAACACTGTAAGCTGGGAGAACTGTTGCAATCTCTCAAGATTCCCGAGTGGAAATGGGAACACATCACAATGGACTTTGTGATTGGCTTACAAAGGAGTCAAAGGGGTAATGACTCCATTTGGGTTGTGATTCATAGATTGATGAAGTCAGCTCACTTTATCGCTGTGCGAAAGGACTTTGCATTGGACAGATATGCTGAGTTGTACGTGTGCTAGATCATTCGACTACATGGAGTGCAAGTGACGATTACATCCGATCGAGACATGAAGTTCACCGCGACCTTTTGGAAAAGCTTGCAAACTGCCTTAGGAACAAAGCTACAATACAGTACAGCCTATCATCCGCAGATGGATGGCTAGTCTCAGAGGACGATTCAAACCCTCGAAGACATACTACGAGCCTGTGTACTAGAATTCAAAGGAAGCTAGAAGGAACAGCTTCATCTGGTCGAGTTTGCCTATGACAACAACTATCAGTAGAGTATTCAGATGGCACCGTTTGAAGCGTTGTATGGCAGAGCGTGCAAAACTCCAGTGTGTTGGGATGAAGTTGGAGAGTGAAAGATCATCGGCCCATAATTAGTTCAACAGTCAGTAGATGCAGTTGCAGTTATCCGAGGCAGATTGAAGACCACTAAGAGTTGCCAGAAAAGTTATGCTAATAAGCGTTGAAGACCATCGGAATTCCAAGTTGGTGAACACGTCTTTCTAAAGGTGTCAGCGATGAGAGGTACTTCGCACTTTGGCAAAAAGGGAAAGCTGAGTTAGAGGTACGTCGATCCCTTCAAGATTTTGGAGAGAATAAGGACTCTGGCGTATTGTCTTACGCTACTACCGAGATTGGCACAGGTGCATGATGTCTTCCAATTGTCGATGTTAAGAAAGTATAAGCCTGACTCGACCCACGTGCTAAATTTTGAAGAATTAGACATGGATGACAGAGTGTCATACGTGGAAAGACCAATTCAGATCGTAGATTGGAAGGAGCAGATTCTGTGCACCAAGATAATCTCGTTAGTCAAAGTGGTCTGTTAATATCACGAGACAGAAGGAGCAACTTGGGAAAGGGAAAGAGTTGTGACATCCTGATTTTCAACCCCGCTTTCAAGGATATGAAATGGGCTTTTCATCGATGCGCCTATAGTCTTTTTCTCTAAGCTGATCATTAACGAGATAACTAATCTATTTGGTGAAGCCATTAAGGAATTTAAACGGGACCGACTTGAGAATTCGACCAAAAATCAACTGCTCGACTGTGTTAATCTATAAGGGTCATTACAGCACCGCTAAAATCGATTAGAGATCAAAGATAGGTCATTTTGACAAAGGCACGTAATTCAAGTGTGGGTGATTCCACGTAATTGCAAAATTCGCGTCAAAGACACTAAACCGATTTTTCTGTCGTTTCTATACTTTGTGCCCGTATTTGAAACCTTGAGATTTTCACGGTAACCGAAAGTCGCCAATGTGTCAAAGATGAATAATGTGGATCGAAAATAATCGACCACTGGTCAAATGCATTAAAAATTCCTAAAAGCTATCTGATATGTTAGGTCACGCTAAAATTGCGTCTGGTTGAAATTAACCATGAAATTGAACTAATTTTCATAACTTGAAAGTTCTGTCATGACATGATTTATTTTAAGAACGTCGACTCATCCTTTTGGCGAAATTGGACCAAGAAATTGGGATATGCCAAATTTGGTGCGTTTTTTGCCTTCAAGTTGGATCAAATGATGAGGAAAATTATGGAATTTGATGTAGGCTCCTATCATGGCATTTGGCCATTTAATTTGAGGCCAATTGAAGAGAAATTGAATAGAATTGAAGGTGAAATGCACAAAATTCGTATGTCTTCTGGGGTGCAACATTTTGGAAACCTAAAGTGGCTTATGAAGGAAGATTGGAGGGGAAATGGCTGATATGGAAATGGCTGAGGCTGGTGGGGGTTAAGTGTAATGATTTGGGATATTTTGTGAAGATTTTATGGCTCCTTTGTCCCCCCTCAAGTTGCAGATCTTTCTTCTTCTTCTTCGTTGCCTCAATTCCATCCATTGTTGCTGAATTAGAAGCAGAAGACTAGCTGAGATCAAGCTAAGATCGAGCAAGCCCTTGCTGTCAACCACCGAAGCCGCTGCCACGTGAGCACCGCCCGCTAGCCCCTCTCGCCGTCGCGCCCGAGCTGTGCGACTCCAGCCTACACTCCTATCCCACTCGCGCGCTATCCCCAGCACCTACTCGCCGTCCACCTAGCCTCCACCGTTGACACCCTCAAGCCACCATCGTGGCTCCGCCCGACCAGGTCGCCATCCAACTTGTTTCGTGCCGGTCCAACCCATTCCAGCCCTTGCCTCTCTTCGATCTAGCCCAAATCAGAATTGAGGTTTTAGCTTCAAGCTGAGACTTCGTGGACCTCTTTCGAGCCCTTCCAGACCTCCTTTGACGTCATCGTTGACCCAAGTCTCGCTCGCCGTCGTGCCGCCGTCGTCGTGAACTCACCGACTCGCTAATCCGATAAATTTACTTGATAAACTTTACTTATGAAGTTAATTATGCTTAGGGGATAATTAGCTTAGCTTAAGAGTAGATTAGGTGGTTAGATTCGAGTAATTAGTGATTTAGTTAGTTAATTAGGCCAATTAGGTTGTTAGATCAGTGTAGTTAAGGGTGAATTAGATTATAGGATTTAGCTAGCTTAGTAAGTTATTTAATTAAGTCCAATTAGGTTTTTAAATTGGAGTATTTGGCTTAATTAGGCATTTCTCTAATTATGTAGCATTTATTTAATTAATGTGTAATTTATTTAATTATTTATTATTTTCCAGAAATTATACGGGGATAGCTGGTCATTAGAATTTCGTGCTGATTGTCGTGGTGTAATTAGTTTGTGCAATTGATTGCTAGTTTGTGCAATTATATGATGATTGTTGATTTTCAATTATTATTTCAAAATCTTGGATTTTTGGTATTTAATCATAAAATACTAGGTGTCGGTTTTTGACGTAAATTTTTTTTAAGTACTATACTAAATAGTGGGATTTTTAAAAGTAAGGATATTGCATTTTTGGGTTAAGTTGACCGCGTACCCACACACGATTATTTTACCGATGTGTTTTTAATATGAAGAAAATATGCTAAGTACATTATCTTTATTGAGGCATTTGAGAGCAAAGCATGATGTCCTTGGCCGAGATTGGATATGTATGGAATGTCAGTCACAGTGTAGGCTTGATTGATGCTCCCTTGTGGAATGCCATCTAGTGGTAGACGTTGCCATACTTGATGGTGCGAGATGATGCCTGGTATACCAAAAGACGGTTGACTGTTGAGTCGGTTGTGGCCATTGGGTCATAATCAATTAGGATGCATGAATGGTTGAAACTGGCATGCCTAGTTATGAGACAAAATTGTGTGGCACGGTATGGGACGTGTCATAATGATTTGGCCTAATAATCGAGACCCCTATGATTGCTTGAAATATAAATTGAGGCATTCTAATTGTTGAGTGTTATTACTACATATATCTATTATATGAACTATACTGACGTGTAGGAAGGAACTGAGGCGAGGTGAGTGTCACTGGTTACGTGATTAGGCTGCCTTTAGGCGTATTTCCTTCCTAATCAGGGTTTAGTGCGTGAACTTATCGAGACATTGTCTCACCCTGTCATAGGTTTAATCTCTTCAAGTCCATAGATGGAGGTGAGACCTGTACGTTTTGCACAGCCACGAGGGTATACTGAGCAGAGTACCAATGTCCCTGTCCCAGGGAGTCCTTGGCTCCATGAGCTCATCGTAATCACTATCTTGGTCGATGAGGGCCTACCACAGTTGGTACCTCATTGATTCAAGGCATGGTTTCGTCATGGGCCTAATGGGGTGTGGGAAGGTCCCCTTCAAGGTTTCAATGTACCCACCATTGAGGGTGAGGGGGTAGCTAACTCACCCGATGGTGTCGCGGTGGACCCGGAGCCCCTGGAGCCTTTGGATGAGGAGGCTAGTGCCTAGATGGATTAGCAGCTCTTCTTTTTGGAATTAGGCTTTTGTTGATAGATTAGCTTTGTATATAAACCTGGCTTGGTTATAAAAGTGTGTTTTGTGAAGTTTGTTGTCCTGCTTTTTTATCCATGTTGTTTGTGATATCTTGAAAATTCAGCTCTGTTTTCAATTGAATGAATCAGGCCTTTCATTGATGGGCCTATAGTGCTATTCTCTGAGTTGATCACTCATAAGATAACTAGACTACGTAGGGAAGTCATTAAGAGATTTTAATGCAATAGACTTGAAAATTCAACTAGGAATCGATCACTCGACCGTGCTCAACTACAGAGATCATTACGGCACAGTTAAATATCGATTAAAGATCAAAGATAGGTCGGTTTGACTGAGATCTGGCTAAACGTGGGTGATTATACTAAATAGAAACATTCTCGTTGATCGGTACTAGATTGATTTTTCTGTCGTTTTTGGTACCCTATGTCCGTATTTGAAACCTTGAGATTCACGACAACTGAGAGTTGCCAATGTGTCGAAGAGATACAATGTGACTTGAAATAAATCAATCATGGGTCAATTGCACTAAAAATTTCTAAAAGCTACCTGCTAGGCTAAGTCATGCTAAAATCGCGTTAGATTGAAATTAACCGCGAATTTGAATCTAATTTCAAAAATAGAAATTTTTGTCATGTCATGAGTCTTTTTAGGACCGTCGATTCATCCTCTCAAGATTTTCATACAAACCGAGATTTTTGGCAAAAATTCAAAGTAGGGCCGTTTTCAATTGGAAAATTCAAGGGACTGTTTTTTATTGTGTTTTTGAGATGCAAGTTGGTTCTATTGGCATAGAAAAGTGTTGATTTGATCGTGGACACAATGATGGAATTTATAGGACCGAAATTGGCTTCAATAGAAAGGGGGATTGGTTCAATTTAAGGGAAAATGTTGCAAAATTCGTAGCTCCAAGGTCCTCAACCTTTTGGACCACTTCAATGACTTCCTAAGGAAGCTTATGGTCTGCAAATTGACTGAGGATAGGGCAGAAATGGTGGGGACCAAAGCAATGATCAAATGGGAGCATAATTGGGCTTAGAGGGACCCCCTAGGGCAAATGGCTTCTATCTTCTTTCTTTGCATTTGCTTTCTCCATTTTCAACACTTTTAGAGCTCAAGATTTGCATAGAACCAGCCAACAGCTCCCCCTCATCGTGGACACCTCTGCCACCCGTCAGACTACCAGAACGCCGTCGCTGCCGTTGCGTGCTCAACTGTGAGCCCGTGTGTGACGTCCGCTGTCCTCGCGTCCAGCCACCTCTCTCGTGCCTCCTCGCAGTCCCACAAGCTCCCTGGATCGACGCTGAATCCCCTTAGACACCACTCAGCCACCGCTTGCCGTTGGAGTAACTCGCGTAGGTCGCTGCAGCCTTTATTGGTCCCGTCTTGCTGAACCAGCTGCCCAGCTCTCTCCTTCGATCCAGCAACAAAACTGAAGCCCCTTGGCTAGCTGTGTACTGCTTGGCCCGCTTTGGACCCCTTCTAGACCTTAAAAGGTGTCGCCGCTTCAGAGTTTGTTGCTCGTCTCCACCTTGCTATCACCGTAAACTCACCGGATTTCAAAACCAGTAAGTTTACTCACTAAACTTTGCTTAGGGAATTAATTATACTTAATAATTGATTAGTTTAGGCTAATTAAGGATTATGTGGTTAGTTAGAACGAATTAGCAATTTAATTACTCGTTTATGCTTGTTAGGTGGTTAGACTGGCTTAATTAGCAGCTAGATAGACTATAGTATTTATCTAGAGTGGTTCGAAAATTTTTTGGGCCCCTCGCGATATTTAATTATGCTTTTCCGGCCTAAGTTTGCATTTACGGTAATTAAATGTATTTACTTAATTAATTTTGGTATTTGTTTTATTATTTACTATTTTTGAAAATTAGACCGAGATAACCGATGACCAAAATTTCGTGCTAATTTCAGTGGTGTGATTGGTTTATTAGATTGTGTAAATTGAGTGTTAATTGTAATTTTGGGTGTTTGTTCCAAAATTAGGTAATTTTGGTATTTAATTAGAAAATACCGGGCGTCGGTTTACGGTGCCAAAAATATTTTTACAGAATATATAATTATTGGGATTTCATAAAAGTTATATATTGCATTTTGGCTCAGGCCGACCATGTACCGACACATGACTATTTTCATTGGGTATGTTTTCACATGATGAAATTGGGCCAAGCACGTTATTTAATTGGGGTATTGCTATGCAAGGCACAAAGTTCTTGGCCGGAGTTGGTTTATCATAGTTTAGCTTGTGTGAGCATTGTGAGAGCAACAATCCATATATCAGTTTATAGGAGCTACTATTTATCCTTTTCAGCTTGTGTGAGCATGGTCGGAGTTGACGGTATGGGATAGATAGTATTACTTAGATTGATTGATTGTTGGATTGAGCGTTCATTGATGTTGAATGATTGATTGGTTGAGGTTTATAAACTTTACTGATTTGCAGGAAAGAACTGAGGCAAAGGTGAGTCTCCTATCTCTTGTGTGCATTGGTTACCTTCAGGCATGTTTCCTTCATAGACGGAGTTTAGGGGGTGAACTTCCTGAGATATTGTCTCACCTTGTCATGGGTTAACATTTACAGGTCCTTAAATGGCTGTACCTCCCGAACATTTTGGCCAACTAAAGAAGGTTATCGAGCAGCACTCTCCGATGCCCCTCCTTGGGAGCCAAGGAGCCTAAGTCTACGAACTCGTGAGATCCACTGTCTGGGTTGATGCGGGTCTACCCCATAAGGTACCTCATAAATTCAGATCATGGTATCGTCACGGGCGAAATGGACCCAAAGAAGGCCCCCTTCCAAAGTCTAAGATTCCTAGGTCCATTCTGGAGATCGCCTTTAGCAAGGGCACAACTGATCCTCTTGGTGGTTCAGTGGTACACCTAAGTCTTTTGAATCTAGAGTCCTCAGAGTATTCAATTGAAGACTCAAATGTTTAGAGGATCTGTAACCCTCTACCTTTTTGTAAACCTTGTATATATTGGCTAGTTTCGTATATGACTTAATTTGATATGTATATAAGTGTGTTGTGGTTTTATAAATTTGCGGCCCTGCTTTTCTATCCCACCTTTCTGTTGTTTGGGGATTAATTATTCGCTTCTACATGCGCATTAAAATGAATAGTTGGCGAACGCGTCTTGGGATGTCGTTATTTAATTGACCACTTAGGGATGGGCACACGCTCGAAGGATCAGGGGTGTGACATCCCTGTTTAATGGTATCAGAGTTGGTTGATAGTTTGAGTGATAAGGTGAGATAAGTCTATGGGATAATTAGTAGGATTGGCTTTTATATCATGCTAACGCATGTTTGTGATAATTGTTTTTGTAGATTGTTTGTTTGGGGATTGCTCAGCTTCTAATTGTGTGTGAAATTGGAAGGCAGGTTTCAATAGAAAACTTGAGTCATGAGTGATCAGGAGTAGAGGACTCCTAGGAAGCATACCATAGGACTTGTTACTCGGGGTAGGACGTCGACGAGGGTCGGTATTCTAGGAGGTCGTGGTCGAATGCCAGCTCAGGCAGCACTAGTGGTGTAACACCGCCTCCTGTTGGTGCTAGGGTAGTAGCCCCTAGTGATCCCAAGATCGAAGGGATAATGTAGGCGCTAGATGCAATGGGAAATCGGATGGATCAACAAGCTCAGAACCAAGCTACTACTACTACCGCTTCAGCCACTGCTACAGCCGCCGCTACCGCAGTCGCCACTAATGCCGCCACTGATGCTACTGCTACACCTACCGCTGCGCCTATCACCGCACTTGCCGAGTTTCCACAAGGGACCGTAGTGGTTGGGAAAGAGAGGTCGATGGACAAGCTAGTGAAGCAGTTTTTGAAGTTGAACCCACCAAGGTTCATTGGGGCAGGAGACCCCGAAGCTATAGCCCTATGGATTCTGGGCTTGGACAAGGCCTTTTTACTGCTAATGTGCACCGAGGCGAAGAAGGTAGTCTTTGCAACCTACCAGCTGCAGGGAATTGCGAGTATTTGGTGGAGAGCCACCCAAGGAATAGTATTCCCTGAAGGTATAGTCCTGAAGTGGAACGCCTTTGTCGAAATCTTCAACAACAAGTACTTCTCTAACAGTGCTAGAGAACTGAAGATGGTAGAATTCCAGTGCCTTTGCCAAGGTTCAATGATTGTAGATCAGTATGAAGTGAAGTTCACTGAACTATTGCAGTTACCCCTGAACTGGTCGAGGATCCAATAAACTGAGCTGAAGGTTTAAAGATGGGCTCAGATCGGAAGTGAGAAGCCTGCTGGTGCCATTGAATCTGAAGAACTATAACGACCTTTATGAACGAGCCCAACTGATAAAGAGAGATTCGAACGAATGAGCCGCCGCATTTGGGTCACGCTTTCGATCTAACCAAGATGGAAATTGCTATGGGAAGAAGCCCATGACAAGAGGAAGATTCCATGTTCTGCTCAATAGGAACGGTGGAATTGGCAAGTCAGTGCCAAATCAAAATGGTGCGTGTCGCTTCTGTGGAAGGCGACATGGTTCGATCTCGTGCCCTTTAAAGACAGGTGCCTGTTTCGAATGTGGCCAACATGGTCACATGACTAGAGATTGTCCTAGAAGACCAAGAGGACAACATCAGTTACCATTGCTGCCACTGATGGGTCAAATAAGGGGTATAGTGCCGCATAACACACCGTAAGGTGGACAGATCAGACCCCCAGTTCAAGGGATAGTGTATGCCATCACAAGAAGTCAAGCTGAGGACTCGCTTGATGTGATTACATGTACGGTTTTGTTGAACAACCATGCTGCTATGCTTTATTCGACCTTGGCGCGACTCATTCTTTTATCGCTAAGCAATATGCTAAGCTAATAAGATTAAGTCCTGAGTTGCAGGAGTCAATGGTTAGCATATCTACACCGTTAAAGGATAAGGTTTTGTCTGTAATGGGTTATTCTGGTTGCAAGTTAGCAAAGGGTGAGCGAGAGGGAAGGATAGACTTATTATTCCAACCCCTATATGATTTTGATTTGATAATTGGCATGGAATGGCTCACCAAGCAACGAGCTAAGACAAACTGTTATCGTAAAACAATTCAGTTTAACCTATTAGCAGGTGAAAGTTTCGAGTTTGTTGGAAGTCGAGGGGGATCCTCGATTACCTTAATCTCGTCGCTCGAGGCAACCCATTTGTTAGATAGGGGTTGCCAAGCTTACTTAGCGACTGTCGTGGACACGACAGTGGAGGAGCTACAGATTAAAGATATCTCAGGGGTACAAGAATTTCCGGATGTGTTTCCAAAGGAGTTACCAAGCTTACCGCTAGAGAGATAGATAGAATTTGTGATTGAGTTAGCTCTCGGGACAGAGCCAATTTTTAAGGCTCCTTACCGGAGTTGTTATCTGAGTTGAAGGAATTGAAGGTGCAGATGCAGGAATTGTTGGATAACGAATTCATACGTCCCAGTGCATCACCTTAGGGAGCACCGGTTCTATTCATGAAAAAGAAAGATGGTTCATTGCGTCTGTGCATCAACTATCGTCAAATCAATTAGGTGACGATCAAGAACAAGTATCCACTGCCAAGGATTGACGACTTGTTTAATTAGTTACAAGAAGCGTCGATATGGTCAAAGATCGATTTGAGAACGAGATATCATTAGTTGAGGATCAGAAATGAGGACATACCAAAGTCAGCGTTTCGTACTCGATATGGTCATTATGAGTTTACTGTATTGCCGTTTGGTTTAACAAACATTCCAGCTGCTTTTATTGATTTGATGAACCGAGTATTTAAAGAGTACCTGGATCAGTTTGTGATCATGTTCATCGAGGATATTCTGGTGTATTCAAGAAGTGCTGAGGAGCATGCGAGTCATTTGAGAATGGTACTTCAAACCCCGAGGATTCATGGATTGTATGCTAAGTTCAACAAGTGCAAGTTTTGGCTAACTCGTGTTGCGTTTCTAGGCCACGTGATTTCAATTGAAGGAATCTCCGTGTACCTAATCAAGATTGAAGTAGAATTAACTGGCCAAGATAGACAGCCGTGATAGAGATCAGAAACTTCTTGGGTTTGGAAGGATTTTCAGCATTAGCGTCGCCATTGACTCGACTTTTGAAGAAGGAAGAAAAATTTGTGTAGACAAACAAGTGCAAGGATAGTTTCCAAGAACTTAGGCAGAAGCTGACTACTATGCCTATGCTGACCATTCCATTTGGTCCTAGAGGATATGAGATCTATAGTGATGCGTCATTTAGAAGGCTGGGTTATGTGCTGATGCAACATCGTAGGGTTGTCGCATACGCCTCCCGTTAGTTGAGACCTCATGAATAGAACTACTTGATGCATGACTTGGAACTTGCAGTAATTATTTTCATTCTGAAAATTTGCAGGCATTATTTGTGTGGAGAAAGATTCCAGATCTTCACTAACCATCAAAGTCTCAAGTATTTATTCTCTCAGAAGGAGTTGAATATGAGACAATGTCGCTGGATGGAACTTTTGAAGGATTATGATCATGAAATCTTATATCACCCTCGAAAAGCGAATAAGGTCGCAAACGCATTGAGTCAGAAATCTTCAGTCGCATATATGATGGTTAAGGAATCGGTTTTACTAGAGAGAGCTCGAGATTCAATTTTCAAATTTGAGGTAGGCCACCTTTCAAATATTATAGCCACCCTAAAAAATGAACTTGATGTGCAAATCATGATCAAGATACTTCGATCGACAGACCCAAATGTTCAGAAGATTCTACAAGAGGATACCAATAAAAGAAAGGTTGATTTTCAAATTTCTGAGGATGGAACACTAAGGTTGTGAGGACGATTGTGTGTACCTAATGATGAAGAGCTTAAAGAGGAGATCTTATCATAAGCTCATCATAACAGTTACAGCATTCATCCTAGCAATATGAAGATGTATTAGAATCTGCATCAACACAATTGGTGGTCCGGTATGAAGGCGGACATCGCCAAGCATGTCACCAAGTGTTTCACGTGTTAGTAAGTGAAGGCACAACATTGTAAGTCAGGAGGACTTCTGCAACCTCTCGAGATCCCAGAGTGGACATGGGAGCATATCACAATGGACTTTGTGACAGGCTTACCGAGGAGTCAGAGAGGTAATGATTCCATTTGGGTAGTGGTCGACAGACTGATAAAGTCGGCTCGCTTGATCGTAGTACGGAACGACCTTGATTTGGACAGGCACGCAGAATTATACGTGCGTCAGATTGTTCGTCTGCATGGAGTGCCGGTGATGATTACATCAGATCGAGACTTGAGATTCATAGTTGCTTTTTGGAAGAGTTTGCAAGTTGCTTTAGGGACGAAGCTGCAGTATAGTACGGCATATCATCCTCAGATAGATGGCTAGTCCGAGAGGACGATTTAAATCCTCGAAGACTTGCTGCAAGCTTGCGTGTTGGATTTCAAGGGAAGCTAGGAAGAACAGCTTCATCTTATCAAGTTTACCTACAACAACAACTACTAGCAAAGCATCCAGATGGCTCTTTTCGAAATATTGTATGGTAGAGCATGTAGAACACTAGTGTGTTGGGATGAAGTCGGAGAACGAAAGATCACAGGCCTAGAGTTGGTTCAGCAGTTAGTGGATGCAGTTGTAGTCATTAGGGATAGACTAAAGACCGCTCAGAGCCGCCAGAAAAGATACATAGATAAGCGCTAGAGACCTTTGGAATTCCAAGTTGGTGATCACATTTTTCTAAAGATGTCACCGATGAGATGTACTTCGCGCTTTGGCAAGAACTGAGTCCGAGGTACGTAGGTCCTTTTGAGATTCTTGAGAGAATCGGGATTCTAGCATATCATCTTGCATTGTCGTCGAGCCTGGCACAAGTGCATGACGTCTTTCACGTGTCGATATTGAGGAAGTACGAGCTTGACCCGACCCATGTGCTTAATTTTGAGGAATTGGACGTGGACGACAAAGTGTTGTACGTGGAAAGTCCGCTTCAGATTGTGGATCAGAAAGAACAAATTCTGCATACCAAGACAATCCCATTAGTTAAAGTGGTCTAGCAACACCACGACACTGAAGGAGCAAGTTGGGAAAGTGAGGAGTCGATGAGACGATTGTACCCTCACATTTTTCTTTAAAGATTTGTAATGGTCTAAATTTCGAGGACGAAATTTTTTATAAGAGGGGAAGAGTTGTGACATCTTAAAAATTCTATTTTATTTTCAATTGAATGAATTTGGCCTTTCATCGATGCGCCTATAGTGTTATTCTTTGAGCTAATCACTAATGAGATAACTAGACTATCTAGGGAAGTCATTAAAAGATTTTAATGCAATAAACTTGAAAATTCGACCAGGAATCGACTACTTAACTGTGCTCATCTGCAAAGATCATTACGGTACAGCTAAAAATCGATTAGAGATTAGAGATAGGTTGGTTCAATTGAGATGTGTGGCTAAACGTGGGTGATTCCACCAAATTACAAAATTCCCGTCGATCTATACTAGATTAATTTTCATGTTGTTTTGGTACCCTGTGTCCGTATTTGAAACCTCGAGATTTTCATGACGACCGAGAGTCGCCAATGTGTCGAAGAGGTACAATGTGAGTTGAAATAAATCAAACACGGGTCAATTGCACTAAAAATTTCTAAAAGCTACTCAGTAGGCTAGGTCATGCTAAAATCATGCTAGATTGATATTAACCGTAAATTTGAATCCGGTTTCTAGTTTTGTCATGTCACGAGTCATTTTAGGACCGTCGATTCATCTTCTCAAGATTTTTTTGCAAATCGAGATTTTTAGCAAAAATTCAAAGTAGGGCTGTTTTCAATGGAAAATTTAGGTGACCGTTTTTTATCGCATTTTTGTAATGCAAGTTTGTTCTATCGCGAGGAAAAGTGTTGATGTGATCGTGGACATGATGGTGAAATTTATGGCACCAAAATTGGCTTCAATAGAAAGGGGATTGGTTCAATTTAAGGGAAACTGTTGCAAAATTCGTAACTCCAAGGTCCTCAACAATTTGGACCACTTTAATGACTTCCTAAGGAAGCTTATGGTATACAAATTGGTTGAGGATAGGACAGAAATGGTGGGGACCAAAGCAATGATCAAATGGGAGGATATTTGGGCTTAGAGGGACCCCAAGGGCAGCTGGCTTCTATCTTCCTTATTTGCATTTGCTTTCTCCATTTTCAACACTTTAAGAGCTCAAGAATTGCAGAGAACCGGCTAGCAGCTCCCCCCCTCACCATCGACACCGCTGCCACCCATCAGACCACCAGAACGCCATCGCTGCCCTCACACGCTCAGCTGTAAGCCCGCGTGTGCCGCTCGCTGTCCTCACATCCAGCCACCTCTCTCACGTGTCCTTGCTGTCCCATAAGCTCTTTGGATTGATGCTGAAGCCCCTTGGACACCACTTAGCCATCGCCTGCTGCCAAAGTAACCCGCCTAGGCCGCTACAACCTTCTTTGGTCCGGTCTTGCCGAACCAGCCGCCCAGCTCTTTCCTTCAGTCCAGCAACAGAACCAGAGCCCCTTGGCTAGCTATGTATTATTTGGCCTGCTTTGGACCCCTTCCAGACCTCGAAAGGTGTCGCTGCTTCGAAGTTTGTCGTTATTCTTCGCCTTACTATCGCCGTGAACTCATCGGATTTCAAAACCGGTGAGTTTACTCACTAAACTCTACTTAGGGAATTAATTATTCTTAAGGGTTGATTAGTTTAGGCTAATTAGGGATTAGGTGGTTAGTTAGAACGGATTAACAATTTAATTACTCGTTTATGCATGTTAGGTGGTTAGACCGGCTTAATTAGTAGCTAGATAGACCGTATTATTTATCTAGAGTGGTTCCGAAATTTGCCAGGCCCGTTTCTGTATTTAATTAGGCTTTTTCGACCTAAGTTTTGGCATCTATTTTATTAATTATTATTTTCCCAAAATTACACTAGGATAGTCGATGACCAGAATTTCGTGTTGATTTCAGTGGTTTGATTGGTTTATTTAATTGAATGCTAGATTATGCAAATTGAGTGTTAATTGTAATTTTGGGTGTTTGTTCCAAAATTGGGTAATTTCAGCATTTAATTAGAAAATACCGGGGCGTCAGTTTATAGAGTCAAAAATGTTTTTATAGACTATATAATTAGTGGGATTTTATAAAAGTTAGAAATTGCATTTTTGCTCAAGCCGATTGTGTACCCACACACAATTATTTTTATTGGGTATATTTTAACATGATGAAATTGGGCCAAGCACATTATTTAATTGGGGTTTTGCTACACAAGGCACAAAGTTCTTGGCCGGAGTTGGTTTATTGTAGTTCAGCTTGTGTGAGCATTGTGATTTTAGTTTGTGAGAGCAGTATACTATATCAACCTATAAGTGCTTGATATGTCAACTTGCGAGAGCATTGTGATTCCTAATCGAATTTTCAAGTTTATTGCATTAAAATATCAAAGCCCTCAGGCTGATACAATATGCCAGTATACTGCTCGCGCTAAGCTAACATATCATAACCCATAGACTGATATAGTATACCCTCTTGACCATCTAACATTTTCACCATTTTTAACATACCCGATAAAAATAATCATGTATTGGTACACGATCGACCTTAGCCAAAATATAATATTTTCCCTTTTAGAAAATCCCACTAATTCCAATGATCCATAAACAAATTTTTGGTGTTGTAAACCGACGCCTGGTATTTTCTAATTAATTACCAAAATTATAAAATTTTGGGATAAATATCCAAAATTACAAATCACACTCAAATTGCACAAAATAACATTCAATTAAATAAAGCAACCACACCATTGTGATCAGCATAAGATTCCAGTCACCGACTATCCCGGTCTAATTTCTGAAAAAATAATTAATTAAATAATTATGAAAATTAATTATTAATTACCAATAAATAGCAAAAATGCACACTTAGGCCGAAAAAAAGCCTAATTAAAAGCCAAGATGGGTCTGAAAAATTTCTGAATCTATCTAGATAAATACTACTGCTTGTCTACTTGCTAATTACGCTACTTTGACCACCTAACATGCATAAACGATTAACTAAATTGCTAATCTATTCTAACTAACCACATAATCCAAACTTAATTTAAACTAATCAACCCTTAAGCATAATTAACTTTCCTAAGCAGGGATTAGTGAGTAAACTCATTGGATTAACGCGAAAACTGGTCCACGGCAATGGCGACACGACGATGGCCAATAAACTCCGAAGCGGTGGCACCAACAGGCCTGGATCGGGCCAAAATCGGCCACACAAGCCCACGGTTGGGCTAATCGAGCTGCTTCGATTCGGATCTAGGGCTGAATAGTGGGCTACGGCATGGTTTGGAGATGGACTCAATGGCCGTGGATGGAGGCGCAGGCTTGGTGTGACAGCTGAAGCTGATGACGTGAAGAACTTCGGTCAACAAACTAGCTGAAGGAAAGGTGATGAGCTGACTTCGATGCAAGGGGTAGCAGAGACTCAGGCGTGTGGCAACGAAAGTGGGAGCAAAGATGATCGTGGCTACTTCGATGGAGCTGGAGTCAACGCCAAAAGATGAGCTTCATTGGATTGATTGGTGAAGGACGCGCGGCAGAGCAAAGGAGAATTTGTGGGGTTGCTTCGGTGGTTACTGGGGAGAGGTTGTCTCGGTGTTATGGCTTGTGCACGAAGAGAGGGGAGCGGGCGTCTTCCACTGAGCGAAAGAAATAAAAAGGAAAAGTGGAAAGCAGGGGGGTTGGGGGAGCTGCATGCTGGAGGAAAGAGGCAAGAAGGGGATAAGGGAAAGAGAAAGCTGTCGATAGAGGTGGGGGCCCCTTTCACACGCGACTTCAAATGGAGAGAGAGGGAGAGAGACGTGCACAAGTGGGACTCCAAGCATGAAGGAAATGGATGAAGGGGAAAGGGAAGACGTGGAGGAGTTGAGTCCGCAAAAGCCAGGGGAAGAAGGGGGTATCGACTGAGGGAAAGGGAAAAAGGTGGTTAAACACAATTATCCTTGAACATTTAGGTATTTAATCAACCTTATCTTTAGCCAATAAAAACAATTGGTCACCTAAGGCCAATTTCAACACCCACTTGCACCAATTGAAGTCCAAAATGGAGACCAAATGTGACAGCTCCTCAACCCTACGAATTTCGCTAAATTCCGAGTTCTATTTCCTTCTTTCCTGAATCCAATTTCTTAACAAATCTCTTTGATTGCTGTCCAAATTTGTTGAAGAAAAAGTCAACACAATTTCCTTTCACCAAGTAGCTCACACAGGAGGCCAGAAACCCCTTCAAATTGGCCCATCCGAATTTCGTTCTTTTCCAAATTGTCCGAATCGATTTTCCGTAAAAATCCCAAACTCACCGAAAATTCCTTGAAAGGTGAGTCGACGTTCCTAAAATAAATCGTGACATGACAAAACTTTCAATTTATGAAATCGGGTTCAAATTAGCGATTAATATCAACTAGACGTGATTTTAGCATGACCTAACCTACACTTTAATCACATATTTCAGTTTAATCGACTTATCTCTAGTCCCTAATAGATTTTCGACTGTGTCGTAATAACCCTTCCAGACTAGCACGGTCGAACAGTTGATTCCTGGTCGAATTCTCAAGTCTATTGCATTAAAATACCTTAACGGCTTCTCCTGATAGGCTAGTTATCCCGTGAGTGGTCATCTTGGAGAATAACTGTGACATCATAGAATTTTAGCCCTGTTTTCAATTTAATAAATCGGGCCTTTTATCGATGCGCCTATAGTGCTATTTTCAGAGTTGATCACTCCTGAGATAACTAAACTATCTAGGGAAGTCATTAAGGGATTTTAAAGCAATAGACTTGAGGATTCGACAAGGAATCGACTACTCGACCGTGCTCATCTACAGAGATCATTATGGCACAGTTAAAAATCATTTAGAGATCATAGATAAGTTGGTTCGACTGAGATGTGTGGCTAAACGAGGGTGATTCCACCAAATTGCAAAATTCTCGTCGATTGGTACTAGGCTGATTTTTCTATCGTTTTGGTACCTTGTGTCTGTATTTGAAACCTCGAGATTTTCACGACTACCGAGAGTCGCTAATGTGTCGAAGAGGTTCATTGTGGCTCAAAGAAAATCGACCACATGTCATTTGCACTAAAAATTTCTGAAAGCTACCCGGTAGGTTAGGTCACACTAAAATCGCGCCAGATTGAAATTAACCGCGAATTTGAATCTGATTTCAGAAATTGAAAGTTCAGACATGTTACGAGTCATTTTAGGAACGTCGAATTATTCTCTGA
This sequence comes from Eucalyptus shirleyi, assembly GCA_017140165.1. Taxonomy (NCBI): domain Eukaryota; kingdom Viridiplantae; phylum Streptophyta; class Magnoliopsida; order Myrtales; family Myrtaceae; genus Eucalyptus; species Eucalyptus shirleyi. The sequence continues at coordinate 18,572,447 of CM029450.1, forward strand.
AGATTTTTCTACAAACTAATATTTTTGGCGAAAAGTCGACGTAAGGCCGTTTTTGTCCGAAAAATTAAGAGGACCATTTTTGGTTGCATTTTTGGGATTTGAATTGGAGAAACTGTCAATGAAAAATATGAATTGAAGTGTGGGCATCTTAATTGGAATTATGGGAGCCGAATTGATTAATTTCAAAAGGGAATTGAAGAGGAATTAAGTGAAATTGATGTGCAAATGTCCAAATTCGTATGCCATGGTGGGGTGCAACATTTGAGACACTTGGGTGGCTTCTTGATGAAGATTGGAGAGTGAGAAAGTGGCTGAGAATAGGGCTGAATGGTGGGGGCAAGTGTGATGAGTGTTTTGAGACCCCCTCAACTTTGCTTGTCTCCCTTCTTCCCCCCAACCAGTCGAGCCCTTCATTTTCCAGCAGCTTGAAGACTTCAAAATTCTAGAGAAACCACAGCTCAGCCCCCTCCTCCGTCGAGCAGCCCCATACGATCGATTGGAGACACCGCATCGCCATCGCGCCCAACCGCAAGTCCCGCATGCCCAGCCGCGAGTCCCGCGTGCCTAGCAACTTATCCATGCATCCCTGACCATCATTCCGCCTTTGTTATGACCCCAAGCTGTCCCCTAAACCGTCTTAACCTCCTTCGCCATCACCGAAGCCGCTTGGTTGCCCATCAAGCTGCCGGAAGCCCATCGCAGCCCGTCCAACCATCTTCGGTCCCCGACCAGAATCAAAACCCATGGGTCTACAACTTGCTATTTGGCCTGTTTCCGAGCCTTTCCCAACCTCGAAGGGTGCACTCGCTTGGGAGATTGTCGATCATCTCCGCGTCCCGATCATTGTGGTCCCATTGGATCATTAATCCAATGAGTTTACTCACTAATCTCCACTTAGAGAGTTAATTATGCTTAAGGTTTGATTAGTTTAAGTTAAACTTGGATTAGGTGGTTAGTTAGAATAGATTAGCAATTTAGTTAATCGTTATTTCATGTTAGGTGGTTAGAATAGCGCAATTAGTGAGTAGACAAGTTGTAGTATTTATTTAAACAGGTTCATAAATTTTCTAGGCCCGTTATGGTATTTAATTAGGCTTTTCCGACCTAAGTGTGCATTTTTGCTATTTATTAGCATTTATTAATTAATTTTCGAAATTATTTAATAAATCATTTTTTCGAAAATTAGACTGGGATAGCCAATGACCGGAATTTTGTGCTGAGTGCAATGGTATGGTTGATTTATTTAATCGAGTGCCGGTTTGTGCTAATTGAATGTGATTTGTAATTTTGGGTATTTATCCCAAAATTTATTAATTTCAGTATTTAATTAGAAAATTATCAGGCATTGGTTTATAGCTTCAAAACTATTTTTATCAACTATATAATTAGTGGGATTTAATAAAATAAAGATTTTGTATTTTTTGGCTAAGACCTACCATGTACCTACAGACGATTATTTTACCGAGTATTATGAAAATGATGAAATGGGTAGTGGATGAGTATAATATCTATGAATCAGCTTCGATTAGCATGAATCAGCCTCGGTGAGCACAAATCAGCTTAGGCGAGCTACGCTATTTACCTATATCAGCTTCGATGAGCTATACTATCTATCATTGTTAGTTTAGGCGAGCATTCATTCGTATTAGCTTAGGTGAGCATTGATCCTTTCATGGAAACAACTTGATAGTTAGTTTTTTTTCTTCTTTCTAAAGACCCGAGAACCCCCGTACAGCCGGCAGCCGGTGAGGTAAACCCAGGGTGACGCTAGAGGAGGACCCACCACCCCGAAGTCACACTTAAGACTTTAAGCACCTCCACTAGGTTTCGAACCCCTCACCTTTGGGGAAGGATCAACGAAGCCCTTATCCAACGGAGCCACCACAGCTGGTGGTCTTGATAGGTAGTATTGATTGATAGATAGTATTGAAATGGTTGACCAGGAGATGGCCTTGATAACATGGAATCGACTGAGTCAATTGATCGATGGTTCGATCTGATTGGATGAAATGATTGGTTGAGTGGTTGAATTGTACTAACTTGCAGGAAGGGATTGAGGCAAAGCTAAGTTCTCTGACTTGTGCTTGTGTTTAGGCAGCCCTTAGGGCGTATTTTCTTCCTAGTCAAGTCTTAGGGGGTGAACTTGCTGAGGCGTCGTCTCACCTTATTGTGGAATAACATTTTCAGGTCCCTAGATGGCAACTCCTCCCGAGCATTTTGGTCAACCGAAGAAAGTCACTGAGCAGAGGTGTTATATTTCGCTTCATGGGAACCCTAGGGGATGGGAGTACGAACTTATGAGGTCCATGGTTTGGGTCGATGCGGGTCTACCCCATAAGGTACCCCATCAATACAGATCATGGTATCGCTAGGATCGAAATGGACAGAGAGAGGACCCCATACCGGAATCCGAGATGCCTCTATATGTGCTGGAGGTTGTTTTTGGGAAAGGCATAGCAGATCCTCCCTGTGGTTCGGTGGTAAACCCGGATCTTGCGAATCCAGGAACTTCGGTGTATTTAGCTGAACGCTCCAATGAGGATGATGATGAGGATCTGTAGTTTTGTGAAACCCCTTTGTTTTATAGACGTTGTTTTTAGGCTGGTATTGTATAAGACACGGTTTGATATGTATATATAAGCATGTTGTGGATTGAAAAATTTATGGCTCTGCTTTTTTTTTTTTTTATCACATCTTGTTGTTGTCTTGGGTTTTATTATTCGCTTCCGTGTGTGTATTTAAAATGAAAGGGTCGGCGATGCGTCCTAGGACATCACTATTTAATCAACCGTAGAGGAATGGGCATGTGCTCGGAGGATCGGGGCGTGACATCCCCGTTTGAGTGGTATCAAAGCATGGTTAATGGTTTGAGTGATAAGGTGCGATGGGTCAATGGATAGTTGGTAGGATTGTCATTTATTTCATGCTGGTGCATGTCTATGATAGCTATCTAGTAGAATTGTTTGTTTGTGTGGATTGCTCGACTTCTAATTCTCTGCAGAATTATAAGGCAGGTTTCAATTGAAACTGAGTCATGAGTGATCAGGAGTAGAAGACTCCTAGGAAGAGGGCCATAGGGCCTATTGCTCCGGGTAGGACGCCGACGAGAGTCAGTGCTCAAGGAGGCCGTGGTAAAGCGCCAGCTCAGGCTAGTGCAAGTGGAGTAGCATCACCACCTGTTGATGCTGGGGTAGCAATCCCTAGTGATCCCAAGATCGAAGGGATCATGCAAGCACTTGAAGTGATGGGGAACCGAATGGAATAGCAAGCTTAGAACCAAGCTGCCGCTACCACTGCTTCAGCCACCGTTACAACCGCCGCTACCATAGTCGCCACTAATACCGCCATTGCTACAGCTGATACTGCTGTTGTAGTCGCCGCCGCGCCTGTTGCTGTACCTACTGAGGTTTTACCATGGAACATGGTCGTTGGGAGACCAATGCATAAACTGGTGGAACAGTTTCTGAAGCTAAACCCACCAAAGTTCACTGGGTTAGGATACCCCGAAGGTGCCGCACTATGGATTCAAGGCTTGGAGAAAGCCTTTGCGCTGTTAATGTGCACCGAGGCAAAGAATGTAGTCCTTGCAACCTATTAGTTACAGGGAATTACGAGTATTTAGTGGAGAGCCACTCAAGGAGTAGTATTTCCTGAAGGTGTAGTCCCGGAGTGGAACACCTTTGTAGAGGTCTTCAACAACAAGTACTTCTCTAACAGTGCCAGAGAATTGAAGATGGCTGAATTCCAGCGCCTTCACCAAGGTGCGATGTCTGTGGATTAGTATCAAGCGAAGTTCGCAGAACTATCGCAGTACGCCCCCAAACTAGTCGAGAATCCGATGAACTGAGCTAGAAGGTTTAGAGATGGGCTCAGACCGGAAGTGAAAAGCCCGCTAGTGCCATTTAATTTGAAGGACTACAATGACCTTTACGAATGAGCCCATTTGATAGAGAGAGACCAAAATGAACAAGCCGCCACATCTGGGTCGCGGTTCGGATCTAACAGAGATGGGAATCAATATGGGAAGAAGTCCATGACCGGAGGAAGATTCCACATCCAACCCAATAGGGCCAAGTCAGAATGGTGTGTGTCGCTTCTGTGGAAGGCAACATGGCTCAACCCCGTGCCCTCGATGGATGGGTGCGTGTTTTCAGTGTGGCCAACAGGGTCATATAGCCAGAGATTGTCCCAGGAGACCGAGGGGACAACTATAGTTACCACTGCCGCCACCCATGGGTCAGATAAGGGGTGCCACACCACAGTTTGCACCACAGGGTGGACAGAATAGACTCCCGACTCGAGGGACAGTGCACACCATTATGAGAGGTCAGGCTAAGGACGCGCCTAATGTGATTACAGGTAGGGGTGTCAACGGTTCGGTTTGGTTCAATTTTTTTTTGAAAAATCAAACCGAACCGAACCGTTTAAAAAAAGCTCCGGAACCGAACCGAATGAGATCCGAACCGAATCGAACCAAAACGAAATTTCGGTTCGGTTCGGTTCAATTTTTCGGTTTTTCGGTTTTTAGTTTAGCTTTTGGTTTTTTCTGTTTTTCTTTTCAGTTCTTTTCTTTCATTTTTTGGTAGATTTTTGGTTGGATGAAGTGGATAAAAAGTTGGGACGCTCAGAAACGGTGAGGAGCCATGTATGGCGTGCAGATGCAGGACATGGTGATTACCAGTGCGGGCATTACAAGTCAAACCACTTAAACAACATGTAAAAGCCCAACAAAAAGCTCAGCATCTCAGCATCTCTCTCTGAGTCTCTCTCATTATTCAAGTTTATTATCATTTTTCAAGGACTCCTCCACGACTTTGGGTGTTGTCCTTGCCTTCGCTAGAGACCCATTTTCTCGGTTTTTTCTTATCTTTCTTCTGCCACCCAAAGTCCACGGCCCATCTGCTTGCCTTTTCAATCTTGCTGAGACTCCACTGCTTCTCGTCGAAAGACCACTTCTCTCCTCTCCTCCGCAACCGCCCTCCATTGCCTATCAGCTTTTGGTTTTATCTATTTTTCTTTTTGGTTTGTTTTCAACCTAAAACGAATGAGGCCAAGACGGATATGGTTCGGGCATTATGTCGAACATCTAGTGGTTGCCGACCGTGTGGGGGCGTCCGAAAACATCCAAGGCAAAAACTCAAGCCAAAATCAACATACAACAAACAAAAAATGCTCAAGGTTGACTCAGAAACGATTCCTTCACATTAAACACAAGCATAAACAAGGAACAAGGAGTCCCCCCTCGGTTGAAGCAACACAGGGCAAAACAGAGCATCAAACGGGGAAGTGGTCTAGAGGAGACGAGAGTCGGGAGAGAAAATTAAACCATTAAATTTGGTTTTATTATCGGTTTGTGGTTCAGTTCGGTTCGATTAACCGATAAAAACCAAACCAATAAAAAAATATTGGTTTTTAATGAGAACCGAACCGAAAACCGAACCGAACCAAAAAAACCGAATTTTTCAGTTCGGTTCGGTTCGATTTTCGGTTTGGTTTGGTTTTCAGTTCTGTTCTTGACACCCTTAATTACAGGTACGATTTCACTGAATGACCGTGCTGCTTATGCTTTATTCGACCCTGCCGTGACTAATTTTTTTTTTATTGTTGAGCAATATGTTAAGTTGATAGGATTAAGTCCTGAATTACTAAAGTCCATGGTTAGCATTTCTATACTATTAAAAGATAAGATGTTTGTTGCATTGGGTTGTTCTGGTTGCAAGTTAGGGATTGGTGAGTGAGAGGGGAAGATAGATTTGTTAGTCTTAGCCATGTATGACTTTGATTTAATAATTGGCATTGACTGGCTCACCAAGCAATGAGCTAAGATGGACTGTTATCATAAAGCGTTTCAGTTTAAACCGTTAGAGGGTGAGAGTTTCTAGTTTGTTGGAAGTCGAGGAGGACCCTCGATTACCTAAATCTTCCAGAGGCAACCTGTTTGTTAGACGAGGGTTGTCAAGGTTACTTGGCAACTGTCGTGGATATGACAGTTGCGGAGCTGAAGATCGAATATATCTCAGTGGTGCAACAATTTCCAAATGTATTCTCAAAGGAATTGCCAGGCTTACCGCCAGAGAGGGAGATCGAGTTTGTGATTGAGTTAGCACCGGGGACAGAGCCAATCTCTATGGCTCCTTACCGGATGGCATTATTTAAGTTGAAGGAATTAAATGCACAAATGCAAGAATTGTTAGATAAGGGATTTATACGTCTCAGTGTATCACCTTGGGGAGCACCGGTTTTGTTCATGAAAAAAGAAAGATTGTTCGTTGCGCTTGTGCATCAACTATCGTTAACTGAACCAGGTGATAATCAAGAATAAGTATCCACTCCCGAGGATCGACGACTTGTTTGATGAGTTACAAGGAGCGTCGATATTTTCAAAAATCGACTCAAGGACAGGGTATGATCAGCTGAGGATCAAGAATGAGAACATTCCAAAGTCAGTATTTCGCACTCGAGACAACCATTATGAATTTACTGTAATGCCGTTTGGATTGACGAACGCCCCAGCTGCTTTTATGGATCTAATGAACCAAGTGTTTAAAGAATAACTTGATCAGTTCGTGATCGCGTTCATCGATGATATTCCGGTGTATTCGAGGAGTGACGAAGAGCATGAAAGTCATATGAGAATAGTACTGCAAACCTTGAGGATTCATGAGCTGTACGCCAAGTTCAGCAAGTGCGAGTTTTGGTTAACTCGTGTTGCTTTCCTAGGTCACGTGATTTCAAGTGAAGGAATCTTTGTGGACCCAGTTAAGATTGAAGCAGTTATCAACTGGCTAAGACCAATTATAGTGACAGAGATCAAAAGTTTTCTAGGTTTGGTAAGTTACTACAGAAGGTTCGTGGAAGGATTTCGGCTTTGGCGTCGCCGTTGACTCAACTCTTGAAGAAAGAAGATAAGTTTGTGTGGACAGACAAATGCGAGCGTAGTTTCCAAGAGCTTAAGCAAAAGTTGACTACCGCACATGTACTGACCATTCCATCTGGTCTTGGAGGATAAGAGATCTATAGTGATGTGTCATTCATATGACTAGGTTGCGTACTAATGCAACATGGTAGGGTTGTTGCATATGCATCTCGCCAGTTGAGACCTCATGAGTAGAATTACTCGACACATGACTTAGAACACGTAGTAATCATTTTCGCTTTAAAGATTTGGACACATTACTTGTGTGGAGAAAGATTCTAGATCTTCACTAATCATCAAAGTCTCAAATACCTATTCTCTTAGAAGGAGCTGAATATAAGGCAGCATCGCTAGATGGAGCTTTCGAAGAACTACGATTGTGATATTCTGTGGCATCCTAAAATTTCATAGCAATCCCTAGATACATTGCAACCCATGAATAGGTGATGGAAGCGCCATCGGACTATGTTACAGTCATTAGATCAATGGATTACAATTAATCAAAGCCGACCATTTAATGGACAATTGTTTTGTTGGAAATGTATCATATGCTCATGAATGATCTAGGTTGTGCTAAATGATGAATTGATGAGAAATTTTCTATTCATGGCCATGTACTCTATAAGTTGGATTATCATCGATTAATATTGCAAAATTTTATGGTCATGTAAATATTTGTAATTAATTAATTATGAGTGGAGATGATTAAGGTGGATTATTAGGAGAAGGTGTGGGATGATTTCTTAAGGCCCAAAAATTGCCCAAAACGAGCCCACCATTTTCCCCATTCGGTCGACCAAGGCTTGGCTCAAGCCCGGCCCATTAAGGCCACCTCTTTGCATGAAAGTTTACAAGTGGCAAGAGAGATCAACCAAGTGTCCAATGCCATGCAAAACCTCATGATTACTAGCTAATCATGAGGGTGAAAGGAAGAAAGAGAGAGAGAGAGAGAGAGAGAGAGAGAGAGAGAGAGAGAGAGAGAGAGAGAGAGGGGCAGAATGGACGAGGCAGCAACCGAGAGAGAGAGAGAGAGAGTGTGTTCGCGAGAGAGAGGGAGACCAAACAGGCGAGCGAGAGAGAATCCGAGAGGAAGAGAGGAGAGTTCGAGTGAAAGTAAGGGTGCTTCAGCGAGAGAAGAAGGAGACCAGCCTCGTCGTATGTGCACCAGCAGCCACCATCGATGCAGCCTAACTCTGCCGTCGATCGAGCCGCGCCCAAAGTCCCCGAGTTGCTGTTTGCTTGCTATGTTTGCGTGAACTTAAGGCAAGTGAAGTCTGTTAGCCTACATTTTGCTTGCTGTGGTTGTGTGAAGTGTAAATAGACTTGAGAATGCATAAATTCGATGCTGGATGTTGAAGTTTCAAACTAGTAGGAGTAGTTCTTTAGGATTGGTAAACTGTTTTATGGAAACACAGCATGACCTCTGCAGATTCCGTGAATTTGATAAAATTATCTAGTTGAAATTTGACTTTGTGTCCTTGATGAAAGTTGTAGACGACATCTTGAGGAGTAACATACTAAAATTTGGGAAGAAGCAGACAATTATTGGTCAGTGAAATGATTTTTCTCTGAAATGGTTAGATCTGGAAATCGTCACCGAGGGTTAGGAAGAGTTATGGTGACTATAGCTTTTGATCTATCATGAATCTGACTTTGAATTCTTCACAAAAATTTTACCTCTAGATTTTTTCTATAACATATCGAAATTTTAGAATTTTCTGAGTTGATTTAGGGTTTATATAGAATTTGTGAATGAAACTGTGCAATGGTGATGTCCTGAAATTTTAAGGCTGTGATGCATGGACCGTAACGATTCATACGAAGCTCTTTTGACATGGTGCTCTTCATAAAACCTTTTTCTCTAGATCTTATTTATAATATGTTAAATTTCCAGAATTTATGTTAAATTGCTCTATGAGAAGTGATATCTTGGGTTGTTATTTGTACTGCATATGTGGTAACATTTAGCATATCATATGACATCAAAAAGCTGGTTTAAACCTTTGACATTATTGCATCAAATGCTAAATTGAAAATGAGATATATATGTGAATATACATTGTGATGTTGATGATACCGTCGGACCCTTAAGTCGACGATGCCCCTGGAGTGTGGGGATGCCCAAAAGTGTGTACCGGATGCCCGGAGGTGTGTGCCGAATGTCCTCGGGAGTTTCGAGATACCCGAAGGTGTGTGCCGAAGGTTCCTCGTGATGCCAATTGGGGTACAGGATGCCCAGAGGTGTGTGCCGGAGGTTCTTCACGATGCCAGCTTGGGTGCGAGCGATATGAGGGATGCAAACACTGGTCCCTGGAAGAAAATGAAATCCTTTGAGAATTAAAATTGGGAATTGAATCATGCGCATGTTTGTGCATATGGCATGATGCATGAATTGCCTATGAAATTGAGTTGGTACTATTTGGCATTGAGAATGCGATCACGAAAGCATTGGATGGATCTCATGGGGATATATATACATGATTTTGTGGATAATATGAATCAAGCGCGTGTATGTGCATATGTCATGGAACATAAATTGCCTTAATGAATGAATCTCATTGAGATATAAGTATGATTGCATGGATGTTATGTATATGAAATCTTGGTTGTCTTGCCTGTTGCATTGTGTAGTTTGATGGATCTTTACTCCCTTTGGGGATTAACATTTCAGATTGAGAGATGCCTTTGTCACCCGTCACACGTGGTACTTTTTATGGCTTACCGTCCGATGTTGAGGTCGAGTGCTCGGAGCACCCCTGTGTTGGTGTTCATGGATTGGTGTTCATCAGTGTTCGAGTTTTAGTTATGTATGATGTGGGTATACTTGATGGCCTTATAGTCCAGGAGTTCCTATCCGTGCATGTCCGCCGCGACGGGGTTATGATGGGGATGCTGCCACCGCCACCAGCCGATGCACCGGGCTAGGTGTGATTGTGCGTGTGACTGGTAGAGGATGACACTTTTTGGATGGCCAACACTGGATGATGGATTGATGTACATGTTTGATGTAGGGTCAGGTAGTTTTAGGTTATAACCGAGCTTAGTTAAAGCCTTAGCCTTTTGTTGTACCAACTCGTGATGTCCATCATAGTTATGTAAATAAAAGTGGTTTGGCTTTAACTTATCTATAAAATGTGTAGTTGGTGTGCATTGCATTGCATTATTTTGTTGAAGTATGGGGTAGGGAGATGTCGAATATGCTTCCATTATATGAACTGCGCTGGGACCGATTGAGATGATATAAACCCCCAGGTTATATGGACCCACTATAATTCAATGGTATCAGAGTGACATGTTATTAGGACAAGTGAAAGGTAAGCTGACTGTGGCGACCCTAAGAGATCGGGGGCCGTGTCAGGGGTGCCACAACCCGGGTGGTATCAGAGCAATGGTTATAGGTGGAGTGATTAGGAGCCTCATTTGGAAATTGAGGGATATGATGACAATGCACACCATAGGATCTAACTGGAATAGTTGACTAACTTTGAACAATGGGTGATGGATATTCACTCGTAGATCCCTAGTAATTTTTATGAGTTGCTTTTAGGCGCCAATAACATGTTTATGTTACTTATATGTAGTCGTAGTTGCTTTTAAATGGAGACATTGAGTCACGGATTATTCCTGAGGCAAATGCTTGGAAACTGCAGGAAAATCATGGTATGAGCTGGAAGTTCTCATCCATCGAGGGTTGAAGCCTCTGCTGCAAGGGCTGAACCCCGAATGGAAGATATCTTGTAGGCATTGGCCAATATAGGAAATCCAATGGAAAGACAAGCGCAGCAACAACTCGGAGTGGAACGTCGCCCTCAAGGACTCGTGGAACAATTTTTTAAGCTGAAGCCACCTAAGTTTAGTGGAATGGGAAGTCCTGAGGAGGTGGAACATTGGATTGATGGGATAGAACAGATTTTCCGGTTGTTAGACTGCAATGATGCTGAGAAAATAACTTTGGCATAGTACCAGCTAGGGGGAAATGCAAAACTTTGGTGGAGAGCTTCAAGAGATACGATCTTTCCACCAGGTAATGATATAAACTGGGATGAATTTGTTAGAGCTTTCAATAGAAAGTATTTTTCTGATTGTGCTAGGGATAAGAAGATCAATGAATTTGTTCAATTGGAACAAAGGGAGTTGACAGTAGATTAGTATGAGGCAAAATTTTCTGAATTGTCTAGATATTCTCCCAGGCTGATTGAGGATCGAGTGGAAAAAGCTGAGAGATTCCTGAAGGGACTAAGGACTAATATCAGGAAACAATTGGTGCCTTTGAATATAAGAGAATATAATGAAATTTATGAAAGGGCACAGTCGGTAGAGTAGGAATTGGTGAGAGAGCAATCAGAGTAAAAAAGACAGTTGAATTTTGGTGATATCAAAAGGGGCAAGAGACCCTATCCTAGTCAAGGTCAAACTTGGGATTTTAAGAAAAAGAGTAATTTTGGAAATTTTGGAAAAGCTAGGGATGGCTTGAATATAAGGAAAGCACCCTATCAGCATGATGCTTGTCGAAGATGTGATGGGCAACATGGCCCAGGACCTTGTAATGGACGGCTAAAATGTTATGGTTGTGGACAGATAGGTCACCTCAAGAGAGACTATCCACAAGAGAGGTCACAATTTAGTGTCGGCTCGATGCGACAGGTACAACAAAGTACTGTTAGACCAAATCTACTAAGGAATCAACAGAGGCCACCAGCATAAGGAAGGGTGTATGCGGTCACCCAAGAGGAAGCGAAATCTTCCAAAAACGTTATCTCAGGTACGATTTTTATAAATGGCAAGAAGGCATATGCATTGTTTGACACGGGTGCTACGCATTCATTTATATCTGAAAGATATAGGCAATTGAGTAAAATAGAAACTACACCCCTTAAGACGCCTCTTTGTGTTTCCACGCCTTTAAAGGATATGGTATTATCTACAATGATGTGTGCAAAATGTAAGATAACTATAGGAGGATGAGATATGGAAATAGATCTAGTTGTGATGGCTATGTATGACTTTGATATTATCATAGGAATGGACTGGTTCCATAAGTATCGGGCTAAGGTAGATTGCTATGGGAAAGTGATCCAGTTCATGTTGCCTGACCAGTGTAATTTTGAATCTTTTGGAGGTTAGACAAACCCCTATGTGGCCATCATCTCAATGGTAGAAGCTCGTGAACTACTTGACAAAGGATGTCAAGGATATCTAGCAGTAGTAAGAGATCTTACTAAGAAAGAGGCTAAAATCGATGAGATTCAAATAGTCAGGGAATTTCAGGATGTGTTTCCTAAGGAGTTGCCTGGACTACCATCGGAATGAGAGATTGAGTTTGAAATTGAACTAATGCTTGGAACAGGACCAATATCGAAAGCCCCGTATAGAATGGCCTTGGTGGAGCTGAAGGAGTTGAAGGTGCAACTATAAGAGTTGCTTGATAAGGGATTTATTAGGCCAAGTGCTTCACCTTGGGGTGCACCAATTCTATTTGTGAAAAAGAATTTGTGAAAATGAAGGACGAGTCGATGCGTCTATGTATTAACTATAGACAGCTGAACCAAGTGACTGTAAAGAATAAGTATCATTTGCCTAGAATTGATGATTTATTTGATCAGTTGCAAGGAAGTTCAGTCTTTTCTAAAATTGACTTAAGGTCAAGATACCATCAATTAAGGATTAAGAAAGAAGACATTCCTAAGACTGCATTTTGGACTCGTTATGAACATTATGAGTTCCTAGTTATGCCTTTTGGATTAACGAATGCACCAGCCGCATTCATGGATTCAATGAATAGGACATCTAAGCCTTATCTGGATCAGTTTGTAATTGTCTTCATCGATGATATCTTGATATATTCTAAAGGACCTGAAGAACATGAACGACACCTGAGAATAGCACTGCAAACACTAAGAGATCATAAATTATTCGCTAAATTCAATAAGTGTGAATTCTAGCTAGACTAGATAATATTTTTAGGGCACGTGGTGTCGGGAAATGGAATTGCAGTAGACCCTGCAAAGGTTGAGATGGTAATGAATTGGCCGAGACCGACAACACCAACTGAGATACGGAGGTTTATCGAAGGATTTTCACACCTGGTAGGCCCATTAACAAAATTGACTTGAAAAAATGTGAGGTTTGAATGGAGTGGAGAATGTGAAAGAAGTTTTCGGGAACTTAAAAGGAAGTTAACTACAGCTCCAACCTAATTATACCATCTGGATCTTATGGATTCATGGTGTATAGTGATGCATCTCATAAAGGATTGGGATGTGTTTTGATGCAGCATGGCAAGGTCATAGCCTATGCATTGAGGCAGTTGAAACCTCATGAGTTAAATTACCCAACCCATGATTTAGAATTGGTAGCTATATTATTTGCTTTGAAAATATGGAGACATTATATGTATGGAAAGAAGTTTGAAATCTATATAGATCATAAAAGTTTGAAGTATTTGTTTTTGCAAAAAGAGTTGAACATGAGACAGAGAAGGTGGATGGAATTATTAAAAGATTATGACTGTGAAATACGACACCATTCAGGAAAGACAAATAAGGTGGCAGATGCCCTTAGTCGAAAGTCAGCTATGGACATGGCTAGTCTAAAATAATAGAGTGGAATCTGTAAAAGTCAATTATGGAGTCAGACTTCAAGTTGGAAATGGATCACCTTACAAGTATGCTCACTGCCTTAAGGATTAAGCCCGAAATTATTCAAAAAGTTAAGATTCTACATAAATTTGACCCGTAGCTTATGGAAATACGAGACGCTATATCTTTAGGGAAAAGACCAGAGTTTCAAGTCTCTAAGGATGGAGTAGTAAGATGCCAAAGACGGCTCTGTGTTCTCGACAATGAAGAAGTCAGAAGGGAAATTTTATCAAAAGTACATAAGAGTAATTATAGTATTCATTCGGGGAGTACAAAAATGTATAGAAATTTACGCCAGCAGTTTTGGTGGAATGGCATGAAGAAGGATATAGCTAAACATGTTTCTTAGTGTTTAACATGCCAGCGAGTGAAAGCGGAACACTGCAAACCCGTAGGACTATTGAGACCATTGGACGTACTGTAATGGAAATGGGAGCATGTGACGATGGACTTTGTGCAAGGACTGCCAAGGGCATCAAATGATCACAACTCTATTTGGGTGATAGCAGATCGCTTGACTAAGTCTGCTCATTTCCTAGCAGTTCGCGTAGACTATTCGATGAATAAACTCGCTGAGATATGTAAGCCAAGTGATACGCTTACATGGTATTCCTATAACAATCACATCTAATTAAGACTCTAGGTTTACTTCAAAATTTTGGTGAAGTCTCAAAAATGCTTTAGGGACAAAGCTTCAATTTAGTACTGCTTTTCATCCTCAAACAGATGGACAAACGGAAAGAGTGATCCAAACTTTGGAAGATATGCTGAGAGCTTGTATTATTGATTTTAAGGGAAGTTGTGATGAAAAGTTGCACTTGATAGAGTTTGCCTATAACAATAGTTTTCAGAAAAGTATAGGCATGGCTCCATATTAAGCATTATATGGAAGAAGGTGCAGAACCCCTATTTGTTGGAATGAAGTAGGTGAAAGGAGATTGATAAGACCTGAATTGGTGCAAATTACTACTGTGGCTGATGAGATTATTAGGAAAGAACTTAAAACAACCCAGAGTAGGCAGAAAGACTACACAGATAGGCGAAGAAGACCTTTAGAGTTTAATGTGGGAGATCATGTATTCCTTAAAGTATCCCCTATGAAAGGAATGTCTCGATTCAGAATGAAGGGTAAGTTGAGCCCTAGATTTGTTGGACCCTTTGAGATACTTGAAAGAATAGGAGACGTAGCTTATCGTTTGGCGCTGCCTCCTAAATTGGGAAATTTACATGATGTGTTCCATGTGTCGATGCTAAGAAGATATCGACTAGATCCTAATCACATACGCGATCATGAAGCCATCAAAGTGAATGAGAAAGTGAGGTACATTGAGGAGCTTGTGCAAATACTGGATTGAAAAGAGCAAATTCTTAGGACTAAGAAAATTCCATTGGTTAAGATATTATGGCGACATCATGATGTGGAGGAAGCCACATGGGAAAGCAAAAATGAGATGAGGGAAAGGTACCCTCAATTGTTTAAAGAGACATAGGTAATGTCCAATTTCGAGGATGAAATTCTCTAAGGAGGGGAGAATTGTGGCATCCTAAAATTTCATAGCAATCTCTAGATACATTGCAACCCATGAATAGGTGATGAAAGCGCCATCGGACTATGTTATAGTCATTAGACCAATGGATTACAATTAATCAAGGCTGACCATTTAATGGACAATTGTTTTGTTGGAAATGTATCCTATGCTCATGAATGATCTAGGTTGTGCTAAATGATGAATTGATGAGAAATTTTTTATTCATGGCCATGTACTCTATAAGTTGAATTACCATTGATTAATATTGCAAAATTTTATGGCCATGTGAATATTTGTCATTAAGTAATTATGAGTGGAGATGATTAAGGTGGATTATTAGGAGAAGGTGTGGGCTGATTTCTTAAGGCCCAAAAACCACCCAAAACTAGCCCACCATTTTCCCCATTCGGTTAACCAAGGCTTGGCCCAAGCCCGGCCCATTAAGGCCACCTCTTTACATGAAAGTTTACAAGTGGCAAGAGAGATCAACCAAGTGTCCAATGCCATGCAAAACCTCATGATTACTAGCTAATCATAAGGGTGAAAGGAAGAAAAAGAGAAAGAGAGGGGCGGAATGGACGAGGCAGCAACCGAGAGAGAGAGAGAGAGAGAGAGAGAGAGAGTGTTCACGAGAGAGAGGGAGACCGACCGGGGGAGCGAGAGAGAACCCGAGAGGAAGAGAGGAGAGTTCGAGCGGGAGTAAGGGTGCTTCAGTGAGGGAAGAAGGAGACCAGCCCCACCGTACGTGCACTAGCAGCCACCATTGATGCCGCCTAGCTCCGCCATCGATCAAGCCGCGCCCAAAGTCCCCGAGTCACCATTTGCTTGCTGTGTTTGCGTGAACTTAAGGCAAGTGAAGTCTGTTAGCCTACATTTTTCTTGCTGTGGTTGTGTTAAGCGTAAATAGACTTGAGAATGTATAAATTTGATGCTGGATGTTGAAGTTTCGAACTAGTAGAAGTAGTTCTTTAGGATTGGTAAACTGTTTTATGGAAACACAGCATGACCTCTGTCGATTCCGTGAATTTGATAAAATTATCTAGTTGAAATTTGACTTTGTCTCCTTGATGAAAGTTGTAGACGACATCTTGAGGAGTAACATACCAAAATTTGGGAAGAAGCAGACAATTATTTTTCCCTGAAATGGTTAGATCTGGAAATCGTCACCGGGGATTAGGAAGAGTTATGGTGACTATAGCTTTTGATCTATCTTGAATCTGACTTCAAATTCTTCACGAAACTTTTACCTCTAGACTTTTTCTACAACATATCAAAATTTCAGAATTTTATGAGTTGATTTAGGGTTTATACCGAATTTGTGAATGAAACCGTGCAATGGCGATGTTCTGAAATTTTAAGGCTGTGATGCATGGACTATAGCGACTCGTACAAAGCTCTTTTGATATGTTATTCTTCATAAAAAAAATTTCTCTAGATCTTTTTTATAACATGTTAAATTTTTAGAATTTATTAAGATCGTTTACTAATTTTTCCAGAACTTTAATTAAAGGAGTGCGTTCTGTTTTATCCGAAAATTGTTTTATTTTCAAGAACAAATAAATTGCTCTATGCGATGTGATATCTTGGGTTTTTATTTGTACTGCATATGTGGTGATATTTAGTATATCATATGACATCAAAAAGCTGGTTTAAACCATTGACATTATTGCATCAAATGCTAAATTGAAAATGAGATATATATGCGAATATACATTGTGATGTTGATGATACCGTCGGACCCTTCAGTCGACGATGCTCCGAGAGTGTGGGGATGCCCGGAGGTGTGTGCCGGAGGTTCCTAGAAGAAAATGAGATCCTTTGAGAATTAAAATTGAGAATTGAATCATGCGCATGTTTGTGCATATGGCATGGTGCATGAATTGCCTGTGAAATTGAGTTGGCACTATTTGGCATTGAGAATGCGATCACGAAAGCATTGAATGGATCTCATGGGGATATATATACATGATTTTGTGGATAATATGAATCATGCGCATGTATGTGCATATGGCATGGAACATAAATTGCCTTAATGAATGAATCTCATGGAGATATAAGCATGATTGCATGGATGTTATGTACATGAAATCTTGGTTGTCTTTCTTGTTGCATTGTGTAGTTTGATGGATCTTTACTGCTGAGTGGTTGTGCTCACCCCTTTGGGGACTAACATTTCAGATTGAGAGATGCCTCTATCACCCGTCACACGTGGTACTTTTTATGGCTTACCGTTCGATGTTGAGGTCGAGTGCTCGGAGCACCCCTGTGTTAGTGTTCATGAACTGGTGTTCATCCGTGTTTGAGTTTTAATTATGTATGATATGGGTCTACCTGATGGCCCTGTAGTCCAGGAGTTCCTGTCTATGCATGTCCGCCGCAACGGGGTTATGATGGGGAGGCTGCCGCCGTCGCCACTAGCTGATGCACCGGGCTGGGTGTGATTGTGCGTGTGACTAGTAGAGGATAACACTTTTTGGATGGCCAACACTAGATGATGGATTGATGTACATGTCTGATGTAGGGTCGGGTACTTTTGGGTTATAGCCGAGCTTAGTTAAAGCCTTGGCCTTTTGTTGTACCGACTCGTGATATCCATCATAGTTATATAAATCAAAGTGGTTCCCCTTTAACATATCTATAAAATGTGTAGTTGGTGTGCATTGCATTATTTTGTTAGAGTATGGGGTAGGGAGATGTCGAATATGCTTCCGTTATATGAATTGCGCTAGGACCGATTGAGATGATATAAACCCCCAGGTTATATGGACCCACTATAATTCAATGGTATCAAAGTGACATGTTATTAGGACAAGTGAAAGGTAAGCTGACTGTGGTGACCCTAACGGATCGGGGGCTGTGTCGAGGGTGCCACATATTATGTATCACCAGGGAAAGGCAAATAAGGTCACCAACGCTTTGAGTCGAAAGTCTTCAGTCACACACATGCTGGTTAAGGAGTGGAATTTACTCGAGAGAGCTCGAGATTTGATTCTCAAGTTTGAGGTAGGCCACCTTTCGAATCTTATGGCTACCCTCATAATTGAGTCGGATGTGCAGATAAGGATCGAATTGCTTTAACCAACAGATTCGGATGTTCAGAAAATCCCGCAAGAGGATATCGAGAAGAGAAATGCTGATTTTCAGATTTCTATAGACGCAACATTAAGGTTTCGAGGATGATTGTGTGTACCTGATGATGCAGCACTTAAGGAAGAGATTTTGCTAGAAATTCATCATAGTAGTTACAGCATTCATCCTGGTAGCATTAAGATGTTTTAGAATCTATGTCAACACTACTGGTGGTCTAGTATGAAGGCAGACATTGCCAAGCATGTCGCCAAGTGTTTGACGTGTCAGCAGGTGAAAGCACATCATTGTAAGCCGGGAGGACTTCTGCAACCTCTCAAGATCCCACAGTGGAAACGGGAGCACATCACAATGGACATTGTGACAGGTTTACCGATGAGTCAAAGAGGAACTGATTCCATTTGGGTAGTAGTCGACAAACTGACAAAGTCGACTCACTTCATTGCAGTACAAAAAGATCTTGACTTGGATAGGCATGCAAAGTTGTATGTGCGCCAAATAGTTCGTCTGCATAGAGTGCCGATGACGATTACTTTAGACTGAGACCCGAGACTCATAATTGCTTTCTAGAAGAGTTTGTAGGTTGCTTTAGGTACGAAGCTATAGTATAATACGGCATATCATCCTCAGATGGATGGCCAGTCTGAGAGGATGATTCAAACCCTCGAAGACATGCTGCAAGCTTGCGTGTTGGATTTCAACGGAAGTTAGGAGGAACAACTTCATCTTGTCAAGTTTGCCTATAACAACAGCAACCAGCATAGCATTTATTTGGCTCCTTTCAAAGCGTTGTATGGCAGAGTGTAGAATGCTGGTGTATTGGGATGAAGTCGGGGAAAGAAATATCACAGGCCCAGAGTTGGTTCAGTAGTCAGTGGATGTAGTTGTAGTCATTAGAGGCAGACTAAAGACCACTTAGAGTCGTTAGAAAAGATACACAGATAAGCGCCGGAAACCATTGGAATTCCAAGTTAGTGATCGCATTTTTTCTAAAGGTGTCGCCAATGAAGGGTACTTCGCGCTTTGGCAAGAGAGGAAAACTAAGTCGAGATACGTAGGTCCGTTTGAGATTCTAGAGAGAATTGGGATCCTAGCATATCGTCTTGTATTACCATCGAGGTTGGCGCATGTGCATAACGTCTTTCACGTGTCGATGTTGAGGAAGTATGAGCATGACCCGACCCACATGCTTAATTTTGAAGAATTGGATGTGGACAATAGAGTGTCGTACGTGGAAAGCCCGGTTTAGAATGTGGATCGAAAAGAGCAAATTCTACATACCAAAACCATCCCATTGGTCAAAGTGGTTTGGCAACACCACAGCATTGAAGGAGCAACCTGGGAGAGAGAAGAGTCGATGAGACAATTGTATCCCCACCTTTTTGTTTAAAGTATTGTAATGGTTTAAATTTCAAGGATGAAATTTTTATAAGAGAGGAAGAGTTGTGATATCTTGGAATTTTAGTCATGTTTTCAATTTAATAAGTCGGGCCTTTCATCGATGCGCCTATAGTGCTATTTTCAAAGTTAATCACTCCTGAGATAACTAGACTATCTAGGGAAGTCATTAAGGGATTTTAATGCAATAAACTTGAGAATCCGACCAGGAATCAACTACTCGACCATGCTCATTTATAGAGATCATTACGGAACAGTTAAAAATCGATTAGAGATCAGAGATAGGTTGGTTCAACTGAGATGTGTGGCTAAACGTGGGTGATTCCACCAAATTGCAAAATTCTCGTCGATCGGTACTAAATTGATTTTTCTGTCGTTTTGGTACTCTGTGTCCGTATTTGAAATCTCGAGATTTTCACGACCACCGAGAGTCTCCAATGTGTCGAAGAGGTTCATTGTGGCTCGAAGAAATTCGATCACGAGTCATTTGCACTAAAAATTTCTAATTACTACTCAGTAGGCTAGATCACGCTAAAATCGCGCTAGATTGAAATTAACCACAAATTTGAATCCGATTTCGGAAATTGAAAGTTCTATAATGTCACGAGTCATTTTAGGAATGTTGACTCATGCTCCAAAGATTTTTCTGCAAACTGAGATTTTTGGCAAAAAGTCGACATAGGGCCTTTTTGTCCGAAAAATTTAGAGGACCGCTTTTTGTCGCATTTTTGGAATTTGAATTGGACGGATTGTAGAGGAAAAATATGAATTGAAGTGTGGGCATCTTAATTGGAATTATGGGAGCCAAATTGAATTATTTCAAAAGGGAATTGACAAGGAATTAAGTGAAATTGATGTGCAAATGTCCAAATTCGTATGCCATGGTGGGATGCAACATTTGAGATACTTGGGTAGCTTCTTGAGGAAGATTGAAGAGTTAGAAAGTGGCTGAGAATAGGGCTAAATGGTGGGGGCAAGTGTGATGAGTGTTTTAAGACCAAGGTGGCCCCCTCAACTTTGCTTGTCTCCCTTCTTCCCCACAACCGGTTGAGCCCTCCATTTTCCAGCAGCTTGAAGACTTCAAAATTCTAGAGAAACTGCAGCTCAGCCCCCTCCTCCATCGAGCAGCCCCGTTTGATCGCCTGGAGACACCGCGTCATTGTCGCGAGTCCTATGCGCTAGGCTACTCATCCGCGCATCCCCAGCCGTCGTTCTGCCTTTGCCCTAACCATAAGCCAGCCCCCGAACCGTCCAAACCTCCTTTGCCATCGCCGTAGCCACTGGTTACCCGTCTAGCCGTTGGAAGCCCACACCGTAGCCTGTCCAGCCATCTTCGGCCCCCGACCAGAACTGAAGCCCATGGGTCTGCAACTCGTTGTTTGGCCTGTTTCCGAGCCTTTCTCGACCTCGAATGGTGCACTCATGTCGGAAATTGTCAATCATCTACATGTCCCCATCGTTGTGGTCCCATTGGATCGTTAATCTAGTGAGTTTACTCACTAATATCCTCTTAGGGAGTTAATTATGCTTAAGGGTTAATTAGTTTAAGTTAAGCTTGGATCATGTGGTTAGTTAGAATAGATTAGCAATTTAGTTAATCGTTATTGCATGTTAGGTGGTTAGAATAGTGTAATTAGCGAGTAGACAAGATGTAGTATTTATTTAAATAGGTTCAAAAATTTTCTGGCCTAAGTATGCATTTTTGTTATTTATTGGCATTTATTAATGAATTTTCAAAATTATTTAATTAATTATTATTTTTCGAAAATTAGACTGGGATAGCTGGTGACTGGAATTTCGTATTGAGTGCAATGGTGTGGTTGATTTATTTAATCAAGTGCCAGTTTGTGCTGATAGAATGTGATTTGTAATTTTGGGTATTTGTCCCAAAATTTATTAATTTCAGTATTTAATAAGAAAATTACCGGGCGCCGGTTTACAGTACCAAAAATGTTTTTATCAACTATATAATTAGTGGGATTTAATAAAATAAAGATATTATATTTTTTGGCTAAGGCCTACCGTGTGCCCACACACTATTATTTTACCGGGTATTATGAAAACAGTGAAATGGGTAGTGGATGAGTATAATATCTATGAATTAGCTTCAGTGAGCATGAATTAGCTTCAATGAGCACAAATCAGCTTAGGTGAGCTATACTATCTATATCAACTTCTGTGAAATATACTATCTATCTATATCAACTTCGGTGAGCTATACTATCTATCATTGTCAGCTTAGGCGAGCATTCATTCGTATAAGCTTAGGCGAGCATTCATTCATATCAGCTTAGGTGAGTAGTGATCGTTTCATGGAAACGACTTGATAGGTAGTAGTGATTGATAGATAGTATTGAAATGGTTGACCGGGAGATGGCCTTGATGACATGGAATCGACTAAGTCGATTGATCGATGGTTCGATCTGATTGGATGAAATGATTTGTTGAGTGGTTGAATTGTACTAACCTGCAGGAAGGGACTGAGGCAAAGGTAAGTCCTCTGACTTGTGCTTGTGCTTAAGCAACCCTTAGGGCGTATTTTCTTCCTAGTCAGGTCTTAGAGGGTGAACTTGCTGAGACATCGTCTCACCCTGTTGCGGGATAACATTTTCAAGTCCCTAGATGACAGCTCCTCCCAAGCATTTTGGTCAAGTGAACAAGATCACTGAGCAGAGGTGTTATATTCCGCTTCATGGGAACCCTAGGGGATGGGAGTACGAACTTGTGAGGTCCGTGAATTGGGTCGATGCAGGTCTACCCCATAAGATACCCCATCGATACAGATCATGGTACCGCCAAGATCGAAATGGATAGAGAGAGGGCCCCATAGCGAATCCGAGATACCTCTGTATGTGCTGGAGGTTGCTTTTGGAAAAGGTATAGCAGATCCTCCCGGTGGTTCGGTGGTAGACCCGGATCTTTCGGATCCAAGAACTCTGGTGTATTCGGCTTAAGGCTCCAATGAGGTTCTCTAGTATTATGAAACCCCCTTGTTTTACAGCCCTTGTTTTTATAGGCTGGTATTGTATAAGACATGGTTTGATATGTATATATAAGTGTGTTGTGGTTTGAAAAATTTTTGGCCTTGCTTTTCTATCTCATCTTGTTGTTTTCTGGGGATTTATTATTCGCTTCCACATGCATATTTAAAATGAAAGAGTCGGCAATGCATCCTGGGATGTCGTTATTTGATCAACCGTAGAGGGATGGGCACGCACTCGAAGGATTGGGGTGTGACCATAGCACTATAGGCGCGTCGATGAAAGGCCCGACTCATTCAATTGAAAACAAAACTGAATTTTCAGAATGTCACAGTTCTAAATCTCTGAGTGAAAATCCAATTAGGTCATCTCAACCAAATCTTCCTTGAAATTTCTAACATAGCGATCCATCATTTTTAGCCGTCCTATGTGTCATCACAGGCTATTGGATGTGAACAGTTTTAGACGAAATGACATTGTTTTGCTTAATTTTCTATATTTTATGATTTTATTTTATGTTCTTTGTGTTTTCTTTTCTTTCCTTCTTTTCTAGTTATTGTTCATCTTCTTTCATGATTTATCAAGCTTTTGCTCTTCGGCGTAGATCAAAATAAATGAAAGTTCCACAGAATTCGATTACAAAGGGAGAGTAATAAAAGAAGTTCTAATTATTGTCCTTTAGAATTCATTAAAAATAATTTAATTAGCTCCGATAACTCTGCATTGAATGAAATGACGTGAATTTTTCTACTTGTTTGCCCGTCTATCACAATGGCAAGACTTACGCCATAATAAAAGACCAAGGCAAATAATTGGAGACTAGTGACTTAGCGTTATTCATTTCGAAGAGAAATGTAAATTTGGTCCTAGACATTTAAATTCAATGCTAAATCATTCAATTGAACCAATGTAGTTCTAAATCTCTGAGTGAAAATCCAATTAACTCCGCTCGTTTAAGTCTTCCTTGAAATTTCTAAGATAGTGATCCATTATTGTCAATTGTCATATGTGTCATGATAGGCTATTGGATGCAACCAATTTTAGACGAAATGACATTGTTTTGGTTAACTTTCTACATTTTATGGATTTATATTATGTTCTTTGTGTTTTCTTTTCTTTCCTTCCTTTTTAGTTATTGTTCATCTTCTTACTTAATTTCTCAAGCTTTAACTTCTTGGCGTAGATTGAAAAAAGTGAAAGTCCCACAAAATTTGATTACAGACAAATAGCAATAAAATAAGTCCTAATTATGGTCCTTCAAAATTCCTTAACAAAATAATTTAGTTAGCTCCAATAACTCTTGTAGTAACTACTGTCGAAAAGTCAATACTTCTCGATAGATAAAACATTTCCAAGAAGCAAATGTGAACTTTTCTTCTTATTTGCCGCCTATCGCAATGGCAAGAAGTTTCTATGATCTTTCAGGTGTTGGCTGCATTGAGGTAGAAATGAGTGAAATGTCAAGAATCATTGAATCGACTCAGAAAGGGCCAACAATAATAACCAATTTCTCTATCATTACCTGCTATCAACTTTTAAAAGGCAATTGTTGACTCTTAACATTAGGTAGAATATCACAATCCTAAGGTCCATCCATGTCGCAAGTTTAAAGATATAACATGACCAAGACTTACACCATAATAAAAGACCAAGACAAAAAATTGGAGACTAGTGACTTAGACTTATTAATTTAGGAGAGAAATGTAAATCCGGTCCTAGACATTTAAATTCATTGCTAATTATTTTAATTGAACCAATGTAGCTCTAAATCTCTGAGTGAAAATCCAATTATGTCCACTTGGCCAAGTATTCCCTAAAATTAATAACATGGCGATCCACCAATGTCAATCGTCCTATCTGTCGTGGGAAGCTATTGGACGTGAATACTTTTAGATGAAATGACATTGTTTTGCTTAATTTTCTATATTTTATGGTTTTATTTTATGTTCTTTATGTTTTGTTTTCTTTCCTTATATTCTAGTTACTGTTCATCTTCTTTCTTGATTTCTCAAGCTTTTGGTTCTTGGTGTAGACCGAAATAAATGAAATTCCCCGAAAATTCAATTACAGAAGGAGAGTAATAAAATAAGTCCTAATTATGGTCTTTTAGAATTCATTAACAAAATAATTTCGTTAGCTCCAATAACTCTTATAGTGACTAATGTTGAAAAGTCAATACTTATCGACCAATAAAACATTTCCAAGAAGCAAATGTGAATTTTTCTTCTTGTTTGCCCATCAATCACAATTGGAAGATGTTTTTGTGATCTTTCAGGTGTTGGCTGCATTGAGGTAGAAATGAGTGAAATGTCAAGAATCATTGAATCGGCTCAAAATGGACCAACAATAATAGCCAATTTTTCTATCATTACCTGCTATCAACTTTTAAAAGGCAATTGTTGAATCTTTACATTAGGTGGAATGTCACAATCCTAAGGTCCATCCATGTCGTGAGTTGGAAGATATAACATGACCAAGACTTACACCATAATAAAAGACCAAGACAAATAATTAGATATTAGTGACTTAGACTTATTCATTTTGGAGAGAAATGTGAATTCGATGCTAGACATGTAAGTTAAATGTTAAATCTTTCAATTAAATCAATGTAGTTCTAAATCTCTAAGTGAAAATCCAACTAAGTCCTCTCGGCCAAGTCTTCCTTAAAATTTCTAACATAGCAATCCATCATTGTCAGTCGTCCTATGTGTCATGACAGGCTATTGGATGTGAACAATTTTAGATGAAATGTCGTTGTTTTGCTTATTTTCTACATCTTGTGGTTTTATTTTATGCTCTTTGTGTTTTCTTTTCTTCCCTTCTGTTTTAGTTATTGTTCATCTTCTTTCTTGATTTCTCAAGCTTTCGCTTCTCGGCGTTGATCGAAATAAATGAAAGTCCCACAAAATTCGATCATAGAGGGAGAGTACTAAAGTAAGTCCTAACTATGGTCCTTTAGAATTCATTAAGGAAATAATTTAGTTAGCTCCAGTAACTCTTGTAGTGACTAATGTTGAAAAGTCAATACTTATCGACTGATAAAACATTTCCAAGAAGCAAATGTGACTTTTGTTTTTTGTTTGCCCGTCTATCACAATGGCAAGAAGTTTTCATGATCAAGCGTTGGCTACATTTAGAAAGAAATGAGTAAAATGTAAAGAATCATTGAATCGGCCCAGAAAAGGCCAACAATAATAGCCAATTTGTCTATCATTACCTGCTATCAACTTTTACAAGGCAATTGTTGACTCTTCACCTTAGGTAGAATGTCACAATCGTAAGGTCCATCCATTTCGCGAGTTGGAAGATAAAACATGACCAGGACTTACACTATAATAAAAGACCAAGACAAATAATTAAAGATTAGGGACTTAAGAGTTATGAATTCAGTAGAGAAATGTAAATTCGATTTTGGACATTCAAATTCAATTATAAATATTTCAATTCAACCAATGTAGTTCTAAATCTCTAAATGAAAATCCAATAAAGTCCTCTTGGACAAGTCTTCCTTGAAATTTCTAACATAGTGATCCATCATTGCCAACCGTCCTATGAGTTATGGCAGGCTATTAGATGTGAACAGTTTTAGACGATATGACCTCGTTTTGCTTAGTTTTCTACATTTTATGGTTTTATTATAGGGTTAATACCTTGAAAAACCCCAAACTGGTACACTTGTGACAAATTTACCCCAAACTATTTTTTTGACCATGAAAAACCCCAAACTGGTAAACCTGTGACAAATTTACCCCGACTAACTATAAAAAACCCTAAACTGGTACATTTATGACAAATTTACCCCAAATTAATTTATTCGACTGTAAAAAACCCTAAACTGGTAAATTTGTGACAAATATACCCTATGCTAAATTGGATTAATACCGCAAAAAAATCATAAAAATTGTAAACTGTGACAAACGGAACGTAAAATCCTAAATTGGTATATTAGTTAACTGTCACGTGTTATTTAACTTAATAATTTGAGAATAAAATTTAACGAAAACTAACATAGAGTAAAATTGTCACAAGTGTACCAGTTTGGGGTAAATTTGTCAAAAGTATACCAGTTTGGGGTTTTTGGTGGTCAAAAAAATAGTTTGGGGTAAATTTGTCACAAGTGTACCAGTTTGGGGTTTTTTATGGTATTATCCCTTTATTATATGTTCTTTGCTCTCTTTTTCCTTCTTTTCTAGTTATTGTTCATCTTATTTCTTGACTTCTCACACTTTCGCTTCTCAGCATAGATCGAAATAAATGAAAGTCCCAGAAAATTCGATTACAGATGGAGAGTAATAAAATAAGTTCTAACTATGGTCCTTTAGAATTCGTTAACGAAATAATTTCATCAGCTCCAATAACTCTTGTAGTAACTAATGTTGAAAAGTCGATACTTTTTTACCAATAAAACATTTCCAAGAAGCAAATGTGAATTTTTCTTCTTGTTTTCCTATCTATCACAATGGTAAGAGTTTGTTTTTATGTTCTTTCTAGTGTTGGTTGCATTGAGGAAGAAACGCATGAAACGTTGCTATCGTACTTAGAAGTTGGGCTTTTCATCCACGTAATCTTCGTTTGTTGGTCCGCTATTCTGGGAATTTGTATATGAACGTGTTGCACCGATGGAATATGTCGCATGCATTTAATCAAAATGAGAGGAGACTATAAGTAATAAATGATATTTGTTTGGTGGACATCATCAAGAAACTTCACAGCTAGACGGAATCTAAGAACAGGATTATTGACAAGTCTTTTACTTGCCATATGAAACAGGGCCCATGGCAAGTAAGACTCAAATCTATAACGGGTCTGGTAGACCCATATTTCTGATCCACATTTCTTGTAAAGGGTGATGATCCTAATGGCACAATCAACGATAACCAGGTGAAAAAAAAAAAAAAAAAAAATCCCGGCAAGATATTCTATTGGCGTGGACAGCAGCGAGTACGACCTCAATGCGACAAACTCGGCTGCCAGGTATATATCCTTTTTCAGGCTGGAGATACAGATAATGTCGCAGAATTTCTGAGAGATCTCCACCATAAAATATTCCAAGGGCGTTAAATTGGAACCAGGGGTAGAGCTCTTTCTTAATGGTCATCTGTCCAAGCGTGACCTGTACATTGAGTGTAATGAAGGGAAGGTCATAGGGGACGGTAATGCTGGTCAGGTAGTTACTTTCAAAAAATTTGAAAAGCTATTTTGTTGTCTTCCTTGCTGCTTTTGTTCGCTCTTTCGACATACTTCCCGTCGATTCATTGGTCAGAATATTGGAAATGAAGGTTGCCGCAAATGATCCCAGGTTGAGCTTCTTCGCAGAATGCACATGCATATTTCGTAGATCATTATGTTAAATGAACAATAAACGTGCTTCAAAAGTACATTTAAACCTCAAAATCGGTCCGATCCTTAGCTACAATATTTACCTCTCCCCCATAATGGTTTTGAGGTCCCACATCCAGGTATTAAGAAATAATTTTGAGTTAGCTTTTGATAGAATGTGTTTTAGGTAGTACCAATTTTTGAGGCTAAGGACCGCTCCTATTGAGCCTTGGACCGAGAACCTGACCAATCTTATGGGTCTAGTCCGGTTTCAAGGTCACTCGGGATTAACCAATTATTTTTTTTGTTTCATTTTTTGTATTCCTTGAAAAGACAACCTGTCACGTCCCGATTCTCAAGCGTGCGCCCATCCCTCACTAGTCGATTAAATAGCGATGTCCCAGGGCGCATCATCGACCCATTCATTTTAATATGCATGTAGGAAGCATATGAAATCCCCAAACAATAAAACGATATGATAAGAAAGTAGGGCCAATTTTTCACAAAATATCTTTTTATAAACACACAAGTCTATACACAAAGGTTTACAAAATGAATCGGCTCCCCACAAAAGAGAATTGTCCTACAACTAACTAACCGGGCAAGATCGCCGATTCTTCGGGCTTCACCTTTTAAACTCCGGGGCTTCCGATCCTTCACCAACACCCTCTAAGGACCTGAAAATGGTTATACAATAACCAGTGAGACAATGTCTCAGTGAGTTCTATCTCTTAAGACTTGATTAGGAAGAAAATATGCCCTAAGGGTTGCCTAAGCACAAACAGGCGTCAGAGAACTTACCTTGGCATCAGTTCCTCCCTACAATTCAACACATTTCATAATCTCATCGAATCATATCAACACATCAAATCATTCACTCAAATCGACTTATCGATCAATTGACCTAGCCGATTATATGTCAATCAGACCATTCCCCGGTCAAAACCATACTATCTATAAGTCTGATCAAAATCCAAGATTGCTCACCCTAGGTGATATATATAGATAGTAGCTTGCCCCAAAGGCGAATAAATAGCATACTATTCATTCTCCAATATGACATATCTAATCACTGAGCCCACGTGCATTCTCTAAGATGACATACCTAGTCACCGAGCCCACGTGCATTTTTCAAGATGACATACCTAGTCACCGAGCCCACATGCATTCTCCAAGATGACATACCAAGTTACCGAGCCAGTATAATACAATGTTCTTTCTCCAATATGACATACTAAGTGATCGAGCCGAACTAATATAATGTCTTTCTCAAAGATGACTAATTCACCGAGCCGACATAATATACGTCTTTCTCCGAGATGATGTACCAAGTCACTGAGCCGATGTTCGTTCTCCAACAATTTCTCAGTTTTTATCATACCTGATAAAATAGTCATGTGTGGGTATACAGTTGGCCTTAGCCAAAATACAAGGTTTTTACTTTTGAACCTTCCACTATTTTCAGTAGTTCCAAAATGGATTTTTTGCACTGTAGATTGACGCCGGGTAATTTTCCAATTAATTACCAAAGTTAAACCGATTTAGGAATAAAATCCTAAAATCACATTCAGGCAAAATTAGCACAAATTAAAGCTCAAATAAATAAACAAATTGCACAACAATAACCAATATAAAATTCCGGTCACTGGCTATCCTGGTCTAATTTCTGGAAAATAATTAATTAATTAATTACGAAAATTAATTATTAAATGCAATAAATAAGACTTAGGCTCGATAAAGCCTAATTGGAAGTCGAGACGGGCTCGGAAAATTACCAAATCACTTTAATTAAATACTAAGGCTTGTCTAAGCTCTAATTGCACTGACTATCCACCTAACATGCATCAGCAAATAATTAAAATTGACTAATCTAATCTAACTATCCACCTAAACCATGCTTAACTTAATCTAATCAGCCCCTAAGCATAATTAACCTACTAAACGAGGATTAGTGAGTTAAACTCACTTGTTCGGCGATCCGGTCGGTTCAAATCGACAGGGACACGATGGGGCTCAATTCTCTCCAAAGCGGGCCTACCAACTGAGGTCCAGAACACCTCCAAAACGAGCTGAACAGTAGCTTGGAGACCCACTAGATTCTGCTTCCGTTCTGGGCTGAATTGCAGAGAAGAAACCAGCAGATTCAATGGCGAAAACAGGCCGATCGGAGCTCCGATGAGTGGGTGGTCGGCAACCGGTGGCCTCTAAGGGTCAAGGGAAACTTGTTGGTGGTTGGGATGGGTGAAGGAAGGGCTGGAATGGGAGAAAAATGAAGAAAAATGCGAAACAGTGTAGGTGGGCAGCAGATCGACGATCGGCTGCTTCTTGCTGGTGAACGGGACTATCGGTGAGTCATTCCGGCGAACGGCGAAGTGCCCCTATACAGTCTGGATGTGCTGGTGACGGTGGTGGGTGAAGCGTGGGCTAATTCCCATGGGAAGACAACTTTTAATTCAAGTTTTTGACGAAAAGCCAACTGGAGCAGAAACTAGAAAGAGGAGAAAACAAAGGGAAAAATAGGTCGACAGGCAAGGGGGATAGCTTGGCTACTCTGGCGGTCTCTCTCTCTCTAGTTTGCTGAGCTCGAAAAAGGCACAATGAAGGGGATGAGGGTGTTGCTTGGCCAGCTGAGGGAGAGAAGGAGGAGATGAGGGAGCAAGGGGGCCACCATTTGGTCCAACATCTTCTTCTTGTCCCCTTGACCCTTGCCCTCCACCAGCTGGGTTCCATGGCTGAAAATCAGCCACTAAAGTCCTTCTAGAAGTTCAATTGAAGTAGTCCATAAGTCATGGATGAGGGGGCACACGAATTGCACAAGTTTTTCCTTCAATTGGACACTAAATGCTTCTTGAATCCATCCAATTCGGCTTTTATAAATTCCATTATCGAGTCAATAATCCAATTGGTATTTCCTCACCAACTGAACCATCTTGCTTCCCAAATGCATGATCAAAAACGATCCCTGACGATTTCTAAACAAAAACGGCCCTATGCCGACTTTTTCCCAAAAAGTCTCGTTTTACATAAAAATCTTCTAAGACTGAATCGATGTTCCTAAAATGATTTGTGACATGACAAAACTTTCAATTTCTGAAACTGGATTCAAATTTGCAGTTAATTTCATTCTGACGCGTTTTTAGCGTGATCTAGGCTACCGGGTAGCTTTTAGAAATTTTTAGTGCAAATGACCCATGGTTGATTTTCTTCAAGCCATAATGAACCCACTCAACACATTGGCAACTCTCGGTTGTCGTGAAAATCTCGATAATTCAAATACGGACACAGGGTACCAAAACGACAGGACAATCAGTCTAGTGTTGATCGATGAGAATTTTCCAATTTAGTGGAGTCACCCATGTTTAGCCACACATCTCAGTCGTACTAACCAATTTCTGATTTCCAATTGACTTAAATCTGTGTCGCAATGATCTCTATAGATGAGTACGGTCGAGTAGTCGATTCTTGGTCGAACTCTCAAGTCTATTGAATTAAAATCTCTTAATAACTTTCCCTGATAGTCTAATTATCTCGAGAATAATCAGCTTTGAGAATAGCCCTATAGGTGCATTGATGAAATGTCGGATTAATTTAATTGAAAGCAAAAGTGAAAAATCTAGGATGTCACGCAACCTAATTCAAATTACATATCCATATAACAATGCAATATTGAGTAATCAAATTATGAACATCGGTACATATCAATCATAAATTTTAGATAAGGTAACAACAGAACTTCAAATTGCTAAAAGCAACAAATCATAAAAAAGACACGTGAGGCGAGCATGGAGAGGCCAAAGGCAAGCGGCAAGATGAGTGAACAGAGGTGAGCGGCAAGGTGAGTGAGGAAAGCAAAGAGAGGCAAGCAGTGAGCAAGTGAGGCAAGCAAGGCCAAGGCGAGTGAAGAGAGTTTAATTTTTTATTTCTTTTGATCGAATTAGGTCTATGTTTCTTTTTTACTTTCTAATTTACATGCCAAACTGAACTACAAAAAGAACAGAGAATGAGAGGCTAGGGTTTAGAATAGACAAAAACATATAATATATGATATATAATATAATAATCTAATATATATTATATATAATATCTAATATTACGAGGTCACTCTAGGTTAGATTAGCCCTAAACTCTCCAGACCGATGATCAACTTGCACGGTGTGGGGTCCATGTGTCACACCCCGATCCTCGCAGCGCGTGCCCATCCCTCGGTGGTCAATAAATTTGCGACGTCCTAGGGCGCGTCGCTAACCCATTCATTTTTAATTCACATGCAGATGCGAAATGATTACCCTGACAACAAACAACACGAGAAAGAAAAACGGGAAACAATTCACAACCAAAACACGCCTTTATAAACACCTCGGTTTATATACAAACTAGTCTATAAACAAGAATCTACAAAAGATCGATCCTCAAAACAAAGCTGTCCTATGATCAGCTAGCCGAACCCATTTGCCGATCCTTCGGTCTCCACAGGCTCCGAGGGCATCAGGTCCTCCACAACGTCATCAGTAGGGTCAGCTGCACTCTCGCCTAGAGTGGCGTTGACTACCACAACTGGAATTTCAAAACCCTAAAGGGGACTCACACGGAATCCATTGAAACCGTAGCAAAACCATTGTGACATCATGAAATTTCGGTCCTGTTTTCAATTAAATAAATCGGGCTTTTCATCGCCACACCTATTGTGCTATTCTCTGAGCCGATCACTCACAAGATAATTAGATTATCAGGTAAAGGCGTTAAGGGATTGTAAGGCAATAGACTTGATAATTCGACTAGAAGCCAACTACTTGATTGTGCTCATCTACAGAGATCATTACGGCATAGTTAAAAATTGATCAGAGATCAGAGATAGGTCATTTGACTAAAATAGGTGATCAAAGTGTTGGTGATGCCACCAAATCGCTAAATTCCCGTCAATCGGCACTAAACTGATTTTTCTGTCATCTTGGTACCCTGTGTTCATATTTGAAACATCGAGATTTTCATAACAGTCGAGGGTCGCCAATGTGTCGAAGATGTACAATGTGATTTGAAACAAATAGATCATGAGCCAATTGCACCAAAAATTTCTAAAAGCTACCCGGTAGGTTAGATCACGCTAAAATCGCGCTAGATTGAAAGTTAACCACGAATTTGAATCCGATTTCAAAAATTGAAAGTTTTGCCATGTCACGAGTCATTTTAAGAACATCAACTCATCGTCCAAAGATTTTTCTACAAACCAAGATTTTTTGCGGAAATTCAAAATAGGGTTGTTTTTTTCTGGAAAATTCAGGGGACTGTTTTTTATCGCATTTTTTAAATGCAAGTTGGCTCTATTAGCGAGGAAAAATGTCAATTTGATCAAGAACTTGATGGTGGAATTTATAGGGATTGAATTTGATCAATTCAAGAAGGAATTGAAGTAGATTTGGTTCAAATTGGAGAGGGATGTCCCAAAATTCGTAGCCCCCTTGGTCCACTACCTCTGTACCATCTCAATAGCTTCTAAAGGAAGCTTTGTGACTAGAAAAATTGCTGAGGAAGCTAGCAAACCGGTGGGCCATGGTCAAGGGGATAAAGGGGTGAGGTTGAAGCCATTTTGGACCCTCCAAGCTTTGTTGTCTCCCTATCTTCTTCCCCACCGGCCACTTTCCCCATTTCCATGCTATTTAAAGCTCCAAAAGACCAGAGAAACTGAGCTTAGCCCCTCCCCTTACCTGTCAATGCCCACTAAAGCCCGGACAACCACAACATGCTGCTCGCTCGCGCCGTACATCCCCCATGCGTGTCCTCACGCCCAGCTCGCCATTCCCACGCCTCCAGCCACGCGTCACAAGTTCAGCAGCTTGCCAAGCCACCGTACGTTACCGCTATGGTCACCAGAAGCCTCACCGTTGCCCCTGCCCACCCATCTTAGCCGCCGATCCTCCTCCTTGGCCGTTTCCAGCCCAATCGACCTTTGAAGCAGCTCTTTCGGCCCATTATGCTAAGAAAACGCATTAGCAAATCACACAATATCGTACTATAAAGCGCCAACACTCTTCAAGAGTCTTCGTGTCATGTCGGACACTTTGACACGTGTCCAACACTCTCAGACACTCTCCAACACTCAATCAACACGTGTCAGAAAATCGGACACATGGTCAACTTTTCCGACAATCTTGAAATTCCGACATACGAGTTTCTGACACGAGATTCCGATATTGAGGTCAATTTTAAAAATTTTCAATAAATAAGAGGTCAAAATGTATATATGTGAAAAAATAAAACATAATAATAAAAATATTAAATTGAAAAAGAAGAAAAATAGAATGTGGATTGCTTGTTTTTTCTCCAAGTTTTATGAGTTATTGGAATAGAGTTGAATTTGTCAAATTGAAACAATAAATGATATTAACAAATTGTGGATTAGTATTTTTAGTATAAATTCATTCTATGTTTTTTTAATTAATTATTTTTTTGTGAATTTGAATCAAATTAATTTGATTGAAATAATCATAAAAATGACAATTTATTATGTATATATGAAAATATATATTTAATATATAATGTATCCCAACATGTCGGAATTATATATTTTTTGATAAATGACGTGTTGGCGTGTC
Organism: Eucalyptus shirleyi; assembly: GCA_017140165.1. Classification (NCBI taxonomy): domain Eukaryota; kingdom Viridiplantae; phylum Streptophyta; class Magnoliopsida; order Myrtales; family Myrtaceae; genus Eucalyptus; species Eucalyptus shirleyi. Next base: position 18,606,905 of record CM029450.1, read on the forward strand.
ATATCGTGTCATGTCACATGTCATGTGTTAGTGTCGGTGCTACTTAGGTATTGTACTTCCGAAAAATAGCCTAAAAAAATGTGCTTACTCTTTGGCAGCCTGGATTGTTTCTCAAACGATTTTTTATCAAGAAAAAAATAGAAAAGGCTGATTTTAAAAGGCATTCGCTTTTGATCTTGAGAATACCGGATCCATTCGTCACTCGACTCTTCGAGAAAAACTTGCTAATCAGGTTTCTAGTTTACACATTGCAAAACCTAACGATGAGCCCCTTACCAAAAAAAAAACCTAACGATGAGAAGGGAATCATTTACTCGGTAATGACGGTGTCGAAATGGTGGCATTTTCCTTTTGATGTTTTGCACTTTCCCCTTCCCGGATCTCTATGTCCGTAATAATATTGTGCGGGAAGCATGTGCAACAATGGACGAGATTCACAAGCATTCTGATGATTCTTTTCACATATCTGCATAAAAGTAAATGGAAATTATTCGTTTACTCTTCTAACTATCTTATCCGTGAAAATATTTGAATATGTAGCTCTTAATTTGACATTTATCACCGATCCATTCCTTTTTATTGGATTTGTTATTTTTATAATATCTAGTACGTACCTTTAGTAAAGATTTTCAAAAGAGTGAAACGCTATCTTTTGTGTCTTTGCGATTTTTCAATGCTTTCCTTGTAATATGTATCTAAAAGTTTTCTCTTAGTTTTCTTTTATTTTCTTAATATGAAAATCTGGTGGAGTAGGGGGGAAAAGATCAGAGAGACGGCCAGGAAAATAACGAAATGAAGACATGTGGCACTTATGAGCGGGCAACATGTCACTCTGTCATCCTCCCATGAAGCATCCTTTTTTAAAGTATGAAGGGTGGAGGAGAGTCACGAAGGACGAATATTACCTGCCCCGCATGTGCTCCACGATGGTGGCCTACTATCATCCATCGATCTATTGAGTTATAATTTTTAAAAGTAATCTGTCTCACATGGATTTACGGCCGAGAAAATTGACGCATCAAAAGGGAGTAACAACGAGGGTAGGAGATCAGTATTCGTGAGACCAGTTGTATCGCCTTTCAAACACACTCATAATGGTTTTGTACCTCCGTGGAATATTTAGATAGAGTTATAACTACTTGACTCCACTCATGATCCAAATGTCTGATGTTTGCTTATCCGTCACCATAGCCCCATTATGCGACCAATATAGCACCGCTATAATAGTATAATGAATTGTGGTAATTTCTAGATCATCTACAGTTCCGAGTCACCCATCCAATCTAATCTAGTCTGCCCTCTGCATCATGACTTCAAATTTGCATTGAAGACCTTGATCTGATTTTTGATGATAGAGACCTTTGTCAACAATCCCTCGATGCTCTTACTATGGTCAAACTAATGGGGTTGTCCTTAAGTTTCAGCCGATTGACCTATTGCAGAAGTAAGCAATCAAATAGTAAAATAGACAAAATTGTAAAATAGATTAGATACCAGTTTTTACGTTATTCGGTCAATGTGACATATGTCTATGGGGAGAGCAGTAAAAGATTTCCATTATAAATCAAACAATACAACGAAGATTACAACTACATTCGAGTTATTCAAACACTGTTTGTGTCTTCAAGCCCCAAACTTACACAATGTTTAGCCTCACAATTTCTCATAAAAAAATCTCTCAATTTCATAAAAGAATTAACAAATCTTACCTCAAAGTTTTAATTGGCTTCAAACACCAGAGATGTAATTCACAAGCTTATATATAGGCAATAATTGGATCCAAATTAGGAAATATTCTTCAATAAAGAAACCATTCAACTAGAAACCTATTTAAATTGGGAAATTTTTTGGACTAGGAAAGTTTTCTTTTCAAGCTCAAACTTGAGACATATTTTTAACAATCTCTACCTTGGCTCAATGTTTGAGCTGCTAGAATTGCTTCAATGGAATCTGAACTTCGCTATTACTCTCCTATAGTCTCCACTAGGTTCAACTGCCACAAAAAATATGAGTAATTTTCATTCAAAATCAATGGAAATTGAGTAGCCTTTTGTCTTTCTCGTATTGCTCAATACTATCGGAGTTTTTTGTTGGGCCCCTTATGCCGCTCCTCGGCTACCTCAAACTCATTCTATAGAGCCGATTGTCAGTTGAAGCGTGTGGTAACCAATAGCTTCCCTTGCTTCAATTGATTACATTGCTCTTCCATCGACTTTGAGCAATTTTAAGTCAATCATAAATCACTTTGATTGCATCTAAAGCGATTCATATTATGTCTAGTCCTATTAATCTTCTTTCGCCAACTTCATTCCAACATATAAGAGTTCTACAAGCTCTTTCATATAATCCCTCCTTTAAAAGAGCCATGCCAATACTTTGCTAAAAACTATTATCGTAAGCAAACTCCACTAAATGTAAGTGTCCATCCCAATTGCCTTCAAAGTGTCATGACCCCAACTCCATACTCAGGGTCACGAGCAACAAGGGTTACCTTCGTGACATCCCAAGCTTGTCACCGTCCTGTCTCTTTTTACTTTTCATTAAGCACATGTGGTAGAATTACAAACAACACCCGGACAACAACAAGTAATCGTGAAAACAACCATTTAAAAACCTACAATTACATCAATTACATTTACAAGCCCTTCTATCACGGACCATTATATTTACAACCATTACATCTTCTATGCTCAAAAATGCTGAGGTAAACCCTCGCTCCTTTAGAGAGACTACAACCCCTCCATGCCTAGAATTCTGCAAAATAATGGGTGAGTCATGGACTCAGTAAGTAAAACTCATAATTCTCTCCTAAGAGGACATCTTATCATCAAAATCTAGCAAGTACAATACTCACAATACAATATTTATGGTAAATCAATGGCAAACTTATTGCTACACCTTAACTACATGCAAATGTCCATTACCGCATACTTCAATGCATACTTATCTTTGGCATATTAATGAACATATCAACGTATCATGCTTATGCATATACCAGCACCGATAACATGATCTTTATATCGTTGTCCTGGCTCAACCAAACTCTCTTAGCTCAACCAACGCTTCTAGCTTCATGCTAGGCTTTCTGGTTCGACTAGGGCATCTCAACTCAACCGAGGCATCCTGACGCTAGCTCACCAAGGCATCTAGGCTCAACCCAGGTGTCTTGGCTCAACTAGGGCATCTCGGGGCTAGCTTACCCAGGGCATTTGGGCTCAAACCCAAGCATCCTGGCTTAAACAAGGCATCATACTCAACGAACAAGGCATTGCCGCCAAAGCTATGTGGCAACGGCCATTTTTTCCTCTTTAAGTGCATAATGAAAGTGTATCACACAAGTTGTTTCTTACTTTTCTTCTTAGTCGACTCATACATGACCTGAAGGAGTGCTCATTCATGTGGGTGTGCCATGGCTCTTAACATCATACTATGTAATATGTTGGGCACTATTCTTGGTTCGTGGCTTGAGCCACATGCTTAAGCCAACGCGACTCAACGTCGATTCCAAGTCAAACGAACCTTGATCTCATCTCGGGGTGTGAACACACTCAAGCATGCAAACATGAGCAAACCATACAAAAGAACATTACAACATACACACGGCTTATACTAGTGAGCACACCACTAAATTCAACGATAAAGGCTATCGCTCTAACCAAGAGTTAGAAATTCTACTTACTTTTGATAAACATCAATAAAGTATAGGTGACTTTACTTAGAGAGTGCCATCTTGTGAGGTGATGGGCAAGCAAGGCCGAGAGGAAGAGGGCGGGCAAGAAAGGAGGAGGAATAGAAGTGAGTCAAAGGTTGGAGGGGATGGAAGGGGTAGTTCCCTATATATAGGCTGAGCTTTATTTAATGGCACTAACAAGTGGTCTAATGAACTTTCTTGGAGTGACACGGTTAGTTTGATGATGTGGCGCCCTAAGGTTCTAGGGAAATGATTAAAGGTATTTGTGTCTTCTTTTTATTGGTCCACTTATACCCATGAGTTATCCTATAATGATGGCTTGGCTTGCTCTCTGAGGAAAATTTTGTTGTAATGATTATTAAATATATATGTGCCGCCCAAGATGGTTAGTCACCTCTTCCATTTAATGTTCAAGATATGTCATCATGAGACTTGGATTTTAGTCACATGTTTTTATCCTCACTTGTTCTTCAAGGCAAATCTTTGGCCATCATTACAAAATCCTAAGATGTGTGACTCATTCCTTGTGTTTAATGAGGTATTCTAGAACCTCATTCCTTTTTGAGCTACCCAAGTCTTGTAATGATGAAATGGCTAACTTATTTTCCAAGACTTAGTTTAGGTGTAATTATGGCCTACTCTATTAATGCTTAGATTTGGCGTAATCATTAGGCCAAGATATTCATCACATGGCTAAACAAAACTTGCTCTCCAAGTTTAGCCTATCTAAAATTTTCCTTCAATTTTCAATATAATTCTAATGATGGCTATGTCTAGTAGGCGACACATAAATGCATGACTCACCTTCCCTTATTTAATGCTTAGTTTTGTGACATCATGAGGTTTGGATTTGTTCTTATCCTTAACTTACCCTCCAAGCTAAGCCAAGCCTTCTAGAGTCTTCTCTTTTGTCCCCTTCTAAGGAATAAGGTAAATATCGAAATGAGGTTATGTGTGACTAAATTATCTAAGCTTGGCAAAAACTTAACTCCCAAGTCTCAAATTAGTATTATGATGGCCTAAGACTAGAGGAACATATAAGCTTATGATTCATCAAAGTGCATTAAATGGTATTAAATAACTAGCTTCCAAAAATATTTAAGACCAATCTTGGTCTTCAAGACAACTTGTTCTTCAAGTTGTTATGGCCCATTTTTTTCTCTTAGGCGTGTGTCTCATCTAAGAGTAATGATGTTCTTAAACTTCTAAGGACACTTAAGCATGTGAGTCATCTATCCTAATGACAGTTCTTGGATCTAGTTCATCAAGAAGGCCCTATTCTCATGGCCTAAAACTAAGGATATTACATAAAGTCTATCACTCATGCTCGCAGCATATCTTCCAATGCTTGTATTACTCTTTCCATTTGACCATCTATTTGATGAGGAAAGACAGTAGCACTATACTGAAGTTTAGTCCCTAATGCAGTTTGGAGACTTCGCCAAAAGTTCGCAATGAACCTTGGGTCTCGGTCTAATGTGATAGTCACGGGTACTCCATGTAGTCGAACGATTTGTTGTACATATAACTCTGCATACCTTTCTAATGTATAATCTCCCACGTCATTAAGAAATTAGCAAACTTAGTCAAGCAACCCTCTATCACCCATATGGAACCATCACTTTTGGATATCACTACAATCCGTGGACAAAATCCATCGTTACATACTCTCACTTCCATTCAGGTATTTCCAGTTGTTTTAGCAATCCACCAAGTTTATGATGTCCTGCTTTCACTTATTGACACGTCAAACATCTTGTGACATGTTTAGCAATATCCACATTCATTCCATTCACCTTTGTACTTTATTCGATGAGCTTCTGACAAGATTTCATTACTGAAATCGGCATTATTGAGCACACAAAATCGTTCATGAAATCTCAAAGCTCCATCTTCGAACACTTGGAAATCTAGCCTTTTTCCTTCTACAACTTCTCCTCGGTTTTTGAAATTTCAAGATCTATTTGTTATAGAGTCTTGATTGTTTGTATAATTTCTAACTCAATTCTAAGAATGGCTATCACACTTGAAAGACTACTCATATCAATTCTAAGTTCAAAATCTCGAGCTGCTTCTAGTAAGGTCCATTCTTTGACCATCATATGCACAACCATTTGAATATACTTTCAACTGAGAGCAGTCACGACTTCGTTTGCTTTGCCGGGATAATACAAGATCTCGCAATCATAATCCTTGAACAATTCTATCCAACGTCTCCACCTCGTATTTAATTCTTTCTAGGATAGTTAGTACTTCGGACTTTATGGTTTGTGTAGATTTCAAATTTTTCCCCATATAAATAGTGCCTTCATATTTTCAGTGCGAATACAATAGTGGCAAGCTCTAAGTCATGAGTTGGATAATTCAATTCATATGCCTTTGACAGCCTTGATGTGTAAGTAACCACATTCCATGTTGCATCAAGACACATCCAAGTCCCTTATGGGATGCGTCACTGTAAATTACGAAACCAAACCTCGATGGTATCATCAAAATCGAAGCCATAGTCAACCCTCTCTTAAGCTCTTCAAAGCTTCGTTCACACTTGTTGACGATTCAAATTTCATGTCCTTTCTCACTAATTGAATTAATGGAGCCGCAAGCAAGAGAATCCCCTACAAATCTTCGATAGTATCTAGCTAGATCAAATAAAATTTGAACTTCCGTCACCATTATCGATCCTAGCCAATTTATCATCGACTCAACCTTTACAGGATCCACAAATATTCCTTCACTAGTTACTACATGACCCAAAAATACTACACGATCCAACCATAACTCACAATTGCTAAACTTCGCATACAACTTGTGCTCATGAAGTGTTTAAAGCACAAGTGTCACGCCCCGATCTTCGGGCACGCACACATCCTTCTACTTGGTCGATTTTAAAATGCAATATCACAGGACTATGTATCGCCGTCCCCTTTTCTTTTTATTAAGCACATGCGAAAGCAGTTATAAATCCCCAGACAATAAAACAGTGGGATAGAAAAGTAGGCCATATCTTTCATATTGAAATCCACAACCAAACCTTTATACATGACATAAACTAGAATACTCCACAACTATTCACAACTTTTTACTTTACTCTATTCACATCAAAATGGAGTCACAAAAGAAGATGACATTTTAGTCCATCTGGATCGTACTCAAGATCCCTCTCGGGATTATCTTCTTCCAAAAATACTTCTCCTCAGGTTTCATTTCTGAGTTCTCCTTCACAGACTCTTTCTCCTCAAATCCTCAGCGGGGTCCTGAAATGTTTTCCCCAAACTGGGATGAGACTATGTCTCAGCGAGTTCTACCCCACTAAGACTCAATTAGGAAACCAATACACTACTCGGTTGCCTAAGCACAGCACAAGTTAGAGGACTTACCTTGGCCTCAGTCTCAACCTGCAATTCAAGGTTATATACAGACACTTCATAAATCACAACGAACAATCAATCAAATCACAACAATCGGATCAAATCATTGATCAATCGAACTAGTCGATTACATGTCAGTCAGACCATTCCTAGGTCATTCGTTCCTCAATATATAACATCCCATAGTGAAATCGGTCACAGAGCCACATCAATGCTCTCGGGCGGCGCTTCCGCTAAGGTGACGTAAATAACAGACGGTCTATGTGCATTCTTTAAGGCGCTGTTTTCGCACAGTGATATTCCTCATCACCGAACCACTCCCGTCATAGATCATAGACAGTCTACGTGCGTTCTTTAAGGCGCCGTTTTCGCACAGTAATATCCTTAATCACCGAACCACGCCTGTCTATACTTCGTACTTGATCGTTCTCAGCCAATAGAATGCTCAGTTAGTTCTCATCACTCCCTCCACTTACAGCTCAACAAGGCATTCAAAATGCTAAATAGCCGTACTTGGCCAACTACCAATCGATAATTCAATTTCAACCAATTTAGGGTAAATCCCTAAAATATCACAATTTATTTAATTCCATGCAACGTATAGCTCAATTAAATAAATGGACTACGCCACGACAATCTGCACGAGATTTCGGTCATCAACCATCTTAATCTTAATTTCCGAAAAATAATTAATTAATTAATTAATTTCGAAAATTAATTAATAAATATTAAAAATTCAATTTAACTCAAATTAAAGCCCGATTAAATAAACGGACTTCACCACAATTATCAGCATAATATTATGGTCACTAGCCATCTCAATTGAATTTTCGGAAAATAAATAATTAATTAATTAATTTCGGAAATTAAATAATTAATATTAAAAATTCGATTTAGCTCAAAATAAAGCCCGATTAAATAAACGGACTTCACCACGATCATCAGCATAATATTCCGATCTCGAACCATCCCAGTTGAATTTTTGGAAAATAAATAATTATTTAATTTAATTCCGAAAATTAATATTTAAATACCAAAATTACACTTAGGCCCGAAAAGCCTAATTAAAGCCCAATTAGGGTCTGGAAAAATCCCGGGCTACCCTCAATAAATAGTAGACCATGTCTACTTGCTAAATACACATTCAATTTATCTAATTTGTATCACAATTGACTAATAAAAACTAAATTATACTAATCTAACACCTAAACCTAATTAATTACAACTAAACAACCACTAAGCGTAATTAGTCCACTAAGCAAGGATTAGTGAGATTACTCACCAAATGAGATCAAGGTTCGTTTGACTTGGAATCGACGTTGAGTCGCGTTGGCTTAAGCATGTGGCTCAAGCAACTCGGATCAATCCGTTGGGGGTGACGCGAGGAACAAAACTTCCCAAAGCACGGCCCGGGTTCGAGGCCCGGAAACAGCCCAAAACCAACCACGAACCGGCTGGAAACCCACTCGTGGGTTTGCTGGTTTAGCTGCAAAATAGAGAGAAAGAGAGAGGGTTGGGGGCAGTAAGAGGTCGGGAGAGCGGGCGGAGCTCCGGTGAGGCTGGACGGCGGCTCCGGCGACCCGCTCAGCTGCTCTCGATGGCTGAACAGAGGCCGAATAGAGGCTGCATCGCGCGGCAGGGATGGCAAGCGCGGGTGGCGTGCGGGCGGTGAACGATGGACGTGCGGCGTGCGCGGGCGCGTGGTGCGGCGGCGGGACAGGCGGCGATGGTGGCTGGCTACTGCTTCCGATCTCTGGCAGCTTCTGGTTCATTCGCTTGCATGGAGAAGAAAGAAGGAGAAGAAGGAAGAGGGGGTTCGGTCACGTGGGGGTGGGGGCAAGAAGAGAGAGAAGAGATAAGGGAGGGGATTTGACCAATCAAAAAAAGGAAAAGAAGAAGGAGGAGAAGCCAATTTCGAATTGGCAAGGGGAGTGTTCGGTGGGGGTGTGTCCGCACGAAGAGAGAGGGGACAGGAGAGAGAAGAGAGAGAAAAGAAAGAGAGAAAAAGGGAGAGAGAGAGAGAAAAGAAATCCAAAAATCATATTATTCTTATTTTTCTTTTCTCTTTCCCTTTCTAATTTCTTTTGGTCTTTGATTTTTTTCTGATAATTTCTTTCTTGAAATTTCAGGCTCGTCAATAATTTGACGGACGATGAGACGAGGTCCTAAAAGTAAATTGTGACACGCTCAAATATTCGATTCCCAAAACCGAATTAAATTTCATGATTAAAATCGACCAAACGGGATTTTAGTCCAATCCAACAAATTAAGTAGCTTTTAGGGATTTGACCGCGGATATATCCCTTAACGGCTTCACCAAATAAGTTAGTTAACTCGTGAGTGATCAACTCAGAGAAAAAGGACCATAGGCACGCTGACGATATGCACATTTCATTTTATCGAAATGGGATCGAATTTCAGGATGTCACAACTCTTCCCCTCTTATAAAAATTTCGTCCTCGAAATTTAAACCATTACACACTTTGCTCAAAAAGGTGGGGGTACAATTCTCTCATCGACTCTTCAGTCTCCCAAGTTGCTCCTTCAGTACCGTGGTGTTGCTAGACCACTTTGACCAACGGAATGGTCTTTGTACGCAGAACTTGCTCTTTACAATCGACAATCTGAACCAGGCTTTGGACGTATGACACACGGTCATCCACGTCCAATTCCTCAAAATTGAGCACGTGGGTCGGGTCAGGCTGGTACTTCCTTAATATCGACACGTGAAAGACGTCGTGCACTTGCGCCAGTTTTGGCGGCAACGCAAGACGATATGCTAGGTTTCCGATTCTTTCAAGAATCTCAAATGAACCTACATACCTCGGACTCAGCTTGCCTTTCTTACCAAAGCACGAAGTTCCCCTCATTTGTGACACTTTTAGAAAAACGTGATCACCAACTTGGAATTCCAAAGACCTTCGACGCTTATCTGCATAACTTTTCTGCCTGCTCTGCGCTGCCTTTAATCTGTCTCTAATCACTGTCATGGCATCTACTGATTGCTGAACCAACTCTGGGCCTGTTATCTTCCTTTCTCCGACTTCATCCCAACATACTGGAGTTCTGCACGCTCTGCCATACAATGCTTCAAAAGGAGTCATCTTGATACTCTGCTGATAACTGTTGTTATAAGGGAATTCTACCAGATGAAGCTGATCTTCCCAACTTCCTTTGAAGTCTATTACACACGCTCTCAGCATGTCTTCAAGAGTTTGAATTGTCCTTTCAGACTGGTCATCCGTCTGAGGATGATATGCCGTACTGTACTGAAGCTTTGTACCTAAGGCACTCTACAAGCTCTTCCAAAAAGCAGCAATAAACCTTGGGTCTCTATCGGATGTTATCGTAACCGGCACTCCATGCATACGAACCACTTGATACACATACAGGTCTGCATGTCTATCCAGACTCAGGTCCTTTCGAACTGCAATGAAATGAGCCAACTTTGTCAGCTTGTCGACTACTACCCAAATCGAATCATTTCCCCTTTGACTCTTTGGTAGTCCAGTCACGAAATCCATCGTGATATGCTCCCATTTCCATTCTGGGATCACGAGAGGTTGCAGAAATCCTCCCGGCTTGCAATGCTGGGCTTTTACTTGCAGACAAGTCAAACACTTGGCGACATGCTTGGCAATGTCTACCTTCATACCTGACCACCAGTAGTGTTGACGCAGGTTTTGATACATCTTGGTGCTTCCAGGATGAATACTGTAACTACTACGATGTGCTTCTGATAAAATTTCTTCTATAAGCTCGACATCGTCAGGTACAACCAAACGTCCTTGAAACCTTAGAGTTCCGTCATCAGCAATCTGAAAATCAACCTTCCTTTTATCTGCGTCTTCCTGAAGAATTCTCTGCACATCTAGGTCTGTCGGTTGGAGTTGCCTGATTCTGACTTGGACATCTGGTTCAATTCTGAGGGTGGCCATAAGACTCGAGAGGTGGCATATCTCAAATTTAAATTATGAATCCCGAGCTCTCTCGATTAAGTTCCACTCCTTAACCAAGATTTGTGTTAATGAAGACTTCCGACTCAATGCATCGGCGACCTTGTTCGCCTTTCCCGGGTGATATAGAATGTCACAGTCGTAGTCTTTCAATAATTCCATCCATCGGCATTGTCTCATGTTCAACTCCTTTTGAGAGAACAGATACTTGAGGCTCTGATGGTCCGTGAAGATTTGAAACTTTTCCCCGCACAAGTAGTGCCTCCAAATCTTCAATGCAAATATGATGGCTGCAAGTTCTAAGTCATGCGTCGGGTAGTTCAATTCATGAGGTCTCAACTGACGGGAAGCATACACAACAACTCTGCCATGTTGCATCAGCACGCAACCCAATCCCCTGAATGACGCATCACTATAGATCTCAAATCCTCCAGGACCATATGGAATCGTCAACACCGGTACGGTAGTCAGCTTTTCCTTCAGCTCTTGAAAACTACGCTCGCACTTGTTTGTCCATATGAACTTCTCGTTTTTCTTTGTGAGCTTTGTCAGAGGCGAGATTATCGATGAGAACCCTTTCACAAACCGTCGGTAATAACCTGCTAATCCCAAAAAACTTCTTATCTCTGTCACTGACGATGGTCTCGGCCACTTGATCACAGCTTCTATCTTGCTCAGGTCGACGGAGATTCCTTCTCCGGAAATCACACGACCTAATAACGCAACACGAGTTAGCCAAAACTCGCATTTGCTAAACTTAGCATATAGCTAATGAGTTCTTAAGGTTTGGAGTACTACTCTCAGATGATTCACATGCTCTTCATCACTTCTCGAATAGACCAAGATATCATCTATGAATACGATCACAAACTAATCTAAGTATTCCTTGAACACTCTGTTCATCATATCCATGAAAGCAGCTGGAGCTTTCGTCAATCCAAACGACATCACTGTAAACTCGTAATGACCATACCGGGTACGAAATGCCGACTTAGGAATATCCTCTTTCCGAATCCTTAGCTGATGATATCCTGTCCTTAAGTCAATCTTCGAGAATATTGACGCTCCTTGCAGTTGATCAAACAAGTCATCTGTCCTCAGCAATGGATACTTGTTCTTGATCGTTACCTGATTGAGCTGTCGATAGTCGATGCACAAACGCAACGAACCATCTTTCTTCTTAACAAATAGAACCAGTGCTCCCCAAGGTGATGCACTAGGACGAACAAATCCTTTATCCAGTAATTATTGCATCTGCACCTTCAGTTCCTTCAACTCAGATAACGCCATACTGTAAGGTGCTTTTGAGATTGGTTCTGTCCCTGGTGCTAACTCAATTACAAATTCATTCTCCCTTTCTGGTGGTAAACCTGGCAATTCATTTGGAAAGATATCTGGAAACTCATATACTACTGTAATATCTTCCATTTTCGACTCCTCAACTGTCGTATCTACGACAGTTGCTAAGTACCCATGGCAACCCTCGTCTAACAAACGAGTTGCTTCCAGCGACGAGATTAAAGAAATCGAGGGTCCTCCTCGATTCCCGACAAACTCGAAGCTCTTACCCCCTAACGGGTCAAACTGAATCGCTTTACGATAGCAATCCATTTTAGCTCGTTGATTGGTGAGCCAGTCCATGCCAATTATCAAATCAAAATCATACATGGCTAGGACTAACAAGTCAATTTTCCCCACTCGCTCACCAATCTCTAACTTGCACCCCGAACATCCCAAAGCAGCAATGACTTTATCTTTCAAGGGTGTAGATATGCAAATTGCTGATTCCAACAATACAGGACTCAACCCTAGCATCCTAACATATTGCTCAGCAATGAAGGAATGGGTTGCTTGTGGCATCCCAAAATTCAAAGCCAAGCCATGAGGTGTGTTAAAGTTCCTAATTAGGTGATAAAAATTTCCATGGCTTATGCTTTAGCCATTAGTCTTTAATTAGATGATTTGTGCATATGATTGTGAAAATTTAAATTTGATAGATTAATAATTTATGCTTGGCCATGTACTTTATAAATTAAATTTCAATGAACAAAATGTCCCAAGACTTTGGCCAAAATGAAAATGGAAATTTAAAAATATTTATAGAAAGAATTCAAAAAAAAAGTGGGAAAAGGGGTTAATTTTCGAATGGGCCTTAAGCCCATTTGGCCTAAGCTTGATGGGCCAAGCTAGTCGGCCCAAGAGGGAGTTCGACCGGCCCATTAAGGCCCAAAGGAAGAGGTGGCCGGCCCATGCATGGATCAAGACAAGTGGCGCAAAGAAGGGCATGCATTGGCCTAGACTAGGATGCCATGCATTGGTCCATTTAGGTGGCAAGCAATGATGAGAAGATGGGGATATAAAAAGAGAGAGAGAAAGGTGAGTGAGTGGTTTTTGCTCCATTCGGCCAAGAGAGTGAGCCGAGAGAGTGAGATGCGAGAGATAGGGGAGGCCGAGAGAGGAGGAGAAGGAACTGTCGCCGTCCGTCCGCTCGTGCTGTTCGTGAGGTCTAGAGGCAAGTTGGGAATCCACTTTCTACTCTTGCACCAATGTTTTCGCATGAACTGTTTGGAGTCAGAAACTTGTTTGAGCTTGTATGTGTGTTTGGAGTAAATCGCTTCGATTTCTTCATGAAAGTTGTACCTAACATCTTGAACTATAATATACTGAAATTTCGTGGAAAATGATGGAGATTTGATGGGTCAAACCCCCATCCTACGGAGATGTTAGATCTGGAATATTTTCGTATGAACTGTTTGAGTCAGAATGTTGTGAGAGCTTTCATGCATGTTTAGAGTTCGATTTTGGCTGTGATATCTTCATGAGAGTTGTATAGTAACATCTTGAACTACAACATACTGAAATGTCGTGGAAAATGATGAAGGTATGAGGGGTTTAAGTTCTATTTTTCGGAGACCCCAGATCTGTGAAGTTTTCACTGACTTCTTGTTGGATTCTTGTTTGCATGTTGATTTTTGTTGAATATTTGAGTTTGATGTCTTCATGAAAGTTATAGGTAACACCTTAAACTACAACATACTCAAATTTGAAGCGAAACAAACAAGTATAGCTTGGTAAATCGGCTAGATCTTGGAGATGGTGATTCTGGTGAAGTATTCCGAGACACCTGAGACTTCATGGACTTAAATGGTGACCATAATTTGTTTATTTGACCTATATCTCTTCATGAAACTTGTAAAGGACACCTTGGTACATAACATACTAAAATTTCAGAGGAAACGAAAGAGAATAGATGGGTGAAATCTTAATATTTCGGAGAAGTTTATTCTGGACGACGCGGTAGTGGTTCAAGAAGTTTCGTGGGGTTGTATAAATTAATCTAAAAATAATTTGCCTTAGAGTTCTGCATGAAAAATTCACGAAAATGTCTTGGCTATCACCCTGTAAAATTTCGTAATTTTGGGAGGCCATATGAGTATTTTAATCGAATTTATTTGGAAACTGTGCATTCTGGTCATTATCCGAATATCATGTGCTATTTTGTGGAAATTGTGAAATTATGTGAAATTCGAATTGGCCATGAATTTTGCATAAAATTTGTTATCCTATTGGTTTGTTTAATGATTGTTTGAATATTATGATTTTGGGAAAATCATAGATATTAAATTTAATTTTTATTTATGAAAATAAATAAATAAAATAAAATAATAATAAAAATAATAAAAAAATAAAAAGGGATTATTTTATTGGCCATGAATTCCATTGAATTTATTATGCATTGTTATATGACATTGGTGTATGTATGATCATAAATAGTGATGCATGTGTGAATCATGTGCCATGTTAAATTGAGAGCAAAATATTGGTAAATGTGGAAGATGAGAAATGAGATGTATGAGAATATGCATTGTGGTATGATGATACCGTCGGAGGTGTGAGCCGACGATGCCTCGGGAGTCGGGATGCCCAAAGGTTCGAAGGAGTCGATGCTCTTTGGATGCCTGGTTGTATTATGAATACATGCCCAGAGGTTTTCCCCGGGAGTGTCGGGATGCCCGGTTGTATTATGATACATATCCGAAGGGTGAGGGGTTGTATCATGATGCATGCCCGGAGGGTAGGGGTAACCGTTTTCATGGTGAGCCCCGGAGATTCCTCGTGATGCCAGGTGGGGTGCGAGATGCCCAGAGGTTCGAATGAGTCGATGCCCTTTGGATGCCCGGTTGTATCTTGGATACATGCCTGGATGCCTCGTGATGCTAGTTGGGATACGAGATGCTCGGAATGTGGGGGTGCCGGATGTCCAGTTGTATCTTGGATACATGCCCGGATGGTTTCTCGCAATGCCAGGATTGGGCGCAAGTGATGAATGTGGGATGCAAACATTGGTCCCGGGTATAAGAAATGTGGCAGTCCAAGATGAAAAGTGGAAATTAAGCCATGGCATGATATGCATGATGATGATGATGATGATGATGATATGTGATGTGAAATAATGATGATCACCCATGGCATGACATGCATGATGATGTGCATGATGATGATATGCATGATGATGATGATGATGATGATGATGATGATGATGATGATGATGATGATGATGATATGTGACGTGAAAATGATCACCCATGGCATGACATGCATGATGATGTGCATGATGATGATATACGATATGCATGATCATATGCATGATAATGATGATGAGGATTATGATGACATGTGTGATATGATGATGTCATGATGATGATGACATGTGTATGGTATGATGGTGTCATGTATATGATGATGATGACATGTGTGTGATATAATAATGTCATGATGACGATGATATGAGTATGACATGATAATACACATGTATGTGTTGTGACTGTGGTGATGATGCATGATAGTATATGCATGGCTTCAAGGTAAGTAATGCTTGCAATGCATGTATGACTTGTATGATGCATTGAGTTATTATTGGATTCCTTTACCTGCTGAGTGGTTGAACTCACCTCTTTTGGGGACCAACATTTCAGATTAGTAGATGGTTTGAGCGGTTGGATATGACCGCGGGGAGAAGGATAGCAAAGGAGGGAACCTTTGGACGCCGACACTGGTTAATGGACCTTAAGCATACGATTGTGGGAGGAGATGTCGGTCATCTTTTAAAGTATAGCCGAGTATAGAAACATTGGCATTTCGATGTACTGACTAAAGATGTCCATATGCTTTATGTAAATAAACGTGTCCGGCTTTAACTTATATAAGATGTTTAGTAGGTGTGCATCGATTTCTGAATGTAGGGAAGGGAATTGTTGGATATGCTTCCGTTATGTAAATTGTGCAAGGGACTGTTAATAAAAGATGTAAACCCCCATGGTTGTATGGACCCGCTACAACTAAAAATGGTATCAGAGTGACTTGTTATTTGGGAAAGAAAAAGGAAAAGCGAACTGTGGTGACTCTAGCGGATCGGGGGCCGTCGAGGGGTGCCACAGCCTTTATTGGTATCAGAGCTATGGTTCATTTGGAGTGATAAGGAGCCTCAGATGGAAATGAGGATAGAATGATGCACACCATAGGATATAAAGCGAAATAATTTAATAATGGGTGATGAGTATTCACTCGTAGATCCCTAGTAGTTTTTTTTGAGTTATTTATAGGTACCAGTAACATGTATATGTTACTTATGTAGTGATAGTAATTGCCTTGAGTGGAGGCAGTGAGTCTCAGATTATTCCTGAGGCAATGCTTGGAAATTGCAGGAAAGTCATGGTGCGAGCTAGAAGTGCTCATCCATCGAGGGTTGAACCTCGAATGGAAGATATCCTGCAAGCATTGGCCAATATTGGAAATCTGATGGAAAGGCGAGTGCAGCAACAACCCGGAGTGGAACGTCGCCCTCAGGGACTGGTGGAACAATTCCTAAAGTTGAAACCACTTAAGTTTAGTGGGATGGGAAGTCCTGAGGAGGCGGAACAATGGATCGATGGAATGGAGCGAATTTTCCGGTTGTTGGACTACAGTGATGCTGAGAGAATAGTTTTGGCAGAGTACTAGCTAGAGGGAAATGCAAAGTTTTGGTGGAGAGCTTCGAAGGATACGATCTTTCCACCAGGTACTGATGTGAACTGGGATGAGTTTGTTAGGGCTTTCAATAGGAAGCATTTCTCTGATTGTGCCAAGGATAGAAAGATCACTGAATTCGCTCAGTTAGAACAAAAGGAGCTGACAGTAGACCAGTATGAGGCAAAATTTTCTGAATTGTCTAGGTATGCTCCTAGGTTGGTTGAGGATCGAGAGGGAAAGGCTAAGAGATTCCTGAAAGGATTAAGGACTGATATTAGGAAACAACTGGTGCCTTTGAATATAAGGGATTATAATGAGATTTATGAGAGGGCACAGTTGGTGGAGCAAGAGTTAGTAAGAGAGCAATCAGAATCTAAGGGGCAAATGACCTTTAATGATGTCCGAAGGGGTAAGAGACCTTATCCTGATCAAGGTCAACCCTGGGAATCTAAGAAGAGGAATAATTTTTGGGAATTCTAGAAAGGTCAGGAGTGGCCCGATTCTAGGAAGAGTACCCTATCAGGGTAACATTTGTCAGAGATGTGGTAGACAACATGGGCCAGGACCTTGTAATAGCCAACTGAGATGTAATGGATGTGGGCAAATAGGACACTTTAAGAAAGACTGTCCACAAAAGAGGTTGCAGCCGAATGTTAGCTCGGTGCGACAGGTACAACAAAGTACTGGTGGACCAAATCCACCAAGGAATCCACAAAGGCCACCACCACAAGGAAGGGTGTATGCGGTCACTCAAGAGGAAGCAAGAGCTTCCAAAAGTGTTATCTCAGGTATGATTTTGATAGGGGGATAAGAAGGTATATGCATTATTTGATGTGAGTGACATGCATTCAATTGTGTCCGAAAAATATAGATGATTTTGAGGAGTAGGAACAAATCTCTAGACATGCCTCTTCGTATTTCTACATCGCTGAAAGATATGTTGTTATCTATATTGGCATGTGAGATGAGTGAGATAACCCTAGGGGAATGAGATCTGGAAATGGACTTGATAGTGATAGTTATGTATGACTTTGATGTCATCGTAGGAATGGACTAGCTCCGTAAGCAATGGACTAGGATGAATGATCTCCTGAGATAGTACTTGCTCGTGTGCTAAGGATAAAACCGTGAGGCCTAGTATGGGATGGGCCAAAACGGATAATAACTCTGTAAGTTAATCCCTATTGAAACGAGACCTTTCAGTAGATGTGTAGTTTGGGTTCGAACCAGGCGAAAGCTGATGTACCTATAACGTCCCGGTTTGATGAGGGCGAGGAGTGGACGCCGAGGTCAGAGGACCTGAACAAGGAGCGGCTCTTGGCAGGCTTCTAGAATGGCAAAAGGGGACAGGAGTGAACCGAACTATGAACTGAACTGGGAAGGCAGTGTTTCTGGGATAATTTTATTAGAGTGGCCCAGCGGAAGCATGGTTAAGCTTGTAGAACTCTTGTTTGTGAAAAAGAAGGACAAGTTGATGCATTTGTGCATTGATAATAGGCAATTGAATCATGTAAATGTCAAGAATAAGTATCCCTTACCTAGAATTGATGACCTATTTGACCAATTGCAAGGAAGTTCGGTCTTTTCTAAAATTAACTTGAGATCAGGATATCAGTTAAGGATTAAGAAAGAAGACATTCTTAAAACCGTGTTTAGGACTCACTATGAACACTACGAGTTCCTAGTTATGCTAATTGGATTGACGAATGCCTTAGCTGCATTCATGGATTTAATGAATAAGATACTTAAGCCTTATTTGGATTAAATTGTGATTGTCTTCATCTGATGATATCCTGATATATTCTAAAGGGCCTGAAGAACATGCATAGCATCTAAGCGTAGTGCTGCAATCAAGGTTTAATAAGTGAATTATGGAGAGCGAATTATGAATTTGAGGATTAAGATATGATCATTTGAGCTAAGTAGCAGTGACTTCCTATTTGAGGATTTCATTGGAAGTCTTTATGTGTTACATGGAGGTATTTAGTATGTATAGATTGATCCTAGAAGTCATGAGTTTGAGTGGTCACATGAGACACGAAATTATTTGTGGTTTATGTATTGGAATAATAGGTTTAATTGACGATGATCAACTTTTAATTTTAGGTGATGATCTCAGTTTGAAAGGATTTGGTGGAATTAGTGAACATGATCACTTGTGGTTATAGTCTTTCCAAGGTGAAATGGTGAAAGTTCATATTGTGGATTTGATGAGTGATTAGTCTAAGTGATGATCATTTAGGATGAGATATGAGATATATTCGGTGGAAACTAGACAAGTTTTATTTTGGTGGATTGTCGATCTATGAATTAAATAAGTCTTGGTGGACTATAGATATTTGAATCGAAGGAATGATGCTATATTTTAGGCTTGAATTCATGTTGCAATGAAGGTGTAGTGAATGTCTTTGTTGGACCGAACCAAATGAGTTGTTAATGGTGCTGATTTTGATGGTTCTAGGCTTGAATTGATGGTGACTAAGGTATAGAAGTGATTCGGCTAAATGGTGTGTTAGATTGGAAATACTTGAGTTTGGATGTTTTCAAAGCTCTAAGATTTTATATGCAAACTACCTTGAAAATCTTAAGGTCGGAACTGAGTTTGATGACTCGCCAATGCGTTGATTTCGGTATTTCAAGAAAGGCTTAGGATTTTGGTATTTCAAAGTTTTTGGTTTCAAACATCTTGGACCAATATTATCGACTCGCTGAACTATGATTTTCAATACTTCAAGAAATGCTTCTGGTTTTTGGAGAAAATTATCACCTGTACATTCCAAGTTTTGAACTTCAATTGAAAAGCAGATTTTGATTGTGAACTATTTTAGAAAATCTCTTGAATTTCATCAAAATTTATGAGTACCGTGACATCGTACCCAAATGTTTTAAGAAATGTTTTCTATTTCAAAGATTTCTGAACTTTTTATAGAAAACATTCCAACCCATTGGAGTTGGGATTGAGATTGGAATTTGCCAACGTACCAATTTAAATTCACTGAGGGTTATGATAAAGTATTTTGTTTCGCGCCGCGATGCAAGTGCGACTCAAGACTTTACACATGGATCTCGAAAAGCATTTGAAATTTAAACATGATCATGGATTTTATGGATTTGGTATCATGTTTTGATTTTGTGAATTGGTTTCAATGATATGAGATTTACCTATTTTCAAACACTAGTAATGTTATATTGTTGTGTCTTTGAAATCCCTATTTTACATTATTTGATACCATGAGGTGGAATTTTCAAGAACTCAAAGGATTTTCCACATTGGTGATTTGAAAACGTCTTGACATGGAAATGACATATGATTTCAAAACTTGCTGTTGTCATTGAATGCTTTTGAAAACCTCGATTTGTATTGTTTGATTTCATGAAGGAAGATTCTCAAGCATTCAAAAGAAATTTCAGATGTGATTATTGTTTTAAAACTGTTTATGATGTTGGGATAAATTAAGATATGTTAAGAGCTTGCATCCTTAACTTTAGAGGTAGTATCAACCCGACCCTAGTTGCATACTCGATCATGAAGCCATTAAAGTGGATGAGAGAGTGAGGTATATCGAAGAGCCTGTGCTGATATTGGATCGGAAGAAACAAATTCTCAGGACCAAGAGAATTCCATTGGTTAAGATATTATGGCGATATCATGATGTGGAGGAAGCCACATGGGAGAGTGAAAATGAGATGAGGGAAAGGTACCCTCACTTATTTCAAGAGACATAAGGAATGTCTAATTTCGAGGACGAAATTCTCTAAGGAGGGGAGAGTTGTGGCATCCCAAAATTCAAAGCCAAGCCATGAGGTGTGTTAAAGTTCCTAATTAGGTGATAAAAATTTCCATGGCTTATGCTTTAGCCATTAGTCTTTAATTAGATGATTTGTGCATATGATTGTGAAAATTTAAATTTGATAGATTAATAATTTATGCTTGGCCATGTACTTTATAAATTAAATTTCAATGAACAAAATGTCCCAAGACTTTGGCCAAAATGAAAATGGAAATTTAAAAATATTTATAGAAAGAATTCAAAAAAAAAAAAAAGGGGGAAGGGGTTAATTTTTGAATGGGCCTTAAGCCCATTTGGCCTAAGCTTGATGGGCCAAGCTAGTCGGCCCAAGAGGGAGTTCAACCGGCCCATTAAGGCCCAAAGGAAGAGGTAGCCGGCCCATGCATGGATCAAGACAAGTGGCGCAAAGAAGGGCATGCATTGGCCTAGACTAGGATGCCATGCATTGGTCCATTTAGGTGGCAAGCAATGATGAGAAGATGGGGATATAAAAAGAGAGAGAGAAAGGTGAGTGAGCGGTTTTTGCTCCATTCGGCCAAGAGAGTGAGCCGAGAGAGTGAGATGCGAGAGAGAGGGGAGGCCGAGAGAGGAGGAGAAGGAACTGTCGCCGTCCGTCCGCTCGTGTTGTTCGTGAGGTCTAGAGGCAAGTTGGGAATCCACTTTCTACTCTTGCACCAATGTTTTCGCATGAACTGTTTGGAGTCAGAAACTTGTTTGAGCTTGTATGTGTGTTTAGAGTCCGATTTTGGCTTCGATTTCTTCATGAAAGTTGTACCTAACATCTTGAACTATAACATACTGAAATTTCGTGGAAAATGATGGAGATTTGATGGGTCAAACCCCCATCCTACGGAGATGTTAGATCTGGAATATTTTCGTATGAACTGTTTGAGTCAGAATGTTGTGAGAGCTTTCATGCATGTTTAAAGTTCGATTTTGGCTGTGATATCTTCATTAGAGTTGTAGATAACATCTTGAACTACAATATACTGAAATTTCGTGGAAAATGATGAAGGTATGAGGGGTTTAAGTTCTATTTTTCGGAGACCCCAGATCTGTGAAGTTTTCACTGACTTCTTGTTGGATTCTTGTTTGCATGTTGATTTTTGTTGAAGACTTGACTTCCATGTCTTCATGAAAGTTGTAGGTAACACCTTAAAATACAACATACTCAAATTTGAAGCGAAAATAACAAGTATATCTTGGTAAATCGGCTAGATCTTGGAGATGGTGATTCTGGTGAAGTATTCCGAGACACCCGAGACTTCATGGACTTAAATGGTGACAATAATTTGTTTATTTGACCTATATCTCTTCATGAAACTTGTAAAGGACACCTTGGTACATAACATACTAAAATTTCAGGGGAAACGAAAGAGAATAGATGGGTGAAATCTTAATATTTCGGAGAAGTTTATTCTGGACGACGCAGTAGTGGTTCAAGAAGTTTCGTGGGGTTGTATAAATTAATCTAAAAATAATTTGGCTTAGAGTTCTGCATGAAAAATTCACGAAAATGTCTTGGCTATCACCCTGTAAAATTTCGTAATTTTGGGAGGCCATATGAGTATTTTAATCGAATTTATTTGGAAACTGTGCATTCTGGTCATTATCCGAATATCATGTGCTATTTTGTGGAAATTGTGAAATTATGTGAAATTCGAATTGGCCATGAATTTTGCATAAAATTTGTTATCCTATTGGTTTGTTTAATGATTGTTTGAATATTATGATTTTGGGAAAATCATAGATATTAAATTTAATATTTATTTATGAAAATAAATAAATATAATAAAATAATAATAAAATAATAATAAAATAATAATAAAATAAAAAGGGATTATTTTATTGGCCAAGAATTCCATTGAATTTATTATGCATTGTTATATGACATTGGTGTATGTATGATCATAAATTGTGATGCATGTGTGAATCATGTGCCATGTTAAATTGAGAGCAAAATATTGGTCAATGTGGAAGATGAGAAATGAGATGTATGAGAATATGCATCGTGGTATGATGATACCGTCGGAGGTGTGAGTCGACGATGCCCCGGGAGTCGGGATGCCCAAAGGTTCAAAGGAGTCGATGCTCTTTGGATGCCTGGTTGTATTATGAATACATGCCCAGAGGTTTTCCCCGAGAGTGTCGGGATGCCCGGTTGTATTATGATACATACTCGGAGGGTAGGGGTAACCATTTTCATGGCGAGCCCCGGAGATTCCTCGTGATGCCAGGTGGGGTGCGAGATGCCCAGAGGTTCGAATGAGTCGATGCCTTTTGGATGCCCGGTTGTATCTTGGATACATGCCTGGATGCCTCGTGATGCTAGTTGGGATACGAGATGCCCGAAATGTGGGGGTGCCGGATGTCCGGTTGTATCTTGGATACATGCCCGGACGGTTTCTCGCAATGCCAGGATTGGGCGCGAGTGATGAATGTGGGATGCAAACATTGGTCCCGGGTATGAGAAATGTGGCGGTCCAAGATGAAAAGTGGAAATTAAGCCATGGCATGATATGCATGATGATGATGATGATGATGATGATGATGATGATGATGATGATATGTGATGTGAAATAATGATGATCACCCATGGCATGACATGCATGATGATGTGCATGATGATGATATGCATGATGATGATGATGATGATGATGATGATGATGATGATGATGATGATATGTGACGTGAAATGATGATGATCACCCATGGCATGACATGCATGATGATGTGCATGATGATGATTATGATGATGATATACGATATGCATGATGATATGCATGATAATGATGATGAGGATTATGATGACATGTGTGATATGATGATGTCATGATGATGATGACATGTGTATGGTATGATGGTGTCATGTATATGATGATGATGACATGTGTGATATAATAATATCATGATGACGATGATATGAGTATGACATGATGATACACATGTATGTGTTGTGACTATGGTGATGATGCATGATAGTATATGCATGGCTTCAAGGTAAGTAATGCTTGCAATGCATGTATGACTTGTATGATGCATTGAGTTGTTATTGGATTCCTTTACCTGCTGAGTGGTTGTACTCACCCCTTTTGGGGACCAACATTTCAGATTAGTAGATGGTTTGAGCGGTTGGATATGACCGCGGGGAGAAGGATAGCAAAGGAGGGAACCTTTGGACGCCGACACTGGTTAATGGACCTTAAGCATACGATTGTGGGAGGAGATGTCGGTCATCTTTTAAAGTATAGCCGAGTATAGAAACATTGGCATTTCGATGTACTGACTAAAGATGTCCATACGCTTTATGTAAATAAACGTGTCCGGCTTTAACTTATATAAGATGTTTAATAGGTGTGCATCGATTTCTAAATGTAGGGAAGGGAATTGTTGGATATGCTTCCGTTATGTAAATTGCGCAAGGAACTGTTAATAAAAGATGTAAACCCCCATGGTTGTATGAACCCGCTGCAACTAAAAATGGTATCAGAGTGACTTGTTATTTGGGAAAGAAAAAGGAAAAGCGAACTGTGGTGACTCTAGCGGATCGGGGGCCGTCGAGGGGTGCCACATTGTTCCCGAATCAAACAAAGCATAAGCAGGTTGGTCGTTGAGCAAGACCGTACCTATTATCACGTTAGGCGCAGCTTCCGCCTGACCTTGTGTGATTGCATAAATCATGCCTTGAGCTAGAGGTCTCTGATGTCCTCCTTGCGATGTATTCTGAGGGACATACCCTCCTATCTGTCTCATCGGTCGTGGCGGCGGCAACTAAGGTTGTCCTCTCTGCTTCTTTGGACAATACCTTGCAATGTGGCCCTGCTAACCACATTCGTAACATGCTTCTGATCTGGCTGGACACGGAGCTGTCCCGTGTTGTCTTCCACATGAGCAACAAGAATTAACCCTATTAGGCATTGATCTATTGAATCCACTTCTCTTGAAGGGTGGAGCATTGGGCCTACCTCCAAGCATGGGTCTCTTCCCTTAACGGATATTCTCTCGATTGGAGCTAAACCTCGATCCAGATGAGGCAGCTTGTTCATTCAATCCTCATTCTATCATCTGGGCTCGACGATAAACCCCTCTGTAATCTTTCAAGTCCCATGGTAGCAGAGGTTGTTTCAATTCAGCACGAAGACCGCTTTTGAACTTTCGAGCTTTTTCTTCTGGGTCTTCTATCAACTTAGGAGCATACTGTGATAGTTCTACGAATTTGACCCCATACTGGTCAACTGTCATGCTCCCTTGGCGGAGACAGTGGAACTCCTCTATCTTTTGTTCCCGAGCAGTACTCGAAAAGTACTGATCATTAAAGGCTCTGAGGAAGGTGTCCCACCCTTGGACTACACCTTCTGGGAACACTATATCCTTGGCAGATCTCCACCATATATTGGCGTTACCTTGAAATTGGTACACAGCTAGTAACACTTTTTCCTGCTCATTGGACATCAGAAGCGCAAATGCCTTCTCCAAATCCTGTACCCATAGAGATGTGGCCTCAGGGTCTCCACTACCACTGAATTTCAGTGGATTCATTTTTAAGAACTAATCCACTAACTGATGAATCAGCCTCCCAGCGGCTATAACTCCTCGTAGTATTTCAGCAGGAGCAACGGCAGGTGGAACTGCAGGTGCTGCGACAGGGGCGGCTTGAGCAGTAGTGGCAACTGCGGCAGCAATGGCAGTGTTGGCAGCAGCAGTGGTGGCGGCTTCAACAGCAACAGTAAAGGCGGCAGTTTGATCTCGGGCTTGTTGCCCCATCATCTCCCGCATATCATCTAGAGCCTGGTTGATTCCGACAGTTCCTTGCTCACCCGGGGCTGCTACCCCAGCACCAACAGGAGGTGGTGCCACTCTAGCATCTACAACAGGTGGAATCATTCCACTCGCGCTAGCCTGTGCTGGCGCTTGACCACTGCCTCCTCGGGTACCGATTCTAATCGGTGCTCTTCCCCGAGTCACAGCCCTACTGGCCCTCTTTGCAGGAGTTCTAGGCTCCTGATCACTCATGGTGTCACCTTAATTTATTGACACTTGCTTCCAATTCAACACCGAATTAGAAACAGAGCAATTCAAACAACAAGCAATTCTAGCATCCAGCTATCACAAACATGCACCGGCATGAATTTAAAGGCCTTTCTTATTACTATCCCAAGACTCATCGCTCCTTATCATTCCAATCATGAACTAAGCTCTGATACCACAAAAAGGGCATGTCATGCCCCGATCCTCGGGCACGCACACATCCTTCTACTTGATCGATTTTAAAATGTGATATCCCAGGACTATGTATCGCCGACCCCTTTTCTTTTTATTAAGCACATGCAGAAGCAGTTATAAATTCCCAGACAATAAAACAATGGGATAGAAAAGTAGGCCATATCTTTCATATCGAAATCCACAACCAAACCTTTATACATGACATAAACCGGAGTACTCCACAACTATTCACAACTTTTTACTTTACTCTATTCACATCAAAATGGAGTCACAAAAGAAGATGACACTTCAATCCATCTGGATCGCACTCAAGATCCCACTCGGGATTATCTTCTTCCAAAAATACTTCTCCTCAGGTTTCACTTCTGAGTTCTCCTTCACAGACTCTTCCTCCTCAGCTTCTCAGCAGGGTCCTGAAATGTTTTCCCCAAACTGGGATGAGACTATGTCTCGGCGAGTTCTACCCCACTAAGACTCAATTAGGGAACCAATACACTACTCGGTTGCCTAAGCACAGCACGAGTCAGAGGACTTACCTTGGCCTCAGTCTCAACTTGCAATTCAAGGTTATATATAGACACTTCATAAATCACAACGAACAATCAATCAAATCACAACAATCGGATCAAATCATTGATCAATCGAACTAGTTGATTACATGTCAGTCGGACCATTCCTAGGTCATTTGTTCCTCACTATATAACATCCCATAGTGAAATCGGTCACAGAGCCACGTCAATGCTCTCGGGTGGCGCTTCCGCTAAGGTGACGTAAATAACAGACAGTCTACGTGCGTTCTTTAAGGCGCCGTTTTCGCACAGTGATATTCCTCATCACTGAACCACGCTCGTCATAGATCATAGACAATCTACGTGCATTCTTTAAGGCGCCATTTTCGCACAGTAATATCTTAATCACCGAACCACGCCTGTCTATACTTCGTACTTGATCGTTCTCAGCCAATAGAATGCTCAGTTAGTTCTCACCACTCCCTCCACTTACGGCTCAACAAGGCATTCAAAATGCTAAATAGCCATACTTGGCCAACTACCAATCAATAATTCAATTTCAATCAATTTAGGGTAAATCCCTAAAATATCACAATTTATTTAATTCCATGCAACGTAGAGCTCAATTAAATAAATGGACTGTGCCACGACAATCAGCACGAGATTTCAGTCGTCAACCATCTCAATCTTAATTTCCGAAAAATAAATAATTAATTAATTAATTTCGAAAATTAATTAATAAATATTAAAAATTCAATTTAACTCAAATTAAAGCCCGATTAAATAAACGGACTTCACCACAATTATCAGCATAATATTATGGTCACTAGCCATCTCAATTGAATTTTCGGAAAATAAATAATTAATTAATTAATTTTCGAAAATTAAATAATTAATATTAAAATTTTGATTTAGCTCAAAATAAAGCCCGATTAAATAAACGGACTTCACCACAGTCATCAGCATAATATTCTGGTCTCGAACCATCCTAGTTGAATTTTCGGAAAATAAATAATTATTTAATTTAATTCCGAAAATTAATATTTATATACCAAAAATTACACTTAGGCCCGAAAAGCCTAATTAAAGCCCAATTTGGGTCGGGAAAAATCCCGGGCTACCCTCAATAAATAGTAGACCACGTCTACTTGCTAAATACACATTCAATTTATCTAATTTGTATCACAATTGACTAATAAAAACTAAATTATACCAATCTAACACCTAAACCTAATTAATTACAACTAAACAACCACTAAGCGTAATTAGTCCACTAAGCAAGGATTAGTGAGATTACTCACCAAATCGCGCGCAAATCGGATCAATCCGACGGGGCGACGCGAGGAACAAAACTTCCCAAAGCGCGGCCCGGGTTCGGGGCCCGGAAACGGCCCAAAACCAACCACGAACCGGCTGGAAACCCACTCGTGGGTTTGCTGGTTTAGCTGCAAAATAGAGAGAAAGAGAGAGGGTTGGGGGCAGCAAGAGGTCAGGAGAGCGGGCGGAGCTCCGGTGAGGCCGGACGGCGGCTCCAGCAACCCGCTCAGCTGCTCTCGGTGGCTGAACAGAGGCCGAACAGAGGCTGCATCGCGCGGCAGGGACGGCAAGCGCGGGCGGCGTGCGGGCGGTGAACGGCGGACGTGCGGCGTGCGCGGGCGCGCGGTGCGGTGGCGGGACAGGCGGCGACGGTGGCTGGCTACTGCTTCTGATCTACAGCAGCTTCTGGTTCATTCGCTTGCACGGAGAAGAAAGAAGGAGAAGAAGGAAGAGGGGGTTCGGTCACGTGGGGGTGGGGGCAAGAAGAGAGAGAAGAGATAAGGGAGGGGATTTGACCAGTCAAAAAAAGGAAAAGAAGAAGGAGGAGAAGCCAAATTTCGAATTGGCAAGGGGAGTGTTCGGTGGGGGTGTGTCCGCACGAAGAGAGAGAGGAGAGGAGAGAGAAGAGAGAGAAAAGAAAGAGAGAAAAAGGGAGAGAGAGAAAAGAAATCCAAAAATCATATTTTTCTTATTTTTCTTTTCTCTTTCCCTTTCTAATTTCTTTTGGTCTTCGATTTTTTTCTGATAATTTCTTTCTTGAAATTTCAAGCTCGTCAATAATTTGACGGACGATGAGACGAGGTCCTAAAAATGAATTGTGACATGCTCAAATATTCGATTCCCAAAACCGAATTAAATTTCATGATTAAAATCGACCGAACGTGATTTTAGTCCAATCCAACAAATTAGGTAGCTTTTAGGGATTTTACCGCGGATATATCCCTTAACGGCTTCACCAAATAACCTCGTGGATTAGTTTCATCCGAAATCCAAGACTTCTTCTTGCAGCGTGGGTTGTCTTGCCAGTGATGGGTGACTTCAAAGGGACAATCGATGAGGTAATTGTCTGCAAAGATGATGATGCCCATGTATCTTTCTGTGGTAGAATGGTGTGTTGTTGTAGCTTCTTTCAATGTGGACCTCATTTTTATAAGATTTGCCATTATTCTGTAGATTGTTGTGGTTACTTGATACTTTATCAACAGTTGAATGATCTCTTATTCATCGTATGGTCCAATACTCTTAATCTTTTCGAGTTTGTATTCTATTCTTTTATTGTTTTTAACTATTTTTGGGCCGTTTTTGTGATTTTGACTGTTGCTTTGGTTTCCACTTGTATCATTTTTTGAAAAGAATAAAAAGAAGTTTTCTTTGGGTTGACTTTTGCTACGTCTGGAGCTTTGTTCTTGCTTCTTTGGTATCTCTAGCTTCCTAGACCTGTCATTTTCCTTGGGCCAACAACAGATTGTGTTCAGAACAAGAATTGTGCCTGAATGTTTAAGGCAAAAAGTGCAGGTTTGTTTGCCTAAATAATTCCCAAATCATATCAACCTATTTTTTTCAAACAAAGATGTGTTTTAGTTACATCTCACTTTTTGCCCAATGCTCATGGAAGCAAATTCAAAAGCATAACTTGTATGAAAATAGTCAGGTTGGTTAGTGTTCGACACCTGTATCTCTCTTAAACTACTCATAACCATCGTGTTGTTTTCGGTTACTTTTCACTTTCTTTCTTCTACACATGTAATTGATATGTGCTTCAGTGTTGGCAGTCTTGATAGATTGAATCCATGAGCTTCAACTTCATACTTGGATGGTGTATCATCATAAACTCTTATAATGGATTTGAAAGCTGAGGATTATGATTTTTGTTTTAGGGTCCGTTCGTTTCGCAGAAAATGAGCCATTTTCGGAAAATATTTTCCCAAAAGTGACAATATTTTTTTATGTTCGGCTAAAACCTAAAAATGTTTTGGAAAATATTTTCCGATGTTCGGTAAGGAAAATATTTTCTGCTCACCAGATTAGCGAGTGCGAGCATCAAGCTCGAGGCTTGCTAGATCGACAAGCGCGAGTTTGAGATCGATGAGCTTGAGGTTCACTTGGTCTGACGACTAGCCAAGAAAGAAGAAGATGGGAAACAAAAAAGAAGAAAAAGAAAAAGAAAAAGGAAAGAAAAAATAATTCGAATTAAAAAAAGAAAAAAAGAAAATTAAAAAATAATTCGAATGAAAAAAGAAAAGAAGAAAAAGAAATGGGAGGAGGAAGTCAAGATTTGTAGAGGTGTGAAATAAAGAGATCAAGTGAGGAGAATTTTTTCACTTTTTTAAAAATGGAAAACATTTTCCCATACTTTAGAAGACTTTTTTCCTTTGATGGAAAATATTTTGCTCAAAGAATTCATTTTCCGTGAAATGAACGCCGGAAAATCTGGAAAACGTTTTCCTTGGAAATTATTCTCCGCGAAACGAACGGATCCTTAGTGTACAGTGGCACCAGCAACGACGCCACTAGATGAGCATTTCTACAGGGTATGAAGTTTGGATATCCACTGGTCCAGCTCGATATGTGTTCGGATAGTTGATCTAATGGAAGCATGTGCTCATTCAAAACCAAAACAAATGGAATCGGCAGCTCTATGGCAGAAATTCATTGTCTGCGTGATTTGGCAGGCACAATCTTCAGCAAGTTTGGAATGCTTTACCGTGTCTTATATATATAAACATGCTTTCGGAATTATTTTGAATGTAAGGTCGATGCTTCAGATGTGAGCACCTTTTGTGCGTCATTGTGCAGATAGCGAATTTGAATGTGATAGTGTTGTGATATTGCTTTGGTTGAATATGAAAGTGATGAATCTTGTAGGTAATGAGTGGGCTTGGGCATGGCCGGTCAGGGCCTTTCTCTATGCCCAGCCTCCCCACTTCGAGCATAGAAATTTCATGCGATCCTGCCCCCTTAGGCATGACGTAGAAACTTCATGTTCATCCTTTCATTAATTTAGGGAAGGATTCAAATCCCCACGTCTGTCCTGGATCTCAGATCTCACTTAGTGTGAGTTCTAGTCCACGTGCAAATCCATATATTATTACACAACACAATATATTATTACACAACACGAGCGGATTTATGGATTGTGAGTTTTAAAGAGGTAAAAAATTAGGTATGTTTGAATCTAGTCAACTTTATATAGGTCATCCATTAAAAGTTCCATATGGCTAAGCAAAGTTTACATTTTTTCACGCTTGCCCTCTTCAATTCAACATATCTATAGGCCAGCTCAGGCTCGCCTAGCCATGGCGAGGCTTGGGCCAATGAGCCTCACCATGGCTCGATGTCACTGAGGGCCAACAACTCTCCAGCGAGGTCGCCAGCCATAGCCGAGGCCGGCAACCAGCCAAAAGAAAGAAGAAGGAAAGGAAAGAGAAGAAGAGGAAAGGGAAGAAAAAAGAAGAGAAAAAAAAAATTATTTCCGGGAATAGAAAGTTACTTTTTTCTACTTGTTTTTGTTCCAAATCTATTTTCGAGAACAAAAAAAATATATAGATTTTTGTTTCCGATAAAAAAAATTTTATCAAACACGTTTCTATTTCTTTTTTCGTTCCCCGGAACAAAAGAACATAAATAGTTGTTTAGGGGAACATAAATTATTTTTACCAAACAGAGCCCTATTGTCTCTTTCTTTAAGTAGTTACTCATACGTAGACACTTCCATTGCCAAATGCAATAAATCAGCTAAGTCTTGGCCTTTGAATCCTTCTCTCAATTGGAATTTTAATTCGTTAAAAGCCAAATTTGTTAATTCTTTTTTTTTTAAGAGCAAAGTGAGGCATCTATATTTCTTTTTTTGCGCACAAGGCATCTATATTTCTAGCGTTCTTGAATCAAGCAAAAAACTGATTGATGAATTCATTATTGTATTTGGTAAAGTCTAGCCAAATTAACAACTGATGCTTCGGATATGGTTCTATAAAATTGAGAATAGAATTGTCTTTCCATCTTTACCCTACGTTGAATGGTAACTCAGTATGCTAGGTAAAGACAATTTTTGACAAAGATAAAGGAAACAACTTGCATCTTAAGACTTCATTTTTTCCCGCATCCCCATGGTGGGCTATAAATCGATTTATGTGTCTAATGGTTGATTTTTCATCTTTGCTTGTGAAGATGGCAAAGTTATGGATTTGAAACCTGATAGAAAATACTGATTTTCGGCTCACTCAATATGAGGTTTCCCATATACAAGTCTTATAACACCCCTATCCTACGCCGAGTGTTGTTGAATTTCTTCAGCAAATTGTGTTGGGTTAAATTGAGGATTCGAGCGGTCATCTTATTCCCCCCTAGGCGGTTATGCTAATCTTACCAGATTATCTATCTTAATATTAGTCGGCAAATTAAACCCAACGTGAATGTTCACATTAGGTAGTGCCAAAGTAACCGCTAGCCTTAAATTCTATATATTTGGCATTTGGCTAGTCTAGTTTGCCAAATTGTTATTGCCGATTTGGTTATTTGGACTAGCATTGTTTTGATTATTTTAACTACTTTGGTCTTGATTAGAAGAAGATTCGGGCCTCCACATAATCCTTACATGGGCTTGACTACTCTGACCAACATTGTCAAGATTATTAAAAGCACGAAAACTAGGAAATTACCTGTTAGCACTAGACTTGCTTGTAGTGGTTGGGTCAAGAATCCTTGTCTTGACAGAACATCTTTCACAATATTGATGACCATCGACTTGATCACGTCTGACATAGGGCTAATGAAATAATTGGCCACCTAATTTTGCTACTCCTCGAACAATCTCTGCATGGTTGACATCTTACTAGGATTTGGTGCAACTTCCCTAAACTGTTCTATACTAAGGTGTTCGGGAAAACTGTTTTCTACTAAGGTGTTCAGGAAGATCAACATCTCCTTGTTAGTTACCCTCCGCCACTTTTGGTGAGAATGTGCAGCAGCCTTATTATCACCCATTTGTGGTAATGGGTTGTTTTTGCCATCAACATTGCCGGACTCTTGTTAATTTCTAGCACTTGCCACGTAGTCTTCTCAAATCAACAAAATAAGCCCCATCAAATATGTCAAAAAGATGTTTCACCAAAAAATTGAAAAAATGTATTTATAAAATTGACAAATTTGTAAATGGTCTTTTGTTGATAGGACTATAAATGATGAGAAATTTGAACATACACATATTGTTACAATCGTGATCATTAAGGAAAGATAACTACATGAAAGTATAGATAAAAATACATTTTTAGGAGAACATGAAGATGTGCAATTGATTTGGAGGGTTCTTACAAAGTGTACACTTGATGCATTTATAACTAACTATTGACAATTACAGAGAGGGTTACTAAGCCATTAACCCCGCTCTACGTGACTCCTAATATTCAGCAACACTAATCTACAAAATAGTTACATTTGAGATTGTTGATCTATTACCTTGATGGTTACAAATGGTGATAGCTCTCATTGATAACTTGTGATGTCTTTTTTTTTTTTTTTATAACCAGGGAACCCCATCAACCATTCGTCGCCTTACGACGGTACATAGCCGCTAGCGGAGGACCCACCACCCCGACATCACGCTTAAATCGCCAATGCTTCCCCTGGGGTTTGATCCCCTCACCTTTCTCCCAAGACAAGGGGTTCTTATCCAGCAGAGCCACCAAGGCCGGTGGTATTGTGATGTCTATTGTTGATAATTTCATTAATACATTATCGATTTCCTTTGACTTTTTGACTGTTCTAGTTGTTGATAACTCCTCTAATGACCAACTTCTTTTACATTGATTATGCCTGTCACTTGTCAATAATAATAATAATAATAATAATAATAATAATAATAATAATAATAAAATATTGGTTATTTTTTGGTGTTTCTACTTGATAAGCTCAACAGCTATAGTTCAGCTGCGAAGAAACTCATCGCTAGAGCAGAGAACATTGTTGATTATGTTCGTTCTGCATTAGCGGACCTGAGGGAGATTGTGAATTCGCTAGAGCGCGATCAATTCGAATGACAAAAAGCCTCGGAACCAGAATGCAAGTACTGGGAGATAAGTTGAACCGGCTTTGCTTTAAGATTTTCTAGTGCTTTGACATGTACACGCGGGCGACTGAATTTAAATCGCCGGCCAACCACCTCGGTGGTAAATGCGAGGACTAAGTTCAAGAGGTGGGAAAGAAAAGAACAGAAGAAGAAGAACACCTCAATTGGCCGAGACGCCACTTCCCAAAAGAGAGACCGCCTATTGACTCTCAAAAATTAGGACTAAGGAAGCTTCCGGGTGGGCCGAAGACACTCCGTCGCTCATATGCGACCGCCTTTCTTATTGTCTATCGGGTCTTCGAACGTGAACTCATTCAATTAATCCGGCACCTCGCCTTCAACGACCGGTTAAAAATATGCACTAGATTTTAAATCCCCAAAAAGACTAATAAGGAACCCATTCCTGATTAGGAAAAAAGAAAGGAAAATTTTCAAATAAAGAAGGAACACTTATCTCGATGCAAACACAAACATCTATAACAAATATTAATTAGAAACGCATATTCAACCTAAATGTGATTTATGATTGTCGCAAAGTTTCACTCAAATCTCTTTTTGGGTTTTTTCTTATTTAAATGAAAATTAAGCTATATGTCCCGCAGTTTAACTAAATGACCTAATTATAATGATAAACAATTTATATATGTAACCCCTAAATGACATACGATTAATGACATGGCACACGTTATGACATGGCATGCAATGATTACATGGCGGGCATGACCCAAAGTACATGATATGCATGTAATATTTTTTGTGTTTTTCATGAAAATTCGAAATTGGAAAATAACCAAAATAAATTACTTAGTTCTAGGTATTATCCAATTCAATTTGAGGAATAAACTACACCAAATCCCAATTTAAAGAAAAATCATGTCTAACTAGATAGTGTCTACCCTAACATGCAATCTATTTTAGAAAATAAAATCTACTTAACAAGCAATATTATCTTAAAATCTAACCGAATACATCAAAGAATCTCTTTCAAATCCAGAGGACGGTGATCCGATCCCACGGCAATCTCAGTCGAGGTGAAAGATAGCCGAGATCAAATTTCATCAATCCAGGCATAAACAAACCGTGAGCTGGAAAGGAAGGGACCAGCCTCAAGCTCAACCCTTCCGAGAACCCAACAAAAAATAAACACCTGACGATCCCCGACGAGCAAGGAATCAGGGGGCGAGAGACGAACCTGACGATCTCGACATGGAGGATCGCGCCGAAGAAACCGAAGAAATCGAGGTCCCGCTCGGTGGCTCTGGGAGACAGGCCTGTGACTTCAACTGAATATCCTTCGGAGCTCATCTTCTTCACCCAGAGATCCCCCCAAAAGAATTCCCGGTTCCCTCTCTCCCCGGCTCCGACCCAGCTAGTCCTGAGCAGAGCACTCCACGGTGTCAATCATCTCGACAAATCACTCCCAAGTCCAAACCGCAACCTCGCGCACTGTTCCCTCGCGCATGCGTATCAAAAAGGTTCTGCAAAAAAGGCGTGGTTTTCACACAAGGGATACCCGCGAAGATCCCGACGATTCAAGGATCGGAATAAAGAAGAGATGGGAAGGGAAGATTCCCCGACTGGCGTACCTCCGAAGCTGCTGCGGATCGCGGGTAGACACCTCGGATTCGAATCGAAGAAGGTGAAGAAACGGAGAAACTTCGAGACACGACTCTCTCTCTCTCTCTCTCTCTCTCTCTCTAGTTGAGGTGGTTTGGTTTTTTCGTGTGAAATGGTTTCTCGATTTTTTCGAAAGTAACGGCCGGTCGTCGTCATGGACCGGACGTGGGACACTGTCGGGTCAGTGAGTTCTCCACTTTCCCGGATCGAAGTTTCGGGTTGGCCCGCTCGATGGCGATGGATCAACAATACGATGGCGAATCCGGATTTGATGTTCCGGACTCGGCTCCGGTGGCCTCTTCAACGCCACTGGCTAGATCCTCTCCAAGGTCATCAAGTACTGCAAGAAGCACGTCGTTAACACCGATCGCGACTCCTCCGTCGCCGGCGACGACCTCAAGGCCTGGGATGCTGAGTTCGTCAAGGTCGACCAGGCCACTCTTTTCGATCTCATCCTGGTCAGTGGTCTTTCTCTTACCCACTCTTCGGTTGTGGAATCTCGCGTAGAGTTTGGGTTTCGTGGGAGATTTTGTGCGGTGATATCGTTTTTTCGCCTTGTCTAGGCGTTTCTCAGCTAGTGTGAGAGTTTGATGTTGATTTTGCTGATTATTGTGGTGGATGATCCTCTGTTTCATGTGGCTTTTGAAGATTTGTACCAATTTTTGGAACTCATCTCAGTTGCATTCTTAAGCGATAATGACTTAATGACTTGGGGTTCTTGCTTTGTGAATGCGGAGGTTTGCCTCTTTCTGCAGCACCATCATAGTTTAATTCATGAACTTGCGAAGTTGATTCAAAGTCTCGTGTCGTTAAGGACTGCAATACTTATCCGTGTGCTCTGTGGTGTTTCGCTTGATATGTAATAGGTGGCCAATTATCTGAACATCAAGGGCTTGCTGGATCTCACCTGCCAGACTGTGGCTGACATGATTAAGGGGAAGACACCCGAGGAGAGCCAAAGACGCTCGGTATCAAGAAAGATTTCACGCCTGAGGAAGAGGAAGAGCTTCGAAGGAAGAACCAATGGGCCTTTTATCAGCCCTGCCCCTCTGGCATGACCGGCAACAAGGTCCTCCAGCCTCTCCCTTTACTCCTTGATTCCTCCCACGAGTTGGAGCCCATGATGGAGGGCCCCCAGCTGCTCAAGAGCTCGGACGGAAAGTCCTTCGAGGTGGAGAGGGTGGTGGCTCTGCAGTTCGGTACCATTTATCAGTTCTGGCATACATTCTGAAGGTCTGAGTCAATTTCTTCACTGGGTTTCTCTTAAAAACCGTCACTTGTATGTGTTTGGCTCTGACTTCGTTATGTCCTGTTTTTCCGTTCAGTGTGTATGACTGAACCGAAAACAATCTGACGGTCTGAGTCAATTTCTTCACCAGCAGATCCTCTCCAAGGTCATCGAGTACTGCAAGGTGCACGTCGACGACACCGATCGCGATGGTGATGACCTCAAGGCCTGGGACGCCGATTTTGTTAAGGTTGACCGGGCCACTCTCTTCGATCTCATCATGGTCAGTGTGTTCCCTTACCCACTCTTCCATCGCAGAATCTCAGCTAGAGTTTGGGTTTCATGGGAGATTTTGTGCGGTGATCTTGTTTTTTGCCTTGTCTAGGCGTTTCTAGGCTAGTGTGAGCGTTTGATGTTGATTTTGCTGATAGTGTTGCGGATGATTCTCTGTTTCATGTGGCATTTGAAGATTTCAGTACCATTTTTTGGAACTCATCTCAGTTACATTCTTAACTGATAATGACTTTGTGACATGGGGCTCTTGTTGTTGTGAATGCGGAGGTTTGACTATTTCAGCAGCACCATCATAGTTTAATTCATTAACCTGCTAAGTTGATTTAAAGTCTCGTCTCGTTAAGGACTGCAATACTTATCCGTGTGCTCTGTGGTGTTTCGCTTGATATGTCATAGGCGGCCAATTATCTGAACATCAAGGGCTTGCTGGATCTCACCTGCCAGACTGTGGCTGACATGACTAAGGGGAAGACACCCAAGGGGATCGCAAAGACGTTCGGTATGAAGAAAGATTTCACGCCCAAGGAAGAGGAAGATATTCGAGGTCCTCATCTCCCTCCCTCATGTCCGAATACAAATACAAATAAACTAACCCCTTTCTTTCTCCAAACTACAGTTCTTCATTGCCGATTGGTTATGGACTTATTCTGCAATGCCAAGGCCGTGCGCCTCCGGAGCTGCGACGGCCAGTACCTCATTGCAGTGGTTGATGAGGTCGTCATCCTTCACGATGGGGAGACGCGACTAGGAGAAATCACCTGGCAGGAGGAGACCGGACGACAAGACAGCACCAGGTGGTCTGTCGAGGTCATCGACAACTCCAATCCCTTCCTCCGCCTCAAGAGCTGCTACGGCAAGTACCTCACTGCCTCCGACCAGCCCTTCCTCTTCGACATGACTGGTTGCAAGGTCCTCCTTTCACTCCCTTCCCTCCTGGACTCCTCCCTCGAGTTGGAGCCTGTGATGGAGGGAACACACGTCAAGCTCCAAACCCACTATGGCACCTTCCTCCGCGCCAACCGCGACCACCCCATGTATCCCAACTCTATCACCCACGACCTTCCCCACCGCACTACCATCCTCTGGGATGTCGAGGTCGTAGAGAGAGAAGAAGAAGGAACTGCTAAAGCATCAAAAGAAGGATCCTCTTCCAATAGTGACGATAAAGCATCTTATGTCACCAAAAGGCATCACGAAACAGGGGAAGGAAGTTCTGTTACCAAAAGTCCTTCAGGGGATTCAGGTTTGATTCGAGAAGGTGATTGGGTCGGATATCGCTATCTTTTTTGGGAGCTGAAGAGACGGCTTTTGGACAACTCCGGAAGGAAGAATATGTTGGTAAGGGGAGGGCCATGGAAGCTCCGGTGGCACAAGAAAATGCATATTTTAAGGGATTGTTGGTCGTCGGAACCTCCTGGGATCCCAGGAGGTGACTTTCAGAGCCGACGCTCCTAGGAGGTGGCAAGGGGAGCAGGTTCGGGCTTAGGCTGGAAGAGATGAACTCACCGAAACCCAAAAATGACGTGAACGCCAGGGGTAGACAGAGAACGAGAGAGAAGTAAAGTGTGGGGACGAAATGACGTGAGGTGGGGAACGGCTCGTGGAACAGGTCAAAGCTCCGTTCCTCGTCGTCGCCCGCAAAAAGACTCCCGGAATTGCGCAACCACCTGTCCCTCGCCGCTTATTTATTAAGTCCCCGACAGAGTACAAGCAATGCATTGCAAACACCAAGAAGAATGGCATCATCCAGAACCTCCAACCCGAGCCCAATGAGGTGACACTTCAGGCCGCCATTCTTGGGCTCAAGCTGGAGCTGCCGGATGAGCCATTCTTCTTGGTGTTTGCGGTGCGTCGCTTGTACTCTGTGGGGGACTTAATAAATAGGCAGCGAGGGATAGCTGGTTGCGCAATTCCAAGAGTCTGTTTGTGGCCGACGAGGAACAAAGCTTTCCACGAGCCGTTCCCCACCTCACATCATTTCGTCCCCACACTTTGCTTCTCTCTCGTTCTCTGTCTACACCTGGCGTTCACGTCATTTTTTGGGTTTCGGTGAATTCTTCTCTTCTAGCCCCAGCCCGAGCCCGCTCCCGTCACCACTTCTTAGGAGCGTCGGCTTTGAAAGTCACCTCCTAGGAATTATCCAGGAGGTTTCAACAACCAACAATTACTTAAAATATGCATTTTCTTGTGCGGCCGGAGCTTCCATGGCCCTCATTTTTGGGTTTCGGCAGACATTATTCTGGACAACTAGGTAGTTTATTTATTTATTTATTATTTTATTTTACTTTATTTGTTCTTTTTTTAGTATGATTATTCTTTAGTGTAAAGATGAGATGTTCGACATGAAATAGCCTCTAAAATTTGTGATTGACAGTCCGATTTTCGTGTTCGAAATCCGACTCGCAATCGCTTGCAAAAATCGACAATCACATCTCACGCCTGAGATTCGATTTGCAATTTAATTTTAAAATTGGTCAATCCGATCTCATGCATGAGATATGATTCGCAAATTTTTGGATGTCAATCTTATCTTACTTGCTTTGCTGTCATGGTGTTTAAATCAATTTTATTTTCTTAAAAGGAAAAAAAAAATTAAAAAATTAAATTAGGATTAGTTTTTTTTTAAAAAAAAAATTTATGGTCTTAGTGTTATCTTGCATATTTAGAATTGCAATCTTATTTCGAATTTTTAAATAAAAAATACATTAATTTAGGATGTTAGGTTTTTTTTTTTTAAATTTGAATTGCACGTTTAATTATTTGAAAATTTTAATTTCGAATTTTATAAAAAAAAAAAAACAAAAAATATCATGCATATGTCATGTAGAATTAGGGCATTTTTTGTCACGCCCCGAATCCCGAGCGCGTGCCCATCCCTATCTGGTCGATAATAATTTGCGACTTCCCAGGACGAGTCGCCAACCCTTTCCATCTTATTGCACATGCAGAAGCGAAAAGAAATCCTCTGACAGTAATCATCTCGGGATAGAAAGGTAGGACAATAGATTCACAAACAAACATGCTTTCATATATACACTAAGTCATGTACACAGGTCTATGGCCAAAAGATTACAAAAGACTGGCCTTCCAAAAAAAGCGGTCCTAACTGACCTACGCTTCCGATCACCTCCTCTCAGCTCCAAGTCCTCCACTCAACGACCTTGAAAATGTTGTCCCACAACAGGGTGAGATATCATCTCAGCAAGTTTAAGCTCTAAACCTCAATTAAGAAGGAAATACGCCCAGAAGTGTTCTAACCACACAATCACACACTTAGCATAGATGACTTACCTCACCTCAGTTCCACCCTACAGGTCAGTATAATTCAAATACTCAATTAAACAATTCAATTCAATTTTACCATCAATCAGTCGATTCATTTGACTCCATGCCATCAATGTCAACCATATATTATGTTGATTTGAACACTGCTCACCTAAGCTGAAATAAATATACTCATATATCATTGCTCCCCAAAACTAATATCTAAAATTTGCTTACCGAAGCTGCTAAAGCATTATTGCTTGCCATTGCTCACCGAAGCTGCTAGAGATCTATAATGACGTTAACGCTCCCCGAAGCTGTTATAGATCCATATTGCTCACCTAAGCTGATTTGGTACTCAAAGACCACTTTCGGTGTCAACACCCGACACCCGGCATTCTCCAATTAAAATACCAATATATCACAATCATCACTCAATTCAACAATACATCATTCAATTGCAGAAACTAAACACATCACTGTAATCAGCTCAAAATTCTATCGAGTGGCTCTCCCGGTATAATTTCCGGAAAAATAATTAATAATTAAATAATTACCGAAATTAATTAAATAAATCAATTTAAATTCTAACAATACTAACCTAGGCTAGAATTATTAAATTAATAACCAATACGGACTCGGCGAAATTCCCGAACCCTTCTAGATAAATAGTACAATTTATTTAGGCCTTAGCTAAACCATGCTAACCACCTAACATGCTCAATTAAATAATTGCATTTCTAATTTAATCTAACTAACCACCTAATTCCTAATAAAATAAATCTAACGCCTCTTAAACGTCATTAACCTACTAAGCAGAGTTTAGAGTATAAACTCACAATTGTATCGCAAAAACCGGTTCACCGTGACGACGACGCAATGACGGTTGAAATCTTAATTTTCAGCGAACTTGGACCGGGCCTAGGACCGGCCCAACACAACTCAGCAAGGCTGAGTTTAGGTCTTGGGCTTCTGCAGGCTGCTGGTCGTGGGCTTAGGCCTTATTCTCGGGCCCAAAATGGCTGAACTTCAAATGGGCTAGAACTAACTGAACTTGGGCCTAAGCTTGGGCTTCAAAAATCTGCTAGAGATTGGCTGAAAATCAATGGGCTGAAGACACTTGCCGGACTTGAATCGAGTTGGACCAAAGGCTCAAATTGTGGGCTGCAATTGGGCTCGTGGGCTGAAGCTTGCAGATTTGGGCCTCTGAAAATCGAACTGGCTTGCTGGGCTGATCCACGAGCGCAGGAAATGGACGCTGGAGAAGACCACACGGACAGCTTGCTGGCGAAGAGGAAAGAAGCGGAGCAGCAGGCGTCAACGTCGGAGCTATTGTAGGGGTCTTCGATGCTGGGGGTTTGACCGCGGTTTCGGTGGTTACAAACGGTGAAGGGTTCGGCTTTGAGGGCTGAAGGATGAACGGCAAGTAGCAGTTGCAGGGGGGAAAGATCGCTGAAGCAGCTTCGGCCTTCACTTCGGTCGTTAGTGTTGAGTCGCGGACGAAGGAAAAATGAGAGATCTTCGAACGTGGCTGCTTCGAGCGGTTGGCAGACGTAGCGAGAGAGATGGGACCAGCTGGCGTTGCGGATGAACGGACAAGCAGCTTCGTCCGAGCTGCGGGAGACGCGCGGCCAAGAGTCAACAAAACAACTTGGCTGAGGAACTTTGACTCATGGAGATCAAGTGTTGGACGTGTGGCGCTGCAACAGGGGAATTGGTGGCTTCAGTGGACGCATGGGCTTGAGAGAAATGCATGGAGAGAGAGAGAACTCGGTGGATGGTGATATTGATGATGAAAGATGATCATGATGATGGCATGGGATGAAGGATATGCGACCAAGAGCAATTTCGGTGGGGGATTGCCGTTGCAGAGAGGGAGACCGAAATGAAGAAGCTCAAAAATGAAAATGAAAGTGAAGCGGAAGACCAGGTTGTCGCACAAAAGGGGGAGGAGGAGGAGAGAGAAAACCCAATTTAATTAGCCAAGGCCAAAATATCTAGAATCCATCATGATTTTGGTCCAAAAAGTCTTCATGATTATCCCTTTGTCCCCCATGTTTATTATTTGCTATTTAATCATCAAATAATTCACTTTTGGTATCCAAAAATCCAACCTCTTCCCAAGCTCCGAATTTAATCAAATTGAACTTTAATTCATCACTCAATTTCCCAAATTGAGGTCTAATTTCGCGGTAGAAAAATCTCAAATAATTTTCTATAATTCCCCAATATCATACAGCTCGGCTTGAAAGTCCAAATTTCCTTTAATTTGGCTCATCCGAATTTCCGCTAATTTTCCGCGGCATCCGATTCGATTTTCCAAAAAAATCCCAGAATCTCTGAAAAATCTTCGGAGAATGAGTTGACGTTCCTAAAATAGCTTGTGACACCTCAGAACTTTCAATTTCTGAAATCGGGTTCAAATTCGCGGTTATTTTCAATCCGGCGCGTTTTTAACGTGACCTAATCTACCAGGTAACTTTTAGGAATTATTGGTGCAATTGACCTGTGATCGATTTATCTCGAGTCACAAAGTACATCTTCGACACATTAGCGACTCTCAGTTGTCGTGAAAATCTCAAGGTTTCAATTACGGACACCGGGTACCAAAACGACAGAAAATTAATTTAGTGCCGATCGTGAGAATTTTTCAATCAAGTGGAATCACCCACAATTTGATCACATATCTCAGTCGAATCGACCTATCTCTGATTTCTGATCGCTCTCTGACGGTGTCATAATGACCCTTGCAGATCAACACGGTCGAGCAGTCGATTCTTGGTCGAATTCTCAAGTGCAATTGCATTTAGATTCCCTAATTGCTTCCCCAGATAGTCCAGTTATCTCATGAGTGATCAGCTCAAAGAATAGCACTATTAGTGTTTCAATAAAAGGCCCGATTTATTTTTTTTTGGTGAAAAAAAAAGGCCCGATTTATTTAATCGAAAACAAATTATGAAAATTCAGGCTGCCACATTTTTTGTACGTCATGACATATTAGGATAGATTGTATTTTTCAAGAAAAAAAAAACCATGTGCACGTCATATAGAATTAAGTTCATGAAATGCACGTTGATTGTTGGTAGGTTTATTTAATTAGAAATTGCTCATAATTAGAATTAGGTCATTTGGTTAATTTAGATTGCACATTTAATTATTGCATTTCTTTAAAAATTACTTTACTCATGTCATATAATTTAGGTCATATTGCCATGTCATATTATTTCATGTTAGATTAGTAAGATTGCATTGCATATATATTATATTTTCATTAAATAAAGTGAAAACAAAAAATTGAGTAATTGCATGTTAATTAGAAATAATATCTAGGACTGTTGATGTGAATTCTGATCTAATAATGCAAATGATTTCGTTGCTTTAAGGTAAGTTGTGCATTTTATTTATTTGCTTTCTTGGGTGTTAAAGTGGTGGTTTGCGCACCCGTATGATCACCTTACATGTTATGGAGATAAATTTAAATCAATTCGAGTTGCTTGTCAAACATTTTTCAAAAATAAAAGAGAAATGTACCAAACGGGCATTAGAGAAATATAATGTAATCAAATCTCTATACCCAAAATCTCTGGTTCGTGGAAGTAAAAGAGTTATCGAATTATTTTACTTAGGTGTATAATCGACCTTACGTAAACTGATTAGTAGTGACTCCCTTTTTGCATGCTAGATATTTGAACTTTAGTCACGAGTTGGTATGGGCTTGGGAGAGCCCGGGCTAAGTTTAGAATTAGCAATTAATTAGCCTAATTTTAGGTGCTGCACTCGAAAATTTGGTCACGACAGCTGGGAATCACCAAGTTGAGAAAGAAACATGGTAAGTTGTTGTGCACTTCCGTTGGGAAGTTAAAGGAAATTTACATGCGCTTGACGAGGACGAGATACTTGATCTCCATTACCGAACTTCACCTCCTGAGTCCAAGCCTCAAACTTCACCTTCCAAGTCTCTTAAACATCTCTACTTGCATGGCCGTTTAAAGAAGTTGCCGAATTGGATATTGGCCCTCAATGATTTGACAAAAATCATATTAAGATGGAGTCAGTTGGAGGAAGATCTCCTTGCAAGCTTAGGAAAATTGCCTGAGCTAGTAGAGCTGGAACTGCGTCGGGCTTATGATGGAGAACAATTGGATTTCGGGCATGGGCAATTTCCGAAGCTCAAGATTTTACTGCTTGAGGAATTAGAGGGGCTCAGATCAATAAATTTGCCGAACGGAACAATGCCGAGCCTTGAAAACTTAACCATCTGCCGCTGTCAATGGTTGGAAAGTGTACCCTCTGGCATCGAATACATTGGCATCCAAAAAGCTTACGTTTTTTTATGTCTCATGAATTCTACGAGA
The DNA here is from genome assembly GCA_017140165.1 of Eucalyptus shirleyi. NCBI lineage: Eukaryota > Viridiplantae > Streptophyta > Magnoliopsida > Myrtales > Myrtaceae > Eucalyptus > Eucalyptus shirleyi. The sequence continues at coordinate 18,651,591 of CM029450.1, forward strand.
AGGTACGAAAGGACCACGAGAAGTATGAGCACATATCAGAAGTCTATTTCTGAAGATGGAGAACCGGCCACTGGGAAACCCATCAGGTGGATAGCAGTGATGAAGAGGTGAAAGCACAGATGGAATCCGTCTAGAAAAATTCTATTCGTTCAAGTAGATCGAAAACTCCCGTTTGACCGTGGATTTTGTGTCGCTGTTGAGGGTGCTGCCAGTTTCTAAATCTTGTTCATGAGTTTCGTTCGTCTAAATTTTCCTATGCATGTTTAAATGTTGTGGGTGTTTCAATTTTACTCCGGCACTGAAAAAGTACATCTTGTTCTTCAGGAATTTATGCCGGTCTATTCCTCTCTAGTTCTCCATTTTATAATTGTTTCCGTCCATAATTGCCCCCAAAAACATCGTCGATCCTTCGAGCAACCGTCTTCAACCTTATCAATTGCAAATGTCGCGCCGTCAATGATCACTTGACTAACTTCCTGTCATTGCGAGGGCACGCGACTGATCCGTTTTGAACATTTGGACTAAATGCTGATCCACCTTGAGCTGACTCTATAACGAGCCTTATCTCTGATCTCAGTCAATAGCTGGAGTAAAATTTAAACATATTTAAACATTATCACTTTTTCTTTAACATAAAAGTTAGGGACTCAAGCATGTCTTAAGCACATGATATTGTTTCTTATCTTCACTATAATTACATAAATAATGTTTAATTTTTACTACATGACCCAAAAACTACTTTCTTTTTCCCGGTGCGTATGAGCTACGCTGTTTTTCCCTTTAGATTAGGGGTGAGCATGGTCCGGGTTGGTCCGGGCCACCCTCTAACCCTAGGACCAACCCGTACAGTGTCGGTCCTCAATTTTTAGGACCAAGGACCGACCCTACTGAGCTTGAGACCAAGGACCGGACCGACCCAATGGGTTCGGTCCGGTTCCAGGGTCAACCCGAGACCGATCGATAATTTATTTCGTCTTGTTTTTTATACTCCCTAAAAAAGTAAACCTACAAATTCAAATTACACATCCATCGACAATGCGGCATTGTGCAACTAAACTATAAATACCAATACAAGATCTCAAATGAAGCACAAAGTAGATATCACTAGTCAACTTGTGTTTGGAAAGCAAGGGCAAGCTGAGCATTAGGGTTTCTAATTAGGGCTTCTTCTTTTTTCCTTTTGATTTACTCGGCGATAAGTGAGGCGACCGGCGCGAGTGGCGAGCGGAAGCGTCAAGTGTTGAGTGGGGTGAGCGTCAACTGGCAAGCGGCAAGCGTTTAGTGAGGCCAGCAGCAAGCGGTGAGCGTTGAGTGAGACTAGCGGCGAGTGGTGAGTGGCGAGCGTTTAGCGAGGCCAGCGACGACAGCAAAGGGCGAGTGGTGAGTGGCGAGCGGCACGAGCAGCGTGCACGGTCAAAGGTGAGCGGCGTGGGCAACCAGAGGTGAGCGAGATGTTGCTACTTTTGATTTTGGCAAATTGAAGAACAAAGAAGACAAAATGGAAGAGAACGTACTTTAGGGAAGAAAGCCGTGAGGAGATTTACAGCATAAACTTCGCGCCATTTTGGACGTTGCGAGTCCATGACTATGAGGAGTCCTTGGTCCTCACGGTGAAGAATGTACTCTGGAGTCTAGACTGTGGAGGAGGAGGCCGTGAAGACCTTTACGGCGTAAACTTCACGCCTTTTGGAATTGGATGCCGTCTGTCCATGACTGTGAGCATGAGGAGTCAACAACTTTAACATCATTTTACTTAGGTTTGAATATATAAAAGAATTATATATAATATAATATAACATAAATTTTACTTAGGTTTGAATATATAAAATAATTATAAATAATATAATATAATATAATATACAGGGTTGGTCCAGGGTTGGACCGACCCAAAACTCTCAGGACCGAGGACCAACCCGCACAGTGTTGGTCCTGGAATTTCAGGACCAAGGACCGACCCAGTCCCCTTGGGAACCGGACCAGGACCGGCAGGGTTGGGCCGGTCCAGGGTCGGTCCAGGGTCAACCCTAAACCGCTGCTCACCCCTACTTTAGATAGTACTTGATCGATCTAAACTAATTGATAATAGATGCATCTAATAGATGTAGGTTTTATTTATAAAATCAATCAGTGGAGGAGGCCTTATCCTTAAGAAAAACAATTCATTTTTTGGAAAGATTGAGGATTGTAAGGTCCCGAAGAAAAAGAATTCAGATTTACAAATTCTGATTTACTCCATCGATATCCACTACGAATAGACACTTCACCATTGCCAACAAGGAGTTTACGTCGACCACACTTTTTGGTGATGCTAGAAACTATGCCTTGGATTCAAAAGACCTTCAATGATCCTTCCTAGTTTTTTGGCTAAAGAATCCAGTTTTGCAACGACAATTTTCGGTACCGTCAATGATCATTTTCATACGCATACACCATCATTAGTGATAACTCATGAGTGAAGGTACCGATGAAATGATGCATGATGACAAGATCAATGATCCTTCTATTTTCATTAGTCCTAAAGACCTTCAAAAACATTTACTTGACTCAAGTCTAAGCCACCATGAAATGCCACTCCCTTAAGTTTTTGTTCACCTATTTGTCACACCTAGTTTCTTTATGTTTGCTAATAGAGGAATCATTGACATCTACAAAGCTAATTTACCATCTGCACCTTATCAAAGTACATATTAGTGCCAAAGATAGTTTTGGTATCATCAAAATTACATATGGATGTTTTCCCGAGATAACTCACTTGGAATATGGGCCAAGTTCTTTGTGGTCAACAAACTCAACAAGATCTCTCCTGTTTGATATAGGATTTGAGATATCACAAATTCTCCCATGGAAAGAACTGGCTTCATCATCTTGCCAGTCTATATCATCTAGCAAAACTCCTCTTTTATGAGGTGTGGCCTCGTCCATTCCTAAACCCTCTCCTATCCTGGAAGCATGCTTGTAGTGACAACTTGTCTAATCCTTGTCGATTGGGTTGACACCTTGTCTATCTAACAACCACACATCTATTGGAGTAGGTCTGAATCTGATGCCATCTTTCACGACCTGGTTCGTTACACGTTGGCTAAGACCCCAAACAAGTTTTCTTTGTAAATACACAAGGTGATGGCCATTCACAGGCATGTGTTGATTTATGAATCACTCAACATAGTTTTTCACAACTAATGTGAGACTTGCAATGTTACAAACTCACATACCATATTACAATCTACACAATATTTCTAGTAAATACTCATTAACTTTCTATTGACACTTTTTCACTTGATAGATATCTATCGGTGATCTGTTAATTTGAATTACCTTGCCGAAAGCATTTTGGTCTTGTTTGGTTCCACGACAAAAGATCCTCATGTAAATTTCCCATTCCAAGTTATATGATTCAGTGGAATAAGATTTCTATTCAATTGTTTGGATTGCCAAAAAAATGTGGTCTTCTATGAAAGAGTACTTCTAATTGGCGGTTTGGATTTGTGGTCGGCAACCGTCAGCAGGAATTGACGACCAATAACAGTAGGGACCAAGTGACTGGCGGGGGCAACCCCGTACCAATGGTGTTGGGCGATGCCAGTGATGGATATAGGCTTTTGATATTTGTGTGGTGGTGTAATGTAGAATTGAAATAGTAAAACTAGCTATTGTTAAGGGAAAAGTACACCAAAGGTTCAAAATCTTTCATATATAGCTGAGTTTAGTGCCACAATTTTTCGAATACTCATTTAAGCTCCTTAACTTTCGAAATTCATTTAATTCAGTTATATATTTAAGAATTTGCTTTACAGAATAGCTGAAGTGGCATTATTTTTAAAAACGCAACAATGATTTTATCATTAAAATAATGCCATGTCCCCAATTCAAACGATCCAAATAGTCAGAGTCACTCCGATGAACGAAATTTGAAAGTTAGGAGCTTAAATAAGCAATTGAAAAATTGTGGTACTAACCTAACTGCTAAACAACAGATTTGGAATCTCTAGTGTGCTTTTTCTTTTTATTAGGCGATCTAATTGCACATTTCATGAGAAAATTTATATGTCATGTGGAATCTAATTGACATTCTTATTTTCCGTGACTGCGTTGAACCAAATGCAGGAATTTGATTTCTCTCAAAATGCTAGATAAGAAGTTTAAGATTGTAATGAATTTGTTGGTGTCGGTAATTGGATCAAAAGCAGAATGCTGATACAAAGGCGGCGTGAATTGAGCCTCACACTTACGCCGATATTTGGGCCAGGACATTTTCTCAACTTTTGGCGTCCAACTTACAATTTCCCATTTCCTCTATTTTGTCCTTCCCATTGTCTCCCCATCTTCTTCGTTCTTATATGATGTGCACAGTCATGCCTAACGCCTCAAATCTGATCACAACCCAAAGATGATGGCCATGGAATTGCTTCGTTGGTTGTTTCTAGCGATGTTTGAGGCAGTCAAAGGATTAGTTCCAGGTCGAGGTGAAGGTTCATTATCCGTGGCATTGTAGTTGGTGGTGACTATGGATTCTTGATGGCGGTTCCAAGCAATGGTCGATGGTGGCGGGGTCTTGGATGGTTGACGGTAGAAGATGATGATGGCAATGAGAGGGGCTGCGAAAAAAAGGAGAATTCTATGGTGGCTAGAATTTTTTTAATTTTTTTTTTATTGAAGGTGACTGTGGATGACAAAGGAGATGGTGATGACGAGGTGGCGGCAGTTCAACGACATATGGTGGCTAGCATTAGCGGTGGCACGGCGGTGGCAACGCGTGGATGATGTTTACAAAGAAGATCCGTTGTAGTAAAGGATGGTGCGCCATGGGAGAGTGTAGAAATTAATTTCCGTTTTAAAAAAAAAAAAATAGTCATTCTCCTTACTTATCAATTTAAAGAAGATATTTTCCTGATAAACAAATTTTTTAGCATCATCACAAACCCTCTTGACACATGGAAATTTTACGGATAGTTGGCTAAGTAGCACTGACACTGATACACGACATATGACACAACACGACACGACACGCTAACACGTCGTTTATAAAAAAAAAAACAGAAAATTCTGACACGTTGAGACACCTTGTATATTAAAAATATATTTTTATATATACATACTAAATTATTATTTTTATGATTATTTCAATCAAATTAATTTGAATCAAATTCATAAATAAATAATTATAAAAACTTAGAATGAATATACACTAAAAGCATTAATCTGCCATTTATTAATATCATTTATTGTCTCAATTTGACAAATTCAACTCTATTTCAATAATTCATAAAGCTTGGAGAAAAAACAAATGATCCATATCCTAGACTGGCATGTTAGATATGTTGGAAGAGGAGAAAAAAACTTAAGGGATGAATTGTGTATCACGAGAAGTGGGGGTAAAAAAAAAGAAGAAGAGAAGACTAGGTTTTTTTTCTCCATTTATTATTTTTATTATTGTGTTTTATTTCTTCACATGTATATATATTTTGACCTTTCATTTATTGAATTTTTAAAATTGACATCGATATCCGAATCACATGTCGGAAACTTGCATATCAGAATTCCGACTTGAGTGTCGAGAAAGTTGACCTGGTGTCGGATTTTCTAACACGTGTTGACTGAGTGTCGAAGAGTGTTGGACATGTCTCGAAGTGCCCGACACGACACGGAAGCTCTTGAAGAGTGCCGGTGCTTCATAGGTGGTTGGTTTGGTAGAAACTCTTGCCACCAACAAACAAAAACACATTGCTCTTTTTTTTATTAAAAATTAAAGCATGGAAGCAATTTATTTTTAAACCAAGTTGTTTTTTTCTTTTTAACTTCTATAGATTTTAGATTGTTTTACCTATGCAAAATTTGATGTTAAAACTTACTTATTTTGCATGCATATTTTTTTTTTTTTTGGTATTGGAGGAACCGGCTTGCAGCAGGAGGATCCACCACTCCTGAGTCACACTTAATATACCTAGCGCCTCCCCTGGGTTTTGAACCCTTCACCTCTTCGTTGAGGATTAGTAGAGCCTTATCTAGTGGAGCCACCGCGGCCGGTGGTTTTGCATGCATATGTTAGTGGATGCTATATAAAAGATTTTTGGACATGGTGGTTCACATTTCCAAACCAGATTACACGATGAATTTTGCAGGACAATACTATCTCTTAATAGCGAACTGCTCACTGTTACTTAAAAAGACCGATACAACTTGATAAAAGTTCATCATCATCTTCCTACTATTATTCTAACTTCTTATTGTTACAAATATTACTACATTAATGATTGATTAATCGTATGTTTTGATGAGCATACCGTGTTTTACAAATGAACAACTCTATTTTTAATGACGAGCCAAAGCAAATCCGGGGGCCTTTAGCTAGTTTTCATGGTTAAGGAGTTTTGGAGAAAAATCACACACATCTATTAAGTCAAATAAGGACCACAATGAAATCTTAAATCTTTCAATTGATGCAATTAATCGAATGTTTTTAGTCCAAAATCTATTAAGTTTTCAGTTCTATATTTTTGATAATGTAATTTGATATTCCAATCTCCATGAACGAATCAAAATATATCCCAAGAAGTAGCAAAGAATCACATTCATCCAAATTTTTATTGAAAAGAAGATCCAAAATGGCTTTAGAGTCCAAGTAAATCAATAATAATCTCCGATAAAACCTAGCTTTTGTGCCTATCTGAGGCCGGGCCACAATGCCCATAAATCCGCTTGAACACAATTATAATTTATGTATACCAACGAACGCAGCAGATTTCTCACCCATGTTCAAAGGTGATAAAAATCATTTATCTCCCCCATCTAGATCATTCTTATCAGGTCAAGCTTCTTTTTTTTTTTTTTTTGGGTCAAAATATCAAGTTAAGCTTAAAGTATCATATTTAGTTGAACTATTATCAACAAGTGTCATCCATGATCTTACAAATTATTTTTCAACACCAGTATGAAAGTTAGCGTGTTATTTGGCACCTTGTGACAAACGAAAATAATAATATCAAAAACTAAAACAAACAATTTGAATGATGTGACCTATCCTATTTTGAGCATGTCATAGATGGTTCTTTTGGTGGAATTAATTCAACATAACAAAAGAGTATCAATTGATCTACATATAATAAATGGCTTCTCTGTAATGACTGTTGCACGGAAAGGGACTTCCTACATGGTATTTAAAAGAGAGGGATAATAAGAACAATCAAGAAAATCAAAGTCTAGAATAGGATTTAAAAAAATAAATAATTTCTCTTCTAATCTTATATGGTTTCCACATAGCACTTTATCTTACATCAAATTACATCGCCATATCCACCAAGGCGTAAAAAATTTTTCACACAAGTAAATTTGACCCAAACTTCTGCTTTTGCTCTTTGAAAGCCTCTCTCTCTCTTCACTAGCTGTGCAGTGTCGGTACCCTTCCTAATGCGAGCGACAGCGAGACGAGAGGAGAGAGCATAAATAAAAGAGGAAGGGAGGGGGGCCAAAAAAGCCCAAGGAAGAAGGGTTCCTCCTTCACTTCCAATTATTAAACGGTCTCTCCCCTAAAATCCCCATCTAGGGATTACGTCTCTCCCCCAAAATCCCCATCTAGGGATTTCATCTCTCCCCCAAAATCCCCATCGTGAAAGATTCGTCTGTATCAATACTTGCTCGGAGAAATGGCCAGCTAGGCCATTTCCATCGGTGACTACATCCTCTCCCTCTCTCTCTCTCTCTCTCTTTGATCCAACCAGAGGCGGGGAAAATGGATCCCACCTCAGTGGTGGTTGCTCTGGGGCAACTAATTCCTGCTGCATGGGAAAAATGGCCAGAAGAATTGTACCACGCTGCATCTGCTAAAAATGAATTTGACAACCTCAAGGAATTGATCCAGCAGATCGGGGATTTCCTCGCAAAAGCCTACTCAAAGGAGGTCAACGATGAGGAGCTCAAAAGGGGCACTGGGAGGATGTGGAAATTTCTCTGTCTCTCAAGACGCTATCAAGGACATGAAGCGACGTAAATCCAAGAAGAAATGGAGAAGTCTTGATTCCTACCTTTGCCACAGATACGGAGACCGAACCTTTGCAAAGGAATCAAGATATATCAAAGATACGCTGCAGCAATACGAAGAAAATCTTGGGAGAAACGGTCCCACATATGCTCATTTTAGATTATCCGGCAACTAACCCCATTCCAGCTCGGCCGGCGGTGGGTCATCGTTCAATGCCTTTATTGAGAAGACAGATGTGTTAATGGGTATCAAAGAGCGGATGGACCAACTAGTCCAATGGCTAACAAAGAACCCTTCGCAGTCAAAAGTGATTTTCGTGCACGGGGCGTAAGGAGTAGGCAAGACTAGTCTATTGGGCGCCGTGCTTTGTAACCAAAGGGTAAGCCGTCTCTTCGAATACTGTGTATGGATCGAGGATTTAAGATCCTGTGAGTTTGCCAACAAAATAGGGGATGTGCTCATGAAAGTAAATGCAACGATGTGGAATTTCACCATGGAGGGGGTGAACGAACAATGAACGTCGGTTAAACTTGAAGATGCTTTCACACGCAGGCCATCCAAAAACTTCAGCTGGTCTCTCATCTTGGATGATGCAGGCAAAGAGGATGTGTTTAGTTTCCTCCAGATTAAATTAATTGAAACTCATCCAAGTGTGCTCGTCACAACTCATGACAAGAGCCTAAAATCTCGCTCCAAGCTTTATCTATAGAGTCCAAACTATTCTATCCACAACTTCGAGCATGTTTTCCTTTCTGAGAATGATTCTCGTTCTCTATTTCGCCGAAATATTTCCCCCTTGAATATCCCTCAACCTGATTTTGAGCGTATGTTAAGAATATGACAATGATTGCTACTCACGATTCTAGCGACGTGTAGGCATTTTGAAGATAATAAAGATGATGATGTTGCAAGTGACTCTGATGTTGTTTGATAGAAAAAATTGAGTGACAGGCTTGAGGAAGAACTACTATCCAGTGGGCACAAAGTTGGCCCAAATGGAAAAACAATTACTCTGCGCATGGACCACCTTCTTGATGTCCGTGCTTATAGTTTTTACTTGAGCATCTTCCCGTTAGATCGTCCCATAAGGTGCTCCACAATGATGCGACTATGGATGGTAGAAGAGTTCACTAAGCATGATCCAGTCTAGGAAAATTCAGGGACAACTCTGCAAAAACTATTAAAACATCACGTAATTTGGGGAAAGAAAACAAGTCATGGGAGGGTCAAAACCTACCGCGTTCACAACCTTCAGCATCAACTCATTATTTTCCATTCAAAAGATGTAGAGATCGCGATGATTGTTAGCCCCGGAAGAAGGATTGTCTGAGAATGTATGGTACATTTCCTTTCACAAACCTATACGTGAAATACATAAGAACACATCGGTCAAACGACTTTGCTCCCTACATTTCTTCGAAGAGGTGTACCCAAAATCCTTGAAAGAACTGTTGGAGAAGGTTGAGAGGCTTAAGATGCTACATAGATATTTGATCGAGAAAGAATAAAATCAAGTTTTTTTGAATTCTTTTCCTAAAAAATTCTCCAGTCGAGAAATCTTAGGTACCTAAGTTTAAGGGTACCAACATAAGGAAAATTTCGTAAGGCATAAAAGATCTTGCACAACTAGAGACCCTGGATTTGAAAGATACCCTCATGCATGAGCTAGCAAAAGATATTTTGAAGCTAAAAAAACTAATGTTAGTATACATGTCCCATCAGCATTAAGACACTCGAGATCATTGCAAAAACTATGCATGATAGAGCAAAAATTAGTGAGGGGAAAGAAAACAGTTGTGCAAGATCTTTTATGCCCGACGGGTATCTTTGAGATCTAAGGTCTTTGAGATTTAGGGTCTTCAGTTGTGCAAGATCTTTTATGCCCGACGAAATTTTCCTTATGTTGGTATCCCTTAAACTTAGGTACGTAAGATTTCTTGATTGAAGAATCTTTTTGGGAAAATTTCAAAAAAGGTTGCTTTTTTTCCTTCTCGGTCAAATATCTTTGAATATGTAACACCTTAAGCCTCTCAACCTTCTTCAATAGTTCTTTTAAGGATTTTGGGTACACCTCTTTGAAGAAATGTAAGGAGTGAAGACGTTTGACCGATGTGTTCTTATCTATTTCACGTATAGGTTTATGAAAGAAATATAAGAAACGAAGACGTTTGACCGATGTGTTTTTATCTATTTCACGTAGAGGTTTGTGAAAGGAAATGTATTGTACATTCTCAGCTTTCTTCCTTCTATACATGTACTTGATTTGTGCTTTAGTGTTGGAAGAAAAAAACCTTTTTTTCTTTTTTTTTTAATATTAATATAATTTTTTAATATAACTTTTTAATTATTTTTTTGTCTTTTCCCTATTTTGTCTTGTCTACTGCACTTCCCCCTCGACAACTCCTCTGCACACCCGAAGCCAACATTTGCTTTCTTTTTCTCTTCTCTTGTTTTTATTTTTAGTTTTATTTTTATTTTTTACTTTTTCCTGCACTTTTTTTTTTTTAAAGCTTGCCTTTTCTTTTGTTTTTTTTATTTGTCCCTTCCGTGTGCCCATCTTCTCCCTCGACGACTCCTTCCAAAGTGGTCTCCCTTGCCGAACCATAACCAAAATAAAACCACGTTCGACGAGCCCTCACCAACGTTTGGGACCACCGCCAGACCACCATTCGGCGTCGGTCGTTCAGTCCGACCGACGCCGGCCACAGCCGTTGACTGAGACATGGCTCGGCCCCCAAGGAGGTTAGACGAGGAGACAAAACTCGGCTGAACGACCGGGCACCATTCGAGATTGCCCTAATACTCACATCCTTTGACACCTGCCGGTGCCATCACCGGTAACCTTCCCTTTCCTCGCACCATCCACAACCAACCCACAATAAAACGAAGAAAATATATGCAGACCTGGCCTAGACAGAACGTCGAACACCTGGGGTGCGCCGACTGAAAAGCTAACAAAAACTCAACTGGGAGATCAATCAACAGTCAAGGCAGAAGCAACAACCAAGCAAAGTCTAAAACAACAAAATCGCAGCTCACCGGGATCGGAGACTTGCGCGGGCCGGAGAAACGCGAGCTCCGGTCGGGTGAGCTAAAAAAATCAGAATGAAAGGAGGGCGTTTGCGCGCTCGGGTGACGGGTCCTACTCGGCTCGATGACGGCGGCCTGCAGGCAGGTTTGAGATGGCACGAACTGTGGCCGACCACCCTGGTGTCGTCAAGACGAGATCATTGGGTTAAAGGGTATTGAACTCGAAAGGAGACTTATTGGAAGAATGGATGCCAAGAGGCGAGGTCATGGGCGCGGCCGAGCTTCTTTCCCGCTCTCTTCTCTCAATTTCTCGCTTTGCTCTCACTCACAACGCTCTGTCTCTCAAGCTTTCTCCTGGTTCGGTCTCTCTCTCTCTCTCTCTCTCTCTCTCTCTCTCTCTCCCCCTCCGGTTAGCTCCCTATCTGCCCAAAATCAACAGCCCATCTCTCTCTATCTCCCCTCCGGTTAGCTTCCTATCTGCCCAAAACCAACAGCCCCCTCTCGCTTTTAAGCTTGGCCAGCAAGGCATGGCTCTTGCCACCGCCAGCTTGTTGAAGATATGTTTGATTCTGATTGATTATTGATTCTGATTGATTTGTAATTGGTTGTAATTGATAGGATAATGAGTCTATTTTAGGACTAGAAAGATTAGGAAAAATCATTTACTTTTTATTGAAGAGCTTGTACGGTATATACATGGTTGTATCATATTCAGAAATGATAGAGAAGAATATACATTTTTTCCTCACACAAAATTCCCTTTCTGTATACTTTCTTCTCGATTCGTGACATGGTATCACAGAGTGTCTCGATCCTGGCATAGCTTCTGCGTCTGAAATAATCTCTATTTCTTCCTTGTTTCCTGTTGCTGCAACTTTCGTAGAACAAGACAGTTTCCATTCACTCTTCTTCCTCTGTTTCTTCTCTGTTTCCTGTTGCTGCAAAAACTCGCAGAACAGGACAGCTTCCATTCATTTTTTTTTTCTTCAAAAGCAAACCTGCAAAACAGTTCCTCTTTAGAAAATCGTCCTCATGACAAACCCACAGATTCTTACCTCAGGATCCAGTGATCAGCCTGCAGGAGAAACAACACCTCCAATCTCGCAGATCCAGGAATCATCATCTGCTGTCATTATTTCCGAAGAACAAAGGCAGCTGCAGACTCAAATTCAGCATGCACAATGGATACCTATTTCGGCTCAAGCAAATTTGGGGCAACCCTATTCGGGCCAACCTTACCAATGGGTACCACATCCTTGGTACTATGGGATCAACCCAAACGCATCATTGCCGGGATTTCGATCTGATGGAGGCCTACCAGCCAGCAACGGGGCAGGCACAAACACCAATGCATAGCAGACGGGCGGATCAATCGAACCGGGCATGGGAACAAATCCCTACCCGGGTTCGGGTTCCTTTTTTTCAAATGTAGGGAACACGATCGGATCTGAGGGGTCTGGTTCAGGAGCAAATCCATACCCGAATCCACCACCGGGTCTCTTCCCGTACCAGATCTACGCTGCCAGTAGTCGCCCGGAGCCCGACGACCCTCTTTTCACAACAAATGCCGACGGACCAGAACTGAAGATCGTTGCTCAACAGTTGACTGGACAGGATAATTACTCGAGCTGGTCGCGCGAGTTCCGGAGGGCTCTGGTAACGAAAGATAAAGAGGGCTTCATCGACGGAACCGTTCCAATTCCAACCGACGAACGACTAGCGCGGCTTTGGAAAAAATGTAATTAGCTAGTCAGAACGTGGATCGGAAACAGTCTCGCCCCCGAAGTCGCAGCGGGTCTTCCCCCAACGGAAGACTCAAAACAAATGTGGGAAAACATCAAGGAGATGTATGAAAAATTAGATCAAGTCAAAATTTTCTCCTTGACGCAACAGATCTCGAGTTTAAAGCAGGAAAACATGACTGTTGCTGCAATTTTTAACAAACTTTCAAGTTTATGGAACGAATTGGAAGCGGCCGAAGAAAGATTTGACTGGCCGGAGCCGATTTTGCAGCAATACAAAAAAATGCGAGACAGGGAGAAGGCAATAAGATTCCTCCTCATACTGAATGAATCTTACCTTTCCTTTTGATCACAGATTTTAACCATGGAGCCGATGCCGAACCTTGGCCGCATCTATCAGCTCGCTATCCAGGAGGAAAGCCAGCAGAGAGCAGCAGATCTTGGCAAAGGAGGCGAAAGTGTGGCTCTGGCGGCAAGGGTTTCCCCTCACTTGCTACAAAAAACCGCAGGAGGAAGAGATCTAGGGTTCCACGAAGGAGTCGCAGGAGGAAGAGAGGGTCGAGGACCCAATCTAGGGTTCCACGAAAACCCTAGGTCTTTTATACAGTCAATCGATGGCCGTGATTTCTCTTGGGGATCCGACGGCTCAAGATCGATCCTCGGGGCTGCTGGATCCGACGGCCCACATAAAGGGGCGGCTTCTGAATCTAACGGTCCACGAGCTGGACGCTTATATGGCTCCGAAGGCCCACGCGGGCAATTTTTTCTTGGGCCCGACGGCCCAAAAGGCCAATTTTTCGCGACTTCTGAAGGCCCATATGGAGGTACGGCGGCCCATGTCGTGAGCAGGCCCTCATCATTTATAAAAAAAAAAAATAATCACAAGGGAAAGGGTAAGCTCTATTGTGAATATTGTAAATGCCCGCATCACACAGTTGAAAATTGTTGGAAATTACATGGTAGACCGGGTGAAAAGGAAAAAGGAAAGTTTTCAACTATCTTTCAGGTGACAGGGAATTCAACTGACAAACCTATTACTCATGGGGAATATCAAGAGCTGATGGAAGCTCAGAGGAAATTGGATCCTTCGGATAGGGTAGGAAGTTTCACAGGTATTTCTTATTGCCTGATGAACTCAATTTCAAATGATGAATGGATCATTGATACTAGAGCTAGTGATCATATTGTTTGCAATCCAAAATTCTTTTCCAATGTCAATAAGTTATCTTATCCAATATCAATTCAGCTCCCCAATGGAAGTACTACACATGTTGGAATGACTGGCACTGTGAAACTTAGTTCACTCATTAGCCTAAAAAATGTCCTTTATGTCCCCACTTTCCACTTTAATCTCATATCAGTCTCTCAAGTTTGTGAGGAAAATTCTTGTCGTGTCGCTTTTGATCATGACAAATGTTTATTTCAGGCCCTTTTGACTGGCAAACTGATGGGCTTGGGTAAAATCTGTCAAGGACTGTATTTCTGGGTTGATATTCCAGACAATTTTACATTATCCTCTTTTGCATTCAATAAATCATTGTGTAGCACTGTTGCCAATGAAAGAAATTCTCTTTATCATAAAAGATTGGGTCACACTGCTTCTTTCCCCAGTCCTCAATGCTCCATTTGCCCTTTGGTAAAACAAACTCGTGCACCCTTTCAAAGTAGTACAACTCGAGTAGACGATATTTTTTCTTTAATTCATGCTGATGTTTGGGGACCATATCACACAATAAATCGTGATGGTTCAAGATTTTTCCTTACAATTGTGGATGACTTCTCACGTGCCACTTGGGTTTTCCTCATACAATTAAAGGCTCAAGTCCTTTACTATCTTAAAATCTTCATTTCCTTGTCCAAAACTCAGTTTGGAAAATCAGTTCGTCGCATCAGGACTGATAATGGGACGGAATTCTTCAATAGAGATTGTAAGTCTTTTCTGTCCTCAAATGGAATTCTGCACGAAAGTACATGCACTTATACCCCACAACAAAATGGGGTTGTTGAGCGAAAGCATCGTCACCTCTTAGAAGTGGCACGTGCCCTTAAGTTCCAGGCATCCATACCTGAAGATTTTTGGGGAGATTGTGTGGATATTGCAGCATACCTTATAAACCGTATGCCATCACGCATTCTAAAAGGGAAAACTCTGTTTGAATTATTGTATGGAAGGAAACCAGATCTGAGTCATCTCAGAATATTTGGCTGTCTATGCTATGTGGCTACAGTTGGAGCCCGAGATAAAATGTCTCCTCGGGCTAGGAGGTGTGTTTTTATGGGATATCCCAACTTAAAGAAGGGGTATAGAGTTTATGAACAGTCTACCGGATAATTTTTCGTCAGCCGAGATGTGATTTTTCATGAAGACATCTTTCCTTTTCAGACTACTACTTCTATGTCTACTGGAGATACAAGAACTGGTCGTCCATTCCTGATGGAAGAAGATCTATCTACTGAAGAATCTATTCTAATTAGCTCCCCTCCAAGAAATCATATAGTAGATACAGAGTTATCTTCACCATTGCCTTCACCACCGTCCAATGGTTCATCTAACGACACTTCTGATCAGGAACAACTCATGGAACAACAATCCCAGGAGACAAATAGCGAAGAATCTGGAAGTATTGAAGCATCACCCTTGAAGATACAAGATGAGCCACCTCGACGTTCAGGTCGAATGATTCGACCGCCAGCCTGGACCAAAGATTATGTCTGTTCCTCATCACTATCAACAGGTACCCGTTATCCTGTATCCTCATATGTGTCTTTCAAACGCTTGTCGTCAGATCATTTATGCTACATTAGCCGGATTTCTGAGGAAAAAGAGCCTTCAAATTATGATGAGGCTATACGAGATGATCGCTAGCAAAAGGCAATGGAGGCGGAACTCAAGGCCCTGATTGATAATCACACTTGGGATATTGTGTCTTTACCCTCTGATCGTAAACCCATTGGATGTAAATGGGTGTATAAGATAAAATATAGAGTAGATGGCTCTGTGGAACGATACAAGGCTCGTCTGGTGGCCAAGGGTTTTACACAACGAGAAGGTTTTGACTACCATGAGACGTTTTCTCCAGTCGCCAAGGACGTCACGGTTCGTTCCTTCTTATCAGTTGCTGCCTTTCGCAACTGGTCATTGCATCAAATGGATGTCCACAATGCTTTTCTTCATGGAGATCTAGAAGAGGAGATTTACATGGACCTTCCACAAGGATTACGGAGACAGGGGAAGTCTAAGGTATGCCGTCTCTGCAAATCTCTTTATGGTTTGAAACAGGCTTCTCGACAGTGGTACGCCAAGTTCACTACTGCACTTATGGGAGCAAGGTTCCAGCAATCCAAACATGACTACGCATTGTTCACCTGGACAAAAGGTACGTCGGCCATATACTTGATGATTTATGTTGATGATATCCTTATTATGGGAAATGATGATTCTGCTATAAAGAAGCTAAAGGACTATCTACATTTGTCCTTTCACATCAAAGATTTAGGGCCACCTAAGTATTTTCTTGGAATAGAGATAGCTCACTCTGATCTGGGGATTTCCCTTAGTCAGCGAAAGTTTATGATGGAAATTATATCAGAAGTGGGACTATCAGGATGCAAACCAGCAATCATCCCCATCGAACAGAATGCCAAGTTAACCAGTGTTGACTATGATGCTGGAACGTTGCCCTCCTCTGATGATCCACTGTTGAAAGACCCGGCAAGCTACCAAAGACTTGTTGGGAAACTTATCTACCTCACTATGACTCGGCCAGATATTTGCTATGCAATACAAAAGTCAGTTCATGCACAGCCTAAAGCTATCACACATGAATGCAGCTTTGAAGGTGGTGAAATATCTGAAGAGCTGTCCAGGACTAGGAATACTCCTTTCCAGAAGATGTAATATGGAGATGACAGCCTACTGCGATGCAGACTACGCCACATGTCTTATGAGTAGAAGATCTATTATTGGTTTTTGCATCAAATTTGGGGAGTCACTGCTTTCATGGAAAACAAAGAAACAATCCACAGTATCCTTGTCATCAGCAGAAGCTGAGTATAGATCCATGGCGAAAACAGTTTGTGAGATCGTGTGGCTTCGAGGCTTGCTTCTAGACCTTGGGGTACAAGTCAAAGGCCCGACATCACTCTTCTGTGACAATGATTCGGCACTCAAACTTGCGGCGAATCCTGTATTACATGAAAGGACAAAGCATATAGAAGTTGATTGCCACTTTACTCGAGAGAAGATCAAAGAAGGGATCATCGAAACCAGAGGGATAAGGACCATGGAACAACCAGCAGATATTTTCACTAAACCCCTTTGTTAGAGACAGCATACATATCATCTGAGCAAGCTAGGCGTCTTGGATATATACAAGCCACCAGCTTGAGGGGGAGTGTTGAAGATATGTTTGGAGATTTTGATTCTGATTGATTTGTAATTGGTTGTAATTGATAGGATAATGAGTTTATTTTAGGACTAGAAAGATTAGGAAAAATCATTTACTTTTTTATTGAAGATCTTGTACGGTATATACATGGTTGTATCATATTCAGAAATGATAGAGAAGAATATACATTTTTTCCTCACACAAAATTCCCTTTCTGTATACTTTCTTCTCGATTCGTGACATAGCTGCCTTGCCGGTCTAACTCTGACCCTGGGATCATGCTACGCAATCCGCTGCCTCCTTTGCTCCCTCGTGATCCCCCTCTTCTCTGGCTCGTACTTTGCTTTTTCTTCTTTCTACAGAGAGCGTGAGGGGGGGGGGGGAGAGAGAGAGGAAGAAGAAAAGAAGATTGGGCCGGTGAAGGAAAGGAAAGGAAAAAAAAAAAGGCTGGGCCAAGCTTAAGCCAATGGAAATGGATAAAGAGAAAAAAAAAAAAAAAAAAAAAAAAAAAGGAGGCCGGGCCGAGTTTTTTTCCCTAAATTTTCGATTTTTTAAAAATTAATTTTTTTTAAATTTTTAGATTTAATAATTTGTGATAGTTATGTAAATGCTCCTAATGTCTACGCATAATGGATTTTAATAAAAACATACACGATGCATTTTAATGAAGGTTATTTACTTTGTTCTTTACTTCTTCTTTTTTAGTAACTAATCTTAATTTTGTATGCGATTGAGTCATAAATGAAATGGTAAAATTTATGTGTCAACAACGTCCATGCATGTCAAGTCTTGTCTGTATCAATTTTTTCATCTGTGTCGAGTCGACTATAAATCTTCTTGCAAGTGTCGAACATATGCATTCTTATCTTATCAGCAATTGTTTCCCCTAATTGTGTGAAAAACACCTTATTCTTCACGAACTCAATGATTTGTTTGTTTTAGCACTAGTTACTTGGGGCGCGCATGATAAAATTTATGTTTCTCGATTTCTCTGTTTCTCTGTTCTCCGGAACAAGTTTGGAACAGAAATCCGTTTGGTAACGCAATTTGATTTTTCTATTTCTGAAACAGATTTCTATTCTAGAAATAGAGAAATCGAAGAAATTATAAGCTGGAATTTTTAGCTTCTCAGTTTCTGAAATAGAAATCAGAAACTGAAATCAAACCAGATAAAAGAACATTGCACTTTCTTACTAACTTAATTTACTCATAACCACAACTTCACAAATTATTGCTAATTTTCTTTTTCTTATTTTGCTCGTGTTTTTTTTTTTTGCATTTTTTTTTCAATTTTTTTTGATAACTTCCTTTTTAGGATGAAAGGCAATTAAATGGGTCCCCAATTTTAAAAAATGACCAAAGTTCTTAAATGCTTACTTGAAAACAATGGGGCTCTTTCCTCCTAGACAAGGCACGCGGATGGCCAGTTGAAGAAAAGTTTTTTTTTTGGTAAGACCAGTTGAAGAAAAAGTTCTTACGTAATAGATGAATAAAAAACGTGCCTAGAAATTTAACCTTATCTTTTTACGGATTCAAAATTCTTGCAAAATCAAAATAATTTGATTGTTACACAATCTTGAATTTTAATTCGAAGGCAAGAGATTCAAGAGAATCTCTTTCTTTGCTATGCAAGGGCCATTAAAGTTTCATTGAGCAACAATAAAGAAATTAGGGCTGAGCAATTAGACTGATTCAATTCGAGAATCAAAATAAACCGACCTTCCCTCGATTGGTTCCTAACCATAAACATTACTTTAAGGTAGAATTCTCATATATTCCTTTACATCATTAATTTTATTTTGTTGATAATCTTGTATAATACTAGTTTTTGATAAAATGACAAGGTTGTATAGGTGCCATTGATGGCACCTATATTCATGCTTCCGCAGTACTTATCTGAACCTATGCAGGATGAGCTTGCAAACGATACATTGACGGAGGAGGGAAACCAAATAAATACACTTATGAAAACAATTGCTAATAAAATGGCAAGGGAAAATAATATGCCGGAAATTTCATGAAATTGTATTTTCAACTTTTGTAAAGTATTGGTGTTATTTCGACTATTATTTTGTATTTGAGGATTTTCTATGTTGTTTTGGTATTTTCGATTATTATTTTGTATTTGAGGATTTCTTATGTTATTATCTAATCAATTTCTATTCCTAAAAATAGAAATTTTGTTACTGTTATCAAACGGATTTCTTTTCAGAAATAGAAATTTTGAGTCGTTATCAAACGGGTTTTTTGCTCGAAACTTGTCCTAGGGAATAGAAATTAAGAAATTAATTTACGGCGAAATCAATTTCTGTTTTAGAAATTTTGTTATTTGCAGCCTTAGTGTCCGCAATGGTAGTGACGGCACTTGATACATAACTTTAAAAAAGAAAAAAAAAAATGTACACGTTAACAAGTGCCTCAAAGGGCATTAACTAAAACTATTGAAATTAAAAATAACGCATATAAACACATGAGAAGGAAACATATTTCACAAAACACAATTAATGAGTTTTGACAAGTGTGTTGGGGTTTTCTTTGACAATTTCAAAAAGCAAAATCTCCTAGAAATTTTTAGTTAGATCAACATTCAAGACACTTTAATAATTTGAACAAGAACATTTCTCTTTGGTAATTGTTAAATGGACTTTGATAAACAAAACTAGGTTTTGGAATTGGAGGCCAAGGCTTATCAGTGGTGTCCGTTCTTGATTAATGTGTGACCAAATCCAATCTTTTCAAAAGGATTTCCCCATGTCTTGTAATGTTTTTAAATTGTCAACAAGTATTTTGTTATGTAATGCTCAAACCATATTTCAACGAATCAATGATTAAGGAACTCTGGTGATTAAAATTATAGGACACGCTTGGTGCAAATTGGAACTGGTGACATTGTCGATTGTTTAACGGACATCACGTTGAAACCAAATTTCGATGAATGTCTTCTTTGATGCACATAATTAGATTAACGGGTGTTATTTTATGAGCTTGAAATTTGTACTCTAAAGATGAAAGTCCATCTCGTTCAGCCCACACCAAGCCTGACGTTCGATGCCAAACGTCCGAATTTCAAGGACCAAGCATAACGTAGACGAGAAAATATTGGATGGTCCGGGACCGCCACGTCAGCGTGGTCCCGGACCACTCACACGGCGCCACGTGTATGGGAAGCGCAAACAAAGGACTGAAACTGGGCGCACTTTTGATGCTCTCTCTCCTCTTTCTCTCTTTTGTCCCCTCCCCTCACATGTGGTGCCATATAAGTGGTCCGGGACCACTGACGTACGGTAAATCCTAGCTAGGAAGAGGGCCACCAAGCCGAAGCAGCGTAAAACTGACTATGGCGGAGCAACCGCCGTGGGAAGACCTGCCCACACTGTGCTGGGAGGCCGTCCTCCGCCGCTTGGTCTCCGCCGCTGACCTCGAGTCCGTCTCCTCCGTCTGCAAGCGATTGCTCCACATCTCCAGCACCTTCCGCACCAGCCTTTCCATCACCAAACGACTGACCCCACGCCGCCTCGGTTCCCTCCTCCGGCGCTTCACGTCCCTCAAGTCCATCGACCTCAGCTCGTTCCGCGGCGACCCGTCCTCCGTCGTCCTCCACATCGCCCAGTTCCCGTTGCCCCTCGACCGCCTCGACCTCTCCAACCGGGAGTCCCTCCGCTTCGGTCGGTTGCGCGAGATGGGGTCCAAGTTCGGGGCTTTAAGGGGTCTAGGTGCTGTCCCGTATTGGGTTGCTGAGGGGATACCGACTTGGTTGCGATCGCGGAGTGCTTTCCCGCGCTCGAAGAGCTCGACATTAGCTATCCGGTGCGGAGTGATTGGGCTCAGGTCACGGACGACGGTATCTCGGACCTGTCGCGGAAGCTGCAGAGGCTGTCGCGAATCGACCTTTCGGGTAATCGATCACTCTCTGATCAGTCTCTTGTGGTTCTGTCGGTGAATTGCCCGTCTCTGAAGGAAATTAAGCTTGGGGGATGTGACTCAATTACTGGGAGAGGTATTGCTTCGTTGATAGTGAACAGGCCTCACTTGGTCTCCTTGGCCCTGAATCATATCAGACCGCAGGCGATTTTATGTGAGGAGTTGGTGGCCTCCTTTGGTCACGCCAGGGGTTTCATTAGTCTGGATTTCATGGGCTCGTTTATCTGGGATGGGTTGCTGATGGCTGTTGCGGAGGCAAACATTCCGCTCAAGAGACTCATACTTTCGCACGCTCTGGGGTTTTCCTTTGACGGGATTCGGATGATCATGCTATGTCACCAGGACATCGAGGTCTTAGATTTGGGGGCAGTACATTTCCTCACAGATCACGACATGAGCGTGATATGTGAACATCTTTGCAGTCTGACCGACATTAACATCAGTCGCTGCTCCAAGCTCACAATGGCAACATTGTATAGCCTCATGACACAATGTCCCTTCCTGAAGGCAATCAAAGTGGGGGACACAAACCTAAGGCAGGATGATGCTAATGGAACCGATATCGTGGTGAATTCTCAAGTGAGGTATCTTCACATACCTTCTAATGGTAAACTGACTGACGAATGCTTCAAGAAGATCGGGCGTATGTGCCCCAACTTGCAGTATCTTGACGTAAGCAATTGTTTGAAGATAAATGGGGATGGCGTTTCGGGTGTGCTGAAGAGCTGCCCTGAAATCTGTCATTTGAAGATCTCTGGTTTAAAAAACATAAGGAATCTATGCGTTGACTTTGAACTCCCACGGTTAGAGGTCTTGCAAGCAGAAGGCTTGAAACTCAACGAAGAGCAACTAGTGGCATTTATAAGTAGATGTTGCCATCTCAAGAATCTCAACTTAATGGACTGTGTGCATCTATCGAACGAAGGGGTAGAAAAGGTGATGAAGAATTGCTATACATTGAGGGGGATAAATCTACGGAACTGCAATAATGTAGGTGGTGATTTCCCATTTTTAGATTGGGAGCTGTCTATGAGGTCATCTTTAAGGAGAATAGTCCCACCTCACGGATTAGTTTCATCCGAAATCCAAGACTTCTTCTTGCAGCATTGGTTGTCTTGTCAGGGATGATTGACTTCAAAGGGTAATTGTCTACAAAGATGACAATGCCCGTGTATCTTTCTGTGGTAGAATGGCGTGTTGTCATAGCTTCTTTCAATGCGGACCTCATTTTTATAGGACTTGCCATTATTCTGTAGATTGTTGTGGTTACTTGATACTTTATCAACAGTTCAATAATCTCTTATTCATTGTACTGTCCAATGCTCTTGTCTTTTTGAGTTTGTATTCTACCCTTTTATTGTTTTAAACTATTTTTGGGCCTTTTGTGATTTTGACTGTAGCTTTGTTTTCCACCTGTTTCTTTTTTCTTTTTTTTTGAAAAATAAAAAAGAAGTTTTCTTCGGCATGACTTTTGCTACTTCTTGAGCTTTGTTCTTGCTTCCGTGGTATCTCTAGCTTCAAGAATTTGTGTGATATGCAGGTTGTGCCTGGTTGCACTTTGTGGCTGGCATGGTTGCATCTATCCTGATTTAAACCCAGAAGACAGATGGGGAATTCACCTCAGCTGCAGCATGGAATTTGGTCTTTCTGCAGAGTACTTTAATGCAGTCGGCATGGTCTTGTTTGGTTGAAACCAAATGCGCCTAAGATTGCTTTCATTGACTGGCCAGTCCTTCTAAGTAGGTTGCAAACCTTTGATAGGTAAACAGAGCTGCGTCGATGGAATTTGTGTCTTATGGAAGCTGGAAGATGAACAAGAAGTCCATTTGTTCTTCCATCGCTCCTTTGAAAGCAAATCTGGGAGCATTTTCTGCAGTTCTTTTGGCTTCATCAGACCTGCTGGTGGCTGGTCTGCCTAGCATGCTTGTTGCCAATGTCCCGTTCTCTGTTGGAATTGCGTTCGAATCTCTATTCCTGGATTTCAAGAGAACACTTTCTGAGCAAGTTAAAAGCTTTTACTGACCTTGGAAGATCCGATCTGGATTGATCGAGTTTTAATTTTTGGTTGCAGTTGTCTAAGTAGCTCTTTGCTGCTTTACCTGTATTGATGACACATTCTAGTGGGCTGCTCCTCCCACATTACTTGGTTATGCAATACTAGATATTTACTCTTCGGACAGAAATCAAATTGACAATAGAAGCATCACTAGGTTTGGCAATTTGGTATAGTTATATCATGTTAACTCTGCCTGCCAGGTTTCCTTAGGCTTTAATTGCTAGTGTGTACGTACTCTATTTGTCCGTTTGAAACTACTTTCGCTCTTTGCCTTTTTATTTTATTCTTCATATTTCCAGCATACGCATTTTAACTTTCATTTATTCTACAGCACCTGAAACCTTGTAGAAGCACAAATATTGATACTTAGATTCACACATTGTTTCTTATGATATTTGAAATTTGAATGATACTTTAATTTTTTAGCTAGAAAGCTGAAAAATTAATTTTCTTGCTAAAATATAAAAGAGACAAACGACTTCGAATCTCTAATCATATTATGTTTGGCCAAATTCTACAACTTACAATGATAGAATAGAAAGAGAAAAACAGCTAATATGTAGTAAAATAACAAATCCAGCCAACGGCGGAATGTTGTTGCAGCGGGACTGCTGGTGTTGGGGTAGGGGCAAGAGAAAGTGATATGATAAGCCCATTTCCTTACGGCCGATGTCATCCCTTTGTCTTTTTCTATTAACACCAAGGAGTGATGGAGGGAGAGACGCGTGTATAAAGAAGAGAATCATTTACTAAGGTGAGCGTTGTATTTTGGATCCAGGTGATCATGGGTTCTGATTCAAAGACACTTCGCTTCGATTCGTAAAGATAATAGAGGCAGGTGAGTGATCACTTCCAACAACAGTGATTTCTCTCAAAGGTTCTTGAGGTTCAATTCGACATGAAGATCAAAGGAACATCATGATATGAGTCTACACTTGTAGGAGGCGAGAGATGAGCCTTACCGACCTATCATTAAAACTGATTTAACTAGAGTTCATAAAGTAATAATCCAATTTACATCGTCAAATGAAAGAATTAAGTAAAAGTATAATGATTCCAAAAATGACAAACAATACACTTTCACCCTATTTAGAAAGGCAAATTTAATGAGAAGATGCAGGTTTAATTCTAAATTCTGTTGTCTGCCCATATTAAAGTAATGTGGTTAATGATATAAGGGATTTGATAGAATTGACTTTGATAGTACAATAAATGGTTCTATCCCCGCAGAGAGGGTGCGTTTGATTCAGTATTTTGAAAACCCATTGAGAAAATACAAAATAGTTTAGCCTAAAAGACTTTAGGCAAATGTAAATGTCGTTTGATAAACTATGCTTTGAGAAGCAATTTTGAGAGAAATGCGGTTTGGTAGAAAACACATTTGAAAAACTCTGAGTGATTAATATTATTTTTTTAAAAATAATGTATGCAACTTTTAAGTATAAATTTTGACAATAATACTAAAAAAATCAAATACATATATAGTTTTTTTTTTTAAACCAAACCCTTCATCAGAATTTTTTAATTTTTATTTGCTTAAAATTGAAAAAAAATGTATGCAAATTTTTTAAATATAAATTTTGATAATAATACTAAAAAAAATCAAATACATATATATTGGCAAGCATCGGGAATAACTAGTGAATTACAACCCAAACTTCATTTTGGTCATGGATAGATCACCCATGTGAGATTGAAATGTCATAGAATGGATCAATCATATATATATTTTAAAAGGACCAAATCCTTCATAGAAATTTTTTAATTTTTATTTGTTTAAAATTAAAAAAAAAAACTAATGTATGCAAATTTTTAAATATAAATAAATAATGCTAAAATATCAAATACATATATACACACACACACACACATATATAAATTTTTTTAAAGACCAAACCCTTCATTGGAATTTTATAATTTTTATTTGTTTAAAATTGAAAAAAAGTAATGTATGCAACTTTTTAAATATAATTTTTGACAAAAATGTTAAAAAAAAATCAAATACATACATATATATATATATATTTAAATGACCAAATCCCTCGTCAAAATTTTTTAATTTTTCTTTTAAAATTAAAAAAATGTATGTAACTTTTTAAATATAAATTTGAAAATAATGCTAAAAAATCAAATACATATATATATATATATTTTTTTTTTTTTGAAAAAAAAAAAAGACCAAACCCTTTGTCGGAATTTTTTAATTTTTATTTTTTTAAAATTGAAAAAAATAATGTATGTAACTTTTTAAATATAAATTTTGACAATAATGCAAAAAAAAATCAAATGTATAAATAATTTTTTTAAAAGGCCAAAATATATTTAATTTTTTTAGCATTTATATAAGTTTGATTTTTTTTTTAGTAATATTTTGGCATTTACAAAAATAATAATGAGGGCAAAATAAGAAATTTGAAGAATGAGTGATGATAGTTTTGGAAAAAAAAAAATTCAGCATTTGGCTAAATACTAAAAGCTCAAAGCTATTCCTTATTAGCATTGGGCTTTTAGTCTTCCCAATGCTGACTTTAACTTGAAAGCTACTT
Source organism: Eucalyptus shirleyi (assembly GCA_017140165.1). Lineage (NCBI taxonomy): Eukaryota > Viridiplantae > Streptophyta > Magnoliopsida > Myrtales > Myrtaceae > Eucalyptus > Eucalyptus shirleyi. The sequence goes on from CM029450.1 coordinate 18,677,249, forward strand.
CAAATTGGTTATCAAACGGTCCATCATTTCCCCAAGGGGCTTTGTGCTGACTTTCACTTGAAAACTACTTCAAAATGGTTATCAAATAATCCAGATTTCCCCAAGGGACTTTGGAGGCTAAAAGTCCATTGGAAATGCTGAACCAAACGCACTCTCGAGTGCATTTGGTTCAGCATTTTGAAAGTCCATTAGGAAAATGCAAAATAGTTTAATCTAAAGGACTTCAGATAAATGCAAAAGCCGTTTGGCAAATTATGCTTTGAAAAGCAATTTTGAGAAAAATGCTATTTGGTAGAAAACATATTTGAAAAGCTCTTTTAGTGATTAATATTATTTTTTATAATGTATGCAGATAGACGTAGGAGGCCTTTGGAATTTAGTGTAGGAGACCATGTATTCCTTAAGGTATCTCCAATGAAAGGAATATCTCGATTTGGGAAGAAGGGTAAGTTAAGCCCTAGATTTGTTGGACCTTTTGAAATTCTTGAGAAAATAGGAGAAGTGGCTTATCGTTTAGCGTTACCTCCTAAGTTAGGAAATCTGCACGATGTGTTTCATGTATCGATGTTAAGGAAATACCAGCCGGATCCTGGTCACATACTCGATCATGAAGCCATCAAGATGGATGAGAAAGTAAGGTACATTGAGGAGCCAGTGCAGATACTAGATCGAAAGGAGCAAATTCTTAGGACCAAAAAGATCCCATTGGTTAAGGTGTTATGGCGACATCATGATGTGGAGGAAGCCACATGGGAAAGTGAGGATCAGATAAGGGAAAAGTACCCTTATTTATTTCAAGAAGGCGCGAGTAGTGCTTGAATTTCGAGGACGAAATTCTCTAAGGAGGGGAGAATTGTGGCATCCCGGAAATTCAAAGCCGAGCCTTAAGGTGTGTTAAATGTCTTTAATTAGGTGATAGAATTTTATGGCTTATGTTTTGGCTAATTTGTCTTTTAATTTGATGAATTTTGCTTGTGATTGTGGAAATTCAAATTTAATAGATTAATGCTTGGCCATATGATTTAAATTTCAATAATTGAAATATCCCAAGGTTTTGGCCAAGATGAAATTTGAATTTAGAAATATTTATAAAAGGAATTCAAAAAAAAAAAGAAGAGAAAATAGGGTTATTTTCGAAATGGGCCTTGAACCCATTAGCCTAGAGCTTGGTGGGCCAAGCTAGTCGGCCCATGGGGCCCAAGAAGGATTTTCGACCAGCCCAAGAAGGAGTGGCCGGTTGGGCCTAAGCCCAAGCCCAAGCCCAAATTGAATTCAAAAAAATTGAAATTACAAGTGGCCAAAGGAAGAGCATGCATTGGCCATGGGTGTGGTGGATCAATCATTACCTATGATGAGCCTAGGGGAGTATAAAAAGGGGATTTGGAGAGAGAGTGGCCGGTTGCTTCTCCATTTTCGTCCAAGAGAAGTGAGAGGGAGAGAGAGATTTCGAGAGAAAGGGAGAGGAGAGACCGAGAGGGAGGAGGTGGAGCCGAGAGTTCCCGCCGCCCGTTCGCCGTACGTCCGCCTAGTCCGACCGTCCTACGCCGCCGTTCATTGCTGTTGGTTCATCTTTGAGGCAAGTGGGGGTTCCTTTACTTCTCTTGCATGTTGTTTGATGGTTGCATGTTCGGTTTGAGGGATGATTTGGGCGAAATACCGAAGTAAGGGTGGAATGTGTTCATGTTATGTGACTGTTTTCGTTCGGTTGGTGGTAGACAGTATCTTATTCGAGCTTGCATGTGTACTTGGAGTGCGATTTTGGCTTCGGTGTCTTCATGGAAGTTGAAGCTGACATCTTGTAGTATGACATACTCGAATTTCATGGAAAAAGATGATGATATGTGGGGTCAAAAGCTCTGTTATACGGAGACTTAGATCTACGAAATTTTCACTGACCTTTTGTTGATTTCTTGGTTGCATGTCGATTTCTGTTGGAGATCTCACCTTGTTGTCTTCTTGAAAGTTGTAGGAAACACCCTAAGCTACAACATACTCGAAAATGAGGCAAAAAGAACAAGTATAACTTGGTGAATCGGCTAGATCTTTGAGACGGATGGTTCTGTTGAAGTGAACCGAGATACCCGAGACTTCATGGGTTAAAATGGTGACCATAATCTGGTTATTTGACCTAGATTCCTTCATGAAAATTGTAAAGGACACATTGTTACATAACATACTCGAATTTCAGGAGAAACGAAAGAGATTTGATGGGTCAAACATAAGTTTTTCGGTGATGTACGTTCTGGACGAAACGGTAGAGGTTCCAGAAGTTTCGTGGAGTTATATAAATTAATCTATAAAGAATTTGGTTAAGAGTTCTTCATGAAAAATGCACGAAAATGTGTTGGCTACTGTCCTGTAAAATTTGGGAATTTTCGGAGGTCATATGAGTATTTTAATTGAATTAACTCGAAAACGGTGCAATCTGGCCGTGATCCGAATGTTGTGTGTGTTTTGTGGAAATTTGGGAAATTATGTAAAATGCGAATTAGCCATGGATTTTATGTGAAATCTGATTCTAATTGTTTGTTTAAGGATTGATTGAAGATTATGATTTTTGGAAAATCATAAATATTAAATATAATATTTATTTATGAAAATAAATAATAATAATAATATAATAATATAATAATATAATAATAATAAAATAAGAGGTGGATTATTTTATTGGCCATGAGTCCTATGGAATTATGATGCATTGCTATAGGACATTGATGCATGTATGATCATGAATTATGATGTATTGTTATATGGCACTAATGTATGAATGATCATGAATTATGATGCATTGCTATATGACATTGATGCATGTATGATCATGAATTATGATGTATTGTTACATGGCATTGATGTGTGAATGATCATGAATTGTGATGCATGTATGTAAATCATATGCCATGAAATAACAAGATGAAAAGGATGATAAAAAGTGGAAAATGGTATGTGAGAATGAGGTTGTGGTGGAGGATGTTGTCTGGTGGCCTAGTGGCGTAATTCCAGAGATTCCCTGGGAGTTTCAGGATGCCCGGAATGTGGGGGGCCGGAAGCCCTGTCGGAGGTTTATGCCCGAAGGGAGTGACTCGCGATGCCAGGATTAGGGTGCGAGATCCCCGGTTAGAAGGGTAAAGGCCGGAAGCCCTGTCGGAGGTTTCGCCCAAAGGGAATGCCTCGTGATGCTAGTTGAGATGCGAGATGCCCGGAATGTGGGGGCCGGAAGCCCGGCCCATGAGATGGCTGGGATACTGGGATCCCTGTCGGAGGTTTCTGCCCGAAGGGATGGTGATGATGGTGAATTTGATGATTTGAGAAAAGATAATGTGGGGATCAATTGATAAATAAAAGTGGAAATTGATCCATGATGTGATATGCATGGTGCAAGATAATGTGGGGATCAATTGATAAATAAAAGTGGAAATTGATCCATGATGTGATATGCATGGTGATGCATGGCTAATGATGATGTGATATGCATGGTGATGCATGGCTAATGATGATGTGATGATAATGATATATGAGATGCCATGATGATGATGATATATATATATGCTATGATGATGCATGAATACGCTTGACATCAAAAAGGTAAGCAATGCCTGCATTGTATGATGGTATGCATGGTGCACTGAGTTGTTATTGGATTTCCCTATCTGCTGAGTGGTTGTACTCACCCCTTTTGGGGATAACATTTCAGATTAGCACTATGCCGCTACCTGCTGTTTCGTGTGGGGTATTTTACGGTCTGCCGTCTGATGTTGAGGTGGAGTGTACGGAGTTAGATTGTCCCTCTGTGCCCGGATTGACATTCATCCGAGTGCGATGCTTAGTTATGTATGATATCGGCCTGGCTGAGGGCCCTGTCATACAAGAGTTCATTTCTGTTCACGTCCGTCGAGATGGTGCTATGCGAGGGATGCTGCCGCTGCCACCACCTGATGCACCGGGTTGGGTGTGAGACTCACGCGCGACAAGTAGGAGCCGAGCTTTTTGATGTAGATAATCGACACCTTTGATGGGAGCTTGTGCGCTTGATGTAGAGGGTTGATAGTTTCTTTTTGAGATTTTAGGCAGGACATGGCAGAGTCCTCGCTTTTCTTGTTTTGTATCGACCCGAGAAAGGAGGAGTCCCATCTTAAAAGAATATGTAAATAAAGTGTCGATGTTCGTATATAAAATCCTTATGTGTAGCTGGTGTGTATTTGTATCATGTGTTAGAAGGGAGATAGATGAGGATGTGAATTTTGCTTCCGCTATGAGTTGCGCATGGGACCGCTTTAAAAAAAAAAATGCCTGTAATCTGGCAAGGCTTTATTTAGCCATTAGATAGAGATGGTAGAAGATGTAACATCGGCACTGTTAACGACCTGCGAATGGTTCGGGGTGTTACAATATATGCAAATTGTTAAATATAAATTCTGACAATAATACTAAGAAAATCAAATACATATATATTTAAAAAAATACCAAATCCTTCGTCGAAATTTTTTAATTTTAATTTTTTTAAATTTGAAAAAATATATATGCGATTTTAAATATAAATTTGAAAATAATACTAAGAAATCAAATACATATATATAATTTTTTTTTTGAAAAAGACCAAACCATTTGTTGAAATTTTTTAATTTTTATTTGTTTAAAATTGAAAAAAAAAAATAATGTATGCAACTTATTAAAAATAAATTTTGACAATAATGCTAAAAAAATCAAATGTATAATATTTTTTTTTAAAAGACCAAAATATATTTAATTTTTTTAGAATTTATATATTTGACTTTTTTAGCATGATTTTGGCATTTAAAAAAAATAATAACAAAGGCAAAATTAGAAATTAGAAAAATGAGTGATGATAGTTTTGGAAGAAAAGAATAAGTTTCAACATTTGGCCAAATGCTAAAAGCTCAAAGTTAGTCGCTACTAGCATTGGGCTTTTAGCCTTCCTAATGCTGACTTTCACTTGAAGTAGCATTGGGCTTTCAGCCTTCCTAATGCTGACTTTCACTTGAAAGCTACTTCAAAATGGTTGCCAAATAGTTCAGCATTCCCTCAAAGGGTTTTCGAGGCTAAAAGCTTTTTGGAAATGTTGAACCGAACGCACCACCAGCAGAGGCAACCCTATACAATTGGTGCTGGGTGATGCTAGTGATGGATCTGGGCTTTTGATATTTGTGTGGTGGTGGAATGTAGAATTGAAATAGTAAAACTAGCTATTGTTAAGGGAAAAGTACACTAAAGGTTCAAAATCTTTCATGTATAGTTGAGTTTAGTGCCACAATTTTTCGATCACTCATTTGAGCTCCTTAACTTTCAAAATTCATTCATTTAGTTTAGTTATATATTTAGAATTTGCTTTACTAAATAGCTAAAGTGGCATTATTTAGAAACACAACAACGATTTTATCATTAAAATAATGCCATGTCCCCAATTCAAATGATCCAAGTAGTCAGAGTCACTCCAATGAACAAAATTTGAAAGTTAGCAGCTTAAATAAGCAATTGAAAGGTTGTGGTACTAACCTGACTGCTGCACAATAGATTTGGAACCTCTAGTGTGCTTTTCCTTATTATTAGTAGATCTAATTGCACACTTTATGAGAAAATTTATATGTCATGTGGAATCTAATCGACATTCTTATTTTCCTTGACTGCGTTGAACTAAATGCAGGAATTTGATTTTTCTCAAAACACTAGATAAGAAGTTTAAGATTGTAATGAATTTGTTGGTGCCAGTAATTGGATCAAAAGCAGGATGTTTGATACAAAGGCGGCGTGAATTGAGCCTCGCACTTACGCTGATATCTGGGCCCGGAAATTTTCTCAACTTTTGGTGTTCAACTTACAAATTCCCATTTCCTCTATTTTGTCCTTCCCTTTTTCTCCTTCGTTCTTATATGATGTGCACAGCGATGTCTAACGCCTCAAATCTGATCACAACCCAAAGATGATGGCCATGGAATTGCTTCATTGGTTGTTTCTAGCGATGTTTGAGGCAGTCAAAGGATTAGTTCCAGGTCGAGGTGAAGGTTCATTACCCGTGGCATTGTAGTTGGTGGTGGCTAAGGATTCTTGATGGCAGTTCCAAGCGATGGTCGATGGTGGCGGGGTCTTGGATGGTTGACGGTAGAAGATGATGATGGCAATGAGAGGGGCTGCGAAAAAAAGGAAAATTCTATGGTGGCTGGAATTTTTTTATTTCATTTTTGATTGAAGGTGACTGTGGATGACGAAGGAGATGGTGATGACGAGGTGGCGGCGGTGGTTCAACGACATATGGTGGCTAGCATCTATGTAGCACGAAGTCGTGTCCAACATTCCGACACGCTCCGACACGCTCCAACACGTCCCTACACGCTCCAACACACGGTCAACGAGTGTCGAAAAATCCGACACGTGGTCAACTCTTTTCGACACCCTCCGACATGCGAGTCCAGAATTCCAACACGCGATTCCGACATGCACATGGTCAATTTTAAAAATTTCTAATACTTGAGGGGTCAAAATATAAATATACACAAAAAAGTAATAAAATTGCTATAAATATACTCGCACGGGTCAATTTTTTTTTCAGTTTTGTTTTTTTAGAATTTTTTTATTTTTTAAAAGTCTTTTACTATGAAAGAAGTAATAAAAAATGCTATATATGATAAATAAATAAATTTAAAAATATCGTTTCAGCATTTTTCTTTAAACAATGTTTTTTTTCCTCTTAGTTTTGTGTATTATTGTAACAAATTAAAATAATGAATGATATTATTTAATATTTTTCGTGTAAATTAATTCTAGGCTGCTATTATTATTTATTTATTTATTTATATATAAAATATATTTAATATATAACGTGTCGGAACGTGTCGAAATTTTCTATTTTTAAGAAATGACGTATCGGCGTATCGTGTCACATGTCGCGTGTCCGTGTCGGTGCTACATAGGCTAGCATTAGCGGTGGCACGGCGGTGGCAATGCGTGAATGATGTTTACGAAGAAGATACGTGGTGTAGTAAAGGATGGTGCACCACGGGAGAGTGTAGAAATTAATTTCCGTTTTTTTTATAAATTAGTCATTCTCCTTACTTTTCAATTTAAAGAAGATATAAACGAATTTTTTTAGCATCATCTCAAACCCTCTTGACACAGGGAAATTTTGCGGGTGGTTGGTTTGGTAGAGACTCCTGCCACCAACAAACAAAAACACATTGTTATTTTTTTATATTAAAAATTAAAGCATAGAAGCAATTTATTTTTAAACCAAGTTTTTTTTTTTTTTTTTTTTTTTGAACTTCTATAGATTTTAGATTGTTTTACCTATGCAAAATTTGATGTTAAAACTTACTTATTTTGCATGCATATGTTAGTGGACGCTATTTAAAAGATTTTTGCACATGATAGTTCACATTTCCAAACCAGATAACCCAATTAATTTTGCAGGACAATACTATCTTTTAATAGCTAACCGCTCATGGTTACTTAAAAAGACTGATACAACTTGATAAAAGTTCATCATCATCTTCCTAGTATTATTTTAACTTCTTATTGTTAAAAATATTACTATATTAACGATTGATTAATTGTATGTTTTGATGAGAATACCATGTTTTACAAATGAACAACTCTATTTTTAATGACAAGCCAAAGCAAAACAGGGGGCTCATAGCCAGTTTTCATGATTAAGAAGTTTTGGAGAAAAATCGCACACATCTATTAAGTCTTATATAAGGAACTCAATGAAATCTTAAATCTTTCAACTAATGCAATTCATCGAATGTTTTTAGTCCAAAACCTTTATTTATAAATACAACTAAGTCTAAAAGTTTTCAGTTCTATATATTTGATAATGTAATTTGATCTTCCAATCTCCATGAACGAATCAAGATATATCCCAAGAAGTAGCAAAGAATCACATTCATCCAAATTTTTATTGAAAGAAGATCCAAAATGGCTTGCGAGTTCAAGTAAATCAATAAAAATCTTCGATAAAACCTAGCTTTTGAGCCTATTTTGAGGTCGGGCCACAATGCCCATAAATCCGCTTGAACACAATTATAATTTATATATACCGACTAACGCAGCAAATTTCTCACCCATGTTCGAAGGTGATAAAAATCATTTATCTCCCCTATCTAGATCATTCTTATCAGGTTAAGCTTTTTTTTTTTTTTTTTGGGGGGGGGTTGTCGAAATATCAGGTTAAGCTTAAAGTACCTTATTTAGTTGAACTATTATCAACAAGTACCATCAATGATCTTACATATATTTTTTTTCAATACCAGTATGAAAGTAAGCGTGTTATTTGGCACCTTGCGACAAACAAAAATAATAATATCAAAAGCTAAAACAAACAATTTGAATGATGTGACCTATCCTATTTTGAGCATGTCACAGACGATTCTTTTTATGGAATTAATTCGACATAACAAAAAATATATACATACATACATACACACATATATATATATATATATATATATATATATATATATATATATATCAATTGATCTACATATAATAAATGACTTCTATGTAATGACTTTGCTTGGGAAGGGACTTCCGACATGGTATTTAAAAGAAAGGGATAATAAGAACAATCAAGAAAATCAAAGTCTAGAATAGGATTTAAAAAATAAATAGTTTCTCTTCTAATCTTGGATGGTTTCCACATAGCACTTTATCTTACATTAAATTACATGGCCATATCCACCAAGGTGTAAAAAAAAAATTCACACAAGCAGATTTGACCCAAATTTCTGCTTTTGCCCTTTGAATGCCTCTCTCTCTCTCTCTCTCTCTCTCTCTCTCTCTCTCTCTCTCGCTCGCTGGCTCTGCAGTGCCAGTACCCTTCCTAATGTGAGCGATAGCGAGATGAGAGGAGAGAGCATAAATAAAGAGGAAGGGAGGGGGGCCAAAAGAGCCCAAGGAAGAAGGGTTTCTCCTTCACTATCAAGCCACCTCCAATTAATAAAAAGTCTCTCCCCCGAAATCCCCATCTAGAATCCCCATCTAGGAATTTCGTCTTCCCCAAAATCCCCATCGTGAAAGATTCGTCTGTATCAATACTTGCTTGGAGAAATGGCCCAGCTAGGCCATTTCCATCGATGACTACATCCTCTCCCTCTCTCTCTCTCTCTCTCTCTGATCCAACCAGAGGAGGGGAAAATGGATCCCACCTTAGTGTTGGGTGGTCTGGGGCCATTGATTCCTGCTGTATGGGAAGAATGGCAAAAAGAATTGAAACTCACTAAATCTGCTGAAGATGAACTTGACGACCTCACTTGATCAAGCAGATTGAAGATCTTCTCGCGAAAGCCTACTCAAAGGAGGTCATCGATGAAAAGCTCAAAATGGGCATGGAAATTTCTCTATGACTCTCAAGACGCTATTAAGGACATGAAGTGACGTAATTTCGAGGGGAGGTGGAGAGGTTTTAATTTCTACCTTCGACACAGATACAGAGACGAAACTTTTGTAGAGAAATCAAGATATATCAAAAAAACGCTGAAGACATACAAAGATAATCTTGGGAGAACTGGTCCCATACAGGCTCATTTTAGATTACCCGGCAACCAAGCCCATTCTCGCTCAGCCAACATTGGGTCATCGGTCAATGCCTTAAGTGAGAAGATAGATGCGTTAGTGGGTATCGAAGAGCCGATGGACCAGCTGGTCCAATGGCTAACAAAGCGAACTCCGTCGAAAGTGATTTTCGTCCACGGGGCGCAAGGAGTAGGCAAGACTAGTCTAGTGGGCGCTGTGCTTCGTGACCAAAGGGTAAGTCTTTGCTTCCAATACTATGTATGGATCGATGATTTAAGATCCTGTGAGTTTGCCGACAACATAGGGGAAGCGCTCATGAAAGAAAATGCAATGATGTGGAATTTGACCAAGGAGGGGTGAACAAAGAAGAAGACTCAATTAAACTCAAAGATGCTTTCCAACAAAGGTTCAGCTGGGTTCTCGTCTTGGATGATGCAGGCAAAGAGGATGTGTTCATTTTCCTCCATAATAAATTAAATGAAACTAGTCCAAGCGTGCTCATCACAACTCGTGACAAGAGCCTATCTCACTCCATGTCTAGGCTACAGAGTCCAAAATATTTTATCCATGGCTTCAAGCTTGTTTTCCTTTTTGAGAATGATTCTCGTTCTCTATTTCACCGAAATATTCCCCGTTAGGATATCCTTGAACCTGATTTTGACTGTATGTTAAGAAGATGCCAAGGATTGCCACTCACGATTTTGGCGATGTGTAGGCATTTGAAAGATAATAACGATGATGATGTTGCAGGTGACTCTATGCTGTTCGATGGAAAAAATTGAGTTACAGGATTGAGGAAAAACTACTATCCAGAGGGCACAAAGTTGGCCCATATGGAAAAACGATAACTTTGTGTATGGACCACCTTCTCGATGTCTGTGCTTATATTTTTTACTTGAGCATCTCCTCGTTAGATCGTCCGATAAGGTGTTCCACCATGATGCAGCTATGGATGACAGAAGGATTTACTAAGCATGATCCAGTCTTGGAAAATCCAAAGACAACTCTACAAAAGCTATTAGAATGTCATGTAATTTGGGGAAAGAAAACAAGTTATGGGAAGGTCAAAACCTGTCTCGTTCACAACCTTAAGCATCAACTTATTGTCTCCAATTCAAAAGATGAAGGGATCGTGATGATTGTTACCTGCTCGGAAGAAGGATTGCCTGATAATGTACGGTACCTGTCCTTTCACAAACCTATGCGTGAAATAAATAAGAACACATCAATCAAACGACTTCGCTCCCTACATTTCTTCAAAGAGGTGTACCCAAAATCCTTGAAAGAACTGTTGAAGAAGGTTGAGAGGCTTAAGGTGCTACATATTGAAAGACATTTGACCGAGGAGGAAGAAAATCGAGTTTCTTTGAATTCTTTTCCTGAAAAGATTCTCCAGTCAAAAAATGTTAGGTACCTAAGTTTAAGGGGTACCAACATAAGGAAAGTTCCGTCAGGCATAAAAGATCTTGCACATATGGAGACTTGGATCTCAAAGATACCCTCATACATGAACTACCAAATAATATTTTGAAGCTAACAAAACTTCGCCATATGTTAGTACACAGGTGTGACAGAAGTCCGAATGCAGGTAGTAACCCAAAGCTTAGTGTGAAGGTCCTATCAGCATTAGGACATTTGAGATCATTGAAAAACTATGCACGATAGAGGTAAAATCAGTGAGGGGAGAGAAATGGGAAAGAAAACGGTTGCTAAAAGAACTTGGGACATTGGTAGATTTACAAAGGCTAGGTATCTCAAAGCTGAGAAGTGAAGATGTAGAGCATCTTTGCTCTTCCATTACAAAGTTGACAAAACTAGAAGCACTACATTTTATTGTTGAAGATGGGGAGGAATTGGATCTTTGGAGGGACTTGAGAGGAATGAACAGTGTTGGTGTTTGCGGAAGCGTGTGTTAAATGTGTGTGCAAGGGTGTGTTTTGTATGTGAATTATTAAGAGAGCAAAAGAACTAAGAACAAAGTGGGTAAGGGCAAAGTAATAATAGAAATGTGTAAAAGAGAGTGGAAGAATAAAAGTACAAGGAACAAAAGAAAGCTTTTTTTTGTTGTTTTTTTTTTTTATTTAGTTGTAGTACAAAGGAAGGGGAGGAGCTTGTTACCTTTTGTTGGTCTTCTACACTCTCCCCCCTTTCCTATTTATAGGGTGCTTCACCAACTAAGTACAACATTCTAGATTTATGTAGAATGCTGTCCATGTAGACTTCATCTAGGAAATTCTAGATTGTAGTTTAGCCATTCTTCTTCTAGAGAATTCTACATTTGTGCTTCTACTCTTTTCTTTGCCATAAACTAGATTTTATTTTTTCAAGGATTTTTCTTGTCTTTTCTAGCTAATATCAACCTTGAAATTTCTAGAAATTAGATCAATAATTCAACAGACACGAATACCTTCAGCGGGTTCACCTAACAGGATCTTTGGTAACTTTGCCTAAATGGATGCTCTCTCCTACTAATTTGGTCAAATTGGTCCTCAAGAGGAGTCAATTGAATGGAGATCAATTCCAACATTTGGTAGAGTTACGGAATCTGAAGCATCTGGAACTACAAGAAGTGTTTAATGAGGTATTTGTGATCAAGTTTGGGGAAGGTAGTTTTAAAGAACTTCTCTTTTTAGGCGTAGATATATTTGACAAACTTACATCCATATATCTTAAAGAAGGAGCCCTCCCAAATCTTGAAAGGTTATTCCTAGGTCGATGCAAGTCATTGACAACATCATCACTATTCCCCCAAAGTTGACATACCTCGAACATTTTGGTATGCCCGATAAATTTGTGACAGAGGTCGAATGGAATGAAGAAGTTTGCAGGCGCATGAAGATTGAGCATAAAGTCCGGATAGAAAGAGCCATAGTGGATGTGCTTCCTATGATAAGAAATAGTCCATCCAGGTAAGCCTTATTCCAACTGAAAATGAATTAAAATCCATTAGTGTTGGTCTAGTAAAGGTATCCCCATTCCTTTTGTCGAGTAACGTGTTATTCAGTAGTTGTTCCTTAAATTTGATTGATGGGAGAATCCCAGCCCACTCTGAGGTTGGAATCACCTAGAAATAAACAGATGAAACCCTCATAAACGTGGTTCACTTCTGTTTGGGCGGATTTTGCGATTTCGACAGTGGCTTTGCTTTTGAGTTCTCTCTCTTCATAAGAAAAGAAGTTTTCTTTGGGGTGACTTTTGTTGCTACTTGAGCTTTTAGTTGTTGTTCTTGTTTCCTTAGTACTATCTATAGCTTCATATACCTGTAATTTTTCGGGGGTTAATTACAAATGGTGTTACAATGCAATTAAGAAAGCGCCAATACAGTTAAAGCTAAAAGAAAAACGTGCAGGCTTGTTTGCCTGAATATTTACGAAACTCTTCCTAATACAAGCCTATATTTAACCATGACGTTTGAGTTACTTTCACTTCTTGCCCAATGCTAGTGGAAGCAAATTTAAAAGCACACTCTAGATTTTCGCATAGAGCTATTGGGTTAATGTTTAAACGAGTGTATCTCCCTAAAACTACTCCATAACTGCATCACAAAATGTTGTTTTCAGTTACTTTTCCCTTTCTTCTTTCTGTATGTGTACTTAGTATATGAATGGTTGCTTCCAACAAAGAAGGTTTCTGTACGATGCCACCATTTAAGCTTCGGTGTTGGTGGTTTTGATAAATTGAATCCGAGAGCTTTGACGTCAAACTTAGATGGTATATTACCATAAACTCTTATAATGGATTCGGAAGCTGAGGATTGTGATTTTGTTGCAGCGTGCCATGGCACTAGCAACGCCAACCCTAGATGGGCATGAATATTGCATATCCACAAGTCCAGCTCGATATGTGTCCAGATAGGTGATCTAATGGAGCATATAATCATTCAAATCGGATGGAATCAGTGGCTCTACAGAAGAAATTCGTTGTCTGTGTGCATTACCAGACGTGGTCTTTAGCAATTTTGGAATGCTGTGTTATTTATTTCTTTTGTGTGTGTCTTGTGATTGTTCCAAATTAATATGTCCAGGTGCAGGTGTAGGACATAAGTGTGAGATGTGTGGTAGTGAGTACCCTTGATGGTATTCTTCGAGTGCGGTTATGCATTATTTCATTATTATTTTGAATGTAAAATAAGCTCGATGCTTCAAATGCGTGCAATCATTTGTGCGTCATTGTGCAAAGGGCAAAATTTAGATGTGATGTTGTTTTGAAGTGTTGGTTTGAATGAGTAAATTCGTTGAGTACATCGCTGGTGATGGGTGATCATTAGCTTGATGGTATGATAAGTGGCAACCAATAATGGACGCAAGGGTTAGCTGATAGCTTGCTGAAATTTTCTCTTCTCCAATTATCTCTTCATGGTCAGTACACTAAAAGTGCCAAGAGTTGTGTACGGCGCTCACTTTAGTGCCAAAAGTTTTTTTCGGATCACTTAAGTGCTACTTTAAAAAAAAAAAAAAAAGATCATTTAAGTGTCAATTCCGGTCTGGATTGCCGGAAATCCGACGTGACTATATTTTATTAATTTCTCAATCTTACGTGGCTCACCGGCGTGCCAAGTCAACATATAACCCCTAAACAACGTTGTCCAAAAGTTATAAATAGTGATCATTTAAGTGCCAAATTTTATTAAAAATGATCATTTGAGTGCTAAATTTTATTTAAAGTGATCATTTCAATGTTAGTCGTTGTTAAAAAATAATCACTTCAGTGCTAAGCATGCCACGTGGAAATGCCACATGGATTAGTTTTTTTAAAAAGTTTGCCAAGTCATATTATTATTTTAATTATAAATGACACGTAATTAGTTTGGCTGGAATTTCTCGCCGTTGACACTAAAATGATCGTTTTTCCTCTGATTTAGCATTTAAGTGAGACGGCGAAAACTTTTGGCACTAAAGTGAGCGCCATACACAACTTTTGGCACTTATAGTGTACTTATCCCTGTACAATATATATGACAACAATGAAGATGTTAGACAGAGAAGAAAAAGATAGCCATGACCCTTTGACTTGTTTCCCAAAATTGCATTTTCCCTTGTCATGTTTTACAATGCCCACCAGTGGGTATGCTATTACCTACATGAGGCCCTCAATCTAAACCTAATATACACAGGAGATAGTGCTCCGTTATTTCTTAAGGTGCCTAATCCCACTAAAATGAGTGATTATAGGCCTATTTTCTCGCTGCAACATAATATGCAGGTTCGTATTACTTCCATTATAGCTAAAAGATCGGGAGCAGATCTTCTTGATTCTGTTTGCCTCGATCAAACTGCTTTCATTAGTGGAAGGAGGATAGTATGCTCGAAGATTGAGAGCACTACTTTTTTTTTTTTTTTGACACTTTGAATAGCTAGTCAAATGTTTTTTTTTTTTTGGTAAAGACGATATACAAAATGTTTTTTGGTGCAAAACTCAATTATAGTATAAAAAAAAATCAAGTACGACGATATATGAATCACAGGATTTTAATATCCTTGATGATCGACGGAAAGTTCGAATGCTCAAATACGAAAAGACAAAAATTAAAGAAATACGTATGAACTTATCTCACTTATGTTGTTGTGCCATTTTTTTCCTTTCTTTTTTTGGGTCAAAATATAGTTGTGCCATTAACCAGGGCAACATCTTCTCGCAAATGTAGTTTTATGGATCGATTCGGACCTGTCTCAAGGAGAAGAGGATAAATAATCATCCAAGTCGAGACATGGCACATCTCTATCACAAGTATGCTTTTCTATCACAGTACAAACAAATAATGACATAGCTTTTTTAGGACATTTGCTAGAATAACAGCCAAGAGCTGCATCACTCTTCGCCAAATACAAAGCTTCTAGCTAAAGAGAAATCGTAAAATTCATCCAAAATTGAGAAGAGGGAAGACAAATCTCTAGAACCTGTTATGACTTTAACACAACTTTGCCATAGGTCTGGATATCGAAACCAAAACCTTAAAAAAAAATAATAACAATAATAATGCGCTTAAGTCAATTTTAAGAAATTTGCACAAATCATCCAAGAGCCGCATCACTCTTCGCTATTCCCACCCCAATTCACATTGTTACACTTAAAATTTGTGCACTTACGTTATAATATCTTACAAGGTGGGTTTCATGGTGAGAAATCTCTCGAGCAATGTCAGGAAGAGTGCAGAGAAGCAACTTAAGCGGAGAAGGCCATGGGAAAAGAAAAATAAAAGCGGTTACCGCAACAATGGCGAGCCAGATGAGAGCAATCCCAGGAACGGGACATTTGTGCTGGGGAAAATTATCAAAAAAGCCCTAAATTTACTATATTTTGATAATTCCGTACTAAATATTTAAATTTTGCTAATTAAGTCATAAACTTTTTTATGGTTTTTTAATTGAGTTTACCCAATCAATTTAGTTAGAAATCATTGATATATACACTGGCTATCTTACATGATGCAGTTGGTAAAAACATGAATAATTTTTAATAATATATTAATATTTTTTGAAATTTTTATTATCTTTTTTTTCTTTTTCTATTATTTTCATTTTCCCCCAACGGCCATCACCAGACCGTGTTGATGCCAGACTTGTTGGGTTTGAGCTTTGCTTTTTCTTTATGCAGCCTTTGTAGGTAAGACTAAATCCACCTTCCCAAATTGAAGAAAGGTATGCAACCTCCATTGAGAATAGAGATTCATAAGATATTACCTTTTCTTTTTGTCGCCTAAATCCAATTGATCGCATAGTAAAAATCGCATTTGAGACTTCGCACTTCTTAATGTGCATCCCAATTGTTTTACCATTTATCCAAGGAGTTAATCGTTGGTTGATATTATTTAAGATTACTTTAGAAGCTAGATAAAGGCAAATGTTCATATATGGCGTGAGCTTAGAACTGGTATATATGAAAGAGGAGTTCTTATTTATAGAAACTTTTATCCTCTTGTCAATTTTTTCTGGTTGATCGAGCCTGACTCGGTCATTAATCATCGTAACATTGGACTCAAACATGAACTTGAACAGTTTATTGTACAACAAGACATTTTATCAAAAGAGCTCTCATGTATAAATATAGAGAAATGAATTAAACATATTTGATACAACTATCCTGTAATAACTTTTATTGTGAAAATATGTGCTGTGGCTTTTATAAGATCTAGTACAAATTGTCGTGACCTCTTTTTCAGCGCCCCCAATTAGGGCGGGCCTATAGACGCTAATGGTTTGGCTAGATCTATTAGGCTTAGCCTGGGCACTCCCAAGCCCATCAATTCACAACTTAAAGGTTTATTATTTTTTTTACCTATAAGTTGAGGAGTCACCACTAATCAATTTGAGGTGGGTCGATTAGAATCCAAGCGAAATATTGGAAGGAATATTTGCTTCTGCGCAACCAGAAAAACTAAGTTCAAGGACTTAATTATACTAGTTAATCACTAACGCATTTTTGATCCCTAATCTTGTTTAACCCGGACTGAGCATATCCAAGAAAGACACAAGTGGTTGCCTTGGGGACTTTTTTTCTCTTAACTGCAGTATGAATAGAATGAAGAATGATAGATCCTCGTCCAAGAAGAATTGACTTCTTTCTGGAAGAGAATCATAATGAAGTTGGCTTGGTGAGAATTCGATAAAGAAAGAATCAACAAACATTTTTCTAGTTTCGATTTTTGGCTCCTCTTCATGTTCTATTGATCAGAAGCATCTAGCAACCTCACGCCTATTTTGAATTCGATTCGAAGTGAAAAAAGGAGAATGTCCTACTTCGATCCAGCAACTTGTTACGAGTTGATAGGTTTGGAACCCTTTTTCTTTTCTTTGCTGATTCCTCTCAATGAAATATGCCATGTTGCACTAAGTTACTTACGGATGTATGCATGCAGTCCCGGAACACTTTGGGGTGAAGACCCATCCAAAGAAGTAGGATCAATAATTCAACATTTAGGCCATAACATTTAGCAACAAAAAAATCTTTAACCCAGCAAGTGCTCTCTAAACCAAGCTAGATAGTCTCCTATCACTAGGCTCACCAACCAACCTAGACTTTGATTCTTATTATTCCTACCGGAAGACTTTTTGGATTTTCAAAGGATTTTCCATGCATTTTGTGGAGGGAAAGCATTTTTTTGGTCTTTTCTATTCTTTTTAAACATAAAAAGCATTTTTTGGATTTTTGATCTTTTTTTGAAAATATAAATCATTTTTTGGCTTTTTATTTTTTTATTTTTTTGGATCTTTTAGGAAAAAATGGGATTTTTTTTTGAAAATAAACTACCATTTATTACTAAAATATTATTTTTTTATTATAATATAATGTTATATATTTAAAAAAAAAAAAGCCTCGGGTTGGATTCCCGGGTTGGGACCAACCTGGTTCGTTGAAATCGGCGAACCGGGTTGGGCTCGCGGCCCAGTATACCCCTTTTAAAAAAAAAAAAAAACAAAGCCTGAACAAAATGAAAACAGGCCGGCCCAAGGATCAGCTGGTCCAAACTCGGCCCACTACACCCAAAAACACTACCCGGTTTGCGACCCACGTCCGACTTGGTTCACAACCCGAACGGGCGAAACCCTAGCTCGAGGTGTCCCACGTCGGACCCGGCTCCGCTAACGCCGCGGCCCCCCTGCGCGACTCGACGGCGGCGACGAACAATGTAACCCAGCCGCCCGATTTCTCCGGTGCCACCACAACCTATCGAGACCAACGTCTCGTCCAGCCAACTGTTACCGCAGACCATCGCCGCCGATCACCAAGGATCCAACCGCGACCACCAACTCTCTCAAGCAAATCGTCGAGCATTGAGATGGACGACCTATTTATAGGCAAGGGGAAGGCCAGTCGACAGAGGTCCGGCTGCCGGTCCTTTGCACACCGAACGGCCCCCGCCGGCCGAACCAGCGTCCCATCCGTCGAGGCAGCTCTAGCTAGGCTACCTTGCATTGAAGACGCGTCTCCTCCGCCTGCTGCGTCGTACGTCACTATCTCGTCCTCCATTCCGGCGTCGCGTGCGTCCGGCCTCCGGCGCGTGCTGCTCATCCGAACGGGGAAGAAGACAACTTGAGGAAAAAGACAGATAGGAGAAGGGGCCCGGACCTAGGGAAGGGCCGGGCTGGGCCCTGAGGGCCTGTGCGGGGATAAAAAGGAAAAGGGGAAGGGGCTGGGCTCGAAGGCCCAGCCCGGCCCATCCCCCCTTGGGCTACTGCTTCTTTTTGTTTTTATTATTTTTCTTTTTTGGTTATTATTATTATTTATTATCCAAAAAAAAGTGAAACAAAAAGAAAATAAAGATTAATGGATGTAAATAAGAACTAAGCCCTAATTTAAAATACTTAAGCAAAATTTAGGTGTCAACACAAATACTTCCAAAGTTGTAGTTGAGAAGTTGCCTCACCTATATCAACTTTAGAACTTACCCAATTACCAAACACACAAGTTACATATTACCAACTTTAGAACTTATCAATTGCCAAACACACAAGTTACATATCTTCTTAATGCGGTTGCAGCATAACAAATACACTACATTTCAAATGTAGTTGCATCCAATTAGCTCTAAACTTGTCAAATTCTGTTGATATCAACCTATTTACTTAATCATGTATAATCGTGTCATAAATGGGTTTAAAAAATAAGGTGCACATAACACTATTATTATTCATGTGTAGACGAGTTTATCCGTTTACGATACATATACAATGAATTTTATACGGAACATTCTTTAACTAATTGTTGTGTTTGAAATTTATCAACTTTACGTCAGAAGAATCTAGAAATTACATACACTCCTTGCAATGACTAAAAGACAACGGCGACAGGGGTTCGAACTGAATGCTTAGCAGATACCCATGTGATCGCCCCTTGAGCAAGGGGTGGGGTCGCCGTCTTATTCCTTGTGAAGTCAACGCTGAAACTCGCTGTCTCGTTCACCTTCGTGAACTCTAGATTACTCGGGTACACGCCAATTGAGTTGAGACCCGTGATGGGGTCGATAACCACCCTGTAAGACGAGTTAGCAGGTCCGACGTTCCTCACCTTCCTCGTCACGTTAAACTTCGTCACCGTACTGTCAAAGCTCAAGCTGATCGATGGATAGTTGAGCTGGTAATCGGGTATGCTCCCAGTGCTCGAGCATGTGACCTTTTCTTTAAGTATGAGCTCAATTTCGGAGTCGGTGTAGTTGAGCCCACAAAGGTAAGGAATGTAATCTTGCGGTTCGATTTCGTAAATGAGACTCGGGGTCAACAGCCTTTGATGGGTTGACATGTCCTGCGCCAGTGGTGAATATGTTTGCTGGATTGAGCGACTGGTCCAAGATGGGTTGGCCCTCCGTGTTGGAGGTGGAGGCAGTGGTAATGATGGCGGACTTGATGGCCGCTGGAGACCAGTCGGGGTGTGCGCTCTTGAGCAGTGCCGCCACACCACTGAGGTGGGGGCAGGACATGGAGGTCCCGGAGATCACGTTGAATGAGTGCTCATCGTACGTAGAATTGTCTAAACTAACTGGCCAGGCAGCGAGAATGTTCACACCCGGGCCGATGATGTCCGGTTTGAGGATGCCTTTGCTTTGGTAGTTGGGGCCGCGGGAAGAGAAGGATGCTACAACCGGGGCGACCGAACTCCCGATGTCAGCGCCTTTGAATAGGATCGTGGCGTTTGGCGCTGAGGTGGTGTTTAGGTAGCTCTTGATCTCTCTCCCCGCATCATATCCCACATGGACAGCGGGTAGGACATGCTTATCGGCAAGGGTGGTGGCTCCCTCCAGAGGACTGTTCACGAGGATCATGGCCGCACCACCTGCATCCTTGACCTCTTGACCTTGGTCAACTCGCGCAACACCGCCGTAGTCTGCGGAGCACACGATCACTTTTCCTTTGAGGTCCGAGCGGTCTTTTAGTGATCCGGGAAGGCAAAGGGCCGATGAGTCATCTCCGTTTAGTCCTGGATCAACCAGGGGAAGTAGCGTTGAATCGAAGTCTTGCGGTTGGTACAAGGTTTCCCCATCGAACTCCTTCCCGTTCCCCAGCCGCGCCGTGGCCTTTATGCTGCGGTCTATGGTGCTGGCTCCCACGTTGAGAAGCCACGTTGCCTCGTTTGACAATGAGTGGTCGTATGGCCCCCTATTCCCCGCGGAGCTGCTCACAAAGATGCCCTTTTGGATGGCGGCAAATGAACCTTTTGCAATCGCATCGTCGAAGAACGGAGAGGAATCTCCTCCAAGAGAGAGGGAAATCACATCGACACCATCCTCGATGGCCGCATCGAACCCAGCTAATATGTCGGCCTCAAGGCACCCCCTAATATAGCAAACCTGGTAGATTGCCAAATGCGCAAGAGGCGATATGCCTGCGGCCGTGCCTTTGGCATTACCAAGCGCGCTGGCATTCTTCACAAAAGCACCCGCAGCTGTGCTGGCAGCGTGTGTGCCATGGCCCACATCATCAAATGGCTGTTCGAACTCCCCGTAAACGATGGACTTCGCACCGATGAGCTTGTTGTTGCGGTATGCGTCGTTGAAGACGCACTTGCCCTTCCATTTGGCCGGGGGCGGTGGCAACCCCTCGCCGCTGAAGGAAGAGTGCTGGGGAGATATCCCTGAGTCCAATACTCCGATGATCACGCCCTTGCCGAAGTTGGAGTCCTTCCAGAGCCCAACTTCTTGGCGCAATCCCAAGAACTCGGGGGTGCGAGTTGTGTGTAGAGAGAGCACCCTCTCCGGACGCACATACAAAACACCGTCCCTGTTCCGAATGGCTTTAGCTTCCTCGGTGGTCAATTTGGCCGCGAACCCAGATATGACATGTCGGTATGAGTGAATCATTCTTCGCTCTTGGTTAGAGCTGGTTGCTGCGGAAGGTAAAAATGACCGGTATAAAGCATCCAGATCCTCTGAAGTAGCAAAATGTTTGTCCGTTGGCTTTCGTACTTGGATTATATAAGTTGACAACGACCCACCCGAATCAGCTACTGCAGTGGCAGTATCAGCAGGGGAGATGCTTAGAATGCAAGTGAGACCAAGAATGAAAATCGTCAAGGTGGTCGCAGACAATCTGCATTTCTGGTCTTTCATCTCGAAATTGCGAAAGAAAGAAAGAAGCTTCTTGCTTCTTTTTTCTGTGTCAGATAGTTGAACTTGGAGCACATATATGTATAGGAGAAGCAAAATGAAGAAATGGCGTTGGTCTCATGACCCTTCAGAAGTGAACAATGGTAGTTTTTTTCTTTTGAAGGAAAGGATCATTAGTCTGTTTTATTTCCGAATATGCATATGCATTTCCATGGAAGAATTGAATGCAAAAGACCTATTATTACGGTCAAGGACAGGGCACCGTCCTTGCAAATTCTCTAAAATAGACTAATCTATTAAAGGAAATATAAATATGCAGATTTAACGTGCTATAACGAGACGCAGTCTAAATAAATCACTTTGCTCAAATCAGCTTCTAAAGGAAAGGATCCGTAGTGATATAATTTCTAACATGCATATGCATTCCCACATAAGAATCGATTAAGACCTATTATAACCTCGAGGACAGGGCACCGTCCATACAAATTTTCTAAAATAGACTAATTCATTAAATGAAATATAAATATGCAGAGTTAACATGCTATACAGAGATGCATTCTAAATAAATTACTTTGCTCAAATCAGCTTCTAAAGGAAAGGATCCTTAGTGATTTAATTTCTAACATGCATATGCATTTCCACATAAGAATCGATTA
The DNA here is from genome assembly GCA_017140165.1 of Eucalyptus shirleyi. Lineage (NCBI taxonomy): Eukaryota > Viridiplantae > Streptophyta > Magnoliopsida > Myrtales > Myrtaceae > Eucalyptus > Eucalyptus shirleyi. Next base: position 18,699,464 of record CM029450.1, read on the forward strand.
AGACCTATTATAATCCTCAAGGACAGGGCACCGTCCATACAAATTTTCTAAGATAGACTAAATCATTAAAGGAAATATAAATATGCAGATTTAACATGCTATACAGAGACGCACTCTAAATAAATTACTTTACTCAAATGAGCTTCTAAAGGAAAGGATCCTTAGTGATTTAATTCCTAACATGCATATGCATTTCCATGTAAGATTTGAGTTAGACCTCCTATAATCCTCAAGAAAATTAAAAAATAACAAAAATGCGAAAAATATTATATATTATTAAAAAATTTTCATGTTAATGCTAGTAGTGCTACATAAGACAGTCGGCGTTCACATTGGTGATTTTTGGCTAAAATTGGTTGACTTAATTAGCAAAACATAAAAAGATTTATGACTCAATTGGTGAAATTAAAAGTTTAAGATTGAATTGGTAAAAGTGTAATATATTTAAAACTTTTTAGATAGCTTTCCCCTTTTTAATTGAACCAATGTCGTTTTCAACCTTTGAATGAAAATTCAATTAAGTCCTCCCACCGATATCATGTTTAAAATTTCTGATGTGGTGATTTACACATCGCTAGCCATCCCACGGGTCATGATTAGTTATCTAATCTAGATAACTTTTCAAAAGACGACCCTGTTTTGTTTAAATTACTAATTTTTTTTTTTTTGGTTTTTCTTCTTACCTCTGTTTTTTTTTTCTTTTCTTCCCTTACTTTTTTTTTTTTTTTTGATGTTACACCTTATCTCTTTTCTCTTTTTCTCGAGTCTTTGCTTTACACTTGTATAGACTGAAGCTCAATATGTTTTGCAGAAAATACAACAAATTTTCAAAAATATTTTCCAAGAAATCCGTGTTCAAGAACACAACAATATTTTTTAGTGTTTAGCTAAAACCTGATAATGAACTTAAAAATATATTCCAAAGTTTGATATGAAAAATCCCATTTGATTTTTCCAAATAGAAATACACTATTTGGGTGTTAGTAACTTGTGCATAAGGGACTGGAGATCTAAGTACGGGCACCACAGTCTTGGGTTTGGCCTTGATCAACCTCGACCTGGGCACCAAGGGTTGGGGCACTAGCACCTAGGTGTTAGGCCCACCTTTGATGGACTGGGGCGTGAGTGCCAAGGTACCAACCCCAGCCTCAATGGATGAGAGCATAAGCATCGGGATCCTAGGCCCAGCTTCAATGGACTCGAGCATGGACACTAGGGTCTCGAGCCTTGGTCTTGATAGACCTTGGCTCAAGCACTAGGGACTTGAGCCCAAGCAATAAGAACCTAGGCATGAAATTTGTGGACCTCGGCTTGGGTGTTCGGTATGCAAGCTTTAGTACTAGGATCTCGTGCTTAGCCTTTGGGCTCAACCTTAATGACCTGAGCCTAGGCACTAGAGCCTTGGGCACATGCCCCAAGGTCCCATGCTGATCCTCAATGGACTCGAACACAGGCACTGGGGATTGGGTGATGGGCATCGAGGTCATGGGCCCACCTTAATGGTCCCCGGCTTGAGTGCTAGATACATGGTCTTAGATGTTGAGGCCCATGAACCAACATTAGGTTTCCATGTCCAAGTGTAGAATTTTAGGTTTAAGTGTTAATATCTAGTTATATTATGGAAATGATTTTTTATTTTTAAAAAGGAAATAATTTTTTTTGAATTTAAGCATAGGTTTCCATTGACTTATTTTTCTAAGCAAACTAAACATTGGAAAATTCAAAAAATGTTTTTTTGAAAAATTTATTTCATGAAATAAACAAATCCTTAAGTTAATATGAAGAACGCATTTGGGACATGTGATCGAGTCCTTCACTTTCCCAACGAAATGAGGACAGGAGCATGAGGAACTTGGCACGAAAAATACAAACGAATAAGTCTGCCTGACTAGTCATTAATTATTTGTTGTGTTGATCTTTTGTTATTGGGTAAGTCTTGGTCCTCATAATATCATCCAAAAATATAACATAGATAGAACCTTAGGATGGTGAGATTCTATCTAAGGTTAAGAATCAAGAATGGCCTTATAAAATTTTGTAGTAGGTACTGATATAGAAATTGAATATTAATCAAATTAATTAATGAATCGTAAAAGCAACACAACTATAACAATATTTCATTCTGAAAAATAGAATTAGGTAGGAAAACAGCTTTTGTTTCTGGATGTTGTTATCAGTCGTATTCTTGGTTAGCCCATTCAACAATTCTAGACATTTCAGTTGTTTTTCCCGGAATGCAGCCAACACTTCATTGACCATGCAAAATTTGTTGCAATTGTGAAGTGCAAATTAATATTTGCATCTTGGAATTGTTTAAGTTTGCCTTTTCAACATTAGTCACAAGAACAGTTATTAGAGTTAGCTAGATTATATCTCTAATGAATTTTAAAGACCTTAAATGAGTTTTAATTTGTTGCTCACCGGTCATAACAAATCTTTTGGGACATTTAATTTATGTTGACCTAGGTTGAAGATAGTTAATAAGTTTGCAAATTCATTTAAAAATTCAATTCTAAACTTTTTGATTAAACCAATGTCGTTCTCAACCTTTAAGTGAAATTCAATCAAGTTCTTTTGCCCAAATCTTGCTTACAATTTCTGACTTGGTAATCCACTCATCATCAGTTATCTTATGAGTCACAATTAGTGATCTAATGTGGGCCACTTTTCACGAGATGACCCATTTTGTTTAAACACTGCATGGTAACGTTCTTGTTTCTTTGTTCTTTTGTTCTTTAGAATATAAAAAGAATAGAAATTCGTCCAATGATGGTAGTTAATTTTTTTATTTACCAGAATAGAAAAGTGATCGGAGAATGGATTTAAAACAGAAATAAGAAATATAAAAAATTAACTTCTTGTTTCTATAAATAATTTATAAAAATGAGTTAGTTTCATTCCTTTTCTTCTTCTTCTTCCTCGCCACCCCTGGCTATCTGCTACCCTCCACATGCTTTGCCATCCAACTGCGCTTTGCTAGCCGCAAATCCACTACCCACTATTCACCCTAGCTGTCCATCACTGCCATTCGTTGCCACTGCCCGCCATCTGTCGCCCAACGACTGGCTAGATGAGGAGGAAGAAGAAAGAATAAAAAAAAAAGAAAAGAAAAAAAAAAGATGCATATAAAAAATAAAAAATAAATAAAAAAATTCTACGTCGTAAAAAAACTTATGGACTATACCAAACATATTCATATTCTTTTTCTATTACAAGAATATAAATTGTGTACTGTTACTAAACACATTGTTTTATTTAGAAACTATTTCAAGTGATATAAATAAAGAAGAATTGTTCCTCAAAATAAATTATTTCCAGAAATAGAAATATTATTAAACGCACGCTTAATTTTTTAAATTTTCTTATTTTTTTTTCTTCATTTCTTCTCTCTCTCTCTTCCCTTGTTACTGCTCATCTTCTTTACTCTATTTCTCGAGTCGCCACTTCCCACCTGTGCAACAATTGAAACTAAAGTGACAGAATTGAGCAGGAAGCATGTACGCCAATGGACGAGACTCACAAGCATATTGATGATCCATTTCTTATACTTAAAAAAAAAAAAAAAAAAAAAAAAAAAAAAAAAAAAAAAAAAAAAAAAAAAAAAAAGTAGCGATTATTCGTTTAATTTTCTAAATATCCTAAGTGCGAAAAAGAAAATGAATCTCTTAATGCAACATTTATCACCGACCCATTCCATTCTAAGATTTCCTTTTTCTTAGATTCTGTCATATATATGAGATTTGTTAAGTAACATTATTGAAAGGTTTTCAAAGGGATGGAACGCTATATTTCCTGTCTTTGCCATTTATTCTTAATACGAAATTCTGGTGATCCAGGCGGGAAATGATCAGAGAAAGTTGGTCAGGAATCCTCCCCATTAGGCGTAGACTAAAAACTATTACTTAGTCATTTCTTCTTTTAAAATATAAAAGGTGGAGAAGGGTGACTAGAAGTCTAGAACGAAGATTATCTACCCTAATATAGTCCACCCTCTGCATTGTGACTTCTGATATGCCTTGAAGACCTTGATTTGAATTTTGATGGCAGACGACTTCTCCATAATCGATCCTCCATACTCTTATTCCTGATCGAACAATCCTTGCAACAGCTGAGTTCTGGATCCCTGGATTGGCATGGCAAGGGAAGATGACGGACACAAGAGAAGGGGAAGAGAGAGTGGTCTTTCGACGCGAGGGCAAATCCCATGAGAAAGAAGGAGAAGGATCTGCTCAGCAAATTCAATGGCTCCTCGGCTCAAGGCGGACCTTCACTGGTACGTGGCGTTCTCCCTGACAACTGGAAGGATCTGCTCTATGATAGTTCGATCGATATTTGGCTACGTTGGAAGATATGAAAATAGATTATATGCGTTAACAACGGACATCTGAACTACTTGGGCAGTTCGGCAACTTCAGCCAAGATCGATTCAAGTCTCGGCGGGACACCTTTTCCGAAACACTTTGCAAACGCCCAGACGCCCTTGAGAGACGAGAAGGAGTATCTGCTCCCAATATTGACGATAAAGCATCGGAGGAAGAAGAATCTGCCACCAAAAGGCACTGCGAAACAGGGGAGGGAAGTTCTGTCATTGAAAGTCCTCCAAGGGATTCAGGTCTGACCCAAGGAGGTGATCTGGTCGGAATGTACGGTCATAAGGAGCAGCTGATCGGGTTGCTTCTTAAGGACAACTCTGGAACGACGGTACGTGTTGGTAAGCGGAGGGTCCTCAGATAACCTACTGAAGGTCTTTTCCAATGACGGCCGTCCTTTTTGCCTTTTGTACATGAGCATTTTCCCCGAGAATAGCGAGATCAGTTGCAACAGAGTTTCTCATCTATGGGCTACAGAAGAATTTCTAACTGATCTAAAAAGTAGTTGTCGTCTTTTCAATGACATTCTTGATAGAAAGTGCATCCATCCAGCGGAGTAAGAAGTGATGGAGAGCTCTCCACATTCCGAGTGGATGACCTTTTGCGAGAGAATTCTGCTTCATTTTTTGATCATTTGGACCTATTAAGGATAACTAGTAGTGTGGGCAGCACCAACTGGCCTAAAAGACACCTATCCGTCCAAGGAGGAACAGTCAGATTTGAATGAAGGGAAACTCTCTCAACTTCATTCTCTATTCGTGTTTAATCTCTCCTCATCCGATGCTTCGACAATGGGGACTTCCGAGAATCCATTATTTCAATTCAATTTTAAGCTCCTCAAGGTGTTGCATCTGATAGGTGCATTGTTCAAGCTAATCCTTCTCAGGTACTTGAGCTTAAGGGATAACTCAATCAAAGAAATCCCAACCTCCATTGAAAGGCTTACACATCTAGAATTTTTAGATCTTAAACAAAGCTTGCTAATTGAATTTCCTAAGGAGGTTGAAGGAATGGAAAGAATTCGTCACATCCTGATTTATCATCACGAGAAAGACCCCCTTGATGGAGAGTTACGAGCTAATTGGCTTCAAGGCATTGTGCAGAGAGTTAGAGGACCCAAGTGCCTAGAAAAGCTCTGTTTCGTGCAAGCAGACAGCCCATTGAAAGATCTTGGGAATCTAACAAAATTAAGACGGTTGGGAATCACCAAGTTGATTAAGGAACAAGGTGAGTTGTGGTGCACTTCCCTTGAGAATTTAAAGGAGCTAAAGTCTCTCAATGTACATGCACTTTACAAGGACGAGATACTTGATCTCCATGGCTTATCCTTGCCTCCCAAGTATCTTAAACATCTCTAGTTACGTGGCTAGTTGGAGAAGTTGCCACATTGGATATCGTCCGGTAAATGTTTGACAAAGATCCTATTAAGATGGAGTCACCTGGAGGAAGATCTCCTTGCAACCCTTGGAAAATTGCCAAAGCTAGTAGAGCTGGAACTGCCTCTGGCTTATGATGGATAACAATCGGATTTCAAGAAAGGGCAATTTCCAAAGCTCAAGATCTTACTACTTGATGAATTAGAGGAGCTCAGATCAATGAATTTGGAGAAGGGAACAATGCTGCGTCTTAAAGACCTAACCATCAGCCGCCATGAATGGTTGGAAAGGTTACCATCATCGAACACATTCCTACCATTCAAAAGTTCATGGTTTTTTGACATGTCTCATGAATTTTATGAGAAGGTACGAGTGGACCATGAGAAGGATGATTATCAAATTTTTGATCACATACTAGAAGTATATTTTACACTATGGAGGGCCAGCCCCTGGAAAACCCGTACTTTCCTGTAGGCGAAGGATATGAAGGCTTCATAGGTGAACACTGAATGAGATCTCCCTTGTGCTTCAAAACGGTTGTACCAATGTAGAAATAAAAATGCTGCGTGACTGTGGATTTTGTATTGCTGTTGTGTGTGCTGCTTGTTTCTAAATCCTGTTCGGTTTGTGGTGTTTTCATTTCTCATTGCTGCTTCGCTTCTACTTTTAAAGAGCACTTCTTGTTTATGAATCGAGATTTTGCTGCAAAAGAATCAGGAAAAGTAAGACCTAAAAATATAATTGCAACACCTTGGCTGGACTTAGGAAGTGACTTGCCTTAGGAGCTTTTTTGGTTCAGCATTTGCAAGAAGCTTTAGGCCCACAAAGCCCCTTGAGGAAAATTTGGGGTGTTTGGCAAGTTTTCCAATGGGCCAAATCCATTTTCTTCATCTGAATCATCACCCACCCAGCATACAGAAAAAAAGAAATTATCCTCCTTGTGGTACTGTTGTCTGGATTTTGTGCATTATTTTGATTTTGTTTGTTGACTCTCTTTCAAGCCCTTGAACTTGTCTATTGAATTTGGTTTCATGCGTTAGTTTAATGGAGCTTGTTTTGGGGTTCTAGGAGTTGGAACTTGCTGGAAATTGCTGCGAGGGACAACTAGAAAAACAGGATTGTCCCGAGTCATTTCCAGCTTGCATTGAGGAACTATGAGGAATTGAGCGAGTTCCTGGGTTTTGTGACCATTGCTAATGGAGGAGTGTTGCCCAACATTCACAAAACTCTGTTGCCGAAGAAAATGGGTGAAGGGAAGGGAGACATTCAGTCTGCCTCTCAGGAGTTCTTTAGGGGGGGTTGTTTTTGTAGCTTGGGTCCTGTATCAGATATTTTTCCATGGATGACTTCTAGTGCACATGTTTGAAAATGGGTTTTTGAGCTTCTCTCTTGCTGGGAATATTCTGATATCTTAGCAGGATGATGTTCGAATCAAATCAAAGGTTCCTTTTTGTTCGTGTTTTCGGATGTCAAGTAGACTAAAAATTCTATTCATGTGGTTGCATTACGGATGAGTGGATCTATTGATCTCGAACTTGGTGGGATGGTATCTTCACTGCTTGATGTGAATGTAGACTAAATTGAGACTGAAACTAAAACTTGCAACTCGTCACATGTAATGTGTCGACAGGAGATGGAGGTAAGAAGATCTAGTGACTCATTGTTCAAATGCTGGTAACGTCCAGTACTACTGAGAAAGTGGAGATTAGTTTCACCTGCCATGACTAGACCAGCAAGGGAGGTCCTGTACTTGACATTTTCACTGTGCACTTCTTCAATTCTTCCTTGGCTTGATGCTAATGCAAACATCATCCAATGACAATTAAACGAAAATTTTTTCTATGTCTACCTTCGAGCAAATTTCTAGGCTCTAATCATTGATAAAGTATTATAGACTCTAATCTTTGATAAAGTAGATTTCTTGCCCATCCCAACCAAGTGAGAAATGGACCAAGTCTAAGTAGGACAAGGGTTGTTGTCTACACAAGCCATGGATGAATGCCCCCTGCTTTATTTAGGGAACAACCTTCGATGATACAATACTGCACCTGAACTCCAAGACCCCTGGCGCCCCCCGCCAAAGTACAGAGCTAACCAAAAAAGAGGGGTATTTCCACCCTTCCATGGCAGTGTGATTATTGACTAAGGGTGAGTTTGGTTGGACATTTAGAAAGCCCCTTCAGGCTTGAAAGCCCCTTGGGAGAAAAATGGGGTGTTTGACAACCATTTTCTAAAGAGCTTTGAGATGAAAGTTGGCCTTGGGAATGCTGAAGGGCTCCATTAATGAAATTTTGTGGAGTTCCTTTTTTACCCTAAAAAAATCATCGGAAACCCAAATTTACCCCTTTCTAAAAGAACAAAACCAAGGGCTTTCCTTGCAGCTCCTCAGGAAACGCTCACACTCCAGTCCTCACGCTCACTCTCTCGAGAGCCCCATGACAACGCCGACTTCAAATCCGCCAACGAAAAATCTGGGTTTGTTTCCTCCACTTGATTCTTCTCCTCATCTGGGTTTGTTTCCTCTGCTCGATTCTTCTCCTCATCTGGGTTTGTTCCTATTTCGATCTTCTGAAACAGAGGACGCAGCAACTCACAAATCAACTCCTCCCTCCCTCCGACGCGACCACTCAGGCCATCACCTCCGCTCGATTCCCTGCATCCTCGCACGTTTTTCCCCTGCTTGTGGGTAGTGAGGTTTGGGCAACCTTCAGAGGCCCGTGCTTTCTCTCTCTAAGCCTTCTCGAGTCGTCAGGACGGAGGCAAGTTCCTCTTTTTGTCTGTCGAGGTGACCCTCTTTGTATGACGCGTTCCACCTTCCTGCCCTAAATTCGCACTGATTCTGGCATTTCATGGTTGTGATGGTCGCAATCAAACGTGCACAGGGAGGCTCGAAAGAAGCCAGAACCCCTTGCGACGTCTGCCGTGGGAGCAGAAGGATTGATTGTCACCGTTGCCGTGGAAAAGGTCTCCACGGAAAGGATCTCTCTCTCTTTCTCTCTCGGTGGCAAACCCAGATGGTTTGGTTAGATATCAGCTCAAGTTATTGGTGAAATCTCCTAACTTGTTGCAAGTACATACTATTGCGCCGAGGTCTTGATCAGAATAGAAATGTTGTTTGCGAGAGATCTGCGCGTGCAACACTATTGCAGGTGCTTGCTTATAGATATCTCGTGGGGATGAACTTGATTAGTTTCCAAATGTGAGGGCATAGATTGACCTTATGCATTGTTCTTGCAAGAGAGATTCCATATAGTTCTCTCTTTTCGATACTGGCGGCTGTTAAATTCAGGCTTGCCCTATCTAAGATGGGAGGAAATATCTCTCTAGTTGGATGGTGAGGAATTGAAAAGCATGAAGGCTACTGCTACCTAGTGAATTGAAGAAATCCCATTGCATTACTAGTGAACCGATTCAGACTTATGAGTCATGGACCACAAGTTATGGTGGCTTGATAAGAGGGCGAAGCTCCAGATATGGTCGAGCGCTGATAGTCTACTCTTTTCCAAGCAAAGAGACCGCTAGGCTTATGTTTTATAGCTTCCATCCACATAAGAGTCTGTATGAGTAGGTTTTGTTGTAATTACGATGGTCTTCTTCAATGCTGCTACTTGTTCCATAACAAAACACACACTGCATCACCATGACTTCCTTGGAATTTCACTTTTTGTCCCCTTGCTTATTATGCATCATCTGGGTTTGTTGTGGGGTGTAAGGGGGTTCGAGAAAATTACAATAGCAAGTGTGCTTTCAATCAGAATGAGAGCATAGATTCATGGCTTTTCGGTGTTCTTTTGGCCACTTAATTAAGTTTTCTGCGATTGGTAGATTTCTCTTTGTTTTATTTACTGCTTTTGTTGGGTGTTCCTCCGCTGAATCCTCGTATTATTTGCTGTTGTAAAGCTGATCGACCAACGAAATTGAGTTCACCTACAGTATCAGTTATATTCAACAACTGTTAACTATTTAACTCCATTTATTCTTGGTGAGTTTTTTATGTCTGGGCCAGCCCCTTTGTGCGGAGGGTGGAGTGGGCATTGAAGCTCAAGGGCATAGGCTACAACTGCATCGAGGAAGATATCCTCAACAAGAGCGCTCTGCTTCTGTGGCTCAACCCTGTTCACCAGAAAGTCCCTGTCCTTGTCCATGGAGGTAGAGTAGTCTGCGAGTCCAGGAGGAATGAAGCACTATGTCAATTATTGCACCTGCTCCTTGCTTGGTGCAGAGAATAGCTTTGCTTGCCCTTGTTTTCCTTATGAGTTGAGCTTTGGATTTGTATTTAAGATTCAAGAGTTAAGTATGGATCGTAATGATGTAGTTTAGTGCGGTTTTTGAGTTACTCTGCTCCTGTGTATGATTTCACTCTTATCTTAGATTGTTGGTTGCGCAAATTAACAGTTGAAGCTCCCATTGCAGACGAGTAAAATTGCAAATTAATTCCATTGCTTTGGTTGCACGTCTGGATTCGGTATGCTAAGCAAAAGAAGAATAGGCCAAAAGGATCCACCATAACCATGGCAACTCCAATTTTTAAAAGTTTTCGCCAGAGTTACTTAGGGAAAATCGTGGGGTCACGTTTTGGCACTAAGGATCAAAACATTAACTCATTTTGCGAACTGTTCATTCAACTGGGGTTTCTCGAAAGCCCCGATGCAAAATGTAGTGATTCTCATAGTTTAGTTGTAAATCAAAATCTTCAACCTTCTTTGTTTTTAGTTGTGCCCGCCCCTAGATCTTGCATAATAAGTTTATACCTCAATGATACGAAGCAATTCTATGGTTTTTAAAGATAATGAGCTTCTTTCCTCAAAGCATATGTTATCTTGTTTTTATTATAATGAAAGTATTCTTCTTGTAATTTGCAAAAAGAGTACGTAAATTTTTTCCTTTTGATTTTTTTAGTAAAAAAAGAATTTTCATTTTAATAAAATTATTTACACAACATCTTTAACATGGTTGTCAAATATAAATTAAAAAAAGTCACAAACATTATTTAAAAAAAAATTTAAACAAATAAAAATTTAAATATTTAGATTAATCACCAAAGGGGCTTTGCAAATATGTTGTCTACCAAACAGCATTCATCTCAAAGTTGTTTTTCAAAGCAGAATTTACCAAACAGTCTTTGCATTTCCCCCAAAGCCCTTTAAGCTAAACTGCTTTGCATTCTCCCAATGAGCTTTCCAAATGCTCAACCAAACGCACCCTAAGACCAGATGCCTGACAATCAGCCTTTAATGGTCCAACGATTGAGGATGATCAGTCAACAGCTGAGAGTCATCTCAGTCATCCAACGGTTCATCAAGGACTCAACAATTTTGCCATGGTATTATTTGCTCGCGTTATTGTAGTAAGGCCCATAAAAGGGATCAGTATGGCCATGCGAATTACTAGAATGTAACAACCATCCAATTTGTGTTCAGTTAGAAAAAGGTTGGTTATTGTTTTGCCTGTCAGTTTGGTATGGACAAGCTAAAATAAATCAAGCATCGAGATATTTTCAAGAATTCAATTGGATTGGAATTCTTAAAAATTACTACTAGATAGCTGATATGCATTGAGTAGATGTGATCATAGGTTGGGCGATCTATCGGGACAGAAGCATAAATGAGTAGGTTTGGACTCGCAATTCCCTTCTTGGTCTGCTCAAGCCCGGCACCATCTTATATTAAAAAGATTAATAATTTGATTTCACATATAATCGGTCGACCCCATGGATCGATCTACACATAATTAGCACTGCCGCCGACTCTATTAAACTAGGTCCACCCCTCCAAAGGATTTCCCACGATTTGGGATGCCTTTAGGGTCACGGGGGGATGCCGCCTTGGTTTCGATCGCGGAAGTGCTTAGCTCGACATTTGCTATCCAAGGCAGGATCATTCGGCTTGGGTCACGGACGACGGTATCTCAGCCCTGTCGTGGACGCTGTAGAGGCTGTCGCGAATGGACATTTCGGATAATCGGTTTGTCTCTGATAAGTCTCTTGTGGTTCTGTCGTTGAATTGCCCGTCTCTGAGGGAAATTAAGTTTGGGCAATGTGGGTAAATTACTGTGAGGGGTATTGTTTCGTTGATGATGAACAGGCCTCACTCGGTCTCCTTGGCCCTGAATGACATGGAAGAGAGGGCGATTTTCTGTGAGGAGTTAGTGGATTCCTTTCATCACGCCGAGGGTTTTAGTAGTCTGGATTTCTCGGGCTCGTTTATCTGGGATGGTTGCTGACGTCTGTCGCGGAGGCAAACGTTCCGCTAAGGACCTCTTTCTTTCGCATGCTGCGGGGTTTTCGTTCGACGGGATTCGGAATATCGTGCTAAAGCTCCAGGCTATCAAGGTCTTAGATTTGGAGGCTGTACATTTCCTTACAGATCCGCGACATGAGCATGATATGCAAAGATCATGGCAGTCTGACCTGCATTAACATCAGTCAGTGCTCCAATCTCACGATGACGAGATTGTATAACCTCAAGAGACAATGTCCCTTCCTGCAGCTAATCGAAAGGGAGAAGATGGACCTAAGGAAGGATGATGCTAATGAAACTGATATCATGGTGCATTCTCAAGTGAGGTCTCTTTTGTATACCTTCTAATGGTAAATTGACCGATGAATGCCTCAAGAAGATCGGGTGTCATGTACCTCAACTTGCAGTATCTTAATGTGGGCGATTGTTCGAAGATAACTTGGGACGGCATTTTGGATGTGCTGAAGAGCTGCCCTGAAATCAGTCATTTGGAGATCTGTGGTTTAAAAAAGATATGGAATCTATGGATCGACTTTGAACTTCCACGGTTAGAGGTCTTGCAAGCAGAGGCTTGAAACTCAACGACGAGCAACTAGCGGCATTTATAAGTAGATGTTGCCATCTCAAGGATCTCAACTTAATGCATTGTGTGCCTCTGTCGACCAAAGGGGTAGAAAAGGTGGTGAAGAATTGCAATACGTCGAGGGAGATAAATCTAATGAACTGCGATAATGTGCGTGACGATTTTCCATTTTCAGATTGGATGTTCTCTATGAGGCCATCTCTGAGGAGAATCGTCCCACCTTGTGGATTAGTTTCATCCGAAATCCAAGACTTCTTGCAGCGTGGGTTGTCTTGTCAATAATGATTGACTTCAAAGGGACAATTGATGAGGTAATTGTCTGCGAAGATGACAATGGCCGTGTATCTTTCTGTGGTAGAATAGTGTGTCGTTGTAGCTTCTTTCAATGTGGACCTCATTTTTATAGGACTTGCCATTATTCTGAAGATTGTTGTGGTTAATTGATACTTTGTCAAAGGGTTCAATAATCTCTTATTCATTGTACGGTCCAATACTCTTGATCTTTTCGAGTTTGTATTCTACACTTTTGTCATTTTTCACAATTTTTGTGCCGCTTTTGTGATTTTGACTGTGGCGTTGTTTTCTACCTGTTTCATTTTTGAAAAAGAAAAAGAAGTTTTCTTTGGGGTGACTTTCGCTACTTCTTGAGCTTTGTTCTTGCTTCGTTGGTATCTCTAGCTTCCTAGACCAGTCATTTTCCTTGGTCAATAAAATATGATGTTCAGAGTAAGAAACGTGCCTGAATGTTTAAAGCTAGAAGTGTAGGTTTGTTTGCCTGAATAATTCCCAAACTCATAGCCAGTGCTCGTGGAAGCAAATTCAAAGGCATAACTCGTATAGAACTAGTCAGTTTAATGTTGGATACCTGTGTCTCTCTTAAAGTACTCATAACTGTATCAAACTTCAGTTACTTTTCATTTTCTTCCTTATATACATGTACTTGATATGTGCTTCAGTGTTGGCAGTCTCGATAGATTGAATCCATAAGCTTCAACTTCATACTTGGATGGCACATCATCATAATCTCTTATAATTGATTTGGAAGCTGAGGATTATGATTTTTGTTTTAGTGTACGGTGGCACTAGCAACGACACCACTAGATGGGCATTTCTATGAGGCATAGAGTTTGGATATCCACAAGTCCAGCTTGATATGTGTTTAGATAATTAATCTAATGGAAGCATATACTCATTGAAAAAATCAAAACGAATGGATTGGGCAGCTCTATGGAATATTTTCATCGTCTGCGTAATTTGGTGGGTGCAATCTTCAGCAAGTTTGGAATTCTTTGCTATGTCTTGCTATGTCTTACTTATGCGTAAACATGGTTTTGCAATTAATGTAAGCTAGATACTTCAGACGTGAGCACCTTTTGTGCTTCATTGTGCAGAGAGCAAATTTGAATGTGATAGTGTTGTGATATTACTTTGGTTGAATAGTAAAAGTGATGAATCTTGTAGGTAATGAGCGGGCTTGGGCATGGCTGGAAAGGGCATTTCTCCGTGCCCGGCCTCACACTTTGAGCATGTAAATTGCATGCGATCCTGCCTTGAGCTTGGCGTAGAAACTTCATTTTCATCCTTTCATTCATTTGGAGAAGGCTTTAATTCCCACGTTTGTCCTGGATCTTACTTAGTGCGAGTGCCGGTCCACGTGCGTATCCAAATATTATTACATAGCACGAGCGGATTTATGGATTGTGAGTTTTTAAAGAGGTAAAAAATTAGGTAGGTTTGAACCTACCCAACTTTAAATGGATCATCCATTAAAAGTTCTATACGGCTAAGTGAGGTTTGCATTTTTTCACCGTTGCCCTCTTTAATTCTACATATCTATAGACTGTTTAATAAATGGTTAATACTCTCAAAAACCCAAAACCGATACACTTGTAACAAATTTACCAAAAATTATTTTTTTATCATAAAAAACCCTAAATTTGTACACTTATGACAAATTTACCTCGACTAACCATAAAAAAACCATAAACTGATATATTGATAACAAATTTACCCAAAACTAATTTATTTGACCACAAAAAACTCCGAACTGGTAAATTTGTGACAATTATACCCTCCACTAGATTGGATTAATACCACAAAAAAATCATAAAAATTATAAACTGTGATAAACGGAGTATAAAATCCCAAATTAGTATACCAATCAATTGTACTTAATTAAAATTTAACAAAAACTAACAGATGATAAATTTGTCACAAGTTTACCAGTTTAGAGTAGATTTGTCAAATATATATAAGTTTGGGGTTTTTTGTGATTAAAAAAATAATTATGAGTAAATTTATCACAGATGTACCAGTTTGGAGTTTTTCAGTATATTAACCCTTTAATAAATCTTGTGTGCACACATCAAATTCGACTCTATGAAACTCAGAAAATTTTTCTTAGCAAAATCCCGTGACGTCACACATTGATTATCGTTAATCAAAGTGTGTCAAATATGCTGCCTTATGCTGCCTTTTTTAGGGGATTCCATATAGGTCGGTGCTAGAATACTTAAAAGAAATCTAAGATGGACAATGGCTAGCGAATCCAATAGCAACTCTCTAAGTACAACTGGTTGATAAGACGTGAACTTGTGATTCTCACGCAACTCAAACATTTTCTGCAGCTTTTCCACTTCATCAGACCTTCCAAGAACTCAAACATTTTCTGCAGTTTTTTCACTTCATCAGACCTTCCAAAAGGTTGATTGTTTCGCTCTTCTATCTGAAAGCTGCACTTCTCAAAGAGTTGTTGCCCATGTTCCGTTCTCTGTTGGAATTGCGTTTGAATCTCTGTTGCAAGATGGCAAGAGAACGCTTTCTGAGCAAGTCAAGAGCTTTTGCAGACCTTGCAAGATAAGATTTTTGATTGATTTAGCATTTGATTTCTGCTTTTTGCCCAAGTGTTTCAAGTTGTCTAAGTAGCTGTTTGCCCCCTTCAAAAATACAAATTTTCACACGGAGATTCAGCCATTGTTTCTCATGATTTTTTAAAGTCTGAATGATACTAAAGCAAGAAAGCTAATAAAGTAATTTTCTCACTAATATATAAAAAAGGCAAACGACCCCATATCTCTAATCGTGTTTTTTTTGGCCAAAATCTACAACATATAACGATAGAATAGAAGAAAAAGAAACGAACTAATTTTCGAATAAGTAAAAAAATCCAGCCATCGCTGGAATCTCGGTCCAGGGGGACTGCTGGTTCTGGGGTGCAGACTAAAGAAATGAATCCCTCCCGCAACTCCTTAGACAAAGTGAGATGAAAATCCCATTTCTCTGTGAAATAGCAAACTTGGGTTCCTTTCGCATGATCTGAAGCAAACTTGAAAGAAAAATCTCATGAGCTACAACCCTGTTTGTATCCTTCCCTCCTGTCGAATGCATGTGATCGATCCCACCATGTCACACGGTGGTGAGCGGCCGACTTCATCCCTTTTCCTTTTCTAATCAATGCCCAGGGTTAGTCATTTATTAAGGTGTACATTTCATTTTGGGTTCAAGTGATCATGGATTCTAAATCAGAGACACTTGCTTCGCTTTGTAAAAATATAAAGGCAAGCAAATCATTATTCCACCACCAAGATTTGTATCGAGACTCTTGAGGCGCGATTTCAACAAGTAGACAAGAGGATCATCATGATCAAAATCCTGATTCATGGGAGGCAACGGATGAGCCTCACCATGAGTCATAATGTTTATAACTCGTGGGTCGCAATATCCTGAATCTCGAAATCACAGTTTTTTCTTGAGGAGTTTTATTAACAAGTGATCTTATGGCACTCATTAGGTTATTTACATCAAAGACATATTAATAGTTTCAAGAAAAACAATTCTTTTTGATGATTTTCCATAGACATGTTAAATGTGAAGGTAGTTCCAAGTAAGCTCGAATTTGAGAAATAAGGTCAGAAGCAAGGTTACTCGGGTACCCTTTGAAATCATTCGCAAAAGAGGATGCGTTCGGGTTGATTACATGGATTGTATGGACAATACAAAGATCATGGTCCAACTGTAGCAAGTAGTAAAATGCGACAGATATGAAAGTAGAGGAAAATTGCACCGAGCCATACTTTTTTTGCGGATACCGATGTAGACAATGAATCTGCAAGAGAAGTTTAAGCGCGAAAATGACCAAGAATTGGAGCACCACTTCGTGAAAATAGGCAGGGGTAGGCAGGGGGAATTCCACCATTAAATGGATATGAGCCTATGAAATAACAACCCCAAAGAGAAGATGATTCATGTTAGGAGTGTACATTAGTTTTGGTCCAACTAGGAACCAGACCGGACTGAAACCGATCTTGTCAGTATTAGGTAACTCTCACGATTGATTCCTGTTTCCAAATTTTTAGAAACGAAAATAATCAATTCGATTTTCAGTTCCTGGAGAGGAGTCGGACCGAACTGGCTTGGAGTGAAGCTTTTAAGCAAACTAATGGAAGATGCATAAACTTGCCCCGGGCCTTGCACTTCGAGCTGCCCTTCTCTTCGAGAGAGAGAGGGGAAGTCTTTGAGTCTAAGAGATAACCTTCTAATTCATTAAAACTTGCAAAAAATATTATCAAAAACTCTAAATTTTGCTCATCACACATCAATATCCCCAAATGTATGCCAGTGTGAGTAAAATACCCACCATTTTTTCATCAAAAATCTCCAAACTTTGCCCACATCGCTAAACATAATATGCACTTACATTGTTTCAATGGTATGCTTGGCTCCATTAAGCCAAACATCACTGGGTCCATCGGTATAAGTCAATATTCAGAAGAAACGACATTGTACCAAAGTGTACTGTAACTCCAACAGCTTATTAAACAGCGTAATACCATGAGGACCACTGAAGGTACTTCTTTTCCTTACTAGTAACCGTGTTCAAAGTTCAAACATCGAACTCCTTGGGCACATATTTCAAGCTCACTAGACATAAACTAGCAACATCTCCGAGCACACATAACCACAGCAAAAATAGGTGGATAAGAGAACGCAATGCATTGCAACGGCCAAGAAACTGAGCCATCATATCATAAACACGTGTTATGCAGACAGTAAGACCATAAACGATTCAAGAACAAGGTCCAATTACCCCTAACAGAAGATTGATCTTGAGTAAGAAACGGGGACCTCAGTTTCCGCAAGGGAAAAACGACTAATGCCTCAGCACAAAAGTTTGCTTTGACTAAGTACCTGTTTTCACTCAAAGGTCCGTTGGTTCTCCCTTCGAATCTCTTCCTCTTCCTCGGGCGTGCATTGATTCTTGATACCGAACGTCTTCCTTATCTCCTCGGGTGTATTCCCCTTAACCATGTCACCCACAGTCTGGCAGGTGAGATCCAGCAAGCCCTTGATGTCCAGATAATTGGCCGCCTATGACATATCAAGCGAAACACCACAGAGCACACGGATAAGTATTGCAGTCCTTAACGAGACGAGACTTTAAATCAACATCGCAATTTCATGAATTAAACTACGATGGTGCTGCAGAAATAGTCAAACCTCCGCATTCACAAAGCAAGAACCCCAAGTCATAAAGTCATTATCGCTTAAGAATGCAACTGAATGAGTTCCTAAAAAATGGTACTGAAATCTTCAAAAGCACATGAAACAGAGAATCATCTGAAAGAATATGGATGGGAAAAATTGAAGAGAAAAGTTTTCTGTATTCTCTGTATGTCTCTGTACATACAATGTCAGTGTTTATATTACAAGACATGTATAATGAAAAAGGCAATAGAATAATGTACAGACTAGATTTGATATAAATTGATCTTTGATTTCATCTTGATTGATCTGAGAAATATTTAATATGATCTGAAGATATCTTGCGTATCTTCCAACACTCCCTCTCAAGTTGGTGGCTTATAGATATCCAAAATGCCGAGCTTGCTTAAGAGATACGCATGCTGTCCTTGCAATAGAGGCTTCGTGAATACATCTGTAGGTTGTTCTTCTGTTCCTATCCCCCGTGTTTCGATTATACCTTCCTATTTTTTTTTTCTCGAGTGAAATGGCAATCCACTTCTATGTGTTTTGTTCTCTCATGCACAATGGGATTTGATGCTAGTTTAAGAGCTGCATCATTGTCACAAAATAATATGGTTGGTCCCTCGATTCGTACTCCAAGGTCCCGAAGTAATCCCCGTAGCCATACTATCTCACATGTCGTTTTCGCCATAGCTCGTATTCTGCTTCTACTGAGGATAAAGAGATTGTTGGCTGCTTCTTGGTTTTCCATGAAAGTAGAGAATCTCCCAACTTAATGCAGAAACCAGTTATGGATCTTCTGCTCATCGGACAAGTGGCATAATCTGCATCACAATACGCTGTCATTCTCATATCACATTTCCTGGAAAGAAGAATCCCGAGTTTAGGACATTTCTTCAAGTACTTCACAACTTTCAGTGCAGCGTTCATGTGAGACTGCTTTTGCTTGTGCATGAATTGGCTGAGTGTCTGTACAGCATAACTAATGTCTGGCCTGGTCATAGTCAAATATGAGTTTCCCCACAAGTTTTTGATAACTCAATGGATTTTTGAGCACTGGATCTGCTTGTTGAGACACTTCAGCATCATAATCTGCCGTAGTCAATTTAACATTTTGCTCGATTGGAATCACAGTTGGCTTACATCCTGATAAACCTGCTTTTGATATGATTTCCAATGCAAATTTTCTCTGGCTGAGAGATATTCCTTGATCTGATCGTGCAATTTCTATTCCAAGGAAATATTTGGGTGTACCCAAATCTTTTATGTGAAATGTAGAATGCAAGTATTCCTTGAAAACTTGGATAGCCACTTCATCGTTTCCCATAATAAGTATATCATCTACATATATCATTAAGTATATAGATGACGTACCTTTAGTCCGTGTAAAAACGGTATAGTCAAATCTGGATTGTTGGAAACCTGCAGCTATCAAGGACTCAACAAATTTGGCATACCATTGTTTGGAGGCCTGCTTAAGTCCATACAGGGATTTGCGGAGACGACATACTCTACTCTCCCCCTGTCTCCATAAACCCTGTGGAATATCCATATAAATCTCTTCTTCTAAATATCCATGTAAGAAGGCATTGTGGACATCCATCTGGTGCAACGGCTAGTCCTAAAAGGCTGCTACTAAGAGAAATGAGCGTACTGTAACATCTTTAGTGACAGGAGAGAAGGTTTCGTGGTAGTCAAAACCTTCCTATTGCGTGAAACCTTTAGCCACTAATCGAGCCTTGTACCTTTCAATCAATCCATCTGCTCGATATTTAATCTTGTACACCCATTTGCATCCAATTGCCTTCCGGTTTGGGGGTAGATAGACGAGTTCCCATGTATGATTGTCCACTAAGGCCTGCAATTCTACTCTCATAGCTTGCTGCCATCTCGGATCAGTGCTCGCCTCATCATAATTGGATGGTTCTCGCTCCTCAGAAATGCGAGAGATGCAACAACGATGCTCTGCCGACAACCGATCAAATGAAACATAAGAGGAGATGGGAAAAAGAATACCTGGCGAGTTTCTAACTCCACACATATAGTCTTTCGTCCAAGTTGGTGGACATGTGACTCACCGGGAACGCCTTGGTGGGGTATTTGTAGGCGATAATTGACCCGAGCCAGTATCAATAAGAGTGGATGAATGATCCATGCCAGTATTGGCAGAGGCAGAGTCAAGCACAACTTCATCATTTGAGATGTGGTTCATGGGTTCCGGCGGAGGCGTCAAGTCCATGGCTAATGTAGAGGAGTCCCTTCTATATGTTGATGCAGGAAATAGAACATACCCTGGATCATTTGCAGTTTCTTCAATATGAGGTGAAGAGTGATGTCCTCGGTTATCTGTGTTTGGTTCTTGTGTAGCAAAAGGAAAAATATCCTCCTAGAACGAAACATCTCTACTAACAAAGAATTCCCCTGTAGATGAATCATAAATCCTGTACCATTTTTGTAAGGTGGGATATCTCATTAATTTGCAACAGTGAGCACGAGGACTCATCTTATCTCTAGGTCCCACTATAGTGGCATAACATTGACAGCCAAAAATCTTCAAATGACTCATATTTGGCTTCCTCCCAAAGAGCAATTCAAAAGGACTTCGACCGCCAAGAGTTTTGGTCGGCATTCTATTGATTAAATAAGCTGCAGTTAAGACACAGTCTCCCCAAAAATTATCAGGGATGGAAAGCTTGAAACTTCAAGGCGCGAGCAACGTCCAATAAGTGATGGTGTTTCCGTCCACTACTCCATTTTGCTGTGGAGTATACGTGCAGGAACTCTCATGTAAAATCCCTTGAGATGAAAATAAACCAGTACACTCATGGTTAAAGAATTCCTTCCCATTGTCTGTTCAAATTTGGCAGATTGTCTTGTCAAATTGAGTTTTCGATAAAGAAAGGAAGGTCCTTAAATGGGATATGACTTGACCCTTAGATTGCATGAGAAAAATCCATGTGGCCCTTGAGTGGTCATCCACAATGGTGAGGAAAAAACGGGACCCATCATGGTTCTGTGTATGGTAAGGACCCCATACATCAATATGAAGTAAGGAAAACGAATCATTTGCATGATTTGTGCTTAATGGAAAAGGAATACGAGACTGTTTGGCAAGTGGACAGATATGACATTGCGGATAAGGAAATAAAGAACTGTAACCCATTCTAGAATGCAAAAGGAATTGTTTATCATTGGTAGTCAAATTACACAATGATTGTTTATTACAATGAAACTGATCAAGATTTGCTCAATTCTTCCAAAAATATAGTTCTTCAGACAGATTACCCCAGCCCATCAGTGTCCCAGTCGAAAGGGCCTGAAAGAAAAAGCTATCAGCAATAAAGGAAACCTTACAAGAATTTTCCTCACAGGCTCTAGACACGGAGATAAGGTTAAATTGAAACTCTGGGACATAGAGGACATTTGTTAGAGTGAGCTCAGAGCTAAGATTAACTATCCCTGTCGTGGACACATGAGCAACATTTCCATTCGGCAATTGCACAATAATAGGAATATCCAGTTCTTCATTAACAACAGTAAATAGCTTCTTGTCACAGGCAATATAATCACTAGCTCCAGAATCAACAATCCAAGTATTCCTCGATATGATATTTATTAAGCAATGAGAAATACCTGTGAAGCTGCTCCCCCTTTTTGGAATATCCAATTTTTGCAGTGTTTGCATCAATTGCTGATACTTAGCATGTGTGATAGATTGATCAGTTGATCCTGTGGGTTGATAAGCTGTTGCTACTGATACTTCCTTCTTTTTTTCTCCTAGTCAGCCATGCAATTTCCAACAACTGTCAATTGTGTGATGGGGCCGCTTGCAATAGTCGCAAAATAGCTTGCCTTTATTTTTTAAATTCGACCCATAACTCGGCCCATAACTTGGCCTATAATTTGGCCCATGGTTCGGCCCGAGGTTATTCAAAAAAGAAGGGCCGTTGGATTTGTTTGATCTGGAATCATCCACGCCGTCCAGATCGTCCGCGTAGCGCGGCCCTTTAGAGCAGTCAGATCACTGCTTGCAATCTGAACCGCCGATCGCCAAACCTTTAAAAGGTTTTTGTTCGGTGAACCCTAGTGACGGATTCCGCCTCCTTTCTAGGGTTTTCATTCCTCCTCTCTCAATTCTGGCCACGAGAGCCAAACCCTCCGTCACTTTGCTCTCCGTCGAGGTGAGTCTTTGGCTCTCGTCCTGCACTGCAAGTTGGAAAATCTGTCCAATCGGCGGTGGAGGCTCCATGGCCAGAATCTGTGACCTGAAAGTAAGGTAAGAATCATTGAGTATTAGCAAAAAACACGTCGCTTTCTCTCGGTCCTTAATCCCCTTGTACTGTTGGAGGGTCTCTTCGGATCCGATGAGTTTTTCTTCAGCGGCCTCTAGCTCGTTCCAGAGAGCTGAAAGCCTGTTGAAGCAGGCCGTGATGGTCATGTTTCCTTGCTTCAGTTTGAAGAGAGCTTGATGCAATGAGAAAATCCTTGCCCGATCCAATTTCCCGTACATCTCTTTTATACTATCCCAAAAAAATTTTGAGTCCTCTGTCGGAGGCAATCCGACGGCTATTTCTGGGCTGATGCAATTTCCTATCCATGTCCTAACAAGCTAGTTGCATTTTTTCCATTGTCGCCCTAATCTTTCATTGGTTGGAACGGGAACTGTTCCGTCGATGAACCCTTCTTTGTCTTTTGTGATAAGGGCTCGACGGAATTCCCGCACCCAACTCGAATAGTTCTCGGATCCTGTGAGATGATTGTTGATGAGCTTCAACTCGGGTCCGTCGGCTGTGAAAACATAGAGTGCGTCGCCAGGTTCGAGCTGACCCATGGCGGCTGCGAAAGGAAAAGGGAATCCTATTGGAAATCCTATTGGGAAACCTGTGTTGTTTGTTGTCTGTCCTGAATTGAAAGAAGCCACATTCGAATTTGCTGAACCGTCCGTCTGCTCTGGGTTGATGACTGAGCCTACCCCAGCGTTGGTTGGTAGGCCTCCATCAGCCTGCACACTCTGGTAGCCCAGCTGTGATGTATCTGGATTCAATCCATGAATCCATGGGTATGGCATCCAATGATAAGGGTAGCCTGAGAAGATGAACCCTGGATTAAACTGAGTCAGAAAGTATTGCTAGGGCGTGTGATGAGCGTGAATTTGCCCTTGAATAGGCTGATGTTCAGCCAAAGAAGTAACAATGGTTGATTCTGGATTTGGGGAAGCAGGTGGCGTTGCATTCCTTCCTGTCTGATTTTCAGAGGTTGAGGTAGGTATTTGTGGATTTGCCATGATGTGGAGGAGGTTTTAAAGAAAATTTTGCAAGTTGGACAAGGCACAAAGACTAAAAGATGAATTCCTACAGGAGGCTACTTTGTTTTGTAAGTGTTGCAACAGCAAAGGCAGAAAAGAACCGGAGGCAATTCGAAGAAGGTTGCAAAAGCAATACCAAGATCAGAAGACGCTCTAATACCATGAAAGAATATGGATGGGAAAAATTGAAGAGAAAAGTTTTCTGTATTCTCTGTATGTCTCTGTACTGTTGGATTATAATGTCTCAGTGCTGCTATTTTCTGTCTTTTTTTCCTCTGTTATCCTCTGTTATTTTATTAAAAAAACAGCCAAGTTCATTTAGTTATGCATTTAGTGTTTTTGCTATTTTCTAGGAAGTGAATTAGCACGTTTAGGTGCAGTTATATGTTGCACGTGTGTGTGTGGTTTGTAAGCAGTTATTGTTCTTGTTTAAGTTGTCCTGTACTTGACAGTTTCCTTTTAGAACAGATGTATACAAGTTCGTGTTCTGTTTCTCTGTGCTTCTCTTCCTCATATGAAAAATATAGCTTCTGGTTTTCTGTTTCTTGTTTACTGTTTTTGATCAGTAACAACAGTGGTATCAGAGCACGAATGATCTTGAGGGACTGTGAAGTGAAGCAAGTATCGAAGTGTAAAGAAGTTAAAGGGTGATGGAGACAGGGTCGAGTGGTTTCTCTGCGATGGCTTCTCCAGTATTTACTGGAGAAGCCATCAAGCACGGGCTGTTAAGATGACAGCATTTTTGGAGGGTCATGATCTGTGGGAAGCTATGGAGGATGATTATGAAGTTGCTCCACTTCCAAATAATCCGACCATGAATCAAATCAAACTTCATAAAGAGAGAACCACAAGAAAAGCCAAGGCAAAATCTTGCTTGTTTGCTGCTGTCTCGCCTACCATCTTTACCAAAATTATGAAGTGTGACTCTACAAATGCCATATGAGACTTCTTGAAGGAAGAATATGAAGGAGATGAGAAGATAAGAGGTATGAAGGTGCTGAATCTCTTGAGAGAATTTGAGAGACAACAGATGAAAGAGTCTGAGTCAGTGAAGGAATACTCTGATAGGCTAGTGGGGATAGCTGATAAAATCAGAGTTTTAGGGACTAACTTGAAGGATGAAAGGCTTGTTCATAAGATCCTGGTGTCTCTTTCAGAGAAGTTCGAAGCCACCATAGCGTCTCTGGAAAATACAAGAGACTTACCTGATAGAAAGCTTGCAGAATTGTTAAATGCTCTGCAGGCACAGGAGCACAGAAGACTGATGAGAAGAGAAGAGTTTGTAGAGGGTGCGTTGCAAGTTAGAGTGAAATCAAATTATGGAGGCAGAGGGAAGAAATGGATTCAGTCTAGAGAAAATGCTGGTGACTCCAAGTTTGTAGCAAAAGAAGGAAATTCCGGTGGGTCTAGCAAATGGAAGAAGAACAAAAAGCCTTGTCAATATTGCGGTGGAACTAATCATCAGTTTTTTAGATGTTGGAGAAAGCCTGATGCTAGGTGCAGAAGATGTCACAAGTTGGGTCACATGGAAGCCATCTGCAAAGAGAAAAATTACCAGCAAGCAGGAGAAGCCTAGGTAGCAATGAATGAAACTAAGGAAGAGCACTTGTTTGTAGCTTCTTTTTCTGAATCTTATGTTGGGAATGATGCATGGCTGGTGAATAGTGGCTATACCAATCATATGACTGGTAATTCGAAGTTGTTTAGGAGTCTAGACAGGTCAGTCAGGTCTAGAGTTAGAATTGACAACGGACAGTATGTCGAAGTACAAGGAAATGGTACAGTGGCTATTGAAGGAAATCAGGAGGTGAAGCTGATCGGTGATGTTCTTTTTGTGCCAAATATTGACCATAATCTGTTAAGTGTTGGTCAATTAGTTGAGAAGGGCTATAAAGTGAAGTTCGAATGTAAGGAATGTCTTATTAATAATGCAGATAGCAAAGAAGTACTAAGAATTCCATTGGAAGACAAGAGTTTCATGTTCAAGCCACAAGAGATGCAACAAATGGCTTTAAAGTGCAAATAAGAAAATGCAGAGATATGGCATAAAAGACTTGGGCATGTTCACAGGAAGAGCATGTTGTTTATGCAGAGAAATAGCTTGGCAGATGACTTGCCAAGTTTGGAGGAGGAATTTTCATAGTACAGAACTTGTCTTCTTGGCAAGCAAGCCAAATTTCCTTTCAAAGGAGGAGGTTGGAGAGCATGTGAGAAGCTGCAATTATTCCACACAGATCTATGTGAATCTATGTCTGAGTCTTCTCTCAATGGTAGCAGGTATTTCATTACCTTCACTGATGATATGACTAGGATGAGTTGGATTTATTTTCTGCAAGCCAAGTTTGAAGTTGCTGATGTGTTTGTGAAGTTTAAAGCCTTAGTTGAGAATCTGAGTGGGAAGAAAATTAAAATGCTCAGGTCTGATAATGGTTCTAAGTATACTGCTCACAAGTTTAAGTTGAATTGTGAGCAAGTAGGAATTGTGCAACAGTTCACTGCTCCCTATTCACCTTAACAAAATGGGGTCAGTGAGAGGAAAAACAGAAGCATTATGGAGATGGCCAGATATATGATGCAGGAGAAGATGTTGCCTAAGAAGTTCTAGGCTGAGGCAGCTAATACTGTAGTGTTCCTATTGAACAGATTGCCCACAAAAACCTTAGAGAGGTCAACACCTTTTGAAGTCTGGTATGGTGTTAAACCTTCTATGAAGAATTTGAAGGTTTTTGGGTGTTTGTGTTATACTCATGTTCCTCAGGTCAAGAGGGACAAGTTGGATAAAAGAGCTGAGCTTGGAATCTTCATTGGATACAGTCTCCAATCAAAGGCTTACAGGATTTTTAACCCTATGACAAGGAAGGTAACTGTAAGCAGAAATGTTGTTTTTCTAGAGGAAGATGAGTGGAATTGGATGGAAGGAAAGAGTGCATAACAGCAGCAGTTCGAAAAACAATCTGCAACAGATGTAGATGTTGATGAAGTTATAGATGGATTGGAAGACAGTATGGATGATTTACCAATGAGAGGCACAAGGTCACTTGCTGAAATCTATGAAAGTAGTAATGTGGCAATGCTCGAACCATCTAACTTTGTGGAAGCTAAGGAGGATCAGAGGTGGATTGCAGCAATGAAGGATGAGATTGCAATGATCCAGAAAAACCACACATGGGAGCTTGTTGACTGACCATCTGATAAAAATGTGATTGGGGTTAAGTGGGTGTTTAGAACAAAACTTAATCCTGATGGTTCTGTTAATAAACACAAAGCTAGACTGGTGGTGAAAGGTTATGCACAAATATGGGGAGTAGACTATTCTAAAACATTTACTCCTGTTGCACGACTTGATATAATAAGGCTACTGTTAGCTATTGCAGCAGAGAATGGGTGGCATATATTTCAATTAGATGTCAAGACTGCATTCCTAAATGGAGAGCTTGAGGAGGAGATTTTTGTTGAACAACCTGAAGGCTTCAGTATCAAAGGTCAAGAAGAGAGTGTATACAGATTGAGGAAAGCTCTATATGAATTGAAGCAGGCTCCAAGAGCTTGGTATGGGAAGATAGATCGATATTTGCAAGATTTTGGCTTTGTAAAAAGTTTAAGTGAGTTCACTCTTTATGTCAAGAAGGTGAATCACAGTGTTGTAATTCTGTCACTTTATATAGATGATCTATTAGTGACGGGGAATGATATGGAATTGATAGAGAATGTGAAGCAAGATCTATTTGCAGTTTTTGAGATGTCAGACTTGGGAAAGATGGCTTATTTTTTGGGTCTGGAAGTCAAACAAGCTTCATATGAGATCTTTATCTATCAGAAAAAATACATGAAGGAAATCCTAAAGAAGTTTTAGATGGAAAATTGTCGAAGTGTAAGCACTCCTATGGTTGCTAAAGAGAAGCTGCAGAAGAATGATGGAACAGATGCAGTAGATGCTTCTATGTATAGAAGTCTGATTGGGTGTCTCATGTATCTTACAGCAACCAGACCAGATATTCTATTTGTTGTGAGTGTTTTATCCAGGTTTATGAATAGTCCAAGTCAGTTACATTTGACTGTAGCAAAAAGGGTCTTGGGATATCTCAAAGGAACATTGTTCTTTGGTGTGAAGTTTAAGAAAGGTCAGAAATTTAATTTGCAAGAATTTTCTGATAGTGAATGGGCTGGTTCAGTAGATGACATGAAGAGTACGTCTGGATATTGTTTCAGTTTTGGTTCTGCTTGTTTCTCCTGGTGTTCTAAAAAACAAGAGATTGTAGCTCAGTCTACTGCAGAGGCTGAGTTTATAGCAGCTACTGCAACTGCAAATCAAGCTTTGTGGTTGAAGAAGATAATGAAAGATTTATGGCTGAATTTTAGTGGCTGTATCGAAATCAATGTGGATAATCAAGCTGCTCTAGCAATATCTCAGAATCCAGTTTTTCATGGCAAAACTAAGCATTTCAAGGTTAAGTTCTTCTTTCTACGTGAGGTGCAACAAAATGGTGAAGTTAAGCTGGTTTATTGCAGATCTGAAGATCAACTTGCAGACATGTTCACAAAACCACTTCAAGCTGGAAGATTTGAAGTATTAAGAAAGAAAATTGGAGTATGCAGCAACTACTGATCCAAGGAGGAGTTTGTTGGATTATAATGTCTCAGTGCTGTTGTTTTCTATCTTGTTTTTTCCTCTGTTTTTTTTTTAAAAAAACAGCCAAGTTCATTTAATTATGCATTTAGTGTTTTTGCTATTTTCTAGGAAGTGAATTAGCACGTTTAGGTGCAGTTATATGCTGCATGTGTGTGTGTGGTTTGTAAGCAGTTATTGTTCTTGTTTAAGTTGTCTTGTACTTGACAGTTTCCTTTTAGAACAGACGTATGCAAGTTTATGTTCTGTTTCTCTGTGCTTCTCTTCCTCATCTGAAAAATATAGCTTCTGGTTTTCTGTTTCTTGTTTACTGTTTTTGATCAGTAACAACATGTACGTACAATGTCAGTGTTTATATTACAAGACATGTATAATGAAAAAGGCAACAAAATAATGTACAGACTAGATTTGATATAAATTGATCTTTGATTTGATCTTGATTGATCTGAGAAATATTTAATATGATTTGAAGATATCTTGCGTATCTTCCAACATCATCCACCGCAATAATCAGCAAAATCAACATCAAACTCTCACACCAGCCGAGAAACGCCTAGACAAGGCGAAAAAACAATATCACCGCACAAAATCTCCCACGAAACCCAAACTCTACGCGAGATTCCACAACCGAAGAGTGGGTAAGGGAAAGACCACTGACCAAGATGAGATCGAAGAAAGTCCCTTGGTCGACCTTGATGAACTCAGCATCCCAGGCCTTGAGGTCGTCGCCGGCGACGGAGGAGTCACAATCGGTGTCAACGACGTGCATCTTGTAGTAGTCGATGACCTTGGAGAGGATCCTGCTGGTGACGTTGTGGAGGGGGATGCCGTCGTCGGGGAAGTCTTTTTCCTTGAACATCTGATCAATGGTACAGGACTGCAGAGCCACCGCCTCCTCCACCTCGAAGGACTCTCTGTCCGAGCTCTTGAGGATGATCTTGTCAATCGACGACATGGTTTCTCTGCACAGATTTTCTCAAGATAGGAAGAAAAGACGATTCAATAGCAGCGTAACCCCGACGGCCTGGGGAATGTCTTGGAAGATTTCCCCGGTCAGGACGGGTCCCTCTATTGATTTTTATTACCCAACCCAAATCCGACTTTGATTGATTCTCCCATTTGACAAGTCTAATTTTGACGGGATTCAAAATTCAGTTCATATTTATAATTTGGTCATTGCAGTCACTCATATCATAACGTGAAAATCAGTTAGCCAATTATAATTTTAAATATTTAAGTTGTTAGATAAAAATCTAATTAAAAATATGATTTATTATAAGCAGTGCTATTTTCACTACACTTACCAATATACCCTCCTTTGGTCCTAAGCAAGACCTTAAAAGGCTTTGACATCCTGGAAAGACAGGATAGAGGGAGGGGTTCCCCCTCGATAAAAAATGGAACCCCCACGGGGGGCCTGGCCACAAGGGAAACCCTATAAAGGGTTTCCCAGGGTAACCCTGCCCCGCAACGCCTTCCCCCTTGAAACACAGGAGCGTAATACAGGAAAATGAAGGGTCTCCTCCTAAGCAGGAGGAGGTGGCCGGCTACCAATATACCCTCCTCTTTCCCACTCTCTTCAATTAATTATTTTTTTTGTTATCAGGCTAACCCATTTCTTTTCTTATCATGCTAACCCACGAAACTACTTTTTATTTCTATCATCTCTCTTCTCTAATCAGCTTCATGCAGTAATTGGACAATTATGTTCATTTTCCTTGCGGTACACTGAAGGACCCTGGTGGTGTGAGCGTTGCTGATTGTACTATTGAATGAGCTCTTTCTTTTGGTTATTGATGCGGAAGCGGAGGAGTGGTTCCAGTTGCTTGTATCTTGTTATTCAATAGGTGCAACATACGGATCAAATGTGCCAAAACCAGATCAAACTCAGGGAGAAAATGCTCTTGCTTGATTTCTTTCGAAAGCAGAGTCATATTGACTTGTCAAATGCTTTAAATCATCTGCAGATGTTGCTGTCAAAGTTAATAATCTTTTCAGGTTATTGTGCCAATGACTTCAATGAAGAGGATTGGGACTTCGTATTGTCCGTGACAAGGTTTTGAATTCAATCAGTAGTTGTAATGATGAAGTATGTTGTAGAGAATGTAATAGCATGAAGCACTGAATTTCATTTGTATCTCAATCGGGTAGTGTTGTTTCTTAGCTGGCATTTCAATTGTAACTCGACCCAGATTGACCCAACCCGACCCACGTTTTTGTTTGGGTCATATGCTATTCAGGTCAAAGAGAACACACACCTTGGTCAGGTTGAGTCGGGTCGGGTCAAGTTGCATGGAAACCCAACTCAACTCCATCCATTGACACCCCTAACTCTAGGTATAAATATGATTATAACACAACTGGTTTTTGAATAACTATTGGGGAAAAAGTTATGCAAATACTAAAATATGTCCTTTTTCTTATGTCTATTGTGACATATTTATTCTAAACCATTTTCTTAATATAAAAATCTCAAACTTGCACATGTTTGACAAATTTGTGGATGATGGTAGGCAAATGATGATGATAAGATGCCCACATGACTTAAATAAAATAAAAATAATGTTGTTTTGACTGCAAAATCATATTATGAAATCATAATTGACAATAATTGTGTCATATTGATTCAAATTTGGGGTTTTTAATATTGCAAAAGAAAGTTTAGAACAGATGTGTTACAATGGGTATAGTTAGGGTTTTTAACAGGATGGGTCGCTGTTTTGAAATATCCAAATCTTAATTAGCTAGTTTGAAAGAACAATTTGATTATTTTTCGTTCAATTGTATTTTTTTTTAATTAGCAATTTATATTATAAGAAATACAACTTATATAATAGACTTTTAAATTCGTGGTCTATATATTAATCGTCAATGATAAAAGTAATAGATTTCCCTCATTTTATAACACGATGCAATTTTGTACTACTATACTCAAATTATGCAAAATAGTTATCTGCTTCCTGAATGAAACATTATCATTTGCTTTTCTCTTATAAGATGGTAGGGCAACTTTTGGCCCATCAAGCCCAACCAAATGTGAACTGGGCCGAAGATTTAATATAATTATATGTCTTGTAGGTTACGAGTGGGCTTGACCAAATGCGAACTGGACCAAATATGCGCACACATAGGAACTAAATCCTTTTAAAAAAAAAAAAAACGCCAAGGACTATGCCGATTTTCAAAAGATCTAGAAAGCTGATATGATGGGGTCATGGCTGAATTACTTGAAGATATGCAAGATGGACACAACGGCTAGCAAATCTAACAGTGACACTTTAAAGAATAAAGACTACTGGTTTTTCAGACATGAAATTCGCCATTCTTACACAATGGCTTCATGAATTTGTCTGATATGAACGGACAACTAACGAACAGTGGAAAATTTTTCCACTCAAAGTTCTGCTTTAAGTTGAAACTGGAAAATATAGTCATTTTCCAAGAAAATAACTTCCTGGAAAATATTTTCCGAAAACGTGATAATTTCCATGTAACCAACGGACCCGTGTAAGCCCAACTCGATAAAGAACAAACTCGGCCCAAAACCAAATCACACTAAGCTAAGCCCAAGCTCACTTAAGACTGTTCAAGCCCAAAGTTCATTAAACCTAATTAAGCCCATCTTGAAGGACAACTATACTAAGCCAATTATGGATCAAGCCCTGAATCCACTCTAATTCTATTTTCCAATATAAAGTCCATCCTATATATATAGCAAACCTCAAGCTTTCTTACCTTGTACCCCTAGTTACAAAGTAAATTTGTTTCCAAATACATCTAGCATAATTTATACAGGGTTACCAACTTACATGATAGTTGGTTAACAATTTCTTATAATACAGATATCAATACTCCATGGAGTGCGGATTACCACCCTAGTGGATGACTTGATACTTTAGTTTCTATATCTTTCAATACATGTAATTTTCAGTTTTTATAATACAAGTTTATACCACCTTCATGGTTGGTTTTTGTTTATGTATACTCTTACTTTACATCTTATATATTGCTTTTGCTTTTTACATTCGTAGATGACTTGATATTTTAGTTTATGTATCTTTCAATATATGTAATTTTCAGTTTATATAATACAAGTTCATACCACCTTCATGGTTGATTTTTGTTTCTGCCTACTCTTACTTTACATCTTATATGTTGCTTTTGCTCTTTACATTATTTTCAATTCCCGAGACTTTATTTAGTTCTTACATAGTTTTATACTCTTAGGTTAATTCATGCACTCATTGTTCTCAATATTCTTAGTTTGTTAATCTATTTATACTTACCTGTTCTCTCATATAGTACTTCGATCATAACCCTTTTATGGTATCAGAACCAGTGGGAAGGTATAGATAGTCTTTGTAAGAACATACTCATAGATTGAGAGCCATTCGTTAGCATCCTTTTTGTTTCTACAGAGTGGTCAAGGCCGTAAGTCCCTGAGAGGTAGTGAGACCGTTTGTTTAGCTCTGTAACGATTCTGAAGAAGGAATAATTCTAATCTCAAGTATGAGCTTACTTAGAAGATCTACATCTTCCTCTAGTTCTCTATCACAAATGGACTCAGATCCAAGTCCTATACATATAGAAGAAGTAAGAATAGAAGATTTCGACAAATCTATAGAAAATTGGAAAATTTCTAAAATACAGATTAAGTAAATATACAAACAATCAAAATTGAAATTTTTCAAAAAATCAGATTATGTCATAGCTACTGAAGAAAGAGATATTCCTCTTTCTAATTCTTATGAAAAAATACATCTTTTGAATCAAGGGTCTATCAAGAAACATAAACAAAAATACAATTATATTCATATAGGATTAATCCAATTAGGAATCAAACCTCTTACAAAAGAAGGGCTTAATACTTCCAAACTCTTAGTTTTACGAGATTCACATCTCTTGAACTATGATGAATATATTCTTGGAACTGCAGAGACAAGTCTCTGCAAAAGACCAATACATTTTGATTGTTATCCCAATTTCTCAATATCTCTTAAGGATAAAAATATTCTTAGAGCCCTCATACTCAAAATCAAAGCCCATAATTACAAAGTAGCAGATGAATCTATTCCTTTAACTCTTGTCTATAGGATCCATTACAGGGCCATGGCTTCCGCCTTTGGAGAAAATGCTTTTAAACATAGTCCAAAAGGAGACACACTTCTTCTACAGACTGACATTTCTAGAGCAAATGCAACAATTCCTAGATCTATTAATTAGAATCAAGTCACTCTACCGAAACAATGGGAATTGGAAAACTAAATTCCCTAACAAGTTGTTCAAAATACAAATCCGACTAATGTCACTCAACATCCAAAAGGAAGAGTGACTATTAGGTTTCCTAGAAGGTCTTTTGATTTAAGATCTAGTCCTTCATTTCATACATCTTATTCAAGGTCGATAGATCTTAATCCAGATCTTAATCCTAATCTTCCACCTATAATCACCATTCCTCCCAGTACACATAGAGATACTTCCACACATGGTAAAACACCTCTACCCCATAATACCAATAGAAATAATCACGAGACACCACTTGAACCAGAAATCAGTGGTCTAGACAATAGATTAGGGATTTCCAGGCCAGTTTACCAACAGAACCAGCCTGAATTGATCCTAGAAAATACAAATTCTCCTTATCATTCTCCAACTTATTCACAAATGATAGATGCATAGATTAATGTTTTACAAAAACAATTTGAACCAAACAGGGCATTCCTAAATAAAGAATTTAATTTTGAAAACAACAAACAAATCGAAGAATGATTCTTCAAAACCTTTGCTGATAAAGCAAAAGACATCAAGCAAAAATATTATGACTACATATATATGAAGTCTATATATTTTTCTTTGATTGGTTAGAAGAATAATTCCTTGAACCAAAAGAAATAGTTGCTTTAGATCATCATTATAAGTGGAAACTTGATAATGGTGAAATCATAGAATCCAATCATCCACCCCCTAAAATGATAAAAATACAACATGGAGAAAGCAAGGTAAGAGCTACTCCTTTTAGGGTTTCAGATAAAGGAGATTCCCTTTACACTTACAAGGTTATTGATCAAAACAATTATACAAATCAACATCTAGTAACCATAGGAAAACAGTTAAATAGGATAGAATACATTATCCAAAATCCTACTCAACTTATCACACTACAAGTTGACACACTCAAGAAACCTATTTTTAAGGATTTTGAATTTCCAAAAAAACCTTAGTCCAGAATTTGCCAAGGCCATAGAACAAAAGAAAAAACTTTTAGGGAAATCAAAACTAGACTCTGCTCCTATACTAGTCACTCCTAAATTCCAAGGACTAATTATTAGGGACACTCCAGATCAACCCACTATTAATACTTTGACAAAACTCTCTAGTGACTCTGATAATGAATCAATTGCTGAGGTAAACGGATTTAATTGGAGACAACCCTAAAAATTTTATTATAGTAAAGCTACCCCACCTGACATCACTCAAGAAGAATCATCGCAAAAAATACAGAATAAATACTCTCCAGATGCCATTTATGAATGGAATATAGATGGTGAAGCTAAAAGCAATATTATGAATATTTTAAATAACTTGGTAATGCTTGCTAGTGCCTACAAAACACAGCAAGACATTTCTGATCATGTTGTTGCTAATGTTTTAGTAGCTGGATTTATTGGACAACTAAAAGGTTTGTGTGATAATTATTTAATAGATGAACAAAGAATACAGATCCTAACTACCTATAAAATAGACGCCTTTGGGCAACGCATGGATGATGATCAAGGACATCTCATCCAGAATGCAGTGAATACTCTTATTTACTGCATTTCACAACACTTCATAGAAGACCCTTCACATATTAGAGATAGGAACCAGATCTTCTATCAAACATGCAATGCAAATCCTTAGGGAAATTTAGATAATACAAAGAACTTTTCCTTCAGAGGTTCTCATTAGACCAGATTGCAACCAACCCTTTTAGAAAGAAA
Organism: Eucalyptus shirleyi; assembly: GCA_017140165.1. Classification (NCBI taxonomy): domain Eukaryota; kingdom Viridiplantae; phylum Streptophyta; class Magnoliopsida; order Myrtales; family Myrtaceae; genus Eucalyptus; species Eucalyptus shirleyi. The sequence continues at coordinate 18,734,428 of CM029450.1, forward strand.
AATTCTTAGCAGGTTTACCCCAAATAATAGGTGACCAAGTTAGGAATAGAATTAGAGAAGAATACAGTGGTTAAATACCTTATGATTTACTTTCTTATGGAGAAATAATCTCCTATGTCTACAAACAAGGAACCCAAATGTGTGATACAATCAAATTACAAAAACAATTCAATGAAGAGCAATCTCTCACCAACAGAAGTCTGGGAGACTTTTGTGCCCAATACAACCCCTCTTATAATTAAAAAAAAAACCAAAATATAAAGGAACTTGCCATTCTGAGAAAGAAACAAAGAAACACCGCAACAAACCTCTACCTCATAGAAATAAAAGAAGACACCAAAATAGACCTTAGACTAATAAGAAAATTTTTAAAGACATCAAATGTTATTCTAACGATAGAAAATGTCATATTTCAAAATATCGTAGGATTAATAAAAGATTAAATGAACTTTCTTTAGATGACAATACTTTATACTAATTAAACAATATCCTTATAGAAAATGGTGACACTTCTTCTGATGAACTTCTTGAAGAAGAATGTCTTCAGGTTAATAAAATAAAAACCTCTTCATAATCAAATTATGAAGATGCCTCTCCAGAAAAATCTATTCCTCATCCAGGTCGTACTTTGGGTCATTCTCGAGATCCTTTTTGGACTCCTCCTCCGGTTCCTCACCAGAGTCTTCCTCTTCAAGTTCTTCCTCCTCCAGTTCCTCCTACTCGGGTTCCTCACTAGAGTCTTCCTCTTCAGGTTCTTCCTTCTCCAATTCCTCCTACTCGGGTTCCTCCACCCAATTCTCCTCTAGGTATATCTCTTATTGATCGACCTCTGCTTCTGGCATACTCCAACTGGAATCTACTGCCGATTGCTTGGGAGAGTCGGTATCACTCTCGAGCTTAGGATCTCTAGCATCAGTCACTACTCCACCCTTGGGATCTGCCGTTCCTTCTCCGAACACTTCCTCTAAAACGAACAAAGGTACATTGCCTTCTGGCATGAGACTTTCCCTTCGCCCATCATGATACTCACGGTACCATGATCGATATTCGTGGAGCCTCAAGTCATCTTTACCCACATCAACCCAGACGGTTGACTTAATTAGGACGTACTTTAGTCCTTCTGGGTGAGGGTGTATCAAGAAGTAAGTTTCTATCTCAATGACTTTTTTGGATATACCAAAGTGCATGGGAGGACAAGTAGGTGGAGGTGCTACCATTTAGGGACCTGAAATGTTGTCCCACAACTGGGATGAAATTACATCTTAGCGAGTTCTACCCCCTAAGACCCGATTAGGACGCCAATACACTCTAGAGGCTGCCTAAGCACAACATGAGTCAGAGAATTTACTTTGGCCTCATTTCCTTCCTGCAAGTCAGTATATACATCAAATATACACTATCACATCACATCACTCAAACAAATCGAATCATCGATCAATTGACTTAGTCGATTGCATGTCAAGCAAACCATTTCTCGATCATTTTAATCCATACTATTCATTTTCCCCAACGGTATACATCTAGTTACCGAGCCACGTGCATTCTCTAAGGCGACATACTTCATCACCAAGTCACGTGCATTCTCAAAGGAGACATGTCTAATCACCAAGCCCCATGCATTCTCTAAGGTGACGTACTTAATCACCGAGCCACGTGCATTTTCAAAAGCGATATATCAAATCACCGAGTTACGTGCATTCTCTAAGGTCACGTACTAATCACTAAGCCACATGCTATCCACAGGTGATTTATTTAATATGCGAGTCACGTGCAATCTCCAGGATGACACCCGAGGTCTCCGAGTCATGTATTACGACTCTCGTTCTCATTACTATATATTAAATCCATAGGTCACATGCATTCTCTAGGACGACCTTATTGATCTTTGAGCCATGTAATACAACATTTTTTCCTATCACTTTATATATAGCCCATCAAAACATTATTGGCGCTATAGACCCGCGCTCAGTCAATTTTCAATCAATTTCTGAAATTGAATAACTTAGGAATAAAATCCTAAAATCATATTTAATTTAATCCAACATAAATCAACACTCAAATAAATAAACGAACTGCACCATGATAATCAGCATAAAATTCCGATCGTCAGCTATTCCTACCTAATTTCCGGAAAATAAATAAATAATTAATTAATTACGAAAATTATTAAATAAATATAATAAATCCAATTTAGGTCTGTAATGCCTAATTGGAAGCCGAGACGAGCCCAGAAAATTACCGAGACTCGTTCAATAAATAATAGAGCTTGTCTACTTGCTAATTACACTAACCATTTGCCTAACATACATAGGTAAATCCCTAATTTAATTATTCTAATCTAATCTATCTACTTAATTGCACTTAATTAAATCTAATCAACCCCTAAGCATCATTAGCATACTAATAAGGGATTAGTGAGCAAAACTCACTTGTTTAACAATCCGTTTAGATCGAAACGTCGGGAACGTCGCGTGGGACGTTTTTCTCCAAAGCAGGCCTAAGATCCGAGGCTGGAACACCTCCAAAGTGGGCCTAGAAGGTTGCTGAAAATCCACAAAAACCTTATCTGTTTTAGCTGCAAAAATAGAAGCAAACAAGGCCAAGATGGGTGGCAAGGCTCGGGGATGGACAATGGTGTGGTTTCGGTCCAAACGAGGACTCCGGCGGGCTTCCTCAGCCACTGGTAATGCTGAACAAAGGGCTAGACAGTGGGACAAAGCAACTGGATAGGCACGGCTAGGCAGAGAGGGGCAGACAACGCACACGGCCTGGCACAGGTGGAGGCGGACGGCGACAAGCGGCGTGACTCCGGCATGGGGCGGCTGCAGCTAGTGGCGTCTGTTGGCTCTTCTACTTGCTGGTGGAGCACGAAAATGAAGGGGAATGGGAGGTTTGGCCGACCAAAGGAAGAAGATGAGGGGCAGAGAGAAGTGGAGGGCCACTTGGCCTTATTTTCCACATTTTTGTCCCCCTCAAGCTTGTCCATCAAGCCAAAGTTCCTTGGCTATCAATGAGCTACCAACACACTCCTTACAACTCATGAAATGGTCCATTTGGCTAGAGGGAATGTGGAGTTACGAATTTGTGAGTATTTGGTTTCAATTGGACTCCTCAACTTACTTGATTTAATTTCAATTGGCCATAACAAATTCAATTGATACCTGAATAATCAAATTGACATTTTCCCTCGCCCTTGGATCCATCTTGCGTCCCAAATTTGTAATCAAAAAAATCCCCTGCCTTTTCTGCACAAAAACAGTCCTAAGCTGATTTTTTCGCAAAAAGTCTCAGTTGGCAGAAAAATCTTCTGAGATTGAGTCGTGGGTCCTAGAATTTATTGTAACATAACAGAATCTTCAATTTCTCAAATCGGACTCAAATTGGCGGTTAATTTCACTCCGACGCGTTTTTAGCGTAATCTTAGCTACCGAGTAGTTTTCAGAGATTTTTAAGGTAAATGACCCGTGGTCGATTTTCTTCGAGCCACAATGAACTCACTCAACTCAATGGCTACTCTCGATTGTCGTGAAAATCTTGAAGATTCAAATATGGACACAGGATACCAAAACGACAAAAGAATCAGTCTAGGGCCAATCGATGAGAATGTTCCAATTTAGTGGTGTCACCCACGATTAGCCACACATTTCAGTCGAACAAACCTATCTATGATCTCAAATCGATTTTTAACTGTGCCGTAATTGACTCTAAAGACGAGCATAGTCGAGAAATCGATTCCTGGTCAAATCCTCAAGTCTATTGCCTTAAAATTCCTTAATAATTTCCCCAGATAATCTAATTATCTCAAGAGCGATCAACTTTGAGAATAGTTCTATAGGTGCGTCAATGAAATGCCCAATTTATTTAATAGAAAACATGATCGAAAATTTGGGATGTCACAACCATGGAGCTATTCTGCTTTCTATGTCAATAAAAACGCTGAACTAGAAAGAGGAGTTCCTAAACTAGTTTTTAATTATAAACCTTTAAATATAGCCCTTAGAATGATAAGATATCCAATACCCAATAAAAAAGACTTATTGAATAGATTATGTAGATCAAAAATATTTTTAAAATTTGACATGAAATCAGGATTTTGGCAAATACAAATCAGTGAAAAATATAAATATAAGACAGCATTTACTACAGCTTTTACTGTCCCTTTTGGCCAGTACGAATGGAATTTTATGCCATTCGGTCTCAAGAGTGCCCCTTCAGAATTTCAGAGAATCATAAATGAAATCTTCAATCCTTATTCAGAATATATTATAGTCTACATAGATGATGTTCTAGTCTTCTCCTCTAATATAGAACAACATTTCAAACATCTTTCTACTTTCATAAAAATAATCTTACAAAATGGTTTAGTAGTTTCTCCTACTAAAATTGCACTATTTCATACCAGGATTAGGTTTCTAGGTCATTACATCCATCTGGGCACCATAACTCCCATAGAAAGATCAATCTCATTTACTGATAAATTTTCAGATGAGATTAAAGACAAAACTCAATTACAAATATTTTTAGGTGGCCTCAATTATATTATAAATTTCTTTCCCAATATAACTATTATTTGTAAACCTTTACATCAAAGGTTACGAAAGGATCCTCCGCCATGAACTTCTGTCCATATAGATATTGTCAAACAAATAAAGATTCATGTAAAAGAAATACCATGCCTACACCTAACTGACCCATCTGCTTTCAAAATAGCTGAAACAGATGCTTCAAAATTAAGATATGGTAGCATTCTCAAACAAGTCAATAATAACAAAGAAAAAGTTGTTCAGTTTATCTCAAAACATTGGAATTCCACCCAACAAAACTATTCGACAATCAAAAAAGAAATACTTGCTATAGTTCTATCTATATCAGAATTCCAAGGAGATTTATTGAATCAAAAATTTCTCTTGAGAATTGATTGCAAATCAGCCAATGACATTTTACATAAAGAAGTATTAAACATTGCATCAAAACAAATTTTTGCCAAATGGCAAGCCATAGTTTCAATATTTGACTTCAACATTGAATTTATAAATGGTTCTTCAAATTCATTACCTGATTTTCTCACAAGAGAATTTTTACAGAGGATACAATCATGCCAAAACCCAAAAAAAACAAAGGCAAAGTGATTACCGAAACCTCAATACACCACCAAAGCCAACAGGCTTGACACCTATTAAGTCATGGCTCCAAATGGCAGAAAATAATTATTCTTACAACAACATCCAATACCAAATACACCTTCAAAAGAAGAACACATACCAGCCCTAACCCAGCTAGCTGCCATACTACCAAAGAAACACTGGAATTATTTGCCCAATCTTTACAAAAAAAAAAAAAGTAAAGAAAGAGTCTGTTGAAGAAATCTTCCTAGAATATTTTGAAGCTGACAAACGTTTCCATCGGTCTAGTCTGAAGATTTGCAGACTCTGCTATTTAAAGTCTGAAGATCTCCAGACTGCCAGACTCAAGACTCAAAGTCTATTCTCATTGACAGTTTCTAATCCGTCAAAGAAAGGCTATCCAGAACTGAGTGTTTTATTAAGGATTTGACCTTATCGACTGGAGAATATCTCTTAACTAGATATGACATAACGGAATTCTTTATTTGATCATGATTGATTCAGGGATTAAGGATCCGATGATTGGCGAAGTATTCTTGGAAGGTTCTACTTATGGAAACCAAGATCCTGATTGTATGGGCGAGCAGGATTGATGGACTATCGACATGTTCCTTAAATAGCTCGAATGATCTTCCTAATTGATTCTGTCCAACAGAAAGGTTGAAAGAATTCATTTGGTAAGTGCCAACGGGTATGATGGCATAAAGAAGTATATAAGGAAGATGTTCCAGTTGTTCGAGTGTGTGCGTGATAGAAGAATTCCAAAGTCTGAAGCTCTTTGTTCTTAATCAATTCATTTACTGAGCAAAATCTTGTACGCAAAAGAGAGTCTATATTTCGAGAAACTTTGAGGAAGTGTGGGAGAGCATCTACACTATAGAATCAAGGGAGATTCTTGCTGTAACATCTCTTTTGTTCATAGTGAAATCCAACCAGTGGGCTGTCAGTGCGGAAGAGTGGACGTAGGCTTGGAATAAGCCGAACCACTATAATTTATGTGTTCATTTTCTCTTCCCTACTCTTTGCTTTACTTTGATCATAATTCGTTTTGTTAACTAAAAGAGAACTTCCTTCCTATTGTCTTCTTAGTATTGCTCTCTTATCTCGAGAAATTATTTTTTCACCTATTTACCCCCCTCTAGGTGTTTATACTAACTATCTCAGAGTCATCTAGTGCCATTGAGGTAAGCAACTATCATTCCCTACTTGCTGCACAAAAACAAGCAAAATACAAAAGAATTTCGAATGAGATGGTCATTAGACCATAAGCAACCCCTCATTCTGAAAAATCAAAGTTTTTCCCCTAAAACATCTTTTAAAAAAATACTGACTGTGGAAGATGGATTCTTAGATGAAGATCCAATCAAATTCGCAAAAAAATCTTTCCAAAAAATTGATTTTTTAAACCACATAATACAAATAAAACAATTGCTTAGTATGAGCAAATTCTAGTAGAGACAAAATCAGCAAAGTTCACTCATTTTGCTAATAAAAATAATGTAGAAAATATTCTATACTCTACTATATCCATCAGTAAAGTCATACACCCCTTACATTGGGGAGCCTCACCTCATACATCCAAAAATTCCCAAACTAGACTTATCCAAAGTCTACCATACTCCTCCTCGTGTACATATTGGGACTATCAACAAACTTGGTGGAATGTCTTCTTTAGACAAAATACAAATTTTCAACACACTTGACTAGTATTCTTCAAAGATAATTGCCCAAAACAAAACATATTGTACTGATTTGACTCATGTTGTGATCTCTTTGGTCCTTTGGATGTAATATTACACCCCACAATCAAACAAGGATACCAAATATTTCGTGAATATTTTGTACCAACACCACATGATACAAGGTTCCCATGCCTTATGCATTTTTTCATAATAGTTAAAATCTTATTGGTAACAGCTTGGGAATTTGAATACAATACATCTATCAAACCCGGTGTACCTGTATTTGTCCGAAAATACAAAACAAAATGGTGGGATGGATTCAAATACCATGAACAAGGGTCCGAAGCTACGGCTAAAACCTGGCTAAATAGCTAGAAAACCTAGATAATTACAGTCCCATCAAATATATCATTTTTACAAGAAAAATCCATAGCAAGTGTAGCACTTGTTGTAGTTTAAAGTAGGGAGGAATACTGCAATGTTCTCAGAACAATGCTCTCAGAAGTGGAAGAATCATAATGTGGATCTTCTAAATCACAAGGCAATCAAGACGGATCCTCACAGTCACATCACAATAGAAACACCAATGAAGATGACTGCTGCGGGATTAGCCTAAACAGAAATTAAAGATCGGAGATCACATGCCAACACTGGTGTAGCGGTGCAAAGGCTATACACTGTAGCAAAATAGGCATATAATGTTCACTCAGTACTGTTTAATTTATACTGTTTAACACTGTAGCACTTTCACTGTAGCACTTTTACTGTAGCACCTCTTATAAATACATCTTCTTGACATAGAAAAAAGGGGGACTCGAAATTTTTCAAATCTCACTTCTCTCTTCTTCCTCCTCACCCTCTTGTAAACCCTCATCTTTTCAAGCCTCAAGCTTTTTTACCTTGTACCCCTAGTTACAAAGTAAAATTGTTTCCAAATACATCTAGCATAGTTTATACAAGGTTACCAACTTACATGATAGTTGGTTAACCATTTCTTGTAATACAGATATCAATACTCCTTGGAGTGCAGATTACCATCCTAGTGGATGACTTGTGTAATATATGGGCTTTAAAAAGAAAATAAAATAAAAGGAAAAGAAAGAGTTTGAAAAGTCAAAAAGGGAAGTTTGAAGAGAATTGTGGAACCTTCTACTGTTTTAAAGAGAGGAGAGAGGAGGCCTTCGGGAGAAACGAAAAGAAAAACAGGGGAAGGAGAAACAGGGGAGAGGAAAGAAAGAAGAGAATGGAAAAAAGGAAAAAAAAGGAAAAAAAAAGTTAGTGCGCTTGTGATCTGGACACCTCATCAAGCTGACTCAAGTGTGTTTTACAACGCCGTAAGAAATCGAAGCCTTTAATCACATACTTGAAGCAATCGCCGCAATTAGGGCTTGAAATTCGGATTTCTTGGATATTTGTGTGGCGAAGCCCGATTTTTGAGTCGTTGAGCTGTATATTTTTGTAGAAATGGTACTTTGGGATATTGTGAAGCTATAACATCTTAAGGATCGTGATTTGAGCTTGCGGTTTGTCCGGAACGGAATTTTGAAGTTTGTGGCGCATTCTAGTACTGTAGAAAACAGTGGCTTCGAGTCTTTTTTTTTTTTTTTTCAGTACTGTTTTAGGGTGGCTAAGTTAGGGTTGTTGTATGTTAAGAGAACTTTCTAAAGACTATAAGACGGCTTGAAATGGAATTTTGTGGAGGAAGTTATGGCATGATGAAGTTGGCGCATGGGCTGCACCTAGCGGGAAATGATGGGTTTCTGCTAAATGAGAGCTTTTGTGGCGCATAGGTGTCGTTTTATCAACAAATAAGTCTAGTATAGATGAGTCGTTATGTGTCGTAGCTGATTTTTGGCTTTTTCCAGATGAGTGACACTATTTCTTCTTTGTATTTTAAACTCATGTTTTGAGAAACATGGTGTATTAAATACTCTATAAGTTAATAAAAAACATATTTTGTTGCATAAAACAAGATCGAGCTATTACTGCATTTTTGTTGTTCGAAGGGAGTTATATTCCAACTTCAATTTGAATGGTTGTTTGAAAAAGGATTTGTGAAATTATTTGTGAAAGAATCTTGAAATGTTTTGGCGAATACTTTGATATTTATATATCAAATTTTGAGTTGAGATATGACTTTCTTTCTAATGTTGGATTACTGGATATTATGATTGGCGGTTGATGCTTAATGTATCTGTGAACCTTGAGGGGTGTGTGGGTATCCGCATACTAATCTAAGATATCCTTGTGGGCCGAGCCACCGGCTAATAATAGATGGAGACCTTGCCAAGGGCGGAATCTTGGTCGTCTTATCACGGGTGTTATGCGTGACCTTGGTTAGACATTTGAGCATGAATTGGTTAATGAAGTGAACCATTAACGTGTGATTTGAGTTTGGTCGATGGAATGGACTATCGATGTCATTTGATAAGGTTAATCAATGGAATAGACCATTGATATAGGTTTTACGAGATTAACTAATGGACCGGACCATTGGTATCTTCGGTATTTGAGTTATGATTATATTTTATAATAAAATGAGTTACGATTGTATTTTAAATGTACATAGTGATTTCTCAATCCGCTTAGAAGAAATGTGTTATTCGCTGAACCGTAGTAGCTCACTCCTCTCTTATACTTGTTTTTCAGGTTCTTCAACGAGTCACGAGTAGACGTGAGCATTCGTTCGTGGAGAACTTTTGTGGTCTAAACTTTTTGGTACGGCTTGTGCATAGTTAATAAGTTTATAAGTTAGTCTTTGTAGAAGGTATATGTTTTGGTTCAGTGGTTTGTAGAAATACTCTGATATGTAACTAAATACCCTTTTTTGTCATATATATATATATTGATATCGGGTTGAATTTTAGTTATGTTAAGGCTGCGTCCTTTAGTAAAAGGATGGCCGTGTCATGCCTATTTTTCCTGTGAATAGGGGTGTGACAACTTGATACTGTAGTTTCTGCATCTTTCAATACATGTAATTTTCAATTTATATAATACAAGTTCATACCACATTCATGGTTGGTTTTTGTTTCTGCATACTCTTATTTTACATCTTATATATTGCTTTTGCTCTTTACATTATTTTCAATTCTAGAGACTTTATTTAGTTCTTACACAGTTTTATACTCTTAGGTTAATTCATGCACTCACTGTTCTCAATATTCTTAGTTTGTTAATCTATCTTTACTTACCTGTTCTCTCATATAGTACTCCGATCCTAACCCCTTTATGGTATATATATACACATATATCCAATCTACTATTGACCAAACATCCACATAACTTAAGATGACATCTCTGAACAACCATGATTCAGCCAAAACCGTTCATATACCACCTCGCAACTGCCATTGACCGCCTTCGGAATACCACTGCCATGTCCATTCACTGGCCTTCCAAGATAAGGGCCCCGATACTGCAGAATGTACTCAATATGTTAAGAACCACCGAAGCCAATGCAAGCACCTGAAAGTATGTTATTAGAAATTCGGCAACATGCATATCCGTTACTCTTGCTTGTTTTGCTCGCCAATAATCACCCCTGTTAATGGACTGAAACAAAACCGTAATTGGTAATTGGATCAGAAGCTTTGGCTGTCGTTGAGGATCGGAGTCACAGCCAGCGGAAAGATCCAACTTTCAAGAATGAACCCGAGCAGAGCAGAGCAGAGCATGTTCTCACCCTTTCGAAACTATAGTTGACGGTGACAAGCGATGATCAGCCGTGTTCAAGACAGATGGAAGACGTCGGGGACTGGTTTTCAGGAGGATTTCTCACGTGCTCTGAGAAAAGGTCCCTCTCAGTTCTGTATTGGCCAGCGACTGGAGGTGCGTCGGTCGGGGATGGTGAACGGCAAACAGCGGTGCCATGCGGTGGCTAACCTGGGAGAGGCAACTTCTAGAGAGGATTTCTTCTCAATTTTCTCTCTGGAAAAAAATGGTGGATTCACCCAAGTGCTCGTAAGAACCTCGACCAATAAAAGAGGGATTGTTTCTTCTTTTACACGCGCTACTGCCCCTCTAAAATGGGAACAAGAATACGTGTTATTTTTTCCTTTAGGGTTTTATGTGGTCGCATCAAGTGGCGCGGAGCGTGAGTTTAGGTAACTTCAATTTTACGTGTCAAGTATCAGCACTAAATGATTGACCGGTTCCATAGATTGAGATTTCCTTAATCAAATTGAAAACTGCTAAAGTCACCGTCCTTAAATCAAATGTCTAAAAAAGGAAATATGAAACTAATGAAATTCTGATTTATTGGTCGAAGGTTGGACCAAAACTTCAACATTTGGCCTTTTTTCTTATGAAAATTCCAAAGTTAAAAGCCTAATTCTACACACCTAACTAAATTGACATCTACATGCAATTTTTTTATTTCTTTTGTTACTTTTGACCTGATTTTTTGGGTTTGACTACCCAAAAAATCAACTCTTGTTTAATTGAAAAAATGATGCGTAATTACTATTGAAATGCAATTCTCCTAATTTTTGCATGCAATTGAGATACTAAGGACATTACACTAATTTTTTTTTAAAGAAATAAGACTCGCCACAATTGGAGATCTTGAATCACAAATTTCTCACTTAGACCGTCAAGAAAGTTCGGATGTCGACAAGTTGCAAAAGTTTTAAATTTGGTAGTGGTACGGCATGATTGGTTTTTGCAAGAAACTATAGAAGAATGCGCCCAACATAAGCAAGGGGATCATGATGATACCATATAATTTGATTATAGTAAGGGACACGATGTTGAAAAATATCTTATTTATTATACATTCTGTTTTGGTGCAACTAGCGTGTAATTTTTTTTTTCAAATTATATGAAAATGCGCCTGTACTTAAATTGGTATAATTTAACGAGTGTTTTTCATCAACTTTCTCAATTAAATTTTCTTTTTATAGTTTAACAAAAAAATTAGATTTTTTGAACTTTTCTTCTTTTAAAAATCGGGCCAAGGCCAACCATGGACAAGCCCCGGCACATGGGCCGACAAAATAATGTGCCGATCCTGCCATGCTCAGGGCGAGCATGCCCAAGCAAGGTCCGGTGCCCAGCCTTAGGTTTTTTGTTTTTTTGGTCGGGGCCCAGCCTTAGTTAAATCGTTGGCGTAAAGAAAGAAAGTCCCAAAAAAAAAAGTAAGATTATTCAAAAGAAGACAAAAGCCGCAATACACGCTAGACGTAGAACAAATTGTTCTCAAATTAAAGGACAAACTTTTGGATCCACTTAAACCAATTCAATCTTAAATTTTTAGTGATGTATAAAAAACTATTCGCGCATTAAGTATTTATTTAGAGTTTATTTTGATTATTGTTGACCAATCAGGATAATGACAAACAATTCAATTCTAAATTTACTGAGTAGTAATCAATTCAATTTTAAATTTTTTAATTTTGGTAATTTAGTCATAAACATTTTAACAATTTATCTACATAGTTTTTCAACCACAATTAGTTGCGAATGGTTGGCGTGGCTGATGACCGTCTTATACGGCATAATAGATGCGACATAAATGACTTTTACATTTTTTTTTTTTTTTGAAGTAGATGGTAATTTTTGATTAATTCATTGCAAAGTAGACCTTCCCTTCATCGAATTTGGTCCAACACAAATCTAAGACCAAATTGCTTGTGACTTTTATGTCTCGAATGTCATCTTCTTCGGTGTTTTGAGGCAATGAAAAAGCCATCGAAAGGGATGGAGATCACATTGCTTACAAACAAAACCAAGTAATCTGAGACTTGCGCCTGCACATATTGCTTTGATTCGGACAAGACTCTAGTTGTGAACAGAATGAGTGTAGAAATACCCAGAAACGTGGAAGCGGAGAGACAAAAATGCGAAACAGTTTTAAATCATGTTGAACTGGGATTTCAACGTAACTCTAAGGTGGACACCAACCTTAAAAGTTCTACCTTTACAAAGTAGCTTGGATCTGGCGTGGTTATTTTTAAGATACGCGAGCATATCTTCAAAGATCCCTTTTCCATAATAGGATGCGAACCATCAATGCAATGCTTGTAAAAAATTTTAATTCTACTACAATAAACCTCACATCTTCAAAGATTTGATTACTAATGACAAGCTTAAACTCTCCACGAGTTTCCAGCCCACTTCAATAATTTTTTGCAAAAGGCCACTCCCCACAACTTGAGAATCCAATTTAATTGATCATTCGATCTGTAAATTTATCTGTTAGTGTCACAGAGACCGGAGTATATTGCTGATCCTCCAGCATGTTCATGTCCCATATGCTGTTTCTTCTTGAAGTGGCTTCACCTTTTCTCAAGTTTGAGAAGTCAAAGTACCTCAAATCTCTAATTTCTCCAGAAATTTCAACTGAAACTATGTATTTCAAAACCACGAATGATCTAAGTTCTCATGCTATACATATTGGAATCTCAAGAAGAATTTCAGTTGGTCACCTGGAAGATGTTTTCAGCTTCAGTTTAGACATCATTCTCTTGCACAAGAAACTCCCCTAGCTCTTGTCCCCGTCTGTACCACATCTGAATGACCGAAATGTGGTTGGACGCAAGCAAGCTAAAAGCATGATCAATGAAAACTGCCTCTGTTATTACCTTCGATTATGACAACACTTAGGTATCATAAAGTTTTGAACTTGTATTCTCATTGATTCATTCCAACGTGTTGCCAAAGAACTCCACTAAAAAGTCACATACTAAATTCACTCAAAAATGAAAAGATACATTGGAAAACTGGTCCACAAGAGTCTTCTGCCCAGATTTTTAGCTAAACAAATTATCTTTGTTGATTGTAATATCCAGGGCAAAATCATTACAGAGACCAGGTTTGGCGTCAGAAGTTTGATATGCCAAAATAAGAAGTAGATGAACTACCAAGGAAGAAAAAAAAAAGTGCAGCATATGGCAGGAGGAAATGGTTAATTAGGGTATTGAGTCAATGTGGAAAATAGAAACCATGTAAATGTCAGTAGAACTAGCAGGTACTAAGGTGTAACCCCTTTCTATCAAAAGCTGCTCAAATCCCAAGCCAGATGTGTCTTTTCTTTGCATACCTCACGACCACCTTTTAGTCTTCCCACACCGTATGCTTATGGACAATGATTTTGCTTCAGACCGATTGTTTTAGTGATAAAAGTACAGAAAGTCATCAATTACCATCCCGGCCAGGGAGACTTTAATACAAAATCTCTTTCATGAGCTGCTTCTGCCTTTCGGCGATCTCCAATCTGTCTCTGCCTTTGTTCCCAGCCTAGTCTCCTCTGTCCAGTGAGTTCCAAGCAACACCAGTGAGCCTCTTTGCAACGTTCCAGCTCCGACGAGGCCCCAGCACGCTGGTATGGCCGAAGCTCTCCATAGGCCATCTCAGCACCTCGAGTGAGTTCACATTCCCGGCCAATCTCGTGCGGCCAGTCCAAACGCAAAATCAGCCCCTCGGGTGCAAGGATTCGCAAGTTCAGCAATTTCCTACAGTGCTTGCACGTCTGCAAGAGAAAACATCCGCGAACTCTCTGTCCCCATAGCTTCATCGCCTCACATCACTCACCACTTCCCGACCCAGGTTTGGAAGAATTCCAATAAGATTCAATCCTTTCGTATAAATTGCTAAGTGGAGTGCAGGGCTGAAGACAATTCCGACATAAGAAAAGTCAAAGAAGTCCAGCAGTGCACAAAAATGGTCAGAACATGGTAGGTTTTCAAAGGAATAAGATCTGGGCAAATGGCAGCAATGTTAAGGTACAGCCGAGAAGTGCACTACAGGTTTGTACGAGCAAGAAATGATAAGAATATAAGGTAAGCCTTAATTTTAACATCTGAATTATTGGTTTGCGAGGTAAGTAACCAGTCGTAGACAAATTCAAGCTTGTGACCCTTGACTTGGACCTAATGTGGTCAATGGCTGGCTTGAGTTTAAATTCAAAGCAAATGAAATTGTTTCACACGAACGCACATAGCGAAAACAGCAAGAGATTAGAGAGTTCTGAACAAGAATCATCATGATGCCTTAGGATTAGCAATATTCAAGAGGAAATACACACATATACCAGTACACTGAGCATCACCCAATCATAATCATCGCAAGGAGCAATTCCTTGACAAGGTTTGTTTAAGGTCACTCATACCATTTATAAGAATTTTTTATCCGGCTTTCACATGGATCAAACCGCACATTGGAAGTGGTAGAGGCATGACTCATTGTTGGCTTTACAAATTTATTGCTGAGGACTTTGTTTAAGGAAATTATATAAAAAGAAAAATCATAAATCTATTGCAATAATATCAATTCAGTTTTGAACTTTTTTTTTTTTTTTGCCAAATAATTTCTACAACGTTTTGCATATATATCAATTCAGTCCATCCGGCCTCATTATTTCCCACCATTAAATCTAACTTTTCGCTAGGATGATAAACATATCATGTAAAACTTATAACAAAGTCATGGACGATTTAAAAATTGAAAGTGAGGACTTTATACTCTAGCAATAGCATTTAGGAAGCTAAAATTAAAAGAATTTAATGTATGATACACGTACCTTACTATATTGATAAAAGTTATAAAAATAAGGAATGGATAGGAGTTTTAGGAGCACGAAAGTAAGAGAAGAAGACACGAGTTTCTGGTACCTTAACTTGGGAGGGAGCCAAAATCCGATTTCATTGACATATGTAGTTAAATCCACCTTCAGTAAAAAGTTTAAGGTAATGGATTGTGGATCTATTAGGATATATTAATTATTTCACATCATAGCAATTTTCCAATATGGAACTTATCTAAAACAATTCGTGTGCATCTCATCAAGAAATGAAGAATGAAATGCTCATCATCGTTAATGAATTTGCGGGACAAACTAATATATATATGGACAATCCACATCTTTTGTTATCAAGAGCCCACTCTGCACAAATAAATGGAGAGACAAGACTTACAAGGGTACAAAATCGAGGTAACACATTGATTGATGCTAGCTCCTGATATAGACGCAGGGCCCGACGTTCCTGGCTACTCCCAATTGGCACTCGATGTTTATGGTGCTTTTCAATCGGTATGTAGTGTGGCCCACTTTGGATAATCAGGCAACCTTTCCAGGGACATGCAATCCGTGATATGAAAATGCTTCAAACATCGTAAGCAACTGAGACCCTCAATGCCCCGTAGCACTTGGCAGTGGTGTAGTTGAAAAAATTCGAGCTTTGCCAACTTTGATAGTTGAGGTAATCCATCTAATGACTTACAGCTGAGAATCTTTAGTGACACCAAGGATTTCAACTCCCCCAGACCTTGTATCTCCACCAGACTTCCCAATTCACATAGATACAAAGTTTCTAGATTCTTCAAGCATGATAGATCAGGGATTCTCTCGAGGGATGGACAGACTTCTATGAACAATTCCCTCAACTTCTCCAAGTGTTCAAGCACCGCGAGATGTGCCATTGAGCATCTAGAAATGGAGAGACTTGATAGGTTCCCGAAGTTGGAAAACCGCTGCGGTGGCAGTAAACCCGTGAGATGCAAGGTTGACAAACTAGATGGAAGCTGGTGGATGGATTCTACAATCTTCCAAGGGGACAGAATCTCCTCTAACTGGTGAGGAGCCTTGTGATTACAAAAGGACAAGTCCAAGTGATCTAAAGTAACTAAGTTAGAGAGGTCTGGGATGATTTCACAATGATAAGCAACAAGGATAAGGTGTATCAAACTCGAGGGAAGCTGTGGCACTATCCGAAGCTCTTTGCATTTCTTCAACACAAGTACTTTAAGGCAAGCAAGGCAACTGATCGTGGCAGGCAAACCAGAAATACGAGTACCAGAGAAGTCCAAGATCCTCAAGCAGGATAGTCTGCCAATTGCATTTGGGATTTTACCCTTAAGATTCCAACAACCTTGGACACGTAACTCTTCTAGGTGAGAGAGATGAGTGATCGTGGCAGGCAAACCAGAAATATGAGTATTAGAGAAGTCCAAGATTCTCAAGTGGGATAGTCTGCCAATTGCATTTGGGATTTCATCCTGAAGATACTTACATTCCAAGACATGTAACTCTTCTAGGTGAGAGAGATGAGCGATTGTGGCAGGCATACCAAATATACCAGTTCTAGAGAAGTCCAAGATCCTCAAGCAGGATAGTCCCCCAATTGCATCCGGTATTTGGCTCAGATTCGAACAATATTGGACACGTAACTCTTCTAGGTGAGAGAGATTAGCGATTGTGGCAGGCAAACCAGAAATACGAGTACTAGAGAAGTCCAAGATCCTCAAGCGGGATAGTCCCCCAATTGCGTCCGGTATTTGGCTCAGATTCGAACAATATTGGACACGTAACTCTTCTAGGTGAGAGAGATTAGCGATTGTGGCAGGCAAACCAGAAATACGAGTACTAGAGAAGTCCAAGATCCTCAAACGGGATAGTCCCCCAATTGCATCTGGTATTTGGCTTCGTAAATGCCAACAACCTTGAACAAGTAACTCTTCTAGGTGAGAGAGACGAGCGATTGTGGCAGGCATACCAGAAATACCAGTTCTAGAGAAGTCCAAGATCCTCAAGCGGGATAGTCCCCCAATTGCATCCAGTATTTGGCTCAGATTCGAACAATATTGGACACGTAACTCTTCTAGGTGAGAAAGATGAGCGATCGTGTCAGGCAAAACAGAAATATTAGTATTAGATAAGTCCAAGATCCTTAAGCGAGATAATCCCCCAATTGCATCTGGTATTTCGCTCCGTAGGGACATACAACCTTTGACACGTAACTCTTCTAGGTGAGAGAGATGAGCGATCGTGGCAGGCACACCAGAAATACGATTACCAGAGAAGTCCAAGATCCTCAAGCGGGATAGTCCCCCAATTGCATCCGATATTTGGCTCAGATTCGAACAATATTGGACATGTAACTCTTCTAGGTGAGAGAGATGAGCGATCGTGTCAGGCAAAACAGAAATATAAGTATTAGATAAGTCCAAGATCCTTAAGCGAGATAATCCCCCAATTGCATTTGGTATTTCGCTCCGTAGGGACATACAACCTTTGACACGTAACTCTTCTAGGTGAGAGAGATGAGCGATTGTGGCAGGCATACCAGAAATACGAGTACCAGAGAAGTCCAAGATCCTCAAGCGGGATAGTCCCCCAATTGCATCCGGTATTTGGCTCAGATTCGAACAATATTGGACACGTAACTCTTCTAGGTGAGAGAGATGAGCGATCGTGATAGGCAAAACAGAAATACAAGTATTAGATAAGTCCAAGATCCTTAAGCGAGATAATCCCCCAATTGCATCTAGTATTTTGCTCCGTAGGGACATACAACCTTCGACACGTAACTCTTCTAGGTGAGGGAGATGAGTGATCGCGGCAGGCAAACGAGAAATACGAGTATTAGATAAGTCCAAGATCCTTAAGTGGGATAGTCCCCCAATGGCATCTGGGATTTCACCCGTAAGATCCCTACAATCTCGGACATATAACTCTTCTAGGTGAAAGAGACGAGTGATTGTGTCTGGCAAACCAGAAATACGAGTACATGAGAAGTTCAAGATCTGCAAATGGAAAAGATTCCCAATAGCTTTTGGGACTTTGCCTGATAAATCCGGACACTCTGGGCAATGTAACTCTTTGAGCATCTCTAGCTGTCCAATTGCGTTTGGTAACCTTTTTAACTTTGTATGTCCCATCTTGATGGTTTTGAGTTTCTTCAGATTTCCAATGGAATCAGGGAGACTATCTATCCCTAAGAACGACAAATCCAACTTGACCAATGATACTAAGCGCGAGAGAGAGTGCGGGAGCTTCTTTATCCCCTCACATCCTTTTATAGAGGAACATGTACTTTTTGCTAATCCTCCAATAGAGTTCGAGCCTCCAATAGAGTTCGAGAGTTTGTTCATTCCCTTGCAATAATTTACACTGAGGCTTGACAAAGATTTCAAATTCCCAAAACTCTCTGTGAGTGTGACCAATTTGGAAGATCCGGAGAAGATGAACTCTGTCAAAGATTTTAAAGAACCAACCTCTTCAGGCAACTCCTCAACAGAGTCACATCCATCCATATTCAGAGTTTTTAAGAGCTGTAGCTTACTAATGGAGCAATCAACTGTAATTAACTTGGAGCAGCCAGCAAGTATCAATATCTCCAAATCCAAGAAGTCAGACAAGTCAGGTGTCCTTGTTAAGCATTTACAGTTTCTCAGGTCCAAAACTTTCAGCTTTTTTGCCATCTGCACAAGTATGCGACTTAGAACAAAACTCCATAGCCTAAAGACTAGAGTATCCTTGCTATGAAAACACAAAACGATATAATTCCCAAATCACCCACAAACCCCAAATACCAACACGCTAAGTTTTTCTCCACCTACTGCCACTGCACACCACCTTTGACCACAATCTTAAACCATCAGCCCCCCCCCCCCAAAAAAAAAACCTCTCAAGTGTAATGTAAAGCCTACTTAATAGTCAGAGATATAAAGTGATGGATTAAAAAATTGTTAAAAAATCAATGCAATTTCAAGAAAATCTAGCGTGCATAAGATATTTGTAGAATAGGTATTTGCAGAATAGCCTACACGCATACTCACGCTTGCACGTAAACAATCAAAATTAACAAAAATGAATGATGCAAAGTGACATTGATATAAAAGGTGAGATTGATTTTGGGTATGCTACCTTCAACTTAATAGAAGCATCCATTTTAAGTTGAAAAATTGCAGAAAGATCACAAGAGGTGACTAAATGGCAATTGTTAGAGCGGAGGGTACCTAATCAAGTTAAATTGATTTCACACAATATTTGTAGCTCAAAAACTGACCTAAAATTAATTTTAGAAATGGAAAAGGCACTCCATTACATTTTTTCTTCACCCCGACTCTATTCCATAGATGTCTCTGAAATTTGATTTGACACTGTAGTTAAAAACTAGATTCAATGTGATACTCCAGCCTTCACTCAAGTCAATTACAAAAGTATAGATAATGTCATTTTCATTTATTTGACAGTTCATTAATGCAATTATAAAGAAAACTATTAAATTAGGTTAGTAAGCCCCTTGAATAAAGTCTCATGATGGTCAAGCTCGCCTTAATTTAAATCATCAACTTAGCTACTCCAACTAAACTTTTGATCCTTTACGCCATTCGGGTGTTACCAATCTCAAACTTAATTCCAATTAATTTTTGTATTACTAAGCTTGACTCAAAACTTTTATAGCGATGCAGATCATATCTGATGCATATTGATGCAAAACCGCTACCTTATTGAAGTACACCAATTCCAAATCCTAAGCATCTTTCATAACCATTAAATCAAGGTTATAAACCACATGAAGCATTTTTATATGTGGGATATAATTGGGTTTTGCTTTGATTCATGCAAAACATATTCTAAACTCAGATAAGATGGGGAGTGCATGCAACCTTTATGCCAATCGCATGAGGTAATGATACAAAGAAGTAAAATAGATGTCTTGCTTCTATCATTGCAAATGACGTGATAATAGAAAGAAGTATATAGAGTAAGTCATATCATACCTTCATTTGGCTCCACCCATTCCAGCTATCTCCAATATTGCTATCCGAAAGGTCGAGCATGACCAAATTACTGAAGTGAAAGTTATTTGCTTGGAAAGCTGTTCCCCGTGTTTCCCCAGAAAGCCTGTCTAGGTTAGGTAGAAGATTCTCGAAGATGCCATCCAAGCCTTTCACTCGAAGGAACCTTAATTTTGATGTAGCACTGGAACTCAAGCTTAGTGCTTCCAGACCTTGATTTCTCTGCCATCAGAGCCTCAAGATTAATCAAGCATACAGTTGATGATATCTTATAAACCATTTGTCCATTTCCCATTTTATCCTATTCAAGAAAAATAATAAGCATGTTAATTGCAATCTTCATAGATTTTTTTTTCTCTAATTGTATTGAAAGTAAGTTAAAAACTCTTCATACCGCTAGTTTCTTCTGACTTTGCCTGGATTGCTCGTGAAACGGGCTTTGTTGTTTCAGAACTTTCCAGAAAACTATGTACTGTTCTACGGAATCTAGAAAAATCTATCTGGTCTCTCTCTACCAATTTAAAAGGCCTTTTGACCCAGGTGTTTGAGAGAGCTCTCACTAAAGACAAATGGGAAGTTAAACAAAGCTAACAATAAAATAGACGCAAAACTGCAAGAGGTTTCTCATTCCAAATAAAAATTATGGGACATAGTCTTCAATTTTACCTCTTTTCTCTCCCACAGCATTGCTACAGCACGCTCATGAATCCACACCCTACTACATTTGTGAGGATGTTCTTCAACTATGATGTTCCTTCCTAGATCTCGCAATTGGTCATGCATCCAAAATTTATCATCTCTATTTTTTATCAAGGACCGTTGGAGGAGGACACTAACTGCACTCTGACAATCACCCCACAAAATGGCTGGATACGTTTGGTCCTCGTTGGTGAAAAAACAAGCGATATCCAAAAATACTTCTTTTTCCTCGTCCTTCAGTCCTTCATAACTTATCATTAATGCATTGCGAACAACCTTCGAAGGACCTTTATTTAACTGCATCAACTCATCTTTCCATACTCCAATTTCATGATGGAAACAAAGCATTGAACCTATCTCCACGACAGCCAAGGGAAGCATTCCCACTCTACGGACAATTTTCTCTGCAAGGTGCTCATATCCTTCGACAGGAGAGTCTCTTCTGAACACATGCTTACAAAACAACTGAAGTGCTCGATCAAATTTCATTTCATAAACTTCATTTAGGACCACTTCACTAAATGATTCCACTTCAGTCTTCAAAAAACTTTCGTCCCTAGTTGTGATGATGATCCTGCTACCCGAACCAAACCAATTAGATTTTCCGGCTAGCTTTTGGAGTTGCTCTTTCTTGTCTAGATCATCAAGAACAATGAGGACCCTTCTAGTCCTACATACTCTCTTGATCTGATCCATCCCATCACCTATGTCTTTGATTTGGATAGTATCCCTAGAACCAATAAGATTTGATAATAAATTTTTCTGCAAGTTTACAAGACCATCAAGACTATGTTGGGAAGATTCTCGAATATTTTGGAGGAAACTAACACCGTCAAACTGAAGAAGTAATTTGTTGAACACAACCTTCGCAAGTGTTGTTTTACCAATACCGCCCATTCCATGTATCCCAACTAAACGCACACCACCAGAGTCAACATCCAAGTTATCCATCATCACTTTTATCTGACCATGATCTTCAACCAAATGTTCAGGCACATCCACACTTTTGTTGGTAACCTTACGGGAAACCATTTTAAGGACCAATTCAATTAGTTCTCCACAGCTGCAGCAAAGCAGGAAATAATTTTTTCATCAATGACATGAAAGAAAATGGTATAAATTTCTTCCAGATATGATGATCTCTGGGTCTCTCGGGACCATATGGTCAAATAAGGCAACCATTTCAGTTCACTATGGATGGAAATTAACCGTTATAGTAAGCTGATATGTACGTTGGAATTTCATGAAAAGTCGCTCAATTT
Organism: Eucalyptus shirleyi; assembly: GCA_017140165.1. NCBI lineage: Eukaryota > Viridiplantae > Streptophyta > Magnoliopsida > Myrtales > Myrtaceae > Eucalyptus > Eucalyptus shirleyi. The sequence continues at coordinate 18,756,718 of CM029450.1, forward strand.
GATGTATTGGAGATGCTTTAGACAATGCATGAGCCGATTGATGTGAAGTAGACATTCTTGATGGAATGGATGGAGTAAGATTCACAGAACTTAAGAAGGCAATATTTTTTCATAATGCTTGGATCGACAAACTAACATGCAGTGACATAAAATCCAAAGTGCTTGTATTATTGAGCTAATTTATAGGATTGCGTTGATATAGGAGTTGGATCCTGAGATAAAACAAAAATAAATTTGGGCTATAGAACAAAATACAAAGAAGCGCAACAGATATTCTTTATAGGTAAAACTGTTTTATTATTTTTTTAAGTGAACAACTTTTATTTTTGGCCAAAAAAAAAAAAAAAGTGAACAGATTTTATTTGGTGAGGTCTCACTAGACCTATCGGAATATTGCATAGAAGAACCTAATTTTTCTTTTTTTTTTTTCTTCATATCAAAAATTCGAAAATACATTTAATAAACAAAAATTAGCTGATATAAAGCCATATAAATATTCTCCCTTGAATTATGCATCCGTTACATTATTTTCCCTCACGTATCCTCCCTTGAATACTACAACTAGATAAATCTTCCTTCTTTTATGGGCAAAAGTGGAATTCGGGAAAGAATCTAAACTGAATATTCCTCTCATGAATGGTGTTAAATGGCGTGGGATAGTACTGAAACAAATTCAAAAGGTTGGCGATCCTTTTGATAGGTTTAAAAGGTTAATATAAACTTGGAAACTGTTAAAAAGGTCGAGATTTACTTTGGCACTTGGCCTTGAAGTACTAATCATATCAGATACTTTCTCCTAAATCTCCATAACTATTTATCATTTTTTCCATATTTAACTTTTTGATATTATTTCTTAATAAAATTACATTAATCCTGAGGTTACTGGTGGAAATTTTTTCTTCTTATGTATTTTTTTATTTTTTTTATTTATGCAAGGGTACAATAAAAATAGAAACAAAATATATAACAAATAAATAAATAGAATTCAAAGACTCGATCTTCTTTATGGTTGAAGGGCCCATTTCAAGGTGGAAAAAACATGGCATCAAGTTGTTGCAAACTTTTTTACCTTTAACTTACGATCTACTTGTTCGCAGCGGCACAAATTAATCTATAAGCAATGATTTACATTTTCGGGCGGTTCAAATTCGCTTCAATAGTTAATTTCTATTCTTGGCTCGAAGGAATTGCTACAAGGAATGAAATTTTCCCTAATATTTAAAACTTAACATTTTTTTTTTGCACATATTCCATTTATCATTCAATGGGAGACTCTTGGAGGATGTTCTCTAATTTTTCGCAATGTTTATATGCTTAAATTTCATCAATCATAGTCATGCCCTCTATACATAAATTTATGAGTCATCAATTTCGTTTCACTTCAGGAAATACTGCATTATTCTGGACTAACCCTTTTGCACCACCTTTTATGCCCTCCTACGGAGACAATTGAAGTAATTATTTCAAAGCACCTTTTATTATCGCTCTATAGCATAAAATGCACTCAAAAACAACTTTCAATCTCTAACATCATTGAAAAATTCTACAGAAGCTCGTGCACTATGTCTCCTCAATAAGAAAGAATGATAGCTGTGTAACGTAAACAAACAATAAAAATGGAGACTTAAAATGGCCAAGAGAGTTTCAAAAAAATTACCTCATGTATCTCATGTGGGTTCTAAACTTCAACGAACTCCTTCCTATCTTACGACAACTTAAATCAATTTCCTAGAACAATTTAAATCACACTTTTTCTCTATTTATCAAAATGCCGTTTTTTTTTTTTTTCTATTCTTTAGTACTATCCTAAACAGTAACACTGTTTGAAAAGCAAGATTCAGAGTGGAAAGAATAGTCGTGGAAGGAATGATCGGTGCTGAATGTGAAGAGGTAGAGAAGATGCAGACGCTGATATGGTAAAATGAATTCTGCTGGACCAGCCAATTCTGTTCCTCGCAGAGGTGTGAAGAAAGCAGTGGAAAAATTCACACTTTTTCTCTTATTTTCAAATAAACTCATTTCCAAATAAAGTCTCAAAAAAGTAATAGAAAATGACAAATTGTGAAGGATCATATAGTAATTATTCAATGCCAATTTAAATTCTTCAATTTTCATAGAAGAATGAGATGTCCGCCGGCAACCTTCAATATACCTCGTTCGAAAAACAATTTTTATCGACTGTAGCCAAGCAATGAACATCAAAGAAACCAAAACACAAAGAAATAGATATGCCGATTTTCATTTTTCATTCTTCATTTTTCATGTCCCTACACTATCTTCACCTCTGTTTCTATGACTCCACCAACCCGAAGAGCTTCACCTTAAATTTCTTTGCCTTATTTTTCTTCACCCACTTAAGAAATTCTTCCAAACAAAGCGTAAGAATCTATTTGAGTGTCCTCGAGTGTTTTGTGCAAAAGGGTGCATTACATAATGTGACTATGAAATTCTATGGTGCTAAAGTTCAATTGGATGACTTATTAACTCATAACATAGAAGGAAAGCTCCAGTTAATCAAAATAGCAGCATTACCCGTTACAGTTCAGGTTGAACCCCGTTATGTCCGCAACCTCTCTTAGAGCCTTTTCCCATTGCTCCACTTCATTGCCAAATTTACTCGTGTGCCTATCTAGGGCACTTCTGTACAAAGTGCTTTCAAGCTTAAGATCATCAACCTTCACATCGTAGAAAATGGGCAGAATTATTTTTTTCCCATATGAGTTTGACGTGCATTTTACCATGTGGGCCAATTCACGGAGACACCACCAACTAGAAGCATAGTTCTTAGATAAGATAGGTATGAAGATATTGCAGTCATCGAGTGCCCATGGAAGCCCTTCATTAGTTCCATCACCAAAGCTCACCATGTCATCATCCCGAAAAACCGAAATTTGGTTTCGAACTAAGTTCTTGTAAAGGACATCAACAATGCTATAAGAAGTGTCTAGTCCACTAAAACTCAGGAACACCTGGCACTTAGGTGCTTTGCGGGAAAGCCAAGTTGACCCTGAGACATCCTGCAACCTCTCCAGGACAGTGCAACCACAATTATCCAATTCCAAGCTTTCTAACCCCTTGATGCCCTCAATCGATTTTATTTTTGGACAAGCTTCTAGCTCAATGCGCTGTAGCTTATCCGACTTTGATAAGTTGGGTAAACTTTCTATTCTATAACAGTTAGAGATACGAAAGTACAACAAGGATTTCCATTCTGACAAACCTTGAATCCCAAGCAGCCTATCCAATCTGTTTAGATCCAAGCGCTGTAGGTTCTTCAAGCCTGACGGAAGATATATTCTCTCGACGAACTTGCATTTACTTAGTTTCAATTCTGTCAAATTTGTTAGCTGTTCATAGATAGAGAAGTATGACATTGGATATTCAATGACACATAGAACCGACAAATTTTTGGAAAGAGGTGGTAGTTCCCTGATGCCTCTGCATTTCAAGGTTGACAAGTTACATGGAAGCGGATGGATCGGTTGCTTTTCTAGTGAAACGTTCATCGGGTCAGGTTCCTCTCTTGGAATGGTTACTCTAGATAATTCCAGATAACCTAAACTAACGAGGCTTGAGAGGTTAGGGATAGATGGGAACTCACGTGCTTGAATGTGAAGGCATGTTAAACTTGAGGGAAGCTCATGTAATTCTTGAAAATCACTTGAACCCAATCCAAGACTTTGGAGACGAGAGAGACAACCTAGCACTGTGGGGAATCTTGATACACGAGTATAGGATAAGTCCAATATCTTCAAACGGGATAGCTTCCCAATTTCTTCCAGGTTTTCATCTGTCAGATCCCAACATTTTTTGGCATGTAACTCTTCAAGTATCTCCACCAGTCCAATCGTATGAGGAAACTTTCTTATCATTGTATAGCTTACTCTTATCACTTTTAATTTCTTCAAATCTTCAATGGAATCCGGCAATTCAACAATTCCTGACATTGACAAATCCAACTCAACCAACATTTTCACTTTTCCAAGAGAGCATGGAAGCTTCTCTATCCCAACACACCAACATAAAGATAAATGCGTAACTTTCACTAACCCTCCAATATAGCTTGGAAGTTGGCTGATTCCAAGGTGCTCATCTAATATCAAACTCGACAAAGATTCTAGATTGCCGAATGTCTCTGAAAGTTTGAAGTGTTGAAAAGTTTGGGGCATAATAACCTTTGTCAAAGATCGTAGGGAACCGACTTCTTTGGGGAACTCCCCAAGCAACCTGCATCCCTTGATATTCAAAGTTGTTAGGTGCTTTAGCTTACCAATGGAGCGGTCAATTGTGGTTAGCTCAACACACCCAGCAAGAATTAGCTTCTCCAAAGACATGAAATTAGAGAACTCAGGTGTCTTTTTCAACCTTACGCAACCCGTCAGATCTAGAACCTTCAATCTATCCATCTGCAGAAAAAAAAAATCGCAGTGAAAAAATAAATGAGAAACATCGGCATGTGTCATAATATTACTAATAAGGTTATTATCCATAAGTCATTATTTAGGATAATCTAGGTAATTTGAATTTCCTAAGTATTTTTTGGGGATGATGCAGATAACTCTCTTACTTTAAATTTTTAGAATAATCTCCGACCTGAGCTTTTTTTATGGAGTTAGGTCCCTATTAGGAGTCAAATTTATACCCCAGTAAAAACCAAGAACCGTCCCACCTTTTACTTCACAAGCTTTATTTCCAAACACCCTCGGTTCGCTTCTTAGAACAATATTCCATAATCAAAAGGACAAAGTATCCTTGCTACAGAAACACGAAAAATTCTTAATTTCCAAATCAACCACAAGCCCCAAAAACCAACACCCCTAGTTTTTCTCCACCCACCGCCATTGACGACCAGCACACCACCTCAACCACAATCTTCATTATCACCGCATTCAACCCCTCTGTGCGAGATCTAATTTGATACAATGTAAAGCTTGAGCCTTCGCTCATTAACTCAGGTAAAATAGAAAAGTAAAAGTAATGGAATTTTCATTTATTTAAAGTTCATTAACGTAATCATAAACATAATATAGGCAATCAACGGCTAAAGTACGCCGCGAATGCCAAAACTTGGCACGGATAGATACTTAAAGTGCCAAAACTTCCAAAATGTACACTTAAATATCACTTTTTTTTTAAATTGGGACACTTGAATCCCAACTTTGACGAGAGTAGGTAGAAATCAGACATGGCTTATCATATAAGCGGTCTACGTGGCTCGCCGAAATGCTTACTCAACAATGAACGTGCAAAACGACCTTGTTTTGCCCCCAAATTTATTTATATAATATAAATAAAAATAAATTTAAATATAAATTATTAAAAAAAGGAGGGACACAGCAACGTTCGGCGAGTGCTGTGGAGGCCCTCGCTGAAGTGGTGACTTCCTCTCTTTTTTTCAAAAAAATTATTTTGATTAATATTTATATTAAAAATTAATTTTGGGGACTTATAGCACCACGTGGACAGTTCTTTTTTTAAAAAATTCCCACATGGATAGATTTTTCGAAAAAAAAAAAATTGCTAGTAAAGAAAAAGTCACCAAAAAGTGCCACATCAGTAGTTTGGCTGGAATTTCTTGCTGTTGGCACGTAAGTGTTCCATTCTTCTCCAATTTTGATATCTAAGTGTATCTTTTGGAATTTTTGACACTTAAGTGTCCACCCGTGCCAAAGTTTTGGCACTTGCAGTGTCCAACACTTGGCAAGCAGCAATTAAATTAGGCTAGTGGAGCTGCTTGAATCAAGTATTATGAAGCTCAAGCTCACCTTGATTCAAATAATCAACTTAAGTTTTCCAAATAACCTTGTGATCATTCACTCGGTTCAAGTTAAATGTAACCAATCTCAAACTTGAGCACAGTTGACTTTTCTATTACTCAACTTGACTGAAACTTCGTGTCTTTCAAATCTTTTTTGATGCATATGAGGCAAAGTGGCACTTACATTTATTGGAATACACCATTTTTAAAGACTAAGCAAGAGCTAAGAAACCAAGGTTATAAACCACATGAAGCATTTTTTTTATGTGGGACATAATTGTGTTTTACTTTGATAAAACAAAGAAAGATTTAGGATCTACTTATGCAAAATATATTCTACACTTAGATAAAATGAGGACTGCATCTAACCATTATGTCGAATGTATGTGGTAATTATACAAAGAAGTAAAATGTATATCTTACTTCTATCATCATGAATGAGGTAATGACAAGAAAGAAGTATATCGAGTAAGCCATATCATACCTTCATTTGGCTCCACCCACCCCAGTCATCTTCAATATTGCTATCCGAAAGGTCAAGCACGACCAAATTACTAAGGTGAAAGTTTTTTGCCTGGAAAGTCATTTCCCATGTTTGCCAAGAAAGCCATTTTAGCTTTGAAAAAACATTCATGAAGTCCCCGGAAAAACCCGAACCTTTCACTCGAAGGAACCGTAGTTTCGGTAGAGCAACTAATTCTCCATCTGCAAAGTTGTGGCTGCAGTCACTGGAAGTCAGGCTTAGTGCTTCTACATCTCCATTTCCCTGCCAACAGATGCTCAAGATTAATTGAGTACATGACACGCAACACTCTTACGGACCTATAAAGAAAGGAAGTATACGAACACTGGTGGGCAATATCTCCAACGGGGAACCTACCATGGCACACTCTTTTTCCCAGCAACTAGACTTCTATGTTTTCTTTCACACCGTTAACAACACTTTTCAGCTTCCAATTAAAGATATCATCAAAATCATTTCTTTGTTTGCTACTTTCCATTGTTCAAGAAATATGATTATCATATCAATTCCATTCTTCATAGTTTTTTGTTTCACTGTGTTTAAAAGTAAATATAAATTTCTAACCAGATAGCGTGTGAAAGTGTGCTTTATTGTCCCAGAATTTTCATAAAGCTATTTTCCATTCTATAGAACCTACAAAACTAAGCTAACTATTAAGAAGACTATTTGGTCTTGCTCCACCATATACAAGACCTATGTTTGAGAGAGAGCTATCACAACTAAAAAGGACAAACGGTAATTAAACAAAGCTAACTATAAAATAAAAGAAAAAAATTCAATAAGCGTCTCCTTCCAAATAAGAATCTTCCATTTTACCTCTTTTCTCTTCAGTAGTTCTACAGCATCCTCATGCTTCCACACCCTACTAAATTTGGGAATATGTTTTTCAAGGACGATGTGCCTTCCCAAATCTCGAACTTGGTCATGCATCCAAAACTTATTATCTCTAATTTTAATCAAGGACCGTAGAAGAAGAACACGAATTGCACTGTCAGGTTGGTACTTAAGATCATCCCACATAATAATTGGATATGTTTGGTCCTCGTTGGTAAAGAAGCAAGCAATATCCAAAAATACTTCTTTCGACTTTTTTTCCAGTCCTTCATAACTGATCATTAATACATTTCCGACGTCCTCAAAAGGACCTTCATCTAACTTCTGCAACATCTCTTCCAATAGCTTTTTTGTAACACCATGTGGCTCTAGGGCTAAGCCTAGCTCATAAAGATAAGAACCTACTACCTCGATAGCCAAAGGAAGCTTGGCCACTTTAAGAACAATATTTTGTGAGAGGGCATCGTCATCTTTTGCAGGAGAGTTATTTCTAAAAGCATGCTTACAAAACAACCAAAGTGCTTGATCGAATTCCATATCATGAACTTCATAATCCACAATTTTTTTGGTTTGATTCAGGACCTCTTTACTAGATGATTCACCTTGAGTCTTCACGATAAATTTGTTCCTAGTTGTGATAATGATCCTACTACCAGAACCAAACCAATCAGATTTTCCAGCAAGCTTTTCGAGTTGCCCTTCCTTGTCTAGATCATCAAGAACAAGGAGGACTTTTTTTGTTTTACAGACTGCCTTGATCCGATACATCCCATCTCCAATGTCTTTAATTTGGTCAGCCAGCATAGAACTACCAACATCTGTTAATAACTGTTTCTGCAAGGTTACGAGACCATCAAGACCATGTTCTGATGATTTTCGAACATCATTGAGGAAACTAACACGTTCAAAGAGAGAAGACAACCTCTTGAACACAATCTTCGCAAGTGTTGTTTTACCGATACCACCTAGTCCATGTATCCCAACGAAACGTACACCACCGAAATTAAGATCCAACTTTTCTATTATGGCTGCTATTTGACGATGATCTTCAACCAAATTTCCAGGCAAATCCACATGTTGGCCATTAAGCTTACGCAAAACCTCTGTAACAATCAATCCAATTTCTTTTCCTTGGCTGCAGCAAAGCAGGAAGAAATTGTTTCAATTTAAGGCAAGAAAGAAAACGGTATAAATAATGTCTTACCACTTGGCACCATATGGTTAAATAAGTAATTAAGTGTTATAATCAGTTGATGCGTACGTATAAATTTGATGGAATTATGTCACACATCAGTTTGACAAACATAAGACGTTTTAACAATGCAAGAGCCGATATGAAGGAGAAATTCTTCATGGGATGAAATAAATTAGATTCATAAAACTGGACAAGGTAATTTTGTTTATCTAATGCTTAGATCGACTAACTAAAATAATGCAGTGAGATAAAATCCAAAAAGGATTGAGCTATATTTACATGTTTGTGGCTATAGAGGTTGATTCCTATGATAAACAAATATCAAGGGAAATATTGTCAATTCAGTCATAAACCTTTCCATTGTGACGAGTCCTAATCTTTTAATGATTTATCCATTTAGTCCTAAACATTTTGACGGTTTGCCAATGTAGTCTTTTGGGCCAATTTTTGCTGGAAATCATTGACATGGATATCGGTCATTCTACGTGGTGTGGCCAACGTTGATGTGAACAATTTTTGCATTTTTTTTAAATTTTTTCTCGAATTTTCCTTCTTATTTTTTTTTCCTCTTCTTTTTCTTCCACTTGTGGCCAGTACTCGGCCATGGCTAATGACTAACCACAGGCAAGGGCAACAACTGGCTACAACCAAAAAGGGGAAAAAAAAAGGAAGAAGGAAAAATTCAGAAATTTTAAAAAAAAATGCAAAAAAAAAATCAGAAATTTTTTAAAAAATGCAAAAATTATCCATGTTAGCATCAGCATGCCACGTAAGATGGTTGATGACCAGCGAGCATCCACATTAGCAATTTCCGGCCAATTTTGACGAAAGGTTGGCAAATTGTTAAAAAAAATTTGACTAAATTGACATAATTGAAAGATTTATGATTAAATTGGTCACCGTATAATAAGTTTAGGACTTTTTGGACAATTATCCTTAAATCCGTGGCTCTAGCAAAGCAAGAAAGATGGTGTTTCAGTCAAAGACATTTAAGAAGAGGATATAAGTTTCTTTCAGATATGATAAGCTCTAGCTCTCTATGGGCATATGGTTGAATGAATTGACCATTACAATTACCACACATGAAAATTAAGCATTATAATCAGTCGATATGCAAGTTGAAATCTAAATCTCATGTAATATTACTCAACATGAAGAATTTGATACCCTTAGATAATGCACTCAAAATATACCTTTGCTATGCTGTGGGAAAACAAAAACAGAGTAACCACAGTTTTGCATCTATTATTGTAGAAGAGAAACTCTACTTTTTTTTTTTTTTCCTACTCCCAATAGTAAAGGTGATGGCTTGAAAGTAGACACATGACATCCCATCTCACTAAAAATATCCCTCTTCATAAATATACCACTACTTTAATTGATAAAGATATCCCTCTAATAACCATCTCTCCTCATAAACATTTTTCACTTGACACTCTGCCTCGTCTCTAGCCGTCTTTTGCTCAACCGCATAACCTACTAACGTACGGTAGAATTTTATCTTTGCTTTCGGTATGTTTATGCTTATTTTACCTATGTATATTCCATAAACCCCAACAAAGAGGAGTGGAGAGAGACTAGGGCTCTGTGGGGAGAGGGAAATGAGGGAGATGAGAGAGAGCATGTATCGGAGACAGCGAGTGAGAAGTTTGGAGAGTTAGTGGCATGTGATTTGAGGTGAGAAATGAGAGTCGAGTGGAAGTGCGGAGAATTGGCTTGCAAAGGGAGAGGAGAGGAGGAAGAGGAGGAGGAGGATATTTGCTTGAGGCGAAGGAGGTTTTTCACGATGCGGATTATGTCGGTGTCCGCCAAGGGCGATGATGGCCATTGAAGTGCGAGCTGCTTCTTTTGAGTTGTGTTGTCTATGCTAGGAATGGGAGGGAGAAAGTGATTAACATTTTAGAAAAGCGAAAAGTGAAAGAAGAGTCATTCCAAGAAGTGTTTTTGCCTTTTTAGATTTAGGAATTTATTTTCCTTATTTTATGCGTGAATATTTTCATTAATAAAAAAGTATTTTCGGTTAACTAGTCATTTTTTTTGACGAACCAAACGAGTGAAAATTTGAAAACTAATTTCTGAAAAATACTTCCACTCAAACAAACACTATATATGCAAAATTACATGCAATCAAGGGGCACTACAAGGACAAAATTAAATGGGCTTTGCCAGCATAGCAGTATTTGGACTATTGTGAGAATAACAATTTGTTATGAGTCACAAATTTTGAAAGAGTGAACCCCACAATAATTTATAATTATTTTTTATTTAATTTTTTATGGTCCAGAATAGACTGTTATTCTCCTAATAAATTAAAGACTGTCATTCAATCATTTCTCAAATTAAATCCAATTGGGTTCTTCCGTTAAGGAAACATTGTAAAAGTGAAATATTGATTTTTCCTTTTTATCAAGTGAGCTTTTTACTTTTCAGCCAAAAAAAAGTTAAAATATTAGCCACACCCTTTCCTTTTTAATCAATTCATAAATGGGAATGAAACATTCATCATCATGATATTATTGGAAGAGTCGGAAGTAATCGGTGACTTCATTAATAATATTGTATAAATCAAAGAGCTCCTACTTGATCTTAATTACTTTTTTCTGGCCTATGATATCCTCATTTAGTTATTTCATAAGCATTCTATCAACCGATAAGTCCCTTAATAAATTGTTCTCTTTTATCTGTTATGTATTTCAATTTTAAAGTTTGAATCTTTTCTATTCTCGCAAACAAATTTACCAAAAAAATGTTCAAATTAAGAAATAATTTCTCTTTCCATATATAGGCCTTTAAGTTCTTCATATCATGTAATAAACTTATAATTCTACTATTTCATTTTCTGCATACATTCACTGCATGTCCATATGCACTCTTTCTAGTAAAAGTCATGTCTCGAGTAAATCTTAATAATGCATTCTTCCTAATGATTCAACAATTTAACACGAGTTTGTAAATGTACAAAAGTTTGTGATTACCATGGGAGGGGACAAATACATAAAATTGCATGATTCTACACTTATTGTGAAAATATGATTAAGTAAAAAGTATGATCAAGTAAAAAGTTCGTCTACCCTTCAGGTCACATTGGGAAAACGGGACATGAATTGAAAAATGCCTTGTTGGGTTGTTTGTTGTGATTTTAAAAAAGAATCAGCCATATTCTTTTTTTTGCTGTGGGTTTTGGGTGCTGAATCTAGCTTTTATTAAAATGTAATGCAAATCTTAAATAAATGCCCCAATGCATCCAATAAAATGTAATATCGTGCTTACCAACCATAAGAAGTCAAGGAAATTTACCGTTTTCCTTTAAGTTCCAGTCCCATCATACTTCCAACCACTTTAAGGGCTCCTGTCCACTGCTCCAATTCTTCGGGCTTACGGTGTTCTTTCTGCTTGTGCTTGAGTATGTCATCCTTGTACAAATTGGATATGAGTTTCACATCATTAGGCTCCACATTATAGAAAATGGGGATTATCTCTCTCTTCCCATCTGATTTTGAATGACACTCTACCATGCGGGCAACTTCGCGGAGGCACCATGAACGGGAGGCGAATTTTTTAGAAAAGATAGGTATGTAGATCTGAGACTCATCAACTGCCTTCAAAACTTCACTAATTTTTTTACCCTTTTTGAGTTCTTCACTATCAAGGAAAACGCATATTCCAGCATCTCTCATTCTGTGGTAAAGATTATCAGTGAAGGTTAAGCGATTGTCGCCTCCACAGAAACTCAAAAACACGTCGTACTGGTATGCTGGCTTAGTTTCCATGCTCAGGATTGCCTCTGTGCTCCTCTTCCTCTTCATTTGGTCAGCTGTGTCAGAATCCTGCCAGTAGTTACAGACTTCAACCCAATGAGACTTTGAAATAGGACCGATTGCATCAATCATTTATGTGCGCAAGTTTCTTTCTTGCGCCTCAATGTCTGTCAAGATATGTAAGTATACTCGGCAAGTAGATTATGTACTTAGAGTTCGCATTAATAGTTCACACTACTAAGTTTGGGAGGATATTCTTCCAGAATAATGTATCTTGTAAAATCTCATACTTGGCCGTGCATTTCAAAACCTATTATGTCTAATGTTGTCAAGGACCTAAGAAAGAAAACACTAATTTCAAAGTGAGGATAGTAACTACAATCGTCTCACATGGTTAGTGGATATGTGTGGTGTCATTCGTCAAAAAGCACGCTACCAGAAATCAAAGGGATGGCAAACCTTCTTACCTTGTGCTCTATTCCCAGTGAATCGAACCCCTCATTCTCTTCTCCAGACTCATGGTCCGTTCTTGAGGTTGACTCCGAGTCCCTCCTTAACGCCTCATTCTCTTCTGCAGACGCATCATCCGTCCTCGAGGCTGATTCCGAGTCCCTCCATTTCGTGAGTTGTCTCAAAACCCTGCCAAAAATAACAAACTTTTGACCTGATCGAGACTGAAAAATACAAACGTAAATCGCACAAGCAGGCTGAACTGCATCAAACATGTAAAGCAGCAAACTTTCCTCCCTTTTTTTTTTTTTTGAGGGGAGAAAGAAAAGGGGGGGGGCACCTTGTCTGTCAACAAGAGCTTGAACAGAAGTCGAATTAGAGCACTTAAAAGATAAAAGTGTAGTGAAAATAGGATCTGTTTCATTGTCATTTGAGCAGTACTTAAAGTAGCTAATATAGATTACGGACAATGTCTTTCTGTTGAATTATTAGTTTTGAAGGAAGAAGTTCAAGTACGGGATGGATATTCAATTGTTTGATGCAACTAGAATGTTGCAATGGAATTCCCATCTTTATGCTTGAACCTTTTGGCATTGGCACAAGTCCAAACTGTGATATGGTGGAAGCCTCCTTAGATGGGCTGTTACCAACATACCAAGACATTGAATTGATAGAACTTATGTATTAATCATGCAAACGAGTATAGTTGCTAAAATATCCACCAATTCTTGAAATGTTAAAGTGAAAAGACATAGATCATTGGCCCAACATCTGAATCCCACTGTCAAACTGAATGACTGCCAGAAAGGTCATAATATGTCGAGCAGACACTCTTGAAACAGCAAAAAATTGCAGCAAGGAACTAAGATAAAAAATAAAAAAAAAAAAAAAATGCCAGAAGTATGAAATCCAGCACAGTTCCATCCATGAGAGACTGATTTTCTACAGCACATTCAAGATTGTCTACATGCGCAAGCCATTCAGAAAACCAAATAGAAACTTCACGAACCTGATTCACCAAGACTATCCCTCGTCCTTTAAAAAGAGTATCACAAGCAGCGAAAGGTCTTGGATCATCTCACAAGCCTGCAACAGCAAACAGGATTCAATCCACGATTGATTGCTCCAACAGAATACGTCATTCCCAACATTTAATCAAAAAATAAAAAACATTTAATCAAAAAATAAAAAGGAAAAAAGTCCACAAGAAAAACAGGAAGGCCGACACGAACAAATGGGTCCATTCACCCAAGTGAAGACTACGTCTTGAACCACAAAATTAAAACTCTGCAGTAAAATCTCGAAGTCTCTCACGAGCGAGCTTTCAACAAGTCGTGCTAAGATCACAGGAACAAGTCACTCATCCTGTCTAAAGGGTCGCTGCCTTTTCTCTTGACCAGTAAAAGAGACTTTGTTGCACCTCTTAAAGGTTATCATCCAGGAACAACATTTTCGGCATATGCATCCTGAAGACACAACTTATTATCTCCATAATGCATGCAAGGCAAGTCCCACCATGCAAAGTCGAATGAACAATACAATTGAAAAGAAGATCAGATGAACAAACAGAGAGATACTAATTCTAAACACAGCGGATATGAGAATCATCACATCCTGGAAGAGGCGAAAGGAGCAGAGCTGGCGAAGCAGAGTGCACGGGAAACTGGTCCTAATCTCGCTTCACGAAGCTCCCGTCTCGATCTTCCATCTCCAAAAGAAAAGGAAAAAAGGAAAACGAAAACGATGGCTTCGGAACTATAAAATGACCATTCCCACCAGCCCATCTTCCGATTCGAATCCCCGAAAGCACCTCGAAGAACGAGATGCGGATGAAGTTCAAGAAAATAAGCTCCTTTGCACACAAATTCTGAAGCCACAAACACCTCGAAGAACGAGATGCGGATGAAGTTCAATCTGTGCATGCGTCGCTTGAAGACAACTACGCGTGGAAGAGTATGAACTGACCAGCAGTGAAGAGGAAGCAGGGCACCTCGCGGAGATCGAGCACCGCTGGACGAGGGGACGCTCCGCCGCTGCTGATCGTCGGCATCGAAGGAGGAGGAGGACGAGATCAGAAACCCAAGGCTTCGTGAGGGCGGAGATCCAGCACCGCCGGATGAGGGGATGCTCTGCCGCTGCCGATCGTCGGTGTCGAAGGAGGAGGAGATAGAGATCAGAAACCCTAGGTTTCGTGAGAAAGAGGGCAAATCAAGGTTGGGGAAAAGACATCGACTTTTTTGTTTGAAAGCTTCTCCGTGAAATTCCCCGTATCAAAACCCAACATCAATATATACGATGCCCAACAAAATTTGCCAACTTTTTTCCTCTCGCGCTGAGGTGAAGAAAAATTCGACACTTTCTATTCCAAAGCTATCACAGATTAACGTCCGACATCAACTTTGCTTCAACTGAAGCTCAGAGATTAGTTTTTAATTTTAACGGCGGAAATTTACATAAATCGGTACTCTTCATTGTTTGAACTTGTACATGGCCTTCCTTATGAACTATATGTCCCCCTCCTTGGGTCACGAGCATTTGGTGCACTTGGGTTTCTGCGTTGCTTGAAACATTTACTTGTACAACTTTCAAGAATTCATCCATTTCGACACAAGTCATTAATCAGTGTAAGACTTAATCGTATGGAATCTGCATGTCATTAATGCTGAGCTTTTGATTGCTTTTTAGGATTCGTAGTCATCAAGTCATAATGCAAATTGGGAGAAATTCCTACCATCATATTTCATATGTACAATTAATTTTACTAACAAGTAAAGTTTTGTTTGCGGATGAGTATGCTTCCATCAAGCAAGATTTAAGTATATGGGTGGATAGTTCCTGCTATAAGCTCTTCTTATTTACTTGCACCTTAAATTAAATGATTTTAGATTTTTTTTTCTTTCAGTAGACTTGAAGAACAAAAAAATGCCATCATTGAAAAACCGAAAGATTTCTTAACATCCCCGCTTAGATAGTCATTTGCTCTTCTCGGAACTAAGAATTTACTTATAAACATGCAAGCAATCTTCATCGAGATTTTTGCAGCTCTCATCACGCCCTTCACCATCAGTTCGCAAACAACACGAAGTAATAGTGGAACGACAATCATCAATTTCGCGTTTCCAACAATAGGATTTCTTGTTGTTTAAATAAAAATCAACTCAATTGCACAAAATTCTTAAATCAAGTGATTTATCATGGTTATCTATGGTTTTTTTTTTTTTTTGTAAAGTGGTTATCTATGGTATGTTCCTTGCTAGGATAACTACAAATCCCGATTATCAACAACTTTTCAAGGAGATGAAACAAATCATCAAGTCCATGCATGAAGCAACTTATTTGAGACTCAAGGACTTGTTTATTCAATCACGCATGTTTATTGAAAATCTTTTGAAAATTAATGCTGCAGACCAAAACCATCACTGAATAACATCCCCACGACTCGACCAGTGGGTGGTGATGGGAGTGGAGTCAGGGAGGATATTGTCAAGTTGATTTCGTGACGGAATTGGATCATCTTTACATCTTGTTTTTTCCTTTGCATCATAAGATGTTTGTACAATATGTGAGATGGATGTTTGAGGTTTACCCTCTGTGTTATGTGTTTTCGCTCCACTTTCATAAAATTTTTATTGATCACTTTCTCTTTTATAGCAACATTTACATTAATGCTGCGTTTAAGGTTGTCATTTTAATTATGAAAGGTCACATGTCTGGGTTTGAAGCAGTACTTCATCTATAAGTAGAAAATCCCCTTTGATGACCCTAAAATTAAAGATACATGGGAATTACAAGGGAAATCCTATAATAAAACAACAACAGATGCTCAGGCAGACTTGATCGCATATATAGTCCCATGTAGGTGGATCCATAGGCACCCAGAGATGAGGAAGGGTGTAGTAAGCAACGAAATGACATTTACAATGAAATGCAAATTATGAA
Source organism: Eucalyptus shirleyi (assembly GCA_017140165.1). Lineage (NCBI taxonomy): Eukaryota > Viridiplantae > Streptophyta > Magnoliopsida > Myrtales > Myrtaceae > Eucalyptus > Eucalyptus shirleyi. The sequence continues at coordinate 18,773,175 of CM029450.1, forward strand.
GATTAATTTGTTGTGATGATCAATCAAACCGTTGGAGATTTGAATGAATCAATTTGGGATTAGACTTGATTATATATATTTCTCTTCATTATTTCCTTTTATTGTTTATTCATTGTATTATAAGTACATGTAAAGAATACAATTGAATCAGTACAAAACACAAAAAGATATTTCTGTAACTCTTTCTTTTCTTCATGTCATGATATTGGAGCTCACGTTCCCGGTTTAGCTTTCTCAAATCCTATCTTGATTGCCTCCTATTTCTGTTATCTAATCCTTGTTGTTGCAGAAAAATACTAATATGCAATATCAGGTTAGCATGCTGATATATGGGTGCGTTTGGTTTAGCATTTTGAAAGTCCATTGGGAAAATACAAAACAGTTTAGCCTAAAGGACTTTAAGCAAATGCAAAGGCCGTTTAGTAACTTATGTTTTGAGAAGCAATTTTGAAAAAAAATGCCGTTTGATAGAAAACACATTTGAAAAGCTTTTTTGGTGATTAATAATAGTTTTTTTAATTTTATTTGTTTAAAGTTGGAAAAAAAATAATGTATGCAACTTTTTGAATATAAATTTTGACAATAATCTAAGAAAATCAAATACATAATATAATTTTTTTTAAAGGACCAAACCCTTCATCGGAATTTTTTATTTTTTATTTGCTTAAAATTGAAAAAAAAAAGGATGTATGCAACTTTTTAAATATAAATTTTCAGAATAATGCTAAAAAAATCAAATACATATATATATATATATATATATGTATATATTAAAAAAAGACCAAATCCTTCGTGGAAATTTTTTAATTTTTATTTGTGTAAAATTGAAAAGATAATGTATGCAACTTTTTAAATATAAATTTGAAAATAATCCTAAAAAATCAAATATATATATATATATATATATATATATATATATTAAAAGACCAAACCCTTCATCAGAATTTTTAAATTTTTAATTGTTTAAAATTGAAAAAAAAATAATGTATGCAAATTTTTAAATATAAATTCTGATAATAATACTAAAAAAATCAAATACATATATATTTAAAAAAAAAGACCAAATCCTTCGTCAAGATTTTTTAATTTTTATTTTTTTAAATTTGAAAAAAAAATAATATATGTGAATTTTTAAATATAAATTTGAAAATAATGCTAAGAAATCAAATACATACATATATATATATATATATAATTTTTTTTAAAAGACCAAACCCTTCACTCAAAATTTTTTAATTTTTATTTGTTTAAAATTGAAAAAAAATAATGTATGCAACTTATTAAATATAAATTTTGACAATAATGCTCAAAAAATCAAATATATAATTTTTTTTAAAAAGACCAAAATATATTTAATTTTTTTAGCATTTATATATTTGATTTTTTTTTCACATTATTTTGGCATTTAAAAAAATAATAATGAGGGCAAAATCAGAAATTTGAAGAATGAGTGAGGATAATTTTAGAATAAAAAAATAAGTTTTAGCATTTGATCAAATGTTTCAAAGCTAGTCCCTACTAATATTGGGCTTTCAACCTTCTTAATACTGAATTTCACTTAAAAGCTACTTTAAAATGGTTGTCAAACGGTTTAGCATTCCCTCAAAGGGCTTTGGAGGCTAAAAGCCCATTGAAAATGCTGAATCAAACACACCACCGGCGGGGCAACCCCGTACCAACGGTGCTGGGCGATGCCACTGATGGATCTTGGCTTTTGATATTTGTGCGGTGGTGGAATGTAGAATTGAAATAGTAAAACTAGCTATTGTTAAGGGAAAAAGTACACTAAAGGTTCAAAATCTTTCATATAGAGTTGAGTTTAGTGCCACAATTTTTCAATCACTCATTTGAGCTCCTTAACTTTTGAAATTCATTTAGTTCAGTTATATATTTAGAATTTGCTTTACAGAATAGCTGAAGTGGCATTATTTAAAAACACAACAACGATTTTATCATTACAATAATGCCATGTCCCCAATTCAAACGATCCAAGTAGTCAGAGTCACTCCAATGAACAAAATTTGAAAGTTAGGAGCCTAAATAAGCAATTGAAAAATTGTGGTACTAACCCGACTGCTGCTCAATAGATTTGGAACCTCTAGTGTGCTTTTCCTTATTATTAGGTGATCTAATTGCACACTTTATGAGAAAATTTATATGTTATGTGGAATCTAATCGACATTCTTATTGTCCTTGACTGCCTTGAACTAAATGCAGGAATTCGATTTTTCTCAAAATGCTAGATAAGAAGTTTAAGATTGTAATGAATTTGCTGGTGTCAGTAATTGGATCAAAAGCAAAATGTTTGATAAAAAGGTGGCGTGAATTGAGCCACGCACTTACGCTGATATCTGGGCCCAAAAATTTTCTCAACTTTTGGCGTCCAACTTACAAATTCCCATTTCCTCTATTTTGTCCTTCCCTTTTTCTCCTTCGTTCTTATATGATGTGCACAGCGATGCCTAATGCCTCAAATCTGATCACAACCCAAAGATGATGGCCATGGAATTGCTTCGTTGGTTGTTTCTAGCGATGTTTGAGGTAGTCAAAGGATTAGTTCCAGGTCGAGGTGAAGGTTCATTACCCATGGCATTGTAGTTGGTGGTGGCTAAGGATTCTTGATGGCGGTTCCCAGCGATGGTCGATGGTGGCGGGGTCTTGGATGGTTGACGGTAGAAGATGATGATGGCAATGAGAGGGGCTACGAAAAAACGGAAAATTCTACGGTGGCTGGAATTTTTTTATTTCATTTTTGATTGAAGGTGACTGTGGATGACGAAGGAGATGGCGATGACGAGGTGGCGGCGGTGGTTCAACGACATATGGTGGCTAGCATTAGCGGTGGCACGGCGGTGGCAACGCGTGAATGATGTTTACGAAGAAGATACGCTGTGTAGTAAAGGATGGTGTGCCACGGGAGAGTGTAGAAATTAATTTCCGTTTTTTTTTTTTTAATTAGTCATTCTCCTTACTTTTCAATTTAAAGAAGATATAAGCGAATTTTTTAGCATCATCTCAAACTCTCTTGACACGTGGAAATTTTGCGGGTGGTTGGTTTGGTAGAGACTCCTGCCACCAACAAACAAAAACACATTGTTATTTTTTTTTAATTAAAAATTAAAGCATTGAAGCAATTTATTTTTAAACCAAGTTTTGTTTTGTTTTTTTTTTTTTAACTTCTATAGATTTTAGATTGTTTTACCTATGCAAAATTTGATGTTAAAACTTACTTATTTTGCATGCATATGTTAGTGGATGCTATTGAAAAGATTTTTGGACATGATGGTTCACATTTCCAAACCAGATTACACAATTAATTTTGCAGGACAATACTATCTTTTAATAGCTAACCGCTCACTGTTACTTAAAAAGACTGATACAACTTGATAAAAGTTCATCATCATCTTCCTAGTATTATTTTAACTTCTTATTGTTAAAAATATTACTACATTAACAATATATTAATTGTATGTTTTGATGAGAATACCGTGTTTTACAAATGAACAACCCTATTTTTAATGACAAGCCAAAGCAAAATAGGGGGCTCTTAGCTAGTTTTCATGATTAAGAAGTTTTGGAGAAAAATCGCACACATCTATTAAGTCTTATATAAGGAACGCAATGAAATCTTAAATCTTTCAACTGATGCAATTAATCGAATGTTTTTAGTCCAAAACCTTTATTTATAAATACAACTAAGTCTAAAAGTTTTCAGTTCTATATATTTGATAATGTAATTTGATCTTCCAATCTCCATGAACGAATCAAGATATATCCCAAGAAGTAGCAAAGAATCACATTCATCCAAATTTTTATTGAAAAGAAGATCCAAAATGGCTTTAGAGTCCAAGTAAATCAATAATAATCTCCGATAAAACCTAGCTTTTGTGCCTATCTGAGGTCAGGCCACAATGCCCATAAATCCGCCCATAAATCCGCTTGAACACAATTATAATTTATATATACTGACGAAAGCAGCAAATTTCTCACCCATGTTCGAAGGTGATAAAAATCATTTATCTCCCCTATCTAGATCATTCTTATCAGGTTAAGATTTTTTTTTTTTTGGGGGGGGGGGGGGGGGAGGGGTGGGGTGTCGAAATATCAGGTTAAGCTTAAAGTATCTTATTTAGTTGAACTATTATCAACAAGTACCATCCATGATCTTACAATTTTTTTTCAATACCAGTATGAAAGCAAGCGTGTTATTTGGCACCTTGCGACAAACAAAAATAATAATATCAAAAGCTAAAACAAACAATTTGAATGATGTGACCTATCCTATTTTGAGCATGTCACATATGATTCTTTTTATGGAATTAATTCGACATAACAAAAAAATATATATCAATTGATCTACATATAATAAATGACTTCTCTGTAATGACTTTGCTTGGGAAGGGACTTCCAACATGGTATTTAAAAGAGAGGGATAATAAGAACAATCAAGAAGATCAAAAGTCTAGAATAGGATTTAAAAAATAAATAGTTTCTCTTCTAATCTTGGATGGTTTCCACGTAGCACTTTCTCTTACATTAAATTACATGGCCATATCCACCAAGGTGTAAAAAAAAATTCACACAAGCAAATTTGACCCAAACTTTTGCTTTTGCCCTTTGAAAGCCCCCCTCTCTCTTTCTCTCTCTCTCTTCGCTGGCTGTGCAGTGGCGATACCCTTCCTAATGCGAGCGACATCGAGATGAGAGGAGAGAGCATAAATAAAGAGGAAGGGATGGTGGGGCCAAAAGAGCCCAAGGAAGAAGGGTTCCTCCTTCACTATCAAGCCACCTCCAATTAATAAAAAATCTCTCCCTCGAAATCCCCATCTAGAATCCCCTTCTAGGGATTTCGTCTCCCCCAAAATCCCCATCGTGAAAGATTTGTCCGAATCAATACTTGCTCAGAGAAATGGCCCAGCTAGGCCATTTCCATCGGTGACTACATCCTCTCCCTCTCTCTCTCTGATCCAACCAGAGGAGGGGAAAATGGATCCCACCTCAGTGTTGGGTGGTCTGGGGCCATTGATTCCTGCTGTATGGGAAGAATGGCAAAAAGAATTGAAACTCACTAAATCTGCTGAAGATGAACTTGACGACCTCACTTGATCAAGCAGATCGAAGATCTTCTCGCGAAAGCCTACTCAAAGGAGGTCATCGATGAAAAGCTCAAAATGGGCATGGAAATTTCTCTATGACTCTCAAGACGCTATTGAGGACATGAAGTGACGTAATTCCGAGGGGAGGTGGAGAGGTCTTAATTTCTACCTTCGACACAGATATGGAGACGGGACTTTTGTAGAGAAATCAAGATATATCAAAAAAACGCTGAAGACATACGAAAATAATCTTGGGAGAATTGGTCCCATACAAGCTCATTTTAGATTACCTGGCAACCAAGCCCATTCCCATTGGGCTGGCGTTGGGTCATCGGTCAATGCCTTAAGTGAGAAGACAAAATGCATTAGTGGGTATCAAAGAGCCGATGGACCAGCTAGTCCAATGGCTAACAAAGAGAACTCCGTCGAAAGTGATTTTCGTCCACGGGGCACAAGGAGTAGGCAAGACTAGTCTAGCGAGCGCCGTGCTTCGTGACCAAAGGGTAAGTCTTCGCTTCCAATACTATGAATGGATTGACGATTTAAGATACTACGAGTTTGCTGACAACATAGGGGAAGCGCTCATGAAAGCAAATGCAACGATGTGGAATTTGACTGAGAGGGGCTAAACAAACAAGAAGACTCGGTTAAACTCGAAGACGCTTTCCAACAAAGGTTTAGCTGGGTTCTCGTCTTGGATGATGCAGGCAAAGAGGATGTGTTCATTTTCCTCCATAATAAATTAAATGAAACTGGTCCAAGCGTGCTTGTCACAACTCGTGACAAGAGCCTATCTTGCTCCATGTCTGGGCTACAGAGTCCAAAATATTTTTTCCACGACTTCGAGCTTGTTTTCCTTTTTGAGAATGATTCTCGTTCTCTATTTCACTGAAATATTTCCCCCCAGGATATCCCTGAACCTGATTTTGAGCGTATGTTAAGAAGATGCCAAGGATTGCCACTCACCATTCTGACGACGTGTAGGCATTTGAAAGATAATAAAGATGATGATGTTGCAGGTGACTTTATGCTGTTCGATGGAAAAAATTGAGTTACGGGATTGACGAAAAACTACTATCCAGAGGGCACAAAGTTGGCCCATATGGAAAAACGATAACTCTGCGCATGGACCATCTTCTCGATGTCCGTGCTTATATTTTTTACTTGAGCATCTTCCCGTTAGATCATCCCATAAGGTGCTCCACCATGATGTGGCTATGGATGGCAGAAGGATTTACTAAGCATGATCTAGTCTTGGAAAATCCAAGAACAACTCTGCAAAAGCTATTAGAACGTCATGTAATTTGGGGAAAGAAAACAAGTTATGGGAGGGTCAAAACCTGCAGTGTTCACAACCTTCAGCATCAACTCATTATTTCCAATTCCAAAGATGAAGGGATCGCGATGATTGTTACCCACCCGGAAGAAGGATTGCCTGATAATGTACGGTACCTGTCCTTTCACAAACCTATGTGTGAAATAAATAAGAACTCATTGATCAAACGACTTCGCTTCTTACATTTCTTCAAAGAGGTGTACCCAAAATCCTTGAAAGAACTGTTGAAGAAGGTTGAGAGGCTTAAGGTGCTACATATTCAAAGTCATTTGACCGAGGAGGAAGAAAATCGTGTTTCTTTGAATTCTTTTCCTAAAAAGATTCTCCAGTCGAAAAATCTTAGGTACCTAAGTTTAAGGGGTACAAAAATAAGGAAAGTTCTGTCGGGCATAAAAGATCTTGCACATCTGGAGACCTTGGATCTCAAAAATACCCTCGTGCATGAACTACCAAATAATATTTTGAAGCTAACAAAACTTCGCCATATTTTAGTATACAGGTGTGACAAAAGTCCGGATGCAGGTAGTAACCCAAAGCTTGGTGTGAAGGTCCCATCAGCATTAGGACACTTGAGATCATTGCAAAAACTATGCATGATAGAGCTAAAATCAGTGAGGGGAGAGAAATGGGAAAGAAAACGGTTGCTAAAAGAACTCGGGACATTGGTAGATTTACAAAGGCTAGGTATCTCAAAGCTGAGAAGTGAAGATGTAGAGTATCTTTGCTCTTCCATTGCAAAGTTGACAAAACTAGAAGCACTACATTTAATTGTTGAAGATGGGGAGGAATTGGATCTTTAGAGGGATTTGAGAGGAAAGAACACTGTTGGTGTTTGCAGAAGCGTGTGTTTAATGTGTGTGCAAGGGTGTGTTTTGTATGTGAATTATCAAGAGAGCAAAAGAACTAAGAACAAAGTGGGCAAGGGCAAAGTAATAATAAAAATGTGTAAAAGAGAGTGGAAGAAGAAATGTACAAGGAACAAAAGAAAGTTTTTATTTTTTTTATTTAGTTGTAGTACAAAGGAAGGGGAAGAGCTTGTTACCTTTTGTTGGTGTTCTACGCTCTCCCCCCTTTCCTATTTATAGGGTGCTTCACCAACTAAGTACAACATTTTAGATTTATGTAGAATGCTGTCCATGTAGGTTTCATCTAGGAAATTCTAGATTGTAGTTTAGCCATTCTTCTTCTAGAGAATTCTACATTTGTGTTTCTACACTTTTCTTTGCTACCTAAGCTAGATTTTCTTTTTTTTAAAAGGATTTTTCTTGTCTTTGCTAGCTAATATCAACCTTGAAGTTTCTAGAAATTAGATCAACAATTCAACAAACACGAATACCTTCAGCTGGTTCACCTGACAGGATCTTTGTTATTTCTTGAGGTGCCTAATCCCACTAAAATGAGTGATTATAGGCCTATTTTCTTGCTGCAACATAATATGCAGGTTCGTATTACTTCCATTATAGCTAAAAGATCGGGAGCAGATCTTCTTGATTTTGTTTGCCTCGATCAAACTGCTTTCATTCGTGGAAGGAGGATAGTATTCTCGAAGATTGAGAGCACTTCTTTTTTTTTTTTTAGACTTTGAATAGCTACTCAAATGTTTTTTTTTTTTTGATAAAGACAATATACGAAATGTTTTTTGGTGCAAAACTCAATTATAGCATAAAAAAAAAATCAAGTACGATGATGAATCACAAGATTTTACTATCCTTGATGATCGATGGAAAGTTTGAATGCTCAAATACGAAAAGACAAAAAGACAAAAATTAAAGAAATACGTATGAACTTATCTCACTTATGTTGTTGTGCCATTTTTTTCCTTTCTTTTTTTGGGTCAAAATGTCGTTGTGCCATTAACCAGGGCAACATCTTCTCGCAAATGTAGTTTTATGGATCGATTCGGACCTGTCTCAAGGAGAAGAGGATAAATAATCATCCAAGTCGAGACATGGCACATCTCTATCACAAGTATGCTTTTCTATCATAGTACAAACAAATAATGATATAGCTTTTTTAGGACATTTGCTAGAATAACAGCCAAGAGCCGCATCACTCTTCGCCAAATACAAAGCTTCTAGCTAAAGAGAAATCGTAAAATTCATCCAAAATTGAGAAGAGGGAAGACAAATCTCTATAACCTGTTATGACTTTAAGGCAACTTTACCATAGGTCTGGATATCGAAACCAAAACCTTAAAAAAAAAATAATGCGCTTAAGTCAATTTTAAGAAATTTGCACAAATCATCCAAGAGCCGCATCCCTTTTCGCTATTCCCACCCCAATTCACGTTATTACACTTAAAATTTGTGCACGTACGTTATCTTACAAGGTGGGTTTCATGGTGAGAAGTCTCTCGAGCAATGTCAGGAAGAGTGCAGAAAAGCAACTTAAGCGGAGAAGGCCATGGGAAAAGAAAAATAAGAGCAGTTACCGCAACAATGGCGAACCAGATGAGAGCAATCCTAGGAATGAGACATTTGTGCGGGGAAAAATTATCAAAAAAGCCCTAAACTTACTATATTTTGATAATTCCGTACTAAAGATTTAAATTTTGCTAATTAAGTCATAAACTTTTTTTATGGTTTTTTAATTGAGTTTATCCAATCAATTTAGCTAGAAATCATTGATATATACACTGGTTATCTTACATGATACAGTTGGTAAAAACATGAACAATTTTTAATAATATATGAATATTTTTTGAAATTTTTATTATCTTTTTTTTCTTTTTCTATTATTTTCATTTTCCCCCAACGGCCATCACCAGACCGCGTTGATGCCAGACTTGTTGGGTTTGAGCTTTGCTTTTTCTTTATGCAGCCTTTGCAGGTAAGACTAAATCCACCTTCCCAAATTGAAGAAAGGTATGCAACCTCCATTGAGAATAGAGATTCGTAAGATATTACCTTTTCTTTTTGTCGCCTAAATCCAATTGATCGCATAGTAAAAATCGCATTTGAGACTTCGCGCTTCTTAATGTGCATCCCAATTGTTTTACCATTTATCCAAGGAGTTAATTGTTGGTTAATATTATTTAAGATTACTTTAGAAGCTAGATAAAGGCAAATGTTCATATATGGCGTGAGCTTAGAACTGGTATATATGAAAGAGGAGTTCTTATTTATAGAAACTTTTATCCTCTTGTCAATTTCCTCTGGTTGATCGAGCCTGACTCGGTCATTAATCATCGTAACGTTGGACTCAAACATGAACTTGAACAGTTTATTGTGCAACAAGACATTTTATCAAAAGAGCTCTCATGTATAAATATGGAGAAATTAATCAAACATATTTGATACAACTTTCCTGTAATAACTTTTATTGTGAAAATATGTGCTGTGGCTTTTATAAGATCTAGTACAAATTGTCGTGACCTCTTTTTCGGCGCCCCCGATTAGGGCGGGCTTATAGACGCTAATGATTTAGCTAGATCTATTAGGCTTAGCCTGGGCACTCCCAAGCCCATCAATTCACAACTTAAAGGTTTATTATTTTTTTTACCTATAAGTTGAGGAGTTGCCACTAATCAATTTGGGGTGGGTCGATTAGAAATTCAAGCGAAATATTGGAAGGAATATTTGCTCCTACGCAACTAGAAAAACTAAGTTCAGGGACTTAATTACACTAGTTAATTACTAACGCCTTTTTGATCCCTAATCTTGTTTAACCCGGACTGAGCATATCCAAGAAAGACACAAGTGGTTGCCTTGGGGACTTTTTTTTTTCTCTTAACTAAAGTATGAATAGAATGAAGAACGATAGATCCTCGTCCAAGAAGAATTGACTTCTTTCTAGAAGAGAATCATAAAGAAGTTGGATTGGTGAGAATTTGACAAAGAAAGAATCGACGAACATTTTTCTAGTTTTGATTTTTGGCTCCTCTTCCTGTTCTATTGATCAAAAGCATCCAGCAGCCTCACGTCGATTTTGAATTCGATTTGAAGTGAAAAAAGAAGAATGTCCTACTTCGATCCAGCAACTTGTTATAAGTTGACAGGTTTGGAACCCTTTTTCTTTTCTTTGTTGATTCCTCTCAATGGAATATGCCATGTTGCACTAAGTTACTTACGGATGTATGCATGTAGTCCGGGAACACTTTGGGGTGAAGACCCATCCAAAGAAGTAGGATCAATAGTTCAACATTTAGGCCGTAACATTTACCAACAAAAAAATCTTTAACCCAACAAGTGCTCTCCGAACCAAGCTAGATAGTCTCCTATCACTAGGCTCACCAACCAACCTAGACTTTGATTCTTATTATTCCTACCGGAAGACTTTTTGGATTTTCAAAGGATTTTCCATGCATTTTGTGGAGGGAAAGCATTTTTTTGGTCTTTTCTATTCTTTTTAAACATAAAAAGCATTTTTTGGATTTTTGATCTTTTTTTGAAAATATAAATCATTTCTTGGCTTTTTTTGATTTTTTTGGATCTTTTAGGAAAATATGGGATTCTTTTTTGAAAATAAACTACCAATTATTACTAAAATATTGTTCTTTTATTATAATATAATGTTATATATTAAAAAAAATGCCCCGGGTCGGATTCCCGGGTTGGGACCAACCTGGTTCGTTGAAATCGGCGGACCGGATTGGGCTCGCGGCCCAGTATACCCCTTTTTAAAAAAAATAAACAAAGCCCGAACAAAATGAAAACAGGCCGGCCCAAGGATCAGCTGGTCCAGACTCGGCCCGCTACACCCAAAAACTACCCGGCTTGCGACCCACGTCCGACCCGGTTCGCGACCCGAACGAGCGAAACCCTAGCTCGAGGTGTCCCACGTCGTACCTGGCTCCGCTAACGCCGCAGACCATCGCCGCCGATCATTGAGGCTCCAACCGCGACCACCAACTCTCTCAAGCAAATCGTCGAGCACCGAGATGGACGGCCTATTTATAGGCGAGGGGAAGGCCGGTCGACGGAGGTCCGGCCGCCGGTCCTTCGCACACCGAACGGCCCCCGCCGGCCGAACCGGCATCCCATTCGTCGAGGCGGCTCTAGCTAGGCCGCCTCACATTGAAGACGCATCCCCTTTGCCTGCTGTGTCATACGTCACTGTCTCGTCCTCCATTCCGGTGTCGCACGCATCCGGCCTCCAGCGCGCGCTGCTCATCCGAACAGGGGAGAAGACAACCTGAGGAAGAAGACAAACAGGAGAAGGGGGCCAGACCTGGGGAAGGGCTGGGCTGGGCCCTAGGGGCCCGTGCGGGGTTAAAAAGGAAACGGGGAAGGGGCTGGGCTCGAAGGCCCAGCCCGGCCCATCCCCATTGGGCTACTACTTCTTTTTGTTTTTATTATTTTTCTTTTTTGGTTATTATTATTATTTATTATCCGAAAAAAAGTGAAACAAAAGAAAATAAAGATTAAAGGATGTAAATAAGAACTAAGTCCTAATTTAAAATACTTAAACGAAATTTAGGTGTCAACACAAATACCTCCAAAGTTGTAGTTGAAAAGTTGCCTCACGTCTATCAACATTAGAACTTACCAATTACCAAACACACAAGTTACATATTACCAACTTTAGAACTTATCAATTGCCAAACACACAAGTTACATATCTTCTTAATGCGGTTGCAGCATAACAAATACACTACATTTCAAATGTAGTTGCATCCAATTAGCTCTAAACTCGTCAAATTATGTTGATATCAACCTATTTACTTAATCACGTATAATCGTGTCATAAATAGGTTTTAAAAAAAAAAGATGCACATAACACATTTATTATTCATGTGTAGACGAGTTTATCCGTTTACGATACATATACAATGAATTTTATATGGAACATTCTTTAACTAATTGTTGTGTTTGAAATTTATCGTCTTTACGTCAGAAGAATCTAGAAATTACATACACTCCTTGCGATAACTAAAAGACGACGGCGACAGGGGTTCGAACTGAATGCTTAGCAGATACCCATGTGATCGCCCCTTGAGCAAGGGGCGGGGTCGCCGTCTTATTCCTTGTGAAGTCAACGCTGAAACTCGCTGTCTCGTTCACCTTCGTGAACTCTAGATTACTCGGGTACACGCCAATTGAGTTCAGACCCGTGATGGGGTCGATAACCACCCTGTAAGACGAGTTAACAGGTCCGTCGTTCCTCACCTTCCTCGTCACGTTAAACTTCGTCACCGAACTGTCAAAGCTCAAGCTGATCGATGGATAGTTGAGCTGGTAATCGGGTATGCTCCCAGTGCTCGAGCATGTGACCTTTTCTTTAACTAATTTCGGAGTCGGTGTAGTTGAGCCCACAAAGGTAAGGAATGTAATCTTGCGGTTCGATGTCGTAAATGAGATCCGGGTCAACAGCCTTTGATGGGTTGACATGTCCGGCGCCAGGGGTGAATATGTTTGCTGGATTGAGCGCCTGGTCCAAGATGGGTTGGCCCTTCGTGTTGGAGGTGGAGGCAGTGGTAATGATGGCGGACTTGATGGCCGCTGGCGACCAGTAAGTCGGGGTGTGCGCTCTTGAGCAGTGCCGCCACACCACTGAGGTGGGGGCAGGACATGGAGGTCCCGGAGATCACGTTGAATGAGTGCTTACCGTCCGTAGAATTGTCTAAACTAACTGGCCAGGCAGCGGGAACGTTCACACCCGGGCCGATGATGTCCGGTTTGAGGATGCCTTTGCTTTGGTAGTTGGGGCGGCGGGAAGAGAAGGATGCTACAACCGGGGCGACCGAACTCCCGATGTCAGCGCCTTTGAATAGGATCGTGGCGTTTGGCGCTGAGGTGGTGTTTAGGTAGCTCTTGATCTCTCTCCCCACGTCATATCCCACATGGACAGCGGGTAGGACATGCTTATCGGCAAGGGCGGTGGCTCCCTCCAGAGGACTGTTCACGAGGATCATGGCCGCACCACCTGCATCCTTGACCTCTTGACCTTGGTCAACTCGCGCAACCCCGCCGTAGTCTACGGAGCACACGATCATTTTTCCTTTGAGGTCCGAGCGTTCTTTTAGTGATCCGGGAAGGCAAAGGGCCGAGGATTCATCTCCGTTTAGTCCTGGATCAACCAGGGGAAGTAGCGTTGAATTGAAGTCGTGCGGTTGGTACAAGGTTTCCCCATCGAACTCCTTCCCGTTCCCCAGCCGCGCCGTGGCCTTTATGCTGCGGTCTATGGTGCTGGCTCCCACGTTGAGAAGCCACGTTGCCTCGTTTGACAATGAGTGGTTGCATGGCCCCCTATTCCCCGCGGAGCTGCTCACGAAGATGCCCTTTTGGATGGCGGCAAATGAACCTTTTGCAATCGCATCGTCGAAGAACGGAGAGGAATCTCCTCCAACAGAGAGGGAAATCACATCGACACCATCCTCGATGGCCGCATCGAACCCAGCTAATATGTCGGCCTCAAGGCACCCCCTAATATAGCAAACCTGGTAGATTGTCAAATGCGCAAGAGGCGCTATGCCTGCGGCCGTGCCTTTGGCATTACCGAGCGCGCTGGCATTCTTCACAAAAGCACCCGCAGCTGTGCTGGCAGCGTGTGTGCCATGGCCCACATCATCAAATGGCTGTTCGAACTCCCCGTAAACGATGGACCTCGCACCGATGAGCTTGTTGTTGCAGTATGCGTCGTTGAAGATGCACTTGCCCTTCCATTTGGCCAGGGGCGGTGGCAACCCCTCGCCGCTGAAGGAAGAGTGCTGGGGATATATCCCTGAGTCCAATACTCCGATGATCACGCCCTTGCCGAAGTTGGAGTCCTTCCAGAGCCCAACTTCTTGGCGCAATCCCAAGAACTCGGGGGTGCGAGTTGTGTGTAGAGAGAGCACCCTCTCCGGACGCACATACAAAACACCGTCCCTGTTCCGAATGGCTTTAGCTTCCTCGGTGGTCAATTTGGCCGCGAACCCAGATACGACATGTCGGTATGAGTGAATCATTCTTTGCTCTTGGTTGGAGCTGGTTGCTGTGGAAGGTAAAAATGACCGGTATAAAGCATCCAGATCCTCTGAAGTAGCAAAATGTTTGTCCGTTGGCTTTCGTACTTGGATTATATAAGTTGACAACGAGCCACCCGAATCAGCTACTGCAGTGGCAGTATCAGCAGGGGAGATGCTTAGAATGCAAGTGAGACCAAGAATGAAAATCGTCAAGGTGGTCGCAGACAATCTACATTTCTGGTCTTTCATCTCGAAATTGCGAAAGAAAGAAAGAAGCTTCTTGCTTCTATTTTCTGTGTCAGATAGTTGAACTTGGAGCACATATATGTATAGCAGAAGCAAAATGAAGAAATGGCGTTGGTCTCATGACCAGAAGCGAACAATGGTAGTCTTTTTCTTTTGAAGGAAAGGATCATTAGTCTGTTTTATTTCCGAATATGCATATGCATTTCCATGGAAGAATTGAATGCAAAAGACCTATTATTACGGTCAAGGTCAGGGCACCGTCCATGCAAATTCTCTAAAATAGACTAATCTATTAAAGGAAATATAAATATGCAGATTTAACGTGCTATAACGAGACGCAGTCTAAATAAATCACTTTGCTCAAATCAGCTTCTAAAGGAAAGGATCCTTAGTGATATAATTTCTAACATCATATGCATTCCCACATAAGAATCGATTAAGACCTATTATAACCTCGAGGACAGGGCACCGTCCATACAAATTTTCTAAAATAGACTTATTCATTAAATGAAATATAAATATGCAGAGTTAACATGCTATACAGAGATGCATTCTAAATAAATTACTTTGCTCAAATGAGCTTCTAAAGGAAAGGATCCTTAGTGATTTAATTTCTAACATGCATATGCATTTCCACATAAGAATCGATTAAGACCTATTATAATCCTCAAGGACAGGGCACCGTCCATACAAATTTTCTAAGATAGACTAAATCATTAAAGAAAATATAAATATGCAGATTTAACATGCTATACAAAGACACACTCTCAATAAATTACTTTACTCAAATGAGCTTCTAAAGGAAAGGATCCTTAGTGATTTAATTCCTAACATGCATATGCATTTCCATGTAAGATTTGAGTTAGACCTCCTATAACCCTCAAGAAAATTAAAAAAATAGCTAAAATGTGAAAAATATTATATATTATTTAAAATTGTTCATGTTAATGCCAGTAGTGCTACATAAGATAGTCGGCGTTCACATTAGTGATTTTTGGCTAAAATTGGTTGACTTAATTAGCAAAACATAAAAGGATTTATGACTCAATTGGTGAAATTAAAAGTTTAAGACTAAATTGGTAAAAGTGTAATATATTTAAAACTTTTTAGATAGCTTTCCCCTTTTTAATTGAACCAATGTCATTTTCAACCATTGAATGAAAATTCAATTAAGTCCTCCCACTGACATCATGTTTAAAATTTCTGATGTGGTGATTTACTCATCGTTAGCCATCCTACGGGTCATGATTAGTTATCTAATCTAGATAACTTTTCAAAAGACGACCCTGTTTTGTTTAAATTACTAAATTTTCTCTTTTTTGTTTTTTTTATTTTTCTTCTTACCTATGTTTTTTTTTTTTTCCTTTTCTTCCCTTACTTTTTTTTTTTGATGTAACACCTTATCTCTTTTCTCGTTTTCTCGAGTCTTTGCTTTACACTTATATAGATTGAAGCTCAATCTATTTGGCAGAAAATACAACAAATTTTCAAAAATATTTTCCAAGAAGTCCGTGTTCAAGAACACAACAATATTTTTTAGTGTTTAGCTAAAACCTGATAATGAACTGAAAAATATATTCCAAAGTTTGATATGAAAAATCCGATTTGATTTTTCCAAATAGAAATACACTATTTGGGTGTTAGTAACTTGTGCATAA
Organism: Eucalyptus shirleyi; assembly: GCA_017140165.1. Lineage (NCBI taxonomy): Eukaryota > Viridiplantae > Streptophyta > Magnoliopsida > Myrtales > Myrtaceae > Eucalyptus > Eucalyptus shirleyi. The sequence goes on from CM029450.1 coordinate 18,789,399, forward strand.
GGGACTGGAGATCTAAGTATGGGCACCACAGTCTTGGGTCTGGCCTTGATCAACCTCGACCTAGGCACCAAGGGTTGGGGCACTAGCACTTGGGTGTTAGGCCCACCTTTGATGGACTGGGGCGCGAGTGCCAAGGTACCAACCCCAGCCTCAATGGATGAGAGCATAAGCATTGGGGTCCTAGGCCTAGCTTCAATGGACTCGAGCATGGACACTAGGGTCTCGAGCCTTGGTCTTGATAGACCTTGGCTCAAGCACTAGGGACTTGAGCTCGAGCAATAAGAACCTAGGCATGACATTTGTGGACCTTAGCTTGGGTGTTCGGTATGCAAGCTTGGGTACTAGGATCTTGTGCTTAGCCTTTGGGCTCAACCTTAATGACCCGAGCCTAGGCGCTAGAGCCTTGGGCACATGCCTTGAGGTCCCATGTTGATCCTCAATGGACTCGAGCATAGGCACTGGGGATTGGGCGATGGGCATCGAGGTCACGGGCCCACCTTAATGGTCCCCGGCTTGAGTGCTAGATACATGGTCTTAGATGTTGAGGCCCATGAACCAACATTAGGTTTCCATGTCCAAGTGTAGAATTTTAGGTTTAAGTGTTAATATCTAGTTGTATTATGGAAATGATTTTTGATTTTTAAAAAGGAAATAATTTTTTTGTGAATTTAAGCATAGGTTTCCGTTGACTTATTTTTCTAAGCAAACTAAATGTTGGAAAATTCAAAAAAATGTTTTTTTGAAAAGTTTATTTCATGAAATAAACAAATCCTTAAGTTAATATGAAGAACGCATTTGGGACATGTGATCGAGTCCTTCACTTTCCCAACGAAATGAGGACAGGAGCATGAGGAACTTGGCACGAAAAATACAAACGAATAAGTCTGCCTGACTAGTCATTAATTATTTGTTGTGTTGGTCTTTTGTTATTGGGTAAGTCTCGGTCCTCATAATATCATCCAAAAATATAACATAGATAGCACCTCAGGATGGTGAGATTCTATCTAAGGTTAAGAATCAAGAATGGCCTTATAAAATTTTGTAGTAGGTACTGATATAGAAATTGAATATTAATCAAATTAATTAATGAATCGTAAAAGCAACACAACTATAACAATATTTCATTCTGAAAAATAGAATTAGGTAGGAAAGCAGCTTTTGTTTCTGGATGTTGTTATCAGTTGTATTCTTGGTTAGCCCATTCAACAATTCTCGACATTTCAGTTGTTTTTCCCGGAATGCAGCCAACACTTCATTGACCATGCAAAATTTGTTGCAATTGTGAAGTGCAAATTAATATTTGCATCTTGGAATTGTTTAAGTTTGCCTTTTCAACATTAGTCACGAGAACAGTTATTAGAGTCAGCTAGATTATATCTCTAATGAATTTTAAAGACCTTAAATGAGTTTTAATTTGTTGCTCACCGGTCATAAAAAATCTTTTGGGACATTTATTTTATGTTGACCTAGGTTGAAGATAGTTAATAAGTTTGCAAATTCATTTCTAAGCTTATTGTATGAAAAATTCAATTCTAAACTTTTTGATTAAACCAATGTCGTTCTCAACCTTTAAGTGAAATTCAATCAAGTTCTTTTGCCCAAATCTTGCTTACAATTTCTGACTTGGTAATCCACTCATCATCAGTTATCTTATCAGTCACAATTAGTGATCTAATGTGGGCCACTTTTCACGAGATGACCTATTTTGTTTAAACACTGCATGGTAACGTTCTTGTTTCTTTGTTCTTTTGTTCTTTAGAATATAAAAAGAACATAAATTCGTCCAATGATGTTAGTTAATTTTTTTATTTACCAGAATAGAAAAGTGGTCGGAGAATGGATTTAAAATAGAAATAAGAAATATAAAAAGCAACTTATTGTTTCTATAAATAATTTATAAAAATGAGTCAGTTTCTTTTCTTTTCTTCTTCTTCCTCGCCACCCCCGGCTATCTGCTACCCCCTGCATGCTGCCAGTCACTGCTGCCAGCTGCCGTCCACTACCCATCGTTCACCCTAGCTGTCCATCACTGCCATTCGTTGCCATTGCCCGCCATCTGTCGCCCAATGACGGGCTAGATGAGGAGGAAGAAGAAAGAATAAAAAAAGAAAAGAAAAAAAAGATGCATATAAAAAATTATTAAAAATTTTTAAAAAATTCTACGTCATAAAAAAAACTTATGGGCTATACCAAACACATTTATATTCTTTTTCTATTACAAGAATGTAAATTGTGTACTATTACTAAACACATTGTTTTATTTAGAAACTATTTCAAGTGATATAAATAAAGAAGAATTATTTCGCAAAATAAATTATTTCCAGAAATAGAAAAATTATTAAACACACCCTTAATTTTTTAAATTTCTTATTTTTTTTCTTGTTCTCCATTTCTTCTCTCTCTCTTCCCTTGTTACTGCTCATCTTCTTTTCTCTATTTCTCGAGTCGCCACTTCCCACCTGTGCAACAATTGCAACTGAAGTGACAGCATTGAGCGGGAAGCATGTACGCCAATTGATGAGACTCACAAGCATACTGATGATCCATTTCTTATACTTAAAAAAAAAAAATGTAGCGATTATTCGTTAATTTTCTAAATATCCTAAGTGCGAAAAAGAAAATGAATCTCTTAAGGCAACATTTATCACTGACCCATTCCATTCTAAGAATTCCTTTTTCTTAGATTATGTCATATATATGAGATTTGTTAAGTAACATTATTGAAAGGTTTTCAAAGGGATGGAACGCTATATTTCCTGTCTTTGCCATCTATTCTTAATATGAAATTCTGGTGATCCAGGCGGGAAAAGATCAGAGAAAGTTGGTCAGGAAATCCTCCCCATTAGGCGTAGACTAAAAACTATTACTTAGTCATTTCTCCTTTTAAAATATAAAAGGTGGAGAAGGGTGACTAGAAGTCTAGAACGAAGATTATCAACCCTAATATAGTCCACTCTCTGCATTGTGACTTCCGATATGCCTTGAAGACCTTGATTTGAATTTTGATGGTAGACGACTTCTCCATGATCGATCCTCCATGCTCTTACTCCTGATCGAACAATCCTTGCAACAGCTGAGTTCTGAATCCCTGGATTGGCGTGATGGCAAGGGAAGATGGCGGACACCAGAGAAGGGGAAGAGGGAGTGGTCTTTCGACGCGAGGGCAAATCCCATGATAAAGAAGGAGAAGGATCTGCTCAACAAATTCTCACCTGCAGGGCTCCTCGGCTCAAGGCGGGCCTTCACTGGTACGTGGCGATCTCCCTGACGACTAGAAGGATCTGCTCTACGATATTTCGATTGATATTTGGTTGCGTTAGAAGATGCAAAAATAGATTATACGCGTTAACAACGGACGTTTGAACTACTTGGGCAGTTGGGCAACTTCAGCCGAGATCAATTCGGGTCTTAGAGGGACGCCTTTTCCGAAACACTTTGCAAACGCCCAAACGCCCTTAAGAGACGAGAAGGAGTATTTGTTCCCAATATTGATGATAAAACATCGGAGGAAGAAGGATCTGCCTCCAAAAGGCACTGCGAAACAGGGGAGGGAAGTTCTGTCATGGAAAGTCCTCCAAGGATTCAGGTCTGACCCAAGGAGGTGATCTGGTCGGATTGCACGGTCATAAGGAGCAACTGATCAGGTTGCTTCTTAAGGACAACTCTGGAACGACGGCATATATTGGTAAGCGGAGGGTCCTCAGATAACCTACTAGAGGTCCTTTCCAATGACGACCATCCGTTTTGCCTTTTGTACATGAGCATTTTCCCCGAGAATAGTGAGATCAGTTGCAACAGAGTTTCTCGTCTATGGGCAGCAGAAGGATTTCTAACCGATCTAAAAGTAGTCGCTGTCTTTTCAATGACATTCTTGATAGAAAGTGCATCCATCCCGCGGAATTAAGAAGTGATCGAGAGCTCTCCACATTCCGAGTGGATGACCATTTGCGAGAGATTTCTGCTTCCTTTTCTGATCATTTAGACCTATTAAGGACAACTAGTAGTGTGGGCAGCACCAACTGGCCTAAAAGACACCTATCCGTCCAAGGAGGAACAGTCAGATTTGAATGAAGAGAAACTCTCTCAACTTCATTCTCTATTTGTGTTTAATCTCTACTCATCCGATGCTTCGACCATGGGGACTCCTGAGAATCCATTATTTCCATTCAAGTTTAAGCTTCTCAAGGTGTTGCATTGTTCGAGCTAATCCTTCTCAGGTACTTGAGCTTAAGGGATACCTTAATCGAAGAAATCCCAACCTCCATAGAAATGCTTACGCATCTAGAATTTTTAGATCTTAAACAAAGCTTGGTCATTGAATTACCTAAGGAGGTTGAAGGACCGGAAAGAATCATCACGAGAAAGACCCCCTTGATGGAAAGTTACAAGCTAATTGGCTTCAAGGCATTGTGCAAAGAGTCGGAGGACCCAAGTGCCTAGAAAAGCTCTGTTTCGTGGAAGCAGATAGCCCATTGAAAGATCTTGGGAATCTAACAAAAATTAAGACGATTGGGAATCACCAAGTTGATTTAGGAACAAGGTGAGTTATTGTGCACTTCCCTTGAGAATTTAAAGTAGCTAAAGTCTCTCAATGTACATGCACTTTACAAGAACGAGATACTTGATCTCCATGGCTTATCCTTGCCTCCCAAGTATTTTAAACATCTCTACTTACATGGCTATTTGGAGAAGTTGCCAGCTTGGATATCGTCCGGTAAATGTTTGACAAAGATCTTATTAAGAATGAGTCGCTTGGAGGAAGATCTCCTTGTAACCCTTGGAAAATTGCCAAAGCTAGTAGAGCTGGAACTGCCTCTAGTTTATGATGGATAACAATTGGATTTCAAGAAAGGGCAGTTTCCAAAGCTCAAGATCTTGCTTGAGGAATTAGAGGAGCTCAGACCAATGAATTTGGAGAAGGGAACAATGCTGTGTCTTAAAGACCTAACCATCAGTCGCCATAAATGGTTGGAAAGGTTACATCTGGCATCGAACACATCCCCACGATTCAAAAGTTAATGTTTTTTTGACCTGTCTCATGAATTCTATGAGAAGGTACGAGTGGACCACAAGGATGATTATCAAACTTTTGAACACATACCAAAATTATAATTTACACGATGGAGGGCCAGCCCTTGGAAAACCCGTACTTTCCCACAGGTGAAGGATATGAAGGCTTCATAGGTGAACACTGAATGGAATCTCCCTTGTGTTTCAGAATGGTTGTACCAATGTAGAAATAAAAATGCTGCATGACCGTGGATTTTGTATTGCTGTTTGTTGGAATTATCTTAGTGCTGCTGTTTTCAGTCGTGTTTCCTCTGTTTTCCTCTTCTCTTTTTTTTTTTTTTTAAACAGCCAAGTTCATTTAGTTATGCAGTTGGTGTTTTTGCTATTTTCTAGGAAGTTAATAGCATGTTTGTGTGTAGTTATGTGTAGCACGTATGTGAGCAGTTTTTGCTTTGTATTTATTTCTGCTTTGTATTTAGTTGTGGTGATTGACAGTTTTTTCTTTTGTACAAGATGTATGAAGTGCTATGCTCTGTTTTTTTCTTTTCTCTCTCTCAAACAACAGAGATTTTTCTGTTTTGATTGTTGTTTTATGAGCTTTAATAGTGGTATTAGAGCATTTGTGGGATCTTAAGGGACTGTGAAGTGAGAGTAAGTGAGTGAAGATTGCTTTCAATCTACAAAGAAAAAGCTGATGAAGGTAGGATCAAGTGGATTCTCTGCAATGGCTGCTCTAGTCTTTACTGGGGAAAATTATCAGGCTTGGGCTGTCAAGATGACGGCATTCTTGGAGGGTCATGGTTTATGGGAGGCTGTGGAGAATGATTATGAGATTGCTCCACTTCCAGACAATCCGACCTTGAATTAGATAAAGTACCATAAAGAGAGAATCACAAGGAAGGCTAAAGTAAAGTCTTGCCTATATACTACTGTTTCACCCACTATCTTCACAAGAATCATGAGATGTGATTCTGCAAAGGCAATATGAGATTTCTTGAAGGATGAATATGAGGGAGATGAGAAGATAAGAGGCATGAAGGTGCTAAATCTCTTGAGGGAGTTTGAGAGACTGTAGATGAAGGATTCAGAGTCAGTGAAGGAGTACTTTGATAGGCTGGTTGAGATAGCTGAAAAAATCAGAGTTTTAGGGACTGACTTGAAGGATGAAAGGCTTGTTCAGAAGATCCTAGTGTCTCTTCCAGAGAAGTTCGAAGCCACCATAGCGTCTCTAGAAAATAAAAGAGACTTAGCTGATATAAAGCTTGCAGAATTGTTAAATGCTCTACAGGCACAGGAGCACAGAAGACTGATGAGAAGAGAAGAGTTTGTAGGGGGTGCATTGCAAGCTAGAGTGAAATCAAATGATAGAGGCAAAGGGAAGAAATGGATTTAGTCCAGAGAAAATGCTGGTGACTCCAAGTTTGTAGCAAAATAAGGAAATTCTAGTGGGTCTAGCAAATGGAAGAAGAACAAAAAAGCCTTGTCAATACTGTGGTGGAACTAATCATCAGTTTTTTAGATGTTGGAGAAAGCCTGATGTTAGATGCAGAAGATGTCACAAGTTGGGTCACATGGAAGCAATCTGCAAAGAGAAAAATTACTAGCAAGCAGGAGAAGCATAGGTAGCAGTGAATGAAACTAAGGAAGAGCACTTGTTTGTAGCTTCATTTCCTGGATCTTCTATTGGGAATGATGTATGGCTGGTGGATAGTGGCTGTACCAATCATATGACCGGCAATTCGAAACTGTTTAGAAGTCTAGATAGGTCAATCAAGTCCAGAGTCAGAATTGGTAACGGACAGTATATCGAAGTGCAAGGGAAGGGTATAGTGGCTATTTAAGGAAATCGGGAGGTGAAGCTGATCAGTGATGTTCTTTTTGTGCCAAATATTGACTAGAATCTGTTAAGTGTTGGTCAATTAGTTGATAATGGCTATAAAGTGAAGTTCGAAGGGAATGAATGTCTTATTTATAATGCAGATAGCAAAGAAGTGCTAAGAATCCCAATGAAGGACAAGAGTTTCATGTTCAAGCCACAACAGATGCAACAAATGGCTTTAAAGTGTAAAGAAGAAAATGCAGAGCCATGGCATAAAAGACTTGGGCATGTTCACAAGAAGAGCATGTCGTTTATGCAGAGAAATAGCTTGGCAGATGACTTACCAAGTTTGGAGGAGGAATTTCCACAGTGCAGAACTTGTCTTTTTGGCAAGCAAGCCAGATTTCCTTTCAAAGGAGGAGGCTGGAGAGCATGTAAGAAGCTGCAATTAGTCCACACAGATCTATGTGGACCTATGTATGAGTCTTCTTTCAATGGTAGCAGGTATTTTATTACTTTCACTGATGATATGACTATAATGAGTTGGATTTATTTTCTGCGAGCCAAGTCTAAAGTTGCTGATGTGTTTGTGAAGTTCAAAGCCTTAGTTGAGAATCAGAGTGGGAAGAGAATTAAAATGTTCAGGTTTGATAATGGTTCTAAGTATACTGCTCACAAGTTTAAGTGGAATTGTGAGCAAGTAGGAATTGTGCAACAGTTCACTACTCCCTATTAACCTCAACAGAATGGGGTTAGTGAGAGGAAAAACAAAAGCATTATGGAGATGCCTAAATGTATGATGCAGGAGAAGAAGTTACCTAAGAAGTTCTGGGCTGAAGCAGCTCATACTGTAGTGTTTCTATTAAATAGATTGCCCACAAAAGGCCTTAGAGAAGTCAACATCTTTTGAAGTCTGGCATGGTGTTAGACCTTCTATGAAGAATTTGAAGGTTTTTGGGTGTTTGTGTTACACTCATGTTCCTAAGGTCAAGAGGGACAAGCTGGATAAGAAAGCAGAGCTTGGAATCTTTATTGGGTATAGTCTTCAATCAAAGGCTTACAGGATTTTCCATCCCATGACAAGGAAGGTGACTGTGAGCAAAGATGTTATTTTCTAAAGGAAGATGAGTGGAATTGGATGGAAGAAAAGAGTGCAGAACAGCAACAATTCGAAAAATAACCTACAACAGATGTAAAGGTTGATGGAGTTATAGATGGATTGGAAGACAGTATGGATGATTTACCAGTGAGAGGCACAAGATTACTTGCTGAAATCTATGAAAGAAGCAATGTGGCAGTGCTCGAACCATCTAACTTTGTGGAAGCTAAGGAGGATTAGAGGTGGATTGCAGCAATGCAGGAGGAGATTGCAATGATCCAGAAAAATCACACATGGGAGCTTGTTGACAAACCGTCTGATAAGAATGTGATTGGGGTTAAATGGGTGTTTAGAACAAAACTTAATTATGATGGTTCTATCAATAAACACAAAGCTAGACTAGTTGTGAAAGGCTACGCACAAATATGGGGAGTAGACTATTTTGAAACATTTGCCCATGTTGCACGACTTGATACAATAAGGCTACTGTTAGCTATTGTAGCAGAGAAGGGGTGGCCTACATTTCAGTTAGATGTCAAGTCTGCATTCCTGAATAGAGAGCTTGAGGAGGAGATTTTTGTTGAACAACTTGAAGGCTTCGGTATCAAAGGGCAAGAAGAGAGTGTATATAGGTTGAGGAAAACTCTATATGGATTGAAGCAGAATCCAAGAGCTTGGTATGGGAAGATAGATCGATATTTGCAGGATTTTGGTTTTGTAAAAAGCTTAAGTGAGTTCACTCTTATGTCAAGAAAGTGAATCACAGTGTTGTAATTCTGTCACTTTATGTAGATGATCTATTAGTGACAGGAAATGATATGGAATTGATAAAGAAGGTGAAGCAAGATCTATTTGCAGGTTTTGAGATGTCAGACTTGGGAAATATGGCTTATTTTTTGGGTCTGGAAGTCAAACAAGCTTCATATGAGATCTTCATCTGTCAGAAAAAATACATGAAGGAAATTCTAAAGAAGCTTCAGATGGAAGATTGTCGAAGTATAATCACTTCTATGGCTACTAAAGAGAAGCTGCAGAAGAATGATGGAATCGATGCAGTAGATGCTTCTATGTATAAAAGTCTGATTGGGTGTCTCATGTATCTTACAGCAACTAGACCAGATATTCTATTTGCTGTGAGTGTTTTATCCAGGTTTTATAAATAGTTCTAGTCAGTTACATTTGGTTGCAGCAAAAAAGGTCTTGAGATATCTCAAAGGAACATTGTTCTTTGGTGTGAAGTTTAAGAAAGGTCATAAGTTTAATTTGCAAGGATTTTCTGATAGTGATTGGGCTGGTTCGGTAGATGACATGAAGAGTATGTCTGGATATTGTTTCAGTTTTGGTTCTGCTTGTTTCTCCTGGTGTTCTGAAAAGCAAGAGATTGTAGCTCAGTCTACTGCAGAGGTTGAGTTTATAGCAGCTACTACAGCTGCAAATCAAGCTTTGTAGCTGAAGAAGATAATGAAGGATTTGTGGTTGAATTCCAGTGATTGTATCGAAGTCAATGTGGACAATTAGGCTACTCTAGCAATATCACAGAATCCAGTTTTCCATGGCAAAACCAAGCATTTCAAAGTCAAAATTTTCTTTCTGCTTGAGGTGCAACAAAGTGGTGAAGTTAAGTTGGTCTATTGTAGATTTGAAGATCAACTTGCAGATATGTTCACAAAACCACTTTAGGCTGGAAGATTTGAGTTGTTAAGAGAGAAAATAGGAATCTGTAGCAGTAACTGATTCAAGGAGGAGTTTGTTGGAATTATCTCAGTGCTACTGTTTTCAGTCGTGTTTCCTCTGTTTTCCTTTTTTTTTTTTTTTTAAAACAGCCAAGTTCATTTAGTTATGCAGTTGGTGTTTTGCTATTTTCTAGGAAGTTAATAACACGTTGTGTGCAGTTATATGTAGCACGTATGTGAGCAGTTTCTGCTTTGTATTTATTTTTGCTTTGTATTTAGTTGTGGTGCTTGACAGTTTTTTCTTTTGTACAAGACGTATGAAGTGCTATGCTCTATTTTTTTTTCTTTTCTCTCCCTCAAACAATAGAGATTTTTCTGTTTTGATTGTTGTTTTATGAGCTTTAACACTGTTGTGTGTGCTGCTTGTTTCTAAATCTTGTTTGTGTTGTGGTGTTTTCATTTCTTATTGCCGCTTCGCTTATACTTTTTAAGAGCACTTCTTGTTTAAGAATCGAGATTTTCCTGCAGAAGAATAAGGAAAAGTAAGACTTGAAAACATAATTGCAACACCTTGGCTGGACTTAGGGAGTGACTCGCCTTAGGAGCATTTTTGATTCAGCATTCACAAGAAGCTTTAGGCCCACAAAGCCCCTTGAGGAAAATTTGGGGTGTTTGGCAAGTTTTCCCAATGGGTCAAATCCATTTTCTTCATCTGAATCATCACCCCACCCGGCATACAAAAAAAAAAAAAGAAATTATCCTCCTTGTTGTACTGTTGTCTGGATTTTGTGCATTATTTTGATTTTGTTTGTTGACACTCTTATAAGCCCTTGAACTTGTCTGTTGAATTTGGTTTCATGCATTAATCTAATGGAGCTTGTTTTGGGGTTCTAGGAGTTGGAGCTTGCTGGAAATTGCAGCAAGGGACGACTAGAAAAACAGGATTGTCTGAGTCATTTCCAGCTTGCATTGAGGAACTATGAGGAATTGAGCGAGTTCTTGGGTTCTGTGACCATTGCTAATGGAGGAGGGTTGCCCAACATTCACAAAACTCTGTTGCCGGAGAAGATGGGTGAAGGGAAGGGAGACATTGAGTCTGCCTCTCAGGAGTTCTAGGGTGGTTTTTGTTTGTAGCTTGGGTCCTGTATCGGAGATTTTTCCATGGATGACTTCTAGTGCACATGTTTGAAAATGGGTTTTTGAGCTTCTCTCTTGCTGGGAATATTCTGATATCTTAGCAGGATGATGTTTGAATCAAATCAAAGGGTTCCTTTTTGTTCGTGTTTTCGGATGTTAAGTAGACTGAAAATTCTATTCATGTGGTTGCATTACGGATGAGTGGATCTATTGATCTCGAACTTGGTCAGATGGTGTCTTAACTGCTTGATGTATCGACAGGAGATGGAGTTAAGAAGATCTAGTGACTCGTTCAGATGCTGGTAACGTCCAGTACCGCTGAGAAAGTGGAGATTAGTTTCACCTGCCATGACTAGACCAGCAAGGGTGGTCCTGTACTTCACATTTTCACTGTGCACTTCTTCAATTCTTCCTTGGCTTGATGCTAATGGAAACATCATCCAATGACAATAAAACGAAGATTTTGTCTATGTCTACCTTCGAGCAAATTTCTAGGCTCTAATCTTTGATAAAGTAGATTTCTTGCCCATTCCAGCCAAGTGAGAAATGGACCAAGTCTAAGTAGGACAAGGGTTGTTGTCTACCAACACAAGCCATGGATAAATGCTCCCTGCTTTATTTAGGGAACAACCTTCGATGATATAATACTGCACCTGAACTCCAAGGCCCCTGGCTCCCTCGCCAAAGTACAGAGCTAACCAAAAAAGAGGCGCATTTCCACCCTTCCATTGCAGTGTGATTATCGACTAAGACCAGATGCCTGACAATCAGCCTATAATGATCCAACGATTGAGGATGATCAGTCAACAGCTGAGAATCATCTCAGTCATCCAACGGTTCATCAAGGACTCAACAATTTTGCCAAGGTATTATTTGCTCGCATTATTGTAGAAAGGCCCATAAAAGGGATCGGTATGGCCATGCGAGTTACTAGAATGTAACAACCATCCGATTTGTGTTCAATTAGAAAATGTCGGTTATTATTTTGCCTATTAGTTTGGTATGGACAAGCTAAAATAAATCAAGCATCGAGATATTTTCAAGAACTCAATTGGATTTGAATTCTTAAAAATTACTACTAGATGCAATGAGTAGATGTGATCATAGGTTGGGCGGTCTATCGGGACATAAGCATAAATGAGTAGGTTTGGACTCGCAATTCCCTTCTTGGTTTGCTCAAGCCCGGCACCATCTTATATTAAAAGATTAATAATTTGATTTCACATATAATCGGTCCACCCATGGATCGATCTGCACATAATTAGCACTACCGTCGACTCTATTAAACTAGGTCCACCCCTCCGAAGGATTTCCCACGATTTGGGATGCCTTTAGGGTCACGGGGGGATGCCGTCTTGGTTTCAATCGCGGAGTGCTTAGCTCGACATTAGTGTCGCAACCTCTTTTTTTCCGGCGCCCGCAGTTGGGTACGAGCGCTTAAGGAGGCTAATGGCTCGGCTGAAATTAGTTATGCCCGGACTCTCCCAAGTCCACCAATTCACGACTTTAATAGTCTAAATTTTTAACCTGTAAATCAATTTTTAAAATGGAGTCGCCACTAATCGATTTGGAGTGGGTTGATTAGAAACCCAAGTGAAGTATCGGGAGAAATACTCACTCCTGCTCAACCAGAGAAATTAGGATCGGGGACTTGATTACACTAGTGAATCACTAATGCCCTTTCGGTACCTAATCTTGTTTAAACCCTGAGGTTTTTTGGATGTTCGAGGGATTTTCCATGCATTTTTGGGAGGAAAAACATTTTGAGTCATTTTCTAATTTTTTGGACACAAAAGGAATTTTTTGGGTTTTTTTTTTTGGAAAAATACAAGTCTTTTTGGCCTTTTCTGAATTTTTTTGGCTTTTTCATGAGTTTTTGACTTTTTTTTGGATTTTTGGCATTTTTTTTGGAAAATATGAAATATTTTTTGATTTTTTTTGAAAAATAAAATATTTTTAAATATTTTTGGAAAATAAATTATTTTTGATTTTTCTCGATTTTCTGGAAAATAAAAAATTTGTTAACATTTTTTTAAATAAAACATTTTTTGATTTTTTTTTCGAAAAATAAAATATTTATTATTTATTTATTTATTTAAAATATTATTTTATATTAAAATAATATAAAAACTGACCGGTCGGATTCGCGGGTTGGGTCCGACCCGGGCCAGCGATCCGAACAAGCCCAAACCTATTTTTTGGAGAAAGGGCCCAGGCCCACAACAAATTGGGCCCTTCCCAGCCCGCGTGACTAAAACCCTAGGGGAACCGGGTCATGCGCTCGACCCGATTCCATCCGGTTCGTGGCTCTCTCTCTCTCCCACCTCTCTCTACTCGCGGCGCCCATGGAGGAACCGAGGTGGCGACTTGCGTCGACGGTGGCAGCGACGGCGATCTTCCACGGCGATGATGATTAGGGCGACGACAAGCGGTTGTTGGCAACTCCAATGGGGAAGCGACGTCACCTGGCGGTGACTCGGCGGTCGGGACACGGATGACGGTGGCTAGGGTTTCGACGGTGATGGCGCGAGCGAGACCCGCCGTTACCTGTTCGCAGAGAAGGCGTGGTGCGACGGCGTTGCTGGTTGGCGAGACGGTGTCGTTGGTGGTGGAGGCGGCTGCCGAGAGCGACGGGGCAGCGACAGTCGCGATGGCGAGGCCTCGGCTTCCTAGATCTGGTGTGGCGTTGGCGGGTCAGTCACGGCACGGCGTCGGGGCGGGGAGCAGCAGCAACAGAACCTCACTTCTCCGGCTAACCTCGCTCGGCCTCTACCCTCAGATCTGACCCTTCACGCTCAGATCTCTCCCTCTCAAGCTCACCTGCTCGCGGATCTGGGTTCGCTTGCCGCCTGCCTCCCCCAATGTCTCTCGGTGGGAGGTCGTTTAGCTTGCGACCCGATCCTCCGCCCTCTTGGTTTGCTCTTCGATTTCCCCCTTGAAGTCTCTCAAAGGGAAGATCTCGGAGTTCGCCGCCCCTTCATCGACGGAGGTGCTCCTCTATGTATAGGCGAGGAGGAGGCCGGTTGACGGAGGTTCGGTCATCGGCTCTCGCACGCCGACCGGCCTTGGGTGCGGCTGAATCGGCGTCAAATCTTCCTCCTTCCACAGAGGCATGCTCGCCTTCAATGCGCGTCCTCTCAGCCACCGGCCTACACTCCTCTCTCTGTTGTAAGTTGTGCTCGAGCGCGTCTTCGTCGCCGCGCGTGACCTGTAGAGGCGGAAGAAAGAGGAAGGAAGAAGAAGATGAGAGGAAGAAGAAGAGAGGGGGGAAGAAGAAGAGAGGGGAGGGGCCGGGCCAAAACTAAAAAAAACAAGGCTTGGGCCTTAGGCTTGCGTGGAAAAGAAAAAGAGGGGAGGGGCTGGGCTTTTGCTTTCTTTTGTTTTTTCTTGTTTTTATTGTTTGCTTATTATTTTGAAAAAGACAAAATAAATAAAAACGTAATTACTAAAATAAACATAACAAAAATTGAGGTGTCAACAGCTGCCCCTTTTTGAAGGTGAGCCCGCAGAGGTTGCATTCAAAGACAGACTGATGCCTCAATTTTATCCATGCATGCGTAGCAGATTATATTTTATTTGGGACCTATTATTCTATGCGGAAAAAGAGTAATATAACTTTACATATACTAAGATAGATAAGAAGATACCTGTAGTTACTTACCGGGAGTGAGTGAGATAGGGTGTAAACCCCGAGTTTGGCAAGTATCAAGGCGTCATCTTACTTGGTGATATGAGGAGGTTGCTTTTCCAGGACCTGAACCTTTCTTCGGTCGCCTGTTAGAGCAATAAGTTATTTGTCTAGGACCCGAACCTTTCTTCGGTCGCCTTGACGGGGAATTGCTTTTCTAGGACCCGAACCTTTCTTCGGTCGCCTGTTAGAGCAATAAGCTGGTTTGTCTATGACTCGAACCTTTCTTCGGTCGCCTTGATGGGGAATTGCTTTTCCAGGACCCGAACTTTTCTTCGGTCGCCTGTTAAAACAATCAATAGTTTGTCTAGGACCCGAACCTTTCTTCGGTCGCCTTGACGAGAGATTGCTCCTCTAGGACCCAAACCTTTCTTTGGTCGCCTTGACGGAGAATTGCTTTTCCAGGACCCAAACCTTTCTTCGATCGCCTGTTAGAGCAATAAGTTGATTTGTCTAGGACCCGAACCTTTCTTCGGTCGCCTTGACGGAGAATTGCTTTTCCAGGACCCGAACCTTTCTTCGGTTGCCTGTTAGAGCAATAAGTTATTTGTCTAGGACCCGAACCTTTCTTCAGTCGCCTTGATGGGGAATTGCCTTCCCAGGACCCGAACCTTTCTTCGGTCGCCTGTTAGAGCAATAAGTTGTTTTGTCTAGGACTCGAACCTTTCTTCGGTCACCTTGATGGAGAATTGCTTTTCCAGGACCCGAACCTTTCTTCGGTCGCCTGTTAGAGCAATAAGTTGTTTGTCTAGGACCCGAACCTTTCTTCGGTCGCCTTGACGGGAGATGCGCCGACCTTTCTCAGGGCATCTGTTTGTGGGTGCCTGATCTGTATCAAGGACATTAGTTGGTACCCGACCTTTCTCGGGAGATGTGCCGACCTTTCTCAGGGCATCATATTTGTTGGGGTGTCTGACTTCTGTCAAAGACACTGGTAGGAACCCGACCTTTCTCGGGAGGATGCGCCGACCTTTCTCAGGGCATCGATTTGTTGGGGGTGCCTGGACATTCACAAGCATTGAAAGAGTACCTGGATATTCACAAGTACTAACCTGAAGGATATTTGGGCCTTTGCAGGCATCGAAGGGGTACTTGGATGATCACAAGTACAAACTCTCGGAGGATACCTGGCGTTCACAGGTATCGAAGAAGTACCTAGGATATTCATGAAGGTCCCTCACCTTTTGATAATTGCGAATATCGATGACGTACCTCACATATTCGTGAAGGTCTCCCACCTCTTGGCAATTGGGGAATATCGAGGGCGTACCTAAGATATTCGTGAAGGTCTCTCACCTCCTGGTAATAGGAATATCGAGGACGTACCTGAGATATTCGTGAAGGTCTCTCACCTCTTGGTAATTGGGAATATCGAGGACGTGCCCCGAAATCGTGAAGGTCTCTCACCTCCTGGTAGTTGGGAATATCGAGGACGTACCTGGGATATTCATGAAGGTCTCTCACCTTCTGGTAGTTGGAATATCGAGGGCGTACCTGAGATATTCGTGAAGGTCTTTCACCTCCTGGTAATTGGGAATATCGAGGGCGTACCTGAGATATTCGTGAAGGTCTCTCACCTCTTGGTAATTGGGAATATCGAGGGCGTACCTGAGATATTCGTGAAGGTCTCTCACCTCCTGGTAGTTGGGAATATCGAGGGCGTGCCTGGGATATTCATGAAGGTCTCTCACCTCTTGGTAATTGGGAATGTCGAGGACGTACCTGGGATATTCATGAAGGTCTCTCACCTCCTGGTAGTGGGAATATCGAGGACGTACCTCGCATATTCGTGAAGGTCTCTCACCTCCTGGTAAATGGGAATATCGAGGATGTACCTGAGATATTCGTGAAGGTCTCTCACCTCCTGGTAATTGGGAATATCGAGGGCGTACCTAGGATATTCATGAAGGTCTCTCACCTCCTGGTAATGGGAATATCGAGGGCGTGCCCCGCATATTCGTGAAGGTCTCTCACCTCTTAATAATGGGGAATATCGAGGATGTACCTTGGATATTCATGAAGGTCTCACCTCCTGGTAATTGGAATTTGAATGTAGCACAAGGCTTACCCGGATGGCCGCAGGCACTCAAAAGGGCTAGAATACCTGGGTAGCCGCAGGTGTACAAAGTACTGGAATACTTGAATGAACACAAGTATTTAATGATATGATCTGGGACCACTCAGGTAGGTCCAAGTGTAAGAAAGCATACCTGGACAATGGTGGGTACTTGACGATATGGGGATATCTAGACAATAGTAGGTAAGAGATACTTGGTCAGTCACAAGTATCAATACTCTGGGGACAACTCGAACAGGTCGAGTGTCAGGAAAAGGGAGTATCCGAACGGTGGCCGGTACTCAAAGACAATAGGGATACCTAGACAGCAGTATGTATTCAACGATAAAGGGATACTTGGTCAGTCACAAGTATTAATACTCTTGGGATAATTCGAATAGGTCAAGTGTCATGAAAATGGAGTATCCGAACGGTGGCCGGTACTCAAAGACAATAGGGATACCTAGACAGCAGTAGGTATTCAACAATAAATGGATACTTGATCAGTCACAAGTATCAATACTTTGGGGACAACTCGAACAGGTCGAGTGTCAGGAAAATGGAGTATCCGAACGGTGGCCGGTACTCAAAGACAATAGGGATACCTAGACAGCAGTAGGTATTCAATGATAAAGGGATACTTGATTAGTCACAAGTATTAATACTCTAAAGACAACTCAAACAGGTCGAGTGTCAACAGGGGGAGCACCTGAGTAACGGTAGGCACTCAAAAATAGGGGGTACCCGGCAAGTGGTGGGTAGTCAAAGACAAGGGGATACTTAGACAGTTGCAAGCACCCAAACTCAAGGGACGACTCGAACAAGTCGAGTGTGAAGAAGAGAGTACCTGGACAGTGGTAAGTACCTTAAGATATGGGGATAGGGATATGCTTACCTGGCAATATCTCTGATCTTTGAGAGTATGTCTGCTATTTGCACAATATGCACATATGATTGTATATGCTGTAAATTCATGAGTTTAAATGTGATTTATGCATGACAATTTTGTCAGTTTTGCATCATCTGAGTTCCACTGGGGAAGATTTTGAAAGACAACCTTTATTTGGAATATAAATGTCTTGAGCATGCCAAGTGAGGGACTTTCAATCTGAAAGGACTTTTCGCTCACTCTCATGGAAAAGGCTATCCTGACCATTGATGCAGGATTCATAAGGACCACACTATCTCACTGTCATCATGTCAGCAGGGGTTCGAGTATTCTCGCAAACAGTACGACTTTACCAATGTGAGAGGTCTTTGTTGAAACTGTGATGAAGTCTTGGTCAGCGGCTCATCGAAGGGGACCATCAAGGTCAAGGCTTATGAATGGAGTGCCGCATGATCGTCTCCGGATTTGCAAGTCAAGAATCCTATGAAAAGAGATAGAGTAATCTTGCTCGTACTTCTTCGAGCGATGTTTATAGACATATGAAATCCTACGTTAATTGAAGTGCCCTAGTCTGAAGAGACTTTTACAATGGGATGTAACGAGACTTGGCTCACATGTAAGAGGGTGAGAATTGGTGACTGTCTTGGCATTTGTCACTAATCTTTCTTGTCAGATGGAGGTTGTATCAGCAATTTCTCTTAGGAATACAAATGGCTGTATTTTTGTTTGGGGCATCGGCCTTGCTTTTACCAGGCACACTGCTTTTTTTATGCCCCAATTTCTCATCTCAATTTTTCATTCATGCGCATTGACCTTGCTTTTACCAGGTACACTGCTTTTTATGCCTTAGTTTTTTTATCCTAACTTTTCATTTATGGGCATTGACCTTGCTTTTACCAGGTACACTGCTTTTTTATGCCCCTGTTCTTTATCCTTGTCGTTGGAGGAACTGGCCTAGGCAAGTTCAATCGAAGCACCGTTATTAGACTCTTGAGTCTTCATCTTCAGTAGGCGCTCTGGGCTATGCTGCTTAAATGGCAGTAACTTTTGTTTTGCCTCCATGTGAGGGTGAAATTACAGACTCAATTGGGTTGTACAATGAATACGAGTGCATAGAGAAAGAATTGCTCTTCGTCATTCTAGGGCACTTAAATTAACGTGACTGTTCATATGCAATAAGGACACCCAAAGATTGATGCAAGTGTGAGCAAGAAAATTTCTATCTCTCTTCTCACCTTGTGATGCTGCTTTGTCTCCGATTTGCCCCAATGTGGGGTGGTTCTTGACGGGAGTATGAGAGATGCTTCTCCAATGTATGGGGCTCAATGGGGTGAGCGATGGAATGCCTCTCACTATTTTGGTTATCGTACCATTCACGAGAGAACTCTTTACCCTGCAGTCATGGAATCTTCTACACTCATCTCACAAGTGTATAGATGGGGGACTGTGTGTAGGATATGGCTTGCCTGTCATCATTCTGATGCGCCTCATTCAGCATGCTCAATCAATCTTGTATTCTTCAATTAGCTGTCTATTCTAATAATTCTCAATGGAATCAGTGATTTAGACAGACAAAATCATCATGCAGAATTCACCTAGAAAAGACATGCATCATTTTAAATGTGATGGAGTTTGTACTCTCAAAACAAATGAATGGTTTTGACTCAAAAAAGACCCTATTGACAACTTTAGGGGCTAACATAATGGTGTTTCCAAATATGTTAGATTTTGAACATCAAAAGGGTTATTCGCAAATGGGTGTCGATGGTTGTCCCTATTGATTAGGGATATGACACATGAATGATCATCTAATGATTGGGAATCTGATCGGGCATCTTCGCTTTTGCCCCTGCAGAAGAGAAGATGTACAAGTAGATTAATTAGTTTGGCCAAAATCAAATGTGAGTTGAGGCCTGAAGATTTTCTGTCATTTGCTTTGGTGATTACTCAGGATGTCATTTCACTTAGGAGAGCTTATCAGAGTTTGACATGTCTTTCCTTGATTTGTTATCCGTATTTTTTTTACGGTCAAGTGATCCTGCAACAGATAAAAGGGATCATGTTAGTCAAAAGCTCTTCCAAGAGTCGAATAACTTGGAAGCGATACAACATTACCCTTCACTGGATTGGATGGACCTGAAGTGCAAGTGGGACACGAAGTCCTACGTCTTTTGCTTTGTTAGGTCACCTGCTCTCTCGTAATTTGCAAGTGCAAGAGAAGCAAAATTTTTTATTTTTTTTTACTAAGCGGCTAACTGCCACGTCGGGGATTCGAACCCCCGACTTCGGACCTTTTTGCTTCTTCCCGGATACCACTCGGCTAGAGGCGCCGAGGGTGTCCGTAGGACGCTTCTTTTTTCATTTAACCGAACCGGCTCCTGGACGACACGTCCTTTCATACCAAGCTAGGTAAATCGATATGGGTTATTTGATTTGCCCAAATTAACCATTAAGCTTGCTTTTTGAATCATATGCTTCCTGTCAATAGGAGAAAATATGTCAAAAGTGAGTTCAGATACTGGGAGTATTGGAAACGATACCAAATTACTCTTCTCCAAAGTTTGTATTTGCTGACTTCTAGGGATCTCTGTATGTCAATGACGGCCTTTTGTTTTTGACACAGTTCAATGTCTCTTTTGATTGGCCCTCTTCATTTGTGACCATGTATGGATGATTGTTGGTCGTTGATTCATCTTCAACGCCTTCCTTCTATGGAATTTCTTCTTCTGTCTTTAACTATAGCATCATTAGCAGCATTGAGCAAAGTCATGTACCTTAAGCTTCTATGGAATCTGAGATCAAAATCTCAAGCTTTGTGATGGCAACTACTCCTTGGAAGAACATGTGTCTGGAGTACAAAGTGAGATTTCTAGGCCCTAAGTCACAATTTGAGATAAGGGGTTAGAGACTGCCTCAATTGACTAGATTTTCTCCCTGTTGACAGTAGCCAATTCGAGAGGAGAAATTCATTTTCTGTGCTTCTTGGCTTGTCAAAGCTGGAACTGTAACATCTAGCTGTTTGGGCGTGTCATGCGACAAGATAGTCCTTTGGCTCAGGATGGAGCTGGGCAGGAGTGAGGCATGTCATGGATGCTTTGATCTCAACTCTATGCCTGTACCTATTACGTCTCATCTTTTGTATCCTGTAAATAGAAGAGAGAGGACATCATTTCCAAATTATATTCAGAGAATAAGACTTACCCTCTTTTGGTGTAGGATGATTCTTTCTATTTGCCCATGTTTTCTTGGCAGGGTGTCTTTGAATTTGGCGAGTTCACCTGATGCGCTTGCTTCAAATGCCCCCTGTCACACTAAGTCAAAGGGGACAGGAATGATCTTCTGAGACATGAAGTGAATGAGTCAGAAAGACAAACATGATTAAATTTATCATCTTGTTTTAACAAAAGCTTTTGGGTGATGAAATATTTTTTATTTTCAAAATACGTCTTTGGGGAAGAAAAAGCATAAGGAAGCCCAGCCCTCAGATTTCTTCTTTCATTTTGTGGCTGGATATCATCAACGGGCTGGTTTGGAGTACTGCCTCATGCTCTTAAAACAAAATATTATAACTGTACAATAGAGTACTTAAAATGAAAAATACAACAGTAGCACACTAGACAATATAAGAAACATGAAATTATAAAAACAAGTAAATCCCATGAAAACTCCTGTGTAAAGGAGTGCTTTGATAGTGTTGGTTCTGAAATCAAGCGCCTTTGAGTTCCTCGCCTCCAGTAGACTCGAAGTATTCGAATGAGAGGACCACTTCATTGAAGCTATGGAAGTGCAACCCATGTAACCAACAATGATGCTTGCGAGGTAAAGTCCCTATGAACAGCTTTATCATTTCTTCTTCGGCCAGTTGAGGGTAAATTTGCATCATAAAAGCCTCCCACCTCCTTGCATATGCTCGGAAATCCTCCATTGATCTTCTTCTGAAGTGAACCAAGTTCTGACAAGGTACTTCAGTCCCAATCTGGCTTTGATACTAAAGCAGGAATGTAGAAGACAGCTCATTCCAATCTCTCATGAGGTAGATATCTGCTGTAATAAACCATTGTAATGCAGACCCCGTAAGACTCTCTTGGAAAGTCTGAGTTGTGAATGACATCGGGCCATAGTACCGACTCATTTCAGCATGGAGGTACTGCAAGTGGGCCACGGGGCAAGTCGTGCCGTTATATTTGCGGAGATTAGGTATCCACATATCTCCAGGGGTCATGATCCTATGAGCGTAAGACGGGCATGATGTATCTTGGTTAGGCCACTGGTTTTCCCACTGCATATCTATTGTAGTGGTGAGCTTTTCTGTTTCAGGGAAGTTGGATTATACCGAGATTACCTCATTGCTTTCTTCTTGATTAAAATTTCCGAATGAGGATGAAGTATTGAAGTTATCCTCATGGTCAGAGGACGAGCTTAGTACTTCGTTAGGATCGTAGAGAATAAAGACGTAAGCTTCCTCTTTTGAAGGGCCTTCATCCCCGGATGAGAGTATGAAACAGTTATACGATGAATCGTCAGTTTCATTGTCAAAATAACGCTGGAAGTCCTTGGGATTGTATTCTAGGGCCGGGAAGTCTTTAGGGTTGTACTCTAGAGGATGGTGGCCTTCAAAGCTGTATTCTTGGGAATGCTCGAAGCTTTGGTGCGGTGGCTCGTTGGCAGATGCTGCATTGATCTGCTTAGGCTTTCTTTTCTTGTCTCCTGGTCCAGACCTTTTGAGTAAGGCCCTTCGTTTTGCCAGCTCGATCCTGTCTAAGGAAGTGAGAGATATTAGAGTGTCGCTTTCTGATTCACTTTCTAGGTTGATAGGGGTTGGTATTCTTTGGACCCTAGCTCTTGGAGTAAGCTTTGGGAGTCGTCCAGTCGTGCCCCGGTCTTGAACAGGCTCTGAGTCCATGATCTCGTACAAAGGCTCCTTGCCTTTCCTAGTGGGAAATTTTCTAGTAACAGGATGTTGCTTAGCTGCCCATTTATTATGCAATGCTTCATTGACACGCTTCTCTCCTACCTCAGCAACTAACGGCTCCTCGTGCTCCGCGATCATCGGCTCTTCGTAAGGCAATGTGATGTCAAGGGTGATGTCAATATTGTACTCTTGGTGAAAGACATGAGTTAGTTCCCTCCAGGTTTTAAGGGGACTAATCTTCTTGACAATGTACCATCGCAAGGCAGGGCCAGTCAAGTTTGATTGGTACGATTGAATCATCCTTCGGACCAGGTAGGCCTACAAGTAGGTCTTTGGGCGTGAGGTATCAGCATACCTTTCGCATTCAGGTGCTTTGAGTTTTTTAGAGATCTCAATGCCGGCGTAATTGGACAGGTCCAGGGGATTCTGCTCCTGCAGCTGGCTTAACCTTTTCATGATCCTTTCAAACTGTCTATGGTACTGGCTATTTTCTGGCAAATTTGCAGGTGTCATGACGGTGCTTAAGGCAACTACAGAGTTGGGTTCGACTTGGGTGGATTCCATTTGCCTTGAGAGTTGTTGAAGGACAATGGACATCTGTCCTACGCCGTCTTCAATATTAATGAGGCGATTTTGTACATCATTTTGATCAACCCCTATTGGATGAGGCCATTCACGGACGAGTGGTGGCCAAAGATTCATAATTACCTGTCGTTGCGAAAATAATGAATGAGCACGAAAGTAAACAAAAATTGACCCATGGCAATGGTCTAACTGCTTTTTTATTCATCAAAAGAGGATTTTATAGACCGCAAACTTCTGACATCTAAAACTTGAAATTGAAATGACATAATGAAATGCTAGATATTAAACAAAAGTCCTTAAACAATGGGACAAAACCTTCACGATATTAACACTAAGGGAGACACAACTGCTAATTTATATGCGACAGGGAGCCTTGTTCCTGCAAAGGCTGCTTGCTTTCTTAGACTGGCTCTGAGATGAGTATCTGGCCTATTCCCATATCCTCTGCATAAGCTCTGCTTGCTCGTGCGGGCTGCTCTCTCTGATTGAGTGAGGGACCGATGGCTTCCACCTTGTCGGGATGTGATGATTGTGGATGTAAGCTGTAGAGGCATGGTGGGCTTTTTCTTCTCCCTCAAGCCCTTCAGGTATCACGATCCTTTTGCGATGGCACTTGTCCTAAGCTTCTTCATAAATGTCAACCATGTATTCAAAATTTTGATGAGTGAAGAGAAGTGGAGGGGTCCTCTTCTTGAAAGGTGGCGGGATCTCCTGAAGGGCTCCATACTGTCGTGCCACCCATTGTGGGAAATAGGAAAAAGCACCGGTGAGGGCAAGCAGCGGAATTGGATGGCGGCGCTTGAAAGCAAAGCGAGCTCTCTTTTCATAGAACCAACCAGCACACCATTGGAATGCCTCAGGAGCCGGGCCTCTTAGGAAATTTATCCAATTTAAACAGCTTTGATTGGGAATGTATGGTCCTAAAACCATAAATTTTTGTAATGGATTTTCGAAAGCATTTGTTTCAGACGATCGCATGAAGTCTCGGAATTCGCTTAAGTGAGAAAAGAACCAGACTTGTAAAATTTCAGGAGAGGCTCGCATGATTTTCTCCGAGTTTTCTTCAAAACGATTAAAAGACAAGAATGTTTCAGTTAAAATCATGTTGACATAATTCCCCCCTCTTAAGATCTGATCAACTATCCATGCCATCTTGGGAGTTATGGCATTTCTTTGATGGGGGAAGATGATGAGCCCAAAAAAGGCTAGGAGGAAAATCTCACTTTTCTAGGTCATAGGCTGATTTTGAAAACAGGCATTCATGAATTCTAATGGGCAGGTACTATGATTGTTTTCAAGAATTTGTCTCATGACATGGATTTCGGTTCCTAAAAGTCGCGCCAACCCTTGCCACGGGAGGAAGCCTGTTGATGGCCTAACAAGCTTTTTCTCGAGAGGCATTCCAGTGATGATGCTGTACTCTTCTAGAGTTGGGGTTAGCTCAAACCCACCAAACATAAAAGTAGTCGTCTTCAAGCACCAGAAATGTGCCATGGCCTGTATGACTTCAGGACGAACAGTGATTTGAATCAACGATAGGAGATGACCGATTTTGGCTTTCACGCGCTCTTGGGCAAGCTGATCCAATTGACCCACCATCTGAAGAGTTCCGCTTTAGGAGCAGGAATGAACTGGATATCGTCTTTCCCCATCGCACATAAACTGGAATTTGAAAAGCTTATCCTAAATTGCCATGGGCCAAATAAAAAGACTGAGTAAAAGTATAGAAATCACTTTGCTTTTAAGTAAAATGACAAGTATAAAGACATACAGATGGGATGTGCGGCTCGATTTCTAACTCAGAAGGCTTGATGAAATTAAAAGGGTATCCGCCCGTCGCAGTCTCGCGTTAGCAGCATACCCCTTAACCTCGGCTAAGAAATTCGGGGAAAAGAAAGGCAACCTCTACATCGCAGTCTCGCGTTCGAGGTCGTATCCTTCTTAACACCATCCTAGAAATCCTATGGCGGCCTAGGTCCGGCGGCCGGGTTGTGTGTGCCATGTGTAGTGTTTAAAACAGTGAAGCATGCACAACAGTTTATAATCATAAGATAATCTATTTTAAGCAAAAATTAGAATAAATTTCTAAGCTTTTGACCTGCATAAAGAAAAAAACCTAAGTCAGTAAAGAATTTAAACAAGACAAAAATGGCCTAAGTTCTCAATGTCCCCAGCGGAGTTGCCAAGCTGTCGCAACCTCTTTTTTTCCGGCGCCCGCAGTCGGGTACGAGCGCTTAAGGAGGCTAATGGCTCGGCTGAATTAGTTATGCCCGGACTCTCTCAAGTCCACCAATTCACGACTTTAATAGTCTAAATTTTTAACCTGTAAATCAATTTTTAAAATGGAGTCGCCACTAATCGATTTGGAGTGGGTTGATTAGAAACCCAAGTGAAGTATCGGGAGAAATACTCACTCCTGCGCAACCAGAGAAATTAGGATCGGGGACTTGATTACACTAGTTAATCACTAATGCCCTTTCGGTACCTAATCTTGTTTAAACCCTGAGGTTTTTTGGATGTTCGAGGATTTTCCATGCATTTTTGGGAGGAAAAACATTTTTTGAGTCATTTTCTAATTTTTTGGACATAAAAGGAATTTTTTGGGTTTTTTTTGGAAAAATACAAGTCTTTTTGGCTTTTTCTGAATTTTTTGGCTTTTTCATGAGTTTTTGACTTTTTCTGGATTTTTGGCATTTTTTTGGAAAATATGAAATATTTTTGATTTTTTTGGGAAATAAAATATTTTTAAAATATTTTTTAATATTTTTGGAAAAATAAATTATTTTTGATTTTTCTCAATTTTCTGGAAAATAAAACATTTGTTAACATTTTTTTAAATAAAATATTTTTTGATTTTTTGATTTTTTTTTCGGAAAATAAAATATTTATTATTTATTTATTTAAAATATTATTTTATATTAAAATAATATAAAAACTGACCCGGTCGGATTCGCGGGTTGGGTCCGACCCGAGCCAGCGATCCGAACAAGGACGGGCCCACAATGCCGGCCCGACTCGGATTTTTTTTGTCTTTTTTCTTTTAAGTATAAAAGCCCAAACCTATTTTTTGGAGAAAGGGCCCAGGCCCACAACAAATTGGGCCCTTCCCAGCTCGTGCGACTAAAACCCTAGGGGAACCGGGTCATGCGCCCGACCCGATTCCATCCGGTTCGTGGCTCTCTCTCTCTCCCACCTCTCTCTACTCGCGGCGCCCATGGAGGAACCGAGGCGGCGGCTTGTGTCGACGACGGCAGCGACGACGATCTTCCACGGCGATGATGACTAGGGCGACGACAAGCGGTTGCTGGCAACTCCAATGGGGAAGCGACGTCACCCGGCGGTGACTCGGCGGTCGGGACACGGACGGCGGTGGCTAGGGTTTAGACGGTGATGGCGCGAGCGAGACCCGCTGTTACCTGTTCGCAGAGAAGGCGTGGTGCGGCGGCGTTGCTGGTTGGTGAGACGGTGTCGTTGGTGGTGGAGGCGGCTGCCGAGAGCGAAGGGGCAGCGACAGTCGCGATGGCGAGGCCTCGGCTTCCCAGATCTGGTGTGGCGTTGGCGGGTCAGTCACGGCACGGCGTTGGGGCGGGGAGCAGCAGCAACAGAACCTCACTTCTCCGGCTAACCTCGCTCGGCCTGTACCCTCAGATCTGACCCTTCACGCTCAGATCTCTCCCTCTCAAGCTCACTTGCTCGTGGATCTGGGTTCGCTTGCCGCCGGCCTCCCCCGATGTCTCTCGGTGGGAGGTCGTTTAGCTTGCGACCCGATCCTCCGCCCTCTTGGTTTGCTCTTCGATTTCCCCCTTGAAGTCTCTCAAAGGGAAGATCTCGGAGTTTGCCGCCCCTTCATCGACGAAGGTGCTCCTCTATTTATAGGCGAGGAGGAGGCCGGTCGACGGAGGTTTGGCCGTCGGCTCTCGCACGCCGACCGGCCTTGGGTGCGGCTGAACCGGCGTCAAATCTTCCTCCTTCCACGGAGGCATGCTCGCCTTCAATGCGCGTCCTCTCAGCCACCGGCCTACGCTCCTCTCTCTGTTGTAGGTTGTGCTCGAGCGCGTCTTCGTCGCCGCGCGTGACCTGCAGAGGCAGAAGAAAGAGGAAGGAAGAAGAAGATGGGAAGAAGAAGAAGAGAGGGGAGGGGCCGGGCCAAAACTAAAAAAAACAAGGCTTGGGCCTTAGGCCCGCATGGAAAAGAAAAGAGGGGAGGGGCTAGGCTTTTGCTTTCTTTTGTTTTTTCTTGTTTTTATTGTTTGCTTATTATTTTGAAAAAAATAAATAAAAAATTAATTAATAAAATAAACATAATAAAAATTGAGGTGTCAACACATTAGCTATCCGAGGCGGGATCATTCGGCTTGGGTCACGGACGACGGTGTCTCAGCCCTGTCGCTGTAGAGGCTGTCGCGAATTGACGTTTCGGATAATTGATTTGTCTCTGATAAGTCTCCTGTGGTTCTGTCGTTGAATTGCCCGTCTCTGAGGGAAATTAAGTTTGGGCAATGTGGGTAAATTACTAGGAGGGGTATTGTTTCGTTGATGATGAACAGGCCTCACTCGGTCTCCTTGGCCCTGAATGACATGGAAGAGAGGGCGATTTTCTGTGAGGAGTTAGTGGATTCTTTTTATCACGCCGAGGGTTTTAGTAGTCTGGATTTCTCGGTTTATCTGGGATGGGTTGCTGACGTCTGTCGCGGAGGCAAACGTTCCACTAAGGGACCTCTTTCTTTCGCATGCTTCGGGATTTTCGTTCGACAAGATTCGGAATATCGTGCTAAAGCTCCAGGGTATCAAGGTCTTAGATTTGGAGGCAGTACATTTCCTTACAGATCCGCGACATGAGCATGATATGCAAAGATCTTCGCAGTCTGACCTGCATTAACATCAGTCACTGCTCCAATGTCATGTACCTCGACTTGCAGTATCTTAATGTGGGCGATTGTTCGAAGATAACTTTGGACGGCATTTTGGATGTGCTGAAGAGCTGCCCTGAAATCAGTCATTTGGAGATCTGTGGTTTAAAAAAGATACGGAATCTATGGATCGACTTTGAACTTCCACGGTTAGAGGTCTTGCAAGCAGAGGCTTGAAACTCAACGACGAGCAACTAGCGGCATTTATAAGTAGATGTTGCCATCTCAAGGATCTCAACTTAATGCATTGTGTGCCTCTATCGACCTAAGGGGTAGAAAAGGTGGTGAAGAATTGCAATACGTCGAGGGAGATAAATCTAATGAACTGCGATAATGTGCGTGACGATTTTCCATTTTCAGATTGGATGTTGTCTATGAGGCCATCTCTGAGGAGAATCGTCCCACCTCGTGGATTAGTTTCATCCGAAATCCAAGACTTCTTGCAGCGTGGGTTGTCTTGTCAATAATGATTGACTTCAAAGGGACAATTGATGAGGTAATTGTCTGCGAAGATGACAATGGCCGTGTATCTTTCTGTGCTAGAATGGTGTGTCGTTGTAGCTTCTTTCAATGTGGACCTCATTTTTATAGGACTTGCCATTATTCTGTAGATTGTTGTGGTTACTTGATACTTTGTCAACGGGTTCAATAATCTCTTATTCATCGTAGTGTCCAATACTCTTGATCTTTTCGAGTTTGTATTCTACACTTTTGTCATTTTTAACAATTTTTGCGCCACTTTTGTGATTTTGACTGTGGCGTTGTTTTCCACCTGTTTCATTTTTGAAAAAGAAAAAGAAGTTTTCTTTGGGGTGACTTTCG
Organism: Eucalyptus shirleyi; assembly: GCA_017140165.1. NCBI lineage: Eukaryota > Viridiplantae > Streptophyta > Magnoliopsida > Myrtales > Myrtaceae > Eucalyptus > Eucalyptus shirleyi. The sequence goes on from CM029450.1 coordinate 18,817,999, forward strand.
CTACTTCTTGAGCTTTGTTCTTGCTTCGTTGGTATCTCTAGCTTCCTAGACCTGTCATTTTCCTTGGTCAATATAAGATTATGTTCAGAGCAAGAAACGTGCCTGAATGTTTAAAGCTTGAAGTGTCGGTTTGTTTGCCTGAATAATTCCCAAACTCATAGCCAGTGCTCGTGGAAGCAAATTCAAAGGCATAACTCGTATAGAACTAGTCAGTTTAATGTTGGATACCTGTGTCTCTCTTAAACTACTCATAACTGTATCAAACTTCAGTTACTTTTCATTTTCTTCCTTCTATACATGTACTTGATATGTGCTTCAGTGTTGGCAGTCTCGATAGATTGAATCCATAAGCTTCAACTTCATACTTGGATGGCACATCATCATAATCTCTTATAATTGATTTGGAAGCTGAGGATTATGATTTTTGTTTTAGTGTACGGTGGCACTAGCAACGACACCACTAGATGGGCATTTCTACGAGGCATAGAGTTTGGATATCCACAAGTCCAGCTTGATATGTGTTTAGATAATTAATCTAATGGAAACATATACTCATTGAAAAAATCAAAACGAATGGATTGGGCAGCTTTATGGAAGATTTTCATCGTCTGCGTAATTTGGTGGGTGCAATCTTCAGCAAGTTTCGAATTCTTTGCTATGTCTTGCTATGTCATACTTATGCGTAAACATGGTTTCGCAATTAATGTAAGCTAGATACTTCAGACGTGAGCACCTTTTGTGCTTCATTGTGCAGAGAGCAAATTTGAATGTGATAGTGTTGTGATATTGCTTTGGTTGAATAGTAAAAGTGATGAATCTTGTACGTAATGAGCGGACTTGGGCATGGCCAGAAAGGGCATTTCTCCGTGCCCGGCCTCATGCTTTGAGCATGTAAATTGCATGCGATCCTGCCTTGAGCTTGGCGTAGAAACTTCATTTTCATCCTTTCATTCATTTGGAGAAGGCTTTAATTCCCACGTTTGTCCTAGATCTTACTTAGTGCGAATGCCGGTCCACGTGCATATCCAAATATTATTACATAGCACGAGTGGATTTATGGATTGTGAGTTTTTAAAGAGGTAAAAAATTAGGTAGGTTTGAACCTACCCAACTTTATATGGATCATTCATTAAAAGTTCTATACGGCTAAGTGAGGTTTGCATTTTTTCACCGTTGCCCTCTTTAATTCTACATATCTATAGACTATTTAATAAATGGTAAATACTCTCAAAAACCCCAAATTGATACACTTATAACAAATTTACCAAAAATTATTTTTTTGATCATAAAAAACCTTAAATTGATACATTTGTGACAAATTTACTCAACTAACCATAAAAAACCATAAACTGATATATTGATAACAAATTGACCCAAAACTAATTTATTTGACTACAAAAAACTCCAAACTGGTAAATTTGTGACAATTATACCTTCCATTAAATTGGATTAATACCACAAAAAAATCACAAAAATTATAAACTGTGACAAACGGAGTATAAAATCCCAAATTGGTATATCAATCAACTGTATTTAATTAAAATTTAACAAAAACTAATAGAGGGTAAATTTGTCACAAGTGTACTAGTTTGGAGTAGATTTGTCAAATATATACAAGTTTGGGGTTTTTCGTGATAAAAAAAAATAATTTGGAGTAAATTTATCACAGGTGTACCAGTTTGGAGTTTTTCAGTATATTAACCCTTTAATAAATCTTGTGTGCACACATCAAATTCGACTCTATGAAACTCAGAAAATTTTTCTTAGCAAAATCCCGTGACGTCACATTGATTATCATTAATCAAAGTCTGTCAAATATGCTGCCTTATGCTGCCTTTTTTAGGGGATTCCATATAGGTCGGTGCTAGAATACTTAAAAAGAAATCTAAGATGGACAATGGCTAGCGAATCGAATAGCAACTCTCTAAGTACAACTGGTTGATAAGACGTGAACTTGTGATTCTTACGCAACTCAAACATTTTCTGCAGCTTTTTCACTTCATCAGACCTTCCAAGAACTCAAACATTTTCTGCAGTTTTTTCACTTCATCAGACCTTCCAAAAGGTTGATTCTTTCGCTCTTCTATCTGAAAGCTGCACTTCTCAAAGAGTTGTTGCCCATGTTCCGTTCTCTGTTGGAATTGCGTTTGAATCTCTGTTGCAAGATGGCAAGAGAACGCTTTCTGAGCAAGTCAAGAGCTTTTGCAGACCTTGCAAGATAAGATTTTGATTGATTTAGCATTTGATTTCTGCTTTTTGCCCAAGTGTTTTCAGTTGTCTAAGTAGCTGTTTGCCCCTTTCAAAAATACAAATTTTCACACGGAGATTCAGCCATTGTTTCTCATGATTTTTTAAAGTCTGAATGATACTAAAGCAAGAAAGCTAATAAAGTAATTTTCTCACTAATATATAAAAAAGGCAAACGACCCCATATCTCTAATCGTGTTTTTTTTGGCCAAAATCTACAACATATAACGATAGAATAGAAGAAAAAGAAACAACTAATTTTCGAATAAGTAAAAAATCTAGCCAACGCTGGAATCTCGGTCCAGTGGGACTGCTGGTTCTGGGGTGCAGACTAAAGAAATGAATCCCTCCGGCAACTCCTTAGACAAAGTGAGATGAAAATCCCATTTCTCTGTGAAATAGCAAACTTGGGTTCCTTTCGCATGATCTGAAGCAAACTTGAAAGAAAAATTTCATGAGCTATAACCTTGTTTGTATCCTTCCCTCCTGTCGAATGCGTGTGATTGATCCCACCATGTCACACGGTGGTGAGCGGCCGACTTCATCCCTTTTCCTTTTCTAATCAATGCCCATGGGAGAGTCATTTATTAAGGTGTACATTTCATTTTGGGTTCAAGTGATCATGGGTTCTAACTCAGAGACACTTGCTTCACTTTGTAAAAAAAATAAAGGCAAGCAAGTCATTATTCCACCACCAAGATTTGTATCAAGATTCTTGAGGCGCGATTTCAACAAGTAGACAAGAGGATCATCATGATCTAAATCCTGATTCATGGCGAGGCTCGGGAGGCAAGGGATGAGCCTCCCCATGAGTCATAACGTTTATAACTCGTGGGTCGCGGTATCCTCAATCTCGAAGTCACTTTTTTTCTTGAGGAGTTTTATTAACGAGTGATCTTGTGGCACTCATTAGGTCATTTAAATAAAGACATATTAATAATTTCAAGAAAAAACAGATCTTTTTGATGATTTTCCAATAGACATGTTAAACGTGAAGGTAGTTGCAAGTAAGCTTAAATTTGAGAAATAAGGTTAGAAGCAAGGTTACCAGGGTACCCTTTGAAATCATTAGTAAAAGAGGATGCATTTGGGTTGATTACATGGATTGTATGGACAATATAAAGATCATAGTCCAACTGCAGTAAGTAGTAAAATGCGATAGATATGAAAGTAGAGGAAAATTGCACCGAGCCATATGTTTTTTCCGGATACTGATGTAGACAATGAATCTGCAAGAGAAGTTTAAGCGCGAAAATGACTCAAAATTGGAGCACCACTTCGTGAAAATAGGCAGGGGGAATTCCACCATTAAATGGATATAAGCCTATGAAATAACAACCCCAAAGAGAAGATGATTCGTGTTAGAAGTGTACATTAGTCTTGGTCCAACTAGGAACCGGATCGGACCGGAACCGAACTGGCCAGTCTTAGGTAACTCCCACGACTGATTCCCATTTCCAAATTTTTAGAAACGAAAATAATCAATTCAATTTTCTGTTCCTGGGGAGGAGTCCGACCGAACTGGCTTGGAGTAAAGCTTTTAAGCACAGTAATGGAAGATGCATAAGCTTGCGCTGGGGCTTGCATTTCGAGCCGCCCTTCTTTTTGAGAGAGAGAGGGGAAGTCTTTGAGTCTAAGAGATAACCTTCTAGATTCATTAAAAATTAGGAAAAATATTATTGAAAACTCTAAATTTTGCTCATCACACATCAATATTCCAAACTCCATTTGTATTACCAAAATCCCTAAATGTATACTAGTGTGAGTAAAATACCCTCCGTTTTTTCATCAAAAACCTCCAAACTTTGCCCACATTGCTAAATATAATATACACTTACATTCTTACAATGGTATGCTTGGCTCCATTAAGCCGAACTTCACTGGGTCCACCGGTACAAGTCGATATTCAGAAGAAACGACATTGTACCAAAGTGCACTGTAACTCCAACAGCTTATTAAACAGCGTTATACCATGAGGACCACTGAAGGTATTTCTTTTCCTTACTAGTAACCGTGTTCAAAGTTCAAACATCGAACTCCTTGGGCACATATTTCAAGCTCACTAGAGATAAACTAGCAACATCTCCCAGCACGCATAACCAAAGCAAAAATAGGTGGATAAGAGAACGCAATGCATTGCAACGGCCAAGAAACCGAGCCATCATCTCATAAACACGTGTTATGCAGACAGTAAGACCATAAACGATTCAAGAACAAGGTCCAATTACCCCTAACAGAAGATCGATCTCGAGTAAGAAACGGCGACCCGAGTTTCCGCAAGGCAAAAACGACTAATGCCACAGCACAAAAGTTTGCTTTGACTAAGTACCTCTTTTCACTCAAAAAGTCCCATTAAGTACCTCTTTTCACTCAAGGACCCATTGCTTCTCCCTTCGAATCTCTTCCTCTTCCTCGGGCGTGAAGTCATTCCTGATAGTGAACGTCTTTTTGGTCTCCTCGGGTGTCTTCCCCTTAATCATGTCAGCCACAGTCTGGCAGGTGAGATCCAGTAAGCCCTTGATGTCCAGATAATTGGCCGCCTATGACATATCAAGCGAAATACCACAGAGCACACGGATAAGTATTGCAATCCTTAACGAGACGAGACTTTAAATCAACTTAGCAAGTTCATGAATTAAACTATGATGGTGCTGCTGAAATAGTCAAACCTCCGCATTCACAACAACGAGAGCCCCATGTCATAAAGTCATTATCGGTTAAGAATGCAAATGAGATGAGTTCCAAAAAATGGTACTGAAATCTTCAAAAGCCCCATGAAACAGAGAATCATCTACCACACTAATCAGCCAAATCAACATGAAACTCTCACACTGGCCAAGAAACGCCTAGACAAGGCAAAAAACAAGAGCACCGCACAAATCTCCCACGAAACCCAAACTCTACGCGAGATTCCGCTACCGAAGAGTGGGTAAGGGAAAGACCACTGACCTGGATGAGATCGAAGAGAGTGGCCTGGTCGACCTTGACGAACTCAGCATCCCAGGCCTTGAGGTCGTCGCCGGCGACGGAGGAGTCGCGATCGGTGTCAACGACGTGCATCTTGCAGTACTCGATGACCTTGGAGAGGATCCTGCTGGTGACGTTGGGGAGGGGGATGCCTTCGGCGGGGAAGTCCTTCTGCTCTTTCTGCTCGATCATTTCATTAATGGAACCGAACTGCAGAGCCGCGGCCTTCTCCACCTCGAAGGACTCTCCGTCCGAGCTCTTGAGGATGATCTTGTCAGTCGACGGCATGGTTTCTCTGCGCAGATTTTCTCGAGAGAAGAGGAAGAAAGACGATGCAATTGCAGTGAAGTCTTTGAATATGAAGCTCTTGATTTGACGACCCATTCATTTTTCTTAGATTTTTCATATTTATAATATCTACTATGTACCTTTAGTAAAGGTTTTCAAAAGAGTGAAACGCTGTTTTTCACGGCTTTGCGATTTACATAGTTTTCAATTTTTTCCTTGTAATATGTATCTAAAAATTTTCTCTTGGATTTTTTTTTCTTAATATGAAAATCTGGTGGTGTAGGTGGGAAAAGAACAGAGAAAGACGGCCAGGAAAATAACGAGATGAAGACAAATGGCACTTGTAAGAGGGCCACCTCTCGATCTGTCATCCTCCCATGAAGCATCATTTTTTGAAGTACGAAGGGTGGATACGGGGGACGAAAATTATCCACCCCACATATGCTCCACTTTGGTGGCCAAGTTAATATCAAAGCTTAATTAATTTTTTATTTTGGCTTAGCATCATTGATTTGTGCAACATTCCTATTCCAAACATTGACCAAAAAAAAAAAAAATTCTTAAATGAAACATAAAAATCTAGTTTATAAGACATTTAAAAAGTCATGGGTGATGACATGAAGAAGTCAAGGTCAAGCAATGCAACGAAAATGACAAGTTGGCTCTCTCCTCGACTAACGATGTGCAGCTATATCGACATAGACGAGTGATTCGTACACGTCTATGCACGAATCAAGAGTAGATTGTTGAACTACTCCTTGACAGCATCATATTAAAAGATTGAGCTTTTAAAGTAATGACTCAATGAATCGAATCATTTAGTATTTTGAAATTAGTTGAGTTACATCTAGCATTTCAATTTCGAGAGTTATCTACTCCACTATTGTCGATGGCACCACAGAAAAGCCGGGTGGTACACAAATAATGAAGGAATGGGCCACATATATTAATTAGGTTTTGGAAAAGTTGGAGTGGACCGACAAATCCACTGTGTATGAAATGATAAAGATGAACCACTTCCACAAATGAGTACAAACATCACATGATGGATGAATAATTGAATTCCAAGGACGATAAATAAAAGCATTGTCGACCAGCGATGAGCAAATATTTTGAGTAGCTAAATATGTTCCCTAAAGGTCAATCGGGTTGTCAGATCTGGTGGAGCAACATTCACGTGAAATTCATCATTATTTCCATACCGAAATTTAGTTTAGTATATGTACTCTCATGTATGATAATTTTTCTTTAAGAATAGAAATCCATGAGTCAGAATATGTTAGAAAAAATCAGTGCATACATAGCTTTTAAATATATTTAAAAGTGGAGGAGGTACACCAATAATAGAGGAATGTGCCACATATATTCATTAGGTTTAGAAAAGTTGGAGTGGACCAACAAGTCCACTATGTATGAAGTGATGAAGATGGACCACAAATTCCACAAACGAGTATAAACTTCTTGCGGTAAAAAAATAATTGAGTTCCAAGGAAGATAAACAAAAGTAGCATTGACTAGCAATGGGCAAGTATTTTGAGTAGCCAGTATGTTCATTAAGTTCAATCAAGCCATCAAATCTAGTGGAGCAAGATTCACGTGGAACTCATCATTATTTCCATACCAAAATTTAGTTTAGTAAATATACTACTCCCAAGTATGACAATTTTTCATTAAGAATAGTAATCCATGAGCTAGAGTATGCTAGAAAAAATCAGCACATACATAGCTTTTAAATATTTTTAAAAGTGGAGGAGGTACATTAATAATAGAGGAATGGGCCACATATATTCATTAGGTTTAGAAAAGTTCGAGTGGACCAACAAGTCGACTATGTACGAAGCGATGAAGATTGACCACAAATTCCATAGACGAGTATAAACTTCTTGTGGTAAAAAAATAATTGAGTTCCAAGGAAGATAAACAAAAGCAGCATCGACTAGCAATGGGCAAGTATTTTGAGTAGCTAGTATGTTCATTAAGTTCAATCAAGCCATCAAATCTAGTGGAGCAAGATTCACATGGAACTCACCATTATTTCCATACCAAAATTTAGTTTAGTAAATATACTACTCCCAAGTATGACAATTTTTCATTAAGAATAGTAATCCATGAGCTAGAGTATGCTAGAAAAAATCAGCACATACATAGCTTTTAAATATTTTTAAAGGTGGAGGAGGTACATTAATAATAGAGGAATGGGCCACATATATTCATTAGGTTTAGAAAAGTTTGAGTGGACCAACAAGTCGACTATGTACGAAGCGATGAAGATTGACCACAAATTCCACAGACGAGTATAAACTTAATTTGGTAAAAAAAAAATAATTGAGTTCCAAGGATGATAAACAAGAGCAGCATTGACTAGCAATGGGCAAGTATTTTGAGTAGCCAATATGTTCACTAAGTTCAATTGGCTTGTGGGATCTAGTGGAGCACGATTCACGTGGAACTCATCACTATTTCCATACCAAAATTTAGTTTAGTATATATGCTACTCTCATGTATGACAATTTCTCCTTAAGAACAGGAATCCATGAGCCAGAGTATGTTTTGAAAAAAATCAGCTCATACGTAGCTTTTAAATATATTCAAAATTGGAGGTACACCAATAAGAGAGGAATTTGCCACATATATTCATTAGGTTTTTAAAAATCAGAGTGGACCGACAAGTCCACTATGTACGGAGTGCTGAAGATGAATCACAAATTCCACAAACGAGTATAAACTTCATGTGATAAAAAAATAATTGAGTTCCAAGGATGGTAAACAAAGTAGCATCGATTGGCAATGGGCAGTATTTCGAGTAGCCAGTAAATTCATTAAGTTCAATCAAGCTATTTGATCCAGTGGAGCAAGATTCTCGTGGAACTCATCATTATTTCTGTAGCAAAATTTAGTTTAGTAAATATACTTCTCTCATGTATGACAATTTTTCATTAAGAATAGTAGTAATCCATGAGCGAGAGTATGCTAGAAAAAATCAGCACATACATAGCTTTTAAATATATTTAAAAGTGGAGGAGGTACATTAATAATAGAGGAATGGGCCTATATATTCATTAGGTTTAGAAAAGTTGGAGTGGACTGAAAAATCTGCTATGTACGAAGTGTTGAAGATTAACCACAAATTCCACAAATAAGTACAAACTTCATATGATGGATAAATAATTGAGTTCCAAGGACAACAAACAAAAGCAGTAGTAGCCAGAATATTCACTAAGTTCAATGGGGCTGTAAGATCTGGTGGAGTAAGATTCACGTGGAATTCATCATTACTTCCGTACGAAAATTGATTTTAGTATATATACTACTCTCATGTATAATAATTTCTCATTAAGAACACTAATCCATGAGACAGAGGATGCTAGAAAAAAAATCAGCATATACATGGCTTTTAAATATAATTCTTTTTTTGAGGGGAAAAATTACTTTTAATAGCAACTATATGCTCGTAGACTAAAGTGCATAAATTTTTATCTACATAGAATATACCCCACTCAAAACTACATTTATTTGTGCCGATGTATGAACTAATTGTGTCAAAATGTTGTTATTATTATTATTATTATTATTATTATTATTATTATTATTATTATTATTATTATTATTATCACTATCATTATTATTATTATTATTATTATTATTATTATTATTATTATTATTATTGTTTTGTGCTTATGACTTGGTCAATAATTTAGCCAAATTTCCAACGTTGACAAGATGATGCTTCTTGTTAAGGATGTTAATGTTCGATTCAGAAGAAGGAATTGGCTTTTGCAGCCATTTTAAAGCTGAATGCAGCTGGCAAAACGCAATTACGGAGCCCGATTCCTTCGAAGCTTGAGGAGCGAAAATGAAGAGGAGGCTTTACAAAGCAGAAAACAAAGGAGATGCGACTTCAATTACTCTTTTTACTATAATGTTCTCACAGGTTCAAAATTCACGTGCAGACTCGATCCTCGGACAGCATGGACGTCTCTATTGGGCCTGTCGAGCCGCCAAGCAAATCCTTTGACCCAATAATGATCCACAATAAGCAACTCTATTTTAGCCGCGGACGAAGCATGCCGACGAAATAATGTCAATTTATCTCCTCTGAAACCTTATAAAATTTGTTCTCATGTTTGTAAGTACACACAACCGATGTCGGATCCAGAAACCAAGCAGTGAACCCCGTATTGATACATATATATAACTTTTAATACACTTGGTATCATTACCAATGACAGAGCACGATAATAGATTATAAGACATATCATATTGAATGTAAAAGCTTATATGTCCGTACCAAGCTGCAAGCGGCGTCATATGTGACTTATAAAAATATATGTTTTCATCGGTAATAACATGCCGGTTGACTAAAATGCATAAGCTTTTATCTGTACATGATGTACACCAATCAAAATTATGTTCATTTGTGTCAATACATGAACTAATAATGTCATTATGTTTTCGTGGCTAATGACATGGTCAATAAATTTAAAGAACTTCCAACGTCAACAGAGAAATGTGGTTCTGTTAAGGATGTTGATGTTCAATTTGGAAGGAGTTGACTTTTGTGGCTGTCTTAAAGCCAAATGCAATTATGAAGCCCGAATTTGCTTCGGATTCAAATTAAGAGGTGGCCTTACAAAGTGGTAATTGAAAGAGATACAACTTCTTTGCTTGATATGACGTCATTCGACTACACCATGTTAAGAATGAAACTCAAAAGATTTGACGAGGCCACCAGCAAAAGCAATTGCAAGCGAATCACATAATCTAAATGACAATTTTGTTTTGCTCCGAAAGCTATTGGATGATCCATTCCATCAAACATCATTATTTCTGTTCACTTACTAGCAATTCAACTAGCAATTCAACAACATTCTCATCAACTAACCAAGATACACAAATATCAATTATTAGGGAATATATATGTATAGCCACTATGGTGTAATTGCTAATTAGGTGATATGGTCCATAAATCATATTGAGAGCCTAAATTAAATACATTGCACCAATGCCAAAACAAGAACTGAAGCATCTAATAAAAGAGGAAATGTTACAAAAGCAAAATATTGGCAACACCTGGCTAGCTTAATCAATAATTTACCATTGAGGAACAGATGATCAGAAAACACTTCTGGGAATCAATTAGTCTATGATCTGTTGATAAGGATTAATGAGGAATACATGTCAATGTCCCTTAACTAGTAATACTCAGATATTCACATATAAACACGCATGTGCGTACACAAAGTTCACTTCTCAAGATTCAGTAGGGACAAATTGCTATGGACAAGCTTCTATAAATTACTTTTAGGTTTCTTCAAATCAAGAAAAAAATAGCAAGCAACCGTGGGAGAAAATGACCAAATAAGTTCTAAACATACTGTATTTTGGTTAATTCATTTTTAAATTTTGCCAATTTAATCCTAACTCTTTCGACAATTTGTCAATAGAGTCATTCCGGCCAATTTTGTCTAGAAATAACTATAGATGCTGGTTGTCTTACGTGGTACCACCGGTGCTAACATGGACAATTTATATATATATTTTTGTGTTGACAAGGTCATCAGTGACCCTTGCCAATCACAAAGGCTTTGCCTAGACTAGGTGAGGGCTATCTCTTTCGTTGCCAACGAAGTTGCGAAGGCCCTAGACGAGGCTATCATGGCTTCACCAATCATTAGGGTGAGGGCCTTCATGGCCCCACCAGCCACAAGCGAAGCAACCTTCACTCACAAACAACGAGGTTGCTACTTAACCATAGATAAAGTAAAATCATTATTATATTAATATTTGTTAGAAGATCGAACATATGCATTGTCAATATTAGTAGTTACATCAACCGTTAGCTCTACAAGCTCTAACTTGCTTTAAGCACCATCTATGTCGATTGCTTCACTAGCACCTGTTACCTCAAAAGTTGTAGTTACAACTCTATTTCCAGCTAAGCATCATCCAAATTCGTATAAATACTGCTAACAACACTCCTACCCTGAAGTATTGGCAAATGTAATTTCTCTATTGATAACACGAAGATTTAATTTTGAGCACCACAACTTATCATAACCTAGAAACATGCACTTTCTTGCCATTCCATTGAGTTTATCATCACTCATTGAACATAATATGTGCAACCAAGTAGTCTAATAACAAAATAATTAGTAATATTACATGACCACACGTTTCAAGAGTCTGACATTCAATCACAATAGATGGGGATCTATTCATTAGGGAGTTCTCCTTACTAAGCGCATCTGCTAGAAATCTTTTAGCCATATTAGCACTAAAGAACATTTTATGGGTCATCTCTAGTAATTTTTGCTTATCAACTCAACAACATATTGTGATTCACTAGTAATAGTATAGTGTCTTACTATGTCTTACTTCATGCAAAATTCGTTTAATAGCTCCAAGCATAACTCTGTGCTACTACCAAATCTGCACATGCTAGATCATTTTGCTAGTATTCTTTTCAATCAAAGCTCTCAATTGTTTGATCCTAACAATAGCATCAAGGTTGTGCTTAATCACAAACACCCAGGTCTTTCTAGAGTAGTCATCTATAGGTATTAATATAAATCTGACACTATTTCACAAAGGAAACCATGATAACATACATTTAGTTTACTGAACTTAACTTTCCGTCATTTTCCTAAGTCATATGTCCTACATACATTTAGTTTGCCGGCAACATACCAAGTAGATTCCTTTCCCTTAGAAACTTCATCCTCTTCTCTGCCTAATGTGCCCCAAATGCATGTTCCACAATTCAGACTCTTAAACAGATACATTTGACGCTTCCATGGTGAAAAACCGTTACTATCTCACCTTAAAGCTCATACTCGTCACTGTGCTTGATTCATGTCTCTGTGCCCAGCCTCACACTTTGAGCAAAGAAATTTCACACATGAGCTTGGTGTAAAAACTTCATGTTCATCCTCTCATTCATTTAGTTAAGGATTCAAATCTCCATGTGTTTGTCTTTGTTGAGTAGGTCACTCCCAATTGGAGAGGCGACCGTAATTATGTATATCTATAATAGAATATGTATAGTAGTGAGTGTGTAAAAGTAAAAAGAGAAAAAAGGAGAAAAAAGAAAAAGAAAAAAAAATATCAAAAGAGATCGGGAGATAAATCAACGTGATCTTTCCACATCCAGAAAATCAAGGGAGATTAGGAAAGAAATCAAAGTGATCTTCTCATATCTACAAAATCACGAGAGATTATGAGATAAATCTATGTGATTTTTACATCGTACAATTCAAATTGGGATTGCATTTGCTCCTATAAATAGGAGTCCTCCTCAATGGAGAAGAAAATACAAAAAGTAAGAATATCAGAGCAGCGTAGCGGAAGAAACAGTTTTCTTCTTCCAAGAAAGAGAGTCATCTTTGAGTGAGTTATCTAGTTTATAAGAGGTTCAAATCCACAAATTGAAGATAGTGAGAGATCCACTTTTGGATGAAGTTGTATCCCATTATTTATCATAGTAGAAGTTTGAAGTGGATTACGGACCCATGGTTTTTCCCTTCACCTTGGAGGGTTTTACACGTTAAAATTCTAGTGTTATTTACTATTCATCTTTACTGCTTTCATTTAATATTTTATCCTATTTAATTTCACAAAAATAGTAGCGAGAAAAATTATCTAGGCCTTCTCCACAAATATTCTTTTCTTTTTTCCCAACAAGTGCTATCAGAGTAAGGTTGCTCTATATATTACTTTTCTGTGCAGAATTAAATGGAGGAAAATTTTGGCAACATGATAAAATTGACTGCATTCAATTATGCAATCTGGAAACCGAGGATGGAGGATCTGCTATACATTAAAGATCTTTGGAGGCCAATTCTGATACCAATGGAGGTACTGGTACCAACGTTTGAGGAGTCCGATCCTGTAGTGGAAGCCAAATTGGCATCGTCTTCTGGTGGCAAACCAACGTCAATGTCCAAAAGCGAATGGATGGTGCTCAATCGGAAGTGTGCCACTCAAATCCGACAATGGATTGATAAGAGCATTTTTCAAAATTTTGCTAATGAAAATGATGCTGGTGTCCTTTGGCAAAAATTAGAGAAAATGTACGCAAGAACAATGGCGCAAAATAAAGCAAATCACATGCGGTGGCTCGTGAATCTGAAATACAAAGATGGAAGCAGTGTCTCAGAACACATGAGCGAGTTCCAAGGTATAGTAGACCAACTCAATTCTATGAAGATGACATTAGATGATGAATTGCAGGCATTATTGTTGCTTAGCTCTTTGCCAAATAGCTGGGACATACTTGTTGTGTCGGTCAGCAACTCAGCTCCTAACGGCAAGCTTACCATGGACGTGGTAAAAGATAGAATGTTGAATGAAGAATCTTGGCGAAAAGAGAGTGGAGTCAACCCTGAGTTCGAGGCTCTTGTCATTATTTGACAAGAAAATCAAGAATGGAGAGGGTGAAGCAAAAGCCGAAACTTCCGGAATCAGCAATGAGGAAGGTCCCAATCCAACTTCAGACGAGACAAGAAGTGCCATCATTGTGGTAAATTGGGGCACTTTATTCGAGAATGCAGAAAGCTAAAGGCAGAAAAATCAAAAAGTCATAACATCAACAAAGCTAATGAGAACCAGATGAATGGCACTACAAATATTGCAGACGAGGTGATCATTATTCAAAGTGATGTTTCCATTAATCTTGCATCCCTAGATTCGACATGGGTAGTTGATACTAGTGCATCCTACCATGTCACGGCTCGTCAAGATCTTTTCACATCTTACACCACTGGCAATTTTGGACTCGTAAAGATGGGAAACGAAGGTACGTCCAAAATTATTGGTATGGGTAATATTTATTTGGAGACTAATGTTGGATGTAGGCTACTACTCAAAGATGTGAGACATGTTCTAGACATACGCCTTAATCTTATATCTACTAGCAAACTTGATGATGAAGGCTATATCAATTTCTTTAGTGATGGAAAATGGAATCTCACTAAAGGTATTTTGGTGGTAGCCAAATGAGAAAAGACTAACTCTCTCTATATCACACAATTCAAGCTGTGAAGAGGAGGTGAATGTAACTGGAAAAGGAGTCACCACCAAGTTATAGCATAAGCGACTCGGACACATGAGTGAGAAAGGACTTAAGATTCTCACTAGAAAGCAACTCCTATCTGGAATGAAAGGTACATCATTGAATACTTGTGTCAATTGCATTATGGGAAAACAACATAGGGTAGCATTTTGTATGCACAATGCAAACTATGACACTTGGAGGTGCGCTTTATTTTGTAACATTTATTGATGACCACTCTAGAAAGGTGTGGGCATTTTCCTTGAAAACTAAAGATCAAGTGCAGGAAATCTTCAAGCAATTTCATATGAAGGTTGAAAGAAAAATAGGTAGGCGATTGAAGTGTGTACGCTGAGACAACAGTGGCGAATATTGAGGACCTTTTGAAGATTATTGCAAAAATCTTGGGATCAAACTAGAAAGATCCGTACCAAAAACACTTCAACACAACGGTGTCGCAAAGTGGATAAACAGAACCATATGTGAAAAAATTAGATGTATGCTCTCCAACGCAAAGCTGCCAAACCACTTTTGGGGTGAGGTAATGAGGACGGCTGATAACTCTACAAAAATAGAATTATTTTCTTTATTTTAGGCAACAATTAATGCAATATCTATGAGAAAATATTTGGATTTCCTTCTGATTATTTGAATTTTCTTTATTTATGCAGAATAATGATATATGGAGAAGATAAGGAAAAAAATGGCAAAACTCAGGAATTTGAATAAAGCAGCAGTGGGAGATAGATATCAAATCAAAATCCTCTGATTTACTCCCTGATTTTGTGCGCAATTGCTTGAAGATAAGGATCTCGGATATATCCTATAAATAGGAAAGCCAGAGAGAGCAGCTAGGTTTTTTTTAGTTAGGTTTTAGCTAGGTTTTTTGTTAGATTGTTTTTCATTTTTCTGAGAGTTTTTCAAGTATTTTGAAGAGAAGACAAAAGTGATGACAGAATTCTTGTCATTTGATTCAAGATGCTGGGTTTGATCTCTATTTTTATTTTTTCTTCTACATTTTTCTAATTTTCTTTTGTTAGGGCTACGATGTAGCTTAACCATGATGATGTGAATTTCATGATTTTTATGTTTTATAATTGATTTCATTCATGTGAGTTATATATTGTTGTTTTTAATGCTTTTGAGTGACTGGCCACCACTTGAATGATCTGATGTGCATGTTTGAGACTGAGAAGTGATAATATGCAATTGTTCAGTATAATATATAACCATGAATTAAACGTGGATAGAGATATACCACATTATTTGTGTAGCTTTCAGTGATAAAGTGATCCAAAAGACTCATTGTAAGCCGAGAATATTCATAGTTTTTAATGCACTCATGTTTATTTTAATTCACATAGAGATATAATAGATTAATAAGCTGAGTAGGTTTGCTATACCTAGAGATAGGATAGTAAATAAATTAGGAAATTCCGCTATTACATGTTTGATATCGTTCTTGTATTCACAACAATATGAAATTCATATCTAGTGGTTATGGTAAAATCGGATGCTCTAATATATTTATCTGATTGATTTACTGCATTTAGTCTACAAATTTTGTTTTTAATTTATTCTTAATTATATTTTGATTTGTTAGATAAATTTTAAAATTAGTCTATTTTAGTATTTAATTGGTTTATTAATCATCGATCTCCGTGGGACGATACTTTTTCTCATCATTATATTACTTGTTCGATATGTGCACTTGCGTTTAGAATTTTGCGAACAAGTTTTTGGCGCCGTTACCGGGGATCGTTTGTTTAATACTAATTAATATTGATACCGGATAATTCTAAGTTTAATCTAGCTTTCATTTTGTTTTATTTTTCAGGGTGTATATCGGTTTATGACACGTAGCCAGCAAGGGAAACTTGTTGAGCTTGATCCAGAAATCGAGCGTACATTCAAAAGGCGACTAAGAGAACAGAGAAATCACGCTAAGAAGATGGCAGGCGGTGAGAATGAAAATCCACGTAGACTTTTAAGAGATTATGCTGCGCCAACAATTCAAGGCACCACATCAAGTATCAAAAGACCTGCAATTCAAGCAAACAACTTTGAGATCAAGCCGTCACTCATTCAGATGCTTCAACAATCAGTGCAATTCAATGGGCTACCAAGCGATGATCCAAATGCTCGCATCGATGCTTTTCTTGAAATCTGTGACACCATTAAATATAATGGAGTTACAGATGATGCTATTAGATTGAAATTATTTCCATTCTCTCTTAGAGATAAAGCTAAGAGTTGGCTTTCTTCTCTTCTTGCAGGATCAATTACTACATGGAATGATATGGCTCAGAAATTTCTTGGTAAGTTCTTTCTACCTGCAAAGTCTGCGAAGATGCGTAATAATATTACTAATTTTATGCAGATGGATAATGAATCATTATATGAAGCATGTGAAAGATTCAAAGAATTTCTTAGGAGATGCCCACATCACGGACTACCTGTATGGATGTAGGTACAAACTTTTTATAATGGCTCTAGTACAAATCTCTGTTCTATAATTGATGTAGCTGCAGGGGGACTTTAAATAATAAAACACCAGAAGAAGCCTACAATCTATTAGAGGAGATGGCATCCAATAGTTATCAGTAGCCTACTAAGAGGCTATCGATGCGAAAAGTTAGCGAAGTTCACTAAGTGGATGCTTTTGCTGCAATTGCTGTACAATTTGAAATACTCAACAAAAAGCTTGATAATATGAGTGTTTCAATCATAAAAATTTAGAATTTGACATGTGATTTTTGTGGTGGAGGACATGTTAGCACAGAGTGTCAGGTAGGTAATACTTTCAAACAATCTAGTGAAAATTCTAACTTTGTTGGGAATTTTAACAGGTCACAGAATAATCCCTACTCCAACACATACAATCCGAGATGGCGCAATTATCCAAATTTTTCATGGAACAATCAGAATGTGATAAGATCACCGGGATTCAAATAATCAAAAAAGACAAAGCAAAATTTGGAAGACATAGTCACCAAACTTGCTAATACAACTCATGACTTCATCAAAAGCATGGATGTGAGATTTCAAAACCAAGAGGCTTCAATCAGAAATTTGGAGATGCAAGTGGGTTAGTTAGCAAGCATGATATCAGGGAGACAACATGGTTCTTTGCTGAGCAACACAGAGAAAAATCCAATTGAAAACATAAAGGCTATTACCCTGAGAAGTGGTAAACAAGTGGGAGAAGAAGAGATTATCAGAGACAAGGAAGAGGTTGTCAATAAACAATCAAAGGAGACAAGTAAGAGTGAACTTTTTCCAGATAATCCCAAGCCATATGTGCCGCCAATTCCATTCCCTCAGCGACTCCAGCAATACAAAATAGATAAGCAATTTTCTAAATTCCTTGATGTATTTAAAAAATTGCACATTAACATTCCTTTTGCAGATGCTTTAGTGCAAATGCCTAGTTATGCAAACTTTTTGAAGGAGATTTTGGCAAACAAAAGGAAATTGGAGGATTATGAAACCGTGAAGTTAAACGAAGAGTGTTCAGCCATCCTACAAAACAAATTGCCTCCGAAATTAAAAGATGCAGGGAGTTTTATTATTCCTTGCACTATTGTAAATTCTTACTTTGAAAATGCATTATGTGATTTAGGTACAAGTATTAATCTGATGCCTTATTTAGTTTTCAAGAAATTAAGATTGGGCGAGGTAAAAGCAACAACAGTGTCACTTCAACTGGTTGATCGATCAATTAAATATTCGAGAGGTATTGTGGAAGATGTTTTGGTAAAAGTTGACAAATTTATCTTTCCTACAAATTTCATAGTTCTTGACATGGATGAAGATTTTGAGGTACCACTTATCTTAGGTCAACCTTTTCTAGCAACAAGAAGAGCTCTTATTGATGTACAACAAGGGAAGTTGATTCTTAGAGTTCAAGATGATCTTGTTTCATTTAATGTTTTTAAAGTAATGAAATATCCATCTAATGATAATTCTTGTTTTAGAGTTGAGACAGTTAACAAGTTTGTGAATAAGGTTTTTCAGGAAAATATTTTTAAAGATTCACTTGAAGCATGTCTGATTCAACCAAGGGACAAAGATATTCAAAATGAGGAGATAAAGGAGTACGCAAATTTCATGGAGGCAATTCCACCATATTTAAGGCAAAAGGCAATTAAATTTGAGGAGTTGGGACAACACATAACAAAGCCTAAACCATCAATTGAAGAGCTTCCAATTCTTGAACTCAAACCCTTACCTTCTCATTTAAAATATGTTTATTTTAGATGGAGTTTCTTTTTTACCGGTAATTATATCTTCTTCTTTGACAGATTTGATGGAGGAACAATATAAATCCATTATCCAACCTCAGAGGCATTTGAACCTGATGCAAGAAGCAGTGAATGGTCAACATTTAAAGCCCTACTTTGAAGATGGTTACAACAAGCATAAGACCACCTTTGAACTTCATCCTCTAGATTAGCGACATCTGAGATAGTTTGGCTGAAAACTATAAAGTAAGCGCTTTTTTAGGAGGCAACCCAAGCATTTTAATTATGTTTTTATTTATTTTTAAGTTTATGTTTTGCAAAAAAAAAAAGATATTTTTCTCTGTTTTATCCAGATTAATTTTTAGAGAGCACCTTTCAAGAGTTTAATCATTAAGATCATCCATGGACTTATCCTACAACCAGGGGAGTTTTCTTCTTCCTATTCTATTTTTTGCATTGAGGACATTGTTTCATTCAAGTTTTGGGGGGAGACAAATTTTTTGGATAATTTTTTTTTAATTTTATGATTGCATTCTTGGTTGTGAATTTTTGCGATTCTTAGGAAAATTTAAACTTTATTTAAACTTGCAATTGATGTGTGAGTTAATTTTAATCTAATTATGTTGATCTACTTACCGAGCACTAAAAGTTCTTAATTTTTGAATTGTGTGAAAATCTAGAGAACATTCATGTGAAGTATGTGATTTTCTTAAATTTCACCCAAATCTTAGAATTTGTTTGATTTTCTCCTGAGGCGAAATCCTAAGCTAAATCTAACTAAGAAAATGATTTATGCAATTTTTGGATCGATTGAGCCTTTCAAGCTAACCCTATTTATTTATCCTTAGTCACCCCTTTGAGCCTTAATTATTACCCAATTTTTCATTGGCACCTATATATATTTAGCCTAGCCGTTATCAAATTATAGCCTTATCCCATGCCTTATGAACACATTGATTTTCTTTTGGGATAAAAAATTATTTGAGCTTGATAGAATTTGGGAGGAATGATGGAATATGAAAAATAAGGGAAGTGATTGCTATGGTTGTTTGGGGTGTATTGTAAAAAAAAAAAAAATTATTTTTATGGTTCCCTATCCAACTTTCAATTGAGTGAGCCTTTTGGATACTTAATGGGTTGGAAATTTTCATATTATATTAGGAGGGACTTTGGGAGAAACTCCACCATAAAGCAATTCAAAAAAAAAAAGAGAAAAGAAAAAGGAAAGAAAAAAAAAGAATGATGATATCTGGTGGCAGAAAAATTATCTTGAAGGAGTGAAATTAGACAGTGACATTGGCTCTAATTAAATCCTAGAAATCAACGTGTTGATGGGTTATTTGAGCTTAAATTACCGATATCTCACATTTAGCCCAGCCTTACATTACAACCCAATAAAAGTCCTATTGATTTTTGGTTGGATGATTAGCTTACATTAGTGGAGAGAGGAATGAAAAGCAAACTTATGATATTTGATTATAATAATTGAGAATTTTTGAGAGGTTACCTGTTAATGTGAATTTATTTGGATTGCATGTAATTCGACAAAGATGAGGACTCTCACACACACACTTGGATCATATATTTATAATTGGTCTTAACTTATAAATCAATTTCAATGTTAGGATAAAATTTTTTTTTTCTTTGAATTGTGAATTTGAGCGATTATGGAAAAATGTCATGAATGAGGTTGTTAGTTTGAGTATATGTTATGTCTTGATTTTGCTCGAGGACTAGAAAAATGTCAAGTTTGGGGGTTTGATAACTCTACAAAAATAGAGTTATTTTACTTATTTTAGGCAACAATTAATGCAATATCTATGAGAAAATATTTGGATTTCCTTCTAATTATTTGAATTTTCCTTATTTATGCAGAATAATGGTATATGGAGAAGATAAGGAAAAAAAAATGGCAAAACTCAGGAATTTGAATCAAGCAGCAGTGGGAGATAGATATCAAATCAAAATCCTTTGATTTACTCCCTGATCTTGTGCGCAATTCTTGGAGATAAAGATCTTGGATATATCCTATAAATAGGAGAGCCAGAGAGAGCAGCTAAGTTTTTTTTTTAGTTAGGTTTTAGCTAGGTTTTTTGTTAGATCGTTTTTCATTCTTCTGAGAGTTTTTCAAGTATTTTGAAGAGAAGAAAAAAATGGTGACAAAATTCTTGTCCTTTGATTCAAGATGCTGGGTTTGATCTATATTCTTATTTTTTTCTACATTTTTCTAATTTTCTTTTGTTAGAGCTAGAATGTAACCTAACCATGATGATGTGAATTTCATGATTTTTATGTTTTACAATTGATTTCATTCATGTGAGTTATATATTATTGTGTTTAATGCTTTTGAGTGACTGGCCACCACTTGAATATCTGATGTGCATATTTGAGACTGAGAAGTGATAATATGTAATTGTTCATTATAATATATAATCATGAATTAAACGTGGATAGAGATATACCGCGTTATTTGTGTAGCTTTCGGTGATAAAGTGATCCAAAATACTCATTGTAAGCCGGGAATATTCATAGTTTTTAATGGACTCATGTTTATTTTAATTCACATAGAGATATAGTGGATTAATAAGCTGAGTAGGTTTGCTATATCTAGAGATAGGATAGTAAATAAATTAGGAAATTCCACTATCACATGTTTGATATCGTTCTTGTATTCACAACAATATGAAATTCATATCTAGTGGCTATGGTAAAATCGGATGCTCTAACATATTTATCTGATTAATTTACTGCATTTAGTCTACAAATTTTGTTTTTAATTTATTCTTAATTATATTTTGATTTGTTAGATAAATTTTAGAATTAGTCTATTTTAGTATAGAATTGGTTTATTAATCATCGATCTCCGTGGGACGATACTTTTTTCTCATCATTATATTACTTGTTCGATATATGCACTTACGTTTAGAATTTTGCGAACAGCGACAATTGATTTAATCAACCTATCACCTTCAGCTACACTTAACGGTGATGTTCCACAAAGTGTCTGGATTGGTAAAGATGCTTCTTATGGCCACTTGAAGGTGTTCAATTGTAAAGCATTTGTTCACATTCCAAAGGATGAGAGATCAAAGCTTGATGAGAAATCAAAGCAATGCATTTTTTTTTGGGGTACACACATGAAGAATTCGTTTACAGACTCTAGGATCCCGTTAATCGAAAAATAGTCAGAAGCAGGGATGTGGTATTTCTTGAAGGTCAGACAATCGAGGACTTCGAGAAGCATGAGAAATCTCCATCAATAGACGAATACCCAGTTGATCTTGGCCCAGTCGCTCCTCCTATTGATTCTAATAACAAGCAAGCTGAATCTAGGATTGAGGTAAGACTACTTCAATTGAACTTGAACCAATTGTTGAACGGGTCCCATCAGAACCTCAATTGATGAGATCAACTTGTGAACGACAATCTAGTTGTAGATATTCTCCCAATGAGTACGTGATGCTCACTGACGGGGAAGAACCAGAGAACTACCAAGAAGCTATATTCCACGAGCATAAAGAGGAGTGGTTAAAAGCTATGCACGAGGAGATGAAATCCTTAGACAAAAATCATACTTAAGATTTAGTCAAGTTGCCACAGGGAAGAAAAGCTCTAAAAAACAAGTGGGTGTTTATATTAAAGACTAAAGAAGGTAACTCATAGCCACAATACAAAGCAAGGTTGGTTGTGAAGGAATTCGCTCAAAAGAAAGATATCGACTTCGATGAGGTATTTTCTCTTGTAGTTAAAATGTCCTCTATCCGAGTTGTCCTTGGCTTGGCAACAAGCTTGAACTTGGAGGTCGAGCGACTTACGTGAAGACCGCGTTGTTATATGGAGATCTAAATGAGGAGATCTACATGGATCAGCCGGAAGGTTTCAAAATCAAAGGCAAAGAAAACCTTGTGTGTAGATTGAGGGAGAGTCTTTACGGGCTCAAGCAAGCACCAAGACAGAAAATTTGATTCCTTCATGGAAGAAAATGGGTTCAACAAAACCACCACCGATCATCGCATTTTCTTCAAGAAATTTACTTATGGTAATTTCCCCATTCTTTTTCTTTACGTTGATGACATGCTAATTGTTGTCCAGCATAAAAGCAAGATCAACAACTTAAAGAAGGAATTAAGCAAGTGCTTTGCGATGAAGGATTTGGGACCCGCAAAACAAATTCTTGGGATGGAAATCTTGCGAGACAGGCAAAATCGTAAACTTTAGTTATCTCAAGAATGGTATGTTAATAAAGTTGAATGGATATTCAGGTATCTTTGAGGTACTTTTAGGGCGCGCATGACAAAATTTCTATTTCAGAAATTAATTTTTGGCTAGAAATTGATTTCTCAATTTCTATTCTCCGGACAAGTTTTTGAGCAAAGAAACCCGTTTGATAACGACTCAAAATTTTTATTTCTGGAACAAAAATCCGTTTAATAATAGAATAAAATTTCTATTTCTAGAAATAGAAATTGATTAGATAATAACATAGGAAATCCTCAAATACAAAATAATAGTCGAAATAATATTAATACATTACAAAAGTTGAAAATACAATTTCATGGAATTTCCTATTACATGTGCTTACGTTTCCTATTACGTAACATTTTCTTTCGAAATATAAACAATGTGGCAAAAAAAAAACCAATTGAAATTCAAATAAGTCTAATGATAGCCATGATTATAATAGTCTAATCTCCTAAAAAAAAAAAGATCCTAACTTCAAGTCTAATTTCAATTTCTTTCCAAATTTTATTAAAAAAATCCTCACCATGTTCAAAAATGGTCACCAGTTTTTTTTTTTTTTCAAAATTATCAACACTAGAATTATTTAAAAATTTATTATCAAAATCTATATTTTCATTAACACTCTTACAAGAACAACAGATTCCTTATTAGATCTCTTTTTACCCACGTCTTGATAAGTGAGGACACTATATAAAAGAAAAATCAGATGAAACCCTAATGATTTGACCCCTTTTTATCGCCTCAATATGAAGTTTATGATTAAAAAAATAGTTAGCCAGATAGAGCCGATGTCTGGTGTACTATGGAAGAGTAGGTGAAGAAAGACTCGTTAGATATGAATATGGCAAGTTGACTATTACCATGCGTGAAATCTCTTGCGTGCAACAAATGAAGCCTTGTTCATTCAATTCCCACCATTTGGCCCAATGGCCTTGTTCATTCAATTCCCACCATTTGGCCCAATGGTTAAGATTTTCAATCAATATTGATTGAAATGATTATATTAAAAAATCATTAAAATATTTTGGACTAAATTAACTAAATTGAAAAGTTGAGAAAAAAATTTCTATTTCTTATCAAAAACTGAGAAGTTAAAAATTTCAGCTTCTGATTTCTTCGATTTCTCTATTTCTGGAATAGAAATCTGTTTCAAAAATAGAAGAATCAAATTATATTACCAAACGGATTTCTATTCCAAACTTGTTCCGGGAAACAGAGAAATAGAGAAATCGAAAAACTGGAATTTTATCATGCGCGCCCTTAATAGCTGTATATGCTTTGGTGATGGTAAAATTGTGTTAGAAGATTTCTCGGATTCAGACATGGTAGGGGACGTGGACTCAAGAAAGTCTACATCGGGATACCTAATGACTTTTGCAGGGGGAGTACTTTCATGGCAATCTCGACTACAAAAATGTGTTGTCCTATCTAGTGCTGAAGCAGAGTATATAGCGATAATTGAAGCATGTAAAGAACTCCTGTGGATGAAGAAGTTTTTACAAGAAGTGGGCCACAACCAAGAGGAGTATATCTTATATTCAAATAGTCAAAGCACAATACACTTCAGCAAAAATGCAACTTTCCACTCCCGATCCAAACACATTGACATCAGATATCATTGGATATGTGATGTGTTGGAAGAAATAGCCCTACAGCTAAAGAAAATACACATATGATAACAAAATCTTTATCTATAGTGAAGATGCAAGCTTGTCGAACTTTTGCAGGTTTGACGCCTTCTCCAAATTGCTTGTGAGGGGGAGATTTGTTGAGTAGGTCACTCCCAATTGGAGAGGCCAACGCAATTATGTATATTTGTAATAGAATATGTATGGTAGTGAGTGTGTAAAAGTAAAAAGAAAAAGAAAAAAATATCAAAAGAGATTGGGAGATAAATTAATGTGATCTTTCCACATCTAGAAAATCAAGGGAGATTGAGAAAGAAATCAAAGTGATCTTCTCATATCTACAAAATCACGAGAGATTATGAGATAAATCTACGTGATTTTCATATCGTACAATTCCAATTGAAATTGCATTTGCTCCTACAAATTGGAGTCCTCCTCAACAGAGAAGAAAATACAAAAAGCAAGAATAACAGAGCAATGTAGCGGAAGAAACAGTTTTCTTCTTTCAAGAAAGTTATCTTTGAGTGAGTTATCCAGTTTGTGAGAGGTTCAGATCCACAAATTGAGACAGTGAGAGATCTACCTTTGAGTGAAGTTGTATCCCATTATTTATCATAGTGGAAGTTCGAAGTGGACTACAGTCCCGTGGTTTTTCCCTTCACCTTAGAGAGTTTTCCACGTTAAAATTATGGTATTATTTACTATTCATCTTTATTGCTTTCATTTAATATTTTATCCTATTTAATTTCACAGAAATAATAGCGGCAATAATTATCTGGGCCTTCTCCACAAATATTCTTTTCTTTTTTCCCAACAGTCTTGGCTTTTACTTTAGTGCGAGTTCTAGTCCACCTGTATATCCAAATATTATTACCCAACACGAACGGATTCAAGGATTGCGAGTTTTCAAAAAAGAAAAAAGTTAGATAGATCTGAACCAAGTCAACTTCTTCTAGATCATCCATTAAAAGTTCTGTACGTCTAACTGAAGCTTGCATTTTTCCACACTTGCCCTCTTTTGTTTGACATATCCATAGACTATTTAAGAATTCATGTGCTTTGACTTTATGAAACTTAGAAAATAGATGTAGGAGAAAACAAGACAAACGTATATAAGGGAAAACAAAATCTCACAACTGATAGGTTTTGTCGTGTTACGGGTCCCATTCAGAGACTTGATCACGGCTTTATTGCTTATATCCGTGATTGTTGCTCTGAGCAAAATACCATGATTTAACATTGATTATTGTCGATCAAAGTTTGTCATATATGCTGCCTTATTTAGGGAATTCCATATAGGTTGGTGACTACGGCTATATTACCTAGAGGAAATCCAAGATGGACAATGGCTAGTGAATCTAATAGCAACTCTCTAAATACAACTGGTTGATCAGACATTAACTTGCGATTCTTACTCAACTCAAACATTTTCTCCAGTTTTTTGGATTCATCAAGCCTGCTACTGGCTCGTCTGCTTAACTTACTCGGATCTTGAAAGCCGCACTTCTCAAAGAGTTGTTGCCAATGTTCCGTTCTCTGTTGGAATTGCGTTTGAATCTCTGTTGCAAGATGGCAAGAGAACACTTTCTGAGCAAGTCAATAGATTTTGCAGACTTTGCAAGATAAGATTTTGATTGATTGAGTATTTGATTTCTGCTTTTGGCCCGAGTGTTTTCAGTTGTCTAAGGAGCTGTTTGCTCCTTTCAAAAATGCAAATTTTCACACGGAGATTCAGCCAGTATTTTTCATGATATTTTGAGGTCTGAATCATATATAAGAAAAGAAAAACGACCCCAAATCTCTAATCATGTTGTGTTTGGCCAAAATCTGCAACATATAAAATCCAGCCAACGCTGGAATCTCGGTCCGGTGGGACTGCTGGTGTTGGGGTGCAGACAAAAGAAATGAATCCCTCCGGCTCCGGCAACTCCTTTGACAAAGTGAGATGACAATCCCATTTCTCTGTGAAATGGCAAACTTGGGTTCCTTTCCCATGATCTGAAGCAAATTTGAAAGAAAAATCTCATGAACTATAACCCTGTTTGTATCCTTCCCTCCTGTCGAATGCGTGTGATCGATCCCACCATGTCACATGGTGGTTAGTGGCCGACTTCATCCCTTTTCCTTTTCTAATCAATGCCTACGGGAGAGTCATTTATTAAGGTGTACATTTCATTTTGGGTTCAAGTGATCATGGGTTCTAACTCAAAGATACTTGCTTCGCTTCATAAAAAAATAAAGGCAAGCAAGTCATTATTCCCCCACCAAGATTTGTATCAAGATTCTTGAGGCGTGATTTCAACAAGTAGACAAGAGGATCATCATGATCTAAATCCTAATTCACGGGAGGCAAGGCATGAGCCTCACCATGAGTCATAATGATTATAACTCGTGGGTTGCAGTATCCCGAATCTCGATGTCACGCCCCGAACCCCGAGCACGCGAACATCTCTCAATGGTTGATTAAAAATGCGATGTTCAAGGTGAAAGGGCTAGTGCAAACACCTAGAGGGGGGGTGAATAGGTGTAAATAAAAATTTTCGCAAGACTTAATAGAAGTAGTTTGCCTTAAGAAAAGAATAGACTGAGAATGTAATCAGCTTTAAACAATTATATAAATCTACAAATAAAAGTAAGGAGTTTAAGGAAAGAAAATTATAACACAAGGAATATAGTGGTTCGGCTTATATCAAGCTTACGTCCACTCTCTCACACTGACAATCTACTGGCTGGATTTCACTATGAATCAAAAGAGATTTTACAGCAGTGTGATCTCGACTTCTTAGTGAAGAGTTTCTACTGGTCTTTCACAAGAGTTTCTCTACTTTGTATACAATTTGAGCTTAGTGAATGAAATAGCAAAGAACTAGAAAGTTTTAAACTTTGAAATTTTTCTTTCACGCACTATGTCGAACAACTTGAGAGTTTGCCTTAAATACTCCTTTATACATTCACAACCGTTGGCATTTATCAAAGGAATTCTTCCAATCTATCGGTTGGACAGAATTAATCAAGGAGATCTCAAGTCGTTAGATGATTGTGATGAAAGTCCGTCAATCTTGTTCGCCCATACAATTAGGATCTTTAGTTTCCATAAGTAGAACCTTCCAAGTTTGCTCGCTTTTCAAAAGATCTTCATATCGGAGTAGATTCCAATAAGAATTATCAATCAAATAGATGCTATATCCAGCCATAAGGTCTTCCAAAAACCATACGAATCGAATCCTTGAAGATAATCCCACATCTGGATAAGTCTTCATTTTTCAGTCTGGAAACTGTTAGTGGGGGTAGACTTTGAGATTAAGATCTAGCGGTCTTCAGACTTTGACAAAAGAGTCTGGAGTTTTATAGACTATAATACTTGAGTCTGCAAGTTTTGAAATTAGACTTTTGGATATGTTTTGTCAACTTCAAAATAGTAAATGAGTTTTCTCTAACAATCTCCCCATTTTTTATGGTGACAAAACTTTCCTACAGATTTGAAAACTTTTAACCTGCAAAACAATACTTAAACAATACATGATATCTTATCAAAATAAGTTGATTAGGACCTAGATAACATCGATTCTGCAACCATAGAAAATATGTTAATCCTAAAGGATAAATAGCAATCCAGTCACAATCAATATCACAAACTTAGTTACTGCAAGCGATAAAAAGATTCAAAGCCAAACAATAGTCAAAAGTCCAAAGTATACCGGTTAGTTCGAAACCAAAATACCAAGTAAAAAGTCATCAAAATCAAACCAAGATAGATAGAATAAATCTGCATAAATTCTCCCCCGTTGACTTAATAGTGTCCTCCAACTTTCTCAGAGTCTCCTTCAGTTGCTCAATATCCTCGCCCTTTGCAGTTCCTTGCACTTGAAGCTCTAGAGCTTGTATATGCTATTGTAGAGAGTCTGAAGTCGTCTTGAAGGCCGTCTTTAGGTTCTTCATCTCAAACTCTAAACCATATTGCTAACCCTTCAACTCCAAAAGGATTTTTAACGGCCTTTGAAAGTTTGCTGTTGGTTTTGTTGTAGCACCAGGTTCAGCCAAATCAATTCTAGGAGTATTGAGATGTGAGGGAACATCAGCAATTCGATCACCAGGACTAGAAGTGGATGCTTCAACATTTGCTTCAGGGTATTGGGAGGCATAGACATCCTCTGGATCTTCTGAAGATCTACTAACATCACTAGTAAAAACAGGTGAAGAAATACCTCTTTTGTCAGCAGCTCCCCTTGTTTCTATGCCTTCAGGTGGAGAAAAGAATGCCTCTTTCTATTTTTGCTCTACTTCAGCACCCAAGTGATGTTTTTCTCTTTCTTCTCCTGCAGTTCCACTCCTTGTCTTTTTCGAGTCTTTTGACAAGGATACATCAAATGTTGGCTCAAAAGAGTCATAATGACTCTCTTCTTCCTCTTCTTCCTCTTTCTTCTTCCTCTGTTCTTTCTTTAGCTCTCTTCTCTGTCTCTTCTCTTTCTCGATTCTCTCTGTCCTCTACCTCCTTAAAGCTAACAAAACTCCGTAAATTTCCTAAGGCAAAGGTGGAGAGAGTGATATCGTTCTCATCTTCTTCGTCCTGCAAGATAAGGGTTCTCATCTTTTTGATTGGTGCACTCATGGGCTCCTTACCTTTTCTTTTCTTTGTTGTAGAGTCTTATTTTGCCTTGACATGGGATTTCTCCATCAGGCATTCCAGTTCCTTATTTAGTTCCTTCAGTTGTATCTTTGAAACTATTTTCGGTCCAATCACCATTGGAGCAATGATTCTAACACATAGTGTGACATCTCAGATTTTCAACCCTGTTTTCTACTGAATTAATCAGGCATTTCATTGATGCGTCTATAGGGCTGTTCTTAGAGCCTATCACTCTCGAGATAACTAGACTATTTGGAAAATTCATTAAGAATTTTAAGGCAAATAGACTTGAGAATTCGATCAGGAATCGGCTTCTCGACCGTGTCCATCTTTAAAGGCTATTACGGCATAGTATAAAATCAATTTGAAATCAGAGATAGACTAGATCGATAGAGATGTGTGGCTAATCATGAGTGATACCACTAAATTGGAAAATTCTCGTCGACCGGCTCTAAACTGATTTTCTTATTGTTTTGGTACCCTGTGTTCATATTTGGGTTATCGAGATTTTCACGACAACCGAGAGTTACCAATGAGTCGAGTGGGTTCATTGTGCCTCGAAGAAAATTGACCATGGGTCATTTGCCCTAAAAATTTCTAAAAGTTACCCGGTAGTTTAGGTCATGCTAAAAACGCGCCAAGTTGAAATTAACTGTGAATTCAAGTTTGATTTCATAAATTGAAGTTTTTGTCATGTTGCAATAAATTCTAAGAATGTTGACTCAATCTCAGAAAATTTTTCAAATATTCCAAGATTTTTACGGAAAACCGTTTCGGACGTTGCGGAAAATTAACGAAAATTCGGATTGGCCAAATTGAAGAAATTTTCAACTTGCAAACTAAACTATATGGCGAAGGAGACCTGTAGAAATTATGTGGACTTTTTCTACATCAACTTTGGACATCGAATTTGGGGATTTGTCGAAGAAATTGGAAGCTCAAAATGTGAAATTCGGAACTAAGGGAGGGCAGCATTATTTTGGACCTTAAATTGGTTTATTGGTGGAATTTATGCTTGAAAATGATAGGGGAGATATAGAGGATGAGATTGAGGCATGTGGAACCAAAGCATTGAATGACTTGGCTAAGGTTGTTGAATTTTTGTTCACCCTCTTAGCTGGCTTCTCGAGCACGGTTTCTGCCCCTTCTCCGTTGGCTTCAATTTTGCTTTCATTTTCCTCTTCCTTCGATAAGCCAACCCATGACTGCTCCTCCTCCATTTCATTTCCTTTGAAGCTTCACGTGGACGTCCGCTGCTCCCTCCTTTCCACCAAAGCTCCAAATTCCCTTCATCGTGCCACCAGACGTACACGAGGTCAACCCTCCTCTCCAACAAAGCGTTGGTTAACCGAAACAGCTCAAATCTCCCCCGAATTTCCTTGCTCCACCACCATCACCATCGTCAGCTTGCCACTCCATCGAACTCCATCGTGCACCCTTGCAACTCACCGAAAGCCCACGTTCCACGCAGCAGCTGCCTTCGCCCACACATTGCTTCAACCCAGCGAGCTTTAGTCCACGCGCTTGTCTTTACTGCCCCAGATCTTTGACCGAACAACCCAGCTAATCGTCCATTTCAACGCCAGCAAATTGCCCAAGCATTCTTCCCCATCTCGCACCAGCAACGTCCCAGCTTCTGCCTCTCACGTTGACTGCTAGCGCCACTGAGCTCCTTCCTTCGCTGGATTTCTTTCACAATTGGCCCAGCGAAGCGTCTTCTTCAGCCCACGTGATTCACCGAAGTTTGATGTAGCAGCTCCATCATCTTGCATCTTCTTCAGTCCAACATCCAGCTGAGATGGCTAGTATAAACACCTAGAGGGGGGTGAATAGGTGTAAAAACAATTTATCGAGATACGAAAGCGATACTAGGCAAACGATAGAAAGGGAGTTCTCTTTTGGTTAACAAAATGAAATACAATCAAAGTAAAGCAAGGAGTAGGGAAGAGAAAATTGAACATAAGGTTTATAGTGGTTTAGCTTATTCCAAGCCTACGTCCACTCTTCCGCACTGACAGCCCACCGGCTGGATTTCATTATGAACAAAAGAGATGTTACAGCATAGCTTTTCCTTGATTCCATAGTGTAGATATTCTACCACACTTTCTCAAGGTTTCTCACAAATATAGACTTTATTTTGCGTACAAGATTTCGCTCAAAAGAATTGACTAAACAACAAGGAGCTTCAGACTTTGGAATTCTTCTATCGCGCACCTCTCGAACAACTTAGAACGTCTTCCTTATATACTCATTTATGTCATCATACCCGTTGGCACTTACCAAAGGAATTCCTCCAATCTACCTATTGAACGGAATCAATTAGGAAGATCATTCAAGCTATTAAAGGAACATGTCGATAGCCTATCAATCCTATTTGCCCATACAATCAGGATCTCGGTTTCCATAAGTAGAACATTCCAAGAATATTTTGCTAATCATCGGATCCTTAATCTTCGAATCAATCATGATCAAATAAAGGATTCCGTTATGTCATATCTAGCCAAGAGATCTTCTCTAGTCAATAATGTTACATCCTTAATGAAACATCCAGTTCTGGATAGCCTTTCTTTAACGGATTAGAAACTGTCAATGAGGATAGACTTTGAGTCTTGAGTCTGGCTGTCCGGAGGTCTTCAGACTTTAAATAGCAGAGTCTGCAAACCTTCAAACTCGACTGATGGAAACGATTTGTCAGCTTCAAAACACTTCATGAAGATTTCTCCAACAATCTCCCCATTTTTGATGGTGACAAAACTTTCCTGCAGATTTGGATAACTTTGACCTACAAAACATTACTCAACAAATATGGATATCTTATAAAGATAAATGACTTAATGAATGATAACATTAAAATCTGCAACCACAGAAAATAGGTTAGTTTAGTATGTGATAAAGCCATCCATAAGATATCGATAGTAGTTAATATAAACAGTCAAGTTCAAATCCAAATTTAGTCAACACATCCAGACACAAAAGTAAAGTCATAAAGTCAAACATCAAAACAATATAAGTTAAACAGTCCAAATGATTAAAAATCAAGGTTTCAAATCTTGCATCTCTCCCCCTTTTTGTCAGCATAAAAAATGTTGAGATGAAAATGGAATAGAGTTAAGAATGCTTGGGAACTCGGACAAGCTGGAAATCTCCCATTGACTGAACGATGCCTTCCCGCCTTTTCAAGTCTTCCTTTAGTTGAGCAACATCCTCACCCTTAGCATTAGCCTGAATCTGAAGAGAAAGGGCTTGGATCTGATCATGCAATGAACCCGAAGAAGCTTGACTTGCATTCTGCAAATTCTGAACTTCGCATCCCAAAGCATATATCTGACCTCGCATGTCCAAGAGAATATCCATAATTCTGTGAAAATTTGCTGAATTATCGGTCTACGTACTGGCTTCGGCCCGATCTGATGGAGTAAAGGCAGACGACGGCAGATCAGCATAATCACGCAGATTTGGTGATGAAACATCATGTCTTTCCTCAGGAAATTGAGAGGCATAAATGTCCTATGGATCTGCTGGAGAATGACTGACTCCCTCACTGGTAGCAGGATATGAGGACATTCCTCTTTTCTCATGATCTCCCTTTGTTTCCATACCTTTAGGTGGAGAGAGTGTCCCCCATGTTCTCCTTCTTCTTGATCTCTTTTCTTTTCTTCTTCTTTTTCGACTCTTTCCTTCTCAGCATCTCTTTCTTCTTTTTCTCCTTCCTCTGCTTCTTTCTTTTCTCTTTCTCTACTCCTCTGTTCTGAGTCTTTTTCTGGGACAGAACGACTTAGATTCTTCACAGCCATTGCAGAAATGGTGATGTTTTCCTCATCCTCTTCATCCTCGACGATGAGAGCTCTTCTTTTCTTGGATGTAGCAACCATGGGCTCCTTCCCTTTTCTTTTTGCTGCAGAAGAGTTTTGATGAGTTTTGATAGTAGTCTTCTCCTTGAATTTCTCCAATGCCTTGCTTAGTTCTTTCAGACGCATTTTAGTCACCATTTTTAGCCCTACCACCATATGATCACACGATCGAGCACAAAGAATTTGTGGAGGCTAAATGTTCAGATGTCTGAATAACTTCGTCATAAGACCTGGATAAGAAAGTTGACCTCTGTCCTTCACCACTGCTCTATACATGTGGAACATAACAGTGTGAGGAAGAGAAAACTTTTTCCTAGTGATGATGGCATACATCAGCTTTGCCTCTGAACTTGAAACATCAATCATGGAAGTTGATTTTGGTCTGAGGCAATTGATCACAATCTTGTGAAGCAGAATGTTGAACACATTCATCCTTAAGTAGGAAATCTTTTCCTCTGTTCTCTTGTCCTTAACAAGTTCCAATGTAGCACGAGCAATAGAAACTTTGATCGGTTGATATCTTCCTCTCTCAACCCCTAACACATTTGCCAGCATATCCATATCCACTATAAAGTCTTGATATTTGACACTAAAAGAGAATCTATTCGCATCCAGGAAACTAGGATTCGAATAGAAATAAGCAGTTAATTCAGCATGAGCTTCTGTGGTGTCAGAACAGAACTGCTCAAGTTGAAGAAAACTAAACTTTTCTCTCAAGTTGACATTTACAGCATCAAGGAAGTCAAAATCCACACTCCTAGGGTTTATCACCCCACACTTCAGCAATTTTGAGAATAGATCCTTATGTTCCTTCGATCTAAACAACTCTCCCATTTTTCCTCGATTTTCTGCCGCAATACCCATCCTCGGTTGAAATTGGATGTACAATTTGTCATCATCATTCCCATCTATTGGATTAAATCCCCAATCACGAGGATCACTTGGGATATTTGCAAGGGTTTCTTCTGCCACCCCTTTACGAGCAATTCCCAAACTTTCCATTTTTCGCAAAAAGATATATTCATTCCCATATCCTTTGTCCTTAAGAAAATCATCGATGTAATTCAATGGAGTACCAGTCCCTTTTAAAGCACAATAAAGCTTATAAATAAAATAGGGCCTTTGAACTCTTATAGGATCTGCGTCTTCAATGATTTCTTCCTCTTGTTGATGACCAACATTCTGTGGACTAGATGGTGGAGAATGACGTTGCTGAGAATGTTGTGGGCTCTGCTGCTGATTTGGAGACACTTCTTCCTCGGTGAGATCGAAGTGAGTAGGACCCTCACTCATTCGCCGTGATCCCCTGCTTGCGATCCTTGAAGACTTTCTTGAAGACGACATCTTTCTCACTCTTTGAAAGATTCCTTGCTTGACTTTCCCAAGAAAGATGACAACTTTTTCGAAGATTAAGCAATAGAAGAAAACAGGAATGGAAGATCGGTGCTTTTTAGGGTTTTGGAGTCAAATGAAGTGAAACCAACTATATATAATTTGGTCGAAACGAGGGAATGCCAAACGATGTAATGGAAAGTGAAAAGATTCCTTTTTAAAAAAATAACTGCCTTTTTCAAGAAAATAGTCTTTTCAAAATAACTCCTTTTTCGAAAAGGAAATGTTGCAATAATTACGTCGACTAAAGATATCAATAATAAAACACGGTTGATGATCGTACCTTTTCAAGATGAGATTTGAGAGAGAGAATAACTTACAGTCAAGGTCTTGTTTGTCTGAGTCTGAGAGTCTCTAGACTTTGATTTCCTCATACCTCAAAATGTTGAGTCTGGAACGGATGGTTTCAAATTGATTTTTCTCAAAAGGCTTTGTGAATATATCCGCCAGTTGGTTCTTTGAATCAACAAACTGAATCGAAACTTCTCCATTTTGAACATGATCTCTAATAAAGTGATGTTGAATCTCTATATGCTTTGCTCTTGAGTGAAGAATTGGATTTTTAGTAAGATTGATTGCACGGGTGTTGTCGCAATTAATCTCTGTGCATGAATCTTCAATTCCAAAGTCTCTTAGCTGTTGTTTTATCCACAAAATTTATGAACAACAACTTTCGAGAGCTACATACTCTGCTTCTGCTGTAGAGAGAGCTACTGTACTCTGCTTCCTTGAAAACTAAGACATTGTCCTGCC
Source organism: Eucalyptus shirleyi (assembly GCA_017140165.1). Lineage (NCBI taxonomy): Eukaryota > Viridiplantae > Streptophyta > Magnoliopsida > Myrtales > Myrtaceae > Eucalyptus > Eucalyptus shirleyi. The sequence continues at coordinate 18,853,287 of CM029450.1, forward strand.
TCCAAGTAGTTGACAGGTACCCGAGGTGCTCTTTCTATCAACTTTGCATCCGGCTAAGTCTGCGTCTGAGTATCCAAGAAGAGTAAAGTCTTCTCTTTTAGGATACCAAAGGCCGATGCTTGAAGTTAAGGCAATCTATTTGATAATACGCTTTGCAGCACTTAAATGAGATTCTTTAGGGTCTGCTTGAAATCTGGCACAAATGCAAACACTAAACAAAATGTCAGGTCTAGAAGCAGTAAGATAAAGAAGTGAACCGATGATACTCCTGTATAACTTTTGGTCGACTTTCTTTCCTCCTTCATCTTTGTCTATCTTCAAGGAACTTGACATTGGTATATCAGCCTTTTTATAATTGTTCAGTCCAAACTTTTTGATAAGATCATTTGCATACTTTTCTTGATGAATAAAAATTCCTTCCTTCAGTTGTTTTACTTGAAGCCCGAGAAAGAAGGTTAACTCACCCATCATGCTCATTTCAAATTCATCCTGTATAGTCTTAGAGAATTTCTTGCATAAACTTTCGTTAGAGGATCCAAAAATAATATCATCGACATATATTTGAACAAGCAGAAAACTTTTGCTTTCTCTTTTAATAAAAAGAGTAGTGTATACTTTACCTTTAACAAAGCCATTTTGAATTAAAAACTTACTCAGCCTATTGTACCAAGCTCGAGGTGCTTGCTTTAAGCCATATAAGGCATTTTTGAGTCTGAATATTGAGTCTGGTTTCCTTGGGTCTTCAAACCCAGGTGGTTGTTCCACATAAACTTCCTCATAGATGAATCCATTTAGGAAAGCACTTTTGGCATCCATTTGGAATAACCTGAAATTTTTATGACATGCAAATGCAAGTAATAAATGAATTGCTTCTAACCTTGCTACTAGTGTGTAAGTCTCGTCATAGTCTATCCCTTCTTCTTGTGTGTATCCCTTGGCCACGAGTCTTGCTTTGTTTCTTATGACTTTTCCTTTCTCATCCATCTTGTTCCTGAAAACCCATTTAGCTCCAACAATTGATTTACCTTTTGGTTTATGAGTCAACTCCCAGACATCATTAATTCTGAATTGTCTGAATTCTTCTTGCATAGCTTCAATCCAGCTTTCATTAGATAAAGCTTCATCTATGCTTTTGGGTTCTATTTCAGAAATAAGAGCCACAACACTAGACTCTTCACGCCTTTTGGATCTTGTGCGAATTCCTTCATTAATGTCGCAAATAATAAGATCTTTGGGATGACTGGACTTATGCTTCCAGTTACTGGTTGATTTGTCAGGATGGTGATCACTTCCTTCATTTGAATCTTCAACAGTTACTTGTTGCTGGTTCTTCAAAGTCTGAGCTGCTTCTTGCAATTTAGACTTTGTAGAATCTTGAGCAGATTCAGGTTCTTCAAGATGAGTCTGAATAGATTCATTTTGCATAGAATCCTGGAATTTGACATTCATTGATTCTTCCACAGTTTGAGTCTTTTTGTTGTAGACTCTGTACGCCTTACTTGTGGTTGAATATCCAAGGAAGATGCCTTCATCTGACTTTTCTTCAAACTTACCAACTCGATCATTTGCATTTTCAGTATAAAACATTTGCAATCGAATACATGAAAATATGAAACAATAGGTTTCTTTTCTTTGAATAGTTCATAGGGGGTTTTTTCTAGAATAGGCATTAGAAAAACTCTATTGATAATATAACATGCTATAAAAATTGCTTCAGCCCAAAAACGTGAGGAGATGTTGCTTTCAATTAGAAGAGTTCTAGCCATTTCTTGAAGCGATCTATTCTTTCTTTCCACAACTCCATTTTGTTATGGAGTATATGGAGATGAGAACAAATGCTGAAAACCAGATTCATCACAAAATTTTGTAAAATCTTGATTTTCAAATTCACCTCTATGATATGTTCTTATACTTGAAATAACATATCATTTTTTGTTTTGAACTTTTTTAGCAAATTTTTCAAAGTAAGAGAGAGTTTCGGACTTACTTGCCAGGAAATACACCCAAGTAAATCGTGAGTAGTCATCCACAATTACTAGGCAATATTTCTTACCTCCAATGCTCTGAGTCCTGGTTGGTCCAAAGAGATCCATATGCAGAAACTGCAGCACTCGGTTAGTGGAAACTTGATTTATTGGTTTAAAGGAATTTCTTACCTGTTTTCCCAATATGCATGGTGTACACAGATCAGACTTTTGGTATGATAGATTGGGTAGACCACGAACAAGCTTCTTTGCTGAAATTTTGGCTATCTGCTTCATATTGATGTGCCTAAGCTTTCTGTGTCATAAGCTTGCTTCATCTTGGATTGAGATTAGACATTGCGATTCATTTGGTTTCATATCCAAGAGGTAGATATTTCCATGTCTTCGACCCATAAATGACTGAATAGAGTCTTTACTGGTTCCTGAATATGTGAAACTGGTATCACATAGCTGATTGACACTATGCAGATTGTAGTTGAGTCCTTTAACTAAAGAAACATTGCTTATTGTGAGGTTTCCAATCTTCACAGTTCCAAATCCCACAATTTTTCCTTTGCTGTTTCCCCCAAATGAGACTTTTCCACCATTCACATGAACAAGCTTTATGAAGCAATTTGAATCTCCTGTCATATGTCTTAAGCATCCACTATCTAGATACCATTTTACATTTTTCTTGATAGTAACCTGCATTTGAAAAAGAAACTCAAACTTTCTTTGGTATCCACATTTTTTTGGGTCCATTCGTGTTAGTATGATATGCGGTTTTTGCCCATACTTTATTGACAGGTTTCCCAACCATAGGACATTCTCTTTCAAAATGATCTGCACTATTGCACTTTGAACATCTGAGAGCATTGCGATCTACTGGTTTTACAAAGATTCTTTTAAAATGATTTTTGTAGGCATCTCTTGTGGGTCTTTACTTAATTCTTTCTTTCACTTTTGGAAAATCAATTAAAGGAATTGTTTCAGCAGTCATTCCTAAACCAGATTTATTGAAATAAGGTCTTTGAACATAAATAATTTTTTTCCAGTTTCTCAGAACCTATAGAAAATCTTTTAGAAATGTTTGAGATATCATTTTTCAAGAATGCATTTTCTTTTGAAAGATTATCTTCACTTTTTCTAAGAGAAGAAACATTCGTGTCTAAACATTTCACCTTGTCTTTTAAAATGTTTTCTTGTTGTTTTAGAGCAGAATTTTGCTTTTTGAGTTCAGAAATCTTTTTAAGAGAAGTTTTAAGACTAAAACACAACTCTTCAATGTATTAGAAACTTTAAGAGGGATTTTGAAGTTACTTACCTCAAATTCACTGTCTGAATCTGATTCTGTCTCGGAGTTTGAATTTGAATCCGATTGTGCCATTAGCCATATGTTGGCATAATCATCATCACTTTCTTCACACTTTGTATCACTCCAGGTTTCTGGTTTGAGAGCCTCTCGATACTTTTCGGTTTTTCCTTTCTTCTTCCTCAGAAGAGGATAGTTGGGTTTGATGTGTCCATTTTTCTTACATTCAAAGTAGACTACTTCTCTGTTTGATTTATCATCTTCAACAGACTTGATCTGTTGCTTTTGAAAGCTTTGTTTCTTTGGATTGAATCTTCTTCCTTTTTCTGTTTAGCTTTCTGAATCTTCTAATCATGAGAGCAAGCTTATCATCATCCATATCGTCTTCAGAATTTGTAACATCAGAATCATCATTAGATTTTAATGCAATGGATTTCTTACCTTTAGGGTCTTCGTCTTCATTGATTCGTTCCACTTCATAAGACTGAAGAGTTCTAACCAACTCATCAACAGATAGTGGCATGATTCTTTGGGTCTCTCTGATTGAGGTCTTTATATGATTCCAATCCTTGGAGAGTCAACGCAGTAGCTTGTTTACCTTCATGGGATCAGAAATTGGTTGACCTTGATTTTCAAAACCATTCGCAATATCTATAAAACGACTAAACATGTCAGTTATAGATTCTCCTAATTTCATTTTGAAGGCTTCGTATTGACCGAGGAGAACGTTGGTTCTAGTCTCTTTCACTCGATCGGTTCCTTCATAGGTAATATGGAATCTATCCCAGACTTCTTTAACTATAACACAAGAAGATATTCTGTTATATTCAGTAGGTGATAAAGCAGAATATAAAGAATAAATTGCTTTTGCAACAAGAGCTTGTCTCTTGTTTATCTCTTCTTGAGTCATTTCACTAGACTTAACAGTATCTTTTCCTCTTTCTAAGACAGGTGCAGCTTTAGGAATGATTCCTCTTTCTACAATGTCCCATTCCAGAGGATCCTTTGATCTTAGGAACGCCTTCATCTTGTTTTTCCATATGTTGTAATCATTTCCATCAAAGTAAGGCGATCTGGTCTTGCTTTGCCAATCTACCAGCCCTGGAGCCAACATACTAACCATGGATCTTTAACTCTGAAGTAGAACACTTCAAACAAAGTGAGTACACGAGCTCTGATACCAATTGAGATAACTAGTATAAACACCTAGAGGGGGTGAATAGGTATAAAAACAATTTATCGAGATACGGAAGCGATACTAGGAAAACGATATAAAGGGAGTTCTCTTTTGGTTAACAAAATGAAATACGATCAAAGTAAAGCAAGGAGTAGGGAAGAGAAAATTGAACACAAGGCTAATGATGCTTAAGGGTTGATTAGATTTAATTAAGTGCTATTATGTGGTTAGATTAAAGTAGATTAGTGATTATTAGATAATTGTGATGCATGTTAGGTAATGTGATTGTGCAATTAACGAGTAGATACGTAATATTATTTATTGAATGCATCTTGGGATTTTTCGTGACCCGTCTCGAGCTTCAATTAGGCATTATGGGCATAAATTGGATTATTAGTATTTATTTATTAATTTTCAAAATTATTAATTTTTCAGAAATTAGGCAGGGATAGCCAACGACCAGAATTTTGTGCTGATTAATTTTTGAAATTATTTATTTAATTGAGCTTTATTTTGTGCTGAATTGAATTATTTGTGAAAGTGAGAATTATTCTTTAATTGGATAATCGTTGGTTATTAATTGAAAAGTAACCGGCATCGGTTGATAATGCCAAAAATATTTGAGTGGACTAAAGAAAATATGGGATCTATGGAAAGAAAAATATTATATTTTGGCTAAGACTAGCCATGTACCCACACACGATAAATTTTTATCAGGTATCGTTAATACGAGGGAAATATGCCAGTTATTATTTTGATTGAGGATTCTAAGTGTGAAGCACATAGTCCTTGGCTGAGAGTAATTAATCGTGTGAGGATTATCAGTCGCATTGAGAAGATTATTAAAAGATGAAATGATGTATGATGGGTGTATGACAGTGTGGACTAGGGCTTGGAAACCACCGGATTTGGAATTAGTTGTGCTTGCTGAGTCGTAATTCAGCATTACCATCAAAGTATGGTTATGTCCATTGGACCGTAGGTTACCACCTAATCTAGGTTGTGCACGCTGAGCCGTAATGTAGCATTATCACCGAATTTGGAATTGGTTGTGCCGCTAAGCCGTAATTCATTAATCGCCAAAGAATTAGTAAGCTATGCCCGCTGAGCCGTAATTACCGTCAAATTTTTAATAGGCCATGCTCGCTAAGCCGTAATTCAGCGTTGGGATTGAGTATTCGAGATGACATGTAATCGAGTAGGTCGATTGAATGATGATTCGATCTGAGCGTGGATTTAATTTGATTCAATGATTGAATGATCTGATATTGTGAATTGATTGATTGAATGGAAATGACCGGTAAATGGTTCGACTGACATGTAATCGACTAAGTCGATCTGATCGATGTTTCGATCCATGATATTATGATAGGTGCCTATTTGAACTGTGCTAATATGCAGGTGGAATCTGAGGCTGAGGTAAGTCCTCTGACCCGTGTGTGCTTAAGCAGCTTGGATAGCATATTGGTTTACTAATCGAGTCTTAGGGGGTAGAACTCGTTGATACGTGGTCTCAATGGTTATTGTATAACCATTTTAGGACCCTGATGAGGAGCCTATGGGGGATAACCCTAATGTGATGCCTGAGGAGGAGGAAGATTTTGAAGAAGAAGAAGATCCAGAGGAGGATCTTGAGTATGACCCGGATGAGGATTGAGATCCCATCCTATTTTGTCAGACCTTGATTTTATGTGGATAAGTGTTAAATCAGACCCCTGTGAATAGTATTGTATTATATACTATGAGGTGCTTGTATAAAAGTGTGGTTATGAATTTCAGTATGAAAATTATGGCATTACTTTTCTATCATATTGCTTTATTGTCTGGATATTTATAACTACTTCCGCATGTGCTATTGAGGTCGGCGATACGTAGTCCTGGAATATCGCATTTTAAAATCAACCAAAGATAAAGGATGGGCACGTGACTGAGGATCAGGGCATGACACATAGAGAAGCGGGAAACTGAATTTTGAAGTGTTTGAAGAGTCGAGTGATAAGCACAGAGTAAGGTAGTTGCCCCTTGTCCTTCACAACTATCCTATACATGTGCATTAGGATAGTGTGAGATAGTGAGAACTTAAAGTCAATGTTGATTGCATACATCAACTTTGATTCAGAGCGAGAGACATCAGTTTTTAAAGTGGATTTGGGTCTGATGTAGTTGATCACAATCTTGTGAAGTATGATATTGGAGGCAGACATCCTAGAGTAAGAAATCCTGTCTTTAGCAAATCTGTCCCGAACAAAAGCCAAGGTCGCATGACCAACAAACACACCGATTGGTTGGAAACTCCATCTTTCCACACCAATCACATCGGCCAATATGTTCACATCAACCACAAATTCTTTGTCTCTAACTGTAAAACAAAATCTATTCGCATCTAGAAAAGACAATTTTGAATAGAAATAAGCAGTTAGTTCAAGGTAGGTGACAATGCTTTCTGAGCAAAAGCGTTTAAGTTGAAGAAGTGCAAATTTCTCCCTCAGTTTTACTTTCAAATAATCAAGAAAATCAAAGTCCACACTTCTAGAGTTCATAACTCCTCTCTTCAGCAGTTTCGAATAAGTTTTCTTGTGGTCCTTAGAATGGAATAAACTTGTTCCCTCTCCACGAATATTTGTAGCAATGCCCATCCTAGGTTGAAAATGCTCATACATCCTCTCATCATCATCATTTCCTTCTGGCTGATTAAAACCACCATATCACGGATCACTTGGAAAGCTGGCAAAAGTCCTTGTTGCTAAACCTTTAGGTGCAATGCCTAACATTTCCATAGCATTTAAGAACAAAGTTTCATTCTTATAACCATTTGCTCGTAAAAAAATCATCAATCAAAGTCATTGCAGAACCACCCTCCTTTAAGTTAGAGTAGAGTTTAAAGAGAAATTGGGGTTTTTGCGTTCTTACTGGTTCAACATCTTCAATGATCTCTTCTTCTTCTTCTTCTTCTTCTTCTTCTTCTTCTTCTTCTTCTTCTTGTGGAGGATCTTGAGTAATTTTCTGTGAAGAGTGACGCTGTTGAGAATGTTGTTGTTGTTGCTGTTGAGAAGAATCTTCTTTTTCAGTTAAGTCAAAGTGGGTAGGACCTTCTAGCATGCGCTGTGGTCCCCTATTCGCAATTCTAGAAGATTTCCTCTGGAAAGACATTGTCACGATCTTAGAGGATTTCTTGAACTCGCTCGTTGAAAAAGGTGAAAGCTTTTTGGATCAAACTCGAGAGAAAATGAGAGAAAGTAGAATCTCTGTATTCTAGGGTTTGAGTAAGCGTAAACAAAGAAGAAAAATTTTGACGATGTATAAAGTAGGTGAAACGTGGTATACGAAATATCACAAAGGAAAAAATAAAACTACCCTTTTCAAAAAATGAAAAACTACATTTTTCAAAAATGAAAAACCGCCATAAATTCAAAACCTCGATAAAGATAATTTCTAAAAATAAAATAGACATGTAGTGATTAAAAAAAATAATGTATCTTTTCAAATTTTCACTCTAAAATTAAAATCACATGCATTTAGAAAGCATCAACTCACTGTCGTAACTTCTGGAGATTCTGAGTCTGAACACCTTTAGACTTTACCCGCTAAAAGATATGATGTTCAGTCTTGTACGAATAGACTCAAATAAGTTTTTTTTCTAGTGGCTTTATAAATATGTCTGCTAGCTGATTCTTCGAGTCAATGAACTGAATCATAACTTCTCCATTTTGAACATGATCTCTAATGAAATGGTGTGGAATCTCTATATGCTTTGCCCTTGAATGAAGAATTGAATTCTTTGTGAGATTACTGGTGTTGTCACATTTGATCTCGGTGTACGATTCTTCAATACCAAAGTCTCTTAACTATTATTTTATCCACAATATTTGAGAGTAGCAATTCCCAAGAGCTACAGATTCCGCTTCGGCTATTGAAAGAGTTACAGTATTATGTTTTCTTGAAAACCAAGATACCAGCTTGTTACCTAACAGTTGATATGTACCAGAAGTACTATTTCTATCAACTTTGCATCATGCTAAATCTGCATCTGAATATCCAAGGAGAGTAAAGTCTCATTCTTTGGGATACCACAGACCTAGCTTTGGAGTAGTTGCAACGTATTTGATTATGTGCTTTGCAGCATTTAAGTGAGATTTTTTTCGGATTTGATTGGAATCTAGCATAGATACAAACACTAAACAAAATGTCAGGTCTAAATATAGTAAGGTAAATAAGCGGACCAATAATGTTCCTGTATAACTTTTGGTCTACATTCTTTCCTCCTTCATCTTTATCCAGCTTTGAAGAACTTGACATAGGTGTTTCTGTCTTTTTGCAATTCTTTAATCCAAACTTCTTGATGAGATCTTTTGTATACTTCTCTAGGTGAATGAAAACACCTTCCTTTGATTGTTTAACTTATAAACCTAGAAAGAAAGTTAACTCATCTATCATACTCATCTCGAATTCATCCTACTTGCATCTAGAAAACTTCTTGCATAGATTCTTATTAGGTGATCCAAAGATAATATAATCAACCTAAATTTGAACAAGTAGAAAATCTTTACCTTCTCTTTTAATGAACAAGGTAGTATCTACCTTTCATTTAATAAAATCATTTTAAGTTAGGAATTTACTTAACCTTTCATACCAGTCGAGGTGTTTGCTTCAATCTATATAAGGTCTTTTTTAGTCTATAGACTGAGTCTGGCTTTCTTGGATCTTAAAAACCAGGTAGTTGTTCCACATAGACTTCTTCTTGGATGAATCCATTTAAGAATGCAATTTTTACATCAATTTGGAATAACCTAAAATTTTTATAGCAAGTAAAAGCAAGTAATAATCTAATTGTTTTTAACCTCGCTATTGGTGCATAGGTTTCATCATAGTCTATCCCTTCTTCTTGTGTATATCTTTTGGCCGCAAGTCTTGCTTTGTTCTTGATGACTTTTCCTTTTTCGTCCACCATATTCCTGAAAACCCATTTAGTTCCAATAATAGATTTACCTTTAGGTTTATGAATTAGTTCCCAAACGTCGTTTATGCTGAACTGTCTGAGCTCTTTTTGCATAGCTTCAATCCAGCTTTCATCAACTAAGGCTTCTTCTATATTTTTGGGTTCAACTTAAGAAACGAGTGCCAAGGCACTAGACTCTTCTTCCCTTCTAGATCTTGTACAAATTCTTTCATCAATGTTGAAAATGATGAGATCTTCGAGATGACTTGACTTATGCTTCCAGTTTCTAGTTGGTTTATGAGTCTCCTGATCCTCTGCTTCTATTGAGTTTTCTGGTTCTTTTTGTTGTTGATCTTCAGAAGTCTGAACCACTTCGGGGGAATTAGACTTTATAATGTCTAGAGCATGTTCAGATTCTTCAAGTTGAATCTGGTCCTCTTGATTTTGCATAGAGTCTTGAAACTTGACGTTCATAGATTCTTTCACAAACTGAGTTTTTTTGTCGAATACTTTGTAGGCTTTGCTTGAGGTTGAGTAGCCAAGAAAAATTCATTTGTCTGATTTTTCTTCAAACTTACCAGTTCGATCATTTGTATTTTTCAAGACAAAACACTTACAACCGAACATATAAAAATAAGAAATATTTAGCTTTTTTCTTTTAAACACTTCATAAGGAGTTTTCTCTAGAATAGGCCTTGAGAATACTCTATTAATGATATAGCAAGCTGTAGAAACTGTTTCAGTCCAAAAATTGAGAGGAAATATTACTTTCAATTAAAATGGTTCTTGCCATCTCTTGCAACGATATATTCTTTCTTTCCATAACCCCATCTTGTTCTGGAGTATATGGAGAAGAAAAAATATGCTAGAAACCAGATTCATCACAAAAATTTGCAAAGTCTTGATTTTCAAACTCACCTTCATGATCTATTCATATCCTATTTCATTCTGAACCTTCTTGGCAAATTTTGAAAAGTAAGAGAATGCTTCAAACTTACTTACCAAGAAGAATACCCAAGTAAAGTGAGAGTAATTATCCACGATTACTAGACAGTATCTCTTTCCACCAATGCTTTGAATTCTGGTTGGTCCAAAGAGGTCCATATGCAGAAGCTACAAAACTTGATTAGTAAAAACTTGATTTATAGGTTTAATAGAACTTCTAACGTGTTTTCCCAAAACACATGGTGTGCGTAATTCAGACTTTTAATAAGTCAGGTTGGGTAGTCCACGAACAAGCTTCTTAGAAGAAATCTTGGTAATCTGCTTTATGTTAACATGACCAAGCTTTCGATGCCAAAGATTTGCTTCATCTTAAATGAAAATTAGACACTGAGAGCTTTTTGGTTTTATATTTAGAAGGTAAATATTTTCATGTCTTCATCTAGGGAAAGATTAAGATAAGTCTTTACTAGTTCCCGAACAAATGCCTTCTTGGAATTTAATTTTGAATCCGGTGTCGCACAGTTGACTTATGCTAAGTAGATTGTAATTCAATCCTTTCACCAAGAAAACATTGTTGATTGTGAGACTTCCAATCTTTACAGTTCCACATCCAACAATTTTTCCTTTGTTATTTCCACCAAAAGAAATTTTTCCACCATTTATCTTTACAAGCTTCATAAAACAACTTGAATCTCCTGTCATGTGTCTCGAACAGCCACTATTCAAATACCATTTGACATTTTTCTTGATAGTGACTTGCAATCATAAAAAAACTCAAGTTTTCTTTGGTACCCACATTTTCTTCGGTCTAGGGGAGTTAGTATTAAATACAGTCTTTACCCAATCCCTCTTAACAAGTCTCCAAACTTTGGGGCATTCCTTCTCAAAATGTTTTGAGCTTTTACACTTTGAATATTTGAGAGCACTTCGGCCAACATGTTTTACAAAAGCTTTTTGAAAATGGTTTTTGTAAAATGTTTTTGTAAGTCTTTGTTTGATTCTTCCTTCACTTTTGTAAAATCAATTAAATGAATGGTTTCTAGTGTCATTCCTAAACCAGATTTGTTGAAATAAGGTCTTTGTATTGAAAGAATCTTTTCCAACTTTTTAGATCCTTTTGAAAACCTTTTTGTGATATTCGAAATATCCTCCTTCAAAAAAGTATTTTCCTTCGAAAGAGAATCTGCATTTTCTTTCAAATCAACAAAACTTTTGTCTAGATTTTCAAACTTTTCTTTCGAAGAAGTTTCTTGTTGCTTCAGTTTAGAATTCTCCATCTTCAGCTCGGAAATCCTTGTAAGAGATTTTTTAAGACTAAGATAGAGTTCATCTATATACTTTTAGATTTTAGTAAGAATCTTTAAATTACTAATCTTGACTTCTTTGTCTGAGTCTGAGTCTAAATCTATTTCAAAGTCTGAGTCTGATTTTAAATTTGCCATTAAACATATGTTGGCATATTCTTCATCACTTTCTTTGCATTCAATATCGCTCTATGTCTTTGCTTTGAGTGCCTTTTTAAATTTCCTTGTTTTTCCTTTTTTTTTCTTCAACTGAGGGCAGTTGGGTCTTATGTGCCCTTTTCCCTTGCATTCAAAGCAAATCACATTTTTATTGGTCTAATTTTCCTCAATTAATTTCTTCTGAAATCTTTGAGTGCTCTACTTCTTCCAGTTAAACCTTCTTCCTTTCCTGTTCAACTTCCTGAACTTCCTTATCATGAGTGCTAGCTCTTAATTGTCCAAGTCATCTTCTGAATCTGTATCATCAGAATCATCGTTAGATTTTAAGGCAATTGACTTCTTACCTTTGGGATCTTCTTCCTCATTGATTTGTTCTACTTTATATGATTGAAGTGTGCCAACTAATTCATCTACTGAAAGAGGTATGATCCTCTGGGTTTCTCTTATTGAAGTCTTTACATAATTCCAATCTTTAGAGAGTTCACGCAGTAATTTATTAACCTTCATTGGTCCTGAGATTGGCTATCATTGATATGCTAAACCATTTACAATCTCTATAAAACAACTAAACATGTCAATGATGGATTCTCCTGGCTTCATCTTGAAGACTTCATACTGTTCGAGTAGGAGATTGATTTTTGTTTCTTTAACTCGATCAGTTCCTTCATAGATAACGTGTAACCTATCCTAGATTTCTTTGGCTGTTTCACAAGATGAAATTATGTTATACTCAGTAAGAGATAAAGCATAATATAAGAAATAGATGGCTTTAGCATCAAGAGCTTGTCTCTTGGTTATTTTTGCTTGTGTCATTTCGCTAGCATCTACAACTTCATTTCCTCTTTCTGAGGTTGATGTAGCTTTGGGAATAATCCATTTTCCTACCATATCCCATTCTAGGGGATCTTTCAATCTCAGGAATGCCTTAATCTTATTTTTCCAAACATTGTATTCATTCCCATCAAAGTAGGGAGGTCTGGTGTTGCTTTGGCCTTCAACCAAACCTGGAGCCAAAATACTAACCATAAATCTTTAGCTTAAAAAGTAAAAAACACTTCAATGAATAAGCACACAGGCTTTGATACCAATTGAAAGAACTAGTGCAAACACCTAGAGAGAGGTGAATAGGTGTAAATAAAAATTTTCGCAAGACTTAGTAGAAGTAGTTTGCCTTTAGAAGATGATAGATTTAGGACGTAATCAGTTTTAAACAATTATATAAATCTACGAATAAAAGTAAGGAGTTTAAGGAAAGAGAATTATAACACAAAGTTTTTAGTGATTCGGCTTAGATCAAGCCTATGCCCATTCTTCTGCATTGACAGCCTACTAGCTAGATTTCACTATGAATCAAAAGAGATTTTACAACAATATAATCTCGACTTCTTAGTGAAGAGTCTCTATTGGTCTCTCACAAAGTTTCACAAGAGATTCTCTCCTTTATATACAATTTGAGCACAATAAATGAAATAGCAAGGAACTAGAAAGTTTCAGACTTTGAAATTTTTCTTTACACACTATATCGAACAACTGGAGAGTCCGCCTTAAATACTCCCTAATGCCTTTACAGCCATTGGTACTTACCAAAGGAATTCTTCCAATCTACCCTTTGGACAGAATCAATCAAGGAGATCTCAAGTCGTTAGATGATTGTGATGAAAGCCCATCAATCCTATTCGCCCATACAATCAAGGTATTTGGTTTCCATAAGTAGAACATTCCAAGTTTGCTCGCTTTTGAAAAGATCTTCATGTTGGAGTAGATTCCAATAAGAATTATTAATTAAATAGATGCTATATCCATCCATAAGATCTTTCAAAAACCATACGAATCAAATCCTTGAAGATAATCCCATATTTGGATAAGTCTTCATTTTTTGGTCTGGAAACTATCAATGAGGGTAGACTTTGAGATTAAGATCTGGCGATCTTCAGATTTTGACAAAAGAGTCTAGAGTTCTTCAGACTATAATACTTGAGTTTGCAAGTCTTCAGATTAGACTTTTGGAAATGTTTTGTCAACTTCAAAACAGTAAATGAGTTTTCTCTAACACCAGGACACGTCGTCGACCTATTCTTTTTATCTTTCGATTAAATGCATATGGAAGCGACTTAAATAAACACCCAATCAATCAACAAAATAGAGATAGTAAAACACAACAAACGATTTTCAAAAGCCGTACTTTTATTTATCCACTTGTTAACCCAAGGAGTTTAACATTTACATACTTGCAACAAAATACAACTCTTACACAACCTATGAGCAAAAAGGGTCACAAAGGTCAGGGTTAACTCTAGGTTCACTAACGGTAAGGCCAGCCAAAAAGTGTCGCATCTCGCATCCACCATAACCACACTCAGCAGTTCCCCATGCTACAACCCTGAAAATAGTTAACAACAACGGAGTGAGATATAAATCTCAGCGAGTTAATGGCCTAAACCTCGATTAAGACGTAAATTCGCCTCAAAAGCAGCCTAAACACGCAACGGCATACAATCTTACCTCACCTTGGCATACCCCTACATATTAGTACACCTCACATGGCAATATTAGTGCAACACGCATAAATGATAATTAGAACACAATCCATAATAGCCAAGTGCACTATCAAACATACGTGTTCCAATTATTATGACCCCTCGGGCCATGGCCAACACAAGAGTTGGCGGTCTTTTGGCATGACTGAGTATCATCCTACCCCATCGGGCATGGCATCATCTAGAACCCTTGCCTAGATGGTATTCCATAAAAGAGTATTGGTCCGACTTCAGTTGTGACTCGGCATTCGGACTGCCGCCAAGCATCTGATAAAAATCAAGCATTGCCGCCAAACTCCCGTTGGGTGATGGGTTCATTTAAATGACCACTCAAGCACATCATCAATCAAGCCAATTTTGTTGCCATTAATTAGCTGAGAACAAAATATTTTGTTTTCAAATAATCACTTTGGAAATTTTCCACATTTAAAAATCCTAGTAAAATATTCGTACGTGGTCATGTATTTGAAATCAATCCGTTAAACTTTGCACACTTCTATTTTAAAACCCTATTATTTTGCTTAGCACGCAAAATTTGGCGTCAAAACCCTTTTTGAAAATAGTAAATAAAATTTACAATTGAGCAATTAATAACATATCATCACGTGTGCAAACAATCGGAATTACGCACAATCTCATTTGGAAAAATGGGCATAAAATTCTATTTAATGGCTAATCTATCATTAAGTATACTAATCACGATTAATTAAACTAATCGTGATTAATTAGGTTAATTACGATTAATTAAACTAAACTCAATTAATTAGCCTAACTTTAATTAATTAAAAATTAATCGACGTTAACTAAAATAATTACAAATAAATAAATAAATTACAATTAATTAAACTAAATTCAATTAATTAATCTAACCATGATTAATTAGTCTAATCGTAATCACTTAAACTAATCGCAATTAAAGTTAACCTAAATAATCCTTAATCACAATTATTGCCAAACAAAAATCAACTAATATTAACTGCAATTAATATTAAACTAACCACCCCTAAACGTAATTAACACCCTAATCCACGATTAGGAAGTTAACTCACCGATTTCCAGCGACAGCGAGCTTGCGGCGACGCAGCGCAACGGCGTCGAGAACGCGATGCTTGTGACTCAAACGGAGGCTCGATGGCGGCGATGACAACTCTTGAAGCTCACGGCCAAGGGGGGTTCCGCTTGGGCGGTGGCTTGCGACGGCTCAGAATGAGGGCAACAGTGACGACATGGCAAACGGTGTGAGGGACGTAGGTGTTGGCTTTCAACAGCACGATGGCTCGTTGAATGAGCGGTGAGTGGGGGTGGTTTGGCGGCCAAAAGGTGGTGATGATGATGGTGAGGGGAAGGTGCGGTGGTGCTAGTGGTGGGGAGTTGGGCGGTAGCAAGGGAAAGAAAGAAGAAGAAGAAGAAGAAGAAGAAGAAGAAGAAGAGGAGGAGGTTCAGCTAAGAGGGGGGAGGAAGGAAAAGTGTGACATCCTAAAATTTGAGCCCTCTGAGGGATGAACAAATGTGAATTTCATCAATGCTTTGTTGGTTGATCTCACTTGGAATTGATCACTCTTGAAATACTGACCTTGAGGGGAAAGATTAATGAGGACAGAACTCATACGACTAAAGAACTTGACCTGGGAAAACGACTTGATCGTAAGACTTGCGTGAGGACGATCCTATAGATAGGTAGGCCGATTTCAAGGACTACTAGAAGTCGATTCGCGAACAGAACATAATGGAACGACAAGTGATTCCATTTACTATTATTGAGCCTGCGAACAACCCTAGATTGATCCTCAGTAATCGTGTCTTTTGAAATAAGAATATATCCTTTGCAATTTCACGTAGTCAAGGATGTCTATGTGTCGAGATGTCTTGAATGTGGTTTGGCAAGAGTTTATTATGCGTGAATTCTCAAAGCCGCCTATCAATCTAAGTTGTATCCAAAATGATATTAGGGTGAAATTGACATGGCATAAGAACCTAAGATTGGATTTCGAATTATCAGGAATGTCCAAGACGAACTTTGGATGATGTTACTTCAACGGTCAACATCACTGGTTAAGCCAAGTACTTAGGAAAAGGACTCATGGTCTGAGGAAGCAAGCCCATGAGGATGTAGGTCGAGCAAGGTTAGTGTGGGCCTTAGGCCCAAGGTGGGACAGCCCATGGTAGGCCCAAGGCAATCAAGTGAGCCAATTTGGCTCAACCCACTATTTTTTCTTCCAAGCCCATTATCTAGCTTTAAGCCCATTTGAGCCCAATCAATTCATGAGCCCATTACTATTCATTTCCAAGCCCATTTCTTAGGCCTGCCCATCATTTTCGGGCTAAGGGCAGATTGGGAATTTGTGTAAGGTGAAAATGACCATTTTGCCCCTAAAAGCAAGTGGATAAGGCAAAATGAAGAGAGAGATGATGATGTCATTGCATGGAGACTTGGGGCAAGCTTTTATGGTATTCTTGGAGAGTGCACCGGCCCTCACTTCACTCTCTCTCTCTCTCCTCCTTCAACTTTCTCTTGACTGGACCCCTCTCTCCCTCGTTTTTCCCTTTCTTCTTCTTTCTTCTCTAGTAGACCTTCCTTCAAAAATAGGAGTTGATTGTTGGCTTCCCGTGCGAATCAACTCCCATGCCACCCAACATTGTGCTTAGGACACTCAAACCGTCTACCTTGACTTGGCCGTTCACCAGTTGGAGCCGCCAGATGATCGGCTGGCCGGCTAGAAGCCAGCGGCAGTCTGACCGTTTGGTTCTGTTCTACTCCAAGTGACCTTCTTGTAAAAGATTGAGTTGTTCGTTGCCTTCTAGTGAGAATCATCCTTTATGCCACCCACCACCGTGTCTAGGAGATCCAATCCATACGGACGATGGCCACCACTCGCTGAATAGAGTTGCTGGTTGACCCGCCGGCCAGTCGAAAGCCATCGCTCACCGAATCACCTGGTAGCCTGCTTGGTCTGCCTATTTCACTATTTTAGCCATTTTCCTCTCGTCCCGATCCTTCCTTCGCCCAGCCCAACCACCAGCAGATCCCTCTCAACCCCCAGGTGCCACTGGTTGCCGACCAACCCCTTGCCGGAGCTCTAATAAGCCGCCCAACTCCGTTTCTCCTCCGACAAGTCAGTTTTCCAGAGTTTTAGAGGGAGGCAAAGCTTGTGGCTGCTGTTCCAGCCCCGAGACCACCTTGGATCATCGTGATTGAGGTCCCCGAGTGTAGCCTCTGTCGTCACCGTTGCGTTCATGTCTCTAGCCTATTTAATGGGTGAGTTTAGCTCTTAATCCCTTGATTAGTGTTGATTCTAGTTTAGGAGATTTAATTAAGCTATATTAATCCTAAGATAGATTGTTAGGATTAGTTTAGCTTAATCTCACTTTATTTGCTTAATGTGGCTCATGTGATTAATTAAACATGTTTGGCTCTAATTGATTGGTTGTTTACTTTAATTAATGTTTTTAATGATTTTTGGATTTAATTTATTAGTTATTAAATTTGGAATTTCACTGTTCATGGTGCACTGTTCACGCCCACGATTCACGCGGTACTGTTCACGAGCACTGTTCACCCGAGAATGAAAAGCGTCAATTTCATGTGTTTTGATCTTATAAGATGATTTAAGCATATAAATGTATGGGCATCCACATGAATTGAGTGATTTTCAAAAAAGGGAATAATGGATTGTTTGAGGGACATTAGAGATGGACCATTTTTATGAGAGAAGGATTTGAGGAGGTATGTTTGCGTGATCAAATGTTGGACTGTCACCCAACGGGGGTTTGGGAGCGATACCTAACGGGAGTCGGAAGCTGGTCGTAGTAGATTCTAGACCGATGTTCTTTTTTAGGAAATCGTCTAAACAAGAATTCTAGATGTAGCCATGCTCGACAGGGTGGGACAAAGCCTGATATTTTTATCGGTAGCTCGGCGGAAGTCGGATGATCGTTGACTGGAAATTTAGCCATGGCTAGGAGGTCATTAATAACTAGAGCACACATGAGTGTTGAGGTTGATGATCGTTGACTGGAAAGTTAGCCATGGCTGAAAGGTCATTAATGTCTGGAGCACGCATGAGGGTTGAGGTCATTAATAAGTGGAACACGAGTGAGTGTTAAGATGGTTGGGTTTTATTATGAGGTAAAATTGTGTGGCGCAGTATGAGACGTGTCATAACGATTCTACCTTATAATTGAGACCCGTGAGATTGATCGATATGTGATAGGTGGTGCACTAATGTGCAAGAGCATATGAGAATCATGGCATTATTGGTTTTGACTGTACATAAGTTGAGCACATTGTTTATGGAATGCACGCATGAATCAATAACATGCAAGGTATGGCAATGGCCATGTGAGATCACTTGTTGCGCGACTCATATGTGATTGATGAATTGTATCATCTAATGGCCATGTGCATTGCGTGTATTGTGCTGAGATTCAATGTGCAGGATATGTCATACTAGGTAAGGTTGCATACGTACTGACTATGTGGTTAGTGGTTAACCCTGACTGTTGTGATTTGTTGATTGTTGATTGTTAGTCAAGGTAAGTTTGTGGGGTGGTTTTGGAGAGATACCCCAAGTTGAATTAGTGTTCTAATTGAGAGCTTAGGGAATGACTTACTAAGATTTTAATCTCATTGGTTATTGTATAACCATTTTCAAGTCTCTAGTATGAAGAACCAGGAGCTTGAGGCAGAAAGGTCATGAGCATGGACGGCTTAGTAATTCTTCTTGGACATAGATATCTTGTACATAGACCTTAGAGTTGGCCTCTATGTATAAACTAGTTTGTTTATGAAAAATGTTTTGGTGAAGATGGTATCCTACTTTTCTATCCCATATTTTGTTGTCTGGAGATTTTATTATACGCTTTTGCATGTGCAATCAAAAGAAAGGATCGGCAATGAGTCCTGGGACATCGCTTGCTATCAATCAAAGAAGGGGTTGTTGCGTGCTCGAGGTTCGGGGCGTGACAAAAAGAAGAGAGGGGGAGAGAGAGAAGAAAAGACAGAAGGGAGGGGTATAGGGGTGGCGTGAGGAAAGAGAGAGAGAGAGAGAGAGAGAGAGAGAGAGAGAGAGAAAGGGGAAAAGGGGGACGGATGGCAGAGGGGGAGGGGAGGAAACGTGAGGGAGAGGAGAAAGATGAGAGAGAGAGAAGAAGACAAAATAATGAGGAGAAGGGGGATGTCACACTTGAAGTCACTTTTTTTCTTGAGGAGTTTTATTCAAAGAGTGATCCTGTGACACTCGTTAGGTTTTTTACATCAAAGACATATTAATAGTTTGAAGAAAAACAATTCTTTTTGATGATTTTCCAATAGATGTGTTAAATGTGAAGGTAGTTCCAACTAAGCTCGAATTCGAAAAATAAGGTCAGAAGCAAGGTTACCAGGGTACGCTTTGAAATCATTAGTAAAAGAGGATGCGTTCGGGTCGATTACGTGGATTGTAAGGACAAGACAAAGATCATAGTCCAACTGAAGTAAGTAGTAAAACACAATAGATATAAAAGTAGAGGAAAATTGTACCGAGCCATACTTTTTCCCTGGATATTGATATAGACAATGAATTTGCAAGAGAAGTTTAAACGCCCAAAATGACCTAGAATTGTTAGCATTACTTTGTGAAAATAGGCAGAGGGAATTTCACCATTAAATGGATATAAGCCTATGAAGTAGCAACCCTAAAGAGAAGATGATTCATTTTGGGAGAGTACATAAGTCCTAGTCCAAATGAGAATCAGAACAGACCAAACCGAATTGGAAGTAACTCCCACGACCGTTTCCCATTTCCAATTTTTTAGAAATGAAAATAATTGATTTGATTCTTGGATCCTAGGGAGGAGCCGGACCGAATTGGCTTGGAGTGAAGCTTTTAAGCAAACTAATGGAAGATGCATAAACTTGCGCTGGGGCTTGAATTTTGAGCTGCCCTTCTCTTCGAGGGAGAAAGGGGAAGTCTTTGAGTTTAAGAGATAACCTTCTAGGTTCATTAAAAATTAGAAAAAATATTATCGAAAACTCTAAATTTTGCTCATCACACATCAATATTTCAAACTCCTTTTGTGTTACCAAAATCCTTAAATGTATACCAGTGTGAGTATAATACCCTCCGTTTTTTCATCAAAAACCTCCAAAGTTTGCCCACATCGCTAATATAATATGCACTTACATTGTTACAATGGCATGCTTGGCTCCATTAAGCCGAACTTCACTGGGTCCATCAGTACAAGTCGATATTAAGAAGAAACGACTCCATCGGTACAAAGTCGATATTCAGAAGAAACGACATTGTACCAAAGTGTACTGTAACTCAACAGCTTATTAAACAGCGTTATATCATGAGGACCACTGAAAGTACTTCTTTTCCTTACTAGTAACCGCGTTCAAAGTTCAAACATCGATCTCCTGGTGCACATACTTCAAGCTCACTAGAGATAAACTAGCAACATCTCCAAGCACGCATAACCAAAGTAAAAGTAGATGGATAAGAGAACGCAATGCATTAACGGCCAAGAAACCGAGCCATCATCTCATAAACACGTGTTATGCAGACAGTAAGACCATAAACGATTCAAGAACAAGGTCCAATTACCCCTAATAGAAGATTGATCTCGAGTAAGAAACGGCGACCCGAGTTTGCGCAAGGGAAAAACGACTAATGCCACAGCACAAAAGTTTGCTTTGACTAAGCACCTCTTTTCACTCAAAAGTCCCATTGGTTCTCCCTTCAAATCTCTTCCTATTCCTCGGGCGTGAAATCTTGCTTGATACCGAACGTCTTTCGGATCTCCTCGGGTGTCTTCCCCTTAATCATGTCAGCCACAGTCCGGCAGGCGAGATCCACCAAGCCCTTGATGTTCAGATTATTGGCCGCCTATGACATATCAAGCGAAACACCACAGAGCACACGGATAAGTATTGCAGTACTTAACGAGACGAGACTTTAAATCAGCTTCGCAAGTTCATGAATTAAACTATGATGGTGCTTCAGAAATAGTCAAACCTCCGCATTCACAAAGCAAGAACCCCAAGTCATAAAGTCATTATCTCTTAAGAATGCAACTGAGATGAGTTCCAAAAAATGGTACTGAAATCTTCAAAAGCCACATGAAACAGAGAATCATCCACCACAATAATCAGCAAAATCAACATCAAACTCTCACACTTGCCGAGAAACGCCTAGACAAGGCAAAAAAACAAGATCACCGCACAAAATCTCCCACGAAACCCGAACTCTACGCGAGATTCCGCAACCGAAGAGTGGGTAAGGGAAAGACCACTGACCAGGATGAGATCGAAGAGGGTGGCCGGGTCGACCTTGATGAACTCGGCGTCCCAGGCATTGAGGTCGTCGCCGGCAACGGAGGAGGTGCGATCAGCATTGACAACGTGCATCTTGCAGTACTCGATGACCTTGGAGAGGATCCTGCTGGTGACCTTGGGGAGGGAGATGCCTTCGGCGGGGAAGCCGAACTGCAGAGCCACCGCCTTCTCCACCTCGAAGGACACTCCGTCCGAGCTCCTGAGGTTAATGATATTGTCAGTCGACGACAAGGTTTCTCTGCACAGATTTTCTCGAGAGAAGAGGAAGAAAGACGATGCAATTGCAGTGAAGTCTTGACGATTTGGAGGAGTATCTTTGAAGATTGCCCCGGTCAGGGACGGGTCCTCCTATGGTTTTGGGGAATTCGAAATCCAGTTCATATTTATAATTTGGTCATTGTAGTCACTCACAACGTGAAAATCAGTTGGCCCATTATAATTTTAAATATTTAAGTTGTCAGGTAAAAATTTAGTTTAAAAAATATAATTTATTATAAGCAGCGCTATTTTCACGACACTCCTTTTTATCGACGATCTTACTGACATACCCTCCTCTTCCCTCTCTCTTCAATTATTTATTTTTTCTTTTAACAGGCTAACCCATTTCTTTTCTTATTACGCTAACCCACGAAACTGCTTTTTATTTCTATCATCGCTATTATCCTATCAGCTTCATAATATAATGAGTCCGTTTGTTTTGTGGAAATTATTACGTTTCCAAAAAGTACTTTCGAGAAAGCCATTTTTCAAGAAAATTACTATATTTTCTTATATTCGGCAGAAATTTGAAATTTGAGTGGGAAATAATTTCAATTGTTCGTTATTTGATATGATTTTTTTTTTGGAAAAATTACCAAAAAAATTGAATTTTAATATTTTAATTGACCAAAAAAATTAATTTTAGTTTTATACATACTTTTCAAAAAATGAATTTTTAATTTTTTTAAAAAAATTGAATTTTTATTATATTTAATTTGTCTTTTTTCTTTCTTTTTCTTTTGTCCTTCCTCCTCCTTTGCCACTGCATGCCTGACGATGGGCGACTGCCCGATTGCTGACCAAGACATGGATTGCTAGATTCGACGAGCTCGAGCTCCACCGAGGCTAGTAAGGTCGCGGCTAGCTAGAGCCTAGCAAACCTCTGGTGAGCTCAAGCAAGGCCCAAGCCCCTCCTAGCTTGTTAAATCTAGCGAGGTGGAGCCTTGCCACAGGTTGGCAAGGCTCGATCCCATTGGAATCTTGTGAGCTCAAGCCTCGTCAGCTTGGGGTGAGGCTCCAGCTGGCTTGAGGCCAATCATCTGCCGCCATTATGGCTAGCAACCGGTTTAGGCTGAGCAAGAAGATGAAAAGAAAAGAGAGAAAGGGAAAACAATTAAAAACTTGATTTTTTTTAAATAAAAGAATTAAAGAAAAAATAAAACATAAAAATAAAATGAAAATGTGTTTGGTGAAAAAGCAAGTTAGGTGGAAGAAGTTATGGAAAATGTTTTTCACTTTTGAAAAGTAAAAACATTTTCCTCATTTCGAAGTTGCTTTTTCAATAGCAGAAAACGTTTTTCTTGATTAGTTCACTTTCCATGAAACGAGCACCGGAAAATTCGGAAATTATTTTCTATGAAGTGAACAGTGCCTTAGAGTTATGCTGTGATTGAGCAATTATGTTCATTTTCTTGGGGGTGCACTGAAGGACCCTAGAGGTGTGAGCATTGCTTATTGTACTATTGAATGAGCTCTTTCTTTTGGTTATTGATGCTGAAACGGAGGAGTGGTTCCAGTTGGTTGTATCTTATTAATCAATAGGTGCAACAAACAGATCAAATGTGCCAAAACCATAAAGGAAATCAACCTCAGGGAGAAAATGCTCTTGCTTGATTTCTTTTGAAAGCAGAGTCATATTGACTTGTCAAATGCTTTGAATCATGTGCAGAGGTTGCTGTCAAAGTGAATAATCTTTTCAGGTTATTGTGCCAATGACTTCCATGCAGAGGATTGGGACTTCGTATTGTTTGTGACAAGGTTTTGGATTCAATCAGCAGTTGTAATGATGAGAATGTAATAGCAACAGGCACCAAATTTTATTTGTAGCTCAATTGGGACAGCAGTTGTAGAGAATGTAATAGCAACAGGCACCAAATTTTATTTGTAGCTCAATTGGGCAGTGTTATTTTCAACTAGCATTTCAATTGTAACCTAACCTAGACTGACCCAACTCGACCCGCGTTTTTTCTTGGGTCATATGCTACTCGGGTCAAAGAGAACAAGTTGGGTCGGGTCGGGTCAAATTGCATGGAAACCCAAATCAACTCCATCCATTGACACTCCTAACTTCAGGTACAAACATGATTATAACTGGTTTTAGAATAAGTATTGGGGAAAAAGTCATGCAAAGTATCAAAATATGTCCACCGCAACATATTTATTCTAAACTTTCTACCAAAAAAAAAAACATATTTATTCTAAACCTTTTTTTAATAAAAAAAAATCTCAAACTTGCACCTGGTGACAAATTTATGGATGATGGTTGTAACAACCCGGGCCCCACTGTGTGATATTGTTCGCTTTGGACACTGAGTCTTCACGGCTTTAAAACGCGTCACACAGGTTAGAGGGGCCCAAGCCATTATAAACTATCCCAGCACTCCCTCCCTAGGCGATGTGGGACAGGGACCCCTTCCTTGCGTACGTTCGGGGATCGAGGCGCGGACACACCGCCATCCCTCTTCTCCACACACCGCCGCTCAGGCCGTCACACTCTTCCCTCCTTGGGAGCACAGCGCCCTCGCTGTGGCTCCACACGCGATTGTGAGTCAGCTCTGATACAATTTGTAACAACCTGAGCCCCACTGTGTGATATTGTCCGATTTGGACATTGAGTCATCATGGCTTTAAAACACGTCATGCAGGTTAGAGAGGCCCAAGCCATTATAAACTAGCTCAGGGAAGTGTGACGGCCCGAGCGGCGGTGCATGGGGAGGAGGAATGGCAGTGCGTCCGCGCCTCAGTCCCCAGACGTGCGCAAGGAAGAGTTCCCTGTCTCACATCACCTAGGGAGGGAGTCCTGGGCCAGTTTATAATGACTTGGGCCCCTCTAATTTGTGTAACGCGTTTTAAAGCCGTGCGGACTCAGTGTCCAAAGTGGACAGTATCACACAGTGGGGCCTGGGTCGTTACAAATGGTATCAGAGCTGACTCCTGACTGCATGTCGGGCCATAGCGAGGACGCTATGCTCCCAAGGAGGGGACAGTGTGATGGCCCGAGCGGCGGTGCGTGGGGAGGAGGGATGGCGGTGCGTCCGCGCCTTGGCCCCCGGACATGCGCAAGGAAGGGGTCCCTATCCCACATCGCCTAGGGAGGGAAACTAGGCCAGTTTATAATGGCTTGGGCTACTCTAATCTGTGTGACGCGTTTTAAAGCCATGATGACTCAGTGTCCAAAGCGAACAATATCACATAGCGGGGCCCAGATTGTTACAAAGGCAGACAAATGAGGATGACAAGATGCCGATGTGACTTAAATAAAATAAAAATAATGTTGTTTTGGTGGTGAGAGAGAGAGTGAGCCGAGAGAGTGAGATGAGTGAGAGAGAGTGAGAGAAATGAGGACTTCTCTTCCAAGTTTCCTTCAAGCGTTAATGAACTTAGTACCAAATTTCCTTAATTTACTCTTTGCCAAGTCTTTTGAATGGCCACAAGTTGTTCTTAAATATCTTCCTATCCAATCTTCATTAAATGCAGGATTTCATGCATGTGTTATAATTGGAATTGAACTAGAAAGGCTAACTAGGTTGAACTTGTTGGAGAAAACAATTTCAAGAGGTTTTGATGATGCACAAACTATTCTTAGTATATTATGTAATATGTTGTGTGCAGATGTTTGGACCAAAAGACTATGCAATAACCATGGTGTGACCCATTGAAATGAAGCTTGTAAATGTCCTCTTATTACAAGTATCACCAAGTATGAGGGGTGGATACGAGGGACGAAAATTATCTACCCCTCATGTGCTCCACTTTGGTGGCCAAGTTAATATCAAACCTTAATTAATTTTTTATTTTGGCTTATTATCATTGATTTGTGCAACATTCCTATTGCAAACATTGACAAAAAAAAATCTTAAATGAAATATAAAAATCTATTTTATAAGACATTTAAATAGTTATGAGTGACAACGTGAACAAGTCAAGGTCAAGCAATGCAACGAAAATGACATGATGGATGACTCAGGAACCTCCCCTTTGTTCGTTTACTTCAGGTGGTCCACCTTGTCCTTCACCCATTTTTGGGTCGGCTCTCTCCTCGACCAATGATGTGCAGCTATATCGACATAGACGTGTGATTTGTGCATGTCTCAGCAGTAGATTATTGAACTAGTCCTTGAGAGCATCATATTAAACATTCAAGCTTTTAAAGTATTGATTTGATGGATCGAATCATTTAGTATTTTGATATTAGTTGAGTTACATCCTCTAGCGTTTCGATTTCGAGAGTTGTCTGCTCCACCATTATTGATGACCCCACAAAAAAGCCGAGGTGGTACACAAATAATGGAGAAAGGAGCCACATATATTATTTAGGTTTTGGAGAAGTTGGGGGAAAAGTGCCAAAAAAGTCCTAAACTTTTTTTTTTTTGTGCCAATTTAGTCCTAAACGTTTTTACGTTGTGCCAATTCAGTCATTTTTGGCTAATTTTGGCCAAATTTTGCTCATTTGACGATAGCCGGCTGACGTAGCCTGATTGGTGCTAACATTGACAACTTTTAATAATATTTTAATATTTTAGATTTTTTTTTCTTCTCCTCTTCTTCCTCCAACGATCGTCAGACCTCGGTGACCGGCCAAAGGCGATAGCTGGCGAGGTCGAGGTCAACCTCACCGGCCACCTTGCCAATGGCCGCGAGGGCAGCCTCGCCCATGGCTGGAGAGGGCGAGCCTTGCCAGCTCAACGCGAGGAGGCGACCAGATTCGGTCCTCGAGGTCTTATGGAAACGAGGCCTATCATTGACCCAAGTCTCGTCCGTCGTCAAGAGGTACCCCAGGATGCTCATCTCGAGGCCTGGCCTTGCACTGAGCTGGCAGGCTCACCCTCATTGGCAGGCCATGGGCGAGGCTCGATCCTCGCCAAATCCGGCAAGGGCGAGTATTGCCGCCCAGGCCTTGAGGGCGGCCTCACGGCCACTAGAGAGGTGGTCAGCATGGTCGAGGTCGACCTCGCCGACTATTGCCTCTAGTCGGTCGCCGAGGTCCAGCGACCTGCCGGAGGAAAAAGAGGAGAAGATAAAAATATATATATATTAAAAAATTCAAAAATATTAAAATATTGTTAAAAATTGTCCAAGTTAGTGCCAATCAGGCTATGTCACCCGCCACGGCCGTCAAATAGCAAAATCTGACCAAAATTAGCTGGAAAAGACTAAATTGGCACAACATAAAAAGGTTTAGGATTAAATCGGCTAAAAAAAAAGGTTTATGACTAAATTGGCACAAACATAAAAGGTTTAGGACTTTTTTGGCACTTTTCTAAAGAAGTTGGAGTGGACCGGCAAATCCATTGTGTACGAAATGATAAAGATGAACCACTTCCACAAACAAGTACAAACATCACGTGATGGATAAATAATTGAATTCCAAGGAAAAAAAAGCATCATTGACAAGGGATGAGCAAATATTTTTGAGTAGCTAATATGTTCGCTGAAGGTCAATCGGACTATTAGATCTGGTGGAGCAAGATTCATGTGGAATTCATCATTATTTCCATGCCAAAATTTAGTTTAGTATATGTACTCTCATGTACGACAATTTCTCACTAAGAATGGAAATCTATGAGTCAAAGTATGCTAAAAAAATCAGTGCATACATAGCTTTTAAATATATTTAAAAGTGGAGGAGGTACACCAATAATAGAGGAATGGGCCACATATATTCATTAGGTTTAGAAAAGTTGGAGTGGACTGACAAGTCAACCATGTACAAAGTGATGAAGATGGACCACAAATTCCACAAACGTGTATAAACTTCATGTGGCAAAAAAAAAATAATTGAGTTCCAAGGACAATAAACAAGAGCAACATCGACTATCAATGGGCAAGTATTTTGAGTAGCCAGTATGTTCACTAAGTTCAATCGGCCTATCGGATTTGGTGGAGCAAGATTCACGTGAAACTCATCACTATTTTTATACCAAAATTCAGCTTAGTATATATGCTACTCTCATGTATGACAATTTCTCATTAAGAACAAGAATCCATGAGCCAAAGTATGCTAGAAAAAATCAGCACATACGTAGCTTTTAATTATATTTAAAATTGGAGGAGGTACACCAATAAGAGAGGAATGGGCCACAAATATTCATTAGGTTTATAAAAGTTGGAGTGGACCGACAAGTCCACTATGTACGAAGTGATGAAGATGAAACACAAATTCCACAAATGAGTATAAACTTCATGTGCTAAAAAGTTAATTGAGTTCCAAGGACGATAAACAAAAGTAGCATCGACTAGCAATGGACAAGTATTTTGAGTAGCCAGTACGTTCACTAAGTTCAATCAGGCTATCAGATCTGGTGGAGCAAGATTCATGTGAAACTCATCACTATTTCCATACCAAAATTTAGTTTAGTGTACATGTATGACAATTTCTCATTAAGAACATGAATCTATGAGCTAGAGTATGCTAGAAAAAATCAGCAGATACATAGCTTTTAAATATATTTAAAAGTGGAGGAGGTACACCAATAATAGAGAAATGTGCTGCATCTATTCATTAGGTTTAGAAAAGTTAAAGTGGACTAACAAGTCCACTATGTACGAAGTGATGAAGATGAACCACAAATTCCAAAAATGAGTGTAAACTTCACGTGATAAAAAAAAAAAAAAATTGAGTTCCAAGGACAATAAACAAGAGCAGCATCGACTAGCAATGGGCAAGTATTTTGAGTAGCCAGTATGTTCATTAAGTTCAATCAGGCTGTTTGATCTAGTGGAGTAAGATTCACATGGAACTCATCATTAGTTCCATACCAAAATTTAGTTTGGTATATATACTATTCTCATATATGACAATTTTTCATTAAGAATAGTAATCCATGAGCTAAAGTATGCTAGAAAAAATCAGCACATACATAACTTTTAAATATATTTAAAAGTGAACGAGGTACATTAATAATAGAGGAATGAGCCACATATATTCATTAGGTTTAGAAAAGTTGGAGTGGACTGAAAAATCCACTATGTACAAAGTGATGAAGATTAACCGCAAATTCCACAAGTGAGTACAAACTCACATGATGGATAAATAATTAAATTCCAAGGACGATAAACAAAAGCAGCATTGGCTAGTAGCCAGTACATTCACTAAGTTCAATGGGGCTGTCAGATCTGGTGGAGTAAGATTCCCGTGGAACTCATCATTACTTCCATACCAAAATTCATTTTAGTATATATACTACTCTCATGTATAATAATTTCTCATTAAGAGCACTAATCCATGAGCTAGAGGATGCTAGAAAAAAAAATTAGCATATGCATGGCTTTTAAATATATTTCTTTTTTTGAGGGAAAAGGTTACTTTTACTAGTAACTATATGCTTGTAGACTAAAATGTATAAATTTTTATCTACACAGAATACACCCTACTCAAAACTACATTCATTTGTGCCGATGTATGAACTAATTGTGTCGAAATGTTATTATTATTTTTTGTGCTTATGACCTGGTCAATAATTTAGCAAAATTTCCAATGTCGACAAGATGATGCTTCTTGTTAAGGATGTTAATGTTCGATTCAGAAGAAGAAATTGGCTTTTGCAGCCATCTTAAAGCTGAATGCGACTGGCAAAACGCAATTACGAAGCCCAATTCCTTTGAAGCTGGCGAAGCGAAAACGAAGAGGAGGCTTTACAAAGCAGAAAACGAAGGAGATGCAACTTCAATTACTGCACCTTATGAGCGAACCCGGAGGAAATTCTTCTGTTGACCATATTGGGGGAGCTACTTTCCCTGCGACGCCAATGAACTCCAACTCTTTTAAATATAATGTTCTCACGGGTTCAAAATTCACGTGCAGACCCTATCCTCGGAGAGCATGGACATCTCTATTGGCCCTGTCGAGCCGCCAAGCAAATCCTTTGGCCCAATAATGATCCACAATAAGCAACTCTGTTTTAGCCACGGACGAAGCATGCCAGTAGACGAAATAAAGTCAATTTATCTCCTCTGAAACCTTATAAAATTAGTTCTCATGTTTGTAAGTTCACACAACCGATGTCAGATCCAGAAACCAAGCAGCGAACCCCGTATAAATCAGTATAGATATAATTTTTAATACACTTGGTATCGTTACCAATGACAGAGCACGGCAATAGGTTATAAGACATATCACATTGAATGTAAAAGCTTATATGTCTGTACCAAGCTGCAAGCGGCGTCAAATGTGACTTTTAAAAATATATGTTTTCATCGGTAAAGACATGCTTGTAGACAAGAATGCATGAGCTCTTATCTGTACATGATATACACCAATCAAAATTATGTTCATTTGTGTCAATACATGAACTAATAATGTCATAATGTTTTCGTGGGCTAAAGACATGGTCAATAAATTTAAAGAATTTCCAATGTCAACAAAACAATGGTTCTGTTAAGGATGTTGATGTTCGATTTGGAAGGAGTTCACTTTCGTGGCTGTCTTAAAGCCGAATGCAATTATAAAGCCCGAATTTGCTTCGGAGTGAAATTAAGAGGTGGCTTTACAAAGCAGCAACTGAAAGAGATGCAACTTCTTTGCTTGATATGACGTCATTCGACTACACCATGTTAAGAATGAAACTCAAAAGATTTGACGAGCCCACCAGCAAAAGCGAATCACATAATCTAAACGACAATTTTGTTTTGGTCTGAAAGCTATTGGGTGATCCATTCCATCAAACATCATTATTTTTGTTCACTTTAGTTAGGCATCGAGTGCCACGTTTGTCGACAAGCTGGTAATTCAACAGCATTCTAATCAACTAACCAAGATACACAAATATCAATTATTAGGGAATATATATGTATAGCCATTATGTGTAATTGCTAATTAGGTGATATGGTCCATGAATCATATTCAGAGCCTAAATTAATTGCATTGCACCAATGCCAAAACAAGAACTTAAGCAACTAATAAAAGAGGAAATGTTACAAAAGCAAAATAGTGGCAATACCTAGCTAGCTCAATCAATAGTTTACCATTGAGGATAGATGATCAGAAAACACTTCTGGGAATCGATTAGTCCATGATTTGTTGATAATGATTAATGGGGAATACATGTCAACGTCCCTTAACTAGTAATATTCAGATATTCACATATAAACACGCATGTGCGTACACAAAGTTCACTTCTCAAGAATCAGTAGGGACAAATTGCTATAGACAAACTTCTATAAATTACTTTTAGGTTTCTTCAAATCAAGAAAAAAGAGCAAGCAGCCCCGGGGGAAAATGACCAAATAAGTTCTAAATATATTTTATTTTGGTCAATTTAGTTTTAAATCTTTCAATTTTGCTAATTTAATCCTAACCCTTTCGACAATTTGTCAATAGAGTCATTCCGGTCAATTTTGTTTGTAAATAACTATAGATGCCGGTTGTCCTATGTGATACTACCGACGCTAACATGCCAATTTTTATAATTATTTTTACTTTCCTTTTCTTTTCTTTTTTGGTGTCGGCAAGGGTCATCAGTGACCCTTGTCAATCACAAAGGTCTTGCCTAGACTAGGTGAGGGCTGTCTCGCTCGTTGCCAATGAAGTTGCGAAGGCCCTAGGTGAGGCTATCGTGGCTTCACCAATCACTAAGGTGAGGGCCTTCGCGGCCTCGCTAGCCACAAGTGAAGCAACCTTCACTTGTGACCAACAAGGTTGCTACGTAATCATAGATTAAGCAAAACCATTATTGTATTAATATTTGTCAGAAGATCGAACATATGCGTTGTCAATATTAGTAGTTACAGCAACTGTTAGCTCCATAAGCTCTAACTTACTTTAAGCACCATCTATGTCAATTACTTCACTAGCACCCGTTACCTCAAAAGTTGTAGTTACAACTCTATTTTCAGCTGAGCACCATCCAAATTCGTATGAATACTGCTAACAATACTCCTAGCTAGAAGTAATGGCAAATGTAATTTCTCTATTGATAACACGTAAATTTAATTCCAAGCACCACAACTTATCGTAACCTAGAAACATGCACTTTCTTACTCTTCCGTTGAGTTTACCATCACTCATCGAACATAATATGTGCATATAAGTAGTCTAATAACAAAATAATCAGTAATGTTACATGACCACACTTTTTCAAGAGTCTGACATCCAATCACAATTGATGGGGATTTATTAATTAGGGAGCTCAACTTACTAAGCGCATCCGCTAGGAATCTTTTAGCCATATTAGCAATAAAGAGCATTTTATGGGCCGTCTTTAGTAATATTTTGCTTATCAACTCAGCAACATATTGTGATTCACTAGTAATAGTACAATGTCTCACTATGTCTTACTTTAGGTAAAATTCGTTTAATAAGTTCGAGCATAACTCCGTGCTACTGCCAATCCGCACATGCTAGATCATTTTGCTAGTCCTCTTTTCGATCAAGGCTCTCAATTGTTTGATCCTAACAATAGCATCAAGCTTGTGCTTAATCACAAACACTCGGGTCTTTATGGAGTAGTCATCTACAACTATTAATATAAATTTGGCACTATTTCACAAAGGAAACCATGATAACATACAAACATCCAAGCGAATTAACTCTGCAATCTCCCTGATTTCTCTAATCGTTGTACTGAACTAAACTTTCTGTCATTTACCTAAGTCATAGGTCCTGCATACATTTAGTTTGCCAGCAACATACCAAGTAGATTCCTTTCCCTTAGAAACTTCAGCCTTCTCTCCTTAATTTGCCCCAAATGCATGTTCCACAATTCAGACTCTAGAATAGATACATTCGACGTTTCTACAGTGAAAAACCGTCACTATCTCACCTCAAAGCTCATGCTCGTCACTGTGCTTCATTCATGTCTTCGTACCCAGCCTCACACTTAGAGCAAAGAAATTTCACACTTGAGCTTGGCGTAAAGATGTTCATCCTCTCGTTCATTTAGTTAAGGATTCAAATCCCCACGTGTTCGTCTTGGCTCTTACTTTAGTGCGAGTTCTAGTCCACGTGCATATCCAAAGATTATTACCCAACACGAGCGGAATCAAGGATTGCGAGTTTTCAAAAAAGCAAAAAGTTAGATAGATCTGAACCAAGTCAACTTCATCTAGATCATCCATTAAAAGTTCTGTACGTCTAACTGAAGCTTGTATTTTTCCACACTAGCCCTCTTTTGTTTGACATATCCATAGACTATTTAAGAATTCATGTGCTTTGACTCTATGAAACTAAGAAAATAGATGTAGGAGAAAACAAGACAAACGTATATAAAGAAAAACAAAATCTCATAACTGATAGGACTATCGTGTTACGGGTCCCATTCAGAGACTTGATCACGGCTTTATTGCTTATATGCGTGATTGTCGCTCTTAGCAAAATACCAGATGTAACATTGATTATTGTCGATCAAAGTTTGTCAAATATGCTGCCTTATTTAGGGAATTCCATATAGGTTGGTGACTACGGCTATATTACCTAGAGGAAATCCAAGATGGACAATGGCTAGTGAATCTAATAGCGACTCTCTAAATACAACTGGTTGATCAGACGTTAACTTGCGATTCTTACTCAACTCAAACATTTTCTCCAGTTTTTTGGATTCATCAGGCCTGCTACTGGCTGGTCTGCTTAACTTACTTGGATCTTGAAAGCCGCACTTCTCAAAGAGTTGTTGCCAATGTTCCGTTCTCTGTTGGAATTGCGTTTGAATCTGTGTTGCAAGATGGCAAGAGAACACTTTCTGAGCAAGTCAAGAGCTTTTGCAGACCTTGCAAGATAAGATTTTGATTGATTGAGCATTTGATTCTGCTTTTGGCCCAAGTGTTTTCAGTTGTCTAAGTAACTGTTTGCTCCTTTCAAAAATACAAATTTTCACACGGAGATTTAGCCATTATTTCTCATGATATTTTGAGGTCTGAATGATACTTAAAACAAGAAAGCTAATAAAGTAATTTGTCGCTAATATATAGAAAAGACAAACGACCCCAAGTCTCCAATCGTGTTGTGTTTGGCCAAAATCTACAACATATAACGATAGAATAGAAGAGAAAGAACAACTAATTTTCGATGAAGTAACAAATCCAGCCGACGCTGGAATCTCGGTCCGATGGGACTGCTGGTGCTGGGGTGCAGACTTAAGGAAATGAAACCCTCCGGCTCCGGCAACTCCTTTGACAAAGTGAGATGACAATCCCATTTCTCTGTGAAATAGCAAACTTGGGTTCCTTTCACATGATCTGAAGCAAACTTGAAAGGAAAATCTCATGAGCTATAACCCTGTTTGTATCCTTCCCTCCTGTCGAATGCGTGCGATCGATCCCACCGTGTCACACGGTGGTGAGCAGCCGACTTCATCCCTTTTCCTTTTCTAATCAATGCCCATGGGAGAGTCATTTATTAAGGTGTACATTTCATTTTGGG
Organism: Eucalyptus shirleyi; assembly: GCA_017140165.1. Lineage (NCBI taxonomy): Eukaryota > Viridiplantae > Streptophyta > Magnoliopsida > Myrtales > Myrtaceae > Eucalyptus > Eucalyptus shirleyi. Next base: position 18,887,549 of record CM029450.1, read on the forward strand.
TTCAAGTGATCATGGGTTCTAACTCAGAGACACTTGCTTTGCTTTGTAAAGAAATAAAAGGCAAGCAAGTCATTATTCCACCACCAAGATTTGTATCAAGATTCTTGAGGCACGATTTCAACAAGTAGACAAGGATCATCATGATCTAAATCCTGACTCATGGGAGGCAAGGGATGAGCCTCACCATGAGTCATAATGCTTATAACCTATGTAGCACCGACACGCGACACGCGACACGCAACATGACACGACACGACACGCGACACGTTATTTCTCAAAAAAATAGAGAATTTCGACACGTTCCGACACGTTAAATATTAAATAAATATTTTTATTTTTAATTAATTTGATTTAAATTCATATTAATTAAAAAAGAGCCTACAATGAATTTACACTAATAATATTAATAAATTAATTCATTGGAAATTCGAAAGACATTCATAATTAATACGTATCCATGTTTGGAAATTAAAATCAACTTATTTAAATAAATTTATGATTTTTTACAATGATCAAAATTTATTATCATTTAAAATTCAGTATTTTTATTTTTTTAAATTATTATTTACTTTTTTCCGATTAAAACAAAGTTTCCCACCACTCCCAATTTTATTTCAATTTTTTCCCTCCCTCCCCCACGAGAGACTATTCCCCCTCCTAAATTTATTTCAATTTTTTTCCCTACCTTCCCACGTCAGATTATTTCCCCCCACCCCAAATTTATTTCACTTCCCCCCCCAACCCACCCACGTGACAGACTGTCACTTTCACCCCCCATTGAGTTTCAAAACCCTAGCTACAGGATCACATTTTCTCCCTCGCCGCACGACCTCACAATCCCTTCCTCTCCTCACTTTTTTCCCCTCGCCGCACGGTCTTCCTCTCGATCCATCTCCATCTCCTCGCCGGATGACCTCCATACGACCCCCTTCCTCTCCTCTTCCTCTCGATCCTTCTCCTCGTCCTCCGCCTCGCCTTCGGCCCTTCCTCACTTGCAGTTGCAGCCTCGTCGCCGATCCCGCAGCATCACTGTGGCCGCCCTCACCTCAGTCTCTACGGCCGCCCTTGCCTCGGACCTCGGTCTCTACTCTTTCTCTGGCGCATCAGTCTCTACTCTTTCTCTAGCGGTTTCTCGCCGTCGCGGGCTCGCCATTGCTCGCGGCCTTGTCTCTCCTCCCTCGCCCTCGCTTCCATCCGACACGCGTGTCGAGACGAGTCGAAAAAAGTTGACTGCGTGTCGGAAAACTCGACACGCGTTGACCGCGTGTCCGGACGTGTCCGGGCGTGTCCGAGTGTATCGACGTGTCCGACACGTGTCGGACACGACACGGAAGCACGGACATAGCTTATAACTCGTGGGTTGCGGTATCCTGAATCTCAAAGTCACTTTTTTTCTTGAGGAGTTTTATTAACAAGTGATCCGTGGCACTCGTTAGGTTATTTACATCAAAGACATATTAATAGTTTCAAGAAAAAACAATTCTTTTTGATGATTTTCCAATAGACATGTTAAATGTGAAGGGAGTTCCAAGTAAGCTTGAATTCGAGAAATAAGGTCAGAAGCAAAGTTACCAGGATACCCTTTGAAATCATTAGTAAAAGAGGATGCATTCGGGTCGATTACATGAATTGTATGCACAATACAAAGATCATAGTCCAACCACAGTAAGTAGTAAAATGCGACAGATATGAAAGTAGATGAAAATTGCACCGAGCCATACGTTTTTTTCCGGATATTGATGTAGACAATGAACTTGCAAAAGAAGTTCAAGCACGAAAATGACCCAAAATTGGAGCACCACTGCGCAAAAATAGGCAGGGGGATTCCACTATTAAATGGATATAAGCCTATGAAATAACAACCCCAAAGGGAAGATGATTCATGTTAAGAGTGTACATTAGTCTTGGTCCAACTAGGAACCAGACCAAATCGAAACTGAACTGGTTAGTCTTAGGTAACTCTCACAACTGATTTCCGTTTCCAAATTTTTAGAAACGAAAGTAATCGGTTCGATTTTCGATTCCTGGGGAGGAGTCGAACCGAACTGGCCTGGAGTGAAGCTTTTAAGCAAACTAATGGAAGATGCATAAACATGCGCTAGGGCTTGCATTTCGAGCTGCCCTTCTCTTTCAGAGAGAGGGGGGGAAGTCTTTGAGTTTAAGAGTAACCTTCTAGGTTCGTTAAAAATTAGAAAAAATATCATCGAAAACTTTAAATTTTGCTCATCACACATCAATATTCCAAGCTCCTTTTGTGTTACCAAAATCCCTAAATGTATACCAGTGTGAGTAAATTACCCTCTGTTTTTTCATCTAAAACCTCCATACTTTGCCCACATCGCTCAATATAATATGCACTTACATCGTTACAATGGTATGCTTGGCTCCATTAAGCCCAACTTCACTGGGTCCATCGGTATAAGTCGATATTCAGAAGAAATGACATTATACCAAAGTGTACCGTAACTCTTACAGCTTATTAAACAGCGTTATACCATGAGGACCACTGAAGGTACTTCTTTTCCTTACTAGTAACTGTGTTCAAAGTTCAAACATCGAACTCCTTGGGCACATATTTCAAGCTCACTAGAGATAAACTAGCAACATCTCCAAGCACACATAACCAAAGCAAAAATAGGTGGATAAGAGGCCGCAATGCATTGCAACGGCCAAGAGACCGAGCCACCATCTCATAAACACGTGTTATGCAGACAGTAAGACCATAAACGATTCAAGAACAAGGTCCAATTACCCCTAACAGAAGATTGATCTCGAGTAAGAAACGGCGACCTCAGTTTTTGCAAGGGAAAAACGACTAATGCCGCAGCACAAAAGTTTGCTTTGACTAAGCACCTCTTTTCACTCAAAGGCCCATTGGTTCTCCCTTCGAATCTCTTCCTCTTCGTCGGGCGTGAAATTTTTCTTGATACCGAATGTCCGTTTGATCTCCTCGGGTGTCTTCCCCTTAATCTCGTCAGCCACAGTCTGGCAGGTGAGATCCAGCAAGCCCTTGATGTCCAGATAATTGGCCGCCTATGACATATCAAGCGAAACACCACAGAGCACACGGATAAGTATTGCAGTCCTTAACGAGACGAGACTTTAAATCAACATCGCAAGTTCATGAATTAAACTACAATGGTGCTGCAGAAATAGGCAAACCTCCGCATTCACAAAGCAAGAACCCCAAGTCATAAAGTCATTACCGCTTAAGAATGCAACTGAGATGAGTTCCAAAAATTGGTACTGAAATCTTCAAAAGCAACATGAAACAGAGAATAATCCACCACAATAATCAGCAAAATCAACACCAAACTCTCACACTGGCCGAGAAACGCCTAGACAAGGCGAAAAACAACATCACCGCACAGAATCTCCCACAAAAACCAAACTCTACCCGAGATTCCGCAACCGAAGAGTGGGTAAGGGAACGACACTGACCAGGACGAGATCGAAGAGAGTGGCGCGGTCGACCTTGATGAACTCAACATCCCAGGCCTTGAGGTCGTCGCCGGCGACGGAGGAGTCGCGATCGGTGTCAACGACGTGCATCTTGCAGTAGTCGATGACCTTGGAGAGGATCCTGCTGGTGACGTTGTGGAGGGGGATGCCGTCGTCGGGGAAGTCTTTTTCCTTGAACATCTGATCAATGGTACGGGACTGCAGAGCCACCGCCTCCTCCACCTCGAAGGACTCTCCGTCCGAGCTCTTGAGGATGATCTTGTCAATCGACGACATGGTTTCTCTGCACAGATTTTCTCGAGATAGGAAGAAAGACGATTCAATAGCAGCGTAACCCCGACGGCCTGGGGAATGTCTTGGAAGATTTCCCCGGTCAGGACGGGTCCCTCTATTGATTTTTATTACCCAACCCAAATCCGACTTTGACTAATTCTCCCGTTTGACAAGTCTAATTTTGACGGGATTCAAAATTCAGTTCATATTTATAATTTGATCATTGCAGTCACTCATATCATAATGTGAAAATTAGGTAGACGATTATAATTTTAAATATTTAAGTTGTTAGATAAAAATTTAATTAAAAATATGATTTATTATAAGCAGTGCTATTTTCACTACACTTACAAAAAATACCCTCCTCTTTCCCACTCTCTTCAATTAATTATTTTTTCTGTTATCAGGCTAACCCATTTCTTTTCTTATCATGCTAACCCACGAAACTACTTTTTATTTCTATCATCTCTTTTATCTAATCAGCTTCATGCAGTAATTGGGCAATTATGTTCATTTTCCTTGCGATACACTGAAGGACCCTGGTGGTGTGAGCGTTGCTGATTGTACTATTGAATGAGCTCTTTCTTTTGGTTATTGATGCAGACGCGGAGGAGTGGTTCCAGTTGGTTGTATCTTGTTATTCAATAGGTGCAACATACAGATCAAATGTGCCAAAACCAGATCAAACTCACGGAGAAAATGCTCTTGCTTGATTTCTTTCGAAAGCAGAGTCATATTGACTTGTCAAATGCTTTAAATCATCTGCAGATGTTGCTGTCAAAGTTAATAATCTTTTCAGGTTATTGTGCCAATGACTTCAATGAAGAGGATTGGTACTTCGTATTGTCCGACAAGATTTTGAATTCAATCAGTAGTTGTAATGATGAAGTATGTTGTAGAGAATGTAATAGCATGAAGCACTTAATTTTATTTGTATCTCAATCAGGCAGTGTTGTTTTTTAGCCGGCATTTCGATTGTAACTTGACCCAGATTGACCCAACCTGACCCTCATTTTCGTTTGGGTCATATGCTATTCGGGTCAAAGAGAACACACACCTTGGTCAAGTCAAGTTGGGTTGGGTCAAGTTGCATGAAAACCCAACTCAACTCCATCCATTGACACCCCTAACTCCAGGTATAAATATGATTATAACACAAGTGGTTTTTGAATAACTATTGGGGAAAAAGTTATGCAAAATACTAAAATATGTCCTTTTTTATGTCTATTGTGACATACTTATTCTAAACCATTTTCTTAATATAAAAATCTCAAACTTGCACATGTTTGACAAATTTGTGGATGATAGTAGGCAAATGATGATGATAGGATGCCCACATGACTTAAATAAAATAAAAATAATGTTGTTTTGACTGCAAAATCATATTATGAAATCATAATCGACAATAAATGTGTCATATTGATACAAATTTGGGCTTTTTAATATTGAAAAAGAAAGTTTGGAATAGATGTGTTACAATGGGTATAGTTAGGGTTTTTAACAGGATGGATCACTATTTTGAAGTATCTAAATCTTAATTAGCTAGTTTGAAAGAACAATTTGATTATTTTCGTTCAATTATATTTTTTTTAATTAGCAATTTATATTATAAGAGATACAACTCATACAATAGACTTTTAAATTCGTGGTCTATATATTAATCGTCAATGATAAAAGTAATAGATTTCCCTCATTTAATAACACAATGCAATATTGTACTACTATACACAGATTATGCTAAATAGTTATCTGGATCCTGGATGAAGCATTATCATTTGCATTTCTCTTATAAGATGGTAGGGCAACTTTTGGCCCATCAAGCCCGATTAAATGTGAACTGGGCCGAATATTTAATATAATTATATGTCTTGTAGGTTACAAGTGGGCTTGGGCATGGCCAGTCGAGCCATATCTCCAAGCCCAACCTAACCTTCTTCGAGCATAGAAATTTCATGCGACCCTGCCATAAGCTTGCCATAGAAATTTTATGTTCATCCTTTCATTCATTAGGTGAAGGATTCAAATCCCCACAAGTCGTCTTAGATCCTACTTAGTTCGAGTGAAGGTCCACGAACATATCATGGGAGGGTTTACTATGACAAAAAGTGGAAAAATTATCTAGAAAGTCCTCAACTTATTATATTTTTTCCAATTTAGTTGTTAACTTTCAATTTTGTTAATTAAATCATAAACATTTTTCACTTTTGCAAATTAAACTCACCAATTTTAGCTGAAAATCGTTAATATGAATGCTAGTTATCCTACATAGCATGACCAACGATAACGTGGATAATTTAATAATATATATTTTTAAAATATTTTTTTTTTTTTCTCTTTTTGTTCTTTTTTTTTTTCAATTGAGGTTGTGAGGGTTGCATGGGCCTTGCTTGTGGTTGTAATGGTCTTCTAAGCGAGGGACTAGGTGAGGGACTAGGTGAGGGCTATGCAAACCTCACCCATGGTCGGTGAGGTTTTAGCGGGCCTTGCCAGCCTTGCTCAAAGAGAGAGGGAAAAGAGGGAAAAAGGAAAAAGAAGAAAATATTAAAATAATTTGAAAAAAATATTAAAATATGATTTCTACATTAGCACCAAGTATGCTACATAGGACGACTGGTGTTCAAATCAGTGATTTCGAGCCAAAATTGGCCGCATGAACTCATTTGATAAAATGTGAAAATTTTTAAGACTCAATTAATAAATTGAAAAGTTCAAAATTGAATCAGAAAAAAAATGCAATAGAATGGTGACTTTTTGAATAATTTTCTAGGCAAAAAGTTAGATAGATGTAAACCTACTCAACCTTGCATTAGCCTTCAAGTAGAAAATGGACACGTCTAAATTGAGTTTGCATCTCACTGTACTAGCTCGCTCTACTTTAACATTTCTGTAGACAATCCAACACATCATATGCGCACACATAGGAACTAAATCCTAATTTTTAAGAAAACGCCAAGGACTATGCCGATTTTCAAAAGATCTAGAAAGCTGATATGATGAGGTCATGGCTGAATTACTTGAAGATATGCAAGATGGTCACAACGGCTAGCAAATCTAACAGTGACGCTCTAAAGAGTAAAGACTACTGGTTTTTCAGACATGAAATTCGCCATTCTTACACAATGGCTTCATGAATTTATCTGATATGCAGGCTCGTATACATGGCTCCATTTTTTATGGCTGGAAAGGCTGCATATCTCCAAATTCCAACTCAGAAGACAGATGGGGAGTTCACCTGAGATACCGAATGGGATTGGGTCAGGACTTCAAAGCAGTCAGCATTAATCTCGTTTGGTTAAAACCAAATGCGCCTAAGTTTGCTCTCATTGACGGGCCAGGCCTCCTCGGTAGGCTGCAAACCTTTGATAGGATAAAGAAATGGAGCTTGTGATGATGGAAGGTCGTGTTTTACGCAAACTGGAAGATGAATCAGAAGGTCGTCTAGCCTTCGATGGCTACTTTCCAAAGCAAATGTGGGGGCATTTTCTACAGTTTTTTGGCTTCATCAGACCTGCTAGTGGCTGGTCTTCTTGACTTGCTTGGATCTTGAAAGCTGCACCTCTTAAAGAGTTGTTGAAACTGTCCCGGTCTCAGCTGCAATTGCGTTTGAATCTCCATTGCAAGATCGCGAGAGAAAACTTGCTGAGCTAAGATAAAAAGCTTTTGCAGACCTTGAAAAATCTTTGTTTAACTTGTATTGGTGAACCACTGGGATTCGCCTCAGTGGCCACCCTTCCAACATGAAAGGGGGAGGTGAGGAGTTCAAATCTCCATCTTCTCAGGAGGGGGATGGAGTGGGGACGCGTAAGTTTCAGGAATGGGTTTCAACTCCCACGCCCTGCATGAGGCAGGGCAAAAGTCTGAAAGTGAGTATAGAGTAGGAATAGAGTAAGATTGACAAAAAAAAAACTTGTATTGGTAACAGTTACTCGTGCGCTGGTCCTCATACGTTTAATTCGTTTGCAGTGAAAGATATTTACTTTTCGAAAAACAAATTGACTATATAAGCATCACTAGATTTGGCAATTTAATTCAGTAAAATTATGTCAAAATCAGCTCGCGAAATTTTCTTAGGCAATGCTATAATCCTAGATTATTTGTATTTATATGTCTGTTTGAAAATAATTTTGTTTTTCACTTCTTTTTTTTCCTTCAGATTACAGCTTACATATTTTAACTTTTATATAATCCAAAGCACCCTGAAACCTTCCGAAATCACAAATTTTAGCTACATAGATTCACAAATGTAATTTTTACAATATTTGAGTATTCGAATGATACTTCAAATTTTTGCGGGGAAGCTGAAAAGGTAATTTTCTTGCTAAAAAGTTAGTGACAAATGACCCTAACTATCTAATCATAATGTGTTTGGTGAAATTCTACCACTTACAAGGATAGAAAAGAAGGAAATGGCCTTTACCAAAAAGAAAACAAAAAAGAGAGAAAGAAATGGCTAATTTTGGTAGAGTGACAAAGTGATATGATGATCCCATTTCTTTGTGAAATAGCCAACTAGGGTTCCTTTCCCGTGATATGAAGCACACTACAGTAAGATAAGATATAAAGCTTGTCTTTGGCAGACTTTTCCACAAGTTAAGCTAGAATAACATCAATTCGTCACTTGAGAGAAGCTTTGTATCCGACTTCACACAACACATATTGACACATTTCTAGTAAGGACCGATATTTCATCTTATTGGGCCTTGTTTTTTAGTCAATCCTCATATTATCATAAACCGGTACACGTCAATTACTAAGACAAACACTATGAAATGGCACGATAAAATTACTATCCCGATAGCAATGCAATGAGATCGGTTTACATGAGATGACTCAAAAGCATATCCAAAAATGAAATACTAAACAAAAGGAGCCCATGGGCTTTCCCAAGTGTTCCCCATGCTCCTTTCCTCATTTCGTTGAGAAACTGAGTCCCCCTTTGCACACAAGATAAAAAAAAAAAAGGCAGCGGCGATTGAGAGACACTAGATTGTTCATGAATTATTTGAAATCTTTGATACATTTATAGATTCATTTGTGACTTAAGATCGTATCACCCCCTCTTTTAGATGGAAATAATTGGACTCCTTTGCTAGATTTAAGCTTCATGGTCTCCGGCCTCCATTGCTTAGTCATTAGTGCATGGACCAATAAAGGGAGTCTTTTTTTTTTTTTGGGGGTCAAAATAAAGCTTTTTCATTCATAAACGAGCACTGCTAGAACATGACATATATGTTTCTGAACATAGAATATTCAAAAAGAGGCTTAGGTGGTTTAGAACTAAATTTGCACCAAATAAAAAGTTTTAGAACTAAATTAATATCAATAAAAAAATTTATGACTAAATTGACATCAAGTCAAAAGGTTTATGGTTGAATTGGCATTAATAAAAGGTTTAGAACTAAATTGGCACTAATACAATCGGTCTAAGACTCTTCTAACACTTTTCCTAGTGGTAAGTTAGCCATTCTCACTAGGAGATGGTAAGATATTCCTGTTGCGGGCAATAGCGGCCCAGTTTGCACAGCGATTAGTATTGCGAGGGCAATGGACTTGCTTGACTATCTTCAGCTGGGCCAGCAAGTCCTGGCACTGGGCCCACGGGCTTGGAGTTTGGCCCGTGACCATTTCCACCACTGATAAGCTATCAGTTTCCACACCCGTGCACAGATCACTTGAGTTGCACTCCAGATTATCTACTCTCAGCAAGTACCGCAAACCCTCCCTGGTAGGGCTTCAGTTTGCAAAAGATTGGGGACTCTACTTCTCAAGTTAGGGCTAAAAATATATCACATAAAAAGCATTTTACATACTTGTTTAGTTTTTGGTCCAACGTAGTTTCATTGCATGTGAAGAGATGTACGTACATTAAGGTGGTTTTCCTCACAATTCATTTGCTTCATGATGATCAATGATTTGAACAGTATTTTCCAAAAAATAATTATTTGTGCTGTTAAGAAAAATTAGTTAACAGAAAATATTTTCATTATGAACAATAATTTATGTCTAAACATTTTTGTTAGTAATGAACATATTTTTTCATGAGTTCTTTTTTGTAAGTGGCACAAGTGATTATCTCCTAAAATCATTTATTGTGAAACAAATCTATCTGGACAACCATCACGGCCATTGCAGCCTTCAATTCAACGTTCAAAATTATCGAAGGCATATTTCTTGTTTAGTACGAAACAAACATGTGTACTTGTCCATTTTCAGCAGATTTCGTTAGTTGCCATCGCAGATGCAAAATAAATGAGATTAAGTAAAATCGTAATCCCATGGCATGATCACCAATTCAGATCAAATTTATTTAATTTTCGATAGCAATTGTCAAGAAAAATGGATCTACCACATAGTTTGCCAAAGATGAAAAGCTGCCGCCAAGGAATTTTTTTAGTGTCTACTCTCTTTAGATATCTATGCCGAATGGAACTGTGATCAGTTCAATCAACTCTTAAAAACTAAGAGACTTGGAAGTTTTTCTGTAAACCAGTAGATCACATAAACCTGCTAGTAATAGACGACCTTGCCCTGAGGTCGAAGGTCAAGAGGCTGCTGAAAAAGAGGCAGTATGTGCTTGTCTTAAACGACGCGTGGAGCGAGGATTTGCTCAACTCGATCAAAAACTTATTCGTGGGAGCAAGCGCGTGGTTGATCATCACCGCACGAAATGAAGCCATAGCGAACACCTTTGCTACGAACTTGGAAGGTCACGTCTACAAGATGGATCTCCTCTCTCAGCAGCAGAGTTTGATTGAATGTTTTCCGTGTCGACCATTTCTTAAAGAGCTTTAAATGCAAAATTTAATAGGTAAGACTTGCATTGATTACTTGTCAATCTTCTTGATTGTGGTGAATTATGATTTTGTCCATCTATGTTATTTGTTGATTATTTGGTATATCATCTATTAGCACTGTTTTTGTCGTAGGTTTTTCGTCTTCTTTTTTTTTTTTTAAATCCAAGTTTGAGGCTGAAATGATCATCAGCTATGTTTGATTATAATAATTTAAATTAGATGATGAGAGAACACTCTCGAAGATATAATTGTTTAGAAATCTACTATTACATTATTTGATGTTTCGCCAAGTATGCATATCTGTTTTTTATAATTCACATATATACTTTTATTTCCTTTCGTTCTTCTTTTCCTTCCAAACTGAAGAAAATACAACACTACTCTTGATCTTTTTGAGTTTGTTTACTACCCTTCTATGGTTTCTAACTTTTTTTGGGCCGCTTTTGGATTAACAACAGATTGTGTTCAAAACAAGAAATGAGCCTGAATGTTTAATGCTAAAAGTGCAGGTTTGTTTGCCTCACTTTCTTCCTTCTATACATGTACTTGATATGTGGTTCGGTGTTGGCGGTTTTGATAGATTGAATCCAAAAATCATCAACTTCATACTTGGATGGCAAATCATCTTAAACTCTTATAATGGATTTGGAAGCTGAGGTTATGATTTGTTTTAGTGTACAGTGGCACCAGCAACACTAGATGGGCATTTCTACAAGGCATGAAGTTTAGATATCCACAAGTCCACCTCGATATGTGTTCAGATAGTTGACCTAATGGAAGCATATACTCATTCAAAATCAAAACGAATGGAATCAGCAACTCTACGGAAGAAATTCATTGTTAGCTTGATTTGGTAGGCAATTTCTTCACTAGGTTTGGAATGCTTTGCTATGTCTTTCTTATATATAAACATGGTTTCACAATTATTTTGGGATGTAACTTCGATGCTTCAAATGTGAGCACCTTTTGTGCGTCATTCTGCAGAGGGTAAATTTTAATGTGATACTATTGTGGATATTGCTTTGGTTGAATAGTAAAAGCGATGAATTTGCCTGATTTAATAACGTGAACAATTTGATTATATATATGTATGCATGAATAGTTTGCAATTACGTTTTTTAAGGTGAGCCTATGCGTAGCACAGTTAAATCACCTAGTATTCAAAGATAATCCCACGTTTCTAAATCCATAGGAGACATCTCTCTCTCTCTCTATACCTTGGACATGCTTGGCTTAATTGATTTGATCGTAAAATCTGTTTGCATTCTTTATCAACTTTTGATGTTTTTCATTTTTCATTTAAGAAGCGACGATGAGCTCCCTGATTCTGTGGATTTTGGGTGAGAAGGTAAGTAATCCCTGCTCTGGTCATCATCGTGCTTCGAGTGAATCGTTGAGTTTGGCCGATGAAATTTTCAATCTTGCGACCCACTTCTGTTGGCTGCGATGAAAATATTTCCATGCATCCTGTCAAAAACAGCTATTGAAGCTGCCGCTGCCTCGAATGAAACATTGACATTTGCTCATCCTTTGTTAGATGGTTGGGCACAACTTTAGGCCTGTCAAAGCCCGACCAAATGCGAACTTGACATTTTAAGCCCAAGTTCATATTTCTTGAAGGTGATGAGTGGGCTTGGGCATGGCCAGTTAGGGCATTTCTCCGAGCCCAGCCTCACACTTCTTCTTCTGGTATAGAAATTTCTCACGATCCTGCCTTGAGCTCGGCGTAGAAACCTCATGTTCATCCTTTCATTCATTTAGTGAAGGATTAAAATCCCCACATCTGTCCTGGAACTTACTTGCACAGTCAACGCACACATCCAAATGTTATTACCCATAGAGACGAGTGGTTCTTGATTCTATTCTGATTACACTCAAAACCTACTCATCGGAACATGTTTTCTAATTTTTAAAACTTAAAACTTACCTTACATACTAAGAAACTTGGAATTTATCTTGTCACAAGTTCTAGAGTTTACTCTGTACTCTTAATTAAATGATTGTAGTGAATTATCATTTTTAATGATCACCTTTTGTCACAATTCATATTTAAAATTAATAAAGTAAGAATTTCAGTTAGTGATTTCAAATTACACATTCATTGTTGAACATCATAGAATGTCGCAAGATTGAATGAAGATATAGAACAAGAAAAACGTAAAAAATTATTTCAAGTTTTAGGTTGGAAATAGGAACCTATCCGTTGGAACAGATTTCCTACTTTTTGGAACCTAAAACATATCCCCCATATGCTAGAATCAGGCTAGTTCTCAATAGTCCAATTTTCAGTTTCTTGGTTACCTTGGAACTATGCTCACCCCTAATTACCCAACATGAGTGGATTTATAGATTGTGAGTTTTCAAAATGGCAAGCAGGGAAAACGTGTCGCTAAATCGGTCATAGAGAAACATCGATAAGGTTCCCCTCCCCAACATGAGAAGGGGGCAACCACTAGGTTTGCTGCTAATTACTGTGTTTAATCTCTCGGAAAAGAAGAATGTCAATAGCTTACTTATTGTTCAATCGCATCTTGTCTAGTCATTGGTAAGCAAAAGGGCTGCTAATTACTGTGTTTAATCTCTCGGAAAAGAAGAATGTCAGTACCTTACTTATTGTTCAATCGCATCTTGTCTAGTCATTGGTAAGCAAAAGGGAATGACTAGACAAGATGCCACTGAAGGCATGAAGAAAAGCCCGAAAGCAGGGACGCCTTGTAGTCCTAGCTCGGTGGAGGACGAAGCAAAACCTTCTCGCAAGCAGGACTTCGCATAGAGAGAGAGAGAGAGAGAGAGAGAGAGAGAGAGAGAGAGAGCACATATTTCAGAAAGGAAATGGACACGCCTTCTTGTGTGCTCGCACGAGTCATAAAAGAGCTGGTTTGAAAGTATTTTGTTAATCTTCTTTCTTAATAAATGGGCCGAACATGAGCCCTATGGAAACCCATTTGGTTAAACGGTGATAGAAGAGCCGGTTTGATTATGAATCATTCTTTGGGATTATGATTTACTATTCATTTCACGAAAAATGAGTAATTTGAAAAATTCGTTTTGAAAGATGATTACTAATATCGTTTAAAAAAATCAGTTGATGGAAATTATATTAATCATTGACAACAACATATATTTAATTATTTTGTGCGCGATGAAAAAGTTTTCTATTCATTTATTTTTCTAAATGATATAAGCAATCAGTTTTTGAAAAAATATTTTTCAAATTACATATTTTTCTCAAAACAAATGCACCTATCGAGTTTATTTTGCTTCAGCTGCAGTGACTAACGAAATCTACTGATAAGGAACACAGAGAAGTATTTCTGGGCTCAAACCAAACAAATACATAAAAGCCTATTATGCGATTGAAAGGACACATTTTAAACCATAGCTTGAGAAGTATTTCTGGCCTCGAAACAACTTTCTGTAGGCCCATTCAACCCAAAATTTTTGTTTCCATTAATTTCCGTACTGTCAAGGTCTCTTTATGAGTCCATGCAACGTAGGCTAGAGACCATAAAGCCTAAATCAGGCAAAGGAGTCCGATTACTTCCAACTTAAAAGAGGAGTGAGATGATCTTAAGCTCAATTTATTTCACGAAAAATAAATAATTTTAAATAATTTTATAAAAAGGATAATTTGTATCGCTTATAAAAATAAATGAATGAGAGACATTTTCATCGAACATGAAAATATATATATATCTATATATATAAATCATTATCAATAATGAAAATATTTATATATTAATTATTTGAAGTAATATAAGTAATTATTTTTTGAAAATATTTTTAAATATTTATTTTTTGGAAAATAAATGGAGACTAAAGTCATAAATGAATTCCTGCTATTATCGAGGATTCCAATTAGTGAGTAGAGGAAATAAAATTTGAAGATAAAATAATCCATGAGCAATCGAGTGCCCTCAATCGGCACCGACTTTTTCCATCATGTTTGCGAGTGGCGGCATAGTTTGTCAACAAAACGAGGAGAGGAGCATGAGGAACACTTCGAAAGCCCATGGGCTCCTTTGGTAAGTACTTCGTTTTGGGATGTTTCTTTGAATCATCTCGTTTGAACCAATTTCATTACGTTGCAATCTGGTAAAACAATTTTATTCGTGCCGTGTTATCGCGTTCGTCTCATTAATCGGTGTGTGACAAGTTCTAATAATACGTGGCATAACTTAAAATACATTGCCTAATGGGACGAAATATTGGTCTTTGTCAAAACACATTGATGCGTATCAAGTCTTGCCCATATCAATTTTTTCATGTGTGTCGAGCCGGTTACAAATCTTCTCGCAAGTGTCAAATGAATGCACTCTTATCTTATCAGCAATTTGTTTCTCCTAATTGTGTGAAAAACACCTTGTTCTTCACGAACTAAACGATTTGTTTGTTTTAGCACTAGTTACTTGGTGTCAGTGGTGGCGGTGACGACACTGGATACATAACTTTAAAAAAAAAAAATGCACTCGTTAACAAGTGCCTCAAAGGGCATTAACTACTGACCAAAAAAAAAAAAAAAAGAGCATTAACTAAAACTGTTGAAATTAAAAATAACGCATATAAACACATGAGAAGGAAACACAACAAAACACAATTGATGAGTTTTGACAAACGCGTTGGGGGTTTTCTTTGACATTTTCGAAATGCAAAATCTCCCAGAAATTTTTAGTGAGATCACCATTAAAGACACTTTAATAATTTGAACAAGAACATTTCTTTTTGCTAATTTTCCAATGGACTCATCAGTCATGTGATCAAATCCAATCTTTTCAAAAGGATTTCCACGCAATTTGGAATGCCTTTAGGTTGTCAACATGTATTATGTTTTGTAGCGCTCAAATCATATTTCATCGAATCAACAATTGAGAAACTCGAGTGTGGTGATTAAAGTCGTGAGATATATTTGGTGCAAACTAAAATTGGTGACACTATCCATTGTTAAATGAACATCACATTAAATTCAAATTTCGATGGATGTCTTCTTTGATGCATATAATTAGATTAACGGGTGTTATTTCATGAGCTTGAAATTTGTACTCTAAAGATGAAAGTCCATCTCGTTCAGCCTACCCCAAGTCCAACCTTCGATGCCAACATCCAAATTTCAAAGACCAAACATAGCCTAGACAACTACGACACGGCAGCGCATAACTGACGATGGCGGAGCAGAAAAGAAAACAGCTGACGACGGCGGAGCAACCGCCGTGGGAAGACCTGCCCGCACTGTGCTGGGAGGAGGTCCTCCGCCGCTTGGTCTCCGCCGATGACCTCGAGTCCGTCTCCTCCGTCTGCAAGCGATTGCTACACATCTCCTACACCGTCCGCACCAGCCTCGCCATCACCAACCGACTGACCCCGCTCCGGCTCGGCTCCCTCCTCCGGCGCTTCACGTCCCTCAAGTCCATCGACCTCAGCTCGTTCCGCGGTGACCCGTCCTCCGTCCTCCACATCGCCCAGTTCCCGTTGCCCCTCGACCGCCTCGACCTCTCCTACCAGGAGTCCCTCCGCTTCGATGGGTTGCGCGAGATGGGGTCCAAGTTCGGGGCTTTGAGGGTCTTGGTGCTGTCCTATATTGGGTTGCTGGAGGATGCCGACTTGGTTTCGATCGCGGAGTGCTTTCCCAAGCTCGAAGAGCTCGATATTAGCCATCCGGAGCAGAGTGATTCGGCTCGGGTCACGGACGACGGTATCTCGGACCTGTCGCGGAAGCTGCCGAGGCTGTCGCGAATCAACCTTTCGGGTAATCCGTCTGTCTCTGATCAGTCTCTTGTGGTTCTGTCGGTGAATTGCCCGTCTCTGAAGGAAATTAAGCTTGGGGGATGTGGCTCAATTACTGGGAGAGGTATTGCTTCCTTGATAGTGAACAGGCCTGACTTGGTCTCCTTGGCCCTGAATGATATGAAAGAGGAGGCGATTTTCTGTGATGAGTTGGTAGATTCCTTTCGTGACGCCAGGGGTTTTATTAGTCTGGATTTCTCGGGCTCGTTTATCTGGGATAGGTTGCTGATATCTGTTGCGGAGGCAAAAATTCCGCTCAAGAGACTCATACTTTCGCACGCTCTGGGGTTTTCCTTCGACGGGATTCTTATGATCATGCTATGTCGCCAGGACATCAAGGTCTTAGATTTGGAGGCAGTACGTTTCCTCACAGATGACGACATGAGCGTGATATGTGAAGATCTTCGCAGTCTGACCCACATTAACATCAGTCACTGCTCCCATCTCACGATGACAACATTGTATAGCCTCATGACACAATGTCCCTTACTGAAGGCAATCAAAATGGGGAAGACGAACCTAAGGGAGGATGATGCTAATGAAACTGATATCGTGGTGAATTCTCAAGTGAGGTCTCTTTGCATACCTTCTAATGGTGAACTGACTGACGAATGCCTCAAGAAGATTGGGCGTATGTGCCCCAACTTGCAGTATCTTGATGTAAGCGATTGTTTGAAGATAACTGGGGATGGCATTTTGGGTGTGCTGAAGAGCTGCCCCGAAATCTGTTATTTGAAGATCTCTGGTTTAAAAAACATAAGGAATATATGCATCGACTTTGAACTCCCACGGTTGGAGGTCTTGCAAGCAGAAGGCTTGAAACTCAACGAAGAGCAACTAGCAGCATTTATAAGTAGATGTTGCCATCTCAAGAATCTCAACGTAATGGACTGTGTGCATTTGTCGAACGAAGGGGTGAAAAAGGTGGTGAAGAATTGCAATACATTGAGGGAGATAAATCTATGGAACTGCAATAATGTAGGTGACGATTTCCCATTTTTAATTTGGATGGTGTCTATGAGGCCATCTTTGAGGAGAATAGTCCCACCTCGTGGATTAGTTTCATCCGAAATCCAAGACTTCTTCTTGGAACATGGGTTGTCTTGTCGGGGATGATTGACTTCAAAGGGACAATCGACGAGGTAATTTTCTATTAAGATGACACTGCCCGTGTATCTTTCTGTGGTAGAATGGTATGTTGTCATAGCTTCTTTCGATGCCACCCTCATTTTTATAGGACTTGCCATTATTCTGTAGATTGTTGTGTTTACTTGATACTTTATCAGCAGTTCAATAATCTCTTATTGATTGTACTGTCCAATGCTCTTGTCTTTTCGAGTTTGTATTCTACCCTTTTATTGTTTTTAACTATTTTTGGGCCTTTTGTGATCTTGACTATAACTTTGTTTCCACCTGTCTCATTTTTTGAAAAATAAAAAAGAAGTTTTCTTTGGCATGACTTTTGCTACTTCTTGAGCTTTGTTCTTGCTTCCTTGGTATCTCTAGCTTCCTAGACCTGTCATTTTCATTGGGTCAATAACAGACTGTGTTCAGAACAATAAATGTGCCTGAATGTTTAAAGCTAAAAGTGTAGTTTTGTTTGCATGAATAATTCCCAAACTCATATCAAGCTTTTTTTTAACAAACAAAGATGATGTTTGAGTTACATCTCACTTTTTGCCCAGTGCTCGTGGAAGCAAATTCAAAAGCATTACAGAACTAGTCAGGTTAATGTTGGATACCTGTATCTATCTTAAACTACTCATAACTATCACACTTCAGTTACTTTTCACTTTCTTCCTTCTATACATGTACTTGATTTGCACTTTAGTGTTGGCAGTCTTGATAGATTGAATCCAAGAGCCTTCAACTTCATACTTGGACGGCACATCATCTTAATCTCTTATAATCGATTTGGAAGTTGAGGATTATGATTTTTGTTTTAGTGTAGAATGGCACCAGCAACGGCATCACTAGATGGGCATTTCTACAAGGCATGAAGTTTGGACATCCACAGGTCCGGCTCAATATGTGTTCAGATAGTTGATCTTATGGAAGCATATACTCATTCAAAGTCAAAATGAATGAATCGGCAGCTCTATGGAAGAAATACATTGTCTGCTTGATTTGGTAGGCACAATCTTCAGCAAGTTTGGAATGCTTTGCTGTGTCTTACTTGTAAACATGGTTTTGGAATTATTTTGAATGTAAGGTCGATGCTTGAGATGTGAGCACCTTTTGTGTATCATTGTGCAGATAGCAAATTTGAATGTCATAGTGTTATGATATTGCTTTGGTTGAATAGTAAAAGTGATGAATCTTGTAGGTACTGAGTGGGCTTGGGCTAGGGCATGGCCGGTTAGGGCATTTCTTCATGCCCAGCCTCACACTTTGCTCATGACAGTATGGTGCTTAAACGAATTGGCGGAGGAGAAAGTAATTTGAGGCGATCTAACACTGGGTGTACGAAATTAGTTGTTACTTTTAGAGGGCGAAATAACTTTTAGATAGCTGGCGCAAAAGCACGCATAAATACGAAAAAGAAGGTAGTCGACTTAATAATCTATTTGGCTGAAAAACAGAAAATCGACCAACTTGCGAAAGTTTTTTCTTTTTCCCTTTTTCTATTCGACTGATGGACGTTTCAAACACAGGGATTCTTCTCTTCAATAATTGAATTTCTTATTACAACAGCCACAGCATATTTGGTTGCCCGCGCTATGTCAAAAATTTCCTAAGCTGGTGCTGGAAAGATGGAGACGATGGCGGACAGTTTGATCACATTTTTCCTGAATAATCTTATGACCTGCTTCAAGAAGAAAAGAAAATCTCGGCGAGTGCTCGAAAGCAGCTGGAATCCCTCATCAACGAGGCAAAACACATGAGAATCTTCCTCAGAAAAGCTGACTCGATGGACATCACCGATGAAGCGTATAGAGAATGCTTGAAGCAGGTGAGAGAGATTCTTTTCGACGCTGAAGATTCAATCGAGAAATTCATGCTACAAGAAGGTTTGCTGCGTCGCCGCCCTTCTCTGAAGAAAATGCTGGTTCCTTTCAAGAACCTGCGGAATAAGCATTGGATTCATGCTAACGCTGAAGATCTCAAGTCGAAAGCTGCAGATGCTATCGACAATCTTCAGAAGTACACATTAGAGTTTAGGCAGGGGAGTAGCTCCAAGACCCATATGACACTCTAGGCGACTTCTGGAATGACACCCTCCTGCTGACTGACGCCCAGCTGGTCGGCATGGAAGGGCCTCGGGAGCATCTGGTGCGGTGGCTACTCAAGGATGATATATTCGTGGTGGCCGCCATACATGGGATAGCTGGGATTGGCAAGACTACTCTGGCCAACGGCATGTACTGTGATGGGAGAGTGAAGCAGCGCTTCACTTGCCGCGTGTGGGCCACCGTTTCAGAGTCGTTCAACATCAAGGAGCTCCTGAAGATGATTGTCAACAGACTGTGCAAGCGGTTGAAGCTGGAGTTGCCTGGGAACATGGACGACATGGACGACCTTACCCTGCCCTGAGGTCGTAGATCAAGAGGCTGCTGAAAAAGAGGCAGTATGTGCTTGTCTTAAACGGCGTGTAGAGCGAGGATTTGCTCCACTCGATCAAAAACTCATTTGTAGGAACAAGCGGGCGGTTGATCATCACCACGTGAGATGAAGCCATAGCGAATGCCTTTGCTAAGAACTTGGAAGGTCACGTCTACTAGATGGATCTCCTCTCTCGGAGGACTCATTCAAGTTGTTTTGCAGAAAAACTTCCAGGCAAGATTCATGTCCGCCTTTCGCCCAAGTTTCTGAGAAAATCTTGAAGAAGTGTGGGAGATTGCCGCTTGCAATCAATGCAGTTAGTGGCCTATTCATCACGAAACCTCTTGATCTAACCGAATGGAAAGAGGAATGCGACTGACTTGGTAAAGCACTGGTAGTTAACCAAGGCGAAATTGAAACAATGAAGAGAATTTTCTCAGTCAGCACAGCATTAACAAGCTCTAATATGATCTCAAATGATGTTTTCTCTACCTGAGCATCTTCCCGCCCTATTATCCAATACAGTGCTCCCAGTTGATTCGGTTATGGATGGCGGAAGGATTCGTCAAGCAGTTGGGGAGAGGGCACTTGAGCAAGCCAATGAGTTCCTGAAAATGCTTCTGCTGAATTTATCCAGGTGGCTGATACTAGCACCGATGGAAGAATCATGGCCTGCCGCGTCCACACCATTCTTCACGAGATCATTGTTTTTAAATCCAAGGATTTGGAGTTTCCGTTCGTTGAGAAAAGACGAACCATGGCCTCATATTGTTTAACGCCTATCCATTCAGAACATGGTACAAGATATAGGCAGATTCAAGCGACTTCGGTCCCTATTCGTTTTCGAGCAGTCACGTCAGCAATCCCACGAGTCCTCCGTTACTTCACTTCTAATACAAACCTCAAAACTATGAAAAAGGGGATGATGGAAGGACACAGCCTCTAACCACCCAAATGTCACCCCTAAAAGTCCCCGTCAACATCAATCTCACTCTAATGATCACTAACTAAGAGACTTCAAAAGATTGGGAAAGAGAGGAGTGAGCAACCATAAGTTCAATGAATAGTACATATATTCTCAATTTCAAAGCAATATAAAAAATCATTTATCTCAATTTCACTATATAATATGCATACAAAATACAAATGAGTTATATTGCTTGTATTTAAAAAAAAATGCTTGTTAAATTAATAATATCATAACAAATAACAATTGTCCAGTCCATTAATCAATCTCATCAATAAACGCATCATTGGTCAATTCCATTGATTAATCTTATGCCATACGTCAATGGCCTATTCCATTGATTTATCTCATATGAAACCACACGTCAATGGTTCATTCATCATCCCATGTTTTGTTTAATATCAAACCATAGTCACAATACAATGCCCGATGACAAAACGACCAAGATTCCCTCATTGCAAAGGTCTCCATCTATTATTAGCTAGTGGCTCGGTCTACAAGGATATTCTAGATTAGTATGCACATACTCACAAGCCTCCTACTAGGCTCACAGCAATATTGAACATCAATACCAATCTACAACATCCTCCACAATCTACAAAGCCAAATCTAGAAATCATTTCTTATATTACCAAAAACTTTTGCAACTCAGTTCATCAAATAAAAATACTTTTTTCATAAAGAATTTCTCATATCATTTCATAAACCAAACAAACAACATTTCGTAACATAGCCATCTGCCATTTCTCAGCCATTTTGCAAATCAAACATATACCTCTTCATAAACTAGTCGTAAAGCAATTACACATGCGTAACCTATAGCCAAACATTTTATAATATGCTTCTCAAACCATTCTTAAATAACTAAGAGGTAGTGAATACTCGATCTCGCTTTATGTAACAAAAGCGCTCTTTTCAGTTCAAAATATATACTTCAAAGCATGGGTTTTACCAAACCAAAGAAGATATAGTATTACTCATATGTATATGGTCCATACCAAAAGGCTCGTTCAAATCACCGAACTCACATTCCTATCATATAAGCGAGAAATAACATCAAAACCAAGTAAAATATTATCTCAACTATGGTTAAGCTAAACTAAGTTTAAATGTTAACAAAATAACTACCATGCATCAACAAATTGCATGTTTGAAACGATTATTCAAGCTGTTTGTTACGTGGAGTTTTAATGTGAAACTTTATCACGCCATAACTCTTTTCACAAACCTCGTTTCAAACATTCTTCTAGTTAATAGAAAGCTCTTTCAATAAACTACAAGGAGCCCAACTAGGCCATTCCAAAAATAAAGTCGAAAATCAACAAAATACTGGCCCGAAGTTATTAGACATACGCTGTTCATCATACGCGTGAAACTTTGAAATTTTGTTTCAGACAAATCATAAGCTCAAATCAAGATTTATAAAATTTTATGGCTCCACAACACCCTAAGCTACCATATATATATATGAATCTCCAATAGTTCCGAATTTCAAGCCCTTGGTCAAAAACTATTTCGATTGGACGAACAAGGGGCACAAGTGCTTACTGAGTGTTACATTACGTAGTTGAGTTAGATTGGTGAGGTCCCAAAGGCGTGCATATGAGAACCTTTCTTTCTTCTTCTCTTCTTCTCTCTTTCCTGAACTACTTTTGTCCCTCCTTAAAAGAGTGAGGGTTCACCGCCCACAACTTTTTCCCTTTTCCTTTTGACTTTTCAACCCTTTTTTTGGTTTTAAAACGAAGTGGGAAGTGGGACCCACCACTTCTTTCACCTAGTAAAAAAGAAGTCCGACTATTACCATAAACATTTGAGGTATTTGAGCTTGAGGGGTACCAAAGTGAGTGAGATTCTAGAGTCTATAGATGGGTTCCAAAACCTTGAAACCCTATGTCTAAAACAAGCCATTGTCATAAATTACCTTGAAGTATCTAGAACCTGAAATTACTTCGCCATCTGCTTGTGTACTGTTACAAATTGAAATTTTCCTATCCTGATTTCCACTTTAAATATGGTTTTAAGGTGTTGGTATTTGCGGAAGCATGTGTTTGATATGGGTGCAAGTGAGTGTTGGTGTGTGTGAAATATAGCAAGGGATACACGAAGGAACAAGGGACAAAAGCTAGAAAAAAAGACTTTCACGGCAAGGGGAGCTCAAGGGAAAGGCTCTTATTTTGTGGTGGGAAACACAAAGGAAGGAGGTTTGCTAGTTGCTTAGTGAGTAGGATTGGACGTCCACCAAGCCTATTTATAAGCCTACCTCACCAACTTACTCATGCAAAAATCTCTGCTCAAGTTAGAGATTTTCTTATCCTTAGTTAGCTCTATTATTGAGCTTGTGAACCAACTTTCAAGGAGAAATATCTATGTAAGCTGCAGAGATAAAGTTGTGGTCTATTCTACATAAATCTAGTGTGCTCTAAAGATTTCCTTTGCCACCAAAGTCTGGATTTTTCTTGTAGTATTCTCTAGTTGATTGTAGAAATTGGATCAATAATTTAACACTCCTCCTTGATCCAATTTTGTGTTACTCCAAGCATATCCCGCAATGTCTCGAATTTGGCTGGCAGTAGTGCTTTAGTGAAGATGTCCGCAATTTGTTTTTCAATCTTGCAATACTTCAGCTCGATTTCTCCATTGTTCTACACCTTTCGTATGAAGTGATATTTGATGTCGATATATTTGGTTCTTTTGTGAAAGACTGGATTCTTTGATATAATGATCACGAACTTCTTGTCGCAAAATATCGAAGTTAGCTCTGTCTATGCTTCTCTAATGTCTTCTAGAATTTTTCAAAGCTATAGTACTTGACTGCTGGTCATAGCAGTTGTGACGTATTCAGCTTCTGCAATAGACTGTGTCATTGAATCTTTTTTTTTTTTGGATGCCCATGAGAATATTCTAGAACCAATGTGAATGCATAACCAGTAGTGCTCTTCTTGTTGTTAGTTGATCCTGTCCAGTCGCTGTTAGTGTAGCCAATGAGCTTAGTGCTTGCACTTGGCCGATACCAAATGCCATAATTTGTAGTTCTTCGTAAATATCTGAGAATTCTCTTGGTAGCTCCAAAGTGAATTTGACTCGGACTTTGCATGAGTTGTGATAGTAGACTTATTGCATGCATGATGTTCGGTCATGTAGTAGTGAGATATAGTAAACTGTCAATCAGACTTCTATAAAGGGAGGCGCAGCTGTTTTTGCACCATCTTCCTATAGTAGCTTCTTATTTATCACGAGCGGTGTTGCAACCGTTTTACACTAATCCATCTTGAATTTCTTCAGTATGTGTCGTCACAAATACAATTGATGGTGTTTTACAGTTTGGTTAAACATCATACGTATTGTGGATGTAAAAGCAAATTCAATTAGTGTCCTGCTTCAGATGCGTAAGGCCCCTCGTTTGAAAGGTAGCATGAGGGTCATAGATATGCCAATTAAAACTATTTTTCATTACATGTGATCGAGAAGTGAGATTGGTGAGCCAGTCACCACAGTCCCATCATATTGTTTACAATCAGGAATTATTTTCACATGAGGTATGTAGCGGCCTTGTTCAGCTAAACAATGTGGCGTATTCAAACGTCTTGGGGTGAATCAAATCTGTGATCTTGTGGAAGATTGGTGAGGCATGTGGCTGTAATTGTGCTTGGGTGTGGCTTCGGCAGATTCACCACAGGAGACTTCAACTTCAAACTTGCACTCGTCATGAAGTTTTGCGTAGATTTGGATGCCGTGAAACGGGTGGCATAGTACGTATAGACAGTTGATTTGAAAGAGCATTAATTATTTCATATAAATGGAACGGGAGGCTCAACGAAAGAAGTTTGTCATGTACTGTTGGCGAGACTGGCTTGTTATTTTGTTCGTTGCCGGTTGTGATCTCCCGCAAGTAGGGATGTTCTGCTTCTTTCATGTGTGAGTTGTGATTGCTCAAAATGAATATGTATATATCTGCATGTACATATTTCCACACGAGGTATGCCATCTCATTGTTCAGCTAAGCAATGAGGCGCGTTCAAACATCTCGACATGAATCGAACCTGTGATCTCGTGGAAGATTAACGACCCATTTACCAAGGTGGTTATAACTGACCCTCTTGTTGTTCTGAGTGAGGTTGATCTGGGTTGCTTAATGTGTAGTCAACTTCTAAATGGGCCGTGAAAATTTTGGCTCGAAAGGGACTTTGCTAAGTTGGGAAACGAAATTATTTGATTACCCGGAGAAAAAGAAGGAACGAATATAAAAAGAGAAAAAGAAACTTAAATGAAAACGACAAGTGACATACACCGATTCTGCAATTTCCAGAGGTAACCCACCTATATATATCGGATTTGAGGACCACAAAATAATAAAATTGGCTGAATTACATTTGCACCCAAAATTTTTGTATTGTGCCAAGTTGCCGTCGATATTTTAGTTTCCGCAAAGGCCCCTTATCCTGCTCCACTCCCGACATTTGGAAGTCTTTGCATTTTACCCCCCGAAATTGACTAAGGGCCAAATTCTATTCCGATATCTAGGAACATATCCCAACTTGACTATAGGGGGGAGCAGTTTCAAAGGTTCTGTACAAGTTTTACTTGGAACCTAGAACCTACATGTTATAACAGGTTTCTTATTTTTTAAAACCTAGAACTTATCCAAACCTGAAACCTTCCCTATCAAGGGTTCTAGGGTCTACCCAAGTTTTCAGTATTATTAATCGAATGATTACATTGAATCATTACCTTTAATGATCACCACTTACTGTTAATCTGCTAACCACAATTTATATTTAGGCACACAAAGAATATGAAATATTAACTAAGTAAAAGTCTTGGTTATAAAATATAAGCTTGAACTAGTAGTTCCATATTATTCACTCATCATCGGACGCCACTAAACACCACAAGATCGTGTGAAGACATAAATCAAGGAAAACACAGAACTTGTTCTTGGTTCAATTTTCAAGTTCCATCTACTTAGAATCTGAAACCTAGCCGTCGAAATTGGTTCTTAAATTTTTGGAAGCTGGAACTTACCTTACATATCTTGGACCAATTCTAGATTTTACTTGAAACCATTTTCACCCTTACTAGTCCAAGAGAGAGATGCCCCTGGTCGTGGTCGCTATCTTTGGTTTAAGGATTCGATTGCCAAAAAAATTTCCAAACAATGACATTGAACAATTGAAAAAAGTCCAAAAACAGATGTTTAAATCTTTTTTTTTTTTTTATTATTTGGCTTTCGCTTATGGCTCATATTTCTCCAACCACCCTGGCGATTAAACGGGCCACACCTATGGATATCGCCTGTTTTTATATTTAATCAATTTTACATATAGGTAATGCTCACAGCTTGTAAAGTACTAATCAAATGTATGACCGGAGAAAGTTGATCGGACGCAAATGTAGCCTTCATAGTGTACCAGAAAGTGGAGCTGACTAGTGACGTTCGATGGCCCATAATGCAGCCCTAATTTATCAAAAATGGATATCGCTTCCCTAGCCTTCACATAGCAGCAGCAAATTTTAGTTATTTAGGATTAACTCATCGATATTGACATTGTTGTGTAGCTACTACGTAGCAATATTTTCTGATATCTAAGCCTTTTCAAATAACTGTTACTAGATAATAGGAAATTCTGCAATCTCCTGTTACCATCAAGAAGTTATTTCTTTTTATAAACCATTTGTAACCTCTATATGTAATTGTTGATTGTAGTCCTTTAATAGCCACATTGTACACTTTGTAGTCCCCCATAATTAAAAAAAAAAAAAAAACTTTTATCTTTCCATTATTTTTCGGTTCTATATCGTAGTTATAGTTTTCAGATACCTCGTTGCTGATTAAATTCTTGCGTGTATTTTAGTTGTAGCTTTTAGTTCTTTGTCATCAATTGAATTCCGGTGTGTATCTTAGTCGTAGCTTTCAAATCTTCATCGTCGATTTCAATATTGCATTTTTATGTCATCGAGCTTTGTCGTCGACTAAATTCTGGCAAAATTTGTATATTTCTAATTCCGTTAAATTGGGTTTTATAAGTTTTTTTGTGCTCGTGTGTTATTTTTTGTCCGAAGTCATCACAGAACATATCTCTTCTTATAAAAAAAAATAAAAGAACCACTTTCAGTTAAAGATATTTCGTCGTTGAAACCAATTAATACGGAACAATGTCACTGCATACAGCGTATCTTTATGAGAAGACAGTGCGAGAAGCAGGGAAACTAGTCAATAGAAGGCAGGCTCGTCGAGAGTGGGGCATCAAACGAGGAATATGTTCAAAATTCCAAATCTGGGGTGCTATTTGAAAAAAAAAAAAAAATCAAGGTCCAATTTGAAATAGCCAAAGGACATGGGTGTGCGGCTCAGACTGTAAGACGAGCGATCTTTTTCAGGCAAAGCCGTCAATATGAAGTTGATTTTCAAGCAAACCCGTCACTGTGTAGAGAGTCCAGACACCTCCGTAGTGATTCAGGTTGAGGATTTCGGATCCTAATAAGTTATTCTTTTTCAGATCTTCGCATGTAATAGAGTAGCAGCGAGCAATTGGATTGGTTCCAAGTTTTAAGTGAAAAGTTGGGAAATTGATGACAGCTTCTGTTCCCATTTTGACAAAAAGATAGATATATATTGAAAATGGGTTTCGAACCTGGAAAGATTGGCAAATTTAATAATGATTTAACTAATATGCTATAGAACGTTCTAGTTATATTACTTATATTAGATCTAGTTTCTCAAGCAATCGTAAAATGGCTGCAATTCCAAGCCAATTCCTAAGGGAATTAATTCAATTCCCGATTTCAAAATCCAAGAAATGACTTGCCTGGTAGGTTCCCAATTCTTAGTCTAAACCTACTCCTTGCAAAACCATCTTCCCAAGGATTGAGCTCAGTAGAGGGGCTTTTATGGCCCTCCCGTTATCTAAATCGTCCTCACATGACATACAAGTGAAACCTAAAGTTATCTAGAAGGTTACCATCAGTTTAATATTATCAAGGTATCGGTTGATGCCCTTTAATTTCTAAGCTAACGTCACCATTGATTCAATATGCTTGTATTTTAGTAGCTCAGTTGTAATCAATGTCCTTTTCCATTTCTGATTTGTTGTCGGACGCATTTTTGGATTATTGTGATAGAATGTAGTTGAATTTGTCAAATTGAAATAATGCATGATATTAACAAATGGTAGATTAAATTTTTAGTGTAAATTCATTGTAGGCTCTTTTTTTTATTAATTGTTTATTTGTGAATTTGAATTAAATTAATTTGATTAAAATAATCATAAAAATTATAATTTATCATATATACATATAAATATACATTTAATATACAACGTGTTTAAATTTTCCATTTTTTAAAAAATAACGTGTCGGCGTGTCGTGTCGTGTCGTATCGTGTGTCTCATGTTAGTGTTGATGCTACTTAGATGCTGATTGGGTTTTCTTCGGGGATCAAGGAGAGGATCATTCAACTTGAGGTCCAGAGAAGGTGACAGTTGTGAAAGTCTTGACCAGCAATTTGTAACATCTGACCCAATCTTAAGTTGTTTCATCAGCTCAAACCTAACTTCATCCCAAACTTTTCACGTAGAAATGCGAGCTTGAGAAAGCCTATGGTGCATCGTCGGATTGCCTACCTCAAGCGGGATAGCCCGCAAAATAGATTCAACAAATTGAACTAGCAAAAATTATTTGGAACTCACAGCTGGCCAATTTAATTGTTCGTTCATGGAAATGCAAAAATGATATATTCTAGTAGCGTGGATATGTCATTTTATACAAAACTCGCAGTGGGTTGCCTAATCAGTGATTTTCTGTTTAACGGAAGTGCAAATCTAGTTACCTAATATATTCTATGTTACTTCATTGAAAGATCGAAACATTCATAAACTCTCGCACTAAGAACTACTTCTACAGAAATCAAATATATTGAATGGTTGGTAGGAGTAAATAATGATGTTGATGGGAGAACGGTAATAATTCGAACAATATCGAATCAACGCAGCGGAATAAAATAATCTCCCCTCTTATGTAAACCTAATAGGAATTGATATAGTAGAGTAAAATAAATACCAAACACGCGAACACAAGACGATTTTTTACGTGGAAAACCTTCTCGATGTGAGGAGATAAAAAATCACGGGACCAGAGTCCACCTGAAAATCTTTACTATCAATAAAATTGTTATTCTCTAGCAAATACTAGAGGTACATAGCAGTAAACACCTCAAGAACATGATTCTAGGCAATACACATGAACTTCACAAGAGATCAAGGATAAATCTGACCAAAAACGCAGGTTTTGATCAATCCACAAAAAACCTGATGTATGGAGCTTCAAACGAAAATCAAACCGTTCAGATTCGATTAAATTGCGCCACGAACATGCTGACAAAATTTCAGCTCAATCGGACCATGAATTGACCTCTGACGCCAGCTTGATGTAAATCAGATATTGCCCCAAACCCCAGATTTTATGCTTTCTCTTTTTTCTCTTGTTACTATTTCCTTTTCTGCTGCTACATCTTTATATAGATAGTGAGAAACCATATTTCCTCATATAACTTATTATATGGGCTCAAGCCCTTTTTGAGTTTGCAACTCATTGGGCTTCCTCCACATAGGAGTGAACCCAGCTAACAAATCTCCCCCTCACGACAATGTGGAGGGATTCACCATCCCTGCTATCAAATGGCAATGTTCAAGCTTCTCTCTTGGTAGAGTCTTCGTCATCATATCGGAGCCATTATGATCCGTATGAATTTTCTCAAGTTCCAACAACTTTTCATCAGAACATCCCTTATCCAATGATATCTAACATCAATATGTTTCGATCTAAAATGAAAAGATGAATTCTTACCAAGATGAATTGCGCTTTGATTATAACAAAATAGCACATACCTCTTTTGCTTGAACCCAAGTTCTTCTAAGAACTTCTTCATCCATAGTATCTCTTTACTAGCTTCAGTCACTGCAATAAATTCAGCTTCAGTTGTAGAAAGTGCAACACACTTTTGCAATCTTGACTTCCATGACACAGCTCCACCCGCAAAAGAAATCAAATAACCAGAAGTAGATTTACGAGTATCAATATCTCCTGCCAAGTCGGAATCTGTGTATCCAACTAACTCAAGTTTCCCGGTCCCGAAACTGAGTTTCAAATTTGAAGTTCCCCGAAGATACCTCATAATCCACTTCACTGCATTCCAGTGCTCTCTACCTGGATTTGACAAATAGCAACTAACAACGCCAACTGCATGCGCCAAGTCTGGGAGTGTACATACCATCGCATACATTAGCTGAAGTATATGAATACTTTCCATATCTTTCTTCTCTTTATCAGTCGTAGGACTTTGCATCATATTTAACTTAAAGTGGGCAGCAAGAGGAGTACTAACCACTTTAGCCTTGTCCATGTAAAATTTCTGAAAGATCTTCTCAATATATTTCTCTTGCGACAAAAATAACTTCTTAGCATCTCTGTCTCGAGTAATTCTAATGCCAAGAATCTGCTTCGCCGAGCCCAAGTCTTTCATGGCAAAAGACTTGCTCAATTGTTTCTTCAATAACTCAATTCTTGAAGCATTCCTGCCAACAATCAGCATATCATCAACATAAAGCAAGAGAATAATAAAGTCATCATCAGAAAATTTTTGGACAAACACACAGTTATCCAAGGAAGCCTTCTTATAGGCCTGTTTTGTCATAACTGACGCAAATTTCTTATACCACTGTCTCGGTGCTTGTTTTAGGCCATAGAGACTTTTCTTCAATTTGCACACATAGTCCTCTTTCCCTTTCACTTTGAAACCCTCAGGTTGTTCCATGTATATCTCTTCCTCCAAGTCACCATGTAAGAAGGCCGTTTTAACATCCATTTGCTCAATTTCTAAATCTAGGCTAGCTGCCAAGCCTAGTACCACACGGATAGAAGACATTTTCACTACCGGAGAAAATATATCATCAAAATCAATACCCTTTCTCTGACCGAATCCCTTAACAACCAATCTAGCTTTGAACCGTGGTTGTGCAGTATGTTCATCTTGCTTCAACCTATATACTCACTTGTTCTTCAAAGCTCTTTTACCTTTAGGTAACTTCACCAATTCAAAAGTATGATTATCATAAAGTGACTGCATCTCATCTCGCATAGCATCGAACCAATTGCTTTTGTACTCATCTTCTATTGCTTCTGCATAACACTCTGGTTCACCTGCATCAGTCAATAATACATACTCATCTTTAGAATACCTAGTGGAAGGTCGTCGGTCTCTAACGGATCTCCGGACTGGAACATCCAGTGGAACATCTAATTGAGTCTCTGGTTCAGGAATAGTATTATCTATTTCAACATGTTCAGGAACATGTGCGTTATTTGGAACATTGACTTCCTGCTGCTCTTCATCAACCTGTGTAGGAATATTTGTAAGAGGAACTGGATCTAAATCAACCAAATTATCACTAACCTGTGGTGCTGAAATCATCTTCGATTTCTCAATATCCTCTATTGTTTGATCTTCCATAAACACAACGTCTCTGCTTCTTACAATTTTCTTTTCAAGTGGATCATAAAATTTGTAGCCAAGCATATCTTGTCCATAACCAATAAATATGCATTGTTGTGTTTTCACATCAAGTTTAGACCTCTCATCTTTAGGAACATGCACAAATGCTTTGCACCCAAATACACGCAAATAATCATAAGAAACTTCTTTGCCTGTCCAAACTCTATTAGGAACATCAAACTCTAAAGAAACGCATGGAGTAAGATTTAATATATGCACAACTATACTTAAAGCCTCACCCTAAAAGGATCCAGGTAACTTTGACTGTGAAAGTAAGCATCTTACCCTTTCAACCAATGTTTTGTTCATTCTCTCAGTTAAGCGCGTCTTGGGAGGTGTCTTTTGATGTCGAATACCTTGTTGTCTGCAGTATTCTTCAAAAGGTCCAATATATTCTCCCCGTTATCAGTTCTAATGCATTTCAATTTCTTTCCAGTCTGTCTCTCAACTGAAGCCTGAAATTGCTTAAAAGCATCTAACACTTGATTTTTAGTTTTCAAGGTATAAATCCAAATTTTCCTTGAAAAATCATCTATGAAGGTAACAAAATAAAGAGAGCCACCAAGTGATTTTCTTTTCATAGGACCGCAAACATCAGAATGCACTAAATTCAGTATACCTGACTTTCTTGAAGGAGGGAAGCTTTTAAATGCAACTCTGTATTTAGTGAGCACACTTCTTTAGCACTGAACTTTTCAATCCTGAAAGGAGCTTCTTCTTGGCCAATATTGACAAACCCTTCTCACTGATGTGACTGAGCCTCTTATGCCATAACTCAGCTGCATCTTCGCTATCTACTGCATTAATTTTGTCTGTGGACAACTTTGCCTGCATAATGTATAACGAAGAATATTTTTCACCTCTAGCCACAACAAGAGAACCTTTGGTAAGTTTCCATTGACCATTACTGAAGGTGCTGCAATACCCCTCATCATCCAACTTGCCTGTAGAAATCAAATTCAAGCGGATATCAGGTATATGTTTAACATTATTCAATACTAACCTTGTGCCATTGCTGGTTTCTAGGCACACATCACCGATGCCTACAGCTTGAGCTAGTCCATTGTTTCCCATCTTCACAGATCCAAAGTCACCTGACCTGTATGATGTAAAGAAATCCCTACGAGATGTAGCATGAACGGATGCACCACTATCAATTACCCAACTGGTCTCATGAAAAACAAAATTCTCCACATCACCATCAAAAATAGTGAGAAAGTCTTCTTTAAGTGCAACGACACGATTGTCATCACTGTCATCATCACTTTTCTTCTCTTTACCTTTCTCCTTTTGTTTCTCCCTTTTTAACTGGCGACAAAACCTCTGAATATGTCCCTTCTGATGACAATAATGGCACTCAATATTAGCAAATTTATTATACTTACCTCTGCTTTTGTCTCGACTTTTATCTCTATTTCTCGAACCTCGAGACTCACTTCTCCCCCTTTTCTCAACAACCAAGGCATCCAAATATGAAGAGGACGATCCTTGTGTGTTCCTTCTCATCTCTTCATTCAAAATATTACTCTTGGCTAAATCCATGGTAATTGTACCATCCGGGGCAGAATTAGACAAAGATGTTCGAAACGTCTCCCATGAGTCTAGCAAAGTACCAAGCAACCATAGTGCTTGTATCTCATCATCAAACTTGATTCCCATCGCAGCCAACTGATTTATAATTCCTTGAAAATAATTTAAATGATCAGTCAAACGAGTACCATCATGATATCTCAGAGCCATCATCTGTTTTATCAAAAATAACTTATTATTCCCAGTCTTTCGAGCATATAACTGTTCGAGCTTATCCCATAAACTGCGTGCATGTGTTTCCTCAATAATATGGTTTAAAACATTATCATCTACCCATTGCCTGATATAACCACACACTTGACGATAAAATATAGACCATTCAGCGTCAGTTTTATTCTCTGGTTTCTCATTAGCAAATACAGGTAAATAAAAATCTTTCACATATAAAAGATCTTCCATATTCCCTTTCCAGATATGATAATTCGAATCATTCAATGTAACCATTCTACTTGTATTCGTTTCCATTGTTTAACACAAGGCAGAAAAATCAAGCAATAACCTGATGCTCTGATACCACTTTGATGGGAGAACGGTAATAATTCGAACAATATCGAATCAACGCAGCGGAATAAAATAATCTCTCATCTTGTGTAAACCTAATAGGAATTGATATAGTAGAGTAAAATAAATACCAAGCACGCGAACACAAGACGATTTTTTACGTGGAAAACCTCTTCGATGTGAGGAGATAAAAAACCACGGGACCGGAGTCCACTTGAAAATCTTCACTATCAATAAAATTGTTCTTCTCTAGCAAATACTAGAGGTACATACCAGTAAACACCTCAAGAACATGATTCTTGGCAATACACATGAACTTCACAAGAGATCAAGGATAAATATGACTAAAAACGCAGGTTTTGATCAATCCACGAAAAACCTGATGTATGGAGCTTCGAACGAAAATCAAACCGTTCAAATTCGATTAAATTGCGCCACGAACATGCTGACAAAATTTCAGCTCAATCGGACCACGAATCGACCTCCGATGCCAGCTTGATGTAAATTAGATATTGCCCCAAACCCTAGATTTTCTGTTTTCTCTTTTTTCTCTTGTTACTATTTCCTTTTCTGCTGCTACATCTTTATATAGATAGTGAGAAACCATATTTCCTCATATAACTTATTATATGGGCTCAAGCCTTTTTTGAGCTTGCAACTCATTGGGCTTCCCCCACATAGGAGTGAACCCAGCTAACAGATGTCAGTAGTTGGGAAAAGGACTATAAAATATAATTTGCTCAGAAAAGAGATACAAAATTTAAAATTCAGCATGGACATCATACGTTTCACAATTCCCAAATTTCTAGCCACAATGTAAAGGATCCTGCCAACGTTATAATCCACAACTTCTGCACACGCACAATTAGAGCATGGCAGAAGCTGCCGTGAACTTCCTTATTGGGAAGCTCACAAATTTTCTGGACAATGAAGTGCAATTCTTCAGAGATGCCGAGGACGAAGTTCGCTCAGCGAGAGGACAGTTGGAGGGCATAAGTGCATCGCTGAGGGTCGCAGATTCCCTCGAAGAGAGCGATGAGGAAGTCAGAGAATGGGTAAAGCAGCTGAGAGAGATTGCAAATGTCACTGAAGATGCTCTCGACGAGTTCAAACTTCTCTCGGCGCATGATCATGTGGTTGGGTTTGCTGGTCTCTTCTCTAGGATATCTTGCTGTGTGAAGAACATGAAAGCTCGATATCGGACCATTTCGCAGATACAGAACATCAACTCCAGAATCAAAAGCTTATGTGATGGACACCAGAGGCTACGCCACAAGTTTAGTAAAGCTGAACATGGCCCAGGCTCCAATTACTCTGACACCGCATGGCACGAACACCGAGGTAATGACTTTTTTTTAGACGAAAATGAGCTTGTGGGCATTGAAGAACAGAAGCAGCAGCTGGTTGCGTGGTTGGTTGAGGGCACTTCTAGACCGCAAGTTATCTCAGTCGTTGGGATGGGAGGATTGGGCAAAACCACGCTGGTAAATGAAGTTTATCAAGACCCAGAGGTCAAGAAACATTTCAGGGTATGTACTTGGATCAATTTCTCTGGTTCTCCAAATATAGGAGAGCTCCTCCAGGACATGCGTCAGCAAATCGTGAGAGTGATCAAACAACCGATTCCTTGTGGTGCAGACACCATGAATATCTACTGGCTGACGATGTTAATCAAGGACTTGCTGCGAGGAGTGAGGTATCTCGTTGTTCTAGACGACACATGGAGGATAGACGAATGGGATGCTGTCAAACATGCACTGCCTAACAACATGTGCGGCAGCCGAATAATCATCACAACCAGGAATTATGATCTAGCATACTCCTCCTGCCGAGAATTCGAGGGGAAGGTCTATAAGATGGAGCCTCTGCCAGTCGGACAGTCATGGAAGCTTTTCTGCACGAAGACATTTCAGGGGAGTTCATGCCCCTCCCATCTGGAGGAGACCTACAAGTTTATTTTAAAGAAGTGTGAAGGGCTGCCGCTTGCTATAGTGGCTATCGGTGGTTTTTAGCTACAAAAGACAAACACAGAATGGATGAATGGGAATTGGCTCGTCACAGTCTTGATACAGAGATTGACTGCAACGACAAACTCAAAAACTTGAAGAGAGTTCTTTCACTTAGCTTTGATGATCTACCATACTACCTGAAATCCTGCTTCTTGCACTTAAGTTTATTTCCCGAGGGTCGCCCCATTAAGCGTAAGAGACTGATTCGGCTATGGGTCGCTGAAGGATTTGTTGAAAAGAAAGAAGGAAAGACCCTCGAGGAAGTTGCTAAGGACTACTTCATGGAGCTGATGAACAGAAGCCTGATTGAGGTGGCTGCTAGACGAAGTGACAGAACTGTCGATTATTGCCACATCCATGATTTTCTACGGGACATTGTCACTTCCAAGTCAACCAATCAGGGGTTTGCAGAAATAGCCAAAGAAGAAAAATTTGAACGGCCAGACAAAGTCCGTCGCTTGTCATTACAGAAGACTCTGCGAGCTGTGCAACAGAACTGGTCCTTGTCTCAACTTCGCTCTTTATATATGTTTGGGATGGAGAGATCATTTATGAATAAAGTTCTTGCTAGTGATATGAAACTGCTCAATGTTTTGGATATACTAGCGGCTCCTTTAAAAAGGTTCCCTGCTCAAGTTGCCGATTGGTGTTAGCTGAGATATCTAAGTTTTAGGGGCACTGAGGTAAGTACAGTTCCAAGTTCTATTGCGAAGCTTCAAAACTTAGAGACTCTAGACCTTAAACACACAAATGTCACCAAATTGCCTGTTGAGATCTTGAAACTTCGACGACTTTGTCATCTCCTTGTTTATCGCTACGATTTTACAACCTATTCATGGTTCAAATTTGGCTTTAAGGCCTTTAGAGGAATAGGGGCTTTGCAATCCCTTCAAAAGCTCTGCTATATAGAGGCAGATGATGCGAATAGCTGCAGTGTTATGAGAGAGCTTGGAATGTTGACACAACTGGATAGGTTGGCCATTCTGAAACTTAAAAAGGAAGACGGAAGGGATTTGTGCTTGTCGATCTCCAAACTAACCAGGCTTCAAGCAATATCCATAGCTTCTGTTGATGAAGATGAGATAATTGATCTGCAACACCTCTCTAGTCCACCTCCATTCCTTGAGAGAATGTACTTACAAGGACGCTTGGGGGCTTTACCACACTGGCTACCCTCTCTCAGTAGCCTGATGAAATTGCACCTGAGGTACAGTCGCCTAAAGGATGACCCTCTTGTGTCTCTTGAAAATCTGCCCAATCTTGTGCATCTCGAGTTGCTTCAGGTTTATGAAGGAAGCTCACTGTGCTTTAAAGCAAAAGGCTTTAAGAAGTTAAATATTCTGGGTCTTGACCTTTTTGACAAACTTAGGTGCATAGAAGTGGAGAAGGGAGCAATGCCTTTTCTTCAGAAGCTTGCCATTCGGCGTTGCAACTTACTAGAGAATCTTCCATCAGGTGTTGAACACCTGACAAAGCTGAAAGTGCTGGAGATTTTCGATGTGCCAGATGAGCTCGTCAAGAAGCTTGTGCAAGGTGGACAAGATGATGACTATCATAGAGTTGCACATGTTCCGGAAATACATTGTGGCTACCGGAGAGATAAGGGATGGGATATCCAGTTAATCGATAGATCAGTGCAGAGAGATGGTGCAACCACCCAAGGCACAAGCATGGGAAGCAATGAGTTCGCAGCATGTGGAAGTGAATGTACTACATAAGTGAATAACTGTAAATATGCCAAATGTTTGTGACTTATGACTTGTAAATGTGAATGTATTGTAAGGTAGATGTGAATGCGAGTCTGTCTGTCGATGACATTTAGGAGCTGTCAAAGCTATGCTAGTTACGTTTGGAGTCAATTGTTAGAGGCCATCAGGGTTTTAATTGTCTCTCAGTGCTCTATAAATAAAGCTCGTATGTGATGTTTTAGAAAGTTATTTAGAAGTAAAGATGCAGTCTTGTTGTGATTGCTCTCGCTCACCCTCTGTTGTGTGATCTCTAAAACCTAAATCTTGTAACAGGAGCTGATTACCTTGAACTCATTTTACAATGTCCACTTCTTCGATGTCGTTAAAATTTCACCTGAGTAGATCATCACAATCACAATGAGAGAGGTTCAACCCCTGTCATGATCTCACAAGGCCCATTATCGGTATCCAAAGATTGGTAAACTATATACAGAATGTTCCCTTGCTAATTTGAACTGAATCAGACCACAGTTCTTGCTGGAAGTTCACTTTCACATTTTGTTAGAAAAATTTCCCGACTTCTTCTGAGTTGGAGGCACCATCATGTGCCTGCTCTTGATAGTAGAGAATCTGACTCTCCAATATTTGATGCTTGCCCATGTAGTGTCTTAAATTATTTTCGCTTCTTCGAAAGTGCCAAGTCTCAAATTATTCTTGCTCGGAAGTTGGCTTGTCCAGTGATCATGTTTTCCCCAAGACCATATTAAATATACTTAATGAGGAAATAGTTGATTTTGAAAACATGATTATGTGTATCACGAAAACAATGAGCGCACTAAAAACTGTAATTTTATTTATTTGATTGCTTAACAGTTGTCTGAGGGGACTTTTTTTTTTTTTTTTTCATATAACGAAGTCCTAGCTATTAAATGTGCATTACAACCGCAAGTGCTCAAAATTAAAATTTTCAGTGCATTTAAGGCGTATTGCATGATTCTATTAAATGGTGAAAATTAAAAATTCAACGCTTAATGAGATTAAACTTGTTTGATATCCGTAATTGTTATTGACTTAAAGGCTAAATTAAGTCAAAATTCACATAATATGCTAAGTAATGGATGGGTTGCTTAATTCATTCAATAGAAAATCTAGTTGATGGCAAGTAGAATCTTGTTAAATACATCGTTAAAACCTAACAATAATGATCGTTGTCTTGTCTTGTGCTTTTAAGAAACCAATTAATATGGTAAGTAAGGGATGGGTTAATCTATTTAAGAGAAAAAAAATAACTGATGGCAAGTACTAGCTTGTCAAATGTATCGTTTAAAACTTACAATAATAAGCATTGCTCTGTATTTAGCAAGTACAATAGTAATAGTACAATAGTAATCCCTTACTTACCATAGTAATGCCTTTTTTTAAGACAAAAATGAGCTTGAGCCTTGTGGGTATTGAAGAAAAGAAGAAGCAACTGTTTCACGGTTGGTTGAGGGCACTTCTAGGCCGCAGGTTATCTCAGTCGTTGGGATGGGAGGCTTGGGCAAAACCACTCTGGTAAATGAAGTTTATGAACATCCAGAGGTCAATAAACATTTCATGGTTTGTGCTTGGATCACTTTCTCTGGCTCGCCAAATATAGGAGAGGTCCTCCAGATCATACGTCAGCAAATTATGAGAGTGATCGGACGACCAATTCCTCGTGGTGCGGACACTATGAATATCTACTCGCTGAAGATGTTAATCCAGGACTTGCTACAGGGAGTAAGGTATCTGCTTGTTCTAGATGACACATGGAGGATAGACGAATGGGACGCCGTCAAACATGCGCTGCCTAACAACATGTGCGGCAGCCGAATAATCATCACAACCAGGAATTATGATCTAGCATGCACCTCCTGCCGAGAATTCGAGAGGAAGGTCTATCAGATGGAGCCTCTGCCAGTAGAACAGTCATGGAAGCTTTTTTGCGCGCAGACATTTCAGGGGAGTCCATGCCCTTCCCATCTGGAGGAGACCTGTGAGTTTATTTTCAGAAAGTGTGAAGGACTGCCGCTTGCTATAGTGGCCATCAGTGGTGTTTTGGCTACGAAAAACAAGCACAGAATAGATGAATGGGAATTGGTTCGTGGCAGTCTTGGAACAGAGATTGACTGCAACGACAACTCAAAAACTTGAACAGAGTTCTTTCGCCTAGCTTTAATGATCTGTCGTACTACCTGAAATCCTGCCTCTTGCACTTAAGTTTATTTCCTGAGGGTCGCCCCCTTAAGCGTAAGAGACTGATTCGGTTATGGGTTGCGGAAAGATTTGTTGAAAAGAAAGAAGGAAAGACCGTTGAAGAAGTTGCTAAGGGCGACTTTATGGAGCTGTGGAGCAGAAGCCTCGTAGAGGTGGCTGCTAGATGAAGGGATGGAACTGTCAAGTATTGCCGCATCCATGATTTTCTGAGGGGCATTGTCACTTCAAAGTTGACCAATTTGCACAAATAGCCAAAGAAGAAAATCGTGAGTGGCCAGACAGAGTCCGTCGCTTGTCATTACAGAAAACCCTGCAAGCTCGGCAACAGAACTGGCCCTTGTCTCAACTTCATTCTTTATAAATGTTTGGGATGGAGAGACCATTTATGAATAAAGTTCTTGCTAGTAATATGAAACTGCTCAATGTTTTGGATATGCTAGCGACCCCTTTAAAAGGGTTCCCTGCCCAAGTTGCTGATTGGTGTTTTGAGAGGTATCCAAGTTTCAGGTACACTGAGGTAAGTACAGTTCCAAGTTCTATCGGAAGCTTCAAAACTTAGAGACTTTAGACCTTAAACACACAAATGTCACTGAATTGCTTGTGAGAGTGGTTTTGTTTTGGGGGGCTGGAGAGGGAGACCGAGAGAGATTCGAGCGAGAGAGATGTTCAAGGGGGAGCGAGCTGGAGAAAAAAAAATCGGAGAGGGAGTTGGTGGGAGCTTGTGGGAGAGCAGGAGGAGTTCTCCAGCGGATCGACCACGCCCGAACCCCCTCCGACGACCTCTAGCCGACACCCACAAGCACATGATCTTTCACTCCAAATCTCTGCATCGCCGGTGAGTTTCTTTACTTGGTTCAAACCTACCTTGCCTAAGGATCCCGACTCAAAGATACCAAGGCAGCAGACCATAGCCCAATTTGTCATGAGCTGGCCCGCTTGCTGCCGTCTCCGAGTTGGGTAGGGAACTCTGCGATTCGATGGTCATTTTAGTAAATCCCTGTTATTCTGCTCTGTTTTGATCGAAGCAAAGCCGAGACTTGGTTTCCTTAAGCCCATACGCATGTTGGGTTTGAGCTGGGTTTTGTTGTTGATTTCGGTTGTCTCGTGATGATTTCTTTTAAGTCCAAACTTGAGTTCGGGTTCTAAAAGCGGTCAATATTTTCCTCTCAAGCTGTGCTCGCCAGCTGTTTGCTAAAATGTGTAAACCGATGTCGAAAGCATCTCTCTCTTGTTCTGGCTAACGTAACAGTAAGTCCAAGTATAGCATGTTCTGTTCTATATAATGTTCGTTTGACGAACTGATATGTTGAAGTTTTAGTACCATTCATGGCTACTCTAAACGTTTTTGCGTACCCTCTTCTTTGTCCTGAATGAGTCCATACCAGCTTGTCTCTTGGGTTCCTTAAAATGCCATTGTTTGGCTCAATCATGTTGTGATCATATTTTGTAAAATCTCGGATGGGTGCTGGACGGCAATCATGCTTGGATACAGTAGCTAATGATGGAAGTTGGGCGAACAATATTTTTATACCCACTGCTAAGTGTTTTGTTCGTGTCCTAGCTTCCTAGTCGTAAGCTTAGTCTAAGGTTTCTCAAACTCCTCGTCCATTGGTGGGCCTTAACGTGAGAGAGGGGAACAGTGGAGAGGAGCGTGTTGGACAGAATGAATGAGAAAGGGGAATTGAGATTTTGGGTTGAACTCTAGCGACGGGATTAGTGGGTGTTGGACTCAAATTGAAGCTTGGCAAATATGGGTTGGTTTTGGTATTTACCTGAGCTTGGGCTTGGTATAATTATTTTAGAAGGTGGGCTTAGATCATTTTGAAACGGAGCTTGTTGAAAGCCTTATTCATATGGATTGCCCAAACCCACGAATTGTCAAACGGCAGTCTGTCTTCTGACCGGGGCTTAGGGCCCAGCTCGAGTCCCTATTCTCGGAATAAAAAATTATTTTTATTAAAAAACAAAAAAATTCAAAAACTATAATTTTTGTTTCAAAATTCCGAAAATGCATAAAATATATAAAAAAATCATTTTTAAAAATATTTAGGATATTTGTAAAAATTCTTAAAAAAATTAAAATTCCTCAAAAAGCTTTAAAAAATAGTTCTTAGATCATTTTAAGAAAAAGGTGGGAGCCTTTTGGTCTGAGATTGTGCTCAAAATTTAATAAGCCCTTAGGGCTTCACCTTAGGGCTAGGGCTTCACCTTAAGATTTCAATTGTCCTTAAGGACAAATGCCTTTGAATGCACAATATCGATACATTGAGTTTGGCTTCTCTTTAGTCTAGTTAGGATTAGCATTTGTCTTATCTATAGTATTAATTCTTTGCTCTCCCATGCAATTTATTTAATGCTTTCCTTGGCTGCTAATTGTTATTTTAATGATTGCACATCCGCATGATCACCTCACATGTTAGCGGATTGGTCTAAAGTTAATCCAAACCGCCTAATAATTTTTTTTAAATGAATAAGATTAGGTACCGAAAGGGCACTAATTAGTTAATTAGTGTAATCAAGTTCTCAACCCTAAATTCTCTAGTTGCGTAGGAAGTGAGGTACACTCCCATGCCTCACTTGATTTCTAGCTGACTCCAATAGGCTAGTGGTGACTCCTTATTGCAAAATTCTTAAGAACACCACAATGTTACGCGAGATATGGACTTAGGAGAATCCATGTTTAATCATGGGTCTTAGGTCCGTCTTTTAGACAATACCCCTAAACCTATTCCCTCCCCTGAGGGATAGGTTGCGACAAGACAACTTCGTCATCTCCTTGTTTATCGCTACAAGCATATACCCTATTCATGCTTCAAATTTGGCTTTAAAGCCCTTAGAGGAATAGGAACTTTGCAATCCCTTCAAAAGCTCTGCTATATAGAGGTAGATGACGAGAGTAGCAGCAGTGTTATGAGAGAGCTTGGAATGTTGACACAACTAGATAGGTTGGCCATTCTGAAAGTTAAAAAAGAAGATGGAAGGGATTTGTGCTTGTCAATCTCCAAACTAAATAGACTTCAAGTAATATCCATAGCTTCTGTTGGATGATGAGATTATTGATATGCAACATCTCTCTAGTAGCCTGATGGTATTGCACCTGAGGTGCAGTCGCCTAAAGGATGACCCTCTTGTGTCTGTTCAAGATCTGCCCAATCTTGTGCATCTCCAGTTGCTGCAAGTTTACAAAGGAAGCTCATTGTACTTTAAAGCAAAAGCCTTTAAGAAGCTAACGATTCTGAGTATTGATTTTTTCGACTAACTCAGCTGCATAGAAGTGGAGAAGGGAGCGATACCTTTTCTTGAGAGGCTATTGATTCATCGTTGCAAGTTACTAGATAAGCTTCCATCAGGTATTGAACATCTGACAAAGCTGAAACTGCTGAAGATATTCGATATGCCAGATAAGCCTGTCTAGAAGCTTGTGCAAGGTGGACAAAACGATGACTATCATAAAGTTGCGCATGTTCCAGAAATATATTGTGGCTACAGGAGAGATGAGGTTTGGGACATCCGGTTAATCGTGAGATCAGTACAGAGAGATGAAGCTACCGGCCAAGGCACAAGCATGGGGAGCATTGAGTTCCCACCATGTGGAAGTGAATGTACTACATAAGTGAATAACTGTAAATCTGCCAATTGTTTGTGACTTGTAAATGTGAATGTTTTGTAAGGTAGCTGTGAGTGCCAACTTATAAATGACATTAGGAGCTGTTAAAACTATGTCAGTAATGTTTGGAGTTTATTGTTAGCTGTCAAAACTATGTTAGTAATGTTTTTAAATGTGTTCATTTTACAATGACCCTTCCTTCTGCGGTGTCATGAAAATTTCATCGAGTAGATCATCACAATCACAATGAGCGGGGTTCAACCATGTCATGATCTCACGAGGCCCATTATCGGTATCCAAAGATTGGTCTAAGTAAAACATTCAAGATTCAACCTGTTATGAGTTCTTATTCAAAAGCATTTTCACTGCTGGAAGATTTATGTAATATTGGCTCTATAAGCCCAACCCATGTTCTTTTAAAATCAAACTTGACCGATCTTCATTTTTCTTCTCTAAATATCACACGTGAAGTCAAAGCAGCGGACAGAACAAGGAAAAGAAGGAAAACAAGTAGCTTGACCGTGAAGAAGGATAGAGGGAAAGAAGAGAGGAGAGAGAAATTGGCACGCATAGCCCATCTGGATGCTTCGACTAGCGGAATCGACTATAAAGTGTAATATCTGGTAAATGTTCAAGCCAATTATTCATCTGATCAGAATAATTTTTGGAAATTAGGGCACAAATTTGGAGTTACGTGAATTTTGAACTATGAGATTCAATTGAGCAGTTTTTTTGAGCTGCAATTTTTGTGGAAATAGTAGCTTAGGGCATTTTGAAGTAGTGGCGTTTGACAAAAACCCATTTCGAAGTATGGTTTGTTTGGAATGAAATTTGAAAGTTTTGTGTGTGAGTTACATGTAACAAATTATACTCTCAAGGAAAGAGATGAACATGCGCTATGAACAAGCTTCTTTGTTAGTGCTTAGGAGTCAATTTGTTGATAGTCGAGTGTGGTTTAGTCGAGTCGTTTGTTGGAGGAGTGTTTTACTCAGATTTTAATATCATTTTGTGGTTATAATTGTTAGGGATACAAGTACATTGGCTCGAGTAACCACCATAGGTTAGTTTTTCAGCTTTTCCAAGTGAGTGGTGTTATCTTTTCTGAGAATTTATAAATTTATGTCTTCAAAATGATAAAAGTTTTGATACTATAAATAAACATGGTTGTTACATAAAATTTGGATGGGACATCTATTATATTTTGGTATTTGTGAATGGTACAAGAACTGTTTCGTAAAAATATCTATTTTGTTTGATGAACAAAGTTGATAAATATCATATATTTTGAGTATGTGAAACCTTTTTAGTAAAAAATTTTGACTATGAGTATTATTTATGAAATGTTATATATATAGATTTGTAAAATGGTTTATAATATGCATTTGATTTGATTCGGTTTATAAAATGGGGGTTATGAGACAAGTCTTAAAATG
Organism: Eucalyptus shirleyi; assembly: GCA_017140165.1. Taxonomy (NCBI): domain Eukaryota; kingdom Viridiplantae; phylum Streptophyta; class Magnoliopsida; order Myrtales; family Myrtaceae; genus Eucalyptus; species Eucalyptus shirleyi. The sequence goes on from CM029450.1 coordinate 18,931,981, forward strand.
ATTTGAGAAATGTTTTACGAAAAGTATTGCTAGCGAGAGTTATTTTGCGAAAGGTTATGTGTTAATTTGTGATGTATATCTTAACATATAAGATTGTTTATGGATTGGATTTCTAATATTGGAATGTGATAGTTGGGTGTTCAATATCATTGTGAACCCGGTTGAGTGTTTGTGGATATGCGCATATTAGTGTAAAGATATCTTTGAGCCACGGGCTTTATAGGTGAAGACCTAGGTAAGGGGCAACCTTGGTTGTCTTGTCATGGGATGTTATGCATTTGGTCAATGAAGTAGATCATTGATGCGTGTTTTGAGATTTGGTGACGGAATAGAATCGACATACGATTAAAAGAGATAAATCAATGGAATAGACCATTAATTGTTAATTCATTATTGTGAATTGATGTTGTTATTGATCTTATACATAAAAGGTTTGTTCGATGGATATTATCTACTTTTGATATTTTACATATATTGTACTCTAGTTTTGTGATTTATGAATGGTGATATTATGTTTTGTAAAAGAGCATAGTGAGAGGTCGATCCGCTTAGAACAAATGCATTTCTCACTAAACCGCAGTTGCTTACCCAATTACTTCCAATCTTTTTCACGTTCTTTAGCTAGCGATGAGTTGTACAATGGCGATATCAATAAAGGGACTTTTGAGAGGTGATCTTGGTGGTTTGAGGCTGTGTTGTTCGGATGAAAAGATGGCCATGTCATCCCCCATTCTTGATGATTTTGGGGTGTGACAATTTAAGGCTCCTACTATTTAGTTGCTTAATCCAGGTTTGGGATAATTCTGATGCTAGCCTTCAGCTCTAGCAACTATGGTTTTCCTGTAGTAGGATGATGAGAAGATAAATGAACTTTCTAGCAGATGTCCAGTCTCATGTTTTCTTTGATTGCATGAAAAGAAAATCAGGTCATCTGTTGTCTGATAAACCTGAACCTGGTCAGCCTAATTGCATCCTCAAACTATCAACAGAATGTTCCCCTGATAATTTGAACTGAATCAGACTAGAGTCCTTGCTGGAAGTTCACTACAAAGTGTCAGCAAAATATTAACCTCCCTTGTATGTCATTTTAATCTCCCGTGGTAGATTAAAAACAAAAGTTCTAGTTAAATCGGTTGATATCCTATTTGCAGGTAAATCATAATGAAATCCCCTGAATCCCCTGGAGCAACGAACGAACTCTATCTCTAGAACAGCTATAAAACTCCGACAAAATTAGCTACCGTTTTTATCCACAACTCTTGGTGCTCATCAAAAGGCCAGAGTCTCCAAGATCAAGTTAAGGCTCGAAGATTGCCGCTAATCGATTCAAAAGGGACAGACTGCTTTGAAATCTTTAGATGAGCAGGAATGTACTCACCACGTTTAAAAGTCTCACAGTTGCTCGCCTGAGGACCAAATGCTCATTTGATTTTGGTCAGTAAAATGGACAAACTTTCTGGAGTCTTGATTCAGCAGCAGCATCTCCATTTTCCCCCGACGCCTAAGTAGGGCTAGAGAAGGTCTAAAATGAGAAATGCAATACATGCATATCGTAATTCGTTCTCCAGATTTTCGTTACAAGTCCATTCATTGAGCGGGATATTCAGATGAACTAATTCTCTTTACGAGCTCAAACTACAAAAGGTAAACAATGGATTGTTGTAATCTCGAACTTGGCATCGTATTAACAACCTTATTCAATCGGTCTTGTGTCTTAACTCGTTTAACATCCATTCTCAAATTTTGCTTGTGAGGCCAACTTTCAATATACATGAAATATAAATCAATTGCTGACGTAATGGTTTTACCACATAAGACGACAAATATAAATCAATTAGCAATTTTCAGCCAAAACATTCCAAAAAAAATTGTATTAGCAAATCTTCAAAAAGTTTAGAACTTCATTGATCAATTTGAAAAATTTAAGATTGAATCGGCCGTCGCCCAGTAGGTATAGGACATTTTGGACAATTATCCCAATAAGAGATGGTGGCCTAACAATATGAATGTAACAAATGGTTGTTAACTTAATTGCATGTTTTTCAAAACTTGTTAGAGGAGTTCATGTGTTGACTTGGAATAGTGGCTTGACAAAGCCAGCTTTTCTTCCTGATGGAATCCTAATCAACTCAACATAATAGACAGCGACGACCGCTCTAATTTTATCCAGAAGGCCCCATAATTTTGTGTTTAAAAAGGATTTTGTTGACGTCATTCTTTTTTTAGAGCTATCTGTCATTGGTGACTGATGTGTGGCTCTTCAATTTATTTCGTTAATAGCTTCATGCATACTGAGAGTCTTACTGAATGATGTTTCTATTAGCATGAAGCCATGGAAGAATCAACGAAGAGCATGAAAATTTTTGAGTTAATGAGGAGGTGACAGTGCAAAATGTCTTGTCCGCCATGAAGTTTTTGTGAAGTTAACCTGCTTCATTACCATAATCCCCCGGCCGATTCTTTTAATTGACCAAGCAAGCTTTACACAACGGTATTTTGAAACAAAACAGTTGCCTACGAACGTTTCTCAACATTCACTGGAAACAATTACCTGAAATTAAGTCGATGTTGAAAGCCGTGCAGGAAAATGTCACTCTCATTAACATTAGTCTGAAAATATATTCAGTACTTGCAGCGAACTTGCCAAGATGCGAAACAAGAGTGGGCGGGGAATTAATTAAGTTTCCTGTCATTTCCTTCGAAAGGTTAAACAGCGATTGAGTGAAAAAAGAAAAAAAGAAAAAAAGAAAGTGAATTAAGTGTGTTCATGCAAAGACACTAAACGATATTGACAATGGTCATTTTCAACTTAGACAAGACAGAGTATTAGGTTTTTGTATTTGTTATGCGGGTGTGCATCAGGAGCAAACAGCCATAAGCTGATGGAATGATTGGACATCAGAAAGTTGACCACTTCCATATCAAACCCCCAGCCTGTGGAATCACTACGTTAGATGAGCAAACTGGAAGTTTTGACGAATTACTCCTGAATTTGATGGAGTTAGAAGCACCGGTTCTAAGATGTGTCCAAATGTTTATCCTAAATCTGTCCAATATAATTTAGTTTATTACATTTCGTGGATTTCATTAAAATTAGGGATAAACGTATTTGAAGTCCTAAAATTTTTCACAAAAGTAAGAATCCTAAAATTCTTTAAAAAGTGCAACTAAATCCAATTTGAATTCTAAAACTTTAAAAAAGTGTAATAAACAAAAAGACTAGATTAGACCAATTTGATAAGTTTTTTTTACTTGATTGCATTGTTTGAAAGTTTTTGAGCTTGATTGCATTTCATGACAAGTTTTAAGATTTAATTATATTTTTAAAAAATTTTAGGACTCAATTACATTTTTATGATAAGTTTTAGAGCATAATGCATTTATCCATGAAAATAATTAATTTTTTCTTTGAGTAAGCCTGTAGGTCCCAGGCAACCCTGCAACTAGGAGAAAATTAGCTTGCATTTGTTAAATGCGATCATCCAAATCTCTCGGAGGTTGGAATTAAGGGACAGACCCTTTTACTTCTTGGAAGAATTCATCCTTTGAAATTCTCGCAAGGGTTTGAATTGGATGGCCCTGCTTTTCCTCACAAGTCTGTCCACCAAATGTCATTTTCTCTTCATGGGATCCAAATCAACTCCACGTAATAGACAGTAACGCAGTCGTGAATGCTCCAATGTTTCTTAAAGATGCATCGGTGTGACCCTGTTTTTAAAGTTTGATGCCGCCAGTGATTGATGATTTATTGTGACAATATGCATGTATTTTAGTAGCTCAGTTGTAACCAATGTCCTTTTCCATTACTGATTTGTTGTTGGACAACTCGGACTTGGTCTAGCTTTCTACACAGTACAAGGGCAAGAGCTTTCTTGGAGACTAAAGCCAAAGTATTTGTTAAGTTGTTTAGAGAGAGAATCCCCTTAGTAGCTTATTCGATGACTGCCCAATCTCATAAAACACAAAAATTTCTATAAAAAAAAAAAAAAAAAAAAAAAAAGAACTATTAAGTTTCAAGTATGTGACCTCAATTACCTATTTAGAACCATTTTAGAAATTCCGCCCCAATTTCCTAGGAAGAAACTGTCGATTGGACTTTCGATAACGTCATAAAGTATAAATGTTCAGTTTCCTGTTGATCAACTAAAAAGATGTAACTAATTGATCTTGACTGTTTCGGCCAAAAAAAAGGTTGGTCTTGTGCTTTCCAGCTAATTGATGATGGCAGTGGAAGCCGTTGAACAGAAGTAACTGTGTGGAGACTTCTACTTAAAACTAGTATCCCGAATTGTGGATGTGCACAGCAGTTGAAGAGCTGGCCTATTGCCGAGATGGGACAAATTTGTGGAGATGGTTGGAAGTTCTTTGGTCCACAAATTGTGTTGATAGGAAATACCGACACTTTTCGAAGCTTTACAACACACTTTGACCCGTGTTTGACATTCTTTAATACATAGTCAATAGATGTCGAAAAATCTGACATGTGATCAACTCTCTCGATAAGCTCCGACACACAAGTCCAGAATTCTAACATGCGATTTTGACATACACTAGGTCAATTTGAAAATTTTCAATAAATGAGAAGTCAAAATGTAAATATGTAACAAAATAGAAAATAATGAAAATAATGAAAATAATAAACGGGGAAAGACTTCTTGTTATATTTGATTGTGAAATGTAGATTTTTTTTTTCGACTATTGTTAAATGTTAAATTTAATAGTGGCATGTGGATTGCTTTTTTTTTAAATTATTTTTTTCTAAGTTTTTTGGATCATTAGGATGGAATATTGTTAAATTTGTTAAATTGAAACAATGCATGATATTAATAAATGGTAGATTAATGCTTTTAGCGTAAATTCATTTTAGGCTTTTTATTATTATTTATTTATTTGTGAATTTAAATCAAATTAATTTGATTAGATCATGTATATATAAAAATATATATATTAATTTTTTTAAAATATTTTTAGAAATGATGCATTTGCGCGTGTCGTGTCGTATTATGTCGCGTGTCGCATGTCACATGTCGATATCGATGCTACTTAAATGCTGATTGGGTTTCCTCTAGGGATTGGGGGATCATCCAACTTGAGGTCATGAGAAGGTGACAATCGTGAAAGTCTTGACCAGCAATTTGAAACATCTAACCTGATCTTAAGTTTTTTCATCACCCAAAACCTAACTTCATCCTAAACTTTTACGTAGAATTGCGAGCTTGAGAAAGCCTATGGTGCATCGTTGGAATGCCTTGTTGTAATATGTACTATGTAATATATATTTATTATTCTAAATATGATCACAATATTGTATTTCCAATTATTTTCGATTTATTGCCCAATTTATCACCCACATCTATTACGTGATATTTGCCCGTTAATATATTATCATAACGGTCTTGATAGAAGATGTCGATAACGTAAGAAACGAAATAAAATGTTAGGTCATCTAGTTCAAAACCCATCATTACAGAAAACACGCCATCAGGTTTGAGGGGTATTGGCTAGTAGAATAGGACGTACAGATCTGGTGTTCCCCATATTGTAGATCGACCATGCTGCGTGGATCCGTCCAAGGTTTTGAGATTTTCCACTTTTGCAAATTTCATCAATGGTTGGAGGTATGTTGATCTTTACATTTCCACAAATCGATCTTGAATTTTGTACGAATTTATCTGTGATTGATAAATCGGAATCGTCAGGTTTTAGTTTATATTTAGTCTAACATGCCTACCTCAAGCGGTATAGCCCGCAAAATAGATTCAACAAACTAGACTAGCAAAAATTATTTGTAACTCACAGCTGGCCAATTTAATTGTCGTTCATGGAAATGCTAAAATGATGTATTCTAGTAGCGTACAAAACTCGCAGTGGGTTGCCTAATCAGTGATTTTCTGTTTAACGGAAGTGCAAATCTAGTTACCTAATATATTCTATGTTACTTCATTGAAAAATCGGAACATTCATAAACTCTCGCACTAAGAACTACTTCTGCAGAAATACTTCTGCAGAAATCATATATATAAATAGTTGGTAGGAGTAAATAATAATGTCAGTAGTAGGGAAAAGGACTATAAAATATAATTTGCTCAGGAAAGAGATACAAAATTTAAAGTTCAGCATGGACATCATACGTTTCACCATTCCCAAATTTTCTAGCCACAATGTAAAGGATCCTGCCAGCGTTATAATCCACAACTTCTGCACACGCACAATTAGAGCATGGCAGAAGCTGCCGTGAACTTCCTTATTGGGAAGCTCACAAATTTTCTGGAAAATGAAGTGCAATTCTTCAGAGATGCTGAGGACGAAGTTCGCTCAGCGAGAGGACAGTTGGAGGGCATAAGTGCGTCACTGAGGGTCGCAGATTCCCTGGAAGAGAGCGATGAGGAAGTCAGAGACTGGGTAAAGCAGCTGAGAGAGATTGCATATGTCACTGAAGATGCTCTCGACGAGTTGAAACTTCTCTCGGCGCATGATCATGGGGTTGGGTTTGCCGGTCTCTTCTGTAGGATATCTTGCTGTGTGAAGAACACGAAAGCTCGATATCGGACCATTTCGCAGATACAGAACATCAACTCCAGAATCAAAAGCTTATGTGATGGACACCAGAGGCTGCGCCACAAGTTTAGTAAAGCTGAACATGGCCCAGGCTCCAATTACTCTGACAACACATGGCACGAACACCGAGGTAATGACTTTTTTTTAGACGAAAATGAGCTTGTGGGCATTGAAGAACAGAAGAAGCAGCTGGTTGCGTGGTTAATTGAGGGCACTTCGGGGCCGCAAGTTATCTCAGTCGTTGGAATGGGAGGATTGGGCAAAACCACGCTGGTAAATGAAGTTTATCAAGATCCAGAGGTCAAGAAACATTTCAGGGTATGTGCTTCGATCAATTTCTCTGGCTCTCCAAATATAGGAGAGCTCCTCCAGGACATGCGTCAGCAAATTGGGAGAGTGATTGAGCAACCGATTCCTCGTGGTGCAGACACCATGAATATCTATTGGCTGAAGATGTTAATCAAGGACTTGCTACAGGGAGTGAGGTATCTGGTTGTTCTAGATGACACATGGAGGATAGACGAATGGAATGCAGTCAAACATGCACTGCCTAAAAACATGTGCGGCAGCCGAATAATCATCACAACCAGGAATCATGATCTAGCATACACCTCCTGTCAAGAATTTGAAGGGAAGGTCTATAAGATGGAGCGTCTGCCAGTAGAACATTCATGGAAGCTTTTCTGCGCGAAGACATTTCAGGGGAGTTCATGCCTTCCCCATCTGGAGGAGACCTGCGAGTTTATTTTAAAGAAATGTGTAGGGTTGCCGCTTGCTATAGTGGCTATCGGTGGTGTTTTGGCTACAAAAGACAAGCACAAAATGGATGAATGGGAATTGGTTCGTCACAGTCTTGATACAGAGATTGACTGCAACGACAGACTCAAAAACTTGAAGAGAGTTCTTTCACTTAGCTTTGATGATCTGCCATACTACCTGAAATCCTGCTTCTTGCACTTAAGTTTATTTCCTGAGGGTCGCCCCATTAAGCATAAGAGACTGATTCGGCTATGGGTCGCTGAAGGATTTGTTGAAAAGAAAGAGGGAAAGACCCTCGAAGAAGTTGCTGAGGACTACTTCATGGAGCTGATGAACAGAAGCCTGATTGAGGTGGCTGCTAGACGAAGTGACAGAACTGTCGATTATTGCCACATCCATGATTTTCTGCGGGACATTGTCACTTGCAAGTCGACCAATCAGGGGTTTGCAGAAATAGCCAAAGAAGAAAAATTTGAACAGCCAGACAAAGTCCGTCGCCTGTCATTGCAGAAGACCCTGCGAGCTCTGCAACAGAACTGGTCCTTGTCTCAACTTCGTTCTTTATATATGTTTGGGATGGAGAGACCATTTATGAATAAAGTTCTTGCTAGTGATATGAAACTGCTCAATGTTTTGAATATACTAGCGTCTCCTTTAAAAAGGTTCCCTGCTCAAGTTGCTGATTGATGTTATCTGAGATATCTGAGTCTTAGGGGCACTGAGGTAAGTACAGTTCCAAGTTCTATCGTGAAGCTTCAAAACTTAGAGACTCTAGACCTTAAACACACAAATGTCACTGAATTGCCTGTTGAGATCTTGAAACTTGGACGACTTCGTCATCTCCTTGTTTATCGCTACCGGGGTACAAACTATTATTCAGGGTTCAAATTTGGCTTTAAGGCCTTTAGAGGAATAGGGGCTTTGCAATCCCTTCAAAAGCTCTGCTATATAGAGGCAGATGATGCGAATAGCTGCAGTGTTATGAGAGAGCTTGGAATGTTGACACAACTGGATAGGTTGGCCATTCTGAAACTTAAAAAGGAAGATGGAAGGGATTTGTGCTTGTCAATCTCCAAACTAACCAGGCTTCAAGCAATATCCATAGCTTCCGTTGATGAAGATGAGATTATTGATCTGCAACACCTCTCTAGTCCACCTCCATTCCTTGAGAGAATGTACTTACACGGACGCTTGGGGGCTTTACCACACTGGCTACCCTCTCTCAGTAGCCTGATGAAATTGCACCTGAGTTACAGTCGCCTAAAGGATGACCCTCTTGTGTCTCTTGAAAATCTGCCCAATCTTGTGCATCTCGAGTTGCTTCAGGTTTATGAAGGAAGCTCACTGTGCTTTAAAGCAAAAGGCTTTAAGAAGCTAAATATTCTGGTTCTTCACCTTCTTGACAAACTCAGGTGCATAGAAGTGGAGACTAGAGAATCTTCCATCAGGTGTTGAACACCTGACAAAGCTGAAAGTGCTGGAGATTTTCGATGTGCCAGATGAGCTCGTCAAGAAGCTTGTGCAAGGTGGACAAGATGATGAATATCATAAAGTTGCACATGTTCCAGAAATACAATGTGGCTACTGGAGAGATGGGGGTTGGGATATCCAGTTAATCGATAGATCAGTGCAGAGAGATGGTGCAACCACCCAAGGCACAAGCATGGGAAGCAACGAGTTCGCAGCATGTGGAAGTGAATGTACTACATAAGTGAATAACTGTAAATATGTCAAATGTTTGTGACTTATGACCTGTAAATGTGAATGTATTGTAAGGTAGATGTGAATGCGAGTCTGTCTGTCAATGACATTTAGGAGCTGTCAAAGCTACGTTAGTTTTGTTTGGAGTCAATTGTTAAAGGCAATCAGGGTTTTAATTGTGTCTCTCAATGCTCTATAAATAAAGCTCGTATGTGATGTTTTAGTAAGCCATTTAGAAGTAAAGATGCAGTCTTGTTGTGATTGCTCTCGCTCGCCCTCTGTTGTGTGATCTCTAAAACCTAAATCTTGTAACAGGAGCTGATTACCTTGTACTCATTTTACAATGTCCACTTCTTCGATGTCATTAAAATTTCATCTGACTAGATCATCACAATCACAATGAGAGGGGTTCAACCCCTGTCATGATCTCGCACTGCCCATTATCGGTATCCAAAGATTGGTAAACTATATACAGAATGTTCCCCTGATCATTTGAACTGAATCAGACCAGAGTTCTTGCTGGAAGTTCACTTTCACATTTTGTTAGAAAAATTTCCCGACTTCTTCTGAGTTGGAGGCACCATCATGTGCCTGCTCTTGATAGTAGAGAATCTGACTCTTCAATATTTGATGCTTGCCCATGTAGTGTCTTAAATTACTTTCGCTTCTTCGAAAGTGCCAAGTCTCAAATTATTCTTGCTCGGAAGTTGGCTTGTCCAGTGATCATGTTTACCCCAAGACACATGTTAAATATACTTAATGAGGAAATAGTTGATTTTGAAAACAAGATTATGTGTATCACGAAAACAATGAGCGCACTAAAAACTGTAATTTTACTTATTTGATTGCTTAACAAGTGTCTGAGGGAACTTCTTTTTTTTTTTTTTTTTCATATAACAAAGTCCTAACTCTTAAATGTGTATGACAACCGGAAGTGCTCAAAATTAAAATTTTCAGTGTATTTAAGGTGTACTGCGTAATTCTATTGAATGGTGAAAATTGAAAATTCAATGCTTAATGAGATTAAACTTGTTTGATATCCGTAATTATTATTGACTTAAAAGGCTAAATTAAGTCAAAATTCACATGATATGCTGAATAATAAATGGGTTGCCTAATTCATTTAATAGAAAATATAGTTGATGGCAAGTAGAATCTCGTTAAATACATTGTTAAAACCTACCGATAATGATAGCTGTCTTGTCTTGTGCTTTTAAGAAACCAATTAATATTGTAAGTAACGGATGGGTTACTTAATCTAATTAAGAGAAAAAATAACTGATGGCAAGTACAAGGCTTGTCAAATATATCGTTTAAACCTTACAATAGTAATCGTTGCTCTGTATTTAGGAAGTACGATAGTAATCATTGCTCTGTATTTGGCAAGTACAAGAGTAATCCCTTACTTACCATAGTAATGCCTTTTTTTAAGACAAAAATGAGCTTGTGGGTATTGAAGAACCGAAGAGTCAGCTGGTTTCATGGTTGGTTGAGGGCACTTCTAGGCCGCAGGTTATCTCAGTCGTTGGGACGGGAGGATTGGGCAAAACCACGCTGGTAAATGAAGTTTATGAACATCCAAAGGTCAAGAAACATTTCATGGTATGTGCTTGGATCACTTTCTCTTTCTCGCTAAATATAGGAGAGCTCCTCCAGAACATGCGTCAGCAAATTATGAGAGTGATCGGACGACCGATTCCTCGTGGTGCGGACACTATGAATATCTACTGGCTGAAAATGTTATTCAAGGACTTGCTACAGGGAGTGAGGTATCTGGTTGTTCTAGATGACACATGGAGGATAGACGGATGAGATACTGTCAAACATGCACTGCCTAACAACATGTGCGGCAGCCGAATAATCATCACAACCAGGAATTATGATCTAGCATGCACCTCCTGCCGAGAATTCGAGGGGAAGGTCTATAAGATGGAGCCTCTGCCAGTAGAACAGTCATGGAAGCTTTTCTGCACGAAGACATTTCAGGGGAGTTCATGCCCTTCCCATCTGGAGGAGACCCGTGAGTTTATTTTCAGAAAGTGTGAAGGATTGCCGCTTGCTATAGTGGCCATCAGTGGTGTTTTGGCTACGAAAAACAAGCACAGAATAGATGAATGGGAATTGGTTCGTCGCAGTCTGGGAACAGAGATTGACTGCAACGACAAACTCAAAAACTTGAACAGAGTTCTTTCGCCTAGCTTTAATGATCTGTCGTACTACCTGAAATCCTGCCTCTTGCACTTAAGTTTATTTCCCGAGGGTCGCCCCCTTAAGCGTAAGAGACTGATTCGGTTATGGGTTGCGGAAGGATTTGTTGAAAAGAAAGAAGGAAAGACCGTCGAAGAAGTTGCTAAGGGCTACTTTATGGAGCTGTGGAAGAGAAGCCTCATAGAGGTGGTTGCTAGATGAAGGGATGGAACTGTCAAGTATTGCCGCATCCATGATTTTCTGAGGGGCATTGTCACTTCAAAGTCGACCAATTAGGGCTTTGCGCAAATAGCCAAAGAAGAAAATCGTGAATGGCCAGACAGAGTCCGTCGTCTATCATTACAGAAAACCCTGCAAGCTCCACAACAAAACCGGTCTTTGTCTCAACTTCGTTCTTTATATATGTTTGGGATGGAGAGACCATTTATGAATAAAGTTCTTGCTAGTGATATGAAACTGCTCAATGTTTTGGATATGCTAGCGACCCCTTTAAAAAGGTTCCCTGCTCAAGTTGCTGATTGCTGTTATCTGAGGTATCCAAGTTTGAGGTACACTGAGGTAAGTAGAGTTCTAAGTTCTATTGGAAGCTTCAAAACTTAGAGATTTTAGACCTTAAACACACAAATGTCACTAAATTGCCTGTTGAGATCTTGAAACTTAGACATGTTGATACCTAAATTTTACCATTTTATTTAGGACTTAATTGCATACAAAATTAGGAATTAGTAGCTAAAAAAAAAGAGAAAGAAAACTAAAAACTTTTCATTAAAAAGTATTGTGTTTTCATTTTGCACCGCATATTGAATGATTTAAAAAAATCCAAAAGAAATTTCATCAAAAGGAAAAAAAATTAAAAATATTATTTAAAGAAATTAGTTACAAAAAAAAAAACGAAAGGAAAAAAGAAAAAAAAACAAAGGAAAATGGGAAAAATGAGATCCGGCTGAGAGCAGGTCAACCCGGCCTCTTTCTTTCCCTTTTTTTTCTTTTCGCCTGGGCCGGCCCACTTTTTTTTTTTTTTTGCCCAAGATGAGCCCAGCCTTCTTTTCCTCTCCTTTGTCCTTCATGCGTTCTGCAAAAAAGAGGAGGTATGGGGAGCAGGAGGAGGGACAGAGGTCAGAGAGAGGACAGGGCGAGCGTCGCGTGAGATGTTCGGTCGGGGGGCAGGTCGGCAACGGCAGCTAGCACGGCAGGAGGCCATGCGCACCGGTGCTTAAAAGTGTGAGAGTGGTTTCGTTTTGGGGGGCTGGAGAGGGAGACCGAGAGAGATTCGAGCGAGAGAGATGTTCAAGGGGGAGCGAGCTGGAGGAAAAAAAAAATCGGAGAGGGAGTTGGTGGGAGCTTGAGGGAGAGCAGGAGGAGTTCTCCAGCGGATCGACCACGCCCGAACCCCCTCCGACGACCTCTAGCCGACGCCCGCGAGCACACGATCTTTCGCTTCCAAATCTCCGTGTCGCCGGTGAGTTTCTTTACTTGGTTCGAATCCACCTTGCCTAAGGATCCCGGCTCAAAGATACCAAGGCGGCAGACCATAGCCCGATTTGTCATGAGTTGGCCCGCTTGCGGCCGTCTCCGAGTCGGGTAGGGAACTCCGCGATTCGATGGTCGTTTTCGTGAATCCCGTTATTCCGCGCTGTTTTGGTCGAAGCAAAGCCAAGACTTGGTTTCCTCAAGCCCATACGCATGTTGGGTTTGAGACGATTTCTTTAAGTCCAAACTTGAGTTCGGGTTCTAAAAGCGGTCAATATTTTCCTCTCAAGCTGTGCTCGCCAGCTGTTTGCTGAAATGTGTAAACCGATGTCGTGAGCATCTCTCTTATTCTGGCTAACGTAAACAGTAAGTCCAAGCATAGCATGTTCTGTTCTATATAGTGTTCGTTTGACGAACTGATATGTTGAAGTTTTAGTACAATTCGTGGCTACCCTAAACGTTTTTGCCTACCCTCTTCTTTGTCCTGAATGAGTCCATACCAGCTTGTCTGTTGGGTTCCTTAAAATGCCATTGTTTGGCTCAATCATGTTGTGACCATATTTTGTAAAATCTCGGATGGGTGCTGGACGGCAATTATGCTTGGATACGGTAGCTGATGATGGAAGTTGGGCGAAGAATATTTTTATACCCACTGCTAAGTGTTTTGTTCGTGTCCTAGCTTCCTAGTCGTAAGCTTAGGCTAAGGTTTCGCAAACTCCTCGTCCACTAGTTGGCCTTAACGTGAGAGAGGGGAACAGTGGCGAGGAGCGTGTTGGGCAGAATGAGTGAGAAAGGGGAATTGATATTTTGGGTTGAACTCTAGCGACGGGATTAGTGGGTGTTGGACTCAAATTGAAGCTTGGCAAATATGGGCTAGTTTTGGTATTTAGCTGAGCTTGGGCTTGGTATAATTATTTCAGAAGGTGGGCTTAGATCATTTCAAAACGGGCTTGTTGAAAGCCTTATTCGTATGGATTGCCCAACCCACGAAGTGTCAGACGGCAGTCCGTCTTCTGACCGGGCCTTAAGGCCCAACTCGAGTCCCTATTCTCGGAATAAAAAATTATTATTATTATTTTCAAAATTCCGAAAATGCATAAAAATATATAAAAAAATTGATTTTTTTTTAAAATTCTGGAAAATCCAAAGATTCATAAAAATTTAGGATATTCGTAAAAATTCTAAAAAAATTAAAATTCCTCGAAAAGCTTAAAAAAATAGTTCTTAGATAATCTTTTAAAAGGTGGGAGCCTTTTGGTCCGAGATTGTGCTCAAAATTTAATAAGCCCTTAGGGCTTCACCTTAAGGTTTCAATTGTCCTTAGGGACAAATGCCTTTGAATGCACAATATCGATACATTGAGTTTGGCTTCTCTTTAGTCTAGTTAGGATTAGCATTTGTCTTCTCTATAGTATAAATTCTTTGCTCTCCCATGCAATTTATTTAATGCTTTCTTTGGTTGCTAATTGTTATTTTAATGATTGCACACCCGCATGATTTCCTCACATGTTGACGGATTGGTCTAAAGTTAATCCAAACTGCCTAACAATTTTTATTTTTTTTAAATGATCAAGATTATGTACCGAAATGGCATTACTTAGTTAATTAGTATAATCAAGTTCTCGACCCTAAATTCTCTGGTTGATTAGGAAGTGAGGTACACTTCTATGTCTCACTTGGTTTCTAGCCAACTCCAATAGGCTAGTGGTGACTCCTTATTGCGAAATTCTTAAGAGCACCCCAACGTTGCGCGAGGTATGGGCTTGGAAGAATCCGTGTTTAATCATGAGCCTTAGATCTATCCTTTAAACAATACCCTTAAACTTATTCCCTGCCCCCGAGGGCTAGGTCGCGACAAGACAACTTCGTCATCTCCTTGTTTATCACTACAAGCATACACCCTATTCATGCTTCAAATTTGGCTTTAAAGCCCTCAAAGGAATAGGAACTTTGCAATCCCTTCAAAAGCTCTGCTATATAGAGGCAGATGACGAGAGTAGCAGTAATGTTATGAGAGAGTTTGGAATGTTGACGCAACTGGATAGGTTGGCCATTCTGAAAGTTAAAAAAGAAGATGGAAGGGATTTGTGCTCGACAATCTCCAAACTGACCAGACTTCAAGCAATATCCATAGCTTTTATTGGATGATGAGATTATTGATATGCAACATCTCTCTAGTCTACCGGCATTCCTTAAGAGAATGTCCTTAAGAGGACGCTTGGGGGCTTTACCACATTGGCTACCCTCTCTTAGTAGCCTGATGGTATTGCACCTGAGGTGCAGTCGCCTAAAGGATGACCCTCTTGTGTCTGTTCAAGATCTGCCCAATCTTGTGCATCTCCAATTGCTGCAGGTTTACAGAGGAAGCTCATTGTACTTTAAAGCAAAAGCCTTTAAAAAGCTAACGATTCTGAGTATTGATCTTTTTGACTAACTCAGGTGCATAGAAGTGGAGAAGGAAGCGATACCTTTTCTTGAGAGGCTATTGATTCATTGTTGCAAGTTACTAGATAAGCTTCCATCAGGTATTGAACACCTGACAAAGCTGAAACTGTTGAAGATATTCAATATGCCAGATGAGCTTGTCTAGAAGCTTGTGCAAGGTGGACAAAACGATGACTATAATAAAGTTGCGCATGTTCCAGAAATATATTGTGGCTACAGGAGAGATGAGGTTTGGGACATCCGGTTAATCGCGAGATCAGTGCAGAGAGATGAAGCTACCGCCCAAGGCACAAGCATGGGGAGCATTGAGTTCCACCTGTGGAAGTGAATGTACTACATAAGTGAATAACCTTATTGTTTGACTTGTAAATGTGAATGCTTTGTAAGGTTGCTGTGAGTGCCAATTTGTAAATGACATTAGGAGCTGTCAAAACTATGTCAGTAATGTTTGGAGTTAATTGTTAGTTGTCAAATTAATGTTAGTAATGTTTTTAAATGTGTTCATTTTACAATGCCCCTTTCTTCTGCGGTGTCATGAAAATTTCATCGAGTAGATCATCACAATCACGATGAGCGGGGTTCAACCATGTCATGATCTCACGAGGCCCATTATCGGTATCCAAAGATTGGTGTGACTAAAACATTCAAGATTCAACCTGTTATGAGTTCTTATTCAAAAGCATTTTCACTGTTGGAAGATTTATGTAATATTGGCTCTATAAGCCCAGCTGATCTTCATTTTTCTTCTCTACATATCACACGTGAAGTCAAAGCAGCGGACAGAACAAGGAAAAGAAGGAAAAGAAGTGTTGACACCTAATTTTTATTTCCAAGCACATAAAAAAATTGATTAAAAAAATATTTAAAAAAAAAATCCGCATGGGCTTGGGCCCCTCCCCTTCTTCTCTTTTTTTCTTTTTTCTTTCTTTTCCCTAGCGTGGCCCAGCCCGCGTCTTTGTCTTCTCCCCCTAACCGTTGTTTGCATGGGGAAGGAGCGAAGCCAAAAGCAAGGGACAGGGGGATCTCATGATGGCAGGTGTAGCGTGATCCTCAGGTTAGAGCCGGCTGGCAGAGGCCGTGGTTGGTCGGCCAAGAGCACTCGTGCGAGGAACGGTAAAAAAAAAACAAGAAAAGGGAACGAAAATGAAAGGGAGAAAATAGAGCAGGAGGGAGAGCGAAAGCGAGAGGAGAAGAGGAGTAAGAGCAACCCCGGAGCCGTCGATTGCTACCGTCGACCACTGTCGGAGTTGCCGACCGTCTACAACTCTGCCGAAGTCCAGGAGGAAGAACAGAGAGCAAAGGGGAGAGAAAAAGGCAAGAAAAACCGGAGATCTGCTGGAACGAAAAGGTGGGACAACCGTGGGAGATTAGCTAAGGAGTAGGGCCCCCCCAGGACCCCTCGCCACCACTGGAGAGCCGTTCGTTCGTCACCGATTGCTGTCATCCCCGCTGAAACTTGGTAAGCCTTTCATCGAACTTTTGGTGTGCGTTTTCGAAAATGAGTTGGCCAGAGCTCATCCCGACTAGTTCGGGCGAGCTCCGGCCGCCTTCCTATCCCTGTTACCCCGCTTGCTGTTTTGCCATGTCGCCTTCGAAGTCTGGATAGGTTCTCGGGCTGCGGTCGAGACAAAGTTTGTTAGTTTTGTTAGTGTACACAACCTGTTTGTGGAATTGTCCGAGCGAACTCCGCCCCCCAATTCCTCCACGTAAGGCCCCCTAGGACTGCTGGTGGTCGGAGGGACGCCGCCGCGACCAGAGAGCTCGAGCTGTGCCCCCCATTTGCCCCAGATGTCACCGTTGCAGGCGTTTGCTGTTCCGACATCCTTGGTCGCAACTGAGTAGTCACAACCAGGGATTGCAGGGTTGGGCCAAATCTGTGGTCTGGCCCACTCGGCCTTTGTCCTTGACTTGGGCCCATTGTTTGGGCCCAAGTTAGGCTGAGCGAAGGCCCGACCAAAGGCGATTGGGCCTAGCTACGCCAGACCAAACCTGGGTCTAGTCTGACCGGACCCGACCCGTTCCGATCCCAAATTTTATTTTAGTTTACTTTATTATTATTTTAAAAAATTTAAAATATAAAAAACAATTTTGAAAAAATCCAAAAAAAAATAAATATTAAAAAAATTAAAATATTTTTGTAAAAAAATTTCGAAAATCCAAAAAAATTAAATATAAAAAATTAAATTGTTTTCTTAATTTTTTAGAATTAAATTAAATTATTAAAAAAATTAAAAATTTCGAAAATTCAAAATTAAGGGGTTTGATTAGGAATTGCTATTTATTACTTTTTTTTTAGTGTAATTAGATATTTATTTGCTCGTATTTTGATTATATCGTATGTTTAATTTGCATATTTGATTATGTTTAATTTACGTGTTTAATTTTATTGCAATTAGGATCTTGGTAGCTATGGTTGTTACTTTAATGGTTGTACACCCGCATTATCACCTCATATGTTAGTGGATAGGTATAAAATCAATCCAAACTGCTTGCCAAAAAATTATTTCGATAAAATGAACAAGATTAGGTACCGAAATGGCACTGATTAATCGATTAGTGTAATTAAGTCACCGACTCTAGTTTTTCTGGTTACGTAGGAAGTGAGGTACACTCCCATACCTCACTTGGTTTCTAACCAACCTCAATAAGCTAGTGACGACTCCTTTTGTGTAAAATTCTTAAGAATATCCCAACGTCACGTGGGGTATGGGCTTAGGAGAGCCCGCGCCTAATGATAGGCCTTAGGCCTGTCATTTAGGCAATACCCCTAAACCTGTTCCCTTCCTTTGAGGGTAGGTCGCGACAGTTTGGCGACTCCGCTAGGGACAATTTTAGACCTTAGAGGACTTAGGCCAAAATTAATTTTGTTCAAAAATATTTTTGTTTGGCAACGAGGATCTCAAGTACGTCCCTAACATTAAGGTGTTAAATGTTTTTGTAGAATAGAAGGTATAAGGGGAAGTGTTTGCTTACCTTTGCCTTGTAGGGAGATGTAAGAATGCATGGTTTACTTTTTATGTATGAAGTGCTGATTGCTTATAAATTAACATGTCTATATCCTCTGCATTGCACTACACCATAGCACACACAACCTGCTGCCGGACCTGGGCCGCATAGGATCACTTAGGATGGTGTTGAGGTGGATACCACTCCGACTACGACCGTGTAGTATGAGTTGCCCACCTTAATCGCGAAATTTCTTTCTTCATGTCGAAGGTAACCACCTTGGTTTGCAACCGCGCGACACGAGTCGGTTCTTTGACAAAACCGGAGTCATGGGTAACTCGACCTAGCCGCGACCTTGCTGGTTCAGTCCGGTGATCCCATGGTTCCATTTTGTGCCGTCTAGAGTAGAAATCGAGCCACTGCCCATGCGCATATCTATGGCATTGCTACTTAATGAATAGGGTAAGTTTTTCAAAGTTCTTTTCTACGCAATTTATTTATTCGTTTTCTTTTTAGTCGGTCCATAACAAATTAGGTTTGTCGTAATTTTGGTTGGCATACGATGGGGGTACCCGAGCTTCACATCTTTTCCGCCTCGAAGGCCGATCTCCGCACGTGGTGGGATGGACTAGATCTGACTGGTCGTGATTGGGTGTGATCTTATGTCGGACGATTACTCCCCCTATTGGAGATAGAGACTCATTATGGTGTCATGTAAGCATTAGCATATGTTTGGTGCCCCGCAACTTGCACGTTCATATTCGGTGATCATGAGCTCACTCTAACCTTGAAGGAATATGGTATTGTCATTGGAAAGCACTTAGCGTCGGAGTTAGTTAGCCCACCTGTAGGAACTGAGTATGCATCGACCTTATCTGAGTTCCTTAAAGTTAATGAAGATGGTGTGAGAAAACTTTTGAAAGCCAATCACAAAACCTGCCCATTTTCATTTCTAAATGAGCTTTTTCAAAATGCCCTATCTTTCCAAAAAAGTAAGATATTTTTGCTAGCTTTCTTTGAGTTTGTGATATTCCCACATTGTAGAAATGCTATTAGCCCTTCAGTAGTGTGGGTAGTTCGTGAAGTATGTATGGGAAAAGGTTTTGTTAATGCTATCTTGACTAAAAATTTTCTTTCCCCTACTCATTTTAAAGAAAATAAAGACAAAGTTTTCCATGCTCCTCTTGCACTCTAGCAAATTTGGTTTTTCTCTCGCATTAAGGGGTTCGGTAGCTTGATGACTGTGAGCGACATTTCTAACTCTAGCCACCCTATCCTAAAGTTTAGAGATAGGAAAAATTTTGCCCTTGATTATTATTATTCTGAGTGGCTAGTTTTCATGACCAACCCCGGGCTCGAGGATTTCCAATGGCACGCCAAATGGCTTTGAGTTCACGAAGCGCGGTTCGTGTGTGGGCTTACTGGACCTATTCTTTTGTTGGGAATCACTGGAGTCACTGAATATTACCCGACTCGAGTCACCCGTCAGTTTCAAGAGATTCAACAGTTTTTGCTGGCGATCCAGAAGGACCCACTGAGGATAGACTTCCCTAATGAATGTTAATACCATGAAGACTCCGTCGCGTTGGTCAAGTCGATGTGGGATATGTGCCATCCCCGGAAGCTGATATGGCTTGAAGAAGAGTTGGAGGGATAAGAGAAGACCTATTATGCCTCGAAGGAGTACATCCTTAGGCACAAGATCCAAAAGAGCCTCCGCTCGAAGATTCCTAAAGTGCCATTAAAGATCACCCATCGAGCTGAGATCAAGCGCCTCAAAAGGGAGCTCGAGGAGGCCGAGGAACGTGCTTTGAAGTTAACCCGAGTTAGTAGAGCTGCCACGAACGGAAGCCGTCCTCATTAGTTAGATTGAGTTAAGTGTGATTTGTGGCAGGACCATACTCACATGCATTACAATGTTAAAGAATTTGTCTCGAGTCTCAATATTGGGAGTTAAAAAAATGTATTCCATCTTCAAAGTAGCTTCGTTGTTTAGGGGTTTTCTATCATGTTTTTCTTGTATTATGTGGCAACCTAGTTTTGAATGAAATGAACAAATTGGAGCAATTAGATTTTTGTTATGGGCCGACCGACTAATTATTACTTGTACTTATATATGCTTATCTACCTTTGCTTCAAGTACTAATCGATCGATTGTCTTCTACTGATCGTTGACACGGCCAAGCGGAGATCCCCAATTCGCACGCGTGCAAAAGTCAAAATGGAGAACGATGACACCAACGTGCGAATGGCCAAGATGGAGGACCCACTGGCCTAACTCACCGCAATGATGCTTGAAATAAGCCAGAAGCTTAAGGATCCCCTCGCTGTAATTGTCACTGGAACATCCACTCCTATATTATTAGGACATGCTTCCCCATTAACGGGAGGCACGCATGCTGTTGATCTCCCCGGGAAAGAAATTGCCGGAGAAGCTCCTTCTGTTATGCCAATCATCGTCAATTTGGATCATCTTCCGAAGGAAAACCCAACACCTTGCCTAAGTGTAGAGAGTGAAAAATGTTTGGCAAAGATGGAGGAGCGACTATGTGTCTTGCAAGGTTATGAGTTGAAAGGAGCAGATAGGCTGTCTCCATACACCAATACGAGCATTCCTGAGAATTTTCAAGAGCTTGAGTTCACAAGAAAGTACGACGGAACGGGATGCCCAAGGACCCACCTTAGGTATTACATGAGGAAAATGACTCGCTATGTTGACAACGTACCATTTCTCATACACAAATTCCAAGATAACTTGGAAGGCATTGCCCTGACGTGATTCATTGCACTGGACATTGAAGAATTCACTAGTTGGGACAATTTAACCAATGAGTTCTTATAGCAATACCGGTTTAACACCGAGCTCGCCCCCACGAGGGAAGAGTTGACCCATATTGAGAAAAAGATGACTGAGTCATTTAAGGCTTTCGCGCAAAGGTGGAGGACCATAGCCTCACAGGTTAAGCCGGCCTTGAATGAAAGGGAGATGAAGCAACTATTCCTCAAGACATTGCTCTCTTAATACTTCCAAGGATTAGTGTTCTCGGGTTGCTAGACATTTGCACAATTGGTAAAGGTAAGTGAAGGAGTTGAATGGGTAATTATCGAGGGGAAGATATCAACCGGAGGCACGAAGAAATTCCTGGCGAGAAAATATAAAAAAGCCATAGTTGAGGTAGCACTTGTGTAAGAGCCACTTTTCCCTCGACCGCCCGCTAAACCCGCGCACAGGCCCACAGTGTGACATCCAGATTTTGGGGTTCTAATTTCAACTGAATAAATAGGGCCGTTTTCGTTCAATTGAAGCCAGTGATTGTGAAATTGGGATACAAGTGGGTTACATTGGTAAGGAAAAATACCAATTGGAATAATGAGGTGTTGAATAAATTAATGGGGGTCAATTTGATTTAATTCAAGAGGAATTAAGGCCCAATTGGAAAGAAAACCTAGCAAAATTCGTATGCCACACTTATCCCCACACTTTAGCCTACCTAAATGCTTCTAGAAGGGGGCATAATTGTCAAAAATGAGGGGTGGATGACAGCTGGTGGTGGCCCATGTGTGGCTGACCTAAGAGAGAGAGAGTGTGAGAGGAAAATGAGAAATTGATTTTCTCTTCCTCCTCTCTCTCCTCCATCGACCAAACCCCCCTATCTTCATCTTCGGCTGCTTGACACCATGGAAGTCGAAGACCAGCGAAGCAGAAGCAGCTCGCCGTCGCAGCCAGTAGCCGAAGCTGGAGTTGCCACCGCTGCTTTGCCTCACTCGCGCCGCTGCTCCACCCTCCGCCTTCCTCTTCCCCCTTCTGCTACCACCGGTTACTTCTTCTTATTCTTCTTCTTCAGTGGCTGCTCAATGCTCGGTAGATCTGGGAGGACGCCGAGACAAATAGTAGCGCCGTATGTCGCCTGAAGCCGCTGCACGCCACCACTGTCGTCGTTTGTCCCCGTGCAGACCGCGATTGCCTGCACGCCCTTTGCCCCCTCTCCTCCCTCTAGAGCTCCCTCCGACCACCTCCGGCCACCGTGAAGCCTCGCCTAGGTCTTGTTCAACCCCTCCGTCCATTTCCGACCTAGCCCAGCTTCGGATCCGCCCTCCTTCGCCCCCAACCAGTAGCGCACAGAGAGTGCAGAAAATGGGTATCGCAGAGGGTTTTGGCCTGTTTTAGCCGCCTTCCCGAGCCCAGATGCTCGGCCCGCTTTGAGGAAAGTCAATCCTTGCGTCGAGCCCATCGTTTTGTGTGAGTTTTACTCACTAATGCCTTCCTAGTGCGCTAATTATACTTAAAGGTTGATTAGTGTTAATTAAGTATAATTAGGTTGTTAGAATAGAATGGATTAGCAATTATTAGTTAATTTCATTGCATATTGTGAAATAATTAGTGTACGTGGATAGAGAATTGCTTATAGTATTTATTGGATGCTTCGTGGGATTTTTCCCGACCCTTATCGGGTGTTAATTAGGCAGTTCGGACCTAAATGGTATTTTTAAGAATTAAATATTAATTTTCAAAATTAATTATTTAATTATTTAATTTTCTGAAAATTCAATTGGGATGGCCAAGGACCGGAATTTTATGCTGATGATCATGACGCAGTCTGTTTATTTAATTGAGCTTTATATTGTTCTAAATTTAATTTATTGTATTTATTTATTTATTTTTCAAAATTAATTATTTAATTATTTATTTTCCGAAAATTCAACTGGGATGGCCAGTGACCGGGATTTTATGCTGATGATCGTGGTGCAGACTGTTTATTTAATTAAGCTTTATATTGTGCTAAATTGAATTTATTGTATTTATTTATTTATTTCTCGAAATTAATTACTTAATTAGTTATTTTCCGGAAATTCAACCGGGATGGCCAGTGATCAGAATTTCGTGCTGATTGTCTTGGTGCACGAGTGCTGTCTATTACAAGCAGCAGTATGGACATACGTGGTTCGGTGATGGAGGATATCACTGGTGAAAACGGCGCCTTAAAGAACGCATGAGTGCTGTCCATTATACACGTCACCTTGGCGAAAAAGACGCCCAAGAGCATTAATGAGGCTTTGTGACTAAGTGTACTGTTGGAGATTATCGTGATCGGTAATTGGTACGTCACCTTGGCGAAAAAGACGCCCGAGAGCATTCATCTGGCTCTGTGATTGAGTACCCGAATGGAGATTATAAAGTATGGCGTTGATGTGACCGAGAGGTGGTCCGAATGACATGTAATCGACTATGTTGATTGATCATTACTTTGATGCTGTGAATTGATTGATTGGTTGGAAATGACCGTGAGTGGTCTTGTTGACATGTAATCGACTAGGTCGATTTGATGGATGCTTCGATCTGTGATGTGATTGCTTGGGTGCCTATTGATTTGTGCTAATATGTAGGTGGAATCTGAGGTTAAGGTAAGTCCTCTGACTCATTTTGTGCATAGGCAGCCCTAAGGTGTATTAGTTTACTAATCGGGTCTTTGGGGGTAGAACTTGCTGAGACGTTGTCTCAGTGGTTATTGAATAACCATTTCAGGACCCGGATGAGGAGCTTAAGGAGGAGGAACTTGACGAGGAAAACCCGGAGGAGAAAGAACTCGAAGAGGAATATCTGAAGGAGAACCCCAAGAATGATCTAAAGTAGGATCCTGATGATTGTTGCCGTAGAAGCTAATTGAGTATAAACCAACCTTTTTAGCATGGTTTATATATGTACATGTATGACTGAGTCATGATAGATGTACATAAGGGTTTCGACTTTTAGGTTCAATTTTCTAGTCCTACTTATCTATCCCATTATTTTATTGTCTGGGGATTTATAATTGCTTGTGCATGTGCATATATAAATGAAAGGGTCGGCGATACATAGTCCTGGGATATCGCAAATTTAAAATTGACCAAAGGTAAGGGATATGCGCGTGCCTGAGGATCGGGGCGTGACATCCCCTTTTTGTGGTATCAGAGCAATGGTTAGGTATTGGAGTGATAAGGTGCGATGACCTATGGGATAGTAGTAGGAAAGACCTTTAAATTCATGACTAGTGCACGTCTTTGATAGCTGATTGGTAGAATTGTTTGTTATGTGTGAATCGCTTGCTTTTAATCATGGTGGATTTGGAAGGTAGAGTGTTGACTCTGGCCAACTCCAGTGTAAGAGTGCCACTGTAGGTTGGTACTAGTGTAGCAGTGTTGAATGATCCTAAGTCCGATAAGATTGATTTGATGCAAGTATTCCTTGAGATCTGAATGAGTCAGTGAGATCAGGATCAAGTTGTTGTTGTTGCTACCTTTGTTGAAGTCCAACCTGGAAGGATAGTCAGGGAACAGATTTCGATATTTGAGTCAAGATTCAGCGCAAGCAGACTTGGAATTCGATCTGGGGAAAAGACTGATGTTGATGGAAGAATATTCTATTCCACCCAATAGGAGGGGTGGCATAGTCAGGTCAGCATTCAGATTAATGGAACATCTTGTTCTATGGAAGATGGTATGAATCAGTCTCATGTATTTTGAGGACAGGAAATTGTGATAGGTGTCGCCAGCACGGACAGTGATTTATGGTGTATCTGCATAAGTAGATGGAATCTCGACAATGGTTACTGCTGTCACCGTCGATAAGACAGGTCAGAAGAAGTGCGCCATATAATGCACTGTGGAATTTTTGAGATGGGTCTCCGATACAAGAAATAGTGCATGCTAGCACTTGACAAGAGGTAGAAGACTCACCAGATAAATGTCAAAAGAATGAAAGGAATGTATGGATTGATCCTGTGGCTGAGAATGGCTAAAACGTGCTATGATGGTAATCAGCACGGCTGTCAGGTGAAAAACTATCGGTGTGAGTCCAAGAGAGCATTGATACCGATATCGCAGATAAGACGCCATTAGGATGGCAAAAGGAACATGAATGGAATTGACTATGCCTTATTCAATGGAAGAATGTTTTGAGGTGATTTCATTAGAATGGTGCCAGATAGTTAGGAATACAATTGCGGAATTTCAGTTGTTTGTTAAGGCTGTAGGGAAAGAACCACTGACTAGAGTTGTACTTGATTGGCTATTAATGTACAACTTATTCGTCAAGTGTGGAAAGAATTGATTCTAGAGCATTTTGTGGTGATGAATTGTTATAGTGGAGTAGCCCAGTTTATCCCAGGAGCAGGTAGAAGTGCCAAGTTTTATTGAGAGTCGAGAAGGGTCCTTGACTTCTTTAATCTCGTCACTTGAGGCAATCCGTTTGTTAGACGGAGGTTGCCTAGGTTACTTGACGATTGTCAAAAATAAGATAGATTGAAGAATTGAAAATTGAGGACTCCTCAGTAGTCCAAGAAATCTTGGAAATATTGCCAGAAAAGTGGTCAGACCGTTGCCAGAGAAAGAGATAGAATTACATACGAGCTAGCATCCGAAACGGAACCATTCTCTAAAGTTTCTTACCGGTTGTTGTTGCATGAATTGATAGAACCAATGGTGCATATGTGGGGATTGATGGATGAGGAATTCATGCATATCGGTGCATTACCTAGGGGAAACATCAGCCTTATAGTGAGAAAGAAAGAAAGATGGTTCATTGCAATTATGCATCAACTATAGTCGACTCGATCAAGTGACAATCAATGATAAGTGTTCATTGTCAAAGATCGATGAATTGGGTGACTTGTTATAAAGAGTGTTGATGTCTTCAAGGATCGACTTGAGGACAGGTTATTGTAAGTTAAGAACCAGGAATGAGGTTATATTGAAGACAACATTTCGCACTTGATTTAACCCTTGTGAGAATAATGTAAAGCCATTTGATATAACGAACGCTCCAGCCGTTGTCATAAATTTGACAAAGCGAGTGTCAAAGAATATCTCGATCAATGGTGATCGTGTGGTGTAGTGACGTTCTAGGATGTTCATTAAGTGATGAGGATCATGAGAGCCCCTAAGAATGGTCGTGTGGTTACAAGTAAAGGAATCTTCATGGACCCAGCCAAGATCGAATCAGTTGTTAATGAACCAGGACCGACATCAATGTCAAAGATCAGAAGCTGTGGGGATTGGACAGATTACTACGGAAGGCTTATGAAATAATTTTCAGCATCAGTATCATCGTGGGCTTGACCTCTTAAGAAAGAAGAGAAATTCATCTATGTAGACAAGTACAAAGATAATTGCTAGAGCTTAAGTAAGAACAGGCTACTGCACTTGTGCTAAACGTTTCATATGGCTCTGGAAAGCATGAAATCTTTAGTCATGCGTCTTGTAAAGGATTGGGTATGTATTGGTACAACATGAGAAGATGGTTGCATAACCGTCCCACTAGTTGGGGCCAAATAAGTGGAATACGAAGCGATGTCATGAACCAGAATTTTGATAGAACTATAATAGTGATATCGGGTATCACCTTGGAGGATCGAGATGAGTCATTAATGTGTTGAGCCAAGAGTCTTTAATTGTGCATAGACTGGCTAAAGTATAGACTTTACTTGAAAATGATTCGAAATTTGGTTTGCAAATTTGAGGCAGGCTACCTTTTGAATTTTATAACCACCCTCAAAATTGAACCAAATGTTCAAGTTAGAATCGGCGCCTAGTTGACAGACAGAGATGTTTAGAAAATCTTATAAGGGGATACTGGCAAGAAAGAATCTAACTTTAAGACTTCTGAGGATGGAACGTTCGGGTTCCATGGGGAATTGAGTGCACTTGACAGTGCAGCACTTAGGGAAAAGATCTTGTCAGAAGTTCATTATAGCATTGTAGTTTTAACCAGATGGTGCAAGTAAGTCAGAATCGATGTCAGTTAGATTAGTAGGCCGATATGAAGATAGATATTGCCAAGCAGGTTGCAAGTATCAGAGGTGTCAGTAAGTGGAAGCTCAATAATGCCAACTGGGAGAATTTTTACCATCACTTGAGGGTCCCAACTGGGAATGGAAATATATCACAACGAAACATTGTGATAGGCTTAGTACTGAAACCATTTGAGGATAGTAGTAGATCGATAGATGGAGTCGGTCCACTTTGGTATAGTACGAATAGATCTTGTTTTAAGTGTGTGATATCCATATTTTTGGACTCTGATTTTGATTAGATAAATTGGGCATTTCATCGACGTGGCTATAGTGTTTTTCTTTGAGTTGGCCACTCACGAGATAACTAGACTAGCTGGGTAGGCTATTAAGGACTTTAAGGCAGATAGACTGAGAATTCGACCATGAATCGGCTTCTCGACCGTGCTCATCTTTAGAGATCATTACGGCACAGTTAAAAATCGAATTAAGATCAGAGATAGGTCGGTTCGACTGAAATGAGTGACCAATCGTGGGTGACCCCACTAAATTGGAAAACTCTCATCGACTGACACTAATTTGACTTTACTGTCGGTTTGGTACCCTGTGTTCATATTTGAATCTTTGAGATTTTCACGACAATCGAGAGTCGCCAATGTGTCGAATGGGTTCATCGTGGTTCGAAGAAAATCGACCACAGGTCAATTGTCCTAAAAAGCTCTGAACACTACCTAGTAGCTTAGGTCACACTAAAAGCGTGTCGGAGTGAAATTAACCAACAATCTAAGTTCGATTTCAGAAATTGAAGATTCTGTCTTGTCACAGAGTGGGTATACCGAAATGTGTGTGCATTAGATAATTCATTGGCATGGTGCCGGGGATGAATTATATTTCAAATCTAGATCAGAGATTATAAATTTGGCAAAGTTTTCAGAGGGTTCTTTATTAAGCAGTGTATAGCAGAGGGTATAGAATTTTAGTGGTGAAAAGAAAGTGAAGAAAGATTACAGGCCAAAGTCAGTACATTAGTCAGTGATTACAGTTGCCAAGATCAGTGCCAGAGTTATATCAGATCTTGACTAGAGGTTCTCAGTTTCAACATATTAGTTAGATAGTTTCTTTTTAATCAGTGCAAAGCAGAGTGTACATGATTTCAGTCGGTTGAGATGAGATCAGAAATCAGAAAATCGCAAATCTAGAGTCAGCTCAGAAATCAGTGTTTGCAGTTGTCAGATCAGTGTCAGAGTAAAGACTGCTCAGAACTATCAGAAATTTTGAATCGTTGATGTTCGAAAGTTTATTAGGGAGTCGAGAAAAAGAGATCAGATGTGGATGACAAAGTGTCTTATGTGAGAAGTGCAGTTCAGTTGTTGGTTCAGAAAGAGCAAATTTTGTATACTAAGATGATCTCCTTAGTCAAAATGGTCGGACAACACCACGAGACCGAAGGATTAGCATGGAGTAGTGAGACTCGATGAGACGACAATACCCCCACCTTTCGTATAAGGATTGGTAAATGTTTAAATTTCGAGGACAAAATTTTTATAAGAGGGGAAGAGTTGTGACATCTAGATTTTCGGGTTCTAATTTCGACTGAATAAATAGGGCCGCTTTCATTCAATTGAAGCCAGTGATTGTGAAATTGGGATGCAAGTGGGCTACATTGGTAAGGAAAAATACCAATTGGAATAATGAGGTGTTGAATAAATTAATGGCGGTCAATTTGATTTAATTCAAGAGGAATTAAGGCCCAATTGGAAAGAAAACCTAGTGAAATTCGTATGCCACACTTACCCCCACACTTTAGCCTACCTAAATGCTTCTAGAAGGGGGCATAATTGTCAAAAATGAGGGGTGGATGACAGCTGGTGGTGGCCCATGTGTGGTTGACCTAAGAGAGAGAGAGTGTGAGAGGAAAAGGAGAAATTGATTTTCTCTTCCTCCTCTCTCTCCTCCGTCGACCAAACCCCCCCATCTTCATCTTCGGCTGCTCGACACCATGGAAGCCTAAGACTAGCGAAGCAGAAGCAGCTCGCTGTCGCAGCCAGCAACCGAAGCTGGACTCGCCGTCGCCGCTTTGCCTCGCTCGCGCCGCTGCTTCGCCCTCTGCCTTCCTCTTCCCCCTTCTGTTACCGCCGGTTACTTCTTCTTCTTCTTCAATGGCTGCTCGATGCCCAGCAAATCTGGGAGGACGCCGAGACAACCAGTAGCGCCGTATGTCCCCTGAAGGAGCTGCAATCGTGCCGGAGCTGTCATCGCCGTCGCCTCGCCGCCGTCCGTCTCTCTCTCGCCTGCTCGAACGCCCTCCGCCCTTCTCTCTCCTCCTCTCCCTCTCGGCTGTTTGAACCAGCAAGGGCAGAAATAGAGACAGCAGCTTGCTGTCACAACCAGCAACCGAAATCGGAGCCAAGGCCGTTGTTGCCGCCTCACGCCATGCACCATCACAGCTCCGTGATTGCCCAACCGTGCCGACCACCCCGTCCAGTCGAGCTGCCGTCCACAAACCGCCTAGCCAGCTGCTGTTCGGTGGTCATGAGGGACAGTAGAGACCCATCGGAGCTCCCTCCAACCACCTCCGGCCACCGTGAAGCCTCGCCCAGGTCTTGTTCAACCCCTTCGTCCATTTCCGACCTAGCCCAGCTCCGGATCCGCCCTCCTTCGCCCCCAACCAGCAGCGCACAGAGAGTGCAGAAAATGGGTATCACAGAGGGTTTTGGCCCATTTTGGCCGCCTTCCTGAGCCCGGATGCTTGGCCCGCTTTGAGGAAAGTCAATCCTCGCGTCAAGCCCGTCGTTTTGTGTGAGTTTTACTCACTAATGCCTTCTTAGTGCGCTAATTATACTTAAAGGTTGATTAGTGTTAATTAAGTGTAATTAGGTTGTTAGATTAGAATGGATTAGCAATTATTAGTTAATTTCATTACATATTGTGAAATAATTAGTGTACGTGGATAGAGAATTGCTTATAGTATTTTTAAGAATTAAATATTAATTTTCGAAATTAATTATTTAATTATTTAATTTTTGAAAATTCAATTGGGATGGCCAGGGATCGGAATTTTATGCTGATGATCATGACGCAGTCCGTTTATTTAATTGAGCTTTATATTGTTCTAAATTTAATTTATTGTATTTATTTATTTATTTTTCAAAATTAATTATTTAATTATTTATTTTCCGGAAATTCAACTGGGATGGCCAGTGACTGGGATTTTATGTTGATGATCATGGTGTAGACTGTTTATTTAATTAAGCTTTATATTGTGCTAAATTGAATTTATTGTATTTATTTATTTAATTCTCGAAATTAATTACTTAATTAGTTATTTTCCGGAAATTCAACTGGGATGGCCAGTGACCAGAATTTCGTGCTGATTGTCTTGGTGCAGTCCGTTTATTTATTTGAGCTCTACATTGCGTGGAATTGATTTGATTGTGCAATTTTAGCGATTTATTCCAAATTGAATGAAATTGAATGATTGATTGGTTGATGGCCAAGTGTTATTATTTAGCATCGATAATGCTGTAATGAACTATAAAGCATAGAGAACAGTGAAAGTGAATTGGGGAAATTCTCGGCTGAAACCAATCAGGAACGATGTAATGAGACATATGTGGTTCGGTGATTAAAGGATATCACTGGTGAAAACGGCGCCTTAAAGAACGCACAAGTGTTGTCTATTACATGCAGCAGTATGGACATACGTGGTTCGGTGATGGAGGATATCACTGGTGAAAACGGCGCCTTAAAGAACGCATGAGTGCTGTCCATTATACACGTCACCTTGGCGAAAAAGACGCCCGAGAGCATTAATAAGGCTCCGTGACTAAGTGTACTGCTAGAAATTATCGTGATCGGTAATTGGTATGTCACCTTGGCGAAAAAGACGCCCGAGAGCATTCATCTGGCTCTGTGACTGAGTACCCGAATGGAGATTATAAAGTATGGTATTGATGTGACCGAGAGGTGGTCCGAATGACATGTAATCGACTATGTCGATTGATCATTACTTTGATGCTGTGAATTGATTGATTGGTTGGAAATGACCGTGAGCGGTCTTGTTGACATGTAATCGACTAGGTCGATTTGATCGATGCTTCGATCTGTGATGTGATTGCTTGGGTGCCTATTGATTTGTGCTAATATGCAGGTGGAATATGATGCTAAGGTAAGTCCTCTGACTCATGTTGTGCATAGGCAGCCCTAAGGTGTATTAGTTTACTAATCAGGTCTTAGGGGGTAGAACTTGTTGAGACGTTGTCTCAGTGGTTATTGAATAACCATTTCAGGACCCGAATGAGGAGCTTAAGGAGGAGGAACCTGACGAGGAAAACCCTGAGGAGAAAGAACTCGAAGAGGAGTATCTGAAGGAGAACCCCGAGAATGATCCAGAGTATGATCCTGATGATTGTTGCCGTAGAAGCTAATTGAGTAGAAACCAACCTTTTTAGCATGGTTTATATATGTACATGTATGACTGAATCATTATAGATGTACATAAGGGTTTCGACTTTCAGGTTCAATTTTCTAGTCCTACTTATTTATCCCATTGTTTTATTGTTTGGGGATTTATATAACCGCTTTCGCATGTGCATATATAAATGAAAGGGTCGGCGATACATAGTCCTGGGATATTGCAAATTTAAAATCGACCAAAGGTAAGGGATGTGCGCGTGCTTGAGAATCGGGGCTTGACACATAGAGGTTCGGGGGAGCTCATCACGAGCATATGACAAGGGCAAGAGGCCTATTCAAAAGGATTTTGCCCCACTACCATGCCCGCTGTCTAAACTGTTGTCCATGCTTCTCGAAAAGAGGATGGTTGCGAAAGAGGTACCTAGATATAATCTCGCTAGGTTTGCCGAGTTCAATGTGACCAAGACCTACGAGTATTACATAGGAGAAAGGGGGCATGATGTAGATAATTGCCATGTGTTGAGATATAAAGTGCAACAGTTGCTAGACAAGAATATTTTGACTTTCAAGGAGGTCCAGCCTAATGTGCAACATAACCTCTTACCAAGCGATGCAGAGGGAGTGAACTCAATTTTTGAGGAGGACGTCATATGCACCATCCTGACGTACGAGGAAGTTAAGTCCTCCGAAGTCGTAGCTGTCCCTTCAAAGTACGGTGGTTCTCATTCACCTTAATCTTTTGTCTTGTGCTCAATCCCCCGCATGGGATCTTCTTGTTATTTCTTTTTTTGTTTATTTTGTTTGTAGTGTGAACGATGGTTAGCCCCGATCTTAAGCTGTTGGTCAGGAGTGGTGTGTGTTAAAATACAGCCTTATCTATTCTAATTCAATAAAATAGGCCATGTTTTAGCAAGGACATGTGGAAGCACATCAAACTAGTCCTATGATAGTCGTTGAGGCCTGGGCCTCCACATGCTCCAAAGTTTAATTGTTTTGCAAGAACAAGGAGATTTGAGGATATGAGGATGAGTTATTGAAACTTTTTACAAAAATACTTCAAAAAAGAAATTCAAAAAAATTGCATGACATCATTCGCACGACTTGTTTCCTATGTCACTATGCGTGCTTCATGTTGGTGACCCTCGAGAAAAGGGGTTCGCAAAAATGTTTTTATTCGGGCAAAAAGGTGAAACGTTAACCATGCCAAACAAGGGGTGCTTAAGATGAAGAAAGGCAAGCCATTTCCAAACATGTCATTCAAACACCTTTGAGAGTTGAGTGAAAAATGACATTCTCTTAAGACGGAAGATTCATTCATGTTGAGCACAAAGATCGAAATGACAAAGGCATTTCATTCATCAATCCTAGGCATTGCACTGATCTCTTGCTAAGCTTTTGGGCCGAATAAAGATGATCATTCAAAGTGCCCTTGTCGAGAAGAACCCTACACTAGGGCAGCGTAGGAGTTTATGGTCGAGATAACGAAAGATTAAGAAAGATTCTATTACTTTCACTTGCATCAATCTTCCGATGGTAGCTTTAGAGGAATTCTCATAAGAGTTTAACTCATCCCAAGGTGAAGAAGAGCATTTCCTTCTCTACCCAAACACTGATACACATTGCTTTAACCAATTTGGGCCTGATTGTTCATTTTTGAACCCTGAGCGCCCTTCACTGGGGCAAGGCATACAGATTGACCACATGCAATTGACATTTGCGAAAAAGCATGAAAAGAATCTTGAAAGTCATAAGAACTCAAAAAGTTCAAAGAGCAAAAAGTTCAACAAACTAGGGGGCATGAAAAAGCAGTGTGCCTGGTAAAAGCAAGGCCAATGCCCTTAAAAAAAAAAAAAGAAGAAGCAAAAATGCTGCATTTTATGTGAAAGAAAAATTATCAAAGTCAAAATGCCATGATGATCACCAACTCTTAAAGACCCTATTGAAAGTTTAAGCCTTTCGAGCCTCTCCCAAGCCAACATTACAACCCTCTTCCGAAGTCTTTTTTGATTGGGATGATTTGAGTGAAAATGAGAATGCCATAAAGAAGCTACTGCTTGAAGGAGCGGAAGTAATTCTATCTTGTCTTATTTTCCAAGTTCTTGACTTGTAAACCCGGCGAAAATAGCGACAAATGTTCATTTATTGGCCTCAAAATAATAATACTTTTGTGTAAGCCCATGATCAAACCTTTATTGCAGTCCTTTCAAAAGACCTTTGTGATCGATCAGACTATGCTCATTGCGAATGTTTCTTGAAGCCTTCGGCATAGGTTATATGAGATACCCTTAGCAACCAGTTATCTCCCACATGAATGGATGTGATTAAGTAGCCATTTTATCGAGAGTGTGTGAGAAGCCCTTTCTGACTAAGAAGCTCTAGTTTGGCATGCTTAATGATCCTTTTTCACGAGTCGTAGCCATTTTGATAAGAACTTGACTCCTAGAGAATTTGATGATTAATGATATATCCATGAGCAAGATGATAGTTTTGCGCCACATGATGCTGATTAACATCGAATGTTTTTTTTTTTGTTTTTTTTAAGCAGGTGGACTTAGCTTGATTAGCTTATTCAATTAATGCTGTAATATTGCCAATGCATCTCTTGATGACGTCTCTAATGACATTTGCTCTAGTAGAGTTTGACAAGATTCCTCAATGAAGCCATGCGGTTTTCAAGGGGTTAACAATTGCTTCCCTAAAAACCAGAGGTTCATGGTCAGCCTTAAACCATGCCATTTCGTACGGTTCATGGGTCAATCTTTAAACCACATGGTTTGTGGGTCAATCCTTAAACCACACGGTTCGTGGGTCAATCCTTAAACCACACAAGGTTCGTGGGTCAATCCTTAAACCACAAGGTTCGTGGGTCAATCCTTAAACCACAAGGTTCGTGGGTCAATCCTTAAACCACACAAGGTTCGTGGGTCAATCCTTAAACCACAAGTTTCGTGGGTCAATCCTTAAACCACAAGGTTCGTGGGTCTATCTTTAAACCATGCTTTTAAAATGTTCATGAGTCTATCTTTGAACTGAAATTTTCAAAAGGTTCATGGTTAACTTTAAACTATGTAATCTACAAATACTCATTGGTTTTCCTTAAATCATGTATTTCCAACCCGGTTGAAACCCGTTGTTATATGATGAGACCTCATCTTTCCTTCTTCTTATGACACGAAGAGCTTTGTAGCCCGGAGTGCTTTTATAGCTCAAAGTACTTTGTAGCCTGGAGTCTTACTTCTTCCTATGACACGGAGAGCTTTGTAGCCCAGAGTCATTTTTCTTCTTGTGACATGGAGAGCTTTGTAGTATGGAGTGCTTTTGTAACCCGGAATCCTACTTCTTCCTATGATACGGAGAGCTTTTATAGCCCGGAGTGCTTTGTAGCCCAAAGTCCTTCTTCCTATAACATGGAGAGCTTTATAACCCAAAGTGTTTTTGTAGCCTGGAGTGCTTTGTAGCCCGGAGTTCTTCTTCTTATGACTCTTAAAGCTTTGTAGCCCGTAGAGCTTTTGTAGCTTGGAGTGTTTTGTAGCCCGGAGTCCTACTTCTTCTTATGACACGGAGAGTGCTTTTGTAGGTCGGAGTGCTTTGTAGCCCGAAGTCCTTCTTCTTGTGACATGGAGAGCTTTGTAGCCCGGAGTTCTTCTTCCTATGACTCTTAGAGCTTTGTAGTCCGGAGTGCTTTTGTAACCCGGATTGCTTTGTAGCTCGGAGTCCTTCTTCCTATGACTCTTAGAGCTTTGTAACCCGGAGAGCTTTTGTAGCCCGGACTGCTTTATAGCCCGGAATCCTTCTTTCTCTTATTGACAAGACGTGCTTCCATAGCTTTGAGTTTCCTTTGTCGACCTGATGTATGCTTATGCACCTAGGGTCTCTTTACCGTTGGAATAATTTAGGTGTCTTTTATCTTTGATTGCAACCTCTTCGAGGCTACATCCAAAGAGGAGCAGCTGTTGACACCTAATTTTTTATTTCCAAGCACATAAAAAAATTTGATTAAAAATATTTAAAAAAAAGAAATCCGCATGGGCTTGGGCCCCTCCCCTTCTTTCTTTCTTTTTTTTTTCTTTCTTTTCCCTTGCGCGGCCCTGCCCGCTTCTTCCTCTTGGCCCAACCCACGTCTTTGTCTTCTCCCCCTAACCATTGTTTGCACAGGGAAGGAGCGAAGCCGGAAAGCAAGGGTGAAGCTGAAAGCAGGGGACAGGGGATCTCACGATGGCAGGCGCAGTGTGATCCTTAGGTCAGAGCCGACTGGTAGAGGCCGTGGTTGGTCGGCCGAGAGCACGCGTGCGAGGAATGGTTGAAAAAAACAAGAAAAGGGAACGAAAATGAAAGGGAGATAACAAAGCGGAAGGGAGAGCGAAAGCGAGAGGAGGAGAGGAGTAAGAGCAACCCCGGAGCCATCGATCGCTGCCGTCGACCACTACTGGAGTTGCCGATTGTCTACAACTCTGCTGAAGTCCAAAAGGAAGAACAAAGAGTGAAGGGGAGAGAAAAAGGTAGGGAGAACCGGAGATCTAGGGGAACGAAAAGGTGGGACAGCCGTGGGAGATTAGCCAAGGAGTAGGGCCCCCCCCCCCCAAGACCCCTCGCCACCATTGGAGAGTCGTTTGTTCGTCACTGACCACCGTCATCCCCGCTAAAACCAGGTAGGCCTTTCATCGAACTTCTATTGTGAGTTTCCGGAAATGAGCCGGCCGGACCTCATCTCGACTAGTTCGAGCGAGCTCCAGCCGCCTTCCTGTCCCTGTTACCCCGCTTGCTATTCTGCCATGTTGCCTTCGAAGTCTGGATAGGTTCTCGGGCTACAGCCGAGACAAAGTTTGTTAGCTTTGTTAGTGTACACAACCTGTTTGTGGAATTGTCCGAGCTAACTCCACCCTCCAATTCCTCCGCGTAGGGCCCCCTAGGACTGCTGGTGGCTGGAGGGATGCCGCCGTGACCAGAGAGCTTGAGCCGTGACCCCCGTCTACCCGAGACGTCACCACCGCAGGTGTTCGCTGTTCCGACATCCTTGGTCGCAATTGAGTAGTCGTGACCAGGGATTACAGGCCGAGTTGGGCCAGATCTATGGTCTGGCCCACTTGGCCTTTGTTCCTGACTTGGGCCCGTCGTTTGGGCCCAAGTCAGGCTAAGCGAAGGCCCAACCAAAGGCGATCGGGCCTAGCCTAGCCGGACCGAACCCGGGTTCGGTCTCCGATCGGACACAACTTTCGCAGATTGGGCCGAACCGGGTTCGATCGACCGGACTCGACCCGGTTTTGGCCCCGAATTTTATTTTAGTTTACTTTATTATTTAATTTTTTTAAAATATTAAAAAAACAATTTCAAAAAAATCCAAAAAAATTAAAATTAAAAAAATTAATTAAAAAATTAAGTATTTTTTTATAAAAATTTCGAAAAATCCAAAAAAATTAAATATAAAAAATTCTTAATTTTTTAAAAAATAAATTAAATTATTAAAAAAATTAAAAATTTCAAAAATTCAAAATTAATGGAGTTTGATTAGGAATTGCTATGTATTATTTTTTTAAATGTAATTAGATCCTTTTTTGCTCGTATTTTGATTATATCATGTGTTTAATTTGCATATTTGATTATGTTTAATTGTACGTGTTTAATTTTACTACAATTAGGATCTTGCTAGCTATGATTGTTATTTTAATGGTTGTGCACCCGCATTATCACCTCATATGTTAGTGGATAGGTATAAAATCAATCCAAACTGCCTGCCAAAAAATTATTTTGATAAAATGAACAAGATTAGGTACGGAAAAGGCACTAATTAATCGATTAGAGTAATTAAGTCCCCGACTCTAGTTTTTCTGGTTTCATAGGAAGTGAGGTACACTCCCATACCTCACTTGATTTCTAGCCGACCTCAATAGGCCAATGGCGACTCCTTTTGTGCAAAATTCTTAAGAATATCCCAACGTCACGCGGGGTATGGGCTTGGGAGAGCCCGCGCCTAATGATGGGCCTTAGGCCCGTCCTTTAGGCAATACCTCTAAACTTGCTCTCTCCCCCCGAGGGTAGGTCGCGACAACAAGTAGCTTGACCGTGAAGAAGGATAGAGGGAAAGAAGAGATGAGAGAGAAATTGGCACGCATAGCCCATCTAGACACGTCGACTAGCGCAATCAACTATAAGTTGTAATATATGGTAAATTGTCAAGCCAATTATTCATCTAATCAGAATTATTTTTGGAAATTAGGGCACAAAATTGAAGTTATGTAAATTTTGAACTATGAGATTCCAATTGAGGAGTTTTTTTTTAGCCGCAATTTCTGTGGAAATAGTAGCTTAGGGCATTGTGGAGTAGTGGCATTTGACAAAAACCCATTTCGAAGTATGGTTTGTTTGGAATGAAATTTGGAAGTTTTGTGTGCGAGTTACATGAAACAAATTATACTCGCAAGGAAAAACATGAACATACGCTATGAATAAGCTTCTTTGTTAGTGCTTAGGAGTCAATTTGTTGATAGTCAAGTGTGGTTTGGTCGAGTTGTTTGTTGGAGGAGTGTTTTACTTGGATTTTAATATTGTTTCGTGGTTAATTGTTAGGGATACAAGTACATTGGCTCGAGTAACCACCATAGGTTAGTTTTTCAGCTTTTCCAAGTGAGTGGTGCTATCTTTTATGAGAATTTATAAATTTATGTCTTCAAAATGATAAAGTTTTATTACTATAAATAAACATGGTTGTTACATAAAAATTGGATGGGACATCTATTATATTTTAGTATTTGTGAATGGTACGAGAACTGTTTGGTAAAAATATATATTTTGTTTGATGAATGAAGTTGATAAATATCATATATTTTGAGTATGCGAAACCTTTTTAGTAAAAACTTTTGACTATGAGTATTATTTATGAAATGTTATATATATATATATATTGATTTGTAAAATGCTTTATAATATGCATTTGATTTGATTCGGTTTATAATATGGAGGTTACGAGACAAGTCTTAAAATGATATGAGAAATGTTTTACAAAAAGTATTGCTGGCGAGAGTTATTTTGCGAAAGGTTATGTGTTGATTTGTGATGTGTATCTTGACATATAAGATTGTTTATGGATTGGATTTCTAATATTGGAATGTGACAGTTGGGTGTTCAATATCTTTGTGAACCCGGTTGAGTGTTTGTGGATATGCGCATATTAGTGTTAGGATATCTCTGAGCCACGGGCATTATAGGTGGAGACCTAGGTAAGGGGAAACCTTGGTTGTCTTGTCACAGGATGTTATGCATTTGGTCAATGAAGTAGATCCTTGATGTGTGTTTTGAGATTTGTCGACGGAATAGACCATCGATGTGCAATTAAAAGAGATAAATCAATGGAATAGACCATTAATTGTCAATTTGTTATTGTGAGTTGATGTTGTTATTGATCTTATACATAAAAGGTTTGTTCGAAAGATATTATCTACTTTTGATATTTTACATAGATGGTACTCTAGCTTTGTGATTTATGAATGGTGATATTATGTTTTGTAAAAGAGCATAGTGAGAGGTCAATCTGCTTAGAACAGATGCATTTCTCATTGAACCGCGGTTGCTTATCCAATTACTTCCAATCTTTTTTTCACGTTCTTTAGCTAGCAACGAGTTGTACAATGGCGATATCAATAAAGGGACTTTTGAGAGGTGATCTTGGTGGTTTGAGGCTGTGTCTTTTGGATGAAAAGACGGTCATGTCATCCCCCATTCTTGATGATTTTGGGGTGTGACAATTTAATGCTCCTACTATTTAGTTGCTTACTCCAGGTTTGGGATGTTTCTGATGCTAGCCTCCAGCTCTAGCAGTTATGGTTTTCCTGTAGTAGGATGATGAGAAGATAAATGAACTTTCTAGCAGATGTCCAGTCTCATGTTTTCTTTGATTGCATGAAAAGAAAATCAGGTCATCTGTTGTCTGATAAACCTGGTCAGCCTAATGGCATCCTCAAACTATCAACAGAATGTTCCCCTGATAATTTGAACTAAATCAGACTAGAGTCCTTGCTGGAAGTTCACTACAAAGTGTCAGCAAAATATTAACCTCCCTTGTTGTCATTTTAATCTCCCGTGGTAGATTAAAAACAAAAGTTCTAGTTATAATCAGTTGATATCCTATTTGTAGGTAAATCATAATGAAATCCCCTGAATCTCCTGGAGCAACGAACGAGCTCTATCTTTAGAACAGCTATAAAACTCCGACAAGCTTAGCTACCGTTTTTATTTACAACTCCTGGTGCTCATCAAAAGGCCAGAGTCTCCAAGATCAAGTTAAGGCTCGAAGATTGCCGCTAATCGATTCAAAAGGGACAGACTGCTTTGAAATCTTTAGATGAGCAGGAATGTAGTCACCACGTTTAAAAGTCTCACAGGTGCTCGCTTGAGGACCAAATGCTCATTTGATTTTGGTCAGTCAAATGGACAAACTTTCTGGAGTCTTGATTCAGCAGCAGCATCTCCATTTTTCCCCGATGCCTGAGTAGGGCTAGAGAAGGTCTAAAATGAGAAAGGCAATACATGCATATCGTAATTCGTTCTCCAGATTTTCGTTATCAAGTCCATTCATTGAGCGGGATATTTAGATGAACTAATTCTGTTTACGAGCCCAAACTACAAAAGGTAAACAATGGATTGCTGTAATCTTGAACTTGGCATCGTATTAACAACCTTATTCAATCGGTCTTGTGTCTTAACTCGTTTAACATCCATCCTCAAATTTTGCTTGTGAGGCCAACTTTCAATATACATGAAATATAAATCAATTGCCGATGTAATGGTTGTACCACATAAGACGACAAGTATCCATATTAGCAATTTTCAGCCAAAATATTCCAAAAAAATTGTATTAGCAAATCTTCGAAAAGTTTAGAACTTCATTGATCAATTTGAAAAATTTAAGATTGAATTGACTATCGCCCAATAGGTATAGGACTTTTTGGACAATTATCCCAATAAGAGATGGTGGCCTAACAATATGGATGTAACAAATGGTTGTTAACTTATGTTTTTCGAAACTTGTTAAGAGTAGTTCATGTGTTGACTTGGAATAGTGGCCTGACAAAGCCAGCTTTTCTTCCTGATGGAATCCTAATCAACTCCACATAATAGACAGCGACGACCGCTCTAATTTTATCGAGAAGGCCCCATAATTTTGTGTTTAAAAAGGATTTTGTTGACGTCATTCTTTTTTTAGAGCTATCTGTCATCGGTGACTGATGCGTGACTCTTCAATTTATTTCGTTAGTAGCTTCATGCGTACTAGAGTCTTACTGAATGATGTTTCTATTAGCATGAAGCCATGGAAGAATCAACGAAGAGCATGAAAATTTTTGAGTTAATGAGGTGGTGACAGTGCAAAATGTCAATTCCGCTATGAAGTTCTTGTGAAGTTAACCTGCTACATTACCATAATCCCCCGGCCGATTCTTTTAATTGACCAAGCGAGCTTTACACAACGGTATTTTGAAACAAAACAGTTGCCTACGAACGTTTCTCAACATTCACTGGAAACAATTACCTGAAATTAATAGCTGGTCGATGTTGAAAGCCGTGCAGGAAAATGTCACCCTCATTAACATTAGTCTGAAAATATATTCAGTACTTGCAGCGAACTTGCCAAGATGCGAAACAAGAGTTGGCGGGGAATTAATTAAGTTTCCTGTCATTTCCTTCGAAAGGTTAAACAGCGATTGAGTGAAAAAAGAAAAAAGAAGAAAAGAAAGTGAATTAAGTATGTTCATGCAAAGACACTAAACGATATTGACAATGGCCATTTTCAACTTAGACAAGACAGGAGTATTAGGTTTTTGTATTTGTTATGCGGGTGTGCATCAGGAGCAAACAGCCATAAGCTGATGGAATGACTGGACATCAGAAGGTTGACCACTTCCATACAAACCCCCAGCCTGTGGAATCACTACGTTAGATGAGCAAACTGGAAGTTTTGACGAATTACTCCTGAATTTGATGGAGTTAGAAGCAGCGGTTCTAAGATGTGTCCAAATGTTTATCCTAAATCTGTCCAAGAGAATTTAGTTTATTGCCTTTTGCGGATTTCATTAAAATTAGGGATAAATGTATTTGAAGTCCTAAAAAATTTGTTACAAAAGTACAGCTGAATCCTAAAACTTAACACAAAAGTGCAATTGAGTCCTAAAATTCTTTAAAAAGTGCAACTAAATCCAATTTGAATTCTAAAACTTTAAAAAATTGTAATAAACAAAAAGACTAGATTAGACCAATTTGATAAGTTTTTTTTTACATGATTGCATTGTTTGAAAGTTTTTGAACTTGATTGCATTTTATGACAAGTTTTAAGTTAATTATACTTTTAAAAAAATTTAGGACTCAATTACATTTTTATGATAAGTTTTAGAACTTTTAATGCATTTATCCATGAAAATAATTAATTTTTGCTTTGAGTAAGCGTGTACGTCCCAGGCAACCCTGCAACTAGGAGAAAATTAGCTAGCATTTCTTAAATGCGATCATCCAAATCTCTCGGTGCTTGGAATTAAGGGACAGACCCTTTTACTTCTTGGAAGAATTCATCCTTTGAAATTCTCGCACGGGTTTGAATTGGATGGCCCTACTTTTCCTCACAAGTCTGTCCACCAAATGTCATTTTCTCCTCATGGGATCCAAATCAACTCCACGTAATAGACAGTAACGCATTCGTGAATGCTCCAATGTTTCTTAAAGATGCATCGGTGTGACCCTGTTTTTAAAGTTTGATGTCGCCTGTGATTGATGATTTATTGCGACAATATGCTTGTATTTTAGTAGCTCAGTTGTAATCAATGTTCTTTTCCATTACTGATTTGTTGTTGGACAACTTGGACTTGGTCTAGCTCTCTACACAGTACGAGGGCAAGAGCTTTCTTGGAGACTAAAGCCAAAGTATTTGTTAAGTTTTTTAGAGAGAGAATCCCCTTAGTAGCTTATTCGATGACTGTCCAATCTCATAAAACACAAAAATTTCTATAAAAAAGAAAAAGAACTATTAAGTTTCAAGTATGTGACCTCAATTACCTATTTAGAACCATTTTAGATGAATTCCGCCCCAATTTCCTAGGAAGAAACTGTTGATTGGACTTTCGATAACGTCATAAAGTATAGATGTTCAGTTTCCTGTTGATCAACTAAAAAGATGTTACAATTAATATTCACTGTTTCGGCCAAAAAAAAAGGTTGGTCTTGTACTTTCCAGCTTTGATGATGGCGGTGGAAGGTGGAAGCCGTTGAACAGAAGAAACCGTGTTACACCCCAAAACCAACAAGAAAGGGGAATGACACGGCCGTCTTTCCACTCAAAGGATGCAGCCTCAGAGCTCTCATAATCCAAATTTTAAAAGTCCCTACATCCATATCGCTCTGTATCTACTCATCGTTAGTCGAGGGACCTGAAAAACATTGGAAAATAGAGGGGTAAGCAACTACGGCTCAGTGAGTAATGCATCTCTTCTCAGCGGATCGAGCACCCACTATGCATATTTACAAAACCAAACCGCAATTCTTTTAACTCAATTCTAGGATATAACAAAACATATAGTAAAAAGAATAAGTTACATACGCTTCAACATAGCTATATTTATAGTAAAAATAATCATTTCATAATAACATCGAAATAAATATCAATGGTCTAATCCATTGATCAATCTCATTAATTTATACGCCAATGGTCCATTCCATTGGTTAATCTCATACCACACCAAACCCAGAAATATAACAAACCTTCAAGACCAAAATATAACATTTCTTACTTTAACACAATATGTTCAAAGCAAAAATATTCAAGATAATAATACGCCAATGTCAATAGTCTAACCCATTGGTCAATCTCATAAAACATGTATCAATAGTCTATTCCAGTGATTAATCTCATCAAACCACACATTGATAATATAATGAAATTACACGTCGATGGTCCATCCAACGACTAATCTCAAATTACACATCGATGGTTCATTCGAACGACTAATCTCAAATTACATGTCGATGATCCATTCCATCAACCCAACTCATATCACATGTCAATGGTCCACTCCATTGACTAATCTGCTGCTCAATATCAAACCATGGTCACAATACAATGCCTGGTGACGAGGCGACCAAGATTCCTCCCTTGGGATGGTCTCCACCTATTATTAGCCGTCGGCTCGGCCTACAAAAATATCCTAGAATAGTATGCGCATATCCACAAGCCCCTCGCTAGGCTCACAGTGATATTGAGCATCAACATCAATCCAAAACAACACCATCCTTAATTCTCAAACCAAATCCATAAAACATTTCATATATCAACAAAAGATTTGCAACTCAACTTATCCACCAGAAATGCTTTTCATAAAACATTTTCAAATAATTTCAAGATCCGTCTCATAAATCAAACTAAATATATAAAATACATATCGAA
The DNA here is from genome assembly GCA_017140165.1 of Eucalyptus shirleyi. Classification (NCBI taxonomy): domain Eukaryota; kingdom Viridiplantae; phylum Streptophyta; class Magnoliopsida; order Myrtales; family Myrtaceae; genus Eucalyptus; species Eucalyptus shirleyi. The sequence continues at coordinate 18,975,667 of CM029450.1, forward strand.
TCATATATGAGTTATTTCTTATCATCAAAGCCTTATACTAATATGAAAACTCATTTAAATCACCATCAAAAGTCAAGTATCAATGGTCAAGTCCATTGAATAATCTCCATCAAAAACACATATCAATTTCAAATCAAATACATTTCAAAAAGCTTATTACAGATCAATAACTACATAACCTTTCATAAATCATCTCAAAGTCGAGCTTTTCATGAAATGGTTTCACAAACCCAAAACATATAATATTTCTTAACTTCGTTCATCAAACAGAACATATATTTCCACCAAAAATTCTCACACTATTCTTAAATACCAAAACGCAGTAAATGCTCGATCCAAATTTTATGCAACAAATATGCTTATTCATAACTCATTAAATATTAATCATTTATCATTTTAAAAACATGAGCTTATAAATTTTTAGAAGAGATAGCACCACTCACTTGGGAAAGTCGAAATTCAACTACAACGCTCACTCGAACCAACGCACTCGAATCCCTAATAATTAACGGAAAAACATTATCAAAATGCTGAGTAAAAAGGATATTCGCATAACGATTCATCTATACTAAGCCTATTTGTCGATAAAATGGCACATATGCATCACAAAAACTCATATTTGTCAAAAACCCATTAATTTCCCACAAGGCGCAGCCCATGCGCCAACTTTGTCGCGTCATAACTTCCTCCACAAAATTCCGTTTCAAGCCGTCTTATAGTCTTTAGAAAGCTTTCTTAACATACAACAATAACCCCAACTCAACCACCTTAAAACAGTACTGGAAAAAAAAAAAAAGCTCGAAGCTTACTGTTCGCTACAATACCAGAATGCGCCCCCAACTTCAAAATTTAATTATGGACAAACCGTAAGCTCAAATCACGATCCGTAAGATGCTATAGCTTCACAACATCTCAAAGTACCATTTCTATAAAAATATGCAGCTTAACGACTCAAAAATCATACTTCACCGCTCGATTTTCCAAAAATTCCGAATTTCAAGCCCTATGTCCGAAATTACTCAAGTTAAACCAATGGGTGGCACGAGCGCTTACCGAGCGATGCGTTACGTAGTTAACGCAGATTAGCGAGGCTCCCATGACGAGAACGTACAAAACCCTCTTCTTCTTCTTCTTCTTCTTCTTCTTCTTCTTCTTCTTCTTCTTCTTCTCCTCTGCCTCTTTCTTTCTTTGAGCGAGAGCTCTTTGCTCTCCATTTCTCTCTCTCCTCCTTTTTCTTTCTCTCTTTCCCTTTTATCTCTTCCTTTTTCTTTTCTTTTTCCTTTTTTTTCTTTTCTTCCTCTCTCTCTCTCTCTCTCTCTCTCTCTCTCTCTCTCTCTCTCCCTTCTCTTTTCCCTCTCCCGAAAACTCTCGATTCCCCTCTCTCTCTGCTGAAGCTTCTACCTTTTTCTTTTTCTTTCTTGTTTTTTTTTTTTGACTGGGTCAAAACCCATATTTTACAAACCATGCAAAGACTTCTACGTAAAAACTAGTATCCCAAATTGTGGAGGTGCACAGCGGTTGAAGAGCTAGCCTATTGCCAAGATGGGACAAATTTGTGGAGATGGTTGGAGGTTCTTTAGTCCACAAATTGTGTTGATATAGGAAGTACCGACACTTTTCGAAGCCTTACGACATGCTTCGATATGTGTCCAACACTTTCTAATACATGATCAATAGATGTCGGAAAATCTGACACGTGATCAACTCTCACGATATGCAAGTTCAAAATTCTAACATGCGATTCCGACATGCACTAGGTCGATTTTAAAAATTTTCAATAAATGAGGAGTCAAAATGTAAATATGTAACAAAATAGAAAATAATGAAAATAATAAAGGGGGAAAGACTTCTTGTTATATTTGATGGTGAAATGTAGATTTTTTTCGACTTATTAATAAATATTAAATTTAATAGTGGAATGTGGATTGCTTTTTATTTTTTTCTAAGTTTTATGGATCATTAGGATGAATTATAGTTAAATTTGTTAAATTGAAACAATGCATGATATTAATAAATGGTAGATTAATGCTTTTATTGTAAATTCATTTTAGGCTTTTATTATTATTTATTTATTTGTGAATTTAAATCAAATTAATTTGATTAAATCATGTATATATAAAAATATACATTTAATATGCAAAGTGTCACCATGTGTCGAATTTTTTTTTATATTTTTAGAAATGATGTGTCTGTGTGTTGTGTCGTATTATGTCATGTGTCGCGTGTTGATATCCATGCTATTTAGATGATGATTGAGTTTCCTCTAGGGATTGGGGGATCATTCAACTTGAGGTCCTGAGAAGGTGATAGTTGTGAATGTCTTGACCAGCAATTTGAAACATCTGACCTGATCTTAAGTTGTTTCGTCAGCCCAAACCTAACTTCATACTGAACTTTTACGTAGAAATGCGAGCTTGAGAAAGCCTATGGTGCATCGTCGGAATGCCTACCTCAAGAGGTATAGCCCGCAAAATAGATTCAACAAACTAGACTAGCAAAAATTATTTGTAACTCACAGCTGGCCAATTTAATTGTCGTACATGGAAATGCTAAAATGATATATTCTAGTAGCGTGGATATGTAATTTTATACAAAACTCGCAGTGGGTTGCCTAATCAGTGATTTTCTGTTTAACGGAAGTGCAAATCTAGCTACCTAATATATTCTATGTTACTCTCGCACTAAGAACTACTTCTACATAGATATCAAATATATTATTGAATAGTTGGTAGGAGTATATAATAATGTCAGTAGTTGGGAAAAGGACTACAAAATATAATTTGCTCAGGAAAGAGATACAAAATTTAAAGTTCAGCATGGACATCATATGTTTCACAATTCCCAAATTTTCTAGCCACAATGTAAAGGATCCTGCCAGCGTTATAATCCACAACTTCTGCACACGCACAATTAGAGCATGGCAGAAGCTGCCGTGAACTTCCTCATTGGAAAGCTCACAAATTTTCTGGACAATGAAGTGCAATTCTTCAGAGATGCTGAGGACGAAGTTCGCTCAGCGAGAGGACAGTTGGAGGGCATAAGTGCATCACTGAGGGTCGCAGATTCCCTGGAAGAGAGCGATGAGGAAGTCAAAGAATGGGTAAAGCAGCTGAGAGAGATTGCATATGTCACTGAAGATGCTCTCGACGAGTTCAAACTTCTCTCGGCGCATGATCATGGGGTTGGGTTTGCTGGTCTCTTCTGTAGAATATCTTGCTGTGTGAAGAACATGAAAGCTCGTTATCGGACCATTTCGCAGATACGGAACATCAACTCCAGAATCAAAAGTTTATGTGATGGACACCAGAGGCTACGGCACAAGTTCAGTAAAGCTGAACATGGCCCAGGCTCCAATTACTCCGACAACACATGGCATGAACACCGAGGTAAAGACTGCTTTTCAGACAAAAATGAGCTTGTGGGCATTGAAGAGCAGAAGAAGCAGCTGGTTGCGTGGTTGGTCGAGGGCACCTCTAAGCCGCAAGTTATCTCAGTCGTTGGGATGGGAGGACTGGGCAAAACCACACTGGTGAATGAAGTTTATCAAGATCCAGAGGTCAAGAAACATTTCATGGTATGTACTTGGATCAATTTCTCTGGTTCTCCAAGTATAGGAGAGCTCCTTCAGGACATACATCAGCAAATCGGGGGGGTGATCAGACAACCGATTCCTTGTGGTGCAGACACCATGAATATCTACTGGCTGAAGATGTTAATCAAGGACTTGCTACAGGAAGTGAGGTATCTGGTTGTTCTAGACGACACATGGAGGATAGACGAATGGGATGTTGTCAAACATGCACTGCCTAACAACATGTGCGGCAGCCGAATAGTCATCACAACCAGGAATTATGATCTAGCATCCACCTCCTGCCGAGAATTCGAGGGGAAGGTCTATAAGATGGAGCCTCTGCCAGTAGAACAGTCATGGAAGCTTTTCTGCAAGAAGACATTCCAGGTGAATTCTTGCCCTTCCCATCTAAAGGAGTCCTGTGAGTTTATTTTGAGGAAGTGTGAAGAACTGCCGCTTGCTATAGTGGCTATCAGTGGTGTTTTGGCTACAAAAGACAGGCACAGGATAGATGAATGGGAATTGGTTTGTCGCAGTCTTCGTAGTGAGATTGACTGCAACGACAAACTCAAAAACTTGAAGAGAGTTCTTTCCCTTAGCTTTAATGATCTGCCATACTACTTGAAAGCCTGCTTCTTGCACTTAAGTTTATTTCCGGAGGGTCACACCATCAAGCGTAGGAGACTGATTCGGTTATGGGTTGCAGAAGGATTTGTTGAAAAGAAAGAAGGAAAGACCCTTGAACAGGTTGCTAAGGACTACTTTGTGGAGCTGTTGAACAGAAGCCTGATTAAGGTGGCTTCTAAACGAAGTGATGGAAGGGTCAAGACTTGCCGCATCCATGATTTTCTGCGGGACATTATCACTTCAAGGTCAACTAATCAGGGCTTTGCAGAAATAGCAAAAGAAGAAAATCGTGAATGGCCAGACAAAGTCCGTCGACTGTCAATACAGAACACCCTGCAAACTCTGCCACGGAACTGGTCATTGTCTCAACTTCGCTCTTTATATATTTTTGGGGTAGATAAATCATTAATGAATTCAGTTTTAGCTAGTGATATGAAACTGCTCACTGTTTTGGATATGCAAGCGGCTCCTTTGACAAGGTTCCCCACTCAAGTTGCTGATTGGTGTTATCTGAGATTTCTAAGTTTCAGGTTCACTGAAGTGAGTACAATTCCAAGTTCTATTGGGAAGCTTCAAAATTTGGAGACTCTAGACCTTAAACACACAAATGTCACCGAATTGCCTGTTGAGATCTTGAAACTCCAACGGCTTCGTCATCTCCTTGTTTATCGCTACAAGAATGTGTCCTATTCATCCTTCAAGTTCGGTTTCAAGGCCCTTAGGGGAATAGGGGCTTTGCAATCCCTTCAAAAGCTCTGTTATTTAGAGTCAAATGATGAGAATAGCAGCAGTGTGATAAGAGAACTTGGATTGTTGACACAACTGGATAGGTTGGCCATTCTGAAACTTAGAAAAGAAGACGGAAGGGATTTGTGCTTGTCAATCTCCAAACTAACCCTGCTTCGAGCGATATCTATAGCTTCTGTTGATGACGATGAAATTATTGATCTGCAACACCTCTCTAGTCCACCTTCATTCCTTCAGAGAATCTACTTGAGAGGACGCCTAGGGGCTTTACCACACTGGCTACCCTCTCTCAGTAGCCTGATGAAATTGCACCTGAGGTGCAGTCGCCTGAAGGATGATCCTCTCGTGTCTCTCCAAAATCTGCCCAATCTTGTGCATCTTGAGTTGCTTCAGGTTTACGAGGGAAGCTCGTTGTGCTTTAAAGCAAAAACCTTTAAGAAGCTGAGGATTCTGGGTCTTGATTATTTTGACGAACTCAGATGCGTAGAAGTGGAGAAGGGAGCAATGCCTTTTCTTGAGAAGCTTATCATTCAGCGTTGCAAGTTACTAAAGAAGCTTCCATCAGGTATTGAACACCTGACAAGGCTGAAAGTGCTAGAGATTTTCGATATGCCAGATGAGTTCGTCAAGAAGCTTGTGCAAGGTGGAGAAGATGATGACTTTCAGAAAGTTGCACATGTTCCAAAAAAATATTATGGCTACTGGAGAGATGAGGGTTGGGACGTCCAGTTAATTGAGAGATCCGTGCAGAGAGATGTTGCTTCCACCCAAGGCAGTAGCATAAGGAGCAACGAGTTCCCACCATGTTGGAAGTGAATGTACTATATAAGTGAATAACTGCGAGTCTACGGAGTGTTTGTGACTGATGACTTGTAAATGTGAATGTGTAGTAAGGTTGCTGTGGCTGCGAGTCTTGTCTGTAAATGACATTTAGGAGCAGTCAAAACTATGTTAATACTATTTGGAGGTAGCTATTGGGTGATATTAGATAAGGCAATAAGGGTTTGAATTGTGTCTCTTGATGCTGTATGAATATCGCGTACGTGATGTTTTAGTAAGCCATTCAGTAAATATGTAGTCTTCTGTAATTGCTCTCGCTCTCCCTCTGTTGTGTGATCCCTGAAACCTAAACCATGTACTGGAACTAATTACTTTGTTCTCGTTTTACGATGTCCCTTTTTCATTGGTGTCAGGAAATTTTATCGGAGTGGTATAATTAGAATTACAATAAGAGAGATTCAATCCTGTCCCGATCTCGTTAGGCTCACTATATGTATCCAAAGATTGGCTCAGGCGGAACGGTCAAGATTCTGTTGGAAGTTTGTAAAACAAACCAAGTGCATTTCTCTTTGTCCCATACAAGAAAAATGGGAGGAAATTGGCCAATTTGTAAGTGTGAGGTTTTCTTTGTGTAATTAAAGGAATTATTGGATGTGGGCTAGACTTCACCGTACCTGTGTGTGGGTGCGCAATTTTGGCCCAATTAGCACTAATCCCTTTGTTATTTTTATTTTTTATTTTGTACGGTTGTCTTATTAAATTTAATTAATTCAAATGTTGTTTTTGTTTATTGAGACTTTTCGGAAATTAATTAAATAATAAATAATAACTTCGAAATTTTATTTATTAAATAATAATTATTTTTGTATTCCGAATTTTTGTTAGTGTCTTTTCAAGACAACCTTTGAAAAAGATACCTATTCAGTTTGCAACATTTCCCAAAGGGTTGCATTTGTTTAGTTTTTAACTTACGAATGGATGGCTTCGTTCACTTGAGCAATTTTCGAAAGAATGTGTTTGTTCATTTTCTCAACTTTTCACAAAGAGTTGCCTACGTTTTTAAGACTGTTTTATATATACTTGTCAGATTAAGGAAGAATGGGTGTGATCATTTTTCATCTTTTCAAGTCTTCTTTCTGAAAACTACAGCCATCCTTTCAATTGTTTCCTAGAGAGACCTTGGAAAAATACTAGAATTACTATCTAGTATTTTCATTTTAAGACTTTGTTATATCCTGGAGGATATTTGCCGGTGACCATTAGAAACTTTGTGAGGGAAATAAATCCTTAAAGAAAGTGATATCACACCTCAAAATCCGACTCGAGTACTCTAAAGATCTGTCTTCCTTGTTCTACCCTATTCCAAGCTATATTTTCCCAATAGATTCAACCTATTATGAGTTCTTATTGAAAAGTGATTTCACTACTATATAGTGCTTACTCCAGGTTTGAGATGTCTTTGATGCTGGCCTTCAGCTCTTGCAGCTACGGCTTTTCTGTAGTAAGCTACCAAGCATGAGTGGTTTTCTTGCAGAATTGAACTTTCCGACAAATGTCAAATCTCATGTTTTCCTTGGTTGCATAAAAGGGAGATCAGGTCAATTTTCATATGATAAACTTGGTTAAATTATTTATATCCTTGAACTATTGACAAAGTGTTCTTCGGGTGTTCTTGGTAGTTACCATCATCTGATTACTCTTGATACTAGAGAATCCTATAGGGTGAACTATGAATTTGAATGTCCAATATCGGACGCTTGTCCATGTCACACCCCAAAACTATCATGAATGGGGGATGACACGGCCATCCTTCCACTCAAAGGATGTAGCCTCAAAGCCCCCAAAGTCCAACTCTTAAAAGTCCCCACATCCATATCGCTCTCATATTTACTCATCGTTAGTCGAAGAACCTGAAAAAGATTGGAAAATATAGGGGTGAGCAACCAAAATTCAGTGAGTAGTGCATCTCTTATAAGCGGATCAAACACTTACTATGCATATTTACAAAACCAAACTACAACTCTTTTAACTCAAATTTAGGATATAACAAACATACAACAAAAAGAATAAGTTATATGTGCTTCAACATAACTATATTTATAGCAAAAATAATCATTTCTTAATAACATTAAAATAAACATCAATGATCTAGTCCACTTATCAATCTCATTAATTCGCATGCCAATGATCCATTCCATTGGTTAATCTCATACCACACCAAACCTAGAAACTTAACAAACCTTCGAGGCCAAAATATAACATTTCTTACTTTAACACAATATGTTCAAAGCAAAAATATTAAAGATAATTATAGGCCAATGCCAATGGTATAACCCGTTGGTCAATCTCACAAAACATGTATCAATGGTCTATTCCATTGATTAATCTCATCAAATCGCACATCGATAATCTAATGAAATTACGCGTCGATGGTTCATTCCAACGACTAATCTCAAATTACACGTCAATGATCCATTCCATCAACCCAACTCATATCACATGTCAATGGTCCACTCCATTGACCAATCCGTTATTCAATATCGCCTAGTGACAAGGCGACCAAGATTCCCCCTTGGCAAGGTCTTCACTTATTATTAGCCGGTGGCTCGACCTACAAGGATATCCTAGAATGGTATGCGCATATCCCCAAGCCCCTCGTTGGGCTCACAACGATATTGAGCATCCATATCAATCTAACATCACCATTCATAATTCTCAAACCAAATCCATAAAACATTTCATATATCACGAAAAGATTTTGCAACTCAACTTATCCGCCAGAAATATTTTTCATAAAACATTCTCAAATAATTTCAAGACCCGTCTCATAAATCAATTTCAAATCAAATACATTTCAAAAAGCTTATCACAAATCAATATCTATATAACCTTCCATAAATCATCTCAAAGTCGAGCTTTTCGTGAAATGGTTTCACAAACCCAAAACATGTAATATTTCTCAACTGTGTTCTTCAAACAAGATATATATTCATAAAAAGTTCTCACACTATTTTCAAATATCAAGATTAGTAAATGCCCGATCCAACTTTTATGCAATAAACATGCTTATTTATAACTCATAAAATATCAAATCTTAATCATTTTGAAGACACGAGCTTATAAATTCTTAGAAGAAATAGTACCACTCACCTAGGAAAGTCGACAAATCAACCTATGTGGTTACTTGAGCCAATGCACTCGTATTCCTATTAATAAATCGAAAATGATATTAAAACTAGGTAATATGCCACTCTCCAAATAACGACTCGACTAAATTATGTTTATTCATCGATAAAATGACACCTACGCGCTAATAAATCACTCAACCAAAACCATTACTCAAAGCCGTCCTTAGTGCGAAGTGCGAGCACGAAACTTCATCATGCCATAATTTTCTCCACCGAACTCCATTTAAAGCGTACTTATAATCAATGGAAAGCCCATCAAACATGCTACAAGAACCCCAATTTAGCCAACCCAAAATCAAGTCGAAAATCAACAAAATATAGCCCTGAAGTTCTGGTCATGCACTGTTCATCACGCGCAATAAACTTCAAAATTTTGTTTCGGACAAACCGTGAGCTCAAATTATGATCCGTAAAATCCCACAACTCCACAACATCCCAGTTTATCATTTCTACAAATACACAGCTCAACGACTCAAAAATCATACTTCATCGCTCAATGTTTCCAAAATTCCTAATTTCCAGCCCTAGGTTCGAAATTACTCCTATTGAACGAATGGGTGGCACGAGCGCTTACCGGGTGTTGCATTACATGGCTTGGCAAGGCTCCTATGATGAAAATGCACAAAACCCTCTTTCTTCTTCTTCTTCTTCGAGCGTGGGCTCTCTTATCCCCCTTTCTCTCTCTCCTCCCCTTTTATCTCCTCCTTTTCCCCACTTTTTCTTTTCTTTCTTTTCTTTCCTCCTCTCTCTCTCTCTCTACTCTTTTTCTTCTTCTCTCCCGAAGACTCTCGATCTCTCTCCTTCTTCTTTCTCCTTTTTATTTTCGACTGGGTCAAAACCCATATTTTACAGTCCATGTAGTGTCTTAAATTAATTTTGCCACTTTGAAAGTGCCAAGTCTCAAATGCTGGCTCAAAAGTCAGCCTGTCCAAGAACGAAATAATTTATCTTGAAAGCATTGATTATGCATATCACCAACGTAATAAGCATATGGAAAATTGTATATTTCTCTTATTCGGTTGCTTAACAAGTATTTAGGGGGCTTCTTGTAGCAAAATCCTAACTAGTAAATGTGTGGTTCATAACCACAAATGCGGAAAATTAATATTTTTCAGTTCACTTAAGGCATATGTCACAATTCAATTAAGCGTTGAAAATAGAAAACTCAAATACCTAATGAGATTTTTATTTGATAACCTTAATTACTATTGACTTTCCGACCAAAAAAAAATTAGTATTGACTTAAAAGACTCAATCACGATAATTTACTTAATATGCTAATTAAGGGAGGGGCTAATTAATTCATTCCATCGGAAAAATAATTGATGGCCAGTACAATCTTCCCAAATGTATCGTTAAAACCTACTAATAATGATCACTGTCTTATGTTTTGTGAGAAATAGATAATATTCAACTATTAATTTTTAGTTGTCACCAGAAAAAACATTTTGTTGTCATTTTCAACACTTAATATTATCCACACTGAAATCAGTAATTATGTTTCGACTTTTTTTATAATCTTATTTAGCATTGGCTTTAAAGATTCAATTAAGTCTAAAATTCATGTAACATGGTAAGTAAGGGTGGGGTAACTTGATTCATTCAAGATAAGAAAAAACAAAAAAAATTGATCGATGGCAAGTAGAAGGTTTCCAATTACATCATTTGGCCTTCCAATAATGATTGTTGTTGGGAGAAAAATTAAAGAGTTGACCTTGACTGGTTCGATTCCCATATTTTACAAAGAGATTAATATGTTGGGAGGCTTTAACCACCATGCCGTAGATTATCACATGAAATGATTTCCTCGTAATAATATTCATACTACTTAAAATTAGGTTTGAGTTCCAAGTCAATTAGGCGATCATTCGGTTCAATTCCAAGCCAATTTTTAAGGGAATCAATTCGATTCTTGATTCCCAAATTTATGAAATGAGTACGGTAGGATAGGTTCCTAATTCCTTCATTTAGAAACTACCCATTCCGAAACTTATCATCCCATAGAGCTTAGTGGAGGAGTTTTTATGGCCTTCTCATTTCAAACTGTCCTCACTTGACACACCAATGATGACTTAAACTTATCTGGAAGGGTGTAATCAGTTTAATACCGTCACAGTATCTATTGATGCCCCTATATTTTTAAGTTAATGTCACCTATGATTGATATGAAATAATTTCACAAATTGTTAAAAGGACTTACATATATTGTAAACAAAAAACTCATTTTTGCAAGATAGTAAATTGAGTGAAGTGCAGTGATTTACAACTTTAGATGAACATTAAGATATGTTAAATCACATCAATAATTTCCCAAGGCATATCAATAACAGTTCACGTCATTTTTTTTTGGTTTGGCAACAGTTCACGTCATTTATGAAGCAATTGCTTGGACACATGCTCCTAGACGTAACGGGAGCCCTTGTCGTACTTAGACTGGGTCTATTTCTCACTTGGCTGGGGAGGGCAAGAAACTACTTTATCAGATACTAGAGCCTAGATCGCTTCAAGGTAGACATTTAAAAATCTCTGTATAAGTATATGACCTCAGTTGCTTGTCTATTTACAGTAGGTGAACGTGAACTAGTCTCCACTTTCTCAGAAATTGCACAGATATTGCTAGGTTAATACCAATAACTTCTTTTTGCCTGAGCTTCTGAGGAGGTGAGTGTTCAAAAGTCTTGTCCGCTATAAAGTTCTGTCTGAAGTTAAGTTGATTCATTACCACAAACCCTCGACCGACTCTCTTATTCAACGAAGCATGCTTTAGAAAGCTATTAAAACAATGGGATAGTGAAACAGAATAGGTGACTGCAAATGTTTGGTAACTTTCGCCAAACACCATTATTTAAAATTAATAGCCAGCTGATGGCGATAGCCATTTGAGAAAATATCGCTATCATTAACATTAATTTGAAGATATATTCAGTGCTTGCCATGAACTACATCAGAAGTATCCAACAAGTTTCCAGGAAGTTTCTGCAAATATAAAACAAGAGGGGATTGGAAATTACTTATGTTTCCCCATCAGTTCCTTTGAAAAGTTAAACAACAATTTAATAAAAAAATTCACAGAGTTAGGTATGTTAATACACGAACCAAGCAAATTAAAGGAGCATGCAATCATACAAAAAGATTTGAATGCTCGTCACTTTCAACTTAGCCGAGAAAAAGAGTACAATGATTTTTAATTTGTTAAAGCGCGTGTGCATCATAGACAAACAGCCATACACTAATAGGATGATTAGGGCCTAATTCCCTAAAAAAGCCCCAATTTTAGATTTAATCTCAATTCAGTCCCGAACTTTTTTTGCTGGAAAAGATCCCAACTTTAGATTTAGTTTCAATATTGGCCCAAATTTTTTTTTTGTCTAAAAAACCCTACATTTTAGGTCTAGTCTCAAATATGTCCTGAATAATTTTTGTCCAAAAAAAAAATTGCAAACATTTAACTCAAATCACAAATTTGTCTCGAACTTTTCTTTGTCTAAAGGATATTATTAACTTTCAATCTAATCTCAAATTTACCCTTGTTAACCCTCAATCCAAAAATCTTCATTAGTTATTTAACATAGCATTTCCCCATTGGTAGCATATCCATGTCGGCAAGGTGACGTGAAAAATTATCTTAAAAATGAAACCATCTTCTGATATGAAATCAGGGAAATTAGGGACAACTAATGACAGTTGGAATTAGAGTTAAAGTTTGTGATTTTTTTATACAAAAATAAATTTAGGACAAATTTGAGATTAAACCTTAAATTGAGATTTTTTTAGACAAAAATTGAGAATTCTATAGGGTAACAGGCGGAATGACTAGGCATTAGAAGTTGAACATTTCAATACCAAACTTGAAATCCTGCTTCTTGCACTTAAGTTTATTTCCTGAGGGTCGCCCCATTAAGCGTAAGAGACTAATTCGGTTATGGGTCGCTGAAGGATTTGTTGAAAAGAAAGAAGGAAAGACCCTCGAAGAAGTTGCTAAGGACCACTTCATGGAGCTGATGAACAGAAGCTTGATTGAGGTGGCTGCTAGACGAAGTGACGGAACTGTCGATTGTTGCCGCATCCATGATTTTCTACGGTACATTGTCACTTCCAAGTCGACCAATCAGGGGTTTGCAGAAATAGCCAAAGAAGAAAAACTTGAACAGCCAGACCAAGTCCGTCGCCTGTCATTACAGATGACCCTGCGAGCTCTGCAACAGAACTGGTCCTTGTCTCAACTTCGCTCTTTATATATGTTTGCGATGGAGAGACCATTTATGAATAAAGTTCTTGCTGGTGATATGAAACTGCTGTTGTAATTATGGTTAATGGATCAACGAAAGCCAATAAATTATACTACGTCGTTTCTATTCACGTATCTATTAAATTCATGAATTTCCTAAACTTTTTTGTTCACGTATCTATTGAATTCATGAATTTCCTAGATTCATTTATCTTTTAGTTCATGTATTTACTGAGTTCACGAATCTCTTGAATTCACATGTCTCTGGATTCATGAATCTTTTTGATTCACATATCTCTTGATTCATGAATTTCATTGATACATGCATCTATTTAATTCATGTATCTCTTCTGTACATAAACTAAAAATCTCTATAAATAGATGGGAGCATAGAGCTTCATTATGAGTTTTTTGGTTTTTCCGTCTCAATTCCAAAAGGCTTTGATATACTTTGTACTAATTTTTTTGGGTCTGCCGGTTCAATTGAACGGTCGACTGAGTCCTGTTTGCATAGTGCTAATCCAAATACGTTCGAGATGTTATATCTTGAGAGCCATAGTTTGTGAATCTGCGGAGCACCATTGGCAGGAATTAACCGCCTTAAGGAGATTTGGATATCCGTACCTCACCTCTAATTTTATGTTATTTTTCCAGTGATATCTTATTTTATTCTTCTCCAAGACTTGTAAGTTTACATAAAAAGAATGATATTATAAATACTATCAATTCTGCAAGAAAACCACTCATACCTGGTAATGCAAGGGAAGCCATTGATAAGATACTAAACATCGTGAATATTTTTGGAAGGTGGATAGCCATTCCACCCATTTCGTCGAGATAAACAAGACGTATTCAATCATAACTCGTTCCTGCCAAGAAAAAAAGAGCAGCGCCGATAAATCCATGAGAGATTATTTGTAAAATGGCTCCATTGAGTCCCGTATCAGTTATCGAGCCAATTCCAATAATTATGAAACCCATATGAGATACAGAGGAATAGGCTATTCTTTTTTTTAAATTACGTTGACCAGGAGATGTTAAAGCTGCATAGATTATTTGGATTGCGCCTACTATAATCAACCAGGGAGAAAATATAGAATGAGCATGAGGTAATAATTCCATATTGATTCGAACCAACCCATATGCTCCCATTTTTAATAAAATTCCGGCTAGAAGCATACAAGTACTATAATGTGCCTCTCCATGGGTGTCCGGTAACCATGTATGTAAGGGTATAATCGGTAATTTAACAGAAAAAGCAATAAGAAATCCAATATAGAGTATTATTTCCAGTGCCACTGGATACGATTGATTAGCTAATGTTTCCAAATTTAATGTTGGTTCGTTGGAACCATATAAACCATTACCCAGAACCCCTATTAATAGAAAAATGGAACCTCCCGCAGTGTACAAAATAAATTTTGTAGCGGAATACAGATGTTTCTTCCCCCCCCCCCCCCACATCGCTAGAAGTAGATAAACGGGAATTAATTCTAACTCCCACATGATGAAAAAAAGTAAAAGGTCTCAAGAAGAAAATGATCCTATTTGACCACTGTACATTGCTAACATCAGGAAATGGAATAATCGGGAATCTCGAGTAACTGGCCGAGCCGCTAAAGTAGCTAAAGTGGTGATAAATCCCATCAGTAAAATAGGTCCTATAGAAAGTCCATCTATTCCCAATCTCCAGTAAAAATCAAAAAAATTAATCCATTTATAATCCTCTATTAATTGGGTTAATGGATCGTTCAATTGGAAATGATAACAGAATGTATAGGTAGTTAAAAGGAGCTCTAAAGTGCATATGCATATAGTATACCACCTTATTACCTTATTTCCTCTATGAGGTAGAAAGAAAATTAAAGAACCTGCGAATATCGGCAAAAGTACAATTATTGTTAACCAAGGAAAATAATTCGTGATAAAGACAAGATACACTTGGACAAAAAACCCGTACTCAATAAAGAAAAAAGAATAATATATTATCTATTTTCGAGCACGGGTTTTTGTCGGTAAAAAAAAAAAATCAATTGTATTCAAAATGTATTTACGTGGTTTTTTCTGGAACGTATTAATACGCTAGACCCATGCTTCGAGTTGTTTCATGCCATAAATAAACTCGAACGCTCAAAAAATCCGTTGGACAGGCGGATTCACATTTCTTACAACCGACACAGTCCTCTGTTCTTGGAGCAGAAGCAATTTGCTTAGCTTTACATCCATCCCACGGTATCATTTCTAATACATCTGTTGGGCAGGCTCGCACACATTGAGTACATCCTATACATGTATCATAAATCTTTACTGAATGTGACATCGGATCTATAAGTTTTTGAATGTCATCAATTTTCGATCTAGTAAACTTGTAAATGGATCATATATTTAGAGACTAGATGAATCAATGGATTTTACCATAATTTTTCTAATCAATCTAATTCCGGATCGAGTCATGAGATTGGCCCAAGATACTTTGATTTTTTACGTTTTTCTCAAACCTACGTATTATACATACTAATTTGAATTGATGAATATTCAATTTCTATAATTAATAATATATAATTAATTAATACTACTTATTTATTCATTTATTCAACAAATTCGATTGATTGATACGAGTTGATTTTCTGTTACGATAAATTGACGAAACAATAGCTAACCCAATAGCTGCTTCGGCGGCTGCAATAGCTATAACAAAAATGGAGAAAATATCTCCTTTTAATTGTCGACTATCAAAAAAATCTGAAAATGTTACAAAATTTATATTAACCGCATTGAGGATAAGTTCAAGACACATAAGGGCCCTAACCATATTTCGTGAGTGATTTGATCAGTTGTACGATACCTTTGTTATTTTTACTTTATTTATTTTCATTTTTACTCATTAAATTCAGGAGTAGATTCATTCACATAATATCTCAAATGACAAGAAAAAAAGGTGTTATTGTTATAAGGTCACTCTTTATTCTAAAATCGAAAAATAGATTCGATACGATTAAAAAAAAAGATCAAAAGAAAAGATAAATGATTTTCAAATTTTGTCCTATATGGATTCGAATTTCTTACTATTTTATTATTTTAATATTAGTCTACTCAAGAATTATCTAATGAATCACTTGATTCGAAATTAAGGGATAGGTAGACATTACAAATGATTAATTGATCTCTTTTTCTACCTCCCTTACTCTATGTTTTTGTTAATCCCGTCTATAATGATTGATGAATTAACAACTATCAATTGAACTTATTCTTTCATTTGAATTGGTAGTTTTGCTTATCTTCGTATATTGAAATTTAGGGAAGTGCTTTCTAAACATATGTATAAAAAGAACACATTTCATTTAGCTCCTTCATATTCATGCTTACTATAACTAGTTATTTCGGTTTTCTACTAGCAGCTTTAACTATAACCTCAGCTCTCTTTATTGGTCTGACCAAGATACGACTTATTTGAAATTAATTGAATGAACACAACGCATAAAAAGAAATCTTCCTGTGGTATTGATAGACTCTATATTTCCTTAGAGAGTCAATTTCCAATTAGTGGTCATTGAGATTCATGGGCAATGCGGATTAATATGTAGGGATAGATATTACCTCTCCTTTTTCCCTTTCAAAAAAATTGAAATGATTGAAGTTTTTCTATTTGGAATTGTCTTAGGTCTAATTCCTATTACTTTAGCTGGATTATTTGTAACTGCATATTTACAATACGGACGTGGTGATCAGTTGGATCTTTGATTAAATTAATTAACATCTTTTTTTTTTAATTGATCTCCTCTTTTCTTTAATCCAAAGGAGGTCAAATTAAGATTACTGGTCAATTATTTAATTGTAATTTTGGGACTAACCTAACCAAGAATGGAATCACGCTCTGTAGGATTTGAACCTACGACATCGGGTTTTGGAGACCCACGTTCTACCGAACTGAACTAAGAGCGCTTTCTTATCTTCTTATCATTATCACACTAGCTAAAACTAAAAAAAAAGAAGAGGATTTTTTTATAACCCGAATACGTCTTGTATGCATAAGACTATCATATAGAATATGATATAATAAAAAAAGATTATGTATGCCTGATTTTAATCGATTTCAATAAATCCCTCGTTACTG
Source organism: Eucalyptus shirleyi (assembly GCA_017140165.1). Classification (NCBI taxonomy): domain Eukaryota; kingdom Viridiplantae; phylum Streptophyta; class Magnoliopsida; order Myrtales; family Myrtaceae; genus Eucalyptus; species Eucalyptus shirleyi. The sequence continues at coordinate 18,992,922 of CM029450.1, forward strand.
CTCAGACGAGAAGTAATAGGTAGGGATGACAGGATTTGAACCCGTGACATTTTGTACCCAAAACAAACGCGCTACCAAGCTGCGCTACATCCCTTTCAATTGGTCTACAGTGTCATTTTATAGAATCCCTGTCTTGTTTTCAAAATCCTTATTTTCTCCATTGATATATCCAAGTTATCTTGCCATTTCTTTTTTTTTTATTATCATGTAACATATAATAATAGTAGAAGGCTTATATACACATGAATATGAAACCCATTGTAAAAAATAACTAAAAAAGGGAATATTTTTTGGGAATGCTCAGTAGGAAGGGACGTCTTTTTCGGTTTTAAGAAAAGAAAAATCTTATCTACCGAATCATTGTAGATTTCAATTGGAATTAGGAATTCCGTGTACAAATACAAGCGGTCCTTAACTACTTATATATATATTATATCGGATCATATATGTATTAACATTAGGCATTACAATAAATAATACAATAAATAAAAAGAATAAAGAAGGAGGATTTAAAATGCGAGATCTAAAAACATATCTTTCCGTGGCACCGGTACTAAGTACTCTATGGTTTGGGGCTTTAGCAGGTCTTTTGATAGAGATCAATCGTTTATTTCCGGATGCGTTGACATTCCCTTTTTTTCATTCTAGTTATTGACATGGGAAGGGGTGAAGAAGATTAGAGGTAGAATCAAAAGATTTGTGACTCATCCCTCCCCCTCTTTTTTTTTTTTTTTTTTATAGAAAAAATCGAATTCGATACAATATATTAAGTAGAAGTATAATCAAGAAAGGAGGAAAGAGAAATAAAAAAGTAGATTCAACCTCGGCGAAATTCGGGTTTTCTCCAATTCTATTTAGAAATAATATTGTGAGAACAGAAATGTGTCTAGGGCAAGAAGATCATACAAGATCTTTTAATAAAATACTGTACATTGAATCGAATTCGATTCAAAATATACCTAAATATTAGTTTGTTGTTTACTTCTTATTTTTTTATTTCTTTTTTCGCAGAAAGTAGAAGAATTGGTTGAATCAAAAATGCAAAGGAGGTTCATGGCAAAGGGTAAAGATGTCCGAGTAACGGTTATTTTAGAATGTACCAACTGTGTTAGAAACGGTCTTAATAAGGAATCAAGGGGTGTTTCCAGATATATTACTCAAAAGAATCGACACAATACGCCTAGTCGATTGGAATTGAGAAAATTCTGTCCCTATTGTTACAAACATACGATTCACGGGGAGATAAAGAAATAACTCGAATCAAGTGCCCGTGTGTCACTCTTACAAGTAACACGAAAAGGACATATTCTATATATAGCATATTATTCTATATATTTTCATTTTAGTTAACATAATATAACTAACTAAAAAAAAGCCAAATCAAATCCCATATTTTGAATTTGAAATCTTTTTGGATCAAATTGAAATAGGATTTTGAGGATAAGGAATAAACAAACCATGGAAAAATCCAAGCGACTCTTAAATCCAAGCGATCTTTTCGTAGGCGTTTGCCCCCGATCCAATCGGGGGATCGAATTGATTATAGAAACATGAGTTTAATTAGTCGATTTATTAGTGAACAAGGAAAAATATTATCTAGACGGATAAATAGATTAACCTTAAAACAACAACGATTAATTACTATTGCTATAAAACAAGCTCGTATTTTATCTTTGTTACCTTTTCTTAATAATGAGAAACAATTTGAAAGAAGCGAGTCGACCGCCGGAGCTACTGGTCTTAGAACCATAAATAAATAAATAAAAAGTAGACTTACTTTACTCCTCAATTGAACCCAAATAAAAATCCGAACTCAAACGCAGATTGATATTTTGTTCGAAAAATCGTAAGAAAAAAATTGGGGAAGAAGAAGAAATCTTTTTTTATTGGATATTGGACATATTCGCTCATTTAATTTTGAACGACTTTATCATATTCTCTTTATCATACTAATTTCTACTCTACCTTCCCGGAGTTCATTCTCCAGCGAACTCCATTTAAAATATTCTGACAAATTCCTTACAATTTCCTTTTTTATTTTATGATCTGATCTCATTAGAAATCATATAAAGACAATTCCTATTTAATATAGCTATTTGTGCAAGTATTTTACGATTAAGAAGCAACTGTCTCTTGTACAGATTGTGTATTAATCTACTATAACTATAGGATACTCTATTCCCGCGAATTACTGCATTTATCCGAGTGATCCACAAACGACGAAAATCTATCTTTTTCCTATCTCTATCTCGATGAGATGAAACCAAAGATCTTATTTTCTGTTGAATAATTGTTCGAGTAAGTCTTGAACGAGCCCCCCGAAAGCTTGATGCAAATAAACGAATTTTTGTTCTACGTCTCCGAGCTATATATCCTCGTCTAATTCTAGTCATTGAATAAATGAAACTTTCATGAATAACTAATTGATTTCCTTTCTTTCAGTTATTCTTTTCCCTTTTCCTAGTTTATTAATAACAAAACGGATTCTTCCAATGTATAAAATAAAAATTCCAATGGCTTTTGCTACTATAACCTTCCCGACCGCGATTTGTCTTTTCTTTTTTTATAGTCATTTTACCTCGAAACGAGTATTGATACTAGGTATCAAAAAACAGAAAAAAGTAATAAATAGAAATGAATAACGAAATAGTGGATTCCATCGTTTCTATGGTTATGTCTTAAACGGTGAGGTCCTCTATATATACCGGAGTCCCTTACTTCATTTAATCAATGCTATTAGCAAGTTGTACAGTTTACATTCTTCGGCTCTACCTATGAATTATCTAGTAATAGGTCTTTCACAACAAGATCTACCTATACAATAACGGTATTTAATTATGAAAATTGGATGGGGTAGCTGACCCTCTTAGTCCGTTTTTGCAAGAGTATAGGCATAAGATTTCGGCTTTGAAAATAGGATTTCCCCGCTTAATGAATAACTATTTGTTACCAATGAGGAATTTTTTCTCACCGGAAACCATAAATTTCATATACAATAGAAGAATTGAATAGATCTTTTTTTTTTAGTTTTCGATATATAGATAGTGAACGACCTTCTTCCTTCCATTTTATACTATTCACTAGTACTGATCATTGATACTGGAAAATTTCTTTCCCTTTTTTTTCTACCAATGGTGATCTGAACGAGTCGCACATACACCCTAGTACATGTTCCTCGACGCTGAGGACATCCCCAAAGAGCGGGGGATTTCGTGACATTTCTGATTAGCTGTCTTGTGTTTCTAATAAGTTGTTTAATAGTTGGCATGTTGAATCGTATACATCATAAATGGGCTGGTTTAGATCGATCCTAACCGGATGATTATGAATTACTTCTCTATTTAATAGATGAATAGAATATTATTAAACCCGGTAATAAGTAAGAAGAGAAAATCGCAAAGTGGCGATTTGCTTAAACTTACTGCTATTTTTTTTATTCAATCGCTACAAGATCAACAATTCCATGAGCTTGGGCTTCTGTTGCTGACATAAAAACATCCCTTTCCATATCTTCGGATACAACCCATAGGGGTTTGCCCGTTCTTTGTACATAAACTCTTGTGATGGTTTCGCGCAGTTTCAGCAGTTCTTCTACTTCCAGGATAAATTCTCCCATTTGTGCCTCATAAAAAGAACTCGCAGGTTGATGTATCATTACCCTGATAATATAACAAATGGTTCCTCTATCTCGCATGATGAGGTGAGGAGAAGAGATAAAGAATAATAAAAAAAAGAAAGATAGAATTGAGCAACCGTACAGGCATCTTTTGCGCATTGCATACGGCTATACAATGGAATTCACTTTACCTTCCATTTCCATCGAAGAAAGAGAAAAAATATAGATAGAGGGTTTATCCGATTCAGATCGGCAAATGATCCAATTACCATCCTTCCTTTCGGAGCAGTTAAAAAATACTATGATGGCTCCGTTGCTTTTTATATATTTATCTCGTCTTTGATTCAGCAATCCCAAAGTTTCTTTTTTTTTTTTTTTTCGTACTCTTTCGTAACAATAACATAAATATTGTTAAAAGTTTTCTGTTGTGAAAACAAAAAAGTTTGTGACGCTGAAATGGTAATGGTCACCGATAAATAAGGTAAAATCGAGAATACCCTTTATTTTATACTAATTTCATACTACTCTTTCGATATATAATCTAATGTTTTGAAAAAAAAATTTCTCATATCGAATTCGAAGTGCCATGCTATTATTACTTAATATTCCTATTTCATATGGCGAAGGCATAGTCTTTTTTTTTTTTTTTGTTCTTAAAAAACTCGTTGGCGCCAAGCGTGAGGGAATGCTAGATGTTTGGTAATCTCTCCGCCGACCAGGATAAAAGATCCCATTGAAGCGGCTAATCCCATGCATATTGTATGCACATCGGGTTGCACAAATTGCATAGTATCATAAATAGCTACTCCGGGGATTACCCATCCGCCAGGAGAGTTTATAAACAAATACAGATCCTTGTTATCATTCTCTATACTGAGATATACCATAAGACCAATAAGTTGATTCGAAATCTCGCTATCAACCTCTTGGCCTAAAAAAAGTAATCTTTCTCGATAAAGTCGGTTGATTAGGATAAAATTTATATCCCTTAAGAGCCGTACATGCATCTTTTGATGCATACGGTTCAACAAAAATTGCGAAAAAAAAAGAATCAATGTGTAGATTCCAGACCTCTTTCTTTTTCTTTTTTTTTTTCATAGTAGGGCCCTTTTCTAATCTAATTTTTGAATTTCTTAATGAAGCGGCTTTTTTTTTCTTCCATTTTTCAAGAAAGATGAGTTTTGGTTTTGTCCCCTTTCCCTCCACAAAAAATCTATTAAACTTATGAAATAAACTTCTCATTGATGTATTGTTTCATCGAGATCTAATCCAAATCACGATGTCATTTTCTTGTTCCTGAATGGGCCTTTTTTCAATTCTTTTAGGTTTATGCTCTACTCCGAGTAAAAAAAATCTGCCCGATTTTTATTTGCACATATAGGACAAATGACACTAATACTACGTCTTTTTTCTACGATTTACTTCTTTTTTTTTCAATTCAATTCATGTCTTCTGCCAATGCCAAATATTCGACGTATTTATCATATTACTCGCTTGATTAAAAGTTTAAGACTACTGTCTTATTATATAAAAAAAAGATTTTATGATCTATAATATAAGTAGTAGTAATCATAAATATATTACCAATGGACCAATGGGGTTTTTTCGAAACGGAGTCTGAATACTTCATTTTATTGGTCCAACCAATCCAACCATAAATTATTCTATAGACTTTTCTAATTGATAATAGAAATTTGAATACCCTCCAAAACAAAAAAGGATATAATTTCACTTGATTTCACTTCACGCTCCAATTTTTTGATAATTCAAAATCTTTTTGGGCAAAACAGAGGATATCTCGATCGGGGAGAGAACGGGGAAATCCCATATGACCCGATATATCGACAAGTCGCACTATACGTCAACCCAAGAGGCATCTTCCTCTCCAGGACCTTGAAAGGGTACTTTTGGAACACCAATAGGCATAAAATGAAAGAAAAAAGAATTAAGTACTATATTTCACTTTGATGTGGAAGCGTAACAATGCGTTTATTTTCTTAATAATATTGTCTTTTATCATATTTTATCCATAGATTGGGAAAAAAATTCTTACGAATAGGTTTTTTGAATGATTAACAAATATGTATGCATTCGTTCATAGAAAATGGGATCAACCCCCATTGCGTATTGGTACTTATCGGATATAGAATAGATCTGCTTCTCTTTGTTCCTACGAACCGAATTGTTCCATTTTTACTAAAAAAAAGAATAGAACAAATATTAATCCTTTCTCCGAGATAATCCCCTGAAAAGGGGAGGTTCATAGCATATTTTTTTCCAATGCAATAAAGTTACATAGTGTCTATTTTTCGTTGATAAAGGGGTATTTACATGGGTTTGCCTTGGTATCGTGTTCATACCGTCGTATTAAATGATCCCGGCCGTATGCTTTCTGTCCATATAATGCATACAGCTTTGGTTGCTGGTTGGGCCGGTTCGATGGCTCTATATGAATTAGCAATTTTTGATCCCTCTGATCCCGTTCTTGATCCAATGTGGAGACAAGGTATGTTCGTTATACCCTTCATGACTCGTTTAGGAATAACCAATTCATGGGGCGGCTGGAGTATTACAGGAGGGACTATAACAAATCCGGGTATTTGGAGTTACGAAGGCGTGGCCGGTGCACATATTGTGTTTTCTGGCTTGTGCTTCTTGGCAACTATCTAGCATTGGGTGTATTGGGATTTAGAAATATTTTGTGATGAGCGTACAGGAAAACCTTCTTTGGATTTGCCAAAAATTTTTGGAATTCATTTATTTCTTTCAGGAGTGGCTTGCTTTGGGTTTGGCGCATTTCATGTAACAGGATTGTATGGTCCTGGAATATGGGTGTCCGATCCTTATGGACTAACTGGAAAGGTACAACCTGTAAATCCAGCGTGGGGTGTAGAAGGTTTTGATCCTTTTGTTCCCGGAGGAATAGCCTCTCATCATATTGCAGCAGGTACTTTAGGCATATTAGCGGGCCTATTTCATCTTAGTGTCCGTCCGCCCCAACGTCTATATAAAGGATTACTTATGGGCAATATTGAAACGTCCTTTCCAGTAGTATTGCTGCTGTCTTTTTTGCAGCTTTTGTTGTTGCTGGAACTATGTGGTATGGTTCAGCAACTACCCCTATCGAATTATTTGGTCCCACTCGTTATCAATGGGATCAGGGATACTTCCAGCAAGAAATATATCGAAGAGTTGGTGCTGGGCTAGCCAAAAATCAATTGGTGCTGGGCTAGCCAAAAATCAAAGTTTATCAGAAGCTTGGTCTAAAATTCCTGAAAAATTAGCTTTTTATGATTATATCGGTAATAATCCGGCAAAGGGGGGATTATTCAGAGCGGGTTCAATGGACAACGGGGATGGAATAGCTGTTGGGTGGTTAGGACATCCTATCTTTCGAGATAAAGAAGGGCGTGAACTTTTTGTACGTCGTATGCCTACTTTTTTTGAAACATTTCCGGTTGTTTTGGTAGACGGAGACGGAATTGTTCGAGCCGACGTTCCTTTCCGAAGGGCGGAATCAAAGTATAGTGTTGAACAAGTGGGTGTAACTGTTGAGTTCCTTTTCGAAGGGCGGAATCAAAGTACAGTTCCAAGTTCTATCATGAAGCTTCAAAACTTAGAGACTCTAGACCTTAAACACACAAATGTCACCGAATTGCCTGTTGAGATCTTGAAACTTCGATGACTTTGTCATCTCCTTGTTTATCGCTACAAGGATACAACCTATTATTCATGGTTTGAAGTTGGCTTTAAGGCCTTTAGAGGAATAGGGGCTTTGCAATCCTTGCAAAAGCTCTGCTATATAGAGGCAGATGATGCGAATAGCGGTAGTGCTATGAGAGAGCTTGGAATGTTGACACAACTAGATAGGTTGGCCATTCTGAAACTTAAAAAGGAAGATGGAAGGGATTTGTGCTTGTTGATCTCCAAACTAGCCAGGCTTCAAGCAATATCCATAGCTTCTGTTGATGAAGAAGAGATTATTGATCTGCAACACCTCTCTAGTTCACCTATGACATCCTGAAATTTGACCCCGTTTCAATAAAGTGAAATAGGCATGTCGTCAATGTGCCTATGGTCCTTTTTCTCTAAGCTGATCATTCACGAGTTAACTAACTTATTGGGTGAAGCCGTTAAGGGATATATCTGCAGTAAAATCCCTAAAAAACTACTCAATTGGTTTGATTGGACTAAAATTGCGTATGATCGATTCTAACCATGAAATTTAAATTGGTCTCGAAAATCGAATATTCGAGGATGTCACAATTCATTTTTAGGACCGTCTCATCGTCTGTCAATTTATTGACGAGTCCAAAATTTCAATAAAAAAATTATCGGAGGAAAAATTGAAAACCAAAAGAAAATAGAAAGGGAAAGGGAAAGAGAAAAGAAAAAAAAATAAGAATAAGACGATTATTTTCTCTCTTTTTCTCTCTTTCTCTCTCTCTTCTCTCTCCTCTCCCCTCCCCCTCATGCGTTTTTCCCCACCGACCGCCTACCCCTTGGCCAATTTCAAATTGGCTTCTCTCTCCTTTTGACCAATCAAAACTCTCTTATCTCTTCTTCTCTCTCCTCTCTCTTCTCTCCCCCACTCCCCCTCGTGATCGAACCCTTCTTCTTCTTCCTTCTTCTTTGTGTGAACCAGCCCAAAACCAGAAGCGGAAGAAGAAGCCGAGACAGCAGCAGCCACGTCGGATCGCCGTCGTCGCCCGTGCTTTGCCGCTCACCGCTCGCCTTCGCCTCTCCCTCATGTCCCTCAGCCGTCGCCGCCCTTCTTCTTCTCCTTTCTAGTTTGTGCGAAGACAGAGGCGGACCGAAGCAGAAGCAGCAGCTCGCCGAAGACCGTTGCTGCCGCACCGGAGCCAAACCTCCACACATGCGACGCCCGCCCATGCACATCGCGCGCTCCGCCAGCCTCCGTTCCCTCACGCCCAAGCGTCCCCTGTGCGAATCCACCACTGTCCAGCTCGGCCCGATGCCTCCAGTGTGACATCCATATTTTTGGGTTTTAATTTGACTGGATATATAGGGCAGTCTTCGTTCAGTTTAAGCCGAAGATTGTGAGATTGAGGAGTATGAGGGATTCTTTGATGAAGAAAATAATCAATTTGATAATGGAGATACCAATTGATTTTTGTAAGAGTTATTCGAGAGAAATTAAGAGAGAAATTGAATACAGATATGCAAGTGGGGATCAAGAACTCTAAATTGGAAAATCCTTTTGAGAGTATATGAGCTTATTTAAAAGAAATTGGGATTAGGATTCTCATTTGAGGAAATCCTTTTATTTTGTGATCTTCCCATTTCTTTTCCATTTTTAGCCAAACACTCTCTTTTTTCCTTTTCTCTCTCTCTCTCTCTTTCCTTCCTTCTTTTTCTTTTTCTCTCTCTCCCCCTCTCTTTTTCTTTCCCCTCGTGCGAAACCCCTCACCGACTCCCTCTGCCGGTTCCAACTTTGCTTCCCCCACCTTTTTGACTTTTCAAATCCTAACTCTCTCTTATCTCTAACTCTCTCTCTCTCTCTCTGGACTCCCTCACTCTCTCGACATCTCTCTTCTTCTCCCTCTCCGTGTGCCGAATGAGCAGAAGCAGGAACAAAGACAGCAGCTCGCCGTCGTGCCGGAGCACCGTTGTCGCCCGCGCATTGCCCGCGTGCTCTGCCGCCGCTCGAACGCCCTCCGCCTTCCTCTTCCCCTTCTGCTGGTGTTGATTTCTTCTTCTCCTTGGCACTACTCGAGGTCCCAGCAGATTTGGGATGAACACCGGAACAGCTAGCACCGTACGCGACGCCACCGACCTCCACCAGCCGCCGCCCCGTCCGCTTCGCGCTCGCCTGCGTGCCGTCGTGCGCCGCCAGCTCCGTTCCCTTGCACCAGGCGACCTCCTCGAGCGAACCAGCCTCTGTTTAGCTCGGTTTCGCCCCGACCAGCCGCCGACCGACCTCCTCCAGCCACCGCGCAGCTTCGCCGGACCTCCCCGACGTCCCCCTCGCCCTCCGCCGGCCTCCCCTCGCCGCCCTAGCCGCCGGACAAGCTTCGTCCAGCCAAGAACAGTGGCTGGAAAAATGGGTTTCCAGCCCTGTTCAAGGCTCGTTTGGGCCGTTTCCGGGCCCCAAACCCGAGCCGTGCTTTGGGAAGAATTGTTCCTCGCGTCGCCGCCGTCAGATTGATCCTATTTGCGCGCGATTTGGTGAGTAATCTCACTAATCCAGGATTAGTTGGCTAATTATGCTTTAAGGTTGGTTTAGTTCTAATTAATTATGTTTAGGTTTAATTAATTATGTTTAGGTTGTTAGATTATAATAAATTAGCAATTATTAGTCAATTGTGATGCGATTTAGATAAATTGATTGCGCAATTAACAAGTAGACGTGGTCTACTATTTATTGGAAGTATCTCGGGAATTTTCCAACCCCTAATCGGGCTTCAATTTGGCGATTCGGGCCTAAGTGAGATTTTTGGGCATTTAAATATTAATTTTCGGAATTAAATTAAATAATTATTTATTTTCCAAAAATTCAAGGGAGATGGTCCGGAACCGGAATATTATGCGGATGACTGTGGTGAAGTTCGTTTATTTAATCGGACTTTATTTTGAGCTAAATTGAATTTTTAATATTAATTATTTAATTTTCGAAATTAATTAATTAATTATTTATTTCCTGAAAATTCAACTGGGATGGCCTGTGACCGGAAAATTATGCTGAAGACCGTGGTGAAGTCCATTTATTAAATTGGACCTTATTTTGAGCTAAACGAAATTTTTAATATTTAATAATTAATTTTCGAAATTAATTAATTATTTATTTATTTTTCGGAAATTAAGTTTGAGATGGCCGACGACCGAAATCTCGTGCTAATCGTCATGGCGCAGTCCGTTTATTTAATTAAGCTTTAAATTGTACTGAATTGATTTAATTGTGGATAATTACTTTAGAAATGGCATGAATCATCATGAAAGGCACGTGGCTCGGTGAATAGTACATCATCTTGGAGAATGCACGGGACTTGATGATTAGATATATCACCTCGGAGAATGCACATGGCTCGGTGACGAAGTATGTTGCCTTGGAGAATACATGTGGCTCGGTGATTAAGTTTAGCATCTAAAAGGACGCGTGGGCTCAGTAATTTGATGCATTACCTCGGAGAATGCACGTGGTCCCAATGAGTACATTTGGCATCTAAAAGGACACGTGGGCTTGGTAATTTGATGCATTACCTCGGAGAATGCACGTGGTCCCAATGAGTACATTTGGCATCTTGAAGAGGCACGTGGGCTCAGTGACTTGATGCATCGCCTTGGAGAATGCATGTGGGCTCGCTGATTCAAAATGACATTTTAAAGAGCAGGTGGTCGAGTGGGACCGTAAAGCCATTGAATATCGAAAGTGGTCGAGTGAGACCGTAAAGCCATTGAATATCGAAAGTGTTCGAGTGAGACCGTAAAGCCATTGAATATCGAAAGTGGTCGAGTGGGACCGTAAAGCCATTGAATATCAAAAGTGGTCGAGTGGGACCGTAAAGCCATTGAATATCGAAAGCGGTCGAGTGGGACCGTAAAGCCATTGAATATCGAAAGTGGTCGAGTGGGACTGTAAAGCCATTAAATATTGAATGTTGTCGAGTGGGACTCTGTATAGCAATAGCTTGAATGATCGGGAAATGGTCAGGCTGATATGTAATCGACTAGGTCGATTTATCATTGATTTGATTTGATGTCGTGGATTGATTGACTTATTAGAAATGACCGTGAATGGTCTTGTTGGCATTTAATCGACTAGGTCGATTTGATCGACGCTTCGATCAATGATATGATTGCGTTGGTGCCTATTATGAATTGTACTGACTTGCAGGTGGGATATGAGGCCAAGGTACGTCTTCTGCCCTATGCGTGTATAGGCAGCCTATAGTATAATAGTTTACTAATTGGGCTTAGTGGGGTAGAACTCGCTGAGACGTAGTCTCATCCCAGTTTGGGGAAAAACATTTCAGGACCCCGATGAGGAGCTGATGAGGAGGAGTCTGAGAAGGAGAACTCGGAGGTGAAACTTGAGGAGAATGATTTTTGGAAGAAGAAGATAATCCCGAGAGGGGCCTCGAGTATGGCCCAGATGGACTGAGAGTTTATCTTCTTTTGAGATCTTCTTTTTGATATGAATAGTTATGAAGTGGTTTGTGTTTTGTATAAAAGTTTGGTTATAAGTTTCAATATGAAAAATATGGCCCTGCTTTTCTATCCCATTGTTTTATTATCTGGGGATTTATAATTGCTTCCGCATGTGCATAATAATTGAAAGGGTCGGCGATACATTGTCCTGGGATATCGCATTTTAAAATCGACCAAGTAGAAGGATGTGTGCGTGCCCGAGGATCGGGGCGTGACATCCAGCCACCGCCCAACTCCGTCCAGACGCCGTCTCGACCTCCCCAGCGTCCCCCTTGCCCTCCACGGGCCTTGCTCCGCCTTTTCAGCCCCTGAAGCAGCTTCGTTTGGCCAAGAACAGCTGCTGGAAAATGGGTTTCCAGCAGCGATTCTAGGCCCGTTTTGAGATTTTCAAGCCCCGAACCCAAGGCCCGCTTTGGAGTTTATCGTTCCTCGCGTTGTCCCCGTCGGATTGATCCGATTTGCGCGCGATTCCGGTGAGTAATCTCACTAATCCCTACTTAGTTAGCTAATTATACTGAGGGATTTGTTAGGTTTAATTAAATGCAATTAGGTGGTTAGATTAGAATGGATTAGTGTTTATTAGTCAATTGTTATGCGAATTAGACAAATTGATTGTGCAATTAGCAAGTAGACGTAGTCTACTATTTATTGAAAGTACCTCGGGATTTTTCCCGACCCTTAGCGGGCTTCAATTAGGCAATTTGGGCATAAATTGGATTTTTAGTAATTAATTATTAATTTTCAAAATTAATTAATTATTTATTTATTTTCCGAAAATTCAATCGGGATGGCCCGTGACCGGAATATTATGCTGATGACCGTGGTGAAGTCTGTTTATTTAATCGGGCTTTATTTTGAGCTAAATTGAATTTTTAATATTAATTATTTAATTTTCGAAAAATAATTATTTATTTATTTATTTATTTATTTATTTATTTATTTATTTATTGGAAATTAAGGTTGAGATGGCCAACGACCAAAATCTTGTGTTGATTGTCGTGGCGCAGTCCGTTTATTTATTTAAGCTTTGAATTGTGCCAAATTGAATTAAATGTGGAATTTTAGGATATATTATTGAATGGTTGTTAATTATTTCATTGAGAAATTGTTGGGTATTGATTGTCGGTATTGAAAGTAAGTTGGTAATCACCTGAAAGAAGATACGTGGGCTCAGTGAATTGGGATATCACTTGGAGAATGCACGTGAATTCAGTGGTTGAATATGTCATCTTGGCAAAGAGGTCGCCTTTGAGAATGCACGTGGCTCGGAGACTCGGTATGTCCTCCTAGAGAATGCATGTGGCTCGGTGACAGAGTATGGCATTGTAAAGTGGTTGAGTGGGACCGTAAAGCCATTGAACATCGAAAGTTGTCGAGTGAAACCGTAAAACCATTGAACATCAAAAGTGGTCGGGCGAGACCGTAAAACCATTGAACATCGAAGGTGGTCGAGTGGGACCGTAAAGCCATTGAATATCGAAAGCGGTCGAGTGGGACCGTAAAGCCATTGAATGTTAAAAGTTATTGAGTGAGACTATGTCTTCCACCTATGCTTAAGTTGTGACCTGAGGATTGTGGTTCATAATTGGGAATTGAGATGAAATAATTGAAATAACCTAGTGAGGGTCCGACTGACATGTAATCGACTAAGTCGAATGAACTGGGATTTGGCTGATTGTTTATTGAGATATAGGATGCATTTGTATATAACCTTGAATTGCAGGTTGGGACTGATGTCAAGGTACGTCTTCTGACCTGTGCGTGTTTAGGCAGCCTATAATATAATGGTTCATTAATCAAGCCTTAGTGGGGTAGAACTTGTTGAGACGTAGTCTCATCCTGGTTGTGGGACAACATTTCAGGCCGTAGGTGAGCCCGAGGAGGAGGAATCGGAGAAGGAGAACACTGAAGAGAAGATTTTTGAAGAAGAAGATGATCTAGAAAGGCATCCTGGGTACAACCGGATGGGGACTGAGGTCCCATCCTCTTTTGGGAATTATGTTTTGATGTAAATAGAGTGAAATTAAAAAGTCATGTATAGTTTTGTGAAGCTCTTTGAATTATACTCTGTATAAGAGTATGGTTGTGAATTTCAATATGAAAATTATAGCCCTATTTTTCTATCACATTGTTTTATTGTTTGGGGATTTATAACTGCTTCAGCATGTGCTTATAAAAGAAAGGGGTCAGCGATACGTAATCCTGGAATATCGCATTTTGAAATCGACCAGGTAGAAGGATGTGTGCGTGCTCGAGGATCGGGGCGTGACACCACCTCCATTCCTTGAGAGAATGTACTTACACGGACGCTTGGGGGCTTTACCACACTTGCTACCCTCTCTCAGTAGCCTTATGAAATTGCACCTAAGATGCAATCGCCTAAAGGATGACCCTCTTGGGTCTCTTGAAAATCTACCCAATCTTGTGCATCTCGAGTTGCTTCAGGTTTATGAAGGAAGCTCACTGTGCTTTGAAGCAAAAGGCTTTAAGAAGCTAAATATTCTAGGTCTTGACCTTCTTGACAAACTCAGGTGCAAAGAAGTGGAGAAGGGAGTAATGCCTTTTCTTGAGAAGCTTGTCATTCAGCGTTGCAACTTACTAGAGAATCTTCCATCAGGTGTTGAACACCTGACAAAGCTGAAAGTGCTGGAGATTTTCGATGTGCTAGATGAGCTCGTCAAGAAGCTTGTGCAAGGTGGACAAGATGATGACTATCATAAAGTTGCACATGTTTCGGAAATGCATTGTGGCTACCGGAGAGATAAGGGATGGGATATCCAGTTAATCGATAGATCAATGCAGAGAGATGGTATAACCACCCAAGGCACAAGCATGGGAAGCAATGAGTTCGCAGCATGTGGAAGTGAATGTACTGTTGGAAATTTCATATAATATGAGCTTACATTAATTAATTGATTTTCTATTTTAAATAATCGAGTTAATGGATATTCAATATTTGTTGAACCCTACAGTGATTTGATTAAATAGAGTATTGGCATCTATTGATAACGAGCCTAATTGAGCAGCAAAGTATATGCAATTGTGTTTAACTGAAGCCTATAATAAGAAGGGTCCAATTGACACGCTGTTGATTAGGGTTTGCTAGGTCCCCTCTCTAGTCTATAAAAAGGATAGGTTATATCTATCAGTTGCTTTAATCCTATTGAAAGCTGTTATACTGAAATAGGTCATAGAAAGGAAGATCAGGCATTCCAATAAAGCATTGTTTATCAAATTGATCTATTTTTTTCAAGTGAAGTAATGACTCAAATAGGTACCCTTTAATTCCGCTGTGTTTATCAATTCTTGGTGTTTTATAGTCATATATGGATCTGCTTCTTTTTGATTCATTATTTGTTTATGTGAACAAATTACTACCATGTGGTATCAGAGCCGATCATATATGATTATAGAACCCAATTTTATTTTATTTTTATGGACATATTTGAAATCCTCCTCTTTGAGCCGAATATGGGTATTAATTTCTTGTGTAGATTTTTTGCTTGACTAATCCCAAAACCATAGTGCTTTTGTTCTACATGTTGAGATCTTTTCAACCATATATAATTTGCATAATTTTATTGAGAATTGAGAGAGAATTCTAAATTTGAAATTATAGGGTTTATGCATAAAAAGGTTCTAGAATTTTGAAATTACTTACAATTGATTGATGTTCGTTGTAAACCGATGCATGGGTATTGTTATATATATGATTTAGCATCTTTTGTTGGATCAAAGTAAGTTTTTAGGGCTTAAATTCAAGAAATTCGAAATTCGGGCATGGGAGGTTTAGATCCGAAACTGTGAAGCTTGTATGTAGTAGATTTACTTGGTTTTTCTTCGTTTCATTAATATAGTTAATTATATTGATGTTATATGCAAGACCCATGAATAAATTTCATCAAAAATCAAGCTAATATGCTATTTAGGAGCTTCAAGTTGAAACCGGGTCTTGTGACCCGGTTTTAGCTGCAACTTCAGGACCCGGCTGGAGGTTGAAGAAGACCTCTAGCCAAGCCGAGCTTTCTACTGGGCATAAGCCCAATTTTTTTTAATGCTTCAAGTTATGGGCATAGCCCAGAATCTTTATAATTTCTTTTTCTTGGGCATGAGCCTAGACCTGTTCGACGCGTAGGCTTGTAGCCTAGAAGTCGTTAGTTGAGCTCACTCAAGAAGACAGCCTGGTCTTAGGCCTTGCAAGTCCGGCCTGTTCTAAGCAACAAATAGGATAGCTTGGGCCAAGTGAAGGTTGGGCCCTGCGAGAGTCTTCGATTTGGGCTGCTCGTGGGTTAAGCCCTGTGATCCGATCCGGGCTACTCGTGGATCAGGGCTCGCGAGTGGGTCCATAATATTTAAATAATATTATAATAATAATAATAAATTAAAAAAATTGTGGCAAAAATTGTTGTTTGAAAATAAAATGCAATATGATTTTTGGAAGCACATGTTGTTAAGTGTTTCATATTGTTTGATGAATTTTGGGCATAAATTTTGGAGTGCCCTATTGATAAAAATTAGTATATACAATTAATCACCCAAATGGGGTTATTGTGTATGTTAATTTGGAAAATAGCATGAAGTTTAATTCCCATATTTAAAAGATGGGGATGTATAATTGAAAAAATATTTATCTACCCAAAGGGAATAAATTTTTTGAAAATTATATGTAATTCCCCTTTATAATGATATTATGGAGATGTATGATTTAAAAGATTTGTTTGCCCAAAGGAGATGGATCCTTGACAATTATATATAATTCTCCTTATTGTTGCTTTATAAACTTCATGCTTAATGGTGCATTATATACTATGCCCAAATAGAAGTTCATGATGTATTAATTATTTTTGTTGAATTGCTTATTGTCCATACTTGATCTTATTGCATTATGTGTGACTGTAAATAACAACAATGTCACGGTTGAAATGTTAACTAGATCAAACTTTAAGGGATAGAAGCAAGATAGAAAGTTTGCTTTGGGCATCGTTGATATGGACTTGGCTCTACATGAGGATGAACCTACCAGGCCCAATGATCAAAGTACAGCAAATCAAAAGACCCATTATGCTAGATAGGAAAAATCTAACCAACTAAGCCTCATTGCTATGAAGAGGTCCATTGCTGGGCATCTCATTAGTGGTTTGCTGGAAGATACGAATGCCAGACAGTTCCTTGAAGTAGTAGGAGAATGATATATAGTCTCAGATAAGGCTAAAGTTGGGAACTTGCTGAGTGAAATAACGAACATGAGGTATGATGCTGCTATAGGTGTTAGAGAATTTATTCTGAAGATGGTCCACATTCGGTCCAAACTTAAGGCCCATGAAATTGTTCTTTCTAAAAATTATATTGTGCATCACACCTTAAATGTTCTACCAACTAAATTTAGCTAGATTAAGACTGCTTATAGTGCTCAGAATGAGACATGGAGCGTTAATGTCTTGATTGCTAAGTGTGTGACTAAGGAAGAGAAGTTAAAGAAGGAAAATCATGAGTCCACCCACTTAACTACTAATGCCAAGTTGAGTTCATCTAAAGGCAAGTGGAAGCCTAAAGGGTCAAATGCTCATGGTATAAAGAAATGGCAAGACTTCAAGAAAAATGGGAATTATGGGAGAAATGGAGATAGGGATTTCAAGTGTTTTCACTGCAAGAAGCAGGGTCACAAGAGAGCCAATTGCTACAAGTTCCAAGCTTAGCTAAAAACAAGAAAAGAAAGTCACCAAGGTGAGTTGTCGGTTTGCTTTGAATCAAATCTAGTTGATGTTCCTTTGGATTCTTGTTGGCTTGATTATGGTGCTACTGTTCATGTGACTACTATCTTACAGGGTCTCACAAATCTAAGGAATCCAAGCTTAAAGTTGAAAACAATATTGGAGTTGATGTGGAATGCATAGGGACAGTTGTTTTGAATTTAGATTCTAGTTTTCAGCTTATCTTGAACAATGTCTTTTATGTTCCCAGTTTTAGGAGAAACTTAGGGCGCGTTTGGTAACAATTATGTTCCCGGGAGCTGATTCTGATCAGAACTGATTCTTTTTTATTCTGTTCCCGGGAACTAATTCTAAGCATTTTAAGCCGTTTGGTAACTGTCCAAAATTTCTGATTCTGGAATAGAATTGCGTTTGGTACCGTGTTCATTAATTCTGTTCCAAATCAATTTCTTTTAATTTTTAAATAATTTTTTTACTTTTTTCCTTTGTTTTCTTTTCTTTTTTTCATTTTTTTCTTTTCATTTTCCTTTTCCTTTTCCTTTTTTTCTTTTCTTTTTCTTTTTTTTTTCTTTTTTCTTTTCTTTTTCTCATCTTCTTCTTCTTCTGGCCGGTCGCCGGACCGGCGACCGGCTAGACGAGGGCCGATGACCTCATCGGAGCGTCGCCGGCCCTCGGCGAGGCCGGCCCTCGTCGGCCGAGCCTCGCCGGCAGCCGGGCGAGGCTCGCCTAGCCCCACCGGTGGCCAAGCCGACCTCGTCCAACCCCGACGAGGTCGGCCTGGCCACCGGCGGGGCTGGGCGAGCCTCGCCTGGCCACCGGTGGGGCTGGGCGTCGCGAGGCTCGCCTAGCCCCTGCCCAGTCCTGGCGAGGTCGAGCCTCGCCGGTCGCTAGGCGGGCCTCGCCCGGCCCCGGCGAGGCCTCGCCCAACCCCGGCGAGGCCCACTTGGCCACCGGTGAGGCTCGGCCTCGCCAGATCTAGGGAGGCCAAGCTTCGCCGGTGGCTGTGCTTGCCTCCGGCGAGCTCGCCGGACCTCGCCCTGGTCTGGCGAGCTCGCCGGACCGGTGGCGGCGGACGGCGGCCGGCGGCGGCGGTGGACGGCGGTGGCGGACGGCGGACGGTGGCGGGCGGTGGTGGACGGCGATCGCGAGATAGCCGAAGGGAAGAAGAAAATTTATTGATTTTGATTTTCAAATTCATTCCTGAAACAAGAATCAACTTTTTTTTAGTTCTTGATTCTATTCCCAATGCTTCCGGAACAAAAATTTTACCAAACGCGATTCTAGGCCGAAACTGATTCTGGGAAGAAAGAATCAGAATATGGCCCTGTTTGGATGGTTACCAAACAGGGCCTTAGTATCTCTTTCTTCGCTTGACAAAGCTGGATATTGTCTTCATTTTGCGAATAAAAGAGTAGATTTGAGTTATGATTCCAAAATTATTGGGAATTGTGTTTTGTTTGATGGATTATATTGATTTTTCTTATCTCTCGATAGACTATATTCCTCTTTCAATGTCGAGAATACTATTGCTAAGAGATTTTTAATTAAAGAAAGATCTTCATTGCTATGGCATAAGTGTTTGGGGCATATTGCCAAAGAAACTGTAAAGCACCTTATCAAGGTTGATATTCTTCCTCCTCTTGACTCAGATGATGCTGAGACTTGTATTGATTGTGTGAGGGGAAAATTAACTAAAACCAAGAAAAAAAAGCGCTTCTCGCAGTCAAAATCTATTGGAGATCATTCATACTGATATTAGTGGGCCATACTCAACCACCTTGTGTGGAAATAAGTACTTCATCACGTTCATTGATGATTTCTCCCGTTATTGTTATGTTTACCTAATTAAGGAGAAGATTGATACTCTTGAGATGTTTAAAGTGTTTCGTACTGAAGTTGAGAAATAATTGGGAAAAATTATCAAAATTGTCAAGTCCGATCGCAGTGGTGAGTATTATGAGCGATATACTAAGGCTGGACAGCAAAAGGGAATATTTGCAGGACTATGGTATTGTCGCTCAATATACAATGCCCGGGAGTCCTGAATAGAATGGTGTTGCTGAACGGTGAAATTGCAAGCTCATGGAGATGAAATGAAGTATGATGGGCAGTTCTAACTTGCCTGAATATTTATGGAGTGATGCAATTAAGACAGAAACTTATATATTGAATCGTGTACCTAGTAAATCGGTGCCGAAAACACCTTTTGAATTGTGGACAAGGAGCAAATCAAGCTTGAATCATTTTCAAGTTTGGGTTGTCCTGCAGAGGTGAAAATTTTTGATCCTTCTCAAAAGAAGACCAAATCCAGGACTATTAGAAGTTACTTTATTGGATACCCTGATCATTCTAGAGGGTATAGGTTATATTGTCCTACTCGCAGCACTAGAGTCGTTGAATCTCAAACTACCAAATTCCTGGAATTAGATGTTGCTGAAAAGAGTTCTTCTCAATCTTTTGAAAGGGAAGAACCAAACAAAACGGTCTTTATTCCATTGCCCATCTTGCATGATGATTCTATGCGAGATCCTAGCAGAGTGGAAATTCAGCAAGAAGCAAATACTTAAAATATGACAGTAGATCCTCCTATTACAAATGAAATTTCTCAGATGAATGATGCGGCTCCACAAATGCCTGTGCGAAGATCACAGCGACAAAGAAGACCTATGCCTCTAAATGATTATCATGTCTATCTTGGAGAAGATAATATTGACATTGGAAGTATAGTTGATTTGACGACTTTCAAATAAGCTCTTAATAGTGATCAAGCAGATAAATGGTTAGGAGCGATGAATGACGAGATGATTTCTATGTCAACTAATCAAGTATGGAAACTTGTTGATTTACCTAAAGGGCATAAACCGATCAGTTGCAAATGGGTATTCAAAACCAAGAAAGACAATAAAGGCAACATAGAGAGATTCAAGGCAAGGTTAGTCGCAAAAGGGTACACACAAAGAGAAGGCATTGATTATACTAAAGTCTTTTCCCCAGTGTCCACTAAAGACTCTTTTCGGATAATTATGGCATTGGTGGCTCATTTTAACTTAGAGTTTCACCAAATGGATGTCAAGACAGCTTTTCTAAATAGAGATTTGGATGAATAAGTATATATGCAGCAACCCAAAGGGTTTAAAGAAGCTGGAAAAGAGCATATGGTGTGCAAAATTCAAAGGTCCATCTATGGTCTCAAACAAGCATCACATTAGTGGTACTTAAAATTTCACAAAGTTGTGAGATCGTTTGGCTTTGAAGAAAACAAGTATATTCAATGCATCTACATGAAAGTAAGTGGGAGTAAATATATTTTCTTAGTACTTTATGTAGATGACATTTTACTTGCTAGTAGTGATGTTGATCTATTGAATGACACAAAAAAATTTCTATCTACAAAGTTTGATATAAAAGATCTTGGGGAAGCCTCTTTTATTCTAGGCATTGAGATTCATTGTGACAGATCTAAGAAGGTTTTAAGGTTATCTTAGAAAAATTATATAGATCGTGTTTTGAAAAGATTCAATATGCAGACCTGCAAGTCAGGTGATGCTCCTGTTGTGAAAGGAGATAAATTGAGTATAGAACAATGCCCCAAGAATGATGTTGAAAAAGAAGTCATGAAGAATGTTTCATATGCTAGTGCAATTGGCAGTCTTATGTATGCACAAGTATGTACCATACTTGATATTGCTTTTGTTGTGAATACTCTTGGAAGATATTTGTCGAATTCAGGTCAAGAACATTGAGTTGCAGCTAAGAAGGTGATGAGATATCTACAACGAACAAAGGACTTCATGCTTGTGTATAGCAGAGTTGAGGACATAAAGGTGATTGGACATTCAGATGCTGATTTTGCTAGTTGTTCAGATGATAGAAAATCTAACTTTTCGATATATTTTTATGATGGCTGGAGGTGCTATTTCTTGGAAGAGCACAAAGCAAACCTTGATTACGAACTCTACAATGTACGCTGATTTGTAGCATGCTACGGCACGTCAATTCAAGCAGTTTGGCTTAGAAATTTGATCTCAGAATTGCGAGTTGTGGATTCTATTGCTAGACCTATGATAATCTACTTTGACAACATTGCAGCTATGTTTTATTCCCAGCATGACTAGATCAGCAATGTATCCAAACACATGGAGATCAAATATTATACTTTTAAGGACATGGTCAAAAAGGGAGACATTGTGATTAAAAATATCATAACTGAGTCCATGTTGGCTGGTCCTCTAACAAAAGGCTTACAACCCATTTTGTTTAAAGAACATGTAAAGAATATGGGTGTCTTAAATTCTTTTGATTTCTTTTGTTAGTGTGAGTTATACCAATTATATTTATGGATATTATAGTTATATGCAAACTGGTAATACTTTTATGATGTTTATTAAAGTGATCATTATTGTTGATTCTATTATCATCGTTTCTCCTATTGACTAAAAAATGGAAGTATAAAACGGTATCTTTAAACAAATTTTAATTTAAAAATGACTGGATGTCACTGATTATGAGATCTCATGTTAGATTGTGACATAGTTGTGCAATTTCATGTTGTTTAGAAATTGTGTTAATGCAGTTTCATGTCGTTAAGAAATTGTATTAAAGACCGATAAGAAATAATGCATATTTTGATCACATGTTGGCACTATTTCTTACTACACTACTAGGCCCATGATCCATGAAAATATAATACTTATTATATGTGATTATGGAAGGTCATGTGTTGTGGTATTTTCTTAACACATTGATCCCCATAGGCCTATACTGAGGTTATATATGATTGGATTAGTTTTGAGATACATTATTGGAATATTATTTTTTAAAATTGTGGCCACATAAAACAAAATTTTCAGTTATTAACCCGATAGTGTCGTTTTCAAATCTTTTTCAAAAGAAAATAAGTTAATTAATGTAGCCCAAGTGAGAGAATGTTGGAAATTTCCAATAATATGGGCTTACATTAATTAATTGATTTTCTATTTTAAATAATTGGGTTAATGGATATTCCAATATTTGTTGAACCCTGCAGTGATCTGATTAAATAGGGTATTGGCATCTATTGATAATGGGCCTAGTTGAGCAACAAAGTGTAGGCAATTGTGTTTAACTGAAGTCCATAATAGGAAAGGCCCAATTGACACATTGTTGATTAGGGTTTGCTAGGTCCCCTCTCTAGCCTATAAAAGGATAGGTTATACCTATCAGTTACTTTAATTCCATTGAAAGCTGTTATACTGAAACAAGCCATAGAGAGAAAGATCAGACATTCCAATAGATCACTGTTTATCATATTGATATATTTTCTTCAAGTGAAGTAATGGCTCAAACATGTACACTTTAATTTTGTTGTGTTTATCAATTCTTGGTATTTTATAGTCATATATGGATCCGCTACTTTTTGATTAATTATTTGTTTATGTGAATAAATTACTAACATGTACTACATAAGTGAATAACTGTAAATATGCCAAATGTTTGTGACTTATGACTTGTAAATGTGAATGTATTGTAAGGTAGATATGAATGCGAGTCTGTCTGTCAATGACATTTAGGAGCTGTCAAAGCTATGTTAGTTATGTTTTGAGTCAATTGTTAGAGGCAATCAGGGTTTTAATTGTCTCTCAATGCTCTATAAATAAAGCTCGTATGTGATGTTTTAGAAAACCATTTAGAAGTTAAGATTCAGTCTTGTTGTGATTGCTCTCGCTCACCCTTTGTTGTGTGATCTCTAAAATCTAAATCTTGTAACAGGAGCTGATTAACTTGTACTCATTTTACAATGTCCACTTCTTCGATGTCATTAAAATTTCATCTGAGTGTATCACCACAATCACAATCAGAGGGGCTCAACCCCTGTCATGATCTCACAAGGCCCATTATCGATATCCAAAGATTGGTAAACTATATACAGAATGTTCCCCAGCTATTTTGAACTGAATCAGACCAGAGTTCTTGCTGGAAGTTCACTTACACATTTTGTTAGAAAAATTTCCCGACTTCTTCCGAATTGGAGGCACCATCATGTGCCTGCTCTTGATAGTAGAGAACCTAACTCTTCAATATTTGATGCTTGCCCATGCAATGTCTTAAGTTATTTTCGTTGCTTCGAAAGTGCCAAGTCTCAAATTATTCTTGCTCGGAAGTTGGCTTGTCCAGTGATCATGTTTACCCCAAGACACATGTTAAATTTACTTAATGAGGAAATAGTCGATTTTGAAAACATGATTATGTGTATCACGAAAACAATGAGCACACTAAAAACTGTAATTTTATTTATTTGATTGCTTAACAAGTGTCTGCGGATAAGTACACTATCAGTGCTAAAATTTGTGTACGGCGCTCACTTTACTGCCAAAATTTTCCGTCGGATCACTTAAATGCTAAATCGGAGGAAAAACGATCACTTTGGTGCCACCGGCGAAAGATTCTGGCCAAAATGATTACATGGCTTTTTTAAAATAAAAAAAAAAATCGACAGGCCTTTAAACGATGTCGTTTTTAGTCCTCCTTAAGAAAATGGCATCATTTTGCTGTCCTACATGGATGACCTCATGGAAACAACGTCATTTAGCTCACATGGGGATTGAAATTAGGATTTCAGCCGCTCGGCCACCATCGTTCACCCGCCATCGCTCAACCACCGTCGCTTAGCCACCATTGTAGTTGCTTGACCAAGTGAGCGAGGAGAGACTGAGATTGTTGCTCGAGCAATAAGTGATAGGAAAAATCGGAGGCGAAGGCGGAGGAGGAGGAGGAAGAAGATGGGTCGAAGGTGCCACTGGTGCGCTGCTACTACTAGTGCGTTGCTGGTGTCGCTGCTGGTGCGCTGTCGATGCTGCTGTTGGTGTCGTGCTAGTGCCATTGCTGGTGTGGGTCTTCGAGGAAAAAGAAGACGAAGACAAGCCTTCCCTCTCTCTCAATTTAGGGATTAGGGTTTCTAAGTTTTGGGAAAGATGCCAAACGGTGTCGTTTTGGTGTTTAGATGCTGACTCACCTCTCCGACAAGACACGTCAGCTTCAAAAATTAATTAAAAAAAGGCCACGTCGGATTTCCAGCCAATTTAATTAGCGTTGGCACTGAAATAATCGTTTTTCAAAAATTTTGGCACTTAAGTGATCCGACGGAAACTTTTGGCACCAAAATGAGTGTCGTACACAACTTTTGGCACTGATAGTGTATTTATCCCCAAGTGTGTGAGAGGAATTATATATATAACAAAGTCCTAACTATTAAATTTGCATGACAACCGCAAGTGCTCAAAATTAAAATTTTCAGTGCATTTAAGGCGTATTGCATAATTCTGTTAAATGGTGAAAATTGAAAATTCAATGCTTAGTGAGATTAAACTTGTTTGATATCCATAATTATTATTGACTTAAAGGCTAAATTAAGTCGAAATTCACATAATATGCTAAGTAATGGATGGGTTGCTTAATTCATTCCATAGAAAATCTAGTTGATGGCAAGTAGAATCTTGTTAAATACATTTTTAAAACCTAACAATAATGATCGTTGTCTTGTCTTGTGCTTTTAAGAAACCAATTAATATGGTAAGTAAGGGATGGGTTAATCTATTTAAGAGAAAAAATAACTGATGGCAAGTACAATCTTGTCAAATATATAATTTAAACCTTACAATAATAATCATTGCTCTGTATTTAGCAAGTACAATAGTAATCCCTTACTTACCATAGTAATGCCTTTTTTCTAGACAAAAATGAGCTTGTGGGTATTGAAGAACCGAAGAAGCAACTGGTTTCACGGTTAATTGAGGGCACTTCTAGGCCGCAGGTTATCTCAGTCGTCGGGATGGGAGGCTTGGGCAAAACCACTCTGGTAAATGAAGTTTATGAGCATCCAGAGGTCAAGAAACATTTCATGGTTTGTGCTTGGATCACTTTCTCTGGCTCGCCAAATATAGGAGAGCTCCTCCAGAACATGCGTCAGCAAATTATGAGAGTGATCGGACGACCAATTCCTCGTGGTGCGGACACTATGAATATCTACTCTCTGAAGATGTTAATCAAGGACTTGCTACAGGGTGTAAGGTATCTGCTTGTTCTAGATGACACATGAAGGATAGACGAATGGGATGCTGTCAAACATGCACTGCCTAACAACATGTGCGACAGCGGAATAATTATCACAACCAGGAATTATGATCTAGCATGCACCTCCTGCCGAGAATTCGAGGGGAAGGTCTATAAGATGGAGCCTCTAGCAGTAGAACAGTCATGGAAGCTTTTCTGCGCAAAGACATTTCAGGGGAGTTCATGCCCTTCCCATCTGGAGGAGACCTGTGAGTTTATTTTCAGAAAGTGTGAAGGACTGCCGCTTGCTATAGTGGCGAACAGTGGTGTTTTGGCTACAAAAAAACAAGCGCAGAATAGATGAATAGGAATTGGTTCGTGGCAGTCTTGGAACAGAGATTGACTGCAACGACAAACTCAAAAACTTGAACAGAGTTCTTTCACTTAGCGTTAATGATCTAGCAGTAGAACAGTCATGAAATCCTGCTTCTTGCACTTAAGTTTATTTCCTGAGGACTGATTCAGGTATGGGTTGCAGAAGGATTTGTTGAAAAGAAAGGAGGACAGACTGTCGAAGAAGTTGCTAAGGGCTGCTTTACGGAGCTTTGGAACAGAAGCCTGATAGAGGTGGCTCCTAGACGAAGGGATGGAACTGTCAAGTATTGCCGCATGTTAACATGAGCTGTCAATTATGGCCTCAATAGGAGAGTTTTTCTATTTAAGGTCTTTATATATACATATGTATCTTCTGATTTGTAGGAGATCTCCTGATTTGTAGTGATTTATAGGAGATCTCCAGATTTGTAGGAGATTCTAGGATGGTTACGTCGTGTATATATGCGTGATTATATTCTTGTAAAAATATGGAACACGAAAAGAAAAAATTGTTTTACTGTTCAACATGGTATCAGAGCAAATGATCTAGGGACTCTGTGTTCTGATCACGATCCGAATTCCTTGTTGTGGCGTAGTCACGCGGTGGTTTCGTGTGGATTGCCACACTGACTGCACCCTTTATTGGGATTCATGGCGAATGACAAGCCACCCATTGAGATAGTTCCTCCGGCTCCAGCGGAAGGCACTGTAGTCGCGCATCAGGCTCTGGGAGGTAATTCCACTACTGATGCACTCCTTGAATCCTTGACGTCCAAGTTGACACAAATCTTGTCTCACCATCAAGCCTCACCTTCTCATGCTGAAAACTCCGCCCCACCAATTGCAGTCAAGTTGGATGGCCGTAATTATGGCCTTTGGTCCCAAGTTGTCGAGATGTATATCTCTGGGAAAGACAAATTGGGATATATCAATGGGGATTTCCCACCCCCACTTCCGACCGACCCTAATTTTCGGAAGTGGAAGACTGACGATAGTACAGTTAAAGGATGGCTCATCAATTCCATGGACCCGGCGTTGATTGGGAATTTTATCCGTTTCCCAACAGCAAAGGCGGTATGGGATTCGGTGGCTACTACGTTCTTTGATGGCACCGATGTCTCCCAAGTGTATGATCTAAAGCGACGTTTGTCTCGACTGAAGCAGGCAGGCGGCCCAATTGAAAAGTATTATAATGATCTTCAGGGTTTATGGCGGGAGGTTGATTTTCGACGGCCTAATCCCATGACTTGTCCTCGTGATATCGAGCGCTACAACGCTCTTGTGCAAGAAGACCGTGTATATCTTTTCCTTGACGGGCTCGATGACCGCCTTGACAAAGTCAGGGCTGATGTTCTACAGATGCATCCCCTCCCAACAGTGGAGCAAGCGTACGCCAGGGTGAGGCGAGAGGATGTACGCCAATCTGTTATGTTATCTTCAATTGAACCATCTAGCACCGCAGCAGCCCTGGTGTCGCGTGGTGGAAATGTTATCTCGCACTTTCTCAACAATGAGTCCAAAGCTCTCCAGATGGTCCCTCCTAATACCGCGTCTGGTGGAGGGAGGACTAACAAAGGTTTGAAGGCTAAACCACAACATCCAGGAGGCTGTACTCATTGTGGTAATACTAAACATACAAAAGATACCTGTTTTAAATTGCACGGTTATCCGGATTGGTGGAAGGAGTTGCAGGACAAGAAAAAGACAGAAAGTTCTATAGGACGGGGGCAGGCATCATTGGCTATCGGGACCTCACCCCTTTCCTTGGTACCGCAGGTAGACGCTACCAATACTTCTGATGCGGCTTCTGAAGGTAACATTGGGTGTGCACTTGTTAGTAATTCTCAGTGTGGCGGGGAGGGGTGGATTGTTGATTCCGGGGCAACGGATCACATGACACCCAATCGTAATGATATTATATGCTACACCACTCCGAGGAGATAGAGTATATATAATGCGAATGGCACTAGTTATCCTGTCACTGGGGCTGGCAATGTTGATCTTACACCTTCTTTATCATTGTCTCACACTTTATTAGTGCCCTCTCTGTCTAACCGGTTACTCTCTGTTGGCCAACTCACTGATGCTTTGAAGTGTTGTGTTCTTATGTATCCATCTTTTTGCTTATTTCAGGATATCCTCACGAAGGAGATTATTGGTCGTGGTACTAAAAGGGGGGGGCTGTACTATGTTGATGACTTTCAAGCAGGCCGAGCACATCACACAAGTAGTGGGACTACTAATAAAGAGAAAGCGATTTGGTTATGGCATCGTCGCTTAGGACATCCGTCTTTTGGGTATTTAAAACATTTATTTCCAGACTTGTTTCATAATTTGTCAGATACTGAATTCCAATGTGAGACATGTATTTTGGCAAAAAGCCATCGTGCCTCTTTTCCTTTGAGTTTTAATAAGAGCATCAGGCCATTTTCTTTGGTTCATTCGGACGTGTGGGGCGCTTCACCACTTACTACTTTATCTGGGATTCGTTGGTTTGTAACATTTGTGGATGATTGTACCCGGATGTCTTGGGTTTATTTAATGAAGCATAAAGATGAAGTGTCGACAATATTCCGTATGTTTCATCGGATGATTGCAACACAGTTTGGGACTCAAATTCAAGTCCTTCGTAGCGACAATGGTGGGGAATATATTAATTAGCATCTTGCAGTTTACTTTCAGGATCACGGACTTATACATGAAACGTCTTGCACTAGGACACCCCAACAGAATGGTATCGCTGAAAGGAAGAACCGCCATATCCTCGAGACGGCATGGGCACTCCTCATAGGTGGTCAAGTTCCATCTCGTTTTTGGGATGCCGTCGTGGTTACAACGGTACATTTGATGAATAGAATGCCATCTCGTGTGTTGAATTTTCAGACCCCACTTCAAGCACTTGCATCCTATGTTCCTCTTCCTTCCATCATGACACTACCTCCCAAAGTGTTTGGGTGTGTGGCATACGTCCATCTCCACAAGAACCAACGGACAAAACTTGATCCGTGTGCGGTGAAGTGTGTTTTCTTTGGTTATGGCACTCATCAGAAAGGATACCGTTGTTACAATCCGGCTACCAAGAAAACCCACATCACAATGGATGTCACATTCGTTGAGTCCGAATTATTTTTTCCCATACCCAATTGTACCTTTCAGGGGGAGAATTCTAGTGAAAGGACAAATTGGTGGGAATGTGGTATGATGGCAGGGGTTGCAAATGATTTTGCTTTAAAAAATAATGACCCCGCAATGCCAACACCTTGTGACACAAGGACTGGTAACACACAAGCTAAGGTGCAAGTTGACAAGCGGGTTCACATGTTGGCCAGCAATGATGTGGTCACGGATCATGGTGGGACAATGGAAAATAAGCAGCAGTACACTAAGGAATCTGATCATCAGGTTGATTTGGTGCAAGAGACACACAAACAATCTCAAGAACAGCTCCCTCCACTTCAAAATACCCCTTTTTTAGTACCTGACAATTCTCCTGAGGATACTCCTGAGGTAAGTTCTTCTACCACACAGAATTTATCTGTTGATACTGATGTAGCTGTTTGTTATAAATTGCCCGATAGACATAATCGTGGCAAGGCTCCTAATAGGTACTCTCCAGATGTGGAAGAACGAAGGTCAAAGTATCCGATTACTAATTATGTTTCGACAAAGCAATTGTCGAGACCTTTAAAGGCATTTGTCTCGAATGTCTCTGCAAGTAAAGTTCCTAGTGGAGTACAGGAGGCATTGAGGGATCCCAAGTGGGTTCAAGCAATGCAAGAAGAGATGGAGGCTTTACAGAAAAATAAGACTTGGAGACTTGTCGAGTTACCGAAAGGAAAGAAGGTAGTAGGATGTAAATGGGTCTTCACCATCAAATATAAAGCAGATGGTTTTGTTGAGAGGTACAAGGCACGTCTGGTAGCAAAGGGATATACCCAGACCTATGGTGTGGACTACCAGGAAACATTCTCTCCAGTTGCAAAACTGAACACTGTGCGGGTATTGTTATCACTTGCAGCAAATTTGGACTGGCCCTTACATCAATTTGATGTAAAGAATGCATTCTTACATGGAGATTTGGAAGAAGAGATCTACATGGAAATCCCACCAGGATATGCGTGTGCTGATAAATCGGAAGTGGTATGTAAACTTGAGCGATCGTTGTACGGATTAAAGCAATCACCACGGGCTTGGTTTGGTCGCTTTAGCTCTGCAATGAAAAGGTATGGGTACACTCAAAGTAATTCAGACCATACGTTGTTCCTGAAACGGCAGCATAACAAAGTAACAGCATTGATTATATACATAGATGACATGATCATCACAGGGGATGACCTTGAGGAGATCACAGAACTTCAAAGGAAACTGGCAAATGAGTTCGAGATGAAGAACTTGGGGGGCCTAAAATATTTTTTGGGTATTGAAGTGGCTAGATCAAAGGAGGGTATATTCTTGTCCCAACGAAAGTATGTATTGGACTTGTTTGCTGAGGTGGGGATGTTGGATTGCAAACCTGCTGATACCCCTATAGTACAGAATCATAAACTTGGAGTTTTCCCTAATCAGGTATCGACCAATAAGGACCGATATCAAAGGTTGGTAGGGAGATTAATTTATCTATCGCACACTCGGCCTGACATTGCATATGCTGTAGGAGTTGTAAGTCAATTTATGCACGCTCCTAATGAAGATCATATGAATGCTGTAGTTCGAATTTTACGCTACTTGAAGTCAGCACCAGGAAAAGGACTTTTCTTTGCGAAGAATAATCATCATGAGGTGGAAGGATTTACGGATGCTGATTGGGCTGGCAATACCTTGGATAGGAGATCGACGTCAGGCTACTTCACATTTGTGGGAGGAAACTTGGTTACATGGAGGAGCAAGAAACAAAAGGTAGTAGCTTTGTCAAGTGCTGAAGCTGAGTTTCGGGGATAGCTAAAGGACTATCTCGAGCTTTTGTGGCTAAAGAAGTTGTTGACAGAACTTGGTTTTCCACCTAAGTTAGGAATGCAATTGTTGTGTGATAATAAGGCCGCGATTCAAATTTCCCACAACCCAGTTCAACATGACCGCACTAAACATGTTGAAGTTGATAGGCATTTTATCAAGCAAAATCTGGATGATAGGGTGGTGAGTTTTTCATTTATCAAATCTGAAGACAAGTTGGCAGACATACTTACAAAGGCTGTATCGAGTCGAGCTTTCCACAGCTCACTTGTCAAGCTGGGTATCAAAGATATTTTCTCACCAGCTTGAGGGGGAGTGTTAACATGAGCTGTCAATTATGGCCTCAATAGGAGAGTTTTTCTATTTAAGGTCTTTATATATACATATGTATCTTCTGATTTGTAGGAGATCTCCTGATTTGTAGTGATTTATAGGAGATCTCCAGATTTGTAGGAGATTCTAGGATGGTTACGTCGTGTATATATGCGTGATTATATTCTTGTAAAAATATGGAACACGAAAAGAAAAAATTGTTTTACTGTTCAACACCGCATCCATGATTTTCTGAGGGGCATTGTCATTTCAAAGTTGACCAATCAGGGTTTTGCAAAAATAGCCAAAGAAGAAAATCGTGAACAGCCAGAGTCCATCGCATGTCGTTACAGAAAACCCTGCAAGCTCTGCAATAGAAATGGTCCTTGCCTCAACTTCGTTCTTTATACATGTTTGGGATGGAGAGACCGTTTATGAATAAAATTCTTGCTAGTGATATGAAACAGCTCAATGTTTTGGATACGCTAGCGGCTCCTTTAAAAAGGGTGCCTGCTCAAGTTGCTGATCGGTGTTACCTGAGATATCTAAGTTTCAGGTACACTGAGGTAAGTACAGTTCCAAGTTCTATCAGGAACTTCAAAACTTGGAAACTTCAGACCTTAAACACACAAAAGTCACTGAAGTGCCTTTTGAGATCTTGAAACTTAAGACACTTTTTCATCTCCTTGTTTATAGCTACAAGCATATACCCTATTCATGCTTCGAATTTGGCTTTAAGGTCCTCAGAGGAATAGGGGCTTTGCAATCCCTTCAAAAGCTCTGCTATATAGAGGCAAATGACGAGAGTAGCAGCAGTCTTATGAGAAAGTTTGGAATGTTAACGCAACTGGATAGGTTGGCCATCCTGAAAGTTTCCCGTCAATCTCCAAACTAACCAGACTTCTAGCAATATCCATAGCTTAAGAGAATGTACTTAAGAGGACACTTGGGGGCTTGACCACACTGGCTACCCTCTCTTAGTAGCCTGATGGTATTGCACCTGAGGTGCAGTCGCCTAAAGGATGACCCTCTTGTGTCTCTTCAAGATCTGTCCAATCTTATGCATCTCCAGTTGCAGCAGGTATACAAAGGAAGCTCCTTGTGCTTTAAAGTAAAAGCCTTGACGAACTCAGGTGCATAGAAGTGGCGAAGGGAGGGATGCCTTTTCTTAAGAGGCTATTGATTTATCGTTGCAAGTTACTAGATGAGCTTCCATCAGGTATTGAACATCTGACAAAGCTGAAACTGCTGAAGATATTCGATATGCCAGATGAGCTTGTCAAGAAGCTTGTGCAAGATGGACAAAATGATGACTGCAATAAAGTTGCACATGTTCCGGAAATATATTCTGGCTACAGGGGAGATGAGGTTTGGGACATCCAGTTAATTGCGAGATCAGTGCAGAGAGATGAAGCTACCGCCCAAGGCACAAGCATGGGGAGCAATGAGTTCCCACCATGTGGAAGTGCATGTACAACATAAGTGAATAACCGTAAATCTGCCAATTGTCTGTGACTTGTAAGTGTGAACGTTTTGTAAGGTAGCTGTGAGTGCGAATTTGTCTGTAAATGACATTTAGGAGCTGTCAAAACTATGTTAGTAATGTTTGGAGTTAATTGTCAGAAGGCAATCGGGGTTCTAAATGTGTTCATTTTACGATGACCCTTTCTTCTGCAGTGTCATGAAAATTTCATCAAGTAGATCATCGCAGTCACATTGAGCGGGGTTCAACCATGTCGTGATCTCACGAGGCCCGTTATGGGTATCGAAAGATTGGTGTAAGTAAAACATTCAAGATTCAACCTGTTATGAGTTCTTATTCAAAAGTCTTTTCACTGCTGGAAGATTTATGTGATATGGGCTCTATAAGCCCAGCCCATGTTCTTTTAAAGTCAAACTTGGCCGATCTTCATTTTTCTTCTCTACATATCACCTATGTAGCACCGACACGCGACACGCGACACGCGACACGACACGACACGACACGCGATACGTTAATTCTCAAAAAGTAGAGAATTCCGACACGTTCCGACACGTTAAATATTAAATAAATATTTTTATATATACATATAATTATTTCAAAAATAAAAAGTAGAATCAATTTATTTAAATAAATTTATAATTTTTCATGATAATCATAATTTATTATTATTTAACATTATTCATCCTTTTTTCTTTTTTGAAATCACCCTTCACCCTCTCTCTCTAAAAAAGAAAAGAAAAAAAAAGACAAATCCCAACCAGGACAACATCCCATTTTAATTTTTTTAAGGCTCTTCATGGCACCATCATTTTTTATTTTTACTTTTCCTGTTCTTTCTTGAAAACCCAAACACCAGCTGGCTATCATTCCTCCTAGGCGTGTCCTTCTTGCACGGTACCTCATTTTTAATTTTTTTCTACCCTCCTTGGAAACCCAAACCTACCTGCCTCAGCCTCCTTTGACTCCTCCTTTACGGCACCCCCCTCCTCGGAAAACCAAATCGTAGCCTCCCCCTCCTTCTGTGCTCATCCTCCTTGCACGGCACCCATTCTTTATCTTTTACAAACCCTTCGAGAGCAGCCTTGAAAACTCTGGAAAAACGGCCTCTCCCTCCTCCATTGCACGATCATCTTCCTCTCAATCCCTACTCTCTCTTGGTCACCTTGTTGCAGTTGCTCTTTTGTGGTCGTAGCCTTGTATCCGGTCCTCTGTCGCGGTCATCTCGGTCGCCTAGTTCTCTCTTCCTCCAGCCTTCTCTCACCGCCGCGGCCTCATCGTCGTGGCCTCACTGCTGCTGCCTCGCCTCCGCAGCCTTGCTCCCTCTCCCTCGCCTCGTCTTCACCCTCCATCGCCAAAGATTCACTCTCCTTTCACGCTTGTAGATCCGCTCTAGAAACCCACCCTCTTGCTCGGACACGCTCCGACTCGCGTGTCGGGAAGAGTTGACCGCGTGTCGAAAAATTCGACACGTGTTGACCGCGTGTCGAAGCGTGTCCGAGCGTGTCCGAGCGTGTCGGACACGCCGACACGTGTCCGACACGACACGGAAGGTCCCCGAGCGTGTCCGTGCTTCATAGCATATCACACATGAAGTCAAAGCAGCGGACAGAACAAGGAAAAGAAGGAAAACAAGTAGCTTGACCGTGAGGAAGGATAGAGGGAAAGAAGAGAGGAGAGAGAAATTGGCACGCATAGCCCATCTGGATCTTCGACTAGCGGAATCAACTATAAGTTGTACTATCTGGTAAATGTTCAAGCCAATTATTCATCTAATCATAATAATTTTTTAAAATTAAGGCACAAATTTGGAGTTATGTGAATTTTGAACTATGAGATTCAATTGAGGAGTGTTTTTGAGCTGCAAGTTTTGTGGCAATAGTAGCTTAGGGCATTGTGGAGTAGTGGTGTTTGATAGAAAACCATGTCGAAGTATGGTTTGTTTGGAACGGAATTTGGAAGTTTTGTGTGTGAGTTACATGTAACATATTATACTCGTAAGGAAAAAGATGAACATATGCTATGAACAAGCTTCTTCGTTAGTGCTTAGGAGTCAATTTGTTGATAGTCGAGTGTGGTTTAGTCGAGTTGTTTGTTGGAGGAGTGTTTTACTTGGATTTAATATCGATTTTAAGTTAGTTTTTCAGCTTTTTCAAGTGAGTGATGCTATCTCTTCTAAGAATTTATAAATTTATGTCTTCAAAATGATAAATTCTTGATCATATAAATAAACATGGCTATTACATAA
This sequence comes from Eucalyptus shirleyi, assembly GCA_017140165.1. Lineage (NCBI taxonomy): Eukaryota > Viridiplantae > Streptophyta > Magnoliopsida > Myrtales > Myrtaceae > Eucalyptus > Eucalyptus shirleyi. Next base: position 19,027,811 of record CM029450.1, read on the forward strand.
ATTTTGGATGGGACATCTATTATATTTTGGTATTTGTGACTGTTTGGTGAAGTCGATAAATATTATATATTTTGAGTATGCGAAACCTTTTTAGTAAAAATTTTTGACTATGAGTATTATTTGTGAAATGTTATAAATAAATAAATATATATATATATATATATATTGATGTGTAAAATTCTTTATAATATGCATTTGATTTAATTTAGTTTATAAAATAGGAGTTACAAGACAAGTCTTAAAATGACTTGAGAAATGTTTTACGAAAGGTATTTCAGGCGAGAGTTATTTTGCGAAAGGTTATGTGTTGATTTGTGAAGTGTATTTTGATATATAAGATTGTTTATGGATTGGATTTCTAGTATTGAAATATGACGGTTGGGTGTTCAATATCATTGTGAACCCGATTAAGTGTTTGTGGATATGCACATATTAGTGTTAGGATATCTTTGTGGCTAAGCCACAGGCATTATAGGTGAAGACCTAGGTAAGGGGAAACCTTGGTTGTCTTGTCATGGGATATCATGCATTTGGTGAATGAAGTAGACCACTAACGTGTGTTTTGAGATTTGTTGACGGAATAGACCATCGACATGTGATTAAATGAGATAAATCAATGGAATAAACAATTAATGGTTAATTTGTTATTGTGAATTGATATTGTTATTCATCTGATACGTAAAAGCTTGTTCGAAAGATATCATCTACTTTTGATATCTTACATATATGGTACTATAGCTTTGTGATTTATGAATGGTGATGTTATGTTTTGTAAAAGAGCATACTAAGAGGTCGATCCACTCGGAACAGATGCATTACTCACTAAACTATGGTTGCTTATTCCATTACTTCCAAACTTTTTCACATTCTTTAGCTAGTGACGAGTTGTACGATAGTGATATCAATAAAGGGAGTTTTTTTTTTTTTTGTCAGTTCTACTCTACTCCTATTCTAACGTTTGCTCTCAGACTTTTGCCCTACCTCTTTGCAGGGCGTGGGAGTCAAAACTTACTCTTAAAACTAATACGTCCCCACCCAAATCCCCCTGAGAAAATGGGGATTCGAACCCCCCATCTCTCCCTTCTAAGTTGGAAAGGTAGCCACTGGGGCAATAAATGGAGTTTTGAGAGGTGATTTTGGTGGTTTGAGCCTGTGTCCTTTGGATGGAAAGATAGTTATGTCATCCCCCATTCTTGATGATTTTGGGGTGTGACAATTTAAGGCTCCTACTATTTATGGTGCATATGCTAACGTTTCTATTTTCGGGAATAATTTTTTTTCAAATTTTTTTTCTATTTATGTTCTCAAGAACAATTTATGAGCATTTTAAAGCATTTGATAACTATAAAAAATTTCTATTGCGGGAGCAGAAACATGTTTGGTACAACCCCAAAAAATTTTGTGACTTAAAATTTCTTTTAATGTATTAATAATGTTATTACATTTTTTCTTTTTTCTTTCCTTTTCTTTTTCTTTTTCTTCTTCCTCTTAGCTAGTCATCGGCTTGGCCATGGCCGGCCGACGACCGGCCATACGAGGTCACTGGCCTCAAGGGAGCCTCGCCAACCACCGGTGAGGTCCCCTTGAGCCTTCCCTTGGCTTGGCGAGGCTTGGCCTCGCCCCGCCACGGTGAGGCTCCCCCAAGCCTTGCCGATGACTAGCAAGCTCGGGGTAACCTCGCCGCGGGCCGACGAGGCTTCGGCGAAGTCGCCGGGCTTCATCGAGCTAGTCGCTGGCCATCGCTAGGCCGGTGACCAGCTAGGAAAGAAGAAAGGAAGAGAAAAAGAAAGAAAAGAAATGGGAAAAAAAAAAGAAAAAAAAACTTATTTCTTGAGTACTTTTTTTTTTTTGTTTCTTGTTTCTATTCCAAATTTTTTTCGGGAACAAATTATTTCCAAGAACAAAAAATTTACCAAACACATTTGTATTCTATTTATGTTCCGGGAAACAAAAGAACAGAAACAGGTGTTCCCTGAAACGTTACCAAACAGCCCCTTAGTTGCTTACTCTAAATTTGGGATGTTTCTGATGCTAGCCTTCAGCTCTAGCAGCTATGGTTTTCCTGTAGTAGGATGATGAGAAGATAAATCAACTTTCTAACAGCAGATGTCCAGTCTCATGTTTTCCATGATTGCATGAAAAGAAAATCAGGTCATCTGTTGTCTGATAAACCTGGTCAGCTTAATTTCATCCTCAAACTATCTACAGAATGTTCCCCTGATAATTTGAACTGAGTCAGACTGGAGTCCTTGCTGGAAGTTCACTACCAAGTATCAGCAAAATATTAACCTCCCTTGTATGTCATTTTAATCTCCCGTGGTAGATTAAAAACAAAAGTTCTAGTTAAATCAGTTGATATCCTATTTGCAGGTAAATTATAATGAAACCTGAATCTCCTGGAGCAACGAACGAGCTCTATCTCTAGAACAGCTATAAAACTCCGACGAAATTAGCTACCGTATTTATCCACAACTCTTGGTGCTCATCAAAAGGCCAGAGTCTCCAAGATCAAGTTAAGGCTCGAAGATTGCCGCTAATCGATTCAAATGGGACAGACTGCTTTGAAATCTTTAGATGAGCAGGAATGTACTCACCACGTTTAAAAGTCTTCACAGGTGCTCGCTTGAGGACCAAATGCTCATTTGATTTTGGTCAATCAAATGGAAAAACTTCTGGAGTCTTGATTCAGCAGCAGCATCTCCATTTTTCCCCGATACCTAAGTAGGGCTAGAGAAGGTCTAAAATGAGAAATGCAATTCATGCATAGAGGTAAATTGAAATTCGTTCTTCAGATTTTCGTTATCAAGTGCATTCATCGAAGGGATATTCAGATGAACTAATTCTGTTTACGAGCCCAAACTACAAACGGTAAACAATGGATTGCTGTAATCTCAAACTTGGCATCGTATTAACAACCCAATTCAATCGGTCTTGTGTCTTAACTCATTTAACATACATCCTCAAATTTTGTTTGTGAGGCCAACTTTCCATATACATGAAATATAAATTGATTGCTAACGTAATGGTTGTACCACATAAGACGACAAGCATCCACTTCAACGATTTTCAACCAAAATATTCTAGAAAAATTGTATTAGCAAATCTTTGAAAAATTTAGAACTTCATTGATCAATTTGAAAAATTTAAGATTGAATTGGCCGTCACCCAATAGGTATAGGACTTTTTGGACAACTATCCCAATAAGAGATGGTGGCCTAACAATATGGATGTAACAAATGATTGTTAACTTAATTGCATGTTTTTCAAAACTTGTTAAGAGGAGTTCATGTGTTGACTTGGAATAGTGGCTTGACAAAGCCAGCTCTTCTTCCTGATGAAATCCTAATCAACTCCACATAATAGACAGCGACGACCGCTCTAATTTTATTGAGAAGGCCCCATAATTTTGTGTTTAAAAAGGATTTTGTTGACGTCATTCTTTTTTTAGAGCTATCTGTCATTGGTGACTGATATGTGACTCTTCAATTTATTTCGTTAATAGCTTCATGCAATCTTGACCATTTCGCACTTGAGATGATTTAGTAGGGTGATGCCACAGGAAAATTCAGAGCATTGTAAAATGAAATTCTCGAAATATCTTAGCTTAATTGCTTGTTCATTGCCTTACTTTAGTTGATGAATTCTTCTACTTCCCAGCGAAGAGAAGTTGCTTGAATTTTCTTCACGTAGCCTGGTCAAAAAATAAATTTGGTGTTTACAATACTCAGTGATAAGTCCGCAAATTTCACTTGACCGTTCAGGCACAGATGGATTATCCTGGTCGCTGATGCTAAAGTCTGGATTCCGGTGAACTTTTTACTGTAATGATATTCTGAATTGATTGAAACTTTTGTCTGCCAATCTTAGTCATAAATCAGCTCTTCTACCTTGCAATGCAACATAACGCTGTGATCCGGCAGGAATCGGTAGCTGAAATATATTTGGATATTTGACTCACAACAAGCACATCTGAATTAAATGTTCTCTGAGTCAGATACGAATCTACTCCCGTAGAGAAAAACATGGAAGTTCCTTTGAAACTTCCCATGATTTTACCTTATATTATATTCGACAGCGAAGTAAGTTATTTCTGCGGGTAATTAAGAAATTTTAATTAGCTTCTTCGAATTAACTGGAACGGCAAAAGAATAAAGTACCAAACCTACTTGCAGACTTTTCCACATGAAACAAGAAAATTATATAGATTGATGTCAAAGGCATAAATATTCCACAGGATCATGCAAAATCAAAAGGGATATCACTAAAATAAACCAAAACTTGTACAATGTGCTAAGAAGACATGGATCCCATACAAAGCAGCTGTAAATACAAGATTCACTGAAGATAAAAACAGTTTAAGAGTTTAGACCCTATGACAAGCCTCAACTTCTGCAACCTCAGTCTAAAGCCTTTCAGCAATACATAAACCAAAAAACCTCACCACCACTCACCAGACAATAGGCATGGCAGAGAGCCCAGTAAATTACCTACTCAACAAGCTCGCACAATTTGTTGAGAACGAGGTGCAAGTCCTGACAGGAGCCCAAGAAGAAGCCCTCTCAGTGAGAGGAGAATTGGAGCGAGTCCGGGCCTTCCTCAGGGTTGCAGATTCCCTAGAAGAAAGCGACAATGAAGTCAAAGTGTGGGTGCAGCAGTTGAGAAACACAGCCTACGACATGGAGGACGCTCTCGATGAGTTCTCTCTGCTCCTGAGACATGATCATGGAGTAGGTTTCATCAGCCTCATCAGCAGGATGTCTTGCTTCATCAAGAACCTGAAGGCTCGGTACCGACTCACATCTGAAATAAAGCGCATAAACTCCAAAGTAAAGGGCATATGCAATGGGCACCGGAGGCTGCGCCACAAATTCAGCAGAGCTCAACAAAATCCGAGCTCAACTGGAGCAGACAACACATGGCAGGACCACCGAGGCAATGCCCTTCTCGTAGATGAAACTGACCTGGTAGGCATTGAGCAGCCGAAGAATGAGCTGGTCGGGCGGTTACTTGAGGGGGCTCTCGGGCGGGAGGTCATCTCCATCGTGGGAATGGGAGGGTTGGGCAAAACCACTCTGGTGAAGCAAGTCTACGAAGACCCTGCCGTGAAGAAACATTTCACGGCGTATGCTTGGATCACTCTCTCTGGGTCCTCAAAGATCGAAGAGCTCCTCACAGACATGCTTGATCAGATCATGAAAGTGATCAGGACACCGGTCCCTCCAGGAGCCTACACTATGAATAGCCACTGGCTGAAGACGATCATCAAGGACCTGCTTCAGAGGAGGAGGTACCTGATCATCCTCGATGACGCCTGGTGCATAAACGAATGGGATGCAGTCAAGCATGCCTTGCCCAACAACTGTCAGGGAAGCCGGGTGATCATCACCACTCGGAATGCTGATCTCGCATCAACCACGTGCAAGGAGTTCAACGGGCTGGCTAAAAATATGGAGCCACTTGATCCCGCTCAGTCATGGGAGCTTTTCTGTCGGAAGACTTTTCAGGGGAATTCATGCCCTTCCCCCCTGGAGGAAATATGTGAGTACATTTTGAAAAAGTGTGAAGGACTACCACTCGCAATTGTGGCCATCAGTGGCGTTCTGGCGGGGAAAGACAAACGGAGGATCTATGAATGGGAATTGGTTCGTCGCAGTCTTCGTACTGAGATTGACTGCAACGACAAACTCAAAAACTTGAAAAGAGTTCTTTCGCTGAGCTTTAATGATCTTCCATACTACCTGAAATCCTGTTTCTTGCACTTAAGTTTATTTCCCAAGGGTCACCGCATCAAATGTCAGAGACTGATTCGGTTATGGATCGCAGAAGGATTTGTTGAAAAGAAAGAAGGAAAGACCCTCGAAGAAGTTGCTAAGGACTACTTTGTGGAGCTGTTGAACAGAAGCTTGATAGAGGTGGCTACTAAACAAAGTGATGGAAGGGTCAAGACTTGCCGCATCCATGATTTGCTGCAGGACATCATCACTTCAAGGTCGACTGATCAGGGCTTTGCCGAAATAGCCAAAGAAGAAAATCGTGAATGGCCAGACAAAATCCGTCGCCTGTCAATACAGAACACCCTGCAAACTCTGCCACGGAATTGGTCCTTGTCTCAACTTCGCTCTTTATATTTGTTTGGGGTAGAGAAATCATTAATGAACTCAGTTTTAGCTTGTGATATAAAACTGCTCAATGTTTTGGATATGCAAGCGGCTCCATTAACAAGGTTCCCTGCTCATGTTGCTGATTGGTGTTGTCTGAGATATCTAAGTTTCAGGTCCACTGAGGTGAGTACGATTCCATGCTTCATTGGGAAACTTCAAAACTTGGAGACTCTAGACCTTAAACACACAAATGTCACCGAATTGCCTGTTGAGATCTTGAAACTCCAACGTCTTCGTCATCTCCTTGTTTATCGCTACAAGAATGTGTCCTATTCATCCTTCAAGTTCGGCTTCAAGGCCCTTAGGGGAATAGGGGCTTTGCAATCCCTTCAAAAGCTCTGCTATTTAGAGGCAGATGACGAAAGTAGCAGCAGTGTGATAAGAGAGCTTGGAACGTTGACACAACTGGATAGATTGGCCATTCTGAAATTAAGAAAAGAAGATGGAAGGGATTTGTGCTCGTCAATCTCCAAACTAACCAGGCTTCGAGCAATTTCTGTAGCTTCTGTTGATGATGATGAGATTATTGATCTGCAACACATCTCGAGTCCACCTCCATTTCTTGAGAGAATCTACTTGAGAGGACGCTTGGGGGCTTTACCACACTGGTTACCCTCTCTCAGTAGCCTGATGAAATTGAACCTGAGGTGCAGTCGCCTAAAAAATGACCCTCTTGTGCCTCTCGAAAATCTGCCAAATCTTGTGCATCTCATGTTGCTTCAGGTTTACGAAGGAAGCTCATTGTGCTTCAAAGCAGAATCCTTTAAGAAGCTAAAGACTCTGGGTCTTGATCAATTTGATGAACTCAGGTCCGTAGAAGTGGAGAAGGGAGCAATGCCTTACCTCGAGATGTTTATCATTCAGCGTTGCAAGTTACCAGAGAAGCTTCCATCAGGTATTGAATATCTGAAAAAGCTGGAAGTGCTGAAGATTTTCGATATGCCAGATGAGCTCGTCAAGAAGCTTGTGCTAGGCGGGCAAAATGACGACTATCAGAAAGTTGCGCATGTTCCACAATTATATTATGGGCACTGGAAAGACGGGGGTTGGGATGTCCAGTTAATCGAGAGATCAGTGCAGAGAGATCATTGCAGAGAGATCAGATCAGTGCATGTTCCAAGCACGAGTACGAGTAGCAATCAGTACCCACCGTGTTGGAAGTGAATGTACTGCATGAATGAATAACTGAGCCTGCCAAATGTTTGTAACTCATGACTGGTCAATGTGAATGTATTGTAAGTTAGTTGTGACTGCGAGTCTGTATGTAAACGACATCAAGGAGCCATCAAAAGAAGTTAGTAATGTCTATAAATACATTATAAAAATGTTCTTACTTTTTCGGTTGTAGCTACCATCATCTGCCTGCTCTTTATGTTAGTTAATCCTATAGAGAGAACTACGAATTTGACTCTCCAATTTTCGATGCCTATCCATGTAGTGTCTTAAAATATTTTTGCCACTTTGAAAGTGCCGATTATCATGTCACTTCCACCCTAAGACATTTGTTAAACATACTTAATGAGGAAATTGTCAATTATACATATCACGAATGCAATTAGTACATTGAAAAGTGTAATATTCTCTTATTTAATTGCTTAAGAAGTGTCTTGAATACTTTTTTTTTTCTTGACAAAATCCTAACTACTAAAGGTGTGTTTGATGACAGCAAGTACCCAAAACTAAGATTTTCAATGCATTTAGGGCATCTTTCATTTTTGAATAAGTCTTAAAAATTGAAAATTCAGTTTTTAGTAAGATTAAGCTCGTTTGATAGCTTTAATTTGCATTGGCTTAAAAGAATTAGTAAAGTGAAAATTTTACTTAGTATGGTAAGTAAAGGAGGAGCTACTTAGGGCGTGTTTGGTAACGATTCTGTTCCCGGGAGCTGATTCTGATTAAAAATGATTATTTTTGATTCGTTCCCGGAACCGATTCTCGAGTAAAAAACGCGTTTGATAACTATCCAAAATTTTTTATTCTGGAATATAATTGCGTTTGATATTGTGCTAATTGATTATGTTCCAAATTAATTTCTTTTAATTTTTAAATAATTTTCAAATACTTTTAAATACTTTTTTTTTTTACTTTTTTCCTTTTTTGCTTTTTTTTCTTTTTTTTTCTTTTTTTTCCCTTTTCTCCTATTCTTCTTCTTCTTTATTTAGCCGGTCGCCGGACCGGGGACTGGCCCTTGGCAAGGTTGGCCCTCATCGGCCGAGCCTCACCGGCAGTTGGGCGAGGCTCGACCAGCCTCGCCGATGGCCAGGCGGGGCTAGGCGAGCCTCACTGGTGGCCGAGCGAGCTTCGCGGGGCTGGGCGAGGCTCGCCTGGCCATTGACGAGGCTCGGCCTTGCCCGATTTGGCGAGGTCGAGCCTCGCTGGATCTAGCGAGGCCGAGCCTCGGCGAGGCTAGGCGAGCCTCGCCCATCTGCCGACGAGGCTCGCCCAAGCCTCGCTGGTGGCCAGGCAGGCCTCGCCGGGGCTGGGCGAGGCCGGCCTGGCCATTGGCGAGGCTCGGCCTCCCCAGTGGCTAGGCTTGCCTTCGGTGAGCTTGCCGGACCTTGCCCTAGCCTGGTGAGCCTCTAGTGAGCTCACCGGACTGGCGATCGGTGACCGGCGGCGGACGGCAGCGGGTGGTGGTGGACAACAATTGTAGGATGTCTGAAGGAAAGAAGGAGATTTTACTGTTTTGAATCTCGGACGAAGAACCATTTTTTTTTTATTCTCAATTCTCTTCCCAATCTGTTCCTTTGAACAAAAATTTTACCAAACGCGATTCTCGTCCCAAACTGATTCTGGGAACAAAAAATTAGAATCAGGCATTGTTTGGCACGTTGCCAAACAGGCCCTTAATTCATTCAAAGGAAAATATAATTGGTGGCAAGTAGAAAATTGCCAAATACATCACTAGAATCTGTAATAATTGTCATTATCCTACGTTTTGTAAGATATTAATAATATTCAATTATACATTATAATTATCAAAAAACAACTTCCTATTGTTATTTTCAACACTAAATACTGTTAACAATTAAAATCCAGTACTTCGATTCTGATTTTTTTGATAATTCATTCATCATTGACTTAAAAGTTTTCATCAAGTCCAAAAGTTTGCTTGATATTGTAAAAAAAGGTGTTACTAAGTTCATTCAACATATATATATATAGATACATATATATAGTGGTATATATATATAGTGGCGAGTAGAAGCTTGCAAAATATATTGTTTAACCTTCCAATAATGATCATTGTTCTGGTGTAGACAGCACATTTTGGAATTCATACTTGAGGGAATTCGACTGCATGTTCACTTACAATCCTATCCAATCCACCACACAGTTAATAGAATGACCACGCAAATTTCCACCTTTTCTTGCAGAAACAAAGTAGTAACTATCTGCAATCTCCTATTGGTTGGTGCCTAATAAATAGAAGGACCAATTACAAATGAAGTAGACTTTGAGAGCTGGTGCTGCTGCATAGTGATGTCCCCACGATGAGTCAGACTGAAGACTTTGGATCCTAACTAGTAAGTTATTTCCTTCATATCTCTACGGATAATAGAGCTCAGTGGAGGAGCTTTTGCCGCCTCTCATTGTCCGAATCGATCCTGCATGACACACCCATGACAACTTCTTTAACTTACCTAGAAGGGTCCCATCAATTTAATACTATCAAGACATCTGTTGATGCCCCTCTATTTTTAAAGCTAATGCCACCTTTTTCGGTAATAATGGAGATTATGAGTTTCTCAGTAATAAGTCACTTGATCTTCTTGCACTTTCATGACAGCGCTAACTCCAACAAGAAGTTGCACAGAAATTGCTAGGTGAATACCACTAACTTCCTTCTTGCCTGAGCTTCTACGAAGGTGACGGATTTTTTGTATTAAAAACCATAGCAGAAGTTTCCGAGAAGTTTTCAAGATATAAAAGGGGGAATTGGGAATTAATTAAGTTTCCTATCGTTTCCTTTGAATTGTTAAACTTAAATTTAATAAAATATTCACAGAGTAGTTATCTTAGTAAAGGAAATAAGCAAATCATACTAAAAGATATCAATAATGGTCATTTTCAACTTCGTCAAGACAAAGACCGTAAAGTTTTTCAACTTGCTTAGCGGGTGTGCATCAGGAGCAAACAGCCATTAACGGGTGAAATGACTAGACATCACAAGCTTGACCATTTCCATTCCAAACCCCCAGCCGATGCAAGCACCATGTCAGAGAATGTCAGCAAGTGTATTCACCGAACTTCCGTATATGCCAAACAGAGCATGGCAGAATCGCAGTGAACTACCTACTTGGCAAGCCCACGGACTTCCTGGAGAATGGGGTTCAATTCTAAAGAGAGGCCCAGGAAGAAGTTAATTTAGTGAAGAGACGGACAGGAAATACTGCGGAAGAGAAAATTGTGTAATATTTGTATATTTCCGTATGTTATAATCAAGATTACATGATCCTATTTATAGGATTTATTGTATGACTATTTAAGGTAATATATCAATCAAAGATATGCATAATGTGGAAATCCTTCTAGATATATGCAATATCACGAAATATATGGTAAATCAAGGGTAATATATCCTAAATATGTCTAACATACCCTCTCAAACTATCACGTCCTGAACTTCAGGCATGTACACATCCCTCGGCGGTCGACTAAAATTTACAACGTTCCCAAAATGCGTTGCCGACCCATTTGTTTTATGCACGTGCGGAAGCGAACTAATAACTCCCCAACCAACAAACAAACACATGGGACAGTAAAAGAAGGATAGCTAATTATCATAAAACATATTTTATAAACAAACCAGGTTAACCTTACGAGTTATGTACAAAAGGCCTAGACCCAAAAAGGAGCTTCCAAGCTAACTTTACCCCGAACCTTACCTACTTAGGATCCGGGTCTACCACGACACCATCTGGGATGTCGATGTCTAGAGGGTCAGCTACCTCTATTGCAAGCTCTTAAGCCCCGGGCCTCTAGTGCGCCTCGATATCAGCCAAAATATCAGCATCAAACACAGGGTCGAGTACCTCCTCATACTCAGCATTGATGGCAAGTCTGTCGAAACTATCTAGGGGGCCTTCCTAAATCCCGTTAGCCTCGTGACGGAACTACACTTTGAATTGATGAGGTACCAACTAAGGTAGGCCCTCATCAACCCAATTGGTGGTAACGACAAGCTCATGGGTCCAAAGAGTCCCATGGATAGGGAGAATGGTATGCTCGTTCTCCGCCTCTTGTGGCCACCCAAAATGAATGTGGCACACCTCCATCTAAGGATTTGTAAAATTTTAAACCACAACGGGGTAAGACAAAGTCTCAACGAGTCTACACCATAAACCTCGAATACAATGAGAATTCACCTAGAGGCAGCCTAAACATGCACCATATAAGACTTACGTCGCCTCAGCATCTCCCTGCACATTAGTACATCTCATATACATATGTATACAGCAAACATATTCAATAACTGGAACATTGCACATCAATCATCAAATATTCACAGGGGTCCCAATTATAAGGCCAAATCGTTATGACACGTTCCAGCCTCCACTCCAACCGGCATCCGTTGTCAAGAGCATCTAAACTTAATCAGGCATCGCCACTCCGACTTTCATCGGGCGACGGGTTTCGATAGCGATCACACGCACATCCATGCTCAGTTAAGAACATCATGCTTTACACTCAAATACTTCAATTTCAAATAATTGACTTGGCAAATTTTCTTCATATTAAAAATACTTGGTAAAATAATTGTGCGTGGTCACACGATCAAATCGAACCATAAAACGTGATATACTATCTTTTCAAAATTCCACGATTTTATATAGTACCTAAAATATTTTTGGTGTAAAACCCAACACCCGGTATTTTTCTAATTAAATACCATAAAATCATATTTTTGCAATAATAATTAAAAATCACCATCAAGCACTCAATTGCATAAATTTGCAATCAATTTCACAAATCAACGCAACCATGACGATCAATGTAAAATTTTAACAACCGGCTATCTCGGTATAATTTATGCTAATTATAATTAATTAATTAAATTACAAATTAATTAAATAAATTACAAATTATTTAATTTAAATCGCTTAATTAAATTAAATAATATAACCTAAATAATCTAATTGGACTAATTAATTTAATCTAACTAAACTAACTAATTTAATCTAATTACACTGACTACATAACCTAACTCCTAACTAAATTAATCTAACCACCTAGCTCACTTAACTAAACTATCTAACTAAATAGTTACTCTAACTAAATCGCCATAATATAATCCTTAAGTGTAATTAACCCCCTAATCAAATATTAGGATGCTAACTCATCGAATTAGCGAACAAACAGGTTCACGGCAATGGCGGTGCGATGGCGGTGAAATCCCAGGCCTACGGCGTCTCCAACGTAGGTTTGAAAAGGGCTGAAAATAGCCTTGAAAGCTTACAGCTTGAGCTGGAAAACCGGTTCTACTCAAGGGAGCTGGTTGCGGGCTTGGCTCGACCGAATGGCTAGAATGGTGAGGACTAGACAGTGGACGGCACAAGGCAGTGACAGGGATGGGAGGAGGCCACAACTGGAGCTGGACGGTGGAGGCTTGTACGCGAGCTGGCAACTTGGGGACGCTGGTTGCGGGGCTGGTGTCAGGGCTGTGATGCGGCTCGAGCAAGCGGCGTGAGGTGGCCTAGATGACCTTAGGTGGCTAAGGGATGGTGGTTGGTTGGTTTCAAGGGAATGAAGATGAAGAAGAATTGAGGAAGAAGAAGGAGATGAAGCAAGTAGAAGCAGGTTTGATCCAAGGGGCTGCCACACAAGGGGAAATAGAAGAAGAATAAGGGGAGAGAGGGGGGAACAAGGGGGAACAAGAGCCCAAGAAGTCCATGCATTGGCCAATGAGGTTTCATGCAAAATATCTTGCACTCAAGTGGCTAACCCTAAAAGTCTTTTGCCCTTGCTGCCAAGGCTTCATCCACAAGCTAATTTCTTCACAAATCTTCACCAAATAACTTCAATTTGATGTCCAAAATCAACACAATAGCAGCCCCTACAAATTTCTTCATTTTCATCTTCAATTCCACACCAAATCAAGTTAAATTGGTGGCCCAAAAATGCCATGGTAGCAGCTCTTACAATTTTCCCTTTAACTCTTCACAAACCAACTCAACTTGGTAGCCAAAAATCCACACCAAAGTGCCCATGCGAATTTTCTTGAATTTAATTTGCCAAATTTTGATTTTTCACCAAAATTCCAGGCTCGTCGAAAATTCTTCAAATGATGAGACGATGTCCTAAAAGTAAATTGTGACATGCTCGAACTTTCGATTTCTGAAACTGAGTTCAATTTTGTGGTTAAAATCAACCGGACGCGATTTTAGCGTGACCTAACCTACTGGGTAGCTTTTAGAAATTTTATCGCGTTTGACCCACTACTAGGTAGCTTTTAGGAATTTTATCACGTTTAACCCATGGTTGATAATTTTCTATCCATGTTTGTGTATCTTCAACTTGTTAGCGACTCTCGGTTGTCGTAAAAATCTCAAGATTTCAATTACGGGTATTGAATATAAAATCGATAAAAAATTGGGTTAGTGCCGTTTGACGCGAATTTTGCAATCGTGTGGAATCACCCACAATTTAATTACGTTTTTCCATCGAATCGACTTATATCTGATCACTAATTGATTATAACAGTGCCGTATTGACCATTGCCAATTATCACAGTCAAGCAGTCGATTTCTGATCAAATTCTCAAGTCTGTCATATTTATATCTCTTAACTACTTCGCCTGATAGATTAGTTATCTCGTGAGTAATCAGTTCAAAGAAAAATGACCATAAGCACATCGATGAAAAGCCCAGTTCATATTATCAAAACAAGGTCAAAAATTTAGGATGTCACACAAACACAAGGTGAATAGAAGAAGTCATTTTGAGTTTGGATTAAAGATCCAAATGATAAATCGCGAAGCGGTTGGTGTGTTGAAGAGAGAATCAATAAAGTTTACATGGTTGCTTATACGTTGCTATTGCATGTTGTCATAATTGTTGTGCATATTATGTGACAGGCGGCTGGTCGTCGAGATTAGAGGTTGTTGTTGTGGTAGGACAATGTCACAACATAAGCCTATTGTGGCTATAACAGTAAGCTATGCGACAATGTTGCTACTAATGTCACCATTGAATGAAATGAACAAAATTGAGGATCGATATTGCAATGGGGATATCAGTAATTATTGAAAAAGAAAAAGACATCATATAAGAGGTGCACTTCGTGTTATGGCTAAAGAAACAACTTATAGGGTGCATAGGTTGATTCACAAAATTTGATAATTGTTTGTGGACTTGTTAAAATCAAGTTTAATATAAGTAGGAACATAATAATATATGCAAGAGTAAGATTATAATATCAAGTGTATTGCTTATATTAGACAAGTAAAGGAATGAGTAAAGTGATAAAAGATGATGCATGCAGATCTTTATAGTGATTTGGCTTATATCAAGGTTATGTCTACTCTCTCAAATTAACAGCCACCAACAAACTTAAGTTCACTAGTTAATCTTTGAGTAGTTACAACGTAACCTTTGTTGTTTTTCTCGGAACTTGTAGATCACACCACCTAATCCCAAGCCTTATTACAGTCAATTACACACTTCTCAAAAGAGATTATAATTAATGACAAACAATCTTAGTAAATGAGTCTTGATTGTAAAGGTGGATTGAAGATCTCTACATAAAAAGGATTAAAGAAGCTCAAGGGTTGGACAGAAAAATGGAGATTTACTAACGATTTTCGACATTCTTTCCTTCTAATAATATCATACATTTGTTTGTCTAAAAGTTCTTTGTGTAGTGTTCTTGTTGCTTTGTAATTAAGTTATAAGCAAGTGTACACGGATGATAACAATACTTGTGTCCTAATAGTGTGATCTATCGATTGATAGGAATAGTACATGCTAATTATAACTAGACTTAAAGATTACTAAAGGAAGCTCACCAATATTGAGGGTCCAAGAGGATATAAGCTTAGGGATAAAGTTGAACCTCTATAAATCTCTAGACAATCTTCTGTGTCCTCATTATCAACTTTTTATTAACAATATCTGAATTGTCAATAATGCTTGCACCTTTTGCTCAAAAAAAAAAAATAATAATGCTTGCACCTATCATCTAAGTAGTACTAACACTGACACTGACACATGACACACGACACAACACAAAATGACACGTCGACTCGTTATTTCTCAAAAAATAGAGAATTCTGACACATTATGAGATGTTATATTAAATGTATATTTTTATATATACATGATATTATCATTTTTATGATTATTTTAATCAAATTAATTTGATGCAAATTCACAAATAAATAAATAATGAAAAAAAGCCCAAAATGAATTTACACTAAAGACATCAATCAACCATTTTGTTAATATCATTCATTATTTCAGTTTAACAAATTCAACTCCATTCCAAAAATTCATAAAATTTGGAGAAAAAACGAGCAATCCGTGCTTTAGACTCCCGTGTCAAAACTAGTTGGAAGATAAGAGAAAAAAGAAACTTGGGGGGTGAATTGTGTGTCACGGGATGTGGGAATAAGAAGAGAAGAGAAAATAGGGTTTTTTGTTTTCCCCCTTTATTATTTTTATTATTTTTTACATATTTACATTTTGACCTATCAATTTTGAAAATTTTGAAAATTGACCCGTGTGTGTCGAAATCACGTGTCGGAATTCTGAACTCGTACGTTGAAATTTTGAACTTGCATGTCAAAGAGTATCGAGAGAGTTGACCATTTTCTTGATACCTATTGACCAAGTATCGAAGGATGTTGAAGAATATTAAACATATGTCGGAATGTCTGACATAGCAACGGAGACTCTCAGAAAATGTCGGTACTTCCTAGCCTATCACCATTGATCTGCCATCAAATCACTATCAGATTATGTTTTTTGTCTTTCACAAAATACAAAAATTATTTAACTCTTGAAAACAACCAATTCACTTCACTCCCCTAAAAATTGTATGGTCAAAGCCAACATGAATAAGTGTGCAAACAATGGAATGAACACTCAATGCAGAAGATAATAAACACAAACTAAATCATTATATACATAACTTCAATTAATGCCATACCGGGCAATATAAAGAAAAAGAAATCAACCCCAGTCGTCTTGAGCAATAACTAACATTGCCTCGTTATTGCCCAAGGACGGGGACCCCATGAATGGTAAATGAGTCTAACCATGTTTGTGCACATTCCTTAAAATAAACGTATATATGAAAAGAGAGTGAATGTGCACATATGACATGCTATGCAAGAGTAAATAAGTTACTTTCCTATATTGAGCCAACAAACATGGAAATGAATGTCATCATAAAGTAATCTAAAGAATTCTATGTAAAATGTAGGCCTAAGTCTTGTAAGGGGACATTCGAATTTTTATGCTTGTTTTGACTCTAGCAAAATAAAATCCTAAAGAGAACCGTGCAAAACAGGAAATGTACATCTACTCTAGTTAATACAAATATGCAATCCTGAATATATTTTTATGAACTGACCAAAAAAAATAATAATATATTTTTATGTGATTTTTTTAATGAAAATGCAACCTAAAATTACTGATATGCAAGATATTATATTTTTACTAAAATTCATTACAACATTTTATTTTTGGCAATGACGTGCAAACGTGGTAATTACATAATAACGTAATCTCAATGGCCTAGATATGCACTAAAACACTTATTCATGGAAAATTCTAACTTGGCACTAGTCATGAGCAAAATATGTGCAAAATCTTATACATGTCCAAATATATACGTAAGCGGCCATTCTTAGCACAATGTTCCCAAACTCAGCAACTCCAGATAGAATGGAAATCTTACTCCTGTTCGAGCTTAGAATTTGATTGACAGGAGAAGTACTTAAAGTGAAGGCATAAATTGTTTGGCTGACCTTACTAAACAGGCTGCAAACTCTAGATAGAATGGGTAGACAGAGTAATGGTTATGACTTAGGGGTATAATGCAAGATGTATCTTGAATGTCGAAGTCTCATTTTTTAAGGGCTTTGTTAACTAGTGACCCCCTAGTACTTGTCACCTATTGCTAATAAGAAAGCGTTTCCATTTCCAATGCGCTGATTGGACCTTACATGATGATGGTGTTTTCAAAATAAGAATTATTTTTATTCGAATGTTTTAGGGATCTTGTTAACAAAATCCATCTTTAAAATGCTATTTTTCTGAAGCAAGTTCGAGAGGAAATACTTATTTATTTATTTTTATTTTTTTACGTAGTTTTGAACCTTGGACTTTGACATCCTCACGCTAACTTCCCAGTCACTGGATCGCATGACCCATTGGCAAGGAAGTCACACACTTGTTCACTAGGGAAAATAGCCAAATTCCTGAGCAGATGAAATAAACTCATGAGTCATGATTAACTATTAGAGCGATAATTATAACACATTCCCTCTAATTATAATTTGGGATTTCAAGAAATTCTGATACCATTTTTACCCGACACCATGCATCATTCATGAAACCAAATAGAGTGATAGGTATTGCATTACTTAAACCGAACGACGATAATAACTAATATAGCTTCTAATCTGGCCCCTTCGGTCGTGCAATTAATCTTTTCTTCCTCCTCTTGCGTGTTCGTCAACAAGAGTCGTGCCATAACTGCCTATTGACAGAGACGGGAAGGGATAAGGAGGAGAGAAACGGAGAAATTCTGGGCGCAGTGCCTCCAAGTTTCGTACGCAGCAGCCGCCACTACTCTAAAGATATATAGGAAGACGACGCAACAACTCGGGGGAATCTTGAGGGCCGTTTATCAATCATGGCGTATAATCAAGCGACGGAAGGACCGAACGGAGGCAACGCCTGGTCAAAGTATTAAATACAAGCGTAACCCTAGTTTGCATTCTTTCCATACTTGAATGGAGGAGAAAAAACCAGATAATCATGAGTCATGAGTATTGCACCATGGCCGTGGCATATTTTAGCTGGGGGAAGATTGAAAAATATACAGATTCGTGAAGATGTGATAGGACAAAAGATCTGGCTTGTTAGCTGTAGCGATAGAGATAATAAGGAAACGTTTGCATTTCCAATGCACTGATTGTACCTTACGTGATGACGGTGTTTTCAAAATAAGAATTATTTTTATTTGAATGTTTTAGGAATCTTGTTAACAAAATCCATCTTTAAAATGCTATTTTTCCAAAGCAAGTTCAGGAGGAAGTACTTCATTTTTTATTTAAATTTTAATATTTATTTTTTTGTGCTTGATTTTGAACCTTGGACTTTGACGTCCTCCCTCTAACCTCCCAGTCACTTGATCGCGTGATTCACTGGTTAGGAAGTCTAGCACTTGTTCACTAAGGAAAAGAGCCAAATTCGTGTGGGCATGACACGAATTGCCATCAGGAGTGATGAAGACAAACTTATATATGATAATGCAAACAAGCTGCTTGAGATAGCGATTTCAATTATAAAAACAAGATTAGCTAGGGGGACTACCTTTATTTATTTATGTACTTACGCAATACCAACATTAGATTATCACTACTAGTTGTAATCTTGCTGAGCCAATTCAATGTTTGCCGACATTTCACTTGTTTGTACCAAAATGTTGTTAAACCTCGAAAGAGCATGGAAACTTCTTGCAATTGTCTACCGGTCATTTCTACATATTATATCGAACTTGTCGGTAATAAAAAAAACAAAAACAAGAATCATACCTTGCTTTGATACAATGATCACTTACATATCTTTTTCTTAACAAATTTCATTCACATTTCTTGAAACAAAACTTCACATGGAGATAGGCACCTCAACATTGCATTACAATAACAAAGTATTTATTTGTGGATTTATATAAGGTATGTTTTTTTCTTAAGTTGTCCTGAAATGAAAACTCTCGTATGTTAATGGAATGAATTTCATTATCAGGATTAAAAAACGCAGACATATCAGCACTTGAATCTTGCTATGATTTTTTTACATCCCTAAAAATCCCAATAATGGTCCCTTTCACAAGTGAAGCAAAAAATTCTTAAACTAAGATTGAGATGGCCGACCAAAGTTAATGAGTTGAGTAACCTAACAGGAATTTTTTCCCCTACCTTACAAGAATCAACAAACTAATTTAAAAGGCAATTGTTTTTTTTCTTTACCAAAAAAAAAAAAAACAATTGCCTTTTAAAAATTGGTTGTAGGTAGTATGATTGAGAAATTTGTTATTACTTAACTAATGTATTGTAAAAGGACAACTATAACATTTTGCAGGCCAATTCCTGAATTAAATTTGGAGTCTCATCGGATGTTGATATAAAATTAATATGGCTAAGGACAACCAGCAAATTAATCCTTGTTTTTGAAAGGGTGAATGGTCATGGAGAGCTTGTCCTAGTTTACCCCCACGTCATCAAAGATGACCAAAACAATTTAACAAGGTAGTTACAGGCCAAATCCAAAATTAATTGAAGAGATAGCCTTGTCCTTGTATAATTTATGAATCTAACAACATCGTTTTCTCAATGATTCGATTTTGAAAGAACACTCGTTGATATAGACTTATAAGGGCAAAAAAACAGTTTATTATGAGCTTTTCGATTTGGAAATGCAGTGGTTTTTTACGTGAGGAGGCAAGTAATATTTGGTCATCATCGCGCTGCCAGTGAATCGTCGAATTTGGCCGATGAAGTTGTCAGTCTTGCGACCAACTTCTTTTTGGCCGGGGATCACGTTGTAACTTTGCTTAGTCTACATGAGTAGTTCTGGAGGTTCTGTCAATAACAACTACTGGACCTGCCTCGGATGAAACATTTGCACATTTGCTCGTCTTTCATAGGATAGTTTGGGTTACAAGTTTCGACCCATTAAGACCGACCCAAATGGGAACTTGGCCCGTTAAGCTCAACTTCGTTTGTTAGAGATTTAAATATGTCGGAGTGGGCTTGGGCATGGCCAGTCAAGGCATATCTTCGAGCCCAGCCTCACCACTTCGAGCATAGGAATTTCATCCGACATAGAATTTTCATGTTCATCTTGCCATCCATTAGGTGAAGGATTTGAATCCCCACATGTTGTCCTGGATCTTACTTAATACTAACAGTACTAGTGCAGGTCCACGCACTTGTCCGAATATTAGTACTTAATGTGGGCGGGTTCATAGATTGAGAGTTTTCATTGAAACAAAAAATTGGGTATGTCTAAACCTATTCTATTTTACATAAGCCCTATATTGAAAATTCAATGCGTTTAAGTTAAGTTTGCATTTTACCATGCTAGCCCTCTTTAGTTTAACATTTGTATGGACTAATTGAGAGATCATATGCAGACACATTAGAGATCCCAATTTTCGAAAATACGCAAGGACTACACTGATTTCTAAAAGATGTAGAAAGCCGCTGTTATGAGGTAATGGTTGAATTACTTAAAAGGAAATCCGAGATGAACACAACAGCTAGCAAATCTATCTGCGGTGCTCTAAAGACAGAGAATGAATATCTCCGGAATCTCCTTTGGATGATGACAGTCCAATTTCTTTGTGAAATAGCCAACTCGGTTTCCTTCCCCATGACCTGCAGCTTACTCAACTAGAAGATCTCTCCTCGTCGATTACGGGTGATCGATCCTTTCGTGTCACACGGTTTTGAGCGGCTGACTTCATCCCTTTGTCTGATCGACGCCGACGAGGGATGGAGAGGAACCGATGTATATTGTAACAAATGCGACTCTTTAAATTATTTAAAAAAAAAAAAAAAAAACGATTCATGCCCGAGAGACTCAACCCGTATCTCAGTGAAGTCCATGGAGCTATTTATCTCAACCCATCTCAATCTTCAGACTATATCACACATTATATCCAGGAAATCCCGAGAAGTAAAGTGAGCATGGTCATGGCTAATTTCTTCCTTCCGCACACGGTACTCTCACTTGAAACATGAACAATGCTTCCCATAGAGAAGGTTTCTACACGAAGAAGCCCCGAATATGGATTTTTGTTTGTTGTCCATTAGACCCGTTAAACGGGTGGGTTGGGTTTGGTTTGAGTTGGGTCATAAATGGTTCAAGCCAAATCGACCCATTTAACCCGTTTATAACCTATTTATCATAATGCAAATTTTTTTGACCCATACCCAACTCAATCCATATCCGACGCATACTTAACTCATTTAATTAAACATAAAAAACTTAATTTTTTATAATTTTTTTTATTAAAGGTATTGCTAAAATACGTTTATACAATACAAATTTAATGGACTTTTTTATAATTTTTTAAAAAATTTATTTTTAAAAAAATCAAATTCTTTGATTATTTTATATTTTAAGAATATAATTTTTAATTTTCTTTTTTGTTCTTCTTTTTCTACAGCTAGCCGATGGCCACGACAATGGCCAGCCGCTGGCCACAATGATGGCCGACAATCGGCCACAAGTGAGTCGGCCACAAGTGAGCCTTGAACTCGCTGGGCTCACTTGATGCCGGCGAGCTCAAGTCTCGCTAGACGTCAACGAGGCCTCCGCCATGTCAGATCGGCGGGCTTGAGCCTCGCTAGACATCTAGGATGGTGAAACAGCGAGAATGTAATCAAATAAAGAAAGTGTTGTCGGGTTCCTTAACGTTCATGTTTGTGTCCAGGATATTGATAGACAACCCTCATTCGCTTTTTGACACGTGGCCCTCGATTCGATCGTAGCAAACAAGATTACTAACTTAACTACTAAAAGTCAGCAAAACATGAACCCTCGTATGATAAGTCGATATCCTATTCGCAGGTAAATGCTAACGAAATCCCCTGAATCTCCTAGAGTAACGAGTACGCTTTATCTCCAGAACAGCTATGAAACTTCAAGGAAATTAGCTTCTGTTTCGTAAATTGTCGTTATGCACAACTCTTGGTGCTCGTTACAAGGCCAAAGTCTCCAAATGCGGCCATCAAAGATCAAGTTAAAAGTCAAAAGTTGGCCCATGTCCCATTCAATAGAGACAGATCTACTTTTGACTTCTTTGAATAGAGACAGATTTTCTTTTTGACTTCTTTGAATGAGCAATAGTGTATTCACCACCTTTGAAAGTCTATACAGGAGCTCGCTTGAGTAATTTGATTTTGGTCAGTCAAGTGGACAAACTTTCTGGGAGTCTTTGATTCAGCACCAGCACCTCCATTTTCCCTGATGCCGAAATACGGCAATAAAAGGTTAACAAAATCAG
Organism: Eucalyptus shirleyi; assembly: GCA_017140165.1. NCBI lineage: Eukaryota > Viridiplantae > Streptophyta > Magnoliopsida > Myrtales > Myrtaceae > Eucalyptus > Eucalyptus shirleyi. The sequence continues at coordinate 19,050,217 of CM029450.1, forward strand.
AAGTGCACGACACGCATTGAGGCTAAAACAGAATTCCTTATAGCGACATCAACAACGTATTGCTGTAATCTTGAACTTTAGCAACGGACTGACAACCAGGTTCAATCAGTCTTATGTCCTAACTCATGTTACATTTATGATCAAATATGGTTTACGAGGTCAAATTTTAATATGCTTGAAAAATAACTCAAATGGAAACGCATAGCTTCTGCACGACTAAAATAATTTCACACTGTTTAAGCATAGTTTAACAAACTGCAGAAGTAGATACAGCAACCTATGCATCTTTGGTCCCTCCCATTCCCTATTGTGTATGTGTAGATGCGGTAATTTCGATTTGATTAAAAAGCGAAATACTTTCACTAAAATAAGAGGCAATGGCTTAACAACATGGATGTAACAAATGGTTGTTAACTTGATTGCATGGTTTTTTAAAATTTGTTAGGAGGTAGTTCCTGTCTTGACTTGGAATAGTGGCGTGACAAAGCCAGCTTTTCTTCCTTATGGAATCCTAATCGACTCCACATAAGAGACGGCGATAGCTCTCTAATCTTATCGAAAAGGCGCCATAATTTCGTGCTTTGTAAAAGATTCAGTCGATGTCATTCTAGTTTTTAATGCTATCTGTCCTTAGTGACTGAAATGTGACTCCACTTTATTTGGTAAATCATTTCAGACGCAACGATAGTCCTTTTTCTAGTTCTTTTTCCCTTTTGGTCTGACATTTTCCAATTCGATAGGTGTTGCTTTTCCTCTCAAATTTGGGCCCTTCTCCTTCACCAGTAGAAGAGCAAGACGTACAAATCACTACAGATTTATGCGAAAGATTTATATAGACAAGTTATTTGTATGCAATCTTGACCATTTCATGTTTGACATGATACGGCTGGGCAATGCCACGGAAAAATCAGAGCAGTGTACAGTGAAGTTCATGAATAATCTGAGCTCATTTGCTTGTTCATCGCCTTACTGCAGTTGATTAATTCTTCGACTTGCTAGGTATGAGATGTTGCTTGAATTTCCTTGAGGTAAACTGGTCAAATAATAAATTTGGCTTTTGTGATACTCAGAGATAAGTCCACGAATATCCCTTCAATGTTCAGGCACAGATGGTGTTGAAGTCCAGATTCTGACGAACTCTTGACCATCGGGATATTCTGAATTGATTGGAAGTTTCCTCCATCGATTTAGTCAAAATCATCTCCTCTACCTTGCAAGGTAAGCTTATCAAGAAAAATTTATGTTGACATAATGGTATGATCAAGTAGGAGTTGGTAGCTGAAATATATTTCAGTAAACTAAACAGAGAAAATGACATGATTGTGAGCTCACAATGGGCACATATCTGTTCCTGGGTTCAGATAAGAATCTACTCGGATAAAATAATACAAGAAACTTTCTTCGAAACTTCCCGTGATTTTGCCTAAAATATATTATATTTGACAGCGTTATATGAGTTATTTCTGCTGACAATTTAGAAATTTTAGTTAGATGATTCACATAAGATGAAACTACAGAAGAATAAAATACTAAACAGACTTGCAGATCTTTCAACACGAAACGAGAAAATTGAATAGCTTGCTGTCAAAGGCAAAAATATTTTACAGGAACATGCCAAAAACAAAAGAGATATAACTAAATAAACCAAAACTTGTACAACGTGCTAAGCAGACATGGATTTCACACAAGACAGCTATAAATATAAGATTCACTAACGTTTAACAGTTCAGAGACAATAAAAAGCCTCAACTTTTACATGATAACAACGATAAATAATTATGTGATTCAGGAAACCTTTATTACAGAGCGCATAATGCCTCTTTATAGGATAGCATAAACGCAACTTCTTTTCAAGCACAATAGCACTCAGCATAAATCTAGACAGTTACATTTCGAAAGAATAATGTAGTAAGCAAAGTAATTTTTTGGTCAATTTACAAACTCCATATCGATTCGAAAAAATTACAGTTAATATTTTATTATTTTACGGTGCCAAGTTATCCAAATAAATCGAGTTGAGCGGTCATAGATTGTGTTAGAGCAGAACTCCTCGAGTTGATGTGCAGCCCGATGATGGATTAGGTCCGAGCAGATCCCGACATGGCCGAGAAATGATTGCTCCTGTCTTCTAGGAAGGCTAAAGAGCGAGAATGTGATCGAATAAAGGAAGTATTGCCAGGTCCCTTCACGTCCATGTGTACAGGATATTGATAGAAAACCCTCGTTGACTTTTCGACACGTGGCCCTCGAATCCATTGTGGCAGACAAGATAACTATCTTAACTACCAAATGTCAGCAAAACATGAACCCTTATATAATCAGTTGATATACTATTCGCCGGCAAATGCTAACGAAATCCCCTGAATCTCCTGGAGTAACGAGTCCTATCACCGGAACAGCTACGAAACTTCAAGGAAATTGGCTTCCATTTCTTAAATTGTAGTTATCCACAACCCTTGGAGCTCGTTTCACGGCCAAAGTCTCCAAATGGGGCCATCAGAGATAGAGACAGATGCAATAGAGACAGATGCAAGAATGCATTCACCACTTTTGAAAGTCTATACAGGAGCTCGCTTGAGGACCAAATGCTCATTTGATTTTGGTCAGTCAAGTGGACAAGCTTCCTGGGAGTCTTTGATTCAGCATTAGCACCTCCATTTTCCCTGATGCCCAGACATGGTGACAAAAGGTCAACAAAATAAGAAGGGCACGACACGCATCGAGGGTAAAACAGAATTCCTTATAGTAAGTTAGTAACATCAACAATTTATTGCTGTAATCTCGAACTTTTGCGATGGACCTATGCCTGGTTCAATCAGTCTTATGTCCTAACTGAGGTTACATCCATGATCAAATTTAGTTTACGAGGCCAAATTTGAATATACATGAAACATAACTCAAATGAAAACTGCACGGCATAGGTAATTTGACACTGTTTAAGCATCGTTTAACAAATTGCAGAAGTAGATACAGCAACCTATGCATCTTTGGTCCCTCCCATTCGATGACAGTCGACTGTTAGTTCATTCGTCTGAAATCCTTCCTTTGTCTTGATCAGGCAGAGAAATAGCAATACAAGGTTATCAATAGAATATTGATGGTTTGATCTATAATTTGATCAAAAAGCGAAATACTTTCACTAAACTAAGAGCAATGGCCTAACAACATGGTTGTAGCAAATGGTTTTTGACTTAATGGCATGTTTTTCAAAACTTGTTAGGAGGCAGTTCCTGTCTTGACTTGGAATAGTGGCGTGATAAAGCCAGCTTTTCCTCCTCATGGAATCCTAATCAACTCCACATAATAGACCGCGACAGCTGCTCTAATCTTATCGGAAAGGCGCCATAATTTTGTGCTTTATAAAAGATTTAGTTGATGTGATTCTATTGTTTAATGCAATCTGTCCTTAGTGACTGAAGTGCGACTCCACTTAATTTGGTTAATTGCTTCATGCGTAATGATAGTCCTTTCTAATTCGATATCTGTTGCTTTTCCTCTCAAATTTGGGCCCTTCTCCTTCACCAGTAGAAGAGCAAGACGTACATATCACTGCAGATTTATGCGAACGATTTATATAAACAAGTTATTTGTCTGCAATCTCGACTATTTCATGTTTAACATGATACGGCTGGGTAATGCCTCGGAAAAATCAGAGCAGTGTAGGGTGAAGTTCACGAATTATCTGAGCTCATTTGCTTGTGCGTAGCCTTAATGCAGTTAATTAATTTTTCTACTTCCTAGTTATGAAATGTTGCTTGAATTTCCTTGAGGTAACCTGGTCAAATAATAATTTGGCTTTTGTGATGCTTAATGATAAGTCCGCGAATTTCACTTGAATGTTTAGGCATAGATGGATTGTCCTGGCCTTTGGTGTTGAAGTCCAGATTCTGATGAACTCTTGACCATCAGGATATTCTGAATTGATTGAAAGTTTCCCCAATCGATCTTAGTCAAAATTAGCTCTTATATATTGCAATGTAAATTTTTCAAGAAAAATTTATGTCGGCATAATGGTGTGATCTAGCAGGAATTGGTAGCTGAAATATATATTTCAATAAACTACACGAAGAAAATGACGTGATTGTGAACTCACAAGAGGGACATCTAAATTAGGTGTTCCTGGTTTCAGATAATAATCTACTCAGATAAAACAAAGACGAAAGTTTCTTCGAAACTTCCCGTGATTTTGCCCTAGATATATTATATTCAACAGCGTCAGACAAGTAATTTCTGCTAACAATCAAGAAGTTTTAGTTAAATTATTCACATAAGATGAAACTACAAAAGAATAAAATACTAAACAAACTTGCAGACCTCTCCACACGAAACGAGAAAATTGAATAGGTTGCTGTATTTTACAGGAACATGCGAAAAACAAAAGAGATATAACTAAATAAACCAAAACCTGTACGATGAGCTAAGCAGACATGGATCCCACACAAGGCAGCTATAAATATAAGATCCACTAAAGTTTAACAGTTCAGAGACCATGAAAAGCCTCAACTTTTACAGCCACAGCCTAAAGCCTCTAGGCAACACATAAACCAAAAACCTCACCACCACTCGCCAGTCTAAAGGCATGGCAGAGAGCCCAGTGACTCACCTACTCACAAAGCTTGCACAATTCTTTGAGAACGAGGTGCGGCAACTGACGGGCGGTCAAGAAGAAGCCCTCTCAGTGAGAGGTGAATTGGAGCGTGTCCGGGCCTTCCTTAGGGTCGCAGATTCCCTCGAGGAAAGCGATGATGAAGTCAGAGTGTGGGTGAAGCAGTTGAGAAACACAGCCTACGAAATGGAGGACGCGCTCGACGAGTTCTCGCTGATCCTGAGACACGATCATGGAGTCGGGTTCACTGGCCTTATCAGCAGGATGTCCTGCTGCATCAAGAACCTGAAGGCTCAATACCGCGTCACATCTGAGATAAAGCGCATCCACTCCAGAGTAAAGGGCATATGTGATGGGCACCGGAGGCTGCGCCACAAATTCAGCAGGGCTCAACATGATCCGAGCTTGACTGGCGCAGATAACACGTGGCACGACCACCGAGGCAATGCCCTCCTACTGGATAAAACTGACCTAGTGGGCATTGAGCAGCCGAAGAATGAGCTGGTCGAGCGTTTACTTGAGGAGGCTCTCGGGCGGGAGGTCATCTCTGTCGTGGGAATGGGAGGGTTGGGCAAAACCACTCTGGTGAAGCAAGTCTACGAAGATCCTGATGTGAAGAAGCATTTCACGGTGTATGCTTGGATCACTCTCTCTCGGTCATCAAAGATCGAAGAACTCCTCAAAGACATGCTTGATCAGATCATGAGGGTGATCAGGAAACCGGTCCCTCCAGGAGCCAACACTATGAATAGCCATTGGCTGAAGATGATCATCAAGGACCTGCTTCAGAGGAGGAGGTACCTGATTGTCCTTGATGATGCATGGCACATACATGAATGGGATGCGGTCAAGCATGCCTTGCCCAACAACAGTCACGGAAGCCGGGTGGTCATCACAACCCGGAATGCCGATCTGGCATCTACCTCCTGCAAGGAGTTTAAGGGGCTGGTAAAAAATATGGAGCCACTCGATCCTGAACAGTCGTGGAAGCTTTTCTGTCGGAAGACGTTTCAGGGGAATTCGTGCCCTTCCCACCTGGAGGAAATATGTAAGTACATTTTGAGAAAGTGTGAAGGGCTACCACTCGCAATTGTGGCCATCAGCGGTGTTCTGGCTGCAAAAGACAAACGGAGGATTGACGAATGGGATGTGGTACGGCGCAGCCTTCGTGCTGAGATCGATGGCAATGACAGGCTAAAGAACTTGAGGAGGGTTCTTTCCCTCAGCTTCGGCGATTTGCCGCACTACCTGAAGTCCTGTTTCTTGCACTTGAGTGTATTTCCCGAGGGTCACCTAATTGAGCGCAGGAGACTGATCCGGCTTTGGGTAGCAGAAGGGTTTGTTGAGAGAAAAGAAGGCAAGACCCTTGAAGAAGTCGCAGAGGACTACTTCAGCGAGCTCCTGAACAGAAGTCTGATGCAAGTGGCTGACACGACATCCGATGGGAGGGTCATATTGTGCCGCATCCATGATTTCCAGAGGGAAATAATAACTTCAAAATCAAGAGATCAAAGCTTCGCAACGATTGCCAAAGAGCAGACTGACACGTGGCCAGATAAAGTTCGCCGCCTTTCATTGCACAACAGCCTGCAATCCACACAGCAAAACAGGTCACTTTCTCATCTGCGTTCTCTATACATGTTTGGGGTGGACAGGGCATTCATAGACATTGTCCTAGGATGTGACATTAAACTGCTCAATGTCTTAGACTTGCAAGCCACACCTTTGTCAAGGTTCCCAGTTCAAGTTGTTGACTGGTATTACCTAAGATATTTAAGCTTCAGGCATACTGAGGTTAAAACAATTCCTACTTTGATAGGGCGGCTTCAGAACCTAGAGACACTAGATCTTAAGTACACAAACGTAACTCGATTGCCTGTCGAAATCTTGAAGCTGCAAAAACTCCGGCATCTCTTGGTGTATCGGTATGAGAACATATCCTATTTGTGCTACAAGTACGGCTTCAAGGCACTCCTGGAGATCGGGGCCCTGCAGTCCCTTCAAAAGTTGTGCTACATTGAGGCGGACAACGAGGGGAATGACATCATCATGAGAGAGCTCGGGAAGCTGACGCAGCTAAGCAGGTTGGGCATCCTGAAGTTGAGGAAGGAGGACGGAAGGGCTTTATGTTCATCGATCACAAAATTAACCAACCTCCGTGCAATATCTGTGGCTTCAATCGAGGACGACGAGATATTGGATCTGCAACATCTTACCTCTCCGCCTCAACTACTGCAGAGGATCTACTTGAAGGGGCGTCTTGAGATGCTACCAAACTGGTTAGCCACTCTTCACAGTCTTGTCAAGCTGCATTTACGGTGGAGTCGGCTGAAGGATGACCCCCTCATATCACTCCAAAGTCTGCCCAATCTCGTGCATCTCGAGCTGCTCCAAGTCTATGAAGGAAAGACCTTATGCTTCAAAGACAAAGGTTTTAAGAAGTTGAGAATTCTGGGTCTCGACAATTTTGACGAACTCAGATCCGTGGAAGTGGAGGAAGGAGCAATGCCCAGCCTGGAAAAGTTGATCATTCAGCGCTGCAAGCTACTGGAGAAGCTGCCGTCAGGCATTGAGTATCTGACCAATCTCAAAGTACTTGAGTTCTTCGACATGCCTGATGAGCTGGTCAAGAAGTTTGTGCGTGACGAGCAGGACAAGGATTATCAGAAGGTCGCACACATTCCTGAAGTTTACTATGGATATTGGAGAGATGGAGGCTGGGACGTCCAATCAATAGAGAGATCATCCGACGGTGACGCCTCTCCTCGCCAAGGCTCTGGCATGAGGAGCAACCAGTTCCCTCCATGCTGGAAGTAATGTATTGACTCTTTTTTCATGATGTGAGAATTTTATGTGCATAATGTTTGCAATGTACATACAAGGGAGAGTATGACCGTAAGTATAGCAAATGTTGACAATATCAGGCACATGTAAAATAATGTAAATACTAAGTTAATGTAATTTTCTACGCCTGTAAATGACATGAATGAAGCAGCTAGTTCACTGTTTTCTCCTCGTGAAATGCACTTTCTCCTTTGGCATCATGGATGTTCGTCAATGTACAATAATAAGAGGCTTGTATCTAGGCCAACGAAAGATGAACAACCTATTGTAGACAACTAAACTGAAGTACCTTTATCAACAGAACAGATTGCTTAGAGGAGAAGAACAAACAACCTTTTCAAAAGCCATTTGCAGTGGGAAGATCCAGAACTACTGTTAATGAGAGAGGCTCAAAATACTTATATTTGTTGCCACTTTAATAGACAGATTGGAACCCTGGCACAATTCTTTTACTTGTTCATTGTGTATCAGAGTCAAACACAATCTCACTAAAGGATAGAGGATACATCGGAAGTAATAGCGTTCTAACATCAGCCTAAACTGAATACTATCCCCTGCTTGCTCCGGGTCTCTTGTTATCCTACTATCATCTCCATATCAATTTGCCTGCATGTGTTCAGCAAACAATCCACCTAGAATTTTGACAGATGAGGTTGTAAACCAGCAACCTTGTTTTACTAATCCGTGTGCATTCCCAAACAGATCGCTTTCCTCAGTGCATATTGCTAGCAAGGTTCCTCATTTTGATAGTTGTGACTCAGTAGGGGATCTCCAGCAATCAAAAACTTTAGCATTCGTTTGTAAGTCGCCCTGCAACAGATACCTGCCGATCACTCCATCTTGCTAATCATACCATTAAATTGATCATCAGCAACGTAGGCGAGGAAGTTGAATTCTCGGAATTAACAGGATAAGATGAATGTGCCGGATGGTAAGCTTACTAGCTTATGGCATGTCGTCTGACAGGCATAGGGAAATTGCTGCCTCTGTCATAATGAAAATACAATTTACAACTCCTGGTTATGTCATACCCTGTGTTATGCAGGAACAGAAGTATCTGCTTGTTTACTCAGCGTCATATATCTGGTCATGCAAAACCCTCCAAACTAGTCGGAGCTAGCCAAGCCTTCTTCGTATGCTTCCCTCTACAGTCAACACCAACTCCTCTAGCGATTGTAACGTCGGTTTCGGACATTACAATGCTGTAAAAGGCACTCCTTCAGCCAAGTGACGTCTGTGCTCGTACTCCCTAGTCCTAGAACACCCAGGACATACACCAATTCTGCAATTTCCTGAGCCAACGCACCTATATATATATCAGGTTTGAGGACCACAAGATAATAAGATTGGCCGAATTACAATATGCACCCCAAGGTTATGGTATTGTGCCAAGTGGCCGTTGATATTTCAGTTTCCGCAAAGCCATCTCCACCTGCTCTGCTCCCGACGTTGGAAAGTTCTTTGCAATTTACCCCCGGAAATTGACGCGGGGCCATATTCTATTCCGATTTCTAGGAACATATCCCAACCTGACTACTTGCCACACTCAGAGAGAGAGAGAGAGAGAGAGAGAGACGGCCCTGGATTTTCTGCTGCGTCCATGGCCGAGGGAAGTTGCCGACGTCGCTGTCTTAAGTTTAATTATTGGATTGGAAAAAAGAAAAAATCCAAACATTGAGATTGAACAATCGAAGAAAGTACAAAAATAGATGTTTTAATCCTTTTTTTTTTTTTGGTTATTTGGCTTTCGCTAATGGCCCTACCTTTATATTTAAACAATTTTATATGTAGGTAATGTTCACAACTTGTAAAGTACTAGTCAAGCGGACGGCCGGAGAAAGTTGATTGGAGGCAAAATGAAGCTTCACAGAGTAGCAGAAAGTGGAGCTGACTAGTGACGTTTGATGGACCATAATGCAGCCCTAATTTATCAAACGTGGAGGTTGCTTTCGTAGGCTCTATAAAATGTAAGGGAAAATTACCCTGTTAGATTTAAATATATTATATAAATATCAATTTAGTTTTCAACCTTTCAATTTTACTATTTAGTCCTAAACTTTATGTAAAATTCCAAGATAATCCTTCAATCAATTTTTGCTAGAAATCATTGACGTTACGATATATATAATAAATTACTAGAAAAATGTGTGAAAAAAGCCATTTACAACACCTCTCTCTGTCTCTCTCTCATTATTTCTCCAGTTCAAAGAGGATTGATTGGGCAACACTTTAAATTAATATAACTCATTGCTTTGACATCTTTTTTGAGTGATTCTTTTTATCCTACATAACTTTCCAAAGAGAATCTCGTGGCAAACAATGGAAGTAAATCAAAATATAAAAACTCTTATCAATTTTAGGGATAATCAGGCTCAAATTGATGACTTCCATCACGTCAAGGTGACACTCTACCATTAAGTTATATTCCGTCCAATTGACATCCGTACAATATGTTTAGGGCTAATTTGACAATTTTCCCTAAAGTGTTAAAGATCATCCACTTTGCTTTGGGTGATGTAGAGATTAAGTACTTATTTAATGCTATGCATAACATACCGCCAATCTTAATGTTTTGCGTATTATTTAATCTACTGTATTGCATATTATAAGATGGTTTCCATGGAGCACGCAGTAGCTGGGAAGGATAAGAGGGTTTGACAAACTATGAAAGAGCCGAACGAAGTTTCTTTGGGTTCGTGCTTGACTACCATCATATCAAGAATTATGGAGAAAAATTACCAAAAAAGTTATAAACTTATTGCACATTAGTTAATTTAGTCCTAGACATTTTAATTGTGATAATTGAGTCACCAAACTTTTCATATTTTGTCAATTAAATCCATTTGTCTAATTTTAGTTGGAAATCATTAACATGAACGGATATAACAATACAAGATCATCGATAAAAAAAATTGAGAGTATGGTCTATGATTTGATCGAAAAGCGAAATGCGTTCACCAAAATAAGAGAAAGTGGCCTAACAATATGGATATAACAAATGGTTATTAAAATTGGATGTTTTTAAAGACTTGTAAAGAGGGAGTTCCTGTCTTGACTTGGAATAGTGGCGAGACAAAACTAGCTTTTCACCCTCATGGAATCCTAATCAACTCCACATAATAGACAGCGGCAGCCGCTTATCTAATCGAAAAGGCTCCATAATTCTGCATTTTATAAAGATTTATTTGATGTCATTCTATTAATTAATGCTATCCGTCATGAATCACTGAAATGTGACTTTTTTTACGTTTTCTGGTTATTTGCTTCATACGTAATGGTAGTCCTTTTTTAATTCGATTGATGTTACTTTTCCTCTCAAAGCTTATCCACCCCTCCTTCACCAGTAGAAGAATAGGACGTATATATCGCTACAAATTTACGCGTATGATTTATATAACAAGTTATTTGTACGCAATCTTGATTATTTCGTTTATGAGATGATTCAGTGGGGTAATGCCATGGAAAATTCAGAGCACTGTACGGTGAAATTCGCCAAAAACCTGAGCTCAGTTGCTTGTGCATTGCCTTACTGTAGTTGATTCTTATTTCTTCTAAATCCTAGCGAAGAAATGTTGCTTGAATTTCCTTCATGTAACCTGGTCAAAAAAAAAAAAAAAATTGGCTTTTGCGATACTCAGTGATGAGTCCACGAATTTCATTGAGTGTTCAAGGTACAGATGGAATGTCCTGGCCTCTGGCGATGAAGTCTTGATTCTGATGAACTCTTGGCCATCATGATATTCTGAATTGATTGAAATTTTCCTCCATACCTTGCAATGCAAGTTTTTCAATAAAAATTTATGTCGACATAATGGTGTGATCGAGGAAGAATTGGTAGCTGAAATATATTTCGATATACTACACGAATAAAATGACATGATTGTGAACTCACAAGAGGGATATCTAAATTAGGTGTTCTTGGTTTCATATAATAATCTACTCCGATAAAATAAAGCAAGAAAGTTTCTTCGAAACTTCCGTGATTTTGCCTTGGATATTATATTCAACAAGGTTATACAAGTTATTTCTTCTGACAATTAGGAAATTTTAGTTAGCTTATTCATATGAGATGAAAGTACAAAAGAATAAAATACTAAACATGCTTGCAAACTTTTCCACACGAGACATGAAAATTGAATAGCTTGCTGTCAAAGGCAAAAATATTTAACAGGAACATGAAAGAAGATATAACTAAAATAAACCAAAACTTGTACAACGTGCTAAACAGACTTCGATCCCACACAAGGCAGCTATAAATCTAAGATTCACTAACGTTAAGCAGTTTAACATTTCAGAGAATACGAAAAGCCTCAACTTTTGCAACCTGAGTTTAAAAAGCCTCTAGGCAACACAAACCAAAAACCTCACACCGCCCACCAGACTAGAGGCATGGCAGAGAGCGCAGTGACTCACCTACTCGACAAGCTCGCACAATTCTTTGAGAATGAGGTTTGGTTCCTGACAGGCGCTCGAGAAGAAGCCCTCTCAGTGAGAGGAGAATTGGAGCGAATCCGAGCCTTCCTCAGGGTCGCAGATTCCCTTGAGGAAAGCGACAAGGAAGTCCAAGTGTGGGTGAAGCAGTTGATAAACACAGCCTACGACATGGAGGACGCGCTTGACGAGTTCTCGCTGGTCCTGAGACATGATCACGGAGTAGGATTCACTGGCCTTTTCAATAGGATGTCCTGCTGCATCAAGAACCTGAAGGCCCGATACCGTGTCACGTCAGAGATACAGAGCATCCACTCCAGAGTAAAGGGCATATGCGATGGGCACCGGAGGCTGCGCCACAAATTCAGCAGGGCTCAACAAGATCCGAGCTCGACCAGCACGGACAACACATGGATGGACAACCGAGACAATGCCCCCCTACTGCATAAATCTGGCCTTGTGGGCATCGAGCAGCCGAAGCTTGAGCTGATCGGGCAGTTACTTGACGGGGCTCACAGGCGGGTAGTCATCTCCGTCCTTGGAATGGGAGGGCTGGGCAAAACCACTCTGGTGAAGCAAGCCTATGACGACCCCTCCGTGAAGAAGCATTTTGCAGTGTACGCTTGGATCACTATCTCTCGGTCCTCAAAGATCGAAGAGATCCTCAAACACATGCTTGATCAGATCGTGAGGGTGATAAGGAAACCGGTCCCTCCAGGAGCCAACACTATGAATAGCGATTGGTTGAAGATGATCATCAATGACCAGCTTCAGAGAAGGAGGTACCTGATTGTCCTCGATGATACATGGTACAGAGACGAATGGGATGCAGTCATGCATGCCTTGCCCAACAACGAGCATGGAAGCCGGGTTATCATCACAACTCGGAATGCCGATCTGGCATCTACCACCTGCAGGGAGTTCAATGGCCTGGTAATAAATATGGAGCCACTCAATCCAGAACAGTCGTGGAATCTTTTCTGTCGGAGGACATTTCGGAGGAACTCTTGCCCTTCCCACCTGGAGGAGATATGTGAGTACATTTTGGGAAAGTGTTACGGACTGCCGTTCGCAATCATGGCCATCAGTGGTGTTCTGGCTGCGAAAGACAAACAGAGGATCGATGAATGGGATGCTTTACGATGCAGCCTTCGTGCCGAGATTGATAGCAACGACAGGCTCAAGAACTTAAGGAGGGTGCTTTCCCTCAGTTTTAGCGATTTGCCGTACTACCTGAAGTCCTGTTTCTTGCACTTGAGTGTATTTCCCTACTGTCACCTCATCGAGCGCAGGAGACTGATCCGGCTCTGGGTAGCGGAAGGGTTTGTCGAGAGAAAAGAAGGCAAGACGCTTGATGAAGTTGCGAAGGAATACTTCAGCGAGCTCCTGAACAGAAGCCTAGTGCAAGTGGCCGAAACGACAACTGACGGAAGGGTCAGGTTGTGCCGCATCCATGATATCCAGAGGAACATAATAACTTCAAAATCGAGTGATCAAAGCTTTGCAACGATCGCCAAAGAGCAGACTGACATGTGGCCAAATAAAGTTCGTCGCCTTTCATTGCACAACAGCCTGCAAGCTGCACAGCAAAACAGGTCACTTTCTCGTCTCCGCTCTCTATACATGTTCGGTGTAGACAGGGGATTCATTGACTTTGTCCTGGGATGTGACATTAAACTGCTTAACGTCTTAGACATGCAAGCCACACCTTTGTCGAGGTTCCCAGTTCAAGTTGTTGACTGCTACTACCTAAGATATTTAAACTTGAGGCACACCGAAGTTAGAACAATTCCTAATTCGATAGGGAGGCTTCAGAACCTAGAGACACTAGATCTTAAGTACACAAATGTAAGGCGATTACCTGTTGAAATCTTGAAATTACAAAAACTCCGGCATCTCTTGGTGTATCGATATGAGAACATATCGTATTCGTGCTACAAGTATGGCTTCAAGGCGCTCACGGAGATTGGGGTTCTACAGTCCCTTCAAAAGTTGTGCTACATAGAGGCGAACGACGAAAGGAATGACATCCTCATGAGAGAGCTCGGGAGACTGACGCAGTTAAGCAGGTTGGGCATCCTGAAGTTGAGGAAAGAGGATGGAAGGGCTTTGTGCTCATCGATAGAGAAATTAACCAACCTCTGTGCACTATCTGTGGCTTCAGTCGAGGATGACGAAATATTGGATCTGCAACACCTTACATCTCCACCTCCATTACTACAGAGGATCTACTTGAGAGGGCGTCTTAAGATACTACCAAACTGGTTAGCCACTCTCGATAGTCTTGTCAAGTTGCACTTACGATGGAGTAGGCTGAAGGATGACCCATTTGCATTACTGCAAAGTCTGCCTAACCTCATTCATCTCGAGCTGCTCCAGGTCTTCGAAGGAAAGACCTTATGTTTCAAATCCAAAGGTTTTAGGAAGCTGAGAATTCTCAGTCTCGACAACTTTGACGGACTCAGATCCGTGGAAGTGGAGGAAGGAGCGATGCCCTGCCTTGAAAAATTGATCATTCAGCGCTGCAAACTACTGGAGAAGCTGCCATCAGGCATTGAGTATCTGACCAAGCTCAGAGTACTTGAGTTCTTCGACATGCCTGATCAGTTGGTCAAGAAGTTTATGCGACACGAGCATGACGAAGACTATCAGAAGGTCGCACACATTCCAGAAGTCTACTATGGATATTGGAGAGATGGAGGCTGGGACGTCCAATTCATAGATAGATTCTTGTCCGTGGGCGAAACCTCTTCTGGCCAAGGCACTAGCATGAGTAGCAATGCGTTCCCTCCATGCTGGAAGTAACGGATCGAGCCTTTTGGCCTGATATGAGAATAGTATGCGCTTAATGTTTGCCATGTTCATTTGAAAGAGAGTCTAACTACTAGTATAACAAATGTTGACCATATAATGCACGTGTAAGAAATGTAAACACTAGTGTAAGGTAATTTTCTATCACATCGCGAAACTACATGGATGGGGTGACATGGTCATTCTTCTATAGGAAAGATGCAGCCTCAAAAGTCCACTTCAAAAAGCCCCAATCGATAGCGATCTCACTCTACTAGCTACTAATCAAAGAACTTGAAAAGATTTGAAAAGAGGGGTGAGTAATCAAAGCTCAATGAGTGGTATGTATCTCTTCTAATCAGATCATGTAGCTACTATGCCTATATACAAGGCAAATACTAGCAATTCATAATCTAAACTCAAGTAATAAAATACATATCAAATCAAATATGAGTTGTTTACTTTTAACAAAGTTTCATATAAATCAGAAATACATATTTAAATCCGCATCACAATACAAATATCAATAGTCAAGTCCATTGGTTAATTTAATTAAAACACACATCAATGATCCATTCCATTGTCCAAACTTGTATCACATCACATCTCAAGGCCCTAGAAGTAGCTCCCACAAGACTCATGTCATCATATAGCACTTAGCCCTTAAGTAGTACAAGGACCTAGATAAGGCCATAGAAGTGGCTCTCATGAAATTATTTTATCATGTAGCACTTAGTCCTTAACTATAATGTTCTAGAGGTAACTCTCACGAAGTTATATTATCGTGTAGCACTTAATCCCCGTCTAATACATATTAATGATACAAGGCTCTAGAGGTAGCTCCCACGAAGTTACGTTATCATGTAACACTTAGTCATTTGTCAGTCCATGTCACAATTGGCTTCACAAACCAAAACAAAACTTTTACCAATCAATTTTTCTCCAAAAAACCAATTCAGAATCCATATCGTTAATCGGTTTCACATACTGAATTGAATCACATTTCATAAACCATACTCAATGTGACATCTGGATTTTTGCTCAATGTATTGCGAGCCCCGAACGCTTAATGGTCCACGCCACATCATTGAACTCGACATCGGACTGTGCCAATTGCACCGCTATGAAGACTTTTAACCTCCGCTCCTTTTCGTCATTACCGAGCCATCTAAGCCTCAATTGCAATGCCCTTGTTTCACGGCGACGCCAACCCGACACCGCATCACCACCAGACTACTACCATAGCAATCACCAGCGCCATGACCTCCTCAACCTCACTGCAACAGCAGCATTCATGAATTCTAGCTGGTGTGAGACCGTGCAGAGAAGTCAACTGGCCAGCAACCTCCGCCAAATTCTTCCTCGTTGCACAAAGACCACAAGCAGCAGAAGAGGAAGTCAGCCTTTCCCTCTTTCTCGCTTCACACCGCAGCACACCCAACACCCTGCCATGTCTTCCCTCAGAGTCAACAATGGAGACTAGCTCTGTTTCGCCTCCCCCAACACTTTCTTTAGATGGATGACACCTCAATAGCAGCGAAACGGTGAAGATTGAGTTGGGAGAGAAAAGAACGGAGCCGCTTGTTTTCTTCTTGCTTTCACCACCTGAGTCTTCCTCTGTTTCTTCCATTTTTCACTTTTAACTTCACCTTTGCTTGCACCACAACCCCCGGCCACTCACAGAAGCCAACGACGCCAGCCACTGCATCTCATCTCGTCCTTACCCATACCAAGAAACAGCCACAAACCCCACTCGCTCTTTCCTGCCAGCTTAGCTGCTCACGTCATCGCCGTCAACCGCAACGTCTTCTCGGCTCGAACATCAACGACTCAGGAACCGGCCGAACCACGACCGCAGTCCTTTAGGAGCCAAGGTAACTGGGTACCCTCCATTCTATCATGTATCAATCGATTGTTGTATGGCGAGGAGAGTTTCCTTAGAGTTTCTTGAATTTTCGTAATCCCATATTGTACTTACTGTGAAGTTTCGAAAAAGGTTATCTAGCTAAAATGTTTGAAACCTTAGTTATCGGGTCCATGTAGATGTCATGGAAGTATTATCCATTCAATCTCATGCACACTCGAGCTTCGAACTCCG
Organism: Eucalyptus shirleyi; assembly: GCA_017140165.1. NCBI lineage: Eukaryota > Viridiplantae > Streptophyta > Magnoliopsida > Myrtales > Myrtaceae > Eucalyptus > Eucalyptus shirleyi. The sequence continues at coordinate 19,066,986 of CM029450.1, forward strand.
AAAACTTGAGCTAAAATAGTGGATGTTGTCTAAGTCAGATTTGGTTTTAAGTAGGATCCTTGGTTTTGCGAATTTTGTATTGACTTGTGTAGTGTGAATTGCTGTGCCACCCCGAAACAGCCCCCGATCCGCTGGGGTCGCCACAGTCCTCTTGCCTTACACTTGATCTCATACTATATCACTCTGATACTATAGAATTATAATGGGTCCATAAATCTTGGGGGTTTATATCATTTAGATCGGTCCTAGCACAGTTCATATAGCGGAAGCATAATCAAAATCTCCCTACCCCATGCTCAACAAGATAATGCAATGCACCCTAACTATACATTTTATATAAGTTAGAGCCAGACACTTTTATTTACATAATTTGATGGACATCATGAGTCGGTATATCAAAAGGCCAAGGCTTTTCTAAGCTCGGCTATATACCAAAAATACCCGACTTCCCTTTTCTCTCAGGAGAATTGTTTAAAAAGTCCTAAACCTATTGCAGTTTTGCCAATTCAGTCTTAAATCTTTTAATTTTGCCAATTGAGTCATAAACCTTTTCACTTTTTGCCAATTAAGTCCATCCGGACAATTTTGACCGGAAAATGCTAACGTGGACGCCGGCGATGCCACGTAGGACTGTTGGCGCTGACGTGGACAATTTTAATAATATTTTAATTTAAAAAATTGATTTTTTTTGATTTTTTTTATTTTCTGTTTTTTTTTTCATTTTTTTTCTTTTTGGCCTTTTCCGGTGGCCGGCCACCGGCCACAGCCGACCGGTTGGCCTCGCCCGCCACAGGCGAGGCTCGGCCGGCGACGGCGACACCGGGTGAGGCCGCCCTAGCCCCGGCGAGGGCCGGCCTAGCTAGAACTGGCGAGGGGAGCCCTCGTCGGGGCTTGACCTCACCAGGGCAAGCGTCGACCTCGCCAAGACCAGATCTGGTGAGGCCGGCCCTCGCCCCTGGCCGGGCGGGCGACGGCTGGCCACCAGCTGCAAGCCGACGCCCGCCCGGCCAAGGGCGAGGGCCGGCCTCGCCCAGAAGCTCGCCCCGGCGAGGTCGAGCCCCGGCGAGGGCTCCCCTCGCCAGATCTGGCGAGGCCGGCCCTCGCCGAGGCCAGGGCGGCCTCTCCTGGTGTCGTCGTCTCCCTGCGGGGCCTCGCCTGTGGTGGGCGACGCCGGGCGAGGCCGACGCTCGCCTAGGCGGGGGCGAGCCCTGACGAGGGCTCCCCTCGCCAGGGCCAAGGCGGCCTCGCTCGGCGTCGCCGTCGCTCGGCCGGTAGTGGCCGGTGGCCGGCCGATGGCGGGCCAACGGAAAAGGCCAAAAAGAAAAAAATTAAAAAAATGAAAAAAAAAACAGAAAATAAAAAATTCAAAAAAATTCAAGAAAATTTTAAAATTTTTCAATATTATTAAAAATTATCCACATCAGCGCCGGCAGTCCTACGTGGCATCGCCGGCGTCCACGTCAACATTTTCCAGTCAAAATTGGCCAGATAGACTTAATTGGCAAAAAGTGAAAATGTTTATGACTCAATTGGCAAAATTAAAAGGTTTGTGACTCAATTGGCAAAACTGCAATAGGTTTAGGACTTTTTGGACAATTCTCCCCTTTTCTCTCTTTCTCAAATGTCCTATACATGAGTCTATCAGTAAGTGTCGGCATTCCAAAAAGCTTCATCTGCTACCCATCATACTCAGTCACACCCAGCCCAGTCTGTCAGTTGGCAACGGCGGCAACATCCTCAGCATGATCCCACCACGGTGGATATGCATAGACAAAAACTCCTAAATAACTGGGCCGGCGGGCGAACCAATGTCATACAAGACCAGAACCTGCACACGAACAAAAACTAACCCCCGTATGGGCATCCCGATCGACGTCAACTCACTCGACCCTATGGGCATCTCAACACTCCCGGGGCATCGTCGACTCAGCCGTCCGACGGTATCATCAACATCATAATATATACATATATGTCTCACTTTGAAAATAACATTTGATGCAATAATGTTAAAAGTTTCAATGAGTTTATAAAGCCTCATCAATTTTTGATGTCATATGATATGCTAAATGTTACCGCATCTATTGTATAAATAACGACCCAAGACATCACAACTCATAGAGCAAATCAATTGGTCTTGAAATAAAACAATTTTCGAACAAAACATAATGCACTCCACTGGTCCGTGCATCACAGCCATAAAACTTCAAACATCACTATTACACAGTTTCAATAACAATTTCGGTATAACCCCTAAATGGACTCAGAAAATTCTGAAATTTTGATATGTTATAGATAAGACCTAGAGAAAAATTTTCGTGAAGAACTCTAAGTCAAGTTCATTGTAGATCAAGAGCTATAATCGCCATAACTCTCTTTAACCCTCTGTAACAGTTTCCAGGTTTAACATTTTCGAAGAAAAATCGTTTCACTGACCAATACTTGTCCATTTCTTCTCAAATTTTAGTATGTTACTCCTCAAGATGTCATCTACAACTTTAATCAAGGACAGGAAATCAAATTTCAATTGGATAATTGCATAAAATTCACGGAGTCGCCAAAGGTCAAGCTGTTTTTCCATGAAACAGATTGTTAGTCCTAGAGAACTACTTTTATTCTTTCATATTCCAGCATCCAGCATCAAAATTCAAGCATCTCCAAATCTATTTCATTTCACTAGACAACCACAGCACAACATAATGTAGATCAATGGACTTTCACTCGCCTTAAGTCCGACGCAACCACAGCAAGCAAAACGTCTACTTGCGGACTTTGGGAGCGGCTCAATCGACGGCGAAGCTAGGCAATGTTGACGGCGGCAGCAGGCGTGCTCATGGCGGGGCTGGTCTCCTTCTTTCCCTTGCTGATGCACCCTCACAAACTCTCTCTTTCTCTCGGTCACTCTCCCTTTTTCTCTCGATCACTCTCTCTCTCAGCTGCTTCCTCGTTCACTCTGCCCCCTTCTCTTTCTTTTTGTTTTCTTAATTAGCTAGTAATCATGAGATTTGCATGGGAAATCTCTAGTGGAAGCAAGGGGCGGCGACACCTCATGCAGTCCCTCTTGCCACTTGTTGATTTCTTGCATGGATGTGGCCTCATTTGGCCAAGCCTTGGTCGACCAAATGAAGAGGAAATGTGGGCTGTCTTGGGTGTTTTGGGCCTTAAGTATCCAGCCCACATTTGCTCCTAATATTCCACTTTAATCCCCGCTTATAATTACATAATCACAAATACTCGCATGGCCATATAATATTACAACATTAATCAAGGGTAATTCGATTCATAGGGTACACGGCCAAGTATAGAAAATTTCTTATCAATTTATCTTTTAGTACAACCTCGGTCACACATAAGCATATGATACATTTCCAACAAAACAATAGTCCATTAAATGCTTGGCCCTTGCTTAATTGTAATTCATTGGTCTAATGACTATAATATAGTCTGATGGTGCTTCCATCACCTAGTCATGTGCCGTAGTGTATCTCAGGATCGTTATGAAATTTTAGGATGCCACAATTGCATGGGGTATCCTTCACAAAAGTCATCCTTTATTCGTTTTTCTATGACATACTTTAAATTCAAATTTAAATTCAAATTTTTCGGATTGTATGACAAAAATATATTTGAAAAAAAATCAAATATATAATCTATTTTTACAGACACTGAACCGACCTTTCTCTTATTTCTATTTTCCACAGAATTTTTAGTTAAGAATTTTAACAGGCATCCTTTATGAAAATTGTAGAGTAATCCTAAAATATCATATATAAAATTTCTTTAAATTTTCTAGATTGTTTAGTTGGCGAAACCATGGCCTTTTGGGTTCTGTTAATTGCTAGAGTACCCTACTATTTTAGTACGGATTTCAAAAAATTGTATAGTGTCATAAACAAGATAAGAGGAATGGCCAGATGGTGAGCTCATTAGCTTACGGTGTGTCATCTGATAGGCATAGGAAAAATGTTGCCTTAGTCATAACGAAATGCAATTTACATTCCCTTTCTATATTATACCGTGTTGTGTAGGAATAAACGTATCTGCTTGCCAAATTAGTGTCATATAACTGGGCACCATCATCCTTTTAACTACTTGGTAGTTAGCCAAGTCTTCTTTATATCCTGCCCTCTACAATCAACTGACACCTCTGGGGATTATAACCTCGTTTCAGACATCCGAAGACGATGCTGGAAAGGTACTGCTTCACCCAAGTGACGTCAAACTGTTGGAAATTAATTCAGAGAAAGCAAACTGTTTGTTGTAATCAAAACATCAATGTAAAGATAATATCCTTCCTTTTACCAATATTAGAGAAGAAGAAGATAAGATATCACTAAAAAATAACATAAAATTGGAGGTGAGGTACGGATATCCGAATCTCCTTAAGGCGATTAGTTCCTGCCAATGGTGCTCCGCAGATTCACGAACTATGCCTCCCAAGATACAACACCTCGAACCTGTTTGGATTAGCACTATGCAAACAGGACTCAATCGAACCGTTCAATTGAACCAGCACACCCAGATAAAATAGAAGAGTAGAAAAGTATATCAAAGCCTTTTTGGAATCGAGTTGGAAAAACCAAAACCATAAAACCAAAACTACTCATGAAGCTCTATGTTCCTACCTATATATAGAGATTTTTAGTTCATGTACTACAAAGATACATTAATTAAATAGACGGGTGTATCCACGAGATTCATGAATAAAGAGATACATAAATCCAAGAGATTCATGTATCCAAAGATACATGAATTCAAGAAATTCATGAACTCAATAAATACATGAACTAAAAGATACATGAATCTAAGAAATTCATGAATTCAATAGATACATGAACATAAAACTATAGGAAATTCATGAATCCAAAAAGAGATACGTGAACAGAAAAAACGTATATTAATTTATTGGCTTTCGTTGATCCATTAACCATAATTATAACCATAATTACAACAATCCCCCACATTAATGGATCAACAAAACATTTTTTTACTCGAAGGAATCTGAGCATGCCTGTTGAAATAAACCGCATCAAGATAGGTAGATTTCGCTTTGAACCTTCTTTAATGAAAGCCTATCGGACTTACTTAACTAGTCGATGGACTAAGCCTTGAATCGCCAGTTGTTTGTGTAAGCCTAGACAATAAACCTCACACGGAGTATTTCCAATTCAAGATTGGTTCTCGGTTGTGTTCGTTCTTTCGGCCCTGAACCTCTCGGGATTTATGCGTGCTTTAGAAAATCCAGCCTTTAAAGATTTTCATAGAGTCGGCCAGCTCCACGCATATAGGTGCATTCCTATTAAAGATATCCTACCATATCTTACTTGGATGTTACATTCCAAGTTATAGGAATCATTAAACACATAGCGTACCCTTAATAATGTTGTAGGAAAGCACTGTTGCATCATAGGAATGGGAGGCAGTGCTTACACTAGAATTTCCAAAATTTGCGTTGTCCTATTGAACCTAGTCCAAGGGATCTCCAATCGCATAGGTTAGGTTTCCACCCTGGAATCTCTTTATTGGGTTAAGGCTTTTAAACCCATTCCCCTCGATGCGCAGTTTATCTGCTCTTTTGACAAACCTTTTGTCAGTGGATCCGGAATATTTTCCTTTGACTTTACAAAGTCTAAAAAATGATTCTATTTAAAGCAACTGCCTTACAGTATTGTGTCTACGACGAATGTGTCTAGACTTACCGTTATAAATCACATTATGCACCCCCACACTTTTAAAAAATTGTAGGATGACAACTTTTCATTCCATAACTCGTATGAAGTTTTACTTGTCTTTTTGTGAGGTATTTCATTAAGAATATAATTTGCAGTTAAAACTGCCTCCCCCCACAAGTTCTGAGGTAAACTTGAACTTAAAAGCATCATGTTCAATCGTTCAACAACTCCATTTTGTTGTGGAGTATAAGGTACAGTCGTTTGGAGAGTTATTCCAAAACGAGCACAAAACTCTTTGAAATTGATTGAACTGTATTCTCCTCCTCTATTCTGAGGCACATAATGAGATCTTCATGGTTCATCTCCTTCCGTTTGTGCTTCAAATAATTTTGAAGTCTGATCAGCCCGGAGGTAGTTTCTCAATCATAACCGCCACTTGGAATGATTCACTAAGTATCATTCCATCAGCAGAAATGTCGCTCAGAATTAATTGTAATTCTTGGACCTGACTCATGACAGATTTAGAATCCACCATCTTATAGTCCAAGAGTTTGGCAACCACAAATTTCTTGGTGCCAGCATCCTCAATTTTGTATTTTTTCTCTAAGGACTCCCATAATTGTTTAACAGATTCAATATTACAATAAACATTATAAAGAGAATTCACTAAACAGTTAAGGATATAATTTCGGCATAAGAAGTCCCCATGCTTCCAAGCCTCCAATGCACCGAGCGTCGTGACATCTTGCTCGTTTGGACTAATTATCGGGCACACCTCCGATAAATATTTCGTCAGATTGAGCATGGTTAGATAGAAGAACATCTTCTCCTGCCACTGTTTAAAGCCCACTCCAATGAATTTCTTCGGTTTCTCATTAGCTGTAACTGGAGGTGTTGCCATCACAGCAGGCAAGGTTCATTGAACCATCCCTCCAGAAATAGAGCCAAAAGCCATTTGGCCTACACTGTTCTTAAAAACAGTCTCGGGCATACCAGTCATATGACTTGTACCTGCACTACCAAAATTGGTGTTAGCCCAAGGGCCCGTAGCATTGGCTACTACAAATTCAGACCCTGAGGGTTGAACATCTTCCATAGCAACGGTCGAATCGACCATAGGAACATCTCCTGAAACATTCGGGACATTGAAAGACATTTGATTGTTTTCAGCCATCTCAATAATCTGACAAGAACAATAAACAGTGAGTGATTTAATCGCCTTAAGATTGTTGGAAATTAATTCAGAGAAAGCAAACTGTTTGTTGTAATCAAAACATCAATGTAAAGATAATATCCTTCCTTTTACCAATATTAGAGAAGAAGAAGATAAGATATCACTAAAAAATAACATAAAATTGGAGGTGAGGTACGGATATCCGAATCTCCTTAAGGCGATTAGTTCCTGCCAATGGTGCTCCGCAGATTCACGAACTATGCCTCCCAAAATACAACACCTCAAACCTGTTTGGATTAGCACTATGTAAACAGGACTCAATCGAACCGTTCAATTGAACCAGCACACCTAGATAAAATAGAAGAGTAGAAAAGTATATCAAAGCCTTTTTGGAATCGAGTTGGAAAAACCAAAACCATAAAACCAAAACTACTCATGAAGCTCTATGTTCCTATCTATATATAGAGATTTTTAGTTCATGTACTACAAAGATACATGAATTAAATAGACGCGTGTATCCACGAGATTCATGAATAAAGAGATACATAAATCAAAGAGATTCATGTATCCAAAGATACATGAATTCAAGAAATTCATGAACTCAAAAAATACATGAACTAAAAGATACATGAATCTAAGAAATTCATGAATTCAATAGATACGTGAACATAAAACTATAGGAAATTCATGAATCCAAAAAGAGATACGTGAACAGAAAAAACGTATCTTAATTTATTGGCTTTCGTTAATCCATTAACCATAATTATAACCATAATTACAACACAAACTTCTCCATGTATTTCAAACTCCTAGTCCTAGAACAAAGAGAACAGACTCCAATCTGCAATCTCCTGAGGCAACCCACCAACGACTTGTCTGATGATGCACAAGAAAGGAAACAAATATGTATGTCAGATGTAAGGACCACAAAAAAAAAAAAAAAAACATTCACATTGGGTGAATTACATTTTGGCAATTATAATATAGCAAATTGTTTACTCTATTTTATTGTGAATTAAGATGGTTCCAATGGAACACGCAATAGACGGAGAAGATCAGATGGACGGTTTGACAAACTATGAAATAGCCAAATGAAGCTTCTGTGGGTGCGTGCATGATAATATATAACTATGACCATGTTAAGAATTATGGGGTTGCCCATTATTTAACTCATTCAAGTCGACGTACATTGGTGCCTCTTCAAAAAGTCATTTTTTATAGTTTGTTTGTCTGACAGGGGACATTATCTTCTAATATAATTAGACATATTATTAGCCTCTCCATGGAGCTCTCAAAGTAAATTGCACATCCCTTAATACAAATTTGAAGAAAAATAGATTAATATTGGACATTTTAAATAAGTTTATCAACACTTTCCTTTTAGATAAATCACAAAAGTTCAAAACAAGATTTCTTTCAGAAAAGAATGAAGGAGATGGAGAAGGGTTTTCAGTAACATACGATCCAGGAGGAAAAAAAGGTTTCTTTTAAGAATACTGATATGCAGAATTAAAGAAAACAAAAGTAATAATGAAATTTTTATTGGCTTCTCCCGAGAGTAAAATGACAAAACATAAATAACATGCAAAATCAGTATACGACTTATACAACGATAAGTGAGAAATCGAGAGATCAATCCATTCTCCTGTGGTTGCATAGAGAACACTAAAGCATTACCACATCAAGTGAGTTAGAGGAATGGAATAAATCTGCCGCATAAGAGAAAAAGTTAATGCCCTAATAGAAAAAAAAAATAGTTATACTAATTTATTCTTATAATCAAATTCATTAACAGATTACTCAAATAGAGAATTTTACCGGAAAAATGTATCAGAACAGCAAAATACTCTCCAAAGGAGACCGAGATTTGATTTACGAAAATCGTCACAGCCAGAATGGTCATAGGAAGCTTGAATTCATATGCGTCTGAGTCCGAGTAAGAATATTATCCTAATGTGAAACTACCCATTAAAACTTAAGGAATAGACTTTAAGTGGATTGAGATAGCATGTTGAGAAGTTAAGCCTATTTAATATTGACATGAACAACATTCATCTTTTAGGCGTAAGAAGAGAATATATATATATATATTTAAAAAAATTGAAGCAGGTTCCTTTTCAATCTTGCATGCTTTTATTTTGCAGAAAATGAATGATTTGTAAAACTTTTTCTTGGAAATGATTGTTTGTATCGCTCGAAATAATTAATCAATGAAAAAATTTTAACTATTGATGACAATTTGTGTTTAAAATTTTTTATGGATGATGAAGATATTTTTTGCTCATTCACTACAAGTGATCATTTTTAGAAAAATATTTTAGAAATCTTTCATTTTTCACCAAGCTTTATTAGCCAATGTATATATTTTCATTATTTGAACGCATTTGAGAAACTTTTTTGCTTTCAAAATAGTGAACAAAAACATTCATGGTTTATCCAACCTAGAGGTAGGCAAACAAAATTCCAAAGATTATTATTATTTTTTTTTTGGACCTAATATTGGTTTACTGTGTTCAGAAATTCCAAATTGATTCAAATATGGGTTTACTCTGTTCGGAACTAATATGGAACCAGAAGAGTTCAGAAATTATTTAGGGAATTTGCACATTTTCAAATATATGCCAATTTCATTGAACTAGAAAGCTTCTTGTTCTATTTCATCGTACTGTACAAGGCCTCTTAAATATTCAGATGGGAATGACAGACATGCCCATAGGGAAATGAATATCATCAAGTTCTTACACTTTGGAAAGCGGTATCTGTCGTACGATGGGATTGATATGATTATGAAATTCTTTTGTCTAATTTCATTAGGCTTTTCAAGATTTATTAAAAAAAAAAGAAAAACTCCGCATCAACAAGACCTCCTCCACCGCCCCCAGATGAACTATTTAAGTTATGCTCTCCATAAATTTTATTTTGGTGATCCTTGCAAAATTGAGATCTCAAAGTCAGAATTCAAGAAGAAAATATTGGAAGATCTGCCGCGTGTTTGTAATCGTTTTATAAATAGACTGTGCTTTTCAGGATTAGTGCAGATTTAGTGTAGAAAGATCATGATAGTTTTTGGTATCGGGCCATGTTATATTATTCTCATAGCAGACAAATTTTTAGTAATTTTTGTGAATGGATGCTTTATTTGATCAGAATTGGCGGTCACTAAAATTAAGATGAATCACATGTGGTAACTCTCACTCTATTTCCACCCTTTAAATAGCTTTAGATACACTCTAGAGTTTAAATTGTTCAAAATAGCCTTCGTTGAGACCCCATTAGTGGTAAAATTGATGAAAAAGAAAAAAAAAATGAAAAAAAGACCAATCAATCTAATGGCTTTTATAAACCTTTCTTAAAATACATTTCTTCTTGTTTTATGTTCAAGTTAGAGAAGTCTACATGTCCGTTGCTTTTTTACAAGAATTGTCTAAGATTCAAGTATTTTAATACATGCAATGATTGGGATTCTAATTTAAACGAATTATAATAAAGTACAATTATTTACAATGTTTTTCTAAAGTTCAATTCGAGATAACCCTTTGTAATATACAATTCATTGATTTAAGTTTTTAATAGGGAAATTATTTAGTTAAATTTTTCACCTCTTTATGGGATAAGTGCATTGGAATCCTAAAACTTATCATGAAATTGCAATTGAGTCCTCAAACTTTTTCAAAAGTGCAATTAAGCCATAAAACTTACAAAGAAAGTGAAATTGACTTTTAAAATTTTCAAAAAGTGTAATGAAGTCATAAAACTTTCAAAAAGTACAATAAATGGAAGTTTTAGGACTCGATTATACTTTAATGATACATTTTAGGACTCGATTATACCTTTTGAAAATTTTAATACTCAATTACACTTTCATGAGAAGTTTTAGAACTTGATTATATTTTTTTTTAAAATTTTAAAACTTAATTGCACTTTCATGATAAATTTTATGGCTTCTAATGAACTTATCCTATTTATATTTAACAGACATTAAATAACAAAGATAACAAGGGTGAGACCCTTTGCAAAAAAAAAAAATCCATTATAGAGATCAGCTTAAGCACATTAGTAAATAGAAGAGATGAAATGAAGTCTGTGCAAAAAAGAATGGATGATGACTGAGGTGGCGAAATAAAATATCATTGTTATACTAATCGTGTGGATAGTCTTGAATTTTCTCGTGACAATACGTAGTTTTTACAATTTCAATAAATAGCATCATTCACATTTTTCATTTGTGATTTTTATTAACTAGTTCTCTTGAGGTTATAACTCAATAAGTTAGGGAGTGTTATAACCATTTAAAGGGTGAAAATAGTGTGAGCCTTTAATTATAATGGATATTTTGTTTGGTAGTCTTATCTTTTCCAGCACTAGATGAGATCAACGTGCTTATTCTTTCAAGAGATTTAGATTTTTTTTTTTTGAGCAGGAAATAAAACTTAATTATAAAGAGAGGAAATACAGTCAGCAGCTATTAGGTCAGACAATAACAAGTCGAGGAGGGGGGGAGGGGGGATTCGGCCCAAGAGGAGGAAAGACAGCCGTTGTTGTGTGCACGCGCTGCCCAATCAGCAACTGAATTTGCAACCCTAGCACAAAACCTAATTTGCAAAAGAGGGACAGAGCGACAAAGGAGAGAGGCTTCGTGGAAAAAGGGGCGGATCTCCCATGGAGGCTCTTGCCGTCCGTTGAGGGCGTCAACCAAGACAAGGCAGTCCGATTCAATCTCTAGAGAGGGAGTCTCGGAAGGGAGTTGAAGCACGTACTGGAGAGCACAAAGAAGGGCCTGAGTTTCAGTTTGCAGAGCGGAGGCTGCCTGCACAGATCTGGTGAATCCATCCTTCAAAAGCCTCGAATGATCACGACAGATGACTGTAATAGATCCGGTAAGGTTACCAGGGATGAAAGCCCCATCGATATTGATGCGAAGGGTCCCCGGAGGAGGAGATCGCCAGAAACGAGCTAATGATTCGGCCTGATGACTATGTCGCAACAGAGAGGGATTGGAAAACTGAGTAGAACGAAGCTGGGCTGTGGCGGCAAGGACAACTGAGGATGGATCCAGGCGGCGATTGGAGAAGATGGCGCTATTTCTGGCTTTCCAGAGCTGCCAGCAAACGGCGATAATAAGCTCCAGGGCAGGTACAACTTTTGTTTCAAAAAGTAGGCTAGCGAACCATTCATCTATGCGGCGAATACTTGTATCTACGATAGAAAGACCGAGTGATGGGTGAGACCATATGTCAAATGTCCAGGGGCAGAGCAAAAAGAGGTGCTCAATCGTCTCCGGCTAATGGGTATGACAAAGCGGGCAAAGAGGATTCGGGCTTATACGACGACGATATAGGTTGTCCTTTGTGGGCAAGGCATTATGGCAGATGTTCCAGCAGAAGATCTTGAGCTTCGGTGGGAGATGAAGCTTCCAGATACGCTTTCAAAGTTGAGGAGGCACCTGATACGACGATGAGGCAGATAAGGTTTGAGTCTCTCTTTCTGCTCCTCTGATAGCATGGTAGCCACTGTGAACTGTGTACTGGCCACTTGATGTAGATGTCTAGATTAGTTTATCAGTGATGAGGTTCCGTCGCACTGGAATGCGAAGTATGTCATGTACTGTTTGTGCGTCATAATATGTGTGTAGAGTCTCGATATTCCAGTCATTCGAATTCTGAACTAGTAGATCAGCTACCATTGTTGGTTCGTCATGCTGCAGAGGTCCACCAAGAATACCCCTAGGAAGCCACCAATCCTGCCTGATGTTGATGTTAGTGCCATCGCCAACCAACCACTGTAGATTAGGAAGTATAACCTCCCTTCCTAACAGTAAACTTTGCCAGCCCCAAGAAGGGCGAACTCCTTTCCGGGCGTAGCGAAAGTCTTGTGTAGGAAAATAGAGTGCTTTAAGAAGTTTGCTCCACAGTGAGGACGGCTGTTGGATGAGATGCCAAGCCTGTTTACCCAACATGACTTTGTTAAAAGCCGTCAAATCTTGAAAGCCTAGTCCGCCCTTCGCCTTAGACTCTTTCAACACAGCCCATTGTTTCCAATGTATCCCCGTTTTCCGACAATCATTCTGCCACCAGAATCTAGCAATTTGTTTTTCAATAGATTTACAGATAGATAATGGAATTTTAAAAACAGACATTGCATACTGGGGAATGGCTTGCACAATAGTTTTAAGTAGGACTTCCTTGCCACCCTTTGAGATTAGATTTTCCTTCCATCCCTCCAATTTGGAATGAACCTTACCCAAGATCCATGAAAATAGCTCTCGTTTTGATCGACCCCAATCAGTGGGGATGCCTAGTTATCTACCCATTCGTTCCAGCACTGGTATTCTGAGTTCACTGGCCAGGTTAGCTTTAAGCTGGCTCGGGCAGTCCTTACTAAGAAAGATACCAGACTTGTTTCGATTGATGGACTGACCCGAGGCTAAACAATATTGAGACAGAATACTTGCTAGGTTATGGCAGTCAGTAGTGGTGCCATTTACAAAGAATATAGCATCGTCAGCAAAGAACAAATGAGAGAGGGTAGGACTAAACCTGTTAAGTTTAACGCCTGTGAGCTGTCCCATGTCGATGGCTCGATGGATGAGATTAGATAATAGGTTCATCAAGAGGATGAAAAGATACGGGGATAAAGGATCCCCTTGACGAATACCTCTAGTAGGGCGGAAGTAATCCAACTGTTGACCATTAAACTTGATACTAATAGATACAGTTGATATGCATTGAAAAATCCACTGAGCCCATTGCGGATGGAAGCCAATCTTGTGTAGGTAAGCCATCAAGAAGTCCCATTCAACTCTGTCGAAAGCTTTCTGCATATCCATACAAATGATTGCCGGGAAGTGACGCCGACGTTTTCTGGTTTTAATCTAATGGATTACCTCCTGGACCACCAAAATATTGTCCTGTATTTGACGGCCACTAACAAATGCTGATTGTTCAGGTGAAATGAGCTGTGGCAAGATAGGTTTTAGCCGATTGACTAGAACTCTAGAAATGATCTTATAGGCAAAATTGCATAAACTAATAGGGCAGTAATGGTCGAGACTCTGGGGGAGGGGGAGCTTTGGAACTAAGGTAATAGTAGTCTGGTTGAGAGCCAAGGGCATTTTACCAGAAAGGAAGAATTGTTGGAATGAATTGAACACAACATCCTCAAGAGTGTCCCAGTTAGATTGATAAAACAGTCCATTGAGGCCGTCCGGGCCCGGGGCCTTGTTCCCTCCTAGCTGAAAGGTAGCTGCACGGACTTCGGTCTTAGTAACCCTAGCGGTGAGAGCCATATTCATTGCAGGGGTAACTAAACAGGGGCACTGATCTAGAATGGGGCCATAATCACGAAACCCAACGGATTGATATAGATTGGTGAAATAAAGTTGAGTCTTGTCCTTTAATATAGTTTCATCTCTGACCCAGCCGAGTTCCTCATCTAGTAACATCGTAATACGATTACGCTGCATTCTTTGAATGGTTGTGACGTGAAAGAACTTAGTATTTTTGTCGCCCCATTGCAACCATTTAATTCTCGAGCGCATAGCCCAGAACTGCTCTTCTTGTTGCCAAAGCTGCTGAAGTTCTGATTGAAGCGTTGTTACTTCATGTCTGTCATAGGAAGTATCCAATTGATTGGTGATCTGTTGAAGTTTATATTGCAGTTCGCAGATCCTCTTGTTAGCATTTGAGAAGGTCCGGCGGCTCCACGAGGAAAGTGCGAGATTGACCCTTTTTAAGAGGTATGGTAAATCATGGTGAGCATTGGTTGGTTGCTGCAAAACATTGGAAATAACCTTGCTGCAGTCTGGGTGTTGTAGCCAAAAGGCTTCAAAAATGAAGGGGCGGGCTCGCCTGGGTTGGGAAGCTACAGTATTCAGAAGGAGCGGGCTGTGATCAGAACCCACCGCTGGAAGTGCACTGACAACAGCATCCGGAAAAGCTAATCTCCACTCAAAGTTGCACAGAGATCTGTCCAGACGTTCCTTAATACTATCTTCGCCTTGACGGTTATTTATCCAGGTAAATGCATAGCCTTTGCTCTCCATATCAATCAAGGAGCAGTCATGTAATACCTCGCGAAAAGAGGACATACGATGAAAATTAGCTAACTTTTTCCCTACTTTCTCCCAGTGGTAAATTACTTCGTTGAAATCTCCTATACAGAGCCACGGTAAAGAGTTAGTTGCTGCAATTCACCGAAGAACCTCCCAGAATTGCTGCCGAAGCCTAAACGCTGCTGGCGCATGAATACAGGTGATACAAGTAGGTATGTGGTTCCCCAAATCAGTACAAAACAGATCGATAAAGTCAGAATCTGAATGAACTATGTTGATATTGAGTTGAGCATGCCAAAAGATAGCTAATCCCCCTGCTAGACCTATAGGGTTAACCAAAAAAGAGTGAGGAAATTTCAGCTGTTTCTGAATTTTTGATAATTTTGTAGGACCATTCTTTGTCTCCATTAAGAACAGGAGATCTAGGCGTTCTCGAGCCACAAGGGCCCGAAGGGCTTGAACTGTCAGGGTAGACCCAAGACCCTGACAGTTCCAACTCAGCATTTTCATTTTGCTACCGGTGGCTTTTGAGGGCAAGCCACCTCAGCCCTTGTACTGAGCTTGTCAGCAATAAGTATGGGAGAGTCACACTGTTGTGTTGGGCTAGCTACCAGTGCCCGATTGCAGTCTTCTTCAATGCCAAGCACGGGTGTGTCCATCAGGTTTGCTTCATCCAAGTCATATAGCAGTAAACTTTTTTTGTCATAAGGCGTATACCGTTTCTGTTTTTTGGAAGCATTCATAATAGGTATCGTCTTAGAATGCTTGAGCTTCCTATGGGTCTGAGTATCCATAGTAGGAAGCTGAATGCCCTTCATTTTAATTGTAGCAGGTATCAAAGCGGTATGAAAAGGAACTTCATCCATATGTTCCATCTGAGAATGCAATTGATTTGTTCCTGTAGGGACGTGGGATGGTGGAGCTACCGGGAGGTGGATCATGGCCTTGGTGGTGCAACTGGCCGGGGGCAAAGGAGGAGCATTCAGCAGCTACGATGGAGGTGTCTCAGGTACAGATTCTTCAGGCTGATCTAATATAGCATGAGGTGCATAGAAAGATTGCCAAAAAGGACTATGTTCTTTGAGTTCAGCCTTAAGCCATTGACCATATACCATAGTGTCTCTAGAGTCAAATTTAGCTGCATCATAGGGTATTTCCTTGCAGTACATGGCGTAATGACCCAATCTCCCACAAGAGTAACAAAAATGCGAGAGACGCTCATATCGGAAATCCAACCACAGCAATTTCCTAGCAACACGGATAAGCTTGCCTGTTCTAAGAGGGTCTTGTAGTGTTAACTCAACCCGGACACAACCCGTTCTGGTAGTAGGTCCCTCCTTTGTGTCAAGTCGGACTTCTAGGACCCGACCAATATCTTGGACAGCCTTTGTTACCAGACTTTCGGTGGTCCATTCCAAAGGCAGGCCGAAAATTTGAATCCAAAAAGCGCAGTCAAAAAATCATAACAATGAAGGGGGTATTGGGCTGCCATGGCTTTAAAATAAGGAGATGACCTGAAAATAGCCAGGGCCCACCTTCCAGAATACGTTTTTTTTCAGCAACCGACTGAAATTTGATAACATATAGACCACCCTCTCGTTGAGTAAAGTCGGCTCGGTCAACTTGCCACGCTTTTTTTTTTTTTATAGTAGTCTGGAAAGCAGGGAAATTGATGGATGGGTTAGAAAGAAGCATGCCAACTAAAGATAAACTGCATTCTTCCAACTTTTCAGGAGGTGGTGCAACATCCCATTCGTCGATGTTCCGCTCAATTGTAAGCCTACCCAGTCTGGAGCAAAGGGCAGCAAGGCGCACAGAATCAGGGACCGCCTCAGAGGCCATGCAGTCGTATAGAAATAGCGTCGCAAAACAGAGCCGAGGGAAGACTACCAGAACCGTACATCTAGGGTAGCAGAGTCGGTGTGTCGCAACATACCAAATTCAAGTCGAAGAAGACATCCACAAGTACGAATAACCTGAGGAGATGAAATTGTACCGTGTACCAGTGGAATGCAGGAGAAGAACGAACAGACACTGAGGAATCGTAGAAGTACCAGATACCTTGTTCAAGTGGGTAATGAACAAACAGGGGCGATGAGTGGAGAAGCCATCGATAATTCCCAGGAACAGGACATGCAGAACGAATCGAACGACTCCCAAAACCTTAGGAAAGGGAAAAGATGATGAAGGTGCAAAGAGGGGTGGTGGATATGGAGGTTAGGGTTAGGGTGGAGGAGCAAAAACTAAACACAGGGTTTATAATTCTCTGCATATCGAGAGGAGGAATTCTTTGCATGTCGAGAGGAGCGATTTTTGGATTGTATCAAAGAGATTTAGATTAGTATTCTTCATTTGTAACAATTTCAACGCAATCAATAGAAAAAAGCTCCCTATGGAATAGATTGAAATGAGTGAAGAAAGCTAGTGCAATTATAGAAACTTTTACACTTGTAGGGAGAAAATTTATAGAAAAGAAGTTGAAGGACAAAATCGGAAGTTTCAAAAAAATATCCCTGAATTTAACGGCATTAGTGGCAATTGAACACATTTATTCCAAAAAAATCAATTTAGGACTTTTTTTTTTATCGGTTCTACTCTGCTCTTAATATAATTCTTACTCTTAGACTTTTGCTTTGCGTCCTTACAGAATGTGAGAGCTGAAACACATACTTGAAATTAAATATTTTCCATCCCAATCCCCTTGAGAAAGTAGGGATTCAAACCCTGACCTTCCATTCCCATATGAGAATAATGGCCACTGAATTTGGAATATTTTAATATGCAGAAGATTTATGTAAAATCTGTTAAAAAAAATATAATTTATGATATTTCATGGGTTTTCATCGAAAATTAATTCCGTACGCATAGTGAAAACATTATAATTTCTCCTTTGAGTAACGTGTACGTCCCGGGCAACCTTGCAAATAGGGAGGGAAGTAGCTTGCATTTGTAAAATATGTTCATCCACATCCCTTGGCGCTTGGAATGGTCAAGTCTAGACGTTGCCATCACTGATCAAGCTCATTTTCAAGGATCACCCAGAATCCAATTTTTATGGTGACAGATTTTTTTTTTTTTTTTTAACTTCTTGAAATCTTGGAAGAATTCACCCTCTGAAATTCTCGCAGGGGAGTGTCCTGCCTTTCCTCACGAGTGTGTGCGCCAAAGGTTTGATAAAATGCCAAGCGGGAGATAAAAGAAGGGACAAGACGGAAGACATTGCATATGCACACCAAGGTATGAGCGACTCAGAACATGCGTCTTGAATTGCCTCTTCTTTTTCCTTTTTTTGGGTATGGTGTGCTCATTCAGTAGACCAGTACTGGTAAAAGTAGCTTTCTCATCCTCATGGGATCCAAGTCAACTCCACCTAACTCGTGTTCTTATTTGTATAGACGCTTTGAAATAATATCTATTGGTGTGACCCTGTTTTTAAGGTTTCATGTCATTGGTGATTGAGGATTGAGTCTGATATATTTTAGTAGCTCAGTTATAATTAATGTCCTTTTTCAATTTTTGATTTGTTGTTGTCCCACTCAGTCTTGGTCTAGTTCTGTAAACTGTACAAGGGCAAGAGCTTTCTTGGAGACTAACGCCAAAGTATTTATTAGGAAGTTTGATAGAGAAACCTCTTGATAGCATATTCAATGATGATCTATTCTCCTAAAGCACACAAAAATTAAAAGAAGAGATGTACTAAATTTCACGCAAGTAACCTCAATCACTTGTTCTGAACCAATTTTGATGAATTTTGCCCCAATTTCCAAGGAAGAAATGGTTTATTGGACATTAATGTCATCAAGCAAAGACATTTGGTTCCCTGACAATCAACCAAAAAGATGTAAACAGTTGATTTTGTATGTTTTGGCCAAGAAAAAATGTCCATCTAGTACCTTCCAGCAGAAAGCTAATGGCAGTGGAAACTGTCGATTGACAGAAATTGTGGAGACTTGTAGGTGAAAGGTAAAAGTGACGCAGAAGTATAGCACAAGTGTCATAACTTGACACCGAGGGACACTTAAGTGCCATAACTTTAAAATGGTACACTTGAGTGTCAGTTTTAAAGTTAAATGGGACACTTAAGTGCCACTCCAACGAAGATCCGGCACTTACGTGGCAACTTTCCGGCGAGCTTGGTCCAAAACGGCGTTGTTTGCACGCTGACGTGTCGGAGAAAATGCAAAAACGACGCCGTTTCGTGTCTACGTGTAAATAATAATATAAAAATTAATTAAAATTTAAAAATTTAAGAAAAAAATTATTAAAAAAAGTGGGGGAGGTCGAACGGGCGGCAATTTAAAAAAATTAAAATTTTTTAAATTTTAAATTTTTCTTAATTTTTAAATTTTTAAATTTTTCTTAATTTTTTAAAATTTTTAAAATTTTTAAAATTTTTAAAATTTTTAAAATTTTTAAATTTTTCTTTTTTTAAAATTTTTTTGAATATTTTAAATCTAATTTAATTAATTTACATATTATTATTTACACATAGACACGGAATGGCGTCGTTTTTGCGTTTTCTCTGCCACGTCAGTGTGCAAAACAACGCTGTTTTGGGTCAAACTCGCCGGAAAATTGTCATGTCAGCCATTTAACCAGATTTTCGCTAGAGTGGCACTTTAAGTGTCCCATTTTACTCCGATATTGACATTTAAGTATACCATTTTAAAGTTATGGCACTTAAGTGTCCCTCCGTGCCAAGTTATGGCACTCCATGTGTCCCAACCTTGTAAAAGTGGTATCCCGAACTGTGGAGGTGTAAAGCGGTTGAGGAACTGGCTTGTTGCTTAAATGGGACATACACGAATTTGTGGAGATTGGGTTCCTTGTACAAGCTTGGAGGTTGTTCGGATTGCCAATTGTGCTGATCGGGTTTCCTCCATCAATTAACATATAGATTTATGTATATGAATTGTATGAACAAGTTATGTGTATGCAATCTTGACCATTTTGTACTTGAGATGACTTAATAGGGTAATGCCACAAAATTCAGAGCATTGTACAGCGAAATTCATGAAATATCTGAGCTCATTAGCTTGTTCATTGCCTTACTTTAGTTGAAAAATTCTTCTACTTCCTCCAGAGAAATGTTCCTTGAATTTTCTTCACATGGCCTGGTCAAAAAATAAATATGGTTTTTGCAATACTCAGTGAAAAGTCCGCGGATTTCACTCAACCGTTCAGGCATAGTAGGATTATCCCGGCCTCTGGTGATAAAGTCTTGATTCTGAAGAACTCTTGACCATTATGATATTCTGAACTGATCAAAATTTCCGTCCATCAATCTTAACCAAAAATCAGCTCTACAGTTGCAATGCAACATAACGTAGTGATCAGGCTGGAAGTGGTGGCTAAAATATATTTGGATATTGTGAACTCACAACAAGCACGTCTAAATTAAATATTCCTGGAGTCAGATATGAATTTACTCCAATAAAGTAAAACATGAAATCTCCTTTGAAACTTCCCATGAATTTACCGTGTATTATATTTGACAGCATTCTGCAAGATATTTCTGCTGAAAATTAAGAAATTTTAATTAGCTTCTTCGAATCAGATGGAACACAAAAAAACTAAACATACTTGCGGACTTTCCACATGAAACAAGAAAATTAAATAGATTGCTATCAAAGGCAAGAATATTCGACATGATCATGCAAAATCAAAAGGGATGTCACCCAAAGAAAAAACTATTAACTTGTACAATTTGCTGATCAGACATGGATCCCACACAAAGCAGCTGTAGATATAAGATTCACTAAAGTTAAAACAGTTTAAAAGTTTGGACATTATGACAAGCCTCAACTTCTGCAACCACAGTCTAAAGCCTTTAGGCAATACATAAACCAGAAACCTCACCACCACTCACCGGACTAGAGGCATGGCAGAGAGTCCAGTGACTTACCTACTCAACAAGCTTGCACAATTCGTTGAGAACGAGCTGCAACTCCTGACAGGAACCCAAGAAGAAGCCCTCTTAGTGAGAGGAGAATTGGAGCGTATCCGGGCCTTCCTCAGGGTTGCAGATTCCCTTGAAGAAAGCGATGATGAAGTCAGAGTGTGGGTGAAGCAGTTGAGAAACACAGCCTACGACATGGAGGATGCGCTCGACGAGTTCTTGCTACTCCTCAGACATGATCATGGGGGCGGGTTCATTGGCCTCATCAGCAGGATGTCCTGCTGCATCAAGAATCTGAAGGCTCGATACCGTCTCACGTCCGAGATAAAGCGCATAAACTCCAGGGTAAAGGACATATGCAATGGGCACCGGAGGCTGTGCCACAAATTCAGCAGGGCTCAACAAGATCCGAGCTCGACTGGAGCAGACAACACATGGATGGACCACCGAGGTAATGCCCTTCTCCTAGATAAAACTGACCTAGTGGGCATTGAGCAGCCAAAGAACAAGCTGGTCAGGGGGTTACTTGATGGGGCTCTTGTGCGGGAGGTCATCTCCGTTGTGGGAATGGGAGGGTTGGGCAAAACCACTCTGGTGAAGCAAGTTTATGAAGACCCTGCCGTGAAGAAGCATTTCAGAGTGTATGCTTGGATTACTCTGTCTCGGTCCCTGAAGATCGAAGAGCTGCTTAAAGACATGCTTGATCAGATCATGAGGGTGATCAGGAGACCGGTCCCTCCAGGAGCCTACACTATGAATAGCCTTTGGCTGAAGACGATCATCAAGGACCTGCTTCAGAGGAGGAGGTACCTGATCATCCTCGATGACGTCTGGCACATAAATGAATGGGATGCGGTCAAGCATGCCTTCCCCAACAACGGTAATGGAAGCCGGGTGATCATCACAACCCGGAATGCTGATCTGGCGTCAACTTCCTGCAAGGAGTTCAATGGGCAGTTAAAAAATATGGAGCCACTTGATCCCGCTCAGTCGTGGGAGCTTTTCTGTCGGAAGACGTTTCAGGGGAATCCGTGCCCTTCCCACCTGGAGGAGATATGCGAGTACATTTTGAGAAAGTGTGAAGGACTACCGCTCGCAATTGTGGCCATCAGTGGTGTTCTGGCTGCAAAAGACAAACGGAGGATCTATGAATGGGAATTGGTTCGTTGCAGTCTTCGTACTGAGATTGACTGCAACGACAAACTCAAATACTTGAAAAGAGTTCTTTCGCTGAGCTTTAATGATCTGCCCTACTACCTAAAATCCTGTTTCTTGCACTTGAGTTTATTTCCCGAGGGTCAAATGTGGGAGACTGATTCGGTTATGGGTCGCAGAAGGATTTGTTGAAAAGAAAGAAGGAAAGACCCTCGAAGACCATGCTAAGGACTACTTCATGGAGCTGTCAAACAGAAGCTTGATAGAGGTGGCTGCTAAACGAAGTGATGGAAGCGTAAAGTATTGCCGGATCCATGATTTTCTGCGGGATATTATCACTTCAAAGTCAACCAATCAGGGTTTTGCAGAAATAGCCAAAGAAGAAAATCATGAATGGCCAGATAAAGTCCGTCGCCTGTCAATACAGAACACCCTGCATGCTTTGCAACAGAACCGGTCCTTGTCTCAACTTCGCTCTTTATATATGTTTGGGATGGAGAGATCTCTTGTGAATACAGTTCTAGCCAGTGACATGAAACTGCTCACTGTTTTGGATATGCAAGCAGCTCCCTTAACGAGGTTCCCTGCTCAAGTTGGTGATTGGTATCATCTGAGATATCTAAGTTTCAGGTTCACTGAGGTGAGTACAGTCCCAAGTTCTATCGGGAAGCTTCAAAATTTAGAGACTCTAGACCTTAAACAGACAAATGTCACTGAATTGCCTGTTGAGATCTTGAAACTTCAACGACTTCGTCATCTCCTCGTTTATCGCTACAAGAATATATCCTATTCATCTTTCAAATTCGGTTTTAGGGCCCTTAGGGGAATAGGAGTATTGCAATCCCTTCAAAAGCTGTGCTACGTAGAGGCAGATGACGAGAATAGTGGCAGTGTGATGAGAGAGCTTGGAATGTTGACACAACTGGATAGGTTGGCCATTCTGAAATTGAGAAAAGAAGATGGAAGGAATTTGTGCTTGTCAATCTCGAAACTAACTAGGCTTCGAGCAATATCTGTAGCTTCTGTTGATGATGATGAGTTCATTGATCTGAAACACCTCTCTAGTCCACCTCCATTCCTTGAGAGAATCTACTTGAGAGGACGCTTGAAGGCTTTACCACACTGGCTACCCTCTCTCAGTAGCCTGATGAAATTGCACCTGAGGGGCAGTCGCCTAAAAAATGACCCTCTTGTGTCTCTCCAAAATTTGCCCAATCTGGTGCATCCTGAGTTGCTTCAGGTTTGCGAAGGAAGCTCACTGTGCTTTGAAGCGGAATCCTTTAAGAAGCTAAAGACTCTGGGTCTTGATTATTTTGACGAACTCAGGTGCGTAGAAGTGGAGAAGGGAGCAATGCCTTATCTTGAGAAGTTTATCATTCAGCGTTGCAAGTTACTAGAGAAGCTTCCATCAGGTTTTGAATACCTGAAAAAGCTGAAAGTGCTGAAGATTTTTGATATGCCAGATGAGCTCGTCAAGAAGCTTGTGCAAGGTGGACAAAATGATGACTTTCAGAAAGTTGCGCATGTTCCACAAGTATATTATGGCTACTGGAAAGATGGGGGTTGGGACGTCCAGTTAATCGATAGATCAGTGCAGACAGAACAGTGCAGAGAGATCAGATCGGTGCATGTTCCAAGCACTAGCATGAGTAGCACTCAGTACCCACCATGTTGGAAGTGAATGTACTATAAAAGTGTAACTTTGAGCCTGCGAAATGTTTCTGACTTGGCCGATACAGAGTGATACCGCTAGGCACAAGGTAATAGCGCTATTGACCTGGCTTTCTCCAGTTACGTCAAGAGCATATTGCCGGTGAATGTGAATGTGAATGTAATTGTAACGTCAGGCAGCTGTGACTGCGAGTTTGTCTGTAAACGACATTTAGGAGTCGTCAAAAATAAGTTAGTAATGTCTGGAGATACATTATAAAATTGTTCGGACTTTTTCAGTCGTAGCTACCGTCATCTGCCTGTTCTTAATGCTCGATGCCTATTCATGCAGTGTCCTAAATTATTTTTGCCATTTTGAAAGTGCCAAGTCTCAAATCACTTCTACCCTAAGACATTTGTTCAACATACTTAATGAGGAAATCGTCAATTTTGAAATATTGATTATACAAATCACGAAAGCAATTAGTACATTGAAAATTGTAATATTCTCTTACTTAGTTGCTTAAGAAGTATCTCGGAGACTTTTTTTTTTTTTGGGGTCAAAATCCCAAATATTAAAGGTGTGTTTGATAACAGCAAGTGCCTAAAACTGAAATTTTCACTGCATTTAAGGCATCTTTCATTTTTTAATTAAGTCTAAAAGATTGAAGTGAAAAATTTACTTAGTATGGTAAGTAAGGGAGGAGCTACTTAATTTATTCAAAAGAATATATAATTGATGGCAAGTAGAATATTGCCAAATATATTGCTAAAACATCTTAATAATTGTCATCACCTTATGTTTTGTGAGAAATTAATAATATTCAGCTATAAATTATAATCATCAACAAGCAACTTCTTATTGTATTTTTCAGTACTTAATGTTGTTCACATTTAAAATTCAGTGCTTAAGGATTCACTTCTTTGGTAAATTTATTCAGCATTGACTTCAAACATTTTATCAAGTCCGAAATTTACTTGATATCGTAAAAAAGAAGGGGTTACTAAATTCATTCAACAGACAGAAAAAGATTTAGTGGCCAGTAGGAGCTTGCAAAATATATTATTTAACCTTCAAATAATGATGGTTGTTCTGTAGTATACAGCACACAACTTCCCTTTGTGAGAAGACGGTGCAATAAGCCGAGAAGCCTAATCAATAGAAAAGCAGGCTCGTCGAGGGAAGTACTAAACAAGGAATACAGTCAACATTGACAGCTGGGGAGCTATTTGAAAGAAAAACAACATTCAAGGTCCAATTTTAAATAACTAAGAGACGAGGGTCTACTCAACAAGGTAACAAACTAGGGAGGCCTACTCAACAGTCTAAACCGAAAAAACTGAAAGAGCTGATAATGGCTGTCTTAAGCAAGCACGTTTTCGGATTCATATTTGAAGAGGGAATTCGACAGCATGTTCACTTACAATCCTATCCAATCCACTACACAATTCACAGAATGACCACACAAATTTCCACCTTTTCTTGCAGAAACAAAGTAGTAACTATCTGCAATCTCCTAATGGTTAGTGCCTAATAAATATGAAGGACCAATTACAAATGAAGTAGACTTTGAGCGCTGGTGCTGCTGCATAGTGATGTCTCCACAGTGAGTAAGATTGAGGATTTTAGATCCTAACTAGTAAGTTATCTCCTTCAGATCTCTACGGATAATAGGGCTCAGTGGAGGAGCTTTCACCGCCTCTCATTATCCGAATCGATCTTGCACGACACACCCATGACAACTTATTTAACTTACCTAGAAGGGTGCCATCAATTTAATACTATCAAGATATCTGTTGATGCCCCTCTATTTTTAAAGCTAATGTCACCTTTTTCAGCAATAATGGAGATTAGCAGTTTCCCAGTAATAGGTCACTTGATCTTCATGTACCTTCGTGACAGCGCTAACTTCAACAAGAAGTTGCACAGAAATTGCTAGGTGAATGCCACGAAATTACTTCTTGCCTGAGCTTCTGTGAATGTGACAGTTCAAAACTCTGATCCACTATAAAATTTTGTATGAAGTTAAGTTGCTTCATTACCATAAACCCTAGCAAATTCTTTTACTTGACGAAGCAAGCCTTAGAAAGCTTTAACACAATGGTATTTTGAAACAAAATAGCTGCCTGCGAAAGTTTAAATTTTCACCGGAAACAATTATATGAAATTAATAGCCAGCCGATAGCCATTCAGGAAAATGTCACTCTCATTAACATCAATACGAAAATATCATTTTTTTTTTATATTTACATTTCATGATGTTTTCATACAGAAAAAAAAAAACCATCAATATGAAAATATATTTAGCAGTTGCAGTAAACTTTCCCAGTAAACAAATATTTTATTATTTTATTATTTTATTAAAAACCATATCAGAAGTTTCCGAGAAGTTTCCAGGATATAAAACAAGAGGGGATTAGAAATTAATTAAGTTTCCTATCGTTTCCTTTGAATTGTTAAACTTAAATTTAATATAATATTCACAGAGTAGTTATCTTAGTAAACGAACCAAGCAAATTAAGTAGCATGCAATCATGCTAAAAGATATCAATGATGGTCATTTTCAACTTAGTCAAGAGGGTAATGTTTTTCAATTCGCTAAGCGGGTGTGTATCAGAAGCAAACAGCCATTAACTGATGAAATGACTAGACATCATAAGCTTGACCATTTCCACACCAAACCCCCACCCTATGCAAGCACTATGTCAGAGCATGTCAGCAAGTGTATTCACCGAACTTCGGTATATGCCAGACGGAGCATGGCAGAATTGCAGAGAACGACCTACTTGGAAAGCCCACGGACTTCCTAGAGAAAGGGGTTCAATTCTGGAGAGAGGCCCAAGAAGGAGTTACTTTAGTGAGGAGACATCTAGAAAATAATGCGGAAGAGAAAATTGTGTAAAATTTACATATTTCTGTATGTTATAATAAAGAGGACAGGATCCTATTGATAGGGTTTATTATATGACTATTTAAGGTAATATATCAATTAAAGATATGCATAATATGGAAAAGCTCTTAGGTATATGCAATGTCACGGAAGATATGGTAAATCAAGGGAAATATATCCCAAATATGTCTAACATACCCTCTCAAACTCAAGGTGAATAGAAGAAGTCATTTTGAGTTTGGATGAAATATCCAAATGATAAATCACAAAACAGTTGGTGTGCTGAAGAGAGAACCAATAGAGTTTACATGGTTGCTTATATGTTGCTATTGTGTGCTGTCATAATTGCTATGCATACTATGCAACATGAGGTTGGTCGTCGGGATTAGAGGTTGTCGTTGTGGCAGGACAATGTCACAAGAAAAGGCTATTGTGGCTATAGTGGCAAGCTACGCGACAGTGTTGCTATTGACGTCACCATTGAACAAGATGAAAAATATTGAGGATCGACATTGCAATGGGGATATCAGTAATTATTGAAAAAAAAGAGACATCATATAAGAGGTGCACTCCGTGTTATGGCTAAATACACAACTTATAGGGTGCATAGGCTGATTCACAAAATTTGATAATTTTTTGTGGACTTGTTAAAATCAAGTTTAATATAAATAGGAACATAATAATATATGCAAGAGTAAGCTGATAATATCAAGTGTATTACTTATATCAGACAAGTAAAGGAATGAGTGATGCACGCATATGTTTATAGTGATTTGGCTTATATCAAGCTTATGTCTACTCTTCTAGATTAACAGCCACCAACAGACTTGAGTTCACTAGTAATTATTGAGTAGTTACAACGTAGCCTTTGTTGTTCTTCTCGAAACTGTTAGATCACACCACCTAATCCCAAGCATTATTACAATCACTGATACACTTCTCAAAAGATATTATAATCAATGACAAACAATCTCAGCAAATAAGTCTTAATTCTAAAGATGGATTGAAGATCTTTACATAAAAGGATTAAAGAAGCTCAAGGGTTGGATTGAAAAATGTAGATTCACTAACGATTTTCAACATTCTCTTCTTCTAATAATACCGTACATTTGTCAATCTAAAAGTTCTTTGTGTAGTGTTCTTGTTGCTTAGTAGTTAAGTTGTAAGCAAGTGTACAAGGATGATAGCAGTACTTGTGTCCTAATAGTGTGATTTATCGATTGATAGGAGTAGTGCATGCTAATCATAACTTGTGACAGCCCAAGCGACAGTGCGCGAGGAGGAGGGATGGCGGTGCGTCCGCGCCTTGGTCCCCGGATGTGTGCAGGAAAGGGGAAGGGATCCCTCTCCAGTCCCACATCACTTAGGAGGGAGTCCCAAGCTAGTTTATAAAGTGTTAGGTCCCTTTAATCTGTGTAATGCATTTCACGTACGCTTCCGCTGCACTGAAAATAAACCCGTGAGGGGCCCACTGTGAGGCCGCCAAAGCGGACAATCCAAGCGAGGACGCTGTGCTCCTAAGGGGTGGTGCGTCAGCGCCTCGGTCCCCAAACATGCACAGGGAAGGGGAAGGGATCCCTTTCTAGTCCCGCATTGCTTAAGGGGGAGTCCTGAGCTAGTTTATAAAGGGTTGGGTCCCTCTAATCTGTGTAACGCGTTTCACGTACGCTTCCGCTGCGCCGGAAACAAACCCGTCATTTTAAAAGTGTGAGAATTCAGTGTCCAAAGCGGACAATATTATACAGTAGGGCCCGATCGTTACATAACTTGACTTAAAGATTACTAGAGGAAGCCCACCAATATTGTGGGTCCAAGAGGATATAAGCTGAGGGATAAAGTTGAACCTCTATAAATCTCTAGACAATCTTCTATGTCCTCATTGTCAGCTTTTTAGTAACAACATCCAAATTGTTAGTAATGCTTGCACCTATCACCCCAAGTAGCACTGACACTAACATCGACACCGACATTGACATGCGACACGCAACATGTGACACGACACGTTAAGAGACATTGTATATTAAATGTATATTTTTATATACATGATAAATTATCATTTTTATGATTATTTTAATCAAATTAATTTAATTCAAATTCACAATTAAATAAATAATGAAAGAAGAGCCCATAATGAATTTACACTAAAAACATTAATCAACCATTTGTCAATATCTTTCATTATTTTAGTTTGACAAATTCAACTCCATTCCAAAAATTCATAAAACTTGGAGAAAAAACAAGCAATCTACGTTTTGGACTCCCGTGTCAAAACATGTCAGAAGATAAGAAAAAAAAACTTGGGGGTAAATTATGTGTCATGGGAAGTAAGAATCAAAAAAGAAGAAAAGATTGAGTTTTCCCCCTTTATTATTTTTATTATTTTTTACATGTTTACATTTTGACCTATTAGTTATTGAGAAATTTTAAAATTGACCCATGTGTTTTGGAATCACATATTGGAATTCCGAACTCACATGTTAGACAGTATTGAGAGAGTTGACCATTTTCCAACACTTGTTGACTAAGTATCAGAGAGTGTCAGACACATGTCGGGGTATCCGACATAACATGAAAGCTTTTGAAGAATGTCGATACTTCCTAGCCTATCACCATTGATCTACCGCTAATCACTATCAAATTATGTTTATTGTCTTCCACAAAAAAAAAAAAAAATATTTAACTCTTGAAAGCAACCTATCCACTTCACTCCCCTAAAAGTTGTATGGTTAAAGCCAACATGCATAAGGGTGCAAACAAAGGAATGAAACACTCAATGTAGAAAATAATAAACACATACTAAACAATTATATGCATAAATTCAATTAATGCCATCCCGAGTAATATAAAGACAAAGAAATCAACTTAAGTCGTCTTGAGCAATAACTAACATTGCCTCGTTATTGCCCAAGGACTAGGACCCCATGAATGGTAAATGAGTCTAAACATGTTTGTGCACATTCTCTAAAATAAACACATATATGAAAAGAGAGTGGACGTGCACATATGACTTGCTATGCAAGAGTATGCCATAAATAAGTTACTTTCCTATATTGAGCCAACAAACATGGAAATGAATGTCATCATAAAGTAATCTTAAGAATTCTATGTAAAATGTAGGCCTAAATCTTGTAAGGGGACATTCTAATTTTCATGCTCGTTTTGACTCTAGCAAAATAAAATCCTACTATGCAAAACAGGAAATGTACATCTACTCTAGTTGATACAAATATACAATCCTGAATATATTTTTATGTGATTTTTTTTAATGAAAATGCAACCTAAAATTACTGATAGGCAAGATATTATATTTTCATTAAAATTCATGGTAATTACATAATAACGTAATCTAAATGGCCTAGATATGCACTAAAACACTTATTCATGGAAAATTCTAACTTTGCAATAGTCATGAGCCAAATATGTGTGAAATCTTATAAATGTCCAAATATATACACAAGCGGCCATTCTTAGCACAATGTTCCCAAACTCAGCCACTCCAGATAGAATGGAAAGCTTACTCAGGTTCAAGCTTAGAATTTGATTGACAGGAAAAATACTAAAAGTAAAGGCATGAATTGTTTGGCTGACCTTACTAAAGAGGCTGCAAACTCTAGATAGAATGGGTAAAATGGGTAATATTTATGACTTGGAGGTATTATGCAAGATGTATCATGAATGTCAAAGTCCGTCTTTTTTTCTTTTTTTAAGGGCTTTGTTGACAAGTGACCCCATAGTACTTGTTACCTATTGCTAATAAGGAAACGTTTCCATTTCCAATGCACTCGGTGTTTTCAAAATAATAATTATTTTTATTTGAATGTTTTAGGGATCATGTTAACAAAATCCATCTTTAAAATGCTATTTTTTTAAAGCAAGTTCAAGAGGAAGTACTTCATTTTTTTTCTTTGGTTTTTTGCTTAGTTTTGAACCTTGGACTTTGACGTCCTCACTCTAACCTCCCAGTCACTGGATCGCATGATTCATTGGCGAGGAAGTCACGCACTTGTTTACTAAGGAAAAGGACCAAATTCCTGAGCAGGTGAAATAAACTCATGAGTCATGGTTAACTATTAGAGCGATAATTATAACACGTTCCCTCTAATTATAATATGGGATTTCGAGAAATTCTGATCCCATTATTCCCCGACACCATGCGTCATTCATGAAACCAAATAATGTAATAGGCATTGCATTACTTAAACCGAACGACAATAACAACTAATATAGCTTCTAATCTGGCCCCTTTGGTCGTGCAAAATCTTTTCTTCCTCCTCTTGCGCGTTCGTCAAGAAGAGTCGTGCCACGACTGCCTATTGACAGAGACACGAACGGATAAGAAAGAGAGAAACGAAGAAATTCTCGGCGCAGTGCCTCCAAGTTTCGTACGCAGCAGCCGCCACTACTCTAAAGATATATAGGAAGACGACGTAACAACTCGGTGGAA
This sequence comes from Eucalyptus shirleyi, assembly GCA_017140165.1. Lineage (NCBI taxonomy): Eukaryota > Viridiplantae > Streptophyta > Magnoliopsida > Myrtales > Myrtaceae > Eucalyptus > Eucalyptus shirleyi. The sequence continues at coordinate 19,097,918 of CM029450.1, forward strand.
GTTTGAGGGCCTTTCATCAATCATGGCGTATAATCAAGCGACGAAAGGACCAAACGGAGGCAACGCCCGGTCAAAATATTATATGCAAGCGTAACCCTAGTTTGCATTCTTTCCATACTTGAATGAAGAAGAAAAAACCAGATAATCATGAGTCTTTACATATAAATCTTGGAGTGCGGATCTGTTTAAAGACTTGCGCACTCCATCGTCGAATCTCGTTTCTTTTTTTGTTTTTATCAAATGGGTGTGAAGCACAAGAAAGAACCGTCCATTCATTCGGCCTCTCCCCACGTCGTCACCGAGAAGCTACCATCCTCGTAGAGAGTGGGAGAGATCGAGTTTCTGCACCATGGCCGTGGCATATTTTAGCTGGAGGAAGATTGAAAAATATACAGATGCGTGAAGATGTGATAGGACAAAAGATCTGGCTTGTTAGCAGTAGCGACAAAGATAATAAAGAAACGTTTCCATTTCAAATGCACAGATTGTACCTTATGTGATGACGGTGTTTTCAAAATAAGAATTATTTTTATTTGAATGTTTTAGGGATCTTGTTAACAAAATCCATCTTTAAAATACTATTTTTCCGAAGCAAGTTCAGGAGGAAGTACTTCATTTTTTTTTATTTTAAATTTTTTGCTTGATTTTGAACCTTGGACTTTGACGTCCTCGCTCTAACCTCCCAATCACTAAACTGCATGACTCATCGGCGAGGAAGTCTAGCACTTGTTCACTAAGGAGAAGAGCCAAATTCATGTGGGCATGACACGGATTGCCGTCAGGAGTGACGAAGACAAATTTATAATTATATATGATAGTGCAAACAAGGTGATTTGAGAAAGCGATTTCAATTTCAAAACAAGATTAGCTAGGGGGGACTACCTTTATTTGTTTATGTACTTACGCAATACCAACATTAGATTATCACTACTAGTTGTAATCTTGCTAAGCCAATTCAATGTTTCCCAACATTTCACTTGTTTGTACCAAAATGCTGTTAACCCTCGAAAGAGCATAGGAAACTTCTTGCAATTGTCTGTCATTTCTGCAAATTATATCGAAATTCTCTTAATAAAAAAACAAGAACAAGAATGATACCTTGCTTTGATATAATGAACACTTACATATCTTTTTCTTTACAAATCCAATTCACATTTCTCTAAACAAAACTTCACGTGGAGATAGGCAACTCAACATTGCATTACAATAATAAAGTATTTATTTGTGGATTTATATAAGGTATCACTGGTGTAGAATATTGTTTTCTTTTCCCAAGTTGTCCTGAAATGAAAAACTCTCGTATGTTAATCAAATGAATTTATTTATCAGAATTGAAAAAACGTAGGCATATCAGCACTTGAATCTTGCTATGATATTTTTACATCCCTAGTGTACCAAATAAAAATCCCAATAACGGTGCCTTTCACAAGTGAAGTAAAAAATCTCGAACGAAGATGGAGATGGCCGACCAAAGTTAATGAGTTGAGTAACCTAACAGGAATTTTTTTCCCCTACCTCACAAGAATCAACAATTGCCTTTTAAAAATTCATTGTAGGTAATATGATTGAGAAATTGGTTATTACTTAAGTAATGTATTGTAAAAGGACAACTATAACATTTTGCAGGCGAATTCCTTAATTAAATTTGGAGTCTCATCAAATGTTGATGTTATATTAATATGGCTAAGGACAACCAGCAAATTAATCCTTGTTTTTGAAAGGGTGAATGGTCATGGAGAGCTTGTCCTAGTTTACCCCATGTCATCAAAGATGACCAAAAAATTTGACAAGGTAGTTTACCAGCCATTTCCGGAATTAATCGAAGAGATAGCCCACAAAATTTTGTACTTGTTGTCCTCGTATAATTTATGAATCTAACAACATCGTTTTCTCCATGATTACCTTCAATCAACTTTGAAAGAACACTCGTTAATATAGACTTATTGGAAAAAAAAAAAATGCAAAAAAATATACTATGAGCTCCCGGATTTGGAAATGAAGCAAGTGGTTATTTACGTGAGGAGGCAAGTAATCTCTGGTCATCATCGCGCTGCGAGTGAATTGTCAAATTTGGCCGATGAAGTTGTCAGTCTTGCGACCAACTTCTTTTGGCCGGGGATCACATTGTAACTTGCTGAGCCTACATCAATTGTTCTGGAGGTTCTGCCAAGAACAACTACTGGACCTGCCTCGGATGAAGCATTTGCACATTTGCTCATCTTTCATAAGATAGTTTGGTTTACAACTTTCGGCCCACCAAGACAGACCCAAATGGGAACTTGGCCCGTTAAGCTCAACTTCGTTTATTAGAGATTTAAATATGTCTGAGTGGGCTTGGGCATGGCCAGTCAAGGCATATCTCCGAGCTCAGCCTCACCACCTCGAGCATAGGAATTTCATCCGACATAGAAATTTCATGTTCATCTTGCCGTCCATTAGGCGAAGGATTTGAATCCCTACGTGTTGTCCTGGATCTTACTTAATACTAAAAGTACTAGTGCAAGTCCATGCACATGTCCGAATATTATTACTCAATGCAAGCGGGTTCATAGATCGAGAGTTTTTATTAAGACAAAAGGTTGGATATATCTGAACATATTATATTTTACATAAGCTCTCCATTGAAAATTCGATGTGTTTATGTTAAATTTGCATTTTTCCATGCTAGCCCTCTTTACTTTAACATTCGTATAGGCTAACTGAGAGATCATATGCAGAAAAGGTTGGATATGTCTGAACATACTATATTTTTCATAGGCTTTCCATTGAAAATTCGATGTGTTTATGTTAAATTTGCATTTTTCCATGCTAGCCCTCTTTACTTTAACATTCGTATAGGCTAACTGAGAGATCATATGCAGACACATATGAGGTAATGGTTGAATTACTTAGAAGGAAATCCAAGATGAACACAACGGCTAGCGAATCTATCCGCGGTGCTCTAAAGACAGAAATGAATATCTCCGGAATCTCCTTTGGATGATGATAATCCAATTTCTTCGTGAAATAGCCAACTCGGTTCCCTTCCCCATGACCTGAAGCTTACTCAACAGGAAGATCTCTCTTCGTCCAGTACGGGTGATCGATCCTAATGTGTCACACGGTTGTGAGCGGCTGGATCGACGCCGGCGAGGGATGGAGGGTGAACCGATGTATATTGTAACAAATGCAACTCTTTAAATGAAAAAACGATTCATGCCCAAGAGAATCAACCCAGATCTCAGTGAAGTCCATGGAGCTATTATCTCAACCTATCTCAATCTTCAGACTACACCACACATTATATCCAGGAAATCCCAAGAAGTAAAGTGAGCATGGTCATGACTAATTTCTGTTGGAATTTTGTTTGTTAAAACAAATTGGATGCTTTTTACTTTGTCCCACATAGAAAAAGTGGGAGCAAGTGGGTCGGTTTAAATATGTGGAATTTCCTTTTATAGTTAAAGGAGTGATTAGGTGGGGGTGGACCCCACCATACCCGCGTGCGGGTGCGCGAATAATTGCGCGATTTTTCAATCCCTTCCTATTTATTTAATTTTTCAATTTTTATTTAAATTCTAAGGTTGCCTTTTAATTTGAGAATTTTCGGAAATGAAATATAAAATGAAAATTCGAAATTCTATTTAAAAAAAATTAAAAAAATTACTTATTCGGTTTTGCAACATTTTACGAAAGGTTGCAATTGTTCGGGTTTCAACTTCTTCCGAAAAGTCGCGGTTGTTTATACGAACAATTTTCCAAAGGTCGTGTTTGTTCATTATTTGACAGTTTTTCACGAATAGTTGCAAGACTGTTTCATATATATATACTTGTCGATTTTCGGAAGAGGTGTGTGGTCATTTCGAGTCTTCTTTCTGAAAAAACAGCAGCCAATTCTTCGATTGTTTCTTAGAGAGACCCTGGAGAAATACTAGAATTGCTATCTAGTATTCTCATCCGAGACTTTGTTGTATCCTGGAGGATTTTTGCCGGTGACCATTAGCAACATTGTGGGGCAAATAAATCCTTAAAGAAAGTGATATCACGCCTCAAAGTCCAAGTTGTTTTACTCGATCCGATTTCATTGTTCAACCCATTTCGAAGCATATTTTCCAACAATTTCTTCCTTCCGCACACGGTATCCCCACTTGAAACATGAATAATGCTTCCCAGAGAGAAGATTTCTACACGAAGAAGCCCCGAATATGGATTTTTGTTCGTTGCCCATTTATGCTTTGGCCTGTGTGGCTTCGACAGGTTAATCATTACGAAGTTTTTAGTGGATTTGGATGTTGCGAAACGGGTGGCATGATATGTATTAAGATAGTTGATCTGAAAGAGAATTAATCTATTCTAGATAAGCGGAACAGCTGGCTCCACGAAAGATGTTCGTCGTGTGCTCTTGGCGAGATAGGCTCGTTATTTCGTTTGACGCCGATTGTGATCTTCAGTGATTAGGGATGTTCTACTATTTTCATGCGTGAGTGTGTTTTGTGATTGTTCGGAATGAATATATACGTATGCGCGGGATGTGCTGCCGCAAGTATAGTTGATGGTATTTTTCAGTTTGGTTAAACATCATGCGTATTCTGAATATAAAAGCAAATTGAATGAGCGAGACGCTTTAGATGTGTGCGGGCCCTCCTCTGAGAGTTAGCATAAGTGTCTTAGATCTGCCAATCAGAACTATTTTATATTGTTTGTGATCGAAAAGTGAGATTGGTGAGCCAGTCACCATAGCCAATTAAGATACTGATAATCAAAAAATATTTCCACACAAGATATGCCACAGCGTTGCTCAGTTAAACAGTGGGGTGCGTTCAAACATCTCATTGTGAATCGCAACTGTGATCTCGTGGAAGATTCTGAATGGGGTTGATCCAGGTTGTTTATTGGGTAGTCAACTTCTAAATGGGCTGTAAAATTTGGGCTTGTAAGAGGACTTTGCTAAGTTGTGAAACGAAATTATTAAATTACCCAGAGAAAAAGAAGGAACATAAATAAAAAGAGAAAAAGAGACATCAATGTAAACGACAGGTGATGTACGCTTTGACAATGATCAGCAAGAATATACTCTTGGAGTTCTTTAGAAAAGACTTAAAGCAACTTGGAGTGTCTAGACTGTTGCTCAGTCATGATGTAGGTTTGCCTAAAACATGCGCACACGAAATTTTTTAGTTAATTTAATTTTCTACTGCTTAAATATGTGCGCAATGACTTATAAGCCCTTCTTCTATACTATCTACTTTGATTTTTCTTTAACTATATGATTATTATAAGTGAATGCGAAATATGAAAAAATTGGAATAGACATGCCATAGCACATTGATGAAAAAGAAAAATAATGAAGACTGCACTCTTCATGGCGTATTGGTACCCATACTTCTCATGTTAAAATATAAATAGTCATGTTTTCCTTTAACTGTGATTTGATTGGTGTATTACAATGATGGACATCATTCATAAATTATATCGGTTAAGTTTGTATCATAAGTGATAATCATAATTTGTAATCTATAAATTGTAGACATGCTTGAAGAGAATTTCCTTCAATCAGAAATGAAGGAAAATATTCTCCAATATGAAAATCGGAATCTTCGTGACACTAATTATTGAAAGAAGACAGAAGGAAGGGAAAACGAGAGAGAATAACGTGGAAATTTTCTCTATATTTTGTGTATTGCTTAACTCAATGTACATGATCAGTATTATGGTACAAAACATGTACAGAGAAAGGCAACAATATAATCTACACAAAATATATCCAAGACGCTTAGCTTGCTCAAAAGATATGCATGCTATCTTTGACATAAAAGTATGGTGAAAACATCCGCTGGTTGTTCTTCTGTTCCAATCTCCTGTGTCTCGATCATTCCTTATTGGATTTTTTCTCTAGTGAAATGGTAGTCTACTTCTATATGCTTCGTTCTTTCATGCACAATAAGGTTTGACGCAAGTTTGAGTGTTGCATCGTTGTCGCAAAACAATTTGGTTGGTCCTTTAACCTATACCCCAAGATCTCGAAGTAATTCTCGTAACCACACTATTTCACATGTGGTTTTTGCCATGGCTCGATATTCTGCCTCTACTGAGGATAATGAAATGGTTGGTTGCTTTTTTGTATTCCAGGAAAGTAAAAAATCCCCAAATTTAATACAAAAATCGGTTATGGATCTTCTACTCATTGAACATGTTGCATAATTTGCATCACAATATGCAGTCATTCTCATATCGCATTTTTTGGAAAGAAGAATCCTAAGTCCATGACATTTCTTTAAGTACTTCACCACTTTTAGTGCAGCATTTATATGAGCCTGCTTTGGCTTGTGCATAAATTGACTGAGTGTCTGCACATCATAACTTATGTCTGGCCCGATCATAGTCAAATATATGAGCTTCACAATAAGTTTCTAATAACCCAATGGATCTCTGAGTACGGGATCATCTTCTTGAGATATTCCAGCATCATAATCCACTATAGTCAGCTTGACATTTTGCTCAATTAGAATTGCGGCTAGCTTACATCCCGATAAACCTGCTTTTGATATAATTTCTAGTGCAAATTTCCTCTCGCTGAGGGAGATTCCTTGGTCTGATCGTGCAATTTCGATTCCAAGAAAATATTTTGGCAAACCTAAATCTTTAATGTGGAAGGTAGAATGCAAATATTCCTTGAAACCTTTGATAGCTACTTCATCATTGCCCATAATAAGTATATCATCTACATATATCATCAAATAGATAGATGACGTACCTTTAATCTATGTAAAAATAGCATAGTCAAATCTGGACTGTTGAAAATCGGCAGCTATCAGGGACTCAACAAATTTTGCGTACCACTGTATGAAGGCTTGCTTAAGTCCATACAATGATTTGCGGAGATGACATACTTTATTCTCTCCCTATCTCCGTAAACCTTGTGGCACTTCCATATAAATTTCCTCGTCTAAATCTCCATGCAACAAGGCATTGTGAACATCCATCTGATACAATGACTAGTCTTGAAGGGCCGCTATGGGAAGAAATGAGCAGACTGTAACATCTTTGGCTACAGGGGAAAATGTTTTGTGATCGTCAAAACCTTCCCGCTATGTAAAACCTTTAGCCACTAATCGGGCTTTGTACCTTTCAATTGATCCATCTGCTCAATGTTTGATCTTGTATACCAATTTGCATCCAATTGCCTTGTGATGCGGACGTAGGGTAACAAATTCCCATGTGTGATTATCCACTAAAGCCTTCAATTTTGCTTCCATAGCTTGCTACCATCTCGAATCAGTGCTTGCTTCATCATAATTGGACGGTTCTCGCTCTTTGGAGATGTGAGTGATGCAGCATCCATGTTCCAGGTATAATGGAAGGAAACATAAGAAGAAATGGGGAAAAGAATACTTGGTAAATTCCTGACATCACATATGTAGTCTTTGGTCCAAGTTGCTGGACGCGTGGCTCATTTGGAATGTCTTGGTGGATTATTCTCTAGGGGTAAATTAATATCTAGAGTCTCATCATGAGGTAAGTCTTGAGGAACTACATCATCCAGGCTTTGATCTGTTACTTCCATCAAAGGTGTCAGGTCCATAGTTGATGTAGAAGGAATCTTGGTATCTGCTGATGAGTGAAGCAAAACATATCATGGATCTTCGATGGTTTCCTGGATATGAGAAGTATGAGAATGCCCCTTGCTATATGTGCCTGATTCCTGGGTAGCAAAAGGGAAAACATTTTCTTGGAACAAGACGTCTTTGCTAATGGAAAATTCTCCTGTAGATGGATCAAATACCCGATATCAAGGGGTTGGGATACCCATAAATATGCAACGGCAAGCATGAGACCCATCTTATCCCTAAGTCCTACTATTGTGGGTAGCATAGACACCCAAAGATTTTCAGATGACCTAGATCTAGCTTCTTTCCATAAAGCAACTCGAATGGAGTTCGCCTGTCAAGTATCTTAGTCGGCATACGATTGATCAAATAAGTTGCAATCAATACACAATCCCCCCCCCCCCCCGAAATTGTCTCTGAATAGATGCTTGAAATTTCAAGCAACTTCCAATAGGTGACGATGCTTCCATTCCACCATTGCATTTTGTTGTGGTGTATATGTACATGAGCTCTCATGTAATATCCCTTGAGATGAAAATAGAGCAACACATTCATGATTGAAAAATTCTCTTCCATTGTTTGTCCGTATCCTTTGGACAGTTTTCACAAATTGGGTTTTTGACGGAGAGAAGAAGGTCCTTAAATTGGACATAACTTGACCCTTAGACTGCATGAGAAAAATCCACGTGGCTCTTGAATAATTGTCCATAATGGTGAGAAAGAACCGAGACCCATCATGGTTCAGTGTATGATATGGTCCCCCGGACATCAATATGTAGCAATGAAAAAATATTATTTGCATGACTTTTGCTCAATGGAAAAGGGGTACACGATTATTTTGCAAGCAAACAAATATGACATTGAGGATAGGGAAATGAAGAACAATGGCCCAATCTAGAATGTAAAATGAAGTTTCTATCATTGGTAGTCAAATTACACAATGATCATTTATTACAAGGAAAATGATCAAGATTTTTTGGTGAACTTTTCCAGAAAAATAATCCTTTAGAGAGATTATTGCAGCCCATTAGTTTCCCAATTGAAATGGCCTGAAATAGATAAGTATCAGTGTGACATCCTGAAATTTGAGCCCTCTGAGGGATGAATGAATGTGAATTTCGTTAATGCATTGTTGGTTGATCTCACTCGGAATTGATAACTCTTGAGATACTGACCTTGAGGGAAAATGTTAAGAAGGACATAACTCATATGACTAAAGAACTTGACTTGGGAAAACGACTTGACCGTGAGACTTGCGTGAGGACGATCCTATAGATAGGCAGGCCGATTTCAAGGACGACTAGAAGTTGATTCACAGACAGAACATAATGAAACAACGGGTAATTCTGTTTACTATTGTTAATTCCGCAAACAACCCTAAGTTGATCCTTGGTAATCGTGTACTTTGAAATAAGAATCTATCCTCCGCAATTTCATGTAGTCAATGACGTCCATGTGTCGAGATATCTTGAACGTGATTTGGCACGAGTTGGTTATGCGTGAATCCTCAAAGCCGCCCGTTAGTTTGAGTTGTACCCAAAATGGCATTGGGCAAAATTGACATGGCATGAGAACTAAATATGAGATTTCAAATTATCAGGAACGTCCGGGACAGACTTTGGATGAAGCTACTTCGACAATCGACAGCGCCAGTTAAGCCAGGAATTTGGAAAAGGGATTTACGGACCAAGGAAACGAGCCCATGAAGACGTGGGTTGGGCCGAGCTAGTGTGAGCCTTAGGCCCAAGGTGGGATAGCCACCATAGTGGGCTCAAAGTAAATAAACAAGTGAGCCCATTGGGCCCAAACCAACTATTCATCTTCCAAGCCCATGGTCCAAACCTTAGCCATTTCAAGCCTAATCAATTTCCAAGCCCATTCATATTCATTTACAAGCCCATTTCTTAGGCTGACCCATCATTTTAGCCCAATGTCAAATTGGTAATTCGTGCAAGGTGGAAATGACCATTTTGCCCCTAAAAGTCTATGGATAAGGGCAAAGGAAGAAAAAGAAGATGAGGTGACTTGCATGGAGACTTGAGGCAAGCTTTGATGGCCTTTTGGGGAGTGCAACCAGCCCTCACATCACTCTCTCTCTCCCTCCTTCGGCCTCCCAATCCATCGAGCTCCTCTCTCCCCTAGTTTCTCGTTTATTCTTCCTTCTGCTCTTGCAGACCTTCTTGTGAAAAGTTGAGTTGATTGTTGGCTTTCTGAACGAATCAGCGCTCATGCCACCCACCACTGTGCTTAGGACACCAAGACCGTTCCCCCTGACCTGGCCATTCGCTGGTCGGAGCCGCCAGCCGACCCGCCTGCTAGCCAGAAGCCAACGACAGTCTGACCGTCTGGCTCTGTTCTGCTCCAGCTGACATTCTCGTGAAAACCTTGAGTTGTTCGTTGCCTTCCCGTGAGAATTAGCCTACATGCCACCCACCACTATGTCCAGGAGGCCCAGACTGTACAGACAAGCCCGACTGCTCATCAAACGAAGTTGTCGGCTGACCCATCCACCTGTCGGAAGCAGCCCCTTACCGGAGACCACTTGGCAGTTCGCCTAGTTCCGCCTGATTTCCGCCATTTTTCTCCCATTCTGACCCTACCTCCACCCATCCCAACCACCAATAAGTCTCGATTGACTCCTATGTGCCGTCGGTTGCTAGCCAACCCTTCGCCAGAGCTCCGATCAGATGCCTATCTTTATTTCTCCTTCGATAGTCTAGTTTTTGGGAGTTCTAGTGGGAGTTCGAGCTGTTGTTGCTGTTATGAGCTTGGGACCACCTTGGATCATTGTGGTAGAGGTTCCCGAGCGTAACCACCTTCGTCGCTGTTGTGTCCGTGTCTCTGGCCCATTTAACAGGTGAGTTTAACTCATAATCCTTCTATTAGTGCTTAAACTTGCTTAGGGTTGGTTTAGTTAGTGTTAATTCTAGTTTAGGAGTATTAAGTTTTATTAGCTCTAAGATAGATGGTTAGATGGATGGATTAAATTAGTTTAGCTTAATCTTGCTTTATTTGCTTAATGTGATTTATGTACTTAATTAAGTATGTTTGGCTTTAATTAATTGGTTGTTTACTTTAATTAATGTTTTTAATGATTTCTGAGTTTAATTTATTATTTAGTTAATTCTGGGATTCACGCGACACTATTAACAAGTACTGTTCACGAGCACCGTTCATCCAGAAACGAAAAAAATGGTCTAACTTCATGTGTGTGGATTTCATGAAGTGAATGGATATGTAAATGCATGGGCATCCGTATGAATTGAGTGATGATTGTGAAATTTTAATATTTGATTAGAAAATTCCAGGTGTCGGGTTTTAACATCAAAAGTGGTTTTAAAGACTATATCAAACCGTGGGATTTAAAAAAATAAAATAAAAAGAGCATTAGTTTTCAAGGTTCGATTTGACTGTACACATGATTATTTTCACAGAGTGTTTTTAATATAAAGAAAACATGCCAATGTTGTTATCTTAATTGAGGCATGTGAGTGCAAAACATAATGTCCTTGACCAGAATTTAATGATCGTGTGCTAGTTAAGAGAATCCATCCCTGGTGTGTGTCAGTGGATGTTGACCTTATATAGGACTCGGGTCGCAGTAGATTATGGACCTATACTCCTTCGAAAATGCTGTAAAGAATGACATCCCCGATGTGTGTCGGAGGATGTTGCCATGCCGAAAGGGGTGAGACGGAGCCTGGCTACACTAGAGGACCGATGTGTGTTGGGTAAAACTGTTTGTGTCGGTAGTAAAAGTGCTTGTGTGGGTAGAGGACCGATGTGTGTTGGGTAAAACTACCTATGTGGGTAGTAATAATCAATTGGAACGCATGTTGAGTGAGATTGATGCGCCAGATTATGAGACAAAATTGTGTGGCATAGAATGGGACGTGTTATAACGATTTAACCCTATAATCAGGACCCCTATGATTGAATCGATAGACCGATGTATGTCGGTAGTTTATGCTTGTGCCAGCAATATTATGATTGATTGAGATTGTTGCACCTTATTATGGGGTAAAATTGTGTGACATGGTATGAAATGTATCATAACGGTTTTACCTTATAATCGGGACATGTGTGATTGATCGATGTGTGCTGTGTGGCGCACTAATGTGCAAGAACGCATGAGAATCATGGCATCATTAGTTTTGACTGTGCATGAGTTGAGCACATTGTTTATGGTACGCATGTATGAATTGATAACATGTAGGGTATGTCAATGGCTAGGTGAGATCGCTTGTAACGCAACTCGTTTGCGATTAATGAACTACATCATTTAATGGCCATGTACATTGCGTGTATTATGCTGAGATTCAACATGCAGGGTATGGCATACCATGTAAGATTGCATGCGAACTGACTATTGAGTGTTGGTTGTTGATCTTTGTTTTGTTTGGGAGGTGGTTCTGAAGAGATACCCCGAGTTGAGTTGGTGTTCTAATCAGGGGACTAGGGGGAGGACTTGCTGAGATTTATATTTCACTAGTTATTGTATAACCATTTTCAGGTTCCTAATGTGAATAACTCGAAGCTTGAAGCGGAAAGGTCATGAGCATAGGAAGCTCAGTAGTTCTTTATGAGATAGACCTTTTGTATAAGCTTGAGATGTTTATAAAAGTGTGTTTGATTTGAAAATGGTTGTCTTGCTTTTCTATACCATGTATGTTGTTGTTAGGGGATTAGTTAGTTCGCTTCCGCATGTATAATAAAATAAAAAGGGTCGGCTATGCGTCCTGGGAATGTCGCAATTGCTATCGACCACTGAGGGATGTATGCGTGCTTGAGATTCGGGGCGTGACAATCAGCATTGAAAGAAACTTGACATGAATTTTCCTTACAGGCTCTAGACACGGAAATAAGATTAAATTGGAAGTCTAGGATATAAAGGACATTTGTGAGAACAATCTGGGAGCTAAGATTGACTGTCCCTGTTATAGTAGCATGAGCAATGTTCCCATTTGGCAATTGTACAATAATAGGATTATCTAATTCTTCATGAACAATAAAAAACAATCCCTTATCACATGTAATATGGTCACTGGCTCCCAAATCAATAATTTAGGCATTTCTCGATATAGTGTTTATCAGGCAATGAGAAATGCTTGTAAAACTGTTTCCTCTTTTAGGAACATCTAATTTTTGTAGTGCTCGCATCAAGTGCTGATATTCCCCATGTGTGATAGGTTGATTCGCATTTGCTGATCCTGTAAGTTGATAGGCTATTATCGATATCTCATTTCCCTTCTTTTCCTTTTCTCTAGGTCTACCGTGTAATTTCCAACAATTTTCAATTGTGTGATGGAGCTGCTTACAAAAGTCACAAAATAACTTCCCTTTTTTTTTAAAATTCGGCCCATAGGTTTTCGAAAAATGGGCACTATTGGATCCTTTTGATTTGAAGCCATCTCCGTCGTCTAGATTAGCCGAGTAGCACATGCCCTTAGAGCTGTCAGATTGCTGCACTCGATCCTGGCCATCCATTGCATAGCCTTTAAAGGCTCGCTGTTCAACAAACCCTAGCGACGAATCTCACCTCTTTACTAGGGTTTTTTGTCCTCTCTCGCTCCTTGTCACCAGCACAAGATAAGTCGTTGGTTCTCCTCTTGCACCGTGAGTTGAAAGATCCAGCCAAGGGAAGGTGCTGGCTCCATAGCCAGGATTTACGACCTAAAAGTGAGGTACGTTTCATTAAGGATTTGTAGAAATTGTGTGGCCTTCTCTCTGTCCTTCATCACCTTGTATTGCTGAAGGGTTCTTTCAAGTCCTTCAAGTTTTTCCTCAGCTACTTCCAACTCATTCTAGAGAGTTGAAAACTTGTTGAAGCATGCCATTACAGACATGTTTCCCTGCTTCAGTTCGCTGAGGGCTTGATGTAGTGAAATTTTTTTCACCTGATCTAGTTTCCCATACATTTCTTTGATGATGTCCCAAATGATTTTCGAGTCTTCTGTGGGAGGCAAACCGGCGGCGATTTCAGGGCTAATGCAATTTCCTATCCATGTTCTAACCAATTGATTGCATTTTTTCCACTATTGCCCCATTTTTTTTGTCATTTGGAACCGGAATGGTCTCGTCAATAAAACCCTATTTATCCTTCATGATGAGGGCTCGCCAAAACTCCCATGCCCAACTCGAATAGTTCTCCGGTCCTTTGAGAGGGTGGCTAATGAGCCGCAACTCTGGTCCATTGGCGATGGAGATGTATAGTGCGTCACCGGGTTTTAGGTGATGCATGGCGACCGCAATGGGGAATGGCAGAAAACCGGATGGAAATCCCGGGTAGGGATTTGCAGGTTGACCCAGATTGAACCCACGCGGTACTCTTGCAGTTGAATCGCTTGACCCATTAGGGTTTTCACTCGCATTGGATGACCTGGTTGTTTCTGACGAGCCTGCCCAGCTAATGGTTGGTGGGCCGTCATGGGTTTAAACATCTCTTCGAATCTGGACTCTTGAAAAAGAAAAATTTGGGCTCGGCCAATAGTACATGGGAACTAGCACCCACTAGTATGGAGGGCCCGAAGTGGGCTACCTCAGATTGGGTTCCCATGGAAAAAATTGCCCTGTAGTGGGCTGATTAGCTCCAGCAGTTGTTCCGCATGGAGTCTTGTGCTCATGAGGTAGGTTTCCCCATAAGAACTTGATCGTCAGCCATGGTGGTGGTAAAAAATTCCTTTCTTCTGTTTATAAAAAAACTAATTTTCAAGGTACTGATTCCTACACTGGAGTGCTAACGATATTTTGCAGGTTAGCTTGTTTCTTCCGATAGGCAATTAGGAACCCAAAAAATAAAGGAAAGCAGAAAAGATGAAGCAGGCGCACAACCCGCTCTAATACCATGCAACCACTCTGATACCATAAAAGAAGACAGAAGGAAAGGAAAATGAGAGAGAATAACATGGAAATTTTCTCTATATTCTGTGTATTACTTAACTCAATGTACAGGATCAATATTATAGTACAAAACATGTACAGAGAAAGGCAACAATATAATCTGCAAATCAGATCCGATGTTAATTGATCTTGATTGATCGGAATAATATCCAATAATATCCAGAGGATTCTTGTGTATCTTCCAATATTCTTGCGTATCTTTCAACAATTACGAATGTGTCTTGATTTATCGAAGCAAATGTTTTGACGTGAAATGAATTGCCGTCGGATGATGGCTTCCCTTTTAAATTTAGTGATGTTATGCCAATCAAAAGGGTGAGTGCATATGTGTAGACCAGCAAGAATCTCCTCTTTTTCATTTCTCTTCCTTAAGTTTGAAAAGGCTAGTAAGAACATCTAGAGGGGGGATGAATAGGTGTGAACAGAAATCTTTGCAAAGTTTAGTAGAAAATATTTACCTTTAGAAAATCACAATCGAATTCAAACTTTAGTGAATAGATAAAACTTAAAGTAAAGTAGTTTAAACTTGAACAATTAATTGGAGCTACAAATTAAAATAAATGAGTTTTGAGAAAAGAATAAGAACACAAGATTTATAGTAATTCGGCTTAGATCAAGTCTACGTCCACTCTCCCGCACTGACAGCCTAGTGGCTAGATTCCACTAAGAATCAAAAGAGATTTTACAACTTGGTGACTTCGACTTCTCAATGAAGAGTCTCTACTGATCTCTCACAATGTCTCACTATGAGTTTCTTTCTTTTGTTTACAACTTTGAGCTTAGTGAATGGAATAACAAGTAACTAGAAAGCTTCAAACTCTGAAAATTTTCTTTCACACACTTCATCAAACAACTGGAGAATTCGCCTTAAATATTCCTTCATGCCTTCTTGACCGTTAGCACTTTTCAAAGGAATTCTTTCAATATACTAGTTGGACAAAATCAATTAAGGAGATCTCGAGTCGTTTGAAGATTTGTGATGAAAGCCCGTCAATCTTGTTCGCCTATACAATCAGGATCTTGGTTTCTAAAAGTAGAACCTTCCAAATTTACTTGCCTTCCAAAAGATTTAAATATCAGAATTTATTCCAATAAGGATAATCAATCATGTAGATGCTAATTTTAGCCACAAAGTCATCCATAAACCATATGAATCGAATCATTGAAGAAATAAAAATAATATCGCATTTGGATGAGTCTTTATTTTTCAGTTTGGAAACTGTTAGTATGGGCAGACTTTGAACCTAAAGTCTGGCAGTTTTCAGACTTTGACACTAAAGTCTGGAAGTTTTCATACTAGACTTTGGAAATATTTTGTCAACTTCAAAACAGTTAAGGAGTTTTCTCCAACAATCTCTCCCTTTTTTATGGTGACAAAACTTTCCTGTAGATTTAAGAACTTTTGACCTGCAAAACAACTTTTTAAGCATTACATGATATCTTATAAAAAAAATTGATTAGGATCTGGATAACATTGATTTTGCAACCATAGAAAACATGTTAATCCTAAAAAGATAAGAGAAATATCAAGACTTAAACAACTATCCATCCATAATCACCACATCATCACCACAAAAGTAAGTTGTTGCAAGGATCAATGTCAAACAGAGTCAAACAGAATAATAGTTCAACAAAGTTTAGCATAAAAGTTCAAAATATAAGTCAAACAAAAGTTAAATCTGCATATTCTCCCCCTTTTTGTCAGTGGCAAAAAGTGGAGAAGGATAAAAACTTCAAGGAAATCAAGAGTTTTTGGGAACGCGAACGAGTATGAAATCTCCCATCGACTAAACTGTGTCCTCCAACTTTCGCAGTGAATCCTCCACCTTCTCAACATCTTCAGTCTTGGCAGTCTCTTGAATTTGAAGTTTAAGGTCTTGTACTTGATCGTAAAGACATACTGAAGTAACTTTCAATGTAGATTGGAGATTCTGAATTTCACACTCCATTCCATATTGCTGTGCTTTTATCTCCACAAGGAGCTCTAGCAACCTTTAAAAGTCTACGGTATTGTCTGTTTGGGTATTAGCTTCAGTGCATTCAGTTTGTGAAGTGTTTATAGGTGAGGGAACTTTAGTTGTTGAGCATCAAGACTTGGAGAAGATGCCTCAATATCAGTTTCAGGAAAATGAAAGGCATAAACATCCTCTGGATCGTAGGAGATCTGATAACATCATCTCTGGTAAAAATAAGAGAAGAAGAAGTACCTATTTTCTCAGCAGCTCCCCTTGTTTTCGTGCCTACGGGTGGAGAAGGAAAATCTTCTTCTTGTTCTTTCTTAGTATCAGCACCCAAGTGATGTTCTTTTGCTTTTCCATCTCTTGTAGTTCCACTCCTAGTCTTCTCAGAATCCTCTAACAAGGAAATTGCAAAAGTGGGTTCAATAGAGTCATCTCGACCCTCTTCCTCTTCTGCTTCTTCTCTTGCTTCCTTCTTTGCTTCTTCTCTTTCTTCCCTTTCTTCTCTTCTTTCTCTTTTTCTTTCCTCTGCTATGCTTTCTTCACTTTCTTCTCTTCTCTTCTCTTTCTTCATTTCTCTACTCTTTTTCTTCTCGTCCTCTTTCCTCTTCGTCTTACAACTGCTCAAAACTAACAAAAATCCGACGATTTTTAAAGGCAAATGCTGAGAGAGTTAGATCATCCTTATCTTCTTCGTCTTGCAGGATAATGGTTCTTCTCTTCTTGATAGGTGCACTCATAGGCTCCTCGCCTTTTTCTTTTCTTTATAGTAGAGTCTTGTTTTGTTTCGATGGGGGACTTCTCCTTCAAGCGCTCCAAAGCTTTGTTTAGTTCATTCAGTCTCATCTTTGATATCATCTTCAGTCCTATAACCATCATCATTTTCTCATCATCATCATCCTTCACCTCTGGCTAATTAAAAGAACTAAAACATGGATCAACTGGAAAGTTAGCAAATGTCCTGTTTACCGTTCCTTCAAGCGCTATGCCTAACCTTTCCATTTGCCGTAGAAACAGAGTCTCATTCTTGTAACATTTTTCTTGCAAAAATTCATTAATAAAGGTCATAGCAGTACCACCTTGCTTCAACTGATTGTAGAGTTTAAAGAGAAACTAGGGTTTTAACGTTCTTACAAGTTCAACATCTTCCATGATCTCCTCTTCCATTTGTTGTCGCGGAGGATTACGCTGTGGAGAATGACGCTGTTGAGAATGTTGTTGTTATTGTGGAGAATCTTCTTCTTCGGTCAAGTCAAAATGAGTAGGATCCTTTGGCATATTCTGTGGTCCACTGTTTGCAATCCAAGACGATTTTCTTTAGAAATATATCTTCACAGTCGAGGAGGATTTCTCGAACACGTTTGATTGAAAAAGATGAAAACTTGGAAAGCAAACTTGAGAGTAGAAATGAGAAAGTAGGAATTCTGTATTCTAGGGTTTAAGAAATCGTAAATGGAGAAGGACTTTGATGGTATATAAAGCAAGTGAAACGGGGTATACGAATAGTCACAAAGGAAAAAAAAAAATAAACTACCTTTTCGAAAATAAAAACTAACAAAAATTCAAAAATTCGAAAAAGATAATTTCCAAAAATAGGCAAGTAATGATTCAAAAATAAATCGTACCTGTTTGAAATTTTTATGTTAACATTACTTGTAAAGAGAAGATATTAACTTATAGATGTAATTTTTGGATATTCTGAGTCTGTTCAACTTCAGACTTTAACCAGCAAAAGATATAATATTTAGTCTGGTGCGAATAGACTCAAATAGACTTTTCTCCAGTGGATTTGTAAATATGTCTGCCAACTAATTTTTCGAGTCAATGAACTGAATCATAATTTCTCCATTTTGAACATGATCTCTTATGAAATGATGCCGAATCTCTACTTGTTTTGCCTTTGAATGAAGAATTGGATTCTTCGTAAGATTAATGGCACTAGTATTGTCGCATTTGATCTTGGTGCATAATTCTTCAATTCCAAAGTCTCTTAGCTATTGCCTTATCCACAAAATTTGAGAATAATAACTCCCAAAAGCCACATACTCTACTTCTGTTATTGATAGAACTACAGTACTCCACTTCTTTGAGAACCAAGACACTAGCTTGTTGCCCAGCAATTGACAAGTACCAAAAGTACTCTTTCTATCAACTTTACAACTTGCTAAATCTGTGTCTGAATATCCAAGGAGAGTAAAGTCTCATTCTTTGGGATACCACAGACTTAGCTTTGGAGTAGTTGCAACGTATTTGAAAATGCATTTTGCAGCACTTAAATGAGATTATTTAGGATATGATTGAAATCTAGCATAGATGCAAACATTAAACAAAATGTCAAGTCTAGATGCAGTAAAGTAAAGAAGCGAACCAATAATGCTTCAGTAAAGCTTCTGGTCTACTTTCTTCCCTCCTTCATCTTTGTTCAATTTTGAAGAACTTGATATTGGTGTCTCTGTCTTTTTGCAATTCTCCAATCCAAATTTCTTGATAAGATCTTTTGCATACTTTTCTTTGTGAACAAAGATACATTTCTTCGATTATTTAACTTGCAATCCCAGAAAGAAAGTTAACTCACCCATCATACTCATCTCGAATTCATCTTGCATATATCTTGAAAATTTCTTACATAGATTTTCATTAGGAGATCTAACATTAATGTCATCAATGTAAATTTGAATCAATAGAAAATCATTACCCTCTCTTTTTATGAACAAGGTAGTATCTATTTTTCTTTTAGCAAAACCATTTTGGGTTAGGAATTTACTTAACCTTTTATACCATGCTCGAAGTGCTTGCTACAATCCATACAAAGCATTTTTTTCAATCTGTAGACTAAGTCTAGCTTTCTTGGATCTTCAAACCCTGGTGGTTGTTCAACATAGACTTCTTCTTGGATAAATCCATTTAGAAATGCACTTTTTACATCCATCTAGAATAACCTGAAATCTTTATAGTAAGCAAAAGTAAGTAATAATCTAATTGCTTTTAACCTCGCTACTGGTGCATAAGTCTCGTCATAGTGTATCACTTCTTCTTGTGTGTATTATTTGGCTATAAGTCTTGCTTTGTTCTTGACCACTTTACCTTTCTTGTTCACCCTGTTCTTGAAAACCCATTTAGTCCCGATAATAAACTTACCTTTAGGTTTAGGAATTAACTCCCAAACATCATCAATGCTTAACTGTCTGAGCTCTTCTTGCTTAACTTTGATCCAGTTTTCATCAGACGGGGCTTCTTCTACATTTTTGAGTTTCATCTCAGAAACAAGTGCTAAAGCACTAGACTCTTCTCACCTTTTGTATATGGTGCGAATTCATTCATCAATGTTGCCAATGATGAGTTCCTTGGGATGACTTGAGTTATGCTTCTAGTTGCTGGTTGGTTTGAGAGTCTGCTTATTTTCTACTTCAATTGAATTTTCTAGTTTTGCTTGTTGTTGATCTTCAGAAGTTTGAACCACTTTAGGGGAAGTAGGCTTTATAAAGTTTGGAGTAGGTTCAGATTCTTCAAAATGAGTCTGGTCTGGTCGAGTCTCTTCGAATTTGACATTCATGAATTCTTCCACAGACTGAGTCTTTTTGTTGAAAACTCTATATGCTTTGCTTGAGGTTGAGTAGCCAAGGAAAATTCTTTCGTCTGATCTTTCTTCAAACTTCTCAGTTCGATCATTTGCATTTTAAAAAACATAACACTTAAAGCCAAACACATGGAAGTAAGAAACATTTGGCTTCTTCCCTTTAAACACTTCATAAGGAGTTTTCTCTAGAATAGGTCTTAAGAGCACTCTATTGATGATGTAGCAAGCTGTAGAAATTGCTTCAGCCCAAAATCGAGAGGAATTTTGCTCTCGATTAAGAGGGTTCTTGCCATCTCCTACAAGGATCTATTCTTCCTTTCCACAACCCCATTTTATTCTAGAGTGTATGGAGAAGAGAAAACATGCTGAAAACCAAATTCATCACAGAATTTTGCAAAGTCTTGATTTTCGAACTCACTTTCATGGTTTGTTTGTATGCTCAAAATAGCATATCTTTTTTTTTTTTTTTTTTTCATTTTGAACCTTCTTGACAAACTTTGAGAAGTAAGAGAAGACTTTAGACTTATTTGCCAAAAAGTAAACCTAAGTAAAGCGAGAATAATCATCCATAATTACTAGGCAGTATCTTTTCCCATCAATACTTTGAGTTCTGGTTAGTTCAAAGAGGTCCATGTGTAGAAGCTGCAAAGCTCGATTAGTAGAAACTTGATTTATAGGTTTAAAGACACTTCTAACCTGTTTTCTCAAAACATAAGGAGTGCATAATTCAAACTTTTGATAAGCCATGTTGGGAAGACCATGAACAAGCTTCTTGGAAGAAATTTTGGCAATCTGCTTCATGTTAACATGGCCAAGTTTTCGATGCCAAAGATTTGCTTCATCTTGAACAGATATAAGACATTGCGAACTTTCTAGTTTTATATTTAAAAGGTAAATATTCCCATGCCTTCGTCCAGTGAAAGATTGAGATAGATCTTTACTCGTTCCCGAGCAGATGCCTTCTTGGAAATTTATTTTGAATCCAGTATCGCAAAGTTTACTTATGCTGAGTAGATTGTAATTCAGACCTTACCCCAAGGAGACATTGTTGATAGTGAGGCTTCCAGTCTTAACGATTCAACATCCAACAATTCTTCTTTTGTTTTTTCTACCAAATGAAACTTTTCCACCATTTATTTGAACAAGTTTTATAAAGCAACTCGAATCTCCAGTCATGTGTGTCAAACTGCCACTATCCAAATACCATTTGATCTTCTTCTTGATAGTGACTTGTGATCAAAAGAAGAACTCAAGTTTTCTTTAGTACCCATATTTTCTTGGGTTCATGAGAATTAGTGTTGAAAACAGTTTTTGCCAAATCCTTCTTAATAGGTCTCCAAACTCTGGGACATTCCTTGAAATGTTCTGAACTGTTACATTTTGAACATTTGAGAGCATTTCACCCAATAGATTTTACAAAAACTCTTTGAAAATGATTTTTGTAAAATGCTATTGTTGGTCTTTGTTTGATTCTTTCTTTAACTTTGGGAAAATCAATTAAATGAATAGTTTCTAGAGTCATACCCAAATCAGATTTGTTAAAATAAGGTCTTTATATAGAAAGAATTTTCTCCAACTTCTCAGATCCATTTGCAAATCTTTTTGTGATATTTGAAATATCTTCTTTCAGAAAGGCATTTTCCTTCGAAAGAGAATCATAATTTTCTTTCAAATTAACAAAACTTTTATCAAGATTTTAAAACTTTTCTTTCCAAGAAATTTTTTGTTGCCTCAGCTTAGAATTCTCCATTTTTAGTTTGGACATCCTTTTAAGAGAGTTTTTGAGACTGAGACTGAGTTCATCTATATATTTCGAGACTTTAACAGGAATTTTTAAATTGCTAACCTCAACTTCCTTGTCTGAGTCTGAATTAGAATCTGTTTCAAAGTTTGAGTCTAATTTCGAATTGGCCATCAAACATATGTTTGCACAGTCTTCATTACTTTCTTCGCACTCGGTATCACTCTATGTCTTTACTTTGAGAGCCTTTTTGTATTTCTCTGTTCTTCCTTTCTTTTCCTTCAACAAAGGGCAGTTAGGTTTGTTGTGCCCATTTTTCTTACATTCAAAGCATATCACATCTTTGTTGGTTTCATTATCCTCAGTTGGTTTGTTCTGGAATTTTTCAGTGCTTTACTTCTTCCAATCGAATCTTCTTCCCTTCTTATTCAACTTTCTGAACTTCTTAATCATGAGTGCTAGCTCCTTATCATCCATTTCATCTTCTGAATCTGTATCATCATAATCATCGTTAGATTTTAAAGCGATTGACTTCTTACCTTTAGGATCTTCATCCTCATTGATCTGCTCTACTTCATATGATTGGGGTGTGCCAACAAATTCGTCTACTGAAAGAGACATGATCCTCTGGGTTTCTCTAATTGACGTCTTCATGTGATTCTAGTCTTTGGAGAATCCACGCAGCAGTTTATTGACCTTCATTGGTCCTAAGATTGATTGTCCTTAATATGCCAGACCATTTACAATTTCAGTGAAGCGACTGAACATGTCAGTGATGGATTTTCTAGGCTTCATTTTGAAGGCTTCATACTGTCCAAGTAGAACGTTGATTTTCGTTTCTTTTACTCGATCAGTTCCTTCGTAGGTAATATGCAACCTGTCCCAAACTTCTTTTGCTGTTTCACAGGAAGAAATTCGATTATACTTAGTAGGAGATAAAGTACAGTATAAAGAGTAGATAACTTTAGCATCAAGAGCTTATCTCTTGGTTATTTCTTCTTGTGTCATTTTGCCATCATCTACAACTTCCTTTCCTCTTTATGAGGTTGATGTAGCTTTGGGATTGATCCATTTTTCTACCACATCCCATTCCAAGGGATCTTTCAATCTCAAGAACATCTTCATCTTGTTTTTCCACACATTGTATTTCTTCCCATCAAAGTAAGGAGGTCTGGTGTTACTTTGGCCTTCAACCAAACCTAGAGCTAAAATACTAGCCATAGATCTTTAGCTCATAAGTAAAAAGACTGCAATAAAATGAGCACACAAGCTCTGATACCAATTGAAAGGGCAAGTAAGAATACTTAGAGGGGGGTGAATAGAAGTGAACAAAAATCTTTGCAAAGTTTAGTAGAAATAATTTTCCTTTAGAAAATCACAATCGAATTCAAACTTTAGCGATTAGATAAAACTTAAAATAAAGAAGTTTAAACTTGAATGGTTAATTGGAGTTACGAATCAAAATAAATGAGTTTAGGGAAGAGAATAAGAACACAAGGTTTATAATACTTCGGCTTAGATCAAGTTTACGTCAACTCTTCTGCATTGACAGCCCACTAGCAAGAATCCACTAAGAACCAAAAAATATTTTACAACTTGGTGATCTCGACTTCTCAATGAAGAGTCTCTACTGGTCTTTCCCAAAGTCTCACTATGAGTTTCTCTCTTTTGTTTACAACTTTGAGCTTAGTGAATGGAATAACAAGGAACTATGGAGCTTTAGACTTTGAAATTTTTCTTTCACGCACTGTATCGAACAATTGGAGAGTCCACCTTAAATACTCCTTCATGCATTTTCGATCGTTGGCACTTTCCAAAGGAATTCTTCCAATCTACCCGTGGGACAGAATCAATTAAGGAGATCTTAAGTCGTTTGAAGATTTGTGATGAAAGCCCATCAATCATGTTTGCCCATATAATCAGGATTTTGGTTTTTATAAGTAGAACCTTCCAAGTTTACTCGCATTCCAAAAGATTTGAATATCGAAAATTGATTCCAATAAGAATAATCAATCATGTATATGCTAAATCCAGCCATAAAGTCATCCATAAATCATGCGAATCGAATCCTTGAAGAAATAAAGATAATCTCGCATCGGGTAAGTCTTTATTCTTCAGTCTATAAATTGGTAGTGTGGGCAGACTTTGAACCTAAAGTCTAACGGTCTTCAGACTTTGACACTAAAGTCTGAAAGTCTTCAAACTAGACTTTGGAAAGGTTTTGTCAACTTCAAAATAATTAAGGAGTTTTCTCCAACAAAGTTGACACTTTTAAGTTTAAGAACATATATTATCCCTATGATAGGACAAACGAAGTGTTTGAGGAAGCCATCTCAATTTCAAAAACAAAATTAGGTGGGAAGTCAAGTTTTTTATCATGAATGTGCTCACGCAATTCCATCATTCGGTTATCGTTATTAGTTGTAATCTTGCTGAGTTGACTGGATGTTTCCTGACATTTAATGTGTGTTGCTAGGACTGAAACCAACCCTCAAAAGACTATGGAAACTTCTTGCAATCCTCTTGAACGTCATTTCTGCAATCGCCTCTTCAACTCTTGGAAACTACATTCACATTGATCTGACCACACAAATTTAACTCCCTTCTGAGTTAGGCGAGTAAGTGGACTGGCAATTTTTGAAAACCCTTCTATAAATCTCCTGTAATAACCTGCTAGCCCAAGAAAACTTCTTACCTCCGTGACATTGGTAGGGCGGTTCCATTGAACAACTTCTTCAACTTTCTTTGGATCAACTGAGATACCATCCTTTGATATTACATGACCCAAGAATTCTATATGATCAAGCCAGAAGGCACACTTACTAAATTTAGCATACAACTTCTTTTCACGCAAAGTTTGTAAAACAACTCTCAAGTGTTGTTCATGTTCTCCCAAACTCCTTGAATAAACCAAAATATCATCGATGAATACCACAATAAATCTGTCAAGAAATTGCCTGAATAGCCTGTTCATCAAATCCATGAAAGCCGCAAGTGCATTCGTTAACCCAAAAGGCATGACAAGGAATTCATAATGCCCATACCTTGTTCTGAAAGCGGTCTTTGGCACATCATCAACTTTTATCTTCAACTGATGATACCCAGAACGAAGGTCGATCTTAGAAAATACTTGAGCCCCTTGAAGTTGATCAAATAAATCATCTATCCGAGGTAAAGGATATTTATTTTTGATCGTCACCTTGTTAAGTTCTCGATAATCTATGCAAAGTCGCATACTACCGTCTTTCTTCTTCACAAATAGAACAGGAGCTCCCCAAGGCGATACACTAGGCCTAATAAAACCCTTATCCAAAAGCTCTTGCAGTTGAGTCTTCAATTCACTCAATTCAGAAGGTGCCATCCGATATGGGGTCTTAGAGATGGGTGTTGTACCAGGCATTAAATCGATGCAAAACTCTATCTCTCTATCAAGAGGCAAGCCAGGTAAATCTTCAGGAAATACATCAGGAAATTCTCTGACAACATGAACATTTTCTGGCTTTACCGGCTCCTTACTTGTATCCTTTACACAAGCCAAATAACCGTAACAACCATTTCTCAAAAGCTTTCTTGCTCGCATAGCTGAAATTAACCTTGGAAAAGTTTCTTCATAACTTCCCGAAAAAGAGAATTCTGGTTGATTTGGAGGTCGAAAAATAACTTTCTTTGAATAACAATCGACAGTGGCATGATATTTTGATAACCAATCCATCCCTAGAATAACATCGAAATCTCGTATATCTAACTCCACCAAATCCACAAGCAATGGTACATCATCAATTCGCAACAAACAATTCTTGAACACACGATTAGCAATCAAGAAATCACCAGTGGGAGTATCGATACACAATTCATAATTTAGAAGCTCAGGCAACATATCAAGTTTCCTTGCAAAGTTAATGGAAGTAAAGGAATGCGTGGCACCGGGATCAAACAATGCATAAACAAGTTGTGAGGCAATAGAAATATTACCTGCAACAACTGTATTAGAAGCCGCCACATCCTCTCCTGTCATCGTAAAAACTTTCCCAGTCATCCTTTGCCTTTGCTGGCCTTCTTGTGGCTTATCAACTGGAGGTGCGGTCTTCCTCATAGAACAAGTATAGGCTCGATGTCCAGGTTGTCCACATACAAAACATACTTTACTATCTCCAGGGGCATTCTTTTGTGTTGGACAATCACGTGCCATATGTCCCATTTTTCCACAAGTGAAACATGCTCCTCTCTTGCGGTAACAAGGACCGCTATGTCGTTTCCCACATGTAGTACAAGGGCCTGGATTATTCTGAATTCCGGGCTTTCCTGGCTGATTAAAAGCTTTCCTCTTTCCACTGCCACCGGCGCCGCTATCCTGATAGTTAGTGAATCTCAACTTCTTATGTTGAGGTACACCTTGCACATCTCGCTCCAAAATCTTTTGTTCCACTCTGATCACTCGTTCCAGCACGTCTTTATAAGATGTCAATGCTAGAGGTGTGAGTGTCGAACCAATTTCATACTGAAGCCCCCTCTAAAAGTGATCAGCTTTATCTTGCTCATTAGACACATATTGCTCAGCAAATCTACTCATCTGATTAAAGCGGGCTGCATACTCCAAAACCGTGGAGTTACCTTGAGATATGTGTATAAAATCGCTCTTCATTTTTGTCTGAAATGACATTGGGAAGAATTGGGCATTGAAAGCCTGCTTAAGTCCTCCCAAGCTATAGCACCACCCCTATCTCCAAGAGCTGGCCTCATTCCCTCCCACCAATGCTCTGCCTCGCCTTCTAAGTATCGAGAAGAAAAATAACCTTCTTATCTTCGGGAACACCTTCAGCTTCAAAGATCCCTTCAATCTTTCTAGTCCACTGCTCAGCTGCAAGAGGATCAGCTTTCCCATCATAAGTGGGTGGTTTCGCCTTTCTGAATTGCGCAAAGGTGTATGAGCCAGTTGCTCCATCTCCACTTAATTCCTTTGCTTGACGATACCAATGAATCATAGCTTGCTCAAAGTCACTCGGGGGAAACGACCATTGGTTAACCTCCCTGACTTCATGCGAGTTAGGAATTTCATCACGCCGATCCTCCCGTCTCCTCCTTAGAGACGCACCTCGAGAAGCTTGAGGCGTGTCTCTAGCATCAGGGGCTACAACTTGCTTGCCTTTACTATTTCTACGAAGCAAAACAAGTGTCTCCGAGTCACGCATGATCACCTGAATCCAAGAACGGAGCTACAACTTAATATCTAAAAGGTTAACGCGTTAAAAAAAAAAAATCTATCACACAATCTCACATCGTCCCATATCTACCCAAACAAATCAAAACCTAAGCTCTGATACCAACAAATGTCACACCCCGATTCACAAGAAGAAGGGACATGACACGGTCTTCCTTTTTACCAAAGGACGTAGCCTCAACGTAACCAAAAATTCAACCCGATATCAACATATATACATCCACATATATATATTTGACAAAAAGGGGCACTTGGTTACAATATCAGAGTATATCTATAATCCACAAACATCAAAACATAAACCTTCTACAAAGACTAACTTATAAACTTATAAACTATGCATAAGCCATACCCAAAATTTCCACCAAAAAAGTCCTCCCCGAACGAACGCTCACGCCTATTCGTGACTCGCTGAAGAACCTGAAAAACAAGTAGATGAGAGGAGTGAGCTACCACGGCTCAGTGAGTAACACATTTCTTCTAAGCGGATCGAGAAATCACTATGCACATTTTAAAACACAAACATAACCCACTTTATCATAATACCAAATCATAATTCAAATATCGAAAGCACCAATGGTCGAGTCCATTAGTCAATCTCGTAAAACATGCATCAATGGTCTATTCCATTGATTAATCTTATTAACTCACATCGATGGTCCATTCCATCGACCAAACTCAAATCACATGTCAATGGTCAACTCCATTGACCAATTAATGCTCAAATGTCTAACCATGGTCACGCGTAACGCCCGTGACAAAACGACCAAGATTCCCCCCTTGGCAAGGTCTCCACATATTATTAGCTGGTGGCTCGGCCCACAAGGATATCCTAGAATAGTATGCGCATACCCACACCTCTCAGGGTCCATAGAGACATTGAGCACCAACCACTAATCACAACATCCATAATTCCAACATCAGAAAGGAAGTCATGTCACAACTCAAAATTTGATAAATAAATATCAAAGCATTCTTCGATTCTTGCATAAAGAATTTCACAAACTATTTTCAAGCAACCATCCCAACCAAAATCGAAATATCACTCTTTTCAAATAAGAACAATGGCAGTAATAACTCGATCCTGTTTTATGCAACAAGATATGCTTTTTATCAACTCACGGATTATATAATTCATCACGTTTTTCAAAATATGAGTTTAAAATACAAAGAAGAAATAGTGTCACTCACCTGGGAAAAGCCAAAAATCAATTACGACACTCACACGAACCGACACATTCGGATTCCTAACAATTAACGGAAAAATATCAAAAAGCCGAGTAAAAAATGATATTCTTATAACGACTCGCCTATACTAGGCCTATTAGTCGATAAACTACACCTACGCGCCCCAAAAGTTCACAATTTAGCATAAACCCATCATTTTCAGCTAGGCGCAGCCCATATGCCAACTTCGTCACGTCATAATGTCCTCCACAAAATTCCGTTTCAAGCCGTCTTATAGTCTTTAGAAAGCTCTTTTAACGTACAACAACAACCCCAACTCAGCCGCCCCAAAACAGTACCGGAAATAACAAAAAAAGAGACTCGAAGCCACTGTTCGCTACAGTACCAGATTGCGCCTCCAACTTCAAAATTCCGTTCTGAACAAACCGCAAGCTCAAATCACGATCCGAAAGATGCTATAGCTTCACAACATCCCAAAGTACCATTTCTAAAAAATTTACAGCTTAATGACTCAAAAATTGGGCTTCGCCACACAAATACTCAAGAAATCCGAATTTCGACCCCTAATTGCGGCAATTGCTTCAAGCAAGTGATTAAAGGCTTCAATTTCTTACCGGCCTTGGAAAACACACTTGAGTCGGCTTGATGAGGCGTCCGGGTCACGAGCGCGCCAAAATTTTTCCCTTTTTCCCTTTTTTTTTCCTTTCTCTTCTTTCTCTCTTCTCCCCTGTTTTGCGTTTCCCCTGCTTCTGCCGATATTCTCCTCTTTCTCTCCCTCTCTCTCTTTTTAAAGCCCAGCCGAAGCTTCTTCCACTTTCCTTCAGCCTTCCTTTTTTGACTTTTCAACCTTTTCTTTTTCTCTTCTTTTATTTTCTTTTCTTGCTTTAAAGCCCATATATTACAGCAACAGTAGTCCTCATGCTAAACAAACGACTGCCATCGAGAATGGAACAAGAAGTCAATTTTGGATCTTGAAGACAAGGTCTAGAACGATTTGAACACCCTCAATCAAGAAATTTGGTTTTAGCTGCGTTCAATCTATTTTGACATGTGGCAACAAAAAAACCATCTTACGATAGAAAAGTAAACGTCCAAAAATTTGAAAAATTGGATAGTAAAAAATATATTAGAGGTTACAGGATAACAATGATATATAATTATGTGATTCAGGGAACCTTATCACAAAGCGCACAATGCCTCTTTTCAAGCACAATAGCACTCGGCATAAATCTAAAACAGTTACACTTCGAAAGAATAATGTAGTAAGCAAAGTAATTTTTTTGGTCAATTTCTAAACTCCATATCAATTCGAAAATCCCACAGTTAGTATTTTATTATTTTACGGTGCCAAGTTATCCAAATAAATCGAGTTGAGCCGTCGTAGATTGTATTAGAGCAGAACTCCTCGAGTTGATGTGCAGCCCGATGATGGATTAGGTCCGGGCAGATCCCGACATGGCCAAGAAATGATTGCTCCTGTCTTCTAGGAAGGCTAAAGAGCGAGGGTGTAATCCAATAAAGGAAGTATTGCCAGGTTCCTTCACGTCCCTGTGTACAGTATATTGATAGAAAATCCTCGTTGACTTTTCGACATGTGTCCCTCGAATCCATTGTAGCAGACAAGATAACTAACTTAACCACCAAATGTCAGCAAAACATGAACCCTTATATAATCAGTTGATATCCTATTCCCTAGTAAATACTAACGAAATCCCCTGAATCTCCTGGAGTAACGAGTACTCTATCACCGGAACAGCTATGAAACCTCGAGGAAATTAGCTTCTGTTTCTTAAATTGTAGTTATCCCCAATCCTTGGAGCTCGTTACAAGGCCAAAGTCTCCAAATGGGGCCATCAAAGATCAAGTTAAGGGTCAAAGGTTGGCCCTTCTTTATTCAATAGAGACAGATGCAAGAATGCGTTCACCACGTTTGAAAGTCTATACAGGAGCTCGCTTGAGGACCAAATTCTCATTTGATTTTGGTCAGTCAAGTGGACAAGCTTCCTGGGAGTCTTTGATTCAGCATTAGCACCTCCATTTTCCCTGATGCCCAGACATGGTGACAAAAGGTCAACAAAATAAGAAGGGCACGACACGCATCGAGGGTAAAACAGAATTCCTTATAGTAACATCAACAATGTATTGCTGTAATCTCGAACTTTAGCAACAGACCTATGCCTGGTTCAATCAGTCTTATGTCCTAACTGAGGTTATATCCATGATCAAATTTAGTTTACGAGGCCAAATTTAAATATACATGAAACATAACTCAAATGAAAACTGCACGGCATAGGTAATTTGACACTGTTTAAGCATCGTTTAACAAATTGCAGAAGTAGATACAGCAACCTATGCATCTTTGGTCCCTCCCATTCCCTATCGTGTATGTGTAGACATGTTAATTTTGATTTGATTCGATGACAGTCGACTATTAGTTCATTCGTCTGAAATCCTTCCTTTGTCTTGATCAGGCAGAAAAATAGCAATACAAGGTTATCAATAGAATATTGATGGTTTGATCTATAATTTGATCAAAAAGCGAAATACTTTCACCTAAACTAAGAGCAATGACCTAACAACATGGTTGTAGCAAATGGTTTTTGACTTAATGGCATGTCTTTCAAAACTTGTTAGGAGGCAGTTCCTGTCTTGACTTGGAATAGTGGCGTGATAAAGCCAGCTTTTCCTCCTCATGGAATCCTAATCAACTCCACATAATAGACCGCGACAGCTACTCTAATCTTATCGAAAAGGCACCATAATTTCGTGCTTTATAAAAGATTTAGTTGATGTGATTCTATTGTTTAATGCAATCTGTCCTTAGTGACTGAAGTGCGACTCCACTTAATTTGGTTAATTGCTTCATACGTAATGATAGTCCCTTTCTAATTCGATATCTGTTGCTTTTCCTCTCAAATTTGGGCCCTTCTCCTTCACCAGTAGAAGAGCAAGACGTACATATCCCTACAGATTTACGCGAACGATTTATATAAACAAGTTATTTGTCTGCAATCTCGACTATTTCATGTTTAACATGATACGGCTGGGTAATGCCTCGGAAAAATCAGAGCAGTGTAGGGTGAAGTTCACGAATTATCTGAGCTCATTTGCTTGTGTGTAGCCTTAATGCAGTTAATTAATTCTTCTAGTTCCTAGTTATGAAATGTTGCTTGAATTTCCTTGAGGTAACCTGGTCAAATAATAATTTGGCTTTTGTGATGCTTAGTGATAAGTCCGGGAATTTCACTTGAATGTTTAGGCATAGATGGATTGGTCCTGGCCTTTGGTGTTGAAGTCCAGATTCTGATGAACTCTTGACCATCAGGATATTCTGAATTGATTGAAAGTTTCCCCAATCGATCTTAGTCAAAATTAGCTCTTATATATTGCAATGTAAATTTTTCAAGAAAAATTTATGTCGGCAAAATGGTGTGATCAAGCAGGAATTGGTAGCTGAAATATATTTCAATAAACTACACGAAGAAAATGCCATGATTGTGAACTCACAAGAGGGACATCTCAATTAGGTGTTCCTGGTTTCAGATAATAATTTACTCAGATAAAATAAAGATGAAAGTTTCTTGGAAACTTCCCGTGATTTTGCCTTAGATATATTATATTCGACAACGTCGTACAATTAATTTCTGCTAACAATCAAGAAATTTTAGTTAAAATATTCACATAAGATGAAACTACAAAAGAACAAAATACTAAACAAACTTGCAGACCACTCCACACGAAACGAGAAAATTGAATAGGTTGCTGTATTTTACAGGAACATGCGAAAAACAATAGAGATATAACTAAATAAACCAAAACCTGTACGATGTGCTAAGCAGACATGGATCCCACACAAGGCAGCTATAAATAGAAGATTCACTAAAGTTTAACAGTTCAGAGACCATGAAAAGCCTCAACTTTTACAGCCACAGCCTAGAGCCTCTAGGCAACACATAAACCAAAAACCTCACCACCACTCGCCAGTCTAAAGGCATGGCAGAGAGCCCAGTGACTCACCTACTCACAAAGCTTGCACAATTCTTTGAGAACGAGGTGCGGCACCTGATAGGCGGTCAAGAAGAAGCCCTCTCAGTGAGAGGAGAATTGGAGCGTGTCCGGGCCTTCCTTAGGGTCGCAGATTCCCTCGAGGAAAGCGATGATGAAGTCAGAGTGTGGGTGAAGCAGTTGAGAAACACAGCCTACGAAATGGAGGACGCGCTCGACAAGTTCTCGCTGATCCTGAGACACGATCATGGAGTCGGTTTCACTGGCCTTATTGTTGGAGAAATCTTTCCAGAATATTTTGAAGCTGACAAAACGTTTCTATCAGTCTAAGTCTGGATGTTCGGAGACCGACAGTTTAAAGTCTGAAGACTTTGTATTCTCAAGACTCAAGACTCAAGACTCAAGACTCAAGACTCAAGACTTAAGACTCAAGACTCAAGACTTAAGTCTATTCTCACTGACAGTCTTTCTAATCCAGTGACGAAGGAAATCCAAAGCCGAGGTTTATAGTTGAGGATTCGATCCTATCCTCTGGAATAGACTCTTTGGTTGGATAATCATTTCGGATTCTTTAATTCTTATCTAAGATCGATTGAAGATCCGATGGTCGACGAAATAATCTTGGAATGTTCTATTCTTGGAAACCGAGATCCTGATTGTATGGGCGAACAGGATTGATGGGCTATCATCAGATTCCTTAAATAGCTCGGATGATCTTCTCGATTGATTCCGTCCAACGGGTAGATTGGAGGAATTCCTTTGGTAAGTGCCAACGGCTATGATGGCATGAAGGAGTATAAAAGGAAGACGTTCTAGTTGTTTTAAGTGTGTGATTGATAGAAAAATTCCAGAGTCTGAAGACCCTTGATTGTTAGTCAAGACTGTTCGAGCGAAATTGTATACACTGAGAGTGTTTGTATTTGGTGATACCTTGAGTGAGTGTGGTAGATCATCTACACCGAGAAATCAAGGAAGATCAACACTGTAACATCTCTTTGTTCATAGTGGAATCCAGCCAATCGGCTGTCAGTGCAGAAGAGTGGACGTAGGCTTGAATCAAGCCGAACCACTATAAACCGAGTATTCAATTCTCTCTTTCCCTTACTCAGTCTCACGATTGATTTTTAATTATTGCAAATTCTTTAACTGTCTAAAGTATTGTGCAATCTTCAAGAAAATTCTTTGCATACCTATTCACCCCCTCTAGGTACTCATACTAGCAATATCAATTGGTATCAGAGCTCGTGTTCTTACTTTGTTTGAAGTGTTTTACTTCAGAGTAAAAGATCCATGGCTAGTATGCTAGCACTAGGGCTGATGGAGGGGCAAAGCAATACCAGACCTCCCTACTTCGATGGAAAGGATTACAACATCTGGAAAAACAAGATGAAAGCTTTCCTTCGATCAAAGGATCCTCTGGAATGGGACGTTGTGGAAAGAGGAATCACTCCTGCTGCTGCATCAATCTCTGAAAGAGGGAAAGACACTATTGAAACCAGCGGAATGGCTCAGGAAGAGATAAACAAGAGACAAGCACTCGATGCAAAAGCAATTTACTCTTTATACTGCTTTATCTCCAACTGAATATAACAGAATATCTTCTTGTGTTACAGCAAAAGAAGTATGGGATAGATTACACATCACCTATGAAGGGACGGTCGAGTGAAGGAGACCAGAAATTAACATTCTCCTCGGTCAATATGAAGCCTTCAAAATGAAACCAGGAGAATCTATAACTGACATGTTTAGTCGTTTTACGATATTGTCAATGGTCTTGAGAACCAAGGACAAAAAAATTTCTGATCCCATGAAGGTGAACAAGCTTCGCATGGACTCTCCAAGGATTGGAATCATATAAAGACTTCAATAAGAGAGACGCAAAGAATCATGCCATTATCTCGTAGACGAGCTGATTGGAACTCTTCGATCTTACGAAGTGGAACGAATTAATGAAGACGAAGATCCAAGAGGTAAGAAATCTATTGCACTAAAATCAAATGATGATTCGATGATGCAGGTTCGAAGATGATATGGATGATGAGGAGCTCGCTCTCATGATAAGAAGATTCAGAAAACTGAATCAAAAAGGCAGAAGGTTCATCCCAAAGAAACAAAGTTTTCGAGACAGCGAGACCAAGTCTTTGATGATGAGGAACCAAACAAAGATGTAGTTTGCTTCGAATGTAAAAAGAAGGGACACATCGACCCAACTGTCCTCTTCGAAAAAGAAAAGAGGAAAAGCTGAGAAGTTTCGAAAAGCTCTCAAAGCTGAAACACAGGAGTGATACATAATGTGAAGAGAGTGATAATGAATACGCCAACATATGTTTGATGGCACATTCGGACTCGACTCGGTCTGGATCGACTCGACAGTGAATTTGAGGTAAGTGATTTTAAAATTCCTGTCAAAGTCTCTAAATATATTGATGAACTGTGTTTCAGTCTTAAGACTTCTCTCAAAAGAATTTCCGAACTTAAAAAGGAAAACTCAATTCTGAAACAAAAGGAAGTTATTTTTGAAGAAAAAGTGAAAAGTTTAAACTTGAATGTTTCTACTCTCAAAGAGAATGAAGAAAAACTTTCAAAAGAAAATGCTTTCTTGAAAACTGATTTATCAAATATTTCAAAGAAATTTTCAATAGGGTCGGAAAAACTTGAAAAAGTTCTTTCGGTCAAAGACCTTACTTTAATAAGTCTGGTCTAGGTATGACAGCGGAAACAATCCCCTTGATTGATTTTCCTAAAGTAAAAGAAAGAATTAAGAAAAGACCGTCAAAAGAGGCTTACAGAAATCATTTCAAGAAAGTCTTTGTAAAGTCTGTAGGTCGAAATGCTCTAAGATATTCAAAGTGTAATAGTCAAGATCATTTTGAAAAAGACTGTCCTATGGTTTGGAAACCTGTTAAGAAAGTATGGCCTAATAATGCTTATCCTACTAACTCCAAAGGACCCAAGAAAATTTGGGTACCAAAGAAAGCTTGAGACTCTCTTTTGAATGCGGTCTCCGTCAAGAAAAAGATACAATGGTATCTTGACAGCGGATGCTCAAGACACATGACGAGAGACTCAAAGTGCTTCGTAAAGCTTGTTCAAGTAAACGGCGGAAATGTTTCATTTGGAGGAAACGGCAAAGGAAGCATCGTGGGATTTGGAACTGTGAGAATTGGAAATCTCACAATAAGCAATGTTTCTCTAGTAGAAGGACTCAACTATAACCTTCTCAGCATTAGCCAATTGTGTGATACCGGTTTCAAGATCTCCTTTCAAGAAGGAATTTTCTATGGACTTAGTAAAGACTCTACTGAGTCTTTCATGGGTCGAAGGCATGGAAACATCTACCTCCTTGATGTAAAGCCAAATGAAGCACAATGCCTAATCTCAATTCAAGATGAAGCAGTCTTATGGCACAGAAAGCTTGGCCATGTCAACGTGAAGCAATTAGCCAAAATATCATCAAAGAAACTTGTTCGAGGACTACCTAAATTGCCATACCAAAAGTCTGATTTATCCATGCATTCTGGGAAAGCAGGTAAGAAATTCATTTAAGCAAATAAATCATGTATCTACTAATCATGTACTGCAGTTGCTTCATATGGATCTCTTCGGACCAACAAGAACCCAGGGCATTGGAGGTAAGAAATATTGTTTAGTAATTGTAGACGATTACTCTCGCTTTACCTGGGTATATTTTCTTGCAAGTAAGTCAGAAACCTTTTCGTACTTTGAGAAGTTTGCTAAAAAGGTTCAAAATGAAAAAGGAAGTGCTATTTCAAGTATAAGAACAGATCATGGAAGTGAATTTGAAAATCAAGATTTTACGAAATTCTGTGATAAATCTGGTTTTAATCACATGTTTTCCTCTCCGTATACTCCAGAGCAAAATGGAGTTGTGGAAAGGAAGAATAGATCTCTTCAAAAAATGGCTAGAACACTTTTAATTGAAAGTAAAATTTCTTCACGGTTTTGGGCTGAAGCTGTTTCAACTGCATGCTACATTATAAATAGAGTCTTCCTAAGACCTATTCTTGAGAAAACCCCCTATGAATTGTTCAAAGGTAAGAAGCCTATTGTTTCATACTTTCATGTATTCGGTTGCAAATGCTTTATTTTGAAAAATGCAAATGATTGAGTTGGTAAGTTTGAAGAAAGATCAGATGAAGGCATCTTCCTTGGATATTCTACATCAAGCAAAGCTACAGAGTCTATAACAAGAAAAGCCAGTCTATGGAGGAATCAATGAATGTCAAATTCCAAGACTCAACACAAGATGAATCCAGCCAGATTCAGCATGAAGAGTCTGAACCTGCTCTAGACCTTCCAATGTCTTCAACTCAAGAAGCATCTCAGACTCAGGAAGTCCATCATCAAGATGCTCATGAAGATTCAAATAAAGAAAGAGATCATCAACCAGGCAAATCAACTAGTAACTGGAAGCACAAATCCAGTCATCCTAAAGATCTCATTATAGGCGAAATTAATGAAGGAATTCGCACCAGATCAAAAAGGCGTGAAGAGTCTAGTGCTGTTGCTCTCATCTCTGAAATTGAACCAAAGAGCATAGAAGAAGCTTTATCTGATGAAAGCTAGATCGAAGCTATGCAAGAAGAACTCAGACAGTTCAACATCAATGATGTCTGGGAATTGACATATAAACCAAAAGGTAAAACTGTTATTGGAGCCAAATGGGTATTCAGGAACAAGATGAACGAAGAAGGAAAAGTCGTACGAAATAAAGCAAGACTCGTGGCCAAAGGATATACGCAAGAAGAAGGAATAGACTATGATGAGACTTACGCTCCTGTAGCAAGGTTAGAAGCTATTCGTCTATTACTTACGTTTGCTTGTTACAAAAATTTCAGGTTATTCCAAATGGACGTCAAAAGTGCTTTCCTAAATGGATTTATCCAAGAGGAAGTTTATGTGGAACAACCGCCTAGATTTGAAGACCCAAAGAAGCCAGACTCAGTCTTCAGACTGAAAAAGGCTCTGTATGGTCTAAAGCAAGCACCTCGAGCTTGGTACGACGGACTAAGTAAGTTCTTATTACGAACGGATTTGTCAAAGGTAAAGTAGATACTACTCTGTTCATCAAAAAGGAAAACAAAAGTTTCTTACTCGTTCAAATATATGTTGATGACATTATTTTTGGATCCTCTAATGAAAGTCTTTGCAAGAAATTTTCTAAGTCTATGCGGGATGAGTTTGAAATGAGTATGATGGGAGAGTTAACATTCTTTCTTGGACTCCAAGTGAAACAAATGAAGGAAGGAACTTTCATCCATCAAGAAAAATATGCGAATGATCTTGTCAAAAGGTTTGGATTGGGAAAGTGCAAAAAGACCGACATACCAATGTCATGTTCTCAGAAGATAGACAAGGATGAAGAAGGGAAGAAAGTAGATCAAAAGCTGTATAGGAGCATGATCGGTTCACTTCTTTATCTTACTGCTTCTAGACCTGATATTTTGTTGAGTGTTTGCATCTGTGCTAGGTTTCAATAAGATCCTAGAGAATCACATCTTATTGCCGTGAAACGTATTATCAAATACGTTGCTTCATCTTCAAGCATCGGTCTTTGGTATCCAAAGAGGGGAGACTTTAATCTTCTAGGATACTCAGATGCAGATCTGGCCGGTTGCAGAGTCGATAGAAAGAGCACTTCGGAACTTGTCAACTCGCTTGGAAACGGGACGTGTCTTGGTTCTCAAGGAAGCAAAGCACCGTAGCTCTTTCAACGACGTATGCAGAGTATGTAGCTCTTGGAAGCTGCTGTTCGCAAATTCTATGGATAAAACAACAGCTACAAGACTTTGGCATTGAAGACTCATGCACGAAATCGATGTGACAACACTAGCGCGATCAATCTCACCAAAAATCCAATCCTTCATTCAAGAGAAAAGCATATTGAGATTCGACATCACTTCATTAGAGATCATATTCAAAATGGAGAAATCTCGATTCAATTTGTTGATTCAAAAAGTCAACTAGCGAACATATTCACAAAGCCTTTGGAGAAAAATCAATTCGACTTTATCCGCTCAAGACTCAACATTTTGAAGCTTGAAGAAGTTGAAGTCTAGAGACTCACCAACTCTAAGACTCTGATCTTTTAGACTTTAATCCTGAGACTCAATCATTCATGGCTAAAGACCGTAAGTTGCTATTTTATCTCGAAAAGGTACGTTCTTTCATTCGATATATAATTCGTGTGAAATTTGAAAACTTGTCTTTTTTTAAGGAATTAATTTTGGCAGTTATTGATTTTGAAAAGAAGTGTTCGTACACTTTCCTTGTACCGATTAAACTTCTCTTTTCAAATCCGAGATATATATATATATATATATATATATATATATATATATATATATATGCAGTTATTCTTCGCCCAATTTTCAAAACCCTAAAAGGTACTCTCCTCCCGATACTGTTTCTACTTCTTGTTCATCGTCGAGAAAGTGGTCATTTTTCTTGGGAAAAGCAAGTGAAGGAATCTTCCAATAGACAAAGAAAGATGTCGTCTTCGAGGAAATCATCAAGAATCGCAAGTAGGGGACCACAAAGAATGGAGAAGGGACCGACTCACTTCGATCTTACTGAGGAAGAAGACTTATCAAGTCAGCGACAAAGTCCGATTCGCTCTCCTCCACGTCATTCATCGTCTCCTGACCCACAAGGTGGAAGTCAACATCTGGAAGAAGAGATAATCGAGGATGCCGACCCAGTAAGAGTCCAAAAACCCTCTGTTATCTATAAGCTTTATCGTGCGTTGAAAAGCACCGGTACTTCGTTAAAATATATAGATGACTTCCTTAAGGACAAAAATTATGGGAATGAGTATCTTTTTCTGCGGAAAATGGAGGAATTGGGAATTGCTCCTAAAGGAAGGGCGAGAGGAGGCTCT
This sequence comes from Eucalyptus shirleyi, assembly GCA_017140165.1. Taxonomy (NCBI): domain Eukaryota; kingdom Viridiplantae; phylum Streptophyta; class Magnoliopsida; order Myrtales; family Myrtaceae; genus Eucalyptus; species Eucalyptus shirleyi. Next base: position 19,136,992 of record CM029450.1, read on the forward strand.
AGCGAACATTCCCGATCCTCGTATGCCGACAAAATCTGATTGACGGAACGATGATGATAAAATGTTCCTTGAATTTAAACCTAGAATGGGTGTGGCAGCAATGGTGAAAGGAAATCGGATGGATTTGTTTAAATCCAAGGATCAGGAAAAAGCGTATTTCAGGCTGTTGAAAAGAGGGGTGATAAACCCTAGAAGTGTCGATTTTGACTTCCTGGACACCATCAACTTGAACTTAAGAGAGAAGTTGAATTTGCTTCAACTTGAGACTTTTTGCTCTGACTCTACGGATGGGTATGCTCAACTGACCGCTTATTTCTATTCAAATCTTAGCTTTTTGGATGCGAATAGAATTTCATTCAGTGTTCGAGACCAAGTCTTCGTGGTAGATGTGAATATATTGGCGGACATAGTCGGAGTTGAACGGGGACGCTATCTCCCAATCAAAGTCTCACCTGCTCGTACTACTCTGGATCTTGTCAAAGATAGGGATGTAGAGAAGAAAATTACCTATTCCAGGATTAAAGCCATCAACATTGTGCTTCATAAGATTGTGATCAACTGTCTCAGACCGAAGTCTACTTCAAAGACTTCTGTGTCTTTTTCTGAAGCAAAGTTGATGTATGCAATCAACTTAGGACGGAAGTTTTCTCTCCCGCACACTATTCTCTTCCATATGTACAGAGCAATGTCAAAAGACAAAGGACAATTGCCTTATCCTGGTCTGGTGACCAAGATCTTCAGATATCTGAACATTGAACTGCCACATACTTTTTGTGTTCGACCGTGTGATAAGATGGTGGTAGGGTTGAAAAGTTAATGAAGATGCGTCTGCAAGAACTCTCCAAGGCAATTGAGAAATTCAAAGTGAAATCTCCAAATCCGATTACGCTTCAAAAAGGAAAGGAAAGGAGGCCATTGGTGCTCCATCGAAAAAGAAGAAAAGAACTCTCATCCTTGAGGATGAAGATGAAGATGAAGATGGTGAAGATCCCACTATCCAAGCACTGACAAGAACAAAACGTTCTGTGTCTCATCCGACAGAACTTCAGCATAACAGAGAAGAAGAGCAGAACAGAGAAGAAGAAGAACAGAGAGAGAAGGAGAAAGAAGTTGAAGAAGAAGAAGAAGGAGAAAAAGAAAAGTCTGTTGACAAATCTGGAGAGAAGGGAAATGAAGAGCATGATCATCACTCTTCGCCTTTCGATGTCCTAGAGACAGGGGGAGTTAGTGAGCAAGAGAGGTCTACACCTCATGCTGCTGTCAATGAAGATCTAAGACAATCTCCAGAAGACCCAGAAGAAGTTCAGGTCTCTCAATTACCTGAAGAAGGTGATACGTCGATTCCAAATCTGCTAGTCTATACTGAAGCGCCATCGTCTGCATCAGAGAAAGTTCATGCCAGTACATAGACGGATGATTCTGCAGATTTTCGTAGTATCATGAATATTCTTCTGGAAATGCGTAGCCAGATATATGTTCTGGACTGTGAAATCCAAGCTTTAAAGAATGCTGGACAAGTATCTTCAGTCTCTCTGGAGGATAAATTCAAAGACCTCGCTCTGCAACTTCAAGCCAATGCCAAGGGAGAAGAGGTAGCTCATCTGCGAGAAGACCTGAAGAAGCTCGAAGGAGTAGTCCAGTCCATTGGGGATTTCCAGATCGCGCGCATTCCCAAGCAGACATGACTCCTTTCTCACCCTTTTCAATGCTGACAAAAAGGGGGAGAACCAATTTGAACCAACATCTTACATCTTTTTTTAAAAACTTTGACTATTGTGGTTATGTTTATTTATGACTTGAGAACTTGAACTTGGGTGTGAATTTGACTGAATTGACTGTGGATTGTGATGCTTGACTGGTTGCATTTTTATCAAGTGTTGTTATATGGTATTACTCATGAAAGACTAACCAATTTTCTGTGGATGCAGAGTCTGGTTGTTTTATTAATCTTTATGAGTTAGCCATATTGCTTGAGAAATGTTTTGCAGGTCAAAGTTGTTCAAATCTTCAAGAAAGTTTTGTCACCATCAAAAAGGGGGAGATTGTTGGAGAAATCTTTCCAGAATATTTTGAAGCTGACAAAACGTTTCTATCAGTCTAAGTCTGGATGTTCGGAGACCGACAGTTTAAAGTCTGAAGACTTTGTATTCTCAAGACTCAAGACTCAAGACTCAAGACTCAAGACTCAAGACTTAAGACTCAAGACTCAAGACTTAAGTCTATTCTCACTGACAGTCTTTCTAATCCAGTGACGAAGGAAATCCAAAGCCGAGGTTTATAGTTGAGGATTCGATCCTATCCTCCGGAATAGACTCTTTGGTTGGATAATCATTTCGGATTCTTTAATTCTTATCTAAGATCGATTGAAGATCCAATGGTCGACGAAATAATCTTGGAATGTTTTATTCTTGGAAACCGAGATCCTGATTGTATGGGCGAACAGGATTGATGGGCTATCATCAGATTCCTTAAATAGCTCGGATGATCTTCTCGATTGATTCCGTCCAACGGGTAGATTGGAGGAATTCCTTTGGTAAGTGCCAACGGCTATGATGGCATGAAGGAGTATAAAAGGAAGACGTTCTAGTTGTTTTAAGTGTGTGATTGATAGAAAAATTCCAGAGTCTCGAAGACCCTTGATTGTTAGTCGAGACTGTTCGAGCGAAATTGTATACACTGAGAGTGTTTGTACTTGGTGATACCTTGAGTGAGTGTGGTAGATCATCTACACCGAGAAATCAAGGAAGATCAACACCGTAACATCTCTTTGTTCATAGTGGAATCCAGCCAATCGGCTGTCGGTGCGAAGAGTGGACGTAGGCTTGAATCAAGCCGAACCACTATAAACCGAGTGTTCAATTCTCTCTTTCCCTTACTCAGTCTCACGATTGATTTTTAATTATTGCAAATTCTTTAACTGTCTAAAGTATTGTGCAATCTTCAAGAAAATTCTTTGCATACCTATTCACCCCCCTCTAGGTACTCATACTAGCAATATCACTTATCAGCAGGATGTCCTGCTGCATCAAGAACCTGAAGGCTCGATACTGCGTCACATATGAGATAAAGCGCATCCACTCCAAAGTAAAGGGCATATGTGATGGGCAACGGAGGCCGCGCCACAAATTCAGCAGGGCTCAACATGATCCGAGCTTGACTGGCGCAGATAACACATGGCACGACCACCGAGGCAATGCCCTCCTACTGGATAAAACTGACCTAGTGGGCATTGAGCAGCCGAAGAATGAGCTGGTCGAGCGTTTACTTGAGGAGGCTCTCGGGCGGGAGGTCATCTCTGTCGTGGGAATGGGAGGGTTGGGCAAAACCACTCTGGTGAAGCAAGTCTACGAAGAGCCTGATGTGAAGAAGCATTTCACGGTGTATGCTTGGATCACTCTCTCTCGGTCCTCAAAGATCGAAGAACTCCTCAAAGACATGCTCGATCAGATCATGAGGGTGATCAGGAAACCAGTCCCTCCAGGAGCCAACACTATGAATAGCCATTGGCTGAAGATGATCATCAAGGACCTGCTTCAGAGGAGGAGGTACCTGATTGTCCTCGATGATGCATGGCACATACATGAATGGGATGCGGTCAAGCATGCCTTGCCCAACAACAGTCACGGAAGCCGGGTGGTCATCACAACTCGGAATGCCGATCTGGCATCTACCTCCTGCAAGGAGTTTAGCGGGCTGGTAAAAAATATGGAGCCACTCGATCCTGAACAGTCGTGGAAGCTTTTCTGTCGGAAGACGTTTCAGGGGAATTCGTGCCCTTCCCACCTGGAGGAAATATGTAAGTACATTTTGAGAAAGTGCGAAGGGCTACCACTCGCAATCGTGGCCATCAGTGGTGTTCTGGCTGCAAAAGACAAACGGAGGATCGATGAATGGGATGTGGTACGGTGCAGCCTTCGTGCTGAGATCGATGGCAACGACAGGCTAAAGAACTTGAGGAGGGTTCTTTCCCTCAGCTTCGGCGATTTGCCGCACTACCTGAAGTCCTGTTTCTTGCACTTGAGTGTATATCCCGAGGGTCACGAAATTGAGCGCAGGAGACTGATCCGGCTTTGGGTAGCAGAAGGGTTTGTTGAGAGAAAAGAAGGCAAGACCCTTGAAGAAGTCGCAGAGGACTACTTCAGCGAGCTCCTGAGCAGAAGCCTGATGCAAGTGGCTGACACAACAACCGACGGGAGGGTCACATTGTGCCGCATCCATGATTTCCAGAGGGAAATAATAACTTCAAAATCAAGAGATCAAAGCTTCGCAACGATTGCCAAAGAGCAGACTGACATGTGGCCAGATAAAGTTCACCGCCTTTCATTGCACAACAGCCTGCAATCCGCACAGCAAAACAGGTCACTTTCTCATCTGCGTTCTCTATACATGTTTGGGGTAGACAGGGCATTCATTGACTTTGTCCTAGGATGCGACATTAAACTGCTCAATGTCTTAGACTTGCAAGCCACACCTTTGTCAAGGTTCCCAGTTCAAGTTGTTGACTGGTACTACCTAAGATATTTAAGCTTCAGGCATACTGAGGTTAAAACAATTCCTACTTCGATAGGGCGGCTTCAGAACCTGGAGACACTAGATCTTAAGTACACAAACGTAACGCGATTGCCTGTCGAAATCTTGAAGCTGCAAAAACTCCGGCATCTCTTGGTGTATCGGTATGAGAACATATCCTATTTGTACTAAAAGTACGGCTTCAAGGCACTCCCGGAAATTGGGGCCCTGCAGTCCCTTCAAAAGTTGTGCTACATTGAGGCGGACAACGAGGGGAATGACATCATCATGAGAGAGCTCGGGAAGCTGATGCAGCTAAGCAGGTTGGGCATCCTGAAGTTGAGGAAAGAGGACGGCAGGGCTTTATGTTCATCGATCCCGAAATTAACCAACCTCCGTGCAATATCTGTGGCTTCAATCGAGGACGACGAGATATTGGATCTGCAACATCTTACCTCTCCGCCTCAACTACTGCAGAGGATCTACTTGAAGGGGCGTCTCGAGATGCTACCAAACTGGTTAGCCACTCTTCACAGTCTTGTCAAGCTGCATTTACGGTGGAGTCGGCTGAAGGATGACCCCCTTGTATCACTCCAAAGTCTGCCCAATCTCGTGCATCTCGAGCTGCTCCAGGTCTATGAAGGAAAGACCTTATGCTTCAAAGCCGAAGGTTTTAAGAAGTTGAGACATCTGGGTCTCGACAATTTTGATGAACTCAGATCCGTGGAAGTGGAGGAAGGAGCAATGCCCAGCCTGGAAAAGTTGATCATTCAGCGCTGCAAGCTACTGGAGAAGCTGCCGTCAGGCATTGAGTATCTCACCAAGCTCAAAGTACTTGAGTTCTTCGACATGCCTGATGAGCTGGTCAAGAAGTTTGTGCGTGACGAGCAGGACAAGGATTATCAGAAGGTCGCACACATTCCTGAAGTTTACTATGGATATTGGAGAGATGGAGGCTGGGACGTCCAATCAATAGAGAGATCATCCAACGGCGACGCCTCTCCTCGCCAAGGCTCTGGCATGAGGAGCAATCAGTTCCCTCCATGCTGGAAGTAATGTATTGACTCTTTTTTCATGATGTGAGAATTTTATGTGCATAATGTTTGCAATGTACATACGAGGGAGAGTATGACCGTAAGTATAGCAAATGTTGACAATATCAGGCACATGTAAAATAATGTAAATACTAAGTTAATGTAATTTTCTACGCCTGTAAATGACATGAATGAAGCAGCTAGTTCACTGTTTTCTCCTTGTGAAATGCACTTTCTCCTTTGGCATCATGGATGTTCGTCAATGTACAATAATAAGAGGCTCGTATCTAGGCCAACGAAAGATGAACAACCTATTGTAGACAACTAAACTGAAGTACATTTTTCAACACAACAGATTGCTTAGAGGGGAAGAACAAACAACCTTTTCAAAAGCCATTTGCAGTGGGAAGATCCAGAACTGCTGTTAATGAGAAAGGCTCAAAATACTTATATTCGTTGCCACTTTAATAGACAGATTGGAACCCTGGCACAATTCTTTTACTTGTTCATTGTGTATCAGTGTCCAACACAATCTCACTAACGGATAGAGGATACATCGGAAGTAATAGCGTTCTAACATCAGCCTAAACTGAATACTATCCCCTGCTTGCTCCGGGTCTCTTGTTATCCTACTATCATCTCCATATCAATTTGGCCTGCACGTGTTCAGCAAACGATCCACCTAGTATTTTGACAGATGAGGTTGTAAACCAGCAACCTTGTTTTACTAATCCGTGTGCATTCCCTAACAGATCGCTTTCCTGAGTGCATATTGCTAGCAAGGTTCCTCATTTTGATAGTTGTGACTCAGTAGGGGGATCTCCAGCAATCAAAAACTTTAGCATTCTTTCGTAAGTCGCCCTGCAACAGATACCTTCCGATCACTTCATCTTCCTAATCATACCATTAAATTGATCATCAGCCATGTAGGCGAGGAAGTTGAATTCTCGGAATTAACAGGATAAGATGAATGTGCCGGATGGTAAGCTTACTAGCTTACGGCATGTCGTCTGACAGGCATAGGGAAATTGCTGCCTCTGTCATAATGAAAATACAATTTACAACTCCTGGTTATGTCATACCCTGCGTTATGCAGGAACAGAAGTATCTGCTTGTTTACTCAGCGTCATATATCTGGTCATGCAAAACCCTCCAAACTAGTCGGAGCTAGCCGAGCCTTCTTCATATGCTTCCCTCTACAGTCAACACCAACTCCTCTTGCAATCGTAACGTCAGTTTCGGACATTACAATGCTGTAAAAGGCACTGCTTCAGCCAAGTGACGTCTGTGCTCGTACTCCCTAGTCCTAGAACACCCAGGACATACACCAATTCTGCAATTTCCTGAGCCAACGCACCTATATACATCAGGTTTGAGGACCACAAAATAATAAGATTGGCCGAATTACATTATGCACCCCAAGGTTATGTTATTGTGCCAAGTGACCGTCGATATTTCAGTTTCCGCAAAGCCATCTCCACCTGGTCTGCTCCCGACGTTGGAAAGTTCTTTGCAATTTACCCCCGGAAATTGACGCGGGGCCATATTCTATTCCGATTTCTAGGAACATATCCCAACCTGACTACTTGCCACACTCAGAGAGAGAGAGAGAGAGACGGCCCTGGATTTTCTGCTGCGTCCATGGCCGAGGGAAGTTGCCGACGTCGCTGTCTTAAGTTTAATTATTGGATTGGAAAAAAGAAAAAATCCAAACATTGAGATTGAACAATCGAAGAAAGTACAAAAATAGATGTTTTAATCCTTTTTTTTTTGGGTTTATTTGGCTCTAATGGCCCCACCTTTATATTTAATCAATTTTCTATGTAGGAAAGTTCACAACTTGTAAAGTACTAATCAAATGGACGGCCGGAGAAAGTTGATTGGAGGCAAATGTAGCCTTCACAGAGTAGCAGAAAGTGGAGCTGACTAGTGACGTTTGATGGACCATAATGCAGCCCTAATTTATCAAACGTGGATGTTGCTATCATAGGCTTAATAAAATGTAAGGGAAAATTATCCCGTTAGATTTAAATATATTATATTAATATCAATTTAGTTTTCAACCTTTCAATTTTACTATTTAGTCATAAATTTTATGTAAAATTCCAATATAATCCTCAAATCAATTTTTGCCAGAAATTGTTGATGTTACGATGTAAATAATAAATTACTAGAAAAAGGTGTGAAAAAGGCCATTACAACACCTCTCTCTCGTTATTTCTCCAGTTCAAAGATGATTGATTGGGCAAAACTTTAACATAGTATAACTCATTGCTTTGACATCTTTTTTGAGTGATTCTTTTTATTCAACATAACTTTCCAAAGAGAATCTCATGGCAAATAACAGAAGGGGAGTAAGTCAAAATATAAAAACTCTTATTAGCTTTAGGGATAATTAGGCTCGAATTGATGACTTCCACTACATCAAGGTGACACTCTACCGTTAAGTTATATTCCATCCAATTGACATCCGTACAATATGTTTAGGACTAATTTGACAATTTTCCCTAAAGTGTTAAAGATCATCCACTTTGCTTTGGGTGACGTAGAGATTTAGTACTTATTTAATGCTATGCATAACATATCGCCAATCTTAATGTTTTGCGTATTATTTAATCTATTGTATTGCATATTATAAGATGGTTTCCATGGAGCACGTAGTAGCTGGGGAAGATAGAGGGTTTGACAAACTATGAAAGAGCTGAACAAAGTTTCTATGGGTTCATGCTTGCCTACTATGAGATCATGAATTAGGGAGAAAAATTACCCAAAAAGTCATAAATCTATTGCACATTAGTCATTTCAGTCCTAAACATTTTAATTGTGATAATTGAGCCACCAAACTTTTCACATTTTGTCAATTAAGTCTATTTGTCTAATTTTGGTCAAAAATCATGTTAATGGACAAATATAATAATACAAGATCATTGATAAAAAAATTTTAAAAAAATTGAGAGTATGGTCTATGATTTGATCGAAAAGTGAAATGCGTTCACCAAAATAAGAGAAAGTGGCCTAACAATAAGGATATAACAAATGGTTATTAAAATTGGATATTTTTAAAGACTTGTAAAGAGGGAGTTCCTGTCTTGACTTGGAATAGTGGCGAGACAAAACTAGCTTTTCATCCTCATGGAATCCTAATCAACTCCACAGAATAGACAGCGACAGCCGCTCCAATCTAATCGAAAAGGCTCCATAATTCTGCATTTTATAAAGATTTATTTGATATCATTCTATTAATTAATGCCATCCGTCATGAGTCACTGAAATGTGACTTTTTACGTTTTGTGGTTATTTGCTTCATACGCAATGGTAGTCCTTTTGTAATTCGATCGATGTTACTTTTCCTCTCAAATCTTATCCACCCCTCCAACACCAGTAGAAGAATAGGACGTATATATCGCTACAAATTTACGCGTATGATTTATATAACAAGTTATTTGTACGCAATCTTGATTATTTCGTTTATGAGATGATTCAGTGGGGTGATGCCATGGAAAATTCAGAGCACTGTGCGGTGAAATTCGCCAAAAACCTGAGCTCAGTTGCTTGTGCATTGCCTTACTGTAGTTGATTCTTATTTCTTCTAAATCCTAGCGAAGAAATGTTGCTTGAATTTCCTTCATGTAACCCGGTTAAAAAAAAAAAAAAAATTGGCTTTTGCGATATTCAGTGATGAGTCCGCGAATTTCATTGAGTGTTCAGGTACAGATGGAATGTCCTGGCCTGTGGTTATGAAGTCTTGATTCTGATGAACTCTTGGCCATCATGATATTCTGAATTGATTGAAATTTTCCTCCATCGATCTTAGTCAAAATCAGCTCTTATACCTTGCAAGCAAGTTTTTCAATAAAAATTTATTTCGACATAATGGTGTGGTCGAGCAAGAATTGGTAGCTGAAATATATTTCGATATACTACACGAATAAAATGACATGATTGTGAACTCACAAGAGGGATATCTAAATTAGGTGTTCTTGGTTTCAGATAATAATCTACTCGGATAAAATAAAGCAAGAAGGTTTTTTTCGAAACTTCCCATGATTTTGCCTTGGATATATTATATTCGACAAGATTATACAAGTTATTTCCTCTAACAATTGGGAAATTTTAGTTAGCTTATTCATATGAGATGAAAGTACAAAAGAATAAAATACTAAACATGCTTGCAAACTTTTCCACACGAGACATGAAAATTGAATAGCTTGCTGTCAAAGGCAAAAATATTTAACAGGAACATGCAAGAAATAAAGGATATAACTAAAATAAACCAAACCTCGTACAACTTGCTAAGCAGACGTCGATCCCACACAAGGCAGCAACAAATCTAAGATTCACTAACGTTAAGCAGTTCAACATTTCAGAGAATACGAAAAGCCTCAACTTTTGCAACCTGAGTTTAAAAAGCCTCTAGGAAACACAAACCAAAAACCTCACCATCGCCCACCAGACTAGAGGCATGGCAGAGAGCCCAGTGACTCACCTACTCACCAAGCTCGCACAATTCTTTGAGAATGAGGTGCGGTTCCCGACAGGCGCTCGAGAAGAAGCCCTCTCAGTGAGAGGAGAATTGGAGCGAATCCGAACCTTCCTCAGGGTCGCAGATTCCCTTGAGGAAAGCGATGAGGAAGTCAAAGTGTGGGTGAAGCAGTTGATAAACACAGCCTACGACATGGAGAACGCGCTTGACGAGTTCTCGCTGATCCTGAGACATGATCATGGAGTCGGGCTCACTGGCCTTATCAACAGGATGTCCTACTGCATCAAGAACCTGAAGGCCCGATACCGTGCCACGTCAGAGATACAGCGCATCCACTCCAGAGTAATGGGCATATGCGATGGGCACCAGAGGCTGCGCCACAAATTCAGGAGGGCTCAACAATATCCGAGCTCGACCAGCACGGACAACACATGGATGGACAACCGAGGCAAAGCCCTCCTACTGGATAAAACTGGCCTTGTGGGCATCGAGCAGCCGAAGAACGAGCTGATTGGGCAGTTACTTGACGGGGCTCACAGGCGGGAGGTCATCTCCGTCGTGGGAATGGGAGGGCTGGGCAAAACCACTATGGTGAAGCAAGTCTATGGAGACCCCTCCGTGAGGAAGCATTTTGCAGTGTACGCTTGGATCACTCTCTCTCAGTCCTCAAAGATCGAAGAGCTCCTCAAAGACATGCTTGATCAGATCGTGAGGGTGATGAAGAAACCGGTCCCTCCAGGAGCCAACGCTATGAATAGCGATTGGTTGAAGATGATCATCAATGACCAGCTTCAGAGAAGGAGGTACCTGATTGTTCTCGATGATGCATGGTACAGAGACGAATGGGATGCAGTCATGCATGCCTTGCCCAACAACGAACATGGAAGCCGGGTTATCATCACAACTCGGAATGCCGATCTGGCATCGACCTCCTGCAAGGAGTTCAATGGCCTCTTAAAAAATATGGAGCCACTCAATCCAGAAGAGTCGTGGAAGCTTTTCTGTCAGAGGACATTTCAGAAAAACTCTTGCCCTTCCCACCTGGAGGAGATATGTGAGTACATTTTGGGAAAGTGTGACGGACTGCCGTTCACAATCATGGCCATCAGTGGTGTTCTGGCCGTGAAAGACAAACAGAGGATCGATGAATGGGATGCTTTACGATGCAGCCTTCGTGCCGAGATTGATGGCAACGACAGGCTCAAGAACTTAAAGAGGGTGCTTTCCCTCAGTTTTAGCGATTTGCCGTACTACCTGAAGTCCTGTTTCTTGCACTTTGAGTGTATTTCCCTACGGTCACCTCATGCAGCACGGGAGACTGATCCGGCTCTGGGCAGCGGAAGGGTTTGTCGAGAGAAAAGAAGGCAAGACGCTTGAAGAAGTTGCAAAGGAATACTTCAGCGAGCTCCTGAACAGAAGCCTAGTGCAAGTGGCCGAAACAACAACCGACGGAAGGTTCAACTTGTGCCGCATCCATAATTTCCAGAGGGACATAATAACTTCAAAGTCAAGTGATCAAAGCTTCGTAACGATCGCCAAAGAGAAGACCGACACGTGGCCAAATAAAGTTCGCCGCCTTTCATTGCACAACAACCTGCAAGCTGCACGGCAAAATAGGTCACTTTCTCGTCTCCGCTCTCTATACATGTTCGGTGTAGACAGGGGATTCATTGACTTCGTCCTGGGATGTGACATTAAACTGCTTAATGTCTTAGACATGCAAGGCACACCTTTGTCAAGGTTCCCAGTTCAAGTTGTTGACTGCTACTACCTAAGATATTTAAACTTGAGGCACACCGAAGTTAAAACAATTCCTACTTCGATAGGGAGGCTTCAGAACCTAGAGACACTAGATCTTAAGCACACAAATGTAAGGCGATTACCTGTTGAAATCTTGAAATTACAAAAACTCCGGCATCTCTTGGTGTATCGATATGAGAACATATGGTATTTGCACTACAAGTATGGCTTCAAGGCACTCACGGAGATCGGGGCTCTGCAGTCCCTTCAAAAGTTGTGCTACATAGAGGCGAACGACGAAAGGAATGACATCCTCATGAGAGAGCTCGGGAAGCTGACGCAGTTAAGCAGGTTGGGCATCCTAAAGTTGAGGAAAGAGGATGGAAGGGCTTTGTGCTCATCGATAGAAAAATTAACCAACCTCTGTGCACTAGCTTTGGCTTCAGTCGAGGATGACGAGATATTGGATCTGCAACACCTTACGTCTCCACCTCCATTACTACAGAGGATTTACTTGACAGGGCGTCTTAAGATGCTGCCAAACTGGTTAGCCACTCTCAATAGTCTTGTCAAGTTGCACTTACGATGGAGTAGGCTGAAGGATGACCCACTTGCATTACTGCAAAGTCTGCCTAACCTCATTCATCTCGAGCTGCTCCAGGTCTTCGAAGGAAAGACCTTATGCTTCAAATCCAAAGGTTTTAGGAAGCTGAGAATTCTCGGTCTCGACAAGTTTGACGAACTCAGATCCGTGGAAGTGGAGGAAGGAGCGATGCCCTGCCTTGAAAAATTTATCATTCAGCGCTGCAAGCTACTGGAGAAGCTGCCATCAGGCATTGAGTATCTGACGAAGCTCAAAGTACTTGAGTTCTTCGACATGCCTGATCAGTTGGTCAAGACGTTTATGCGACACGAGCATGACGAAGACTATCAGAAGGTCGCACATGTCACACCCCAAAAACACAAAGAATGGGGATGACACGGCCGTCCTTTCCACACGAAGGACGCAGCCTCAAAACAACCAACAACCTTATATCATCTTTTATATATATATCAAACCATATATACATATCAGATAGACCAACAGATTGGTTGTAACATCAGAGTTTCTATAATCCATCAAAAAGAAATATAAAATTAGAACTCAGACAATCCAACCATTAGCAAGGAATATGTACACCATTTCCTTGACCATACCCAAAATAGAACTCCCCAAAAAGTTTCCCACCGATGGCGCACTCGCTCTATTCGCCGCTAATCGAGGAACCTGAAAAGATTAAAGGAGGAGTGGAATGAGCAACAACAGCTCAGTGAGTAGTACATATCTTCTAAGCAGATCGAACAACCACTATGCATGTATACAAAGCAATACCAAACCTTATAATGCCAACTTAATATAAAATACATATCAAATCATATAAAAGTTATTTGACATCATCAGAGCTTCATACTAATATGGAAAATTCATTTTAATCGCCATCAAAAGTCAAGTATCAATGGTCAAATCCATTGAATAATCTCTCCATCAAATATCACATATAGAATTTCCATCAAATATTGCATATCAATGGTCCATCCATTGATTAATCTATTGCTCAATATTCCACCATGGTCACGACACAACGCCTTGTGACAAGGCGACCAAGCTTTTCCCCTTGGCAAGGTCTCCACCTATAAAGCCGATGGCTGGGCCCAGAAGGATATCCTAAACCTGGTATGCATACCCCAAAAACCCCTCACTGGGTTCACAGTCATATTGAGCATAAATAACCATCCTCCAATACCAAAAATCCAATTCAGAAATCAATATTTTAAACCAAATAAATAACATTTGCAGCATAACCCATCATCCATTTCATATCAATTTCTCAAATCATTATAAACCTTTCCATAAATCAATCGCAAAACAATACGCTTTTCAAACATTCATAATCAACCAAAGAGTAGCAATTGCTCGATCTGACTTTTATGCATAAAAATGCTCTCCTCAATTCAATGTATATAAATATATACCTTAAGACATGAATTTTTTTCAAAACCAAAGAAGATATTGAACCACTCACCTCGTCGCCTACGACCAAACGACGAACGATACTCGTATCGTCGAACTCAAGGCCCTATCAAATAATCGAGGAATAATGTTAAAATCTAATAAAACTCTTATCTTAACTACGAAATGACTAACTTATGCCTTGACTCTAACAAAAGGACTTCTACGCGCTAACAAATCGCATAACTAAAGCAATTGCTCAAGTCGCTCGCAACACGAAAATTAAACGCAACACTTGATCATGCCTTAACTTCCTCCTCCGAACCCCGATCCAAACGAATTTATAGCCAATAGAGAGCCCTTGACACATATAACAAGAATCTCAACTTCACCGTCCCAAAATCAAGCCGAAAGATGACAAACTACGGCCCCAAAGCTGCTGGACGCATTCTGTTTACTGCGCACAGGAAACTTTGAAATTTTGTTTCGGACAAACCACAAGCTCAAATCACGATCCGTAAAATCCCACGGCTTCACAACACCCTAAACTATCATTCCCATGAAAATACACGGCTCAACGACTCCAAAATTGGACTTCGCCACTTGATTTTTCAACAATTCCGAATTTGAGCCCTAAACTCATAAATAACTTCAATTGGACGAACGAGGGGCCTAATCCCTTACCGGGTGCTGCGTTATGGAGTAGAGTCGGCTTGGCGAAGCATCCGTGGCATGCACGTGTCAAAACCCTTTTTCCTTTCTTCCCTTTTTCTTCTTCTTCTTCTTCTTCTTCTTCTTCTTTTTCTTTTCCTTTCTTTCTGGTGCCCGAACGTGGGTTCCTTCCTTTTTATATCTTCCTTTTTCTTTTTGTTTTGTTTTTTTTTCTCTCTCTTCTCTTTTCCCTCTCTGCCGAAGACTCTCGATTCCTCTCTCTTTGCTTAGCTTCTACCTTTGTCTCTTTCTTTGACTTTTCAACATTTCTTTTTCTTCTTTTGGGGCCCACCCATCTACTATTACAGCACACATTCCAGAAGTCTACTGTGGATATTGGAGAGATGGAGGCTGGGATGTCCAACCCATAGATAGATTGTTGTCCGTGGGCGAAGCCTCTTCTTGCCAAGGCACTAGCATGAGTAGCAATGCGTTCCCTCCATGCTGGAAGTAATGGATTGAGCCTTTTGGCCTGATCTGAGAATAGTATGTGCTTAACGTTTGCCATGTTCATTTGAAAGAGAGTCTAACTGCTAGTATAACAAATGTTGACCATATAATGCACGTGTAAAAAATATAAACACTAATGTAATGTAAGGTAATTTTCTGTCACATCGCGAAACTACAGGAATGGGGTGACACGGTCATTCTTCATTGTGAAAGATGCAGCCTCAAACTGTACTCAAAGTCTACTTCCAAAATGTCACACCCCAAAACCACAAAGAATGGGAATGACATGGCCGTCCTTCTTTACAAAGAACGCACCCTCAAACACAACCAACAAACTGATATTAACTTATATATATCTCAAACCATATATATATATATATATATATATATATATATATATATATATATATATATATATATATATATATCAGATAAGCCAACAAATTGGTTGCAACATCAGAGTTTCTATAATCCACAAAAAGAAAAAGAGATATATGTTTAAAACTCAGACGATCCAACTACTAGTAAGTATTATTTGCACCACTTCCTTGAACCATACCAAAAACAAAATAGAACTCCCCAAAAGTTCCCACCGACTACGCACTCGCTCTATTCGCCGCTAGCTGAGGAACCTGAAAAAATTAAAGGAGGAATGGGATGAGCAACCACAGCTCAGTGAGTAGTACATATCTTCTAAGCAGATCGAACAACCCCTATGCATGTATACAAACCAATACCAAATTTCATAACGCCAATTCAATATATAAAATACGTATCGAATCATATAAAAGTTATTTCTCATCATCAAAGCTTTATACTAATATGGAAGACTCATTTAAATCACCATCAAAAGTTAAGTATCAATGGTCGAATCCATTGAATAATCTCCATCAAAAACACATATCAATGGTCTATCCATTGATCAATCTTCGCTCAATAACTAACCATGGTCACGACACAACGCCTTGTGACAAGGCGACCAAGATTCTCCCCTTGGTAAGGTCTCCACCTACAAAGCCAGTGGCTAGGCCCAGAAGGATATCCTAAACCTGGTATGCATACCCCAAAAACCCCTCACTGGGTTCACAGTCATATTGAGCATAAATAACCATTCTCCAATACCAGAAATCCAATCCAAAAATCAATATCTTAAACCAAACAAATAACATTTTTGCAACATAGCTCATCATCCATTTCATATCCGTTTCTCAAATCATCATAAATCTTTCCATAAATCAGTCGCAAAGCAATTTCATATATGTTTCTCCACAAACCTTGTATAACATGTTTTTCAAAGATTCACAATCAACCAAAGGGTTGCAATTGCTCGATCTGACTTTTATGCAATAAAAATGCTCTTCTCAATTCAATATATATACATATATATACTTCAAGACATGATTTTATAAAACCAAAGAAGATATAGTACCACTCACCTCGTCGTCGACGACCAAACGACGAACGATACTCGTATCGTCGAATTCAAGGTCCTAACAAATAACCGAGAAAAATGTTAAAATCTAATAAAACTCTGTCTCTACTTCAAAACAACTAAATTACGCCTTAACTTTAACAAAAGGACTTCTACGGGCTAACAAATCGCATAACCAAAGCGATTGTTCAAGCCATTCGCAACACGAAATTTAAGTGCAAAACTTGATTGCGCCTTAACTCTTTCTTCCGAACTCCGATCCGAACGTACTTATATTCAATAGAGAGCCCTTGAAACATATCACAAGAATCCCAACTTGGCCATCCCAAAATCAAGCCGAAAAATGACAAAATACGGGCCCAAGGCTGCTGGACGCGTACTGTTCATTGCGCGCGGGAAACTTTGAAATTTTGTTTCGGACAAACCATAAGCTCAAATCACAATCCGTAAAATCCCACGGCTCTACAACACCCTAAATTACCATTCTTGCAAAAATACGCGGCTCAACGACTCCAAAATTAGACTTCGCCGCTCAGTTTTCCAAAAATTTCGAATTTAAATCCTAAATCCAAAAATTACTTCAATCGGACAAACGAGGGCTTGATCTCTTACCGGGTGCTGTGTTATGGAGTCGAGTCGGCTTGGCGAGGCATCCGAGATGTGCACGTGCCAAGATTCCTTTCCTTTCTTCCCCCTTTCTCTTCTTCTTCTTCTTCTTCTTCTTTTCTTTCTTTTCTTTTTGGTAGAGGACCCCTCAACTTCTATTTAGCCGAGCCCTCTCCCCTCTCCTTTTTGTTTTACTAACTTTTCAGTTTCTTTTTCAGTTTCTTCTTTTGGGGCCCACTAACATAGTATTATATTATTGCATAATATTACATTCTACCATCCTTAAAAAAATTTCGTCCTCGAAATTTACATGTACTTTAATCATGAAACAAGTGAGGGTATTCGTGTCTTGCCTCCTCCTCGAGTTCCCAAGTAGCCTCCCTCTCGGTATGGTTTTGCCATTGTATTTTTACATAAGGAATGGTTCGTCACCGCAATACCTGATCCTTCCTATCGACAATGCGAATAGGCTGCTCCTCATATGTCAAGTTCTCCCGTAATCTCAGTGGTGTAAAGTCTAGCACATGTTCAGGATTTGGAACATATTTCCGCAACAAAGAGACATGGAACACATTATGGACACCTGATAATGCCGGTGGCAAAGCCAATTTATAAGCGAGTTCACCAATTTTCTCTAAGATCAAGAATGGTCCCACATACCTTGGACTTAACTTCCCACGTGTGTCAAATCTCATTACACCCTTCGTAGGAGAAACTTTTAAGAATACGTGATCCCCCACATTAAATTCTAACTTGCGTCTTTTCAGATCTGCATAACTTTTCTGACGACTTTGAGCCGTTACGAGAAGTTCCCGAACCAACCTAACTTTCTCTTCGATGTTGAATGAACTCGGGGCCGCTTAGTCTTTTCTCACCAACGTCGTCCCAACAAATAGGACTTCTGCATTCGGCCATATAAAGCTTCAAAGGGTGCCATCTTAATGCTGGAGTGATAACTGTTGTTATAAGAAAATTCTGCCAAATATAGATGTTCTTCCCAAGAACCGCCGAAGTCAATGATGCATGATCTCAACATATCCTCTAATGTCTGGATCGTTCTCTCTGACTATCCATCTGTTTGTGGATGGAAAGCTGTACTCAAGTTGAGTTTAGTGCCCAATGCTCCTTGCAAACTCTTCCAAAAGTTAGACACGAACCTAGGATCCCTATCAGAAACAATGCTTACTGGAACTCCATGAAGCTTCACTATCTCATTAACATATCGCTTTGCCATATCTTCCATTGAAAGGCCAAATCGATATGACAAAAAGTGAGCAGACTTAGTCAATCGATCAACAATCACCCATATAGCATTCTTACCACTTGGCGTCCTCGGTAGACCAACTACAAAGTCCATGGCAATATGCTCCCACTTTCATTTAGGTATCTCTAGAGGTTGCAGCTGTCCACCTGGTTTCTGATGCTCAATTTTCACTTGCTGGCAAACTGATATTGCTAGTACGAGTACCTAGAGGGGGGTGAATAGGTATATAACGGATTTTTCTTTACAATTTCGCAATACTTAGACAGTTGAAGAATTTTCGATAGGTAATAATCAACGTAAGACTAAGTAAAGGAAAGAAAGAATTGAACACGCGGTTTATAGTGGTTCAGTTTGATTCAAGCCTACATCCACTCTTCTGCACTGACAGCCAATTGGCCGGATTCCACTACTAACAAAGAGATGTTACAGTGTTGATCTTCCTTGATTTTTAGGTGTAGATGATCTACCACACTCACTCAAGGTATCATCAAGTATGGACACTCTCTGTGTATATAATTTCGCTCAGAATGAATCGACTAATAATCAAGATGCTTCAGACTCTGGAATTTCTTTATCGATCACATACTCAAACAACTAGAACGTCTTCCTTTTTATACTCCTTTATGCCATCATACCCGTTGGCACTTTCCAAAGGAATTCCTCCAATCTACCCGTTGGACGGAATCAATCAAGAAGATCATTCGAGCTATTAAAGGAACCTGACGATGGCCCATCAATCCTGTTCGCCCATACAATCAGGATCTTGGTTTCCAAGAATAGAACATTCCAAGAATATTTCGTCGACCATCGGATCTTCAATTGATCTAGATACGAACAAAAGAATCCGTTATATTTATCCAACCAAAAGATCTTCTCCAGAGGATAGGATTAAATCCTCAACCATATACTTCGGCTCTGGATTTCCTTCGTCACTGGATTAGAAAGACTGTCAATGAGAATAGTTTTGAGTCTTGAGTCTTAAGTCTTTAATCTTGAGTCTTGAATCTTGAGTCTGGTAATCGAAAAGTCTTCGACTTTAAACTAGACGATCTACAGATGTCCAGACTAGACTGATAGAAACGTTTTGTCAGCTTCAAAATATTCTGGAAAGATTTCTCCAACAATCTCCCCATTTTTGATGGTGACAAAACTTTCCTATAGATTTGAACCACTTTGACCTGCAAAAACATTTCTCAAGCAATATGGCTATCTCATAAAGATTTAAAAAAAAACAACCAGACTTTGCATCCACAGAAAATTGGTTAGTCTTTCAATAGTAATACCATATAACAATACTTGAAATAAATGCAAACAGTCAAGCATCTAAATCCACAGCCAATTCAGTCAGATTCAAGTTCACATCCAAGTTCACTAAAAAAAAAAAAAAAAAACACATTCAAAATAAATTTAAAGAAGGTTGGTTGGTTGGTTCAAATTGCTTTCTCTCCCTTTTTGTCATCATTAAAAAGGTGAGAAAGGAGTCACGTCTGCTTGGGAATGCGCACGATCTGGAAATCTCCCATGGACTTGACTACGCCTTCTAGCCTCTTCAAGTCTTCCCTTAGTTGAGCTACCTCCTCTCCTTTGGCATTGGCTTGAAGTTGTAGAGCGAGGTCTTTCATTTTGTCCTCCAGGGTAACTGAAGATGCTTGTCCAGCATTCTTTATGGCTTGAATCTCATAGTCCAGAGCATATATCTGGCCACGCATTTCCAGAAGAACATCCATAATACGACGAAAATCTGCAGAATTGTCCATCTGAGTACTTGCATTTGCTTTCTCCGATGGAGTGAATGTAGACGATGGCGCTTCTGTATAGTCTTGCAGATTTGGAGATGACGTATCGTGTTCTTCTTCAGGCAATTGAGAAGCCTGAAACTCTTCTGGGTCTGTTGGAGATTGTCTTAGACCTTCACTATTGGCAGCATGAGGTGTGGACCTTTGCTTGCCAACTCCCCCTGTCTCTAGGACATCAAAAGGGGAAGAGTGATGATCATTCTCTTCTGTGTCTTGATTCTCCTTCTCTCCAGATTCAGCTGCAGACTTTTCTTGCTCTTTTTCTCCTTCTTTTCCAGCTTCTTTCTCCCTCTCTCGCTGCTCTTCTTCTTCTCTGTTCTTGGCTTGCTCCTCTTCTTCTCTCTGTTTCTTCTGTTGTTCTGTCGATTGGGGAACAGAACGTCTGGTCCTTATCAAGGCAATGATTGTAAGATCTTCCTCCTCATCTTCATCCTCCAAGATGAGAGTTCTCTTCTTTTTGGATGGGGCACCAATGGCCTCCTTCCCTTTTCGCTTTGAAGTAGACGGAACTGAAGTCTTCACTCTGAATTTCTCCATTGCCTTAGAAAGTTCTTGCAGACGCATCTTCGTTAACATCTTCAAACCTACCACCATCTTATCGCATGGTCGAACACAAAGTGTGTGTGGCGGTTCAATATTCATGTGTCTGAAGATCTTGGTCACCAGACCTGGATAAGGCAATTGTCCCTTGTCCTTCGACATTGCTCTGTACATGTGAAAGAGAATAGTGTGAGGAAGAGAGAACTTCATCCCTGAGTTGATTGCGTACATCAATTTTGTCTCTGAATTAGACACATCAGTCTTTGATGTAGATTTGGGCCTGATACAATTGATCACAATTTTGTACAGCACAATATTGATGGCACGCATCCTTGAATAGATGATTCTTCCCTCTACATCTCTATCTTTGACAAGTTCCAGTGAGGCACGAGCAACTGAGACTTTGATTGGTTGATAGCGTCCTCGTTCAACTCCAATTATGTCCGCCAACATATCTACGTCTAACACATAATCCTGGTCTCGAACACTGAATGATATTCTATTTGGATCTATAAAGCTGAGATTCGAGTAGAAATACACAGTCAGTTGAGCATAACCATCTGTGGTATCAGTGCAAAAACGTTCCAGTTGAAGCAGACTGAACTTCTCCCTTAAGTTCACATTAACAGCATCCAAGAAATCGAAATCAACACTCCTAGGGTTTATCACCTCTCGTTTCAGCAGTCTGAAAAACAAATTCTCCTGTTCTTTTGATTTGAATAACTCCATCCTCTTTCTTTTCACCTTTGCAGCAATACCCATTTGAGGTTGAAAATCAGTGAACATTTTATCATCGTCGTTCCCATCAGTCAAATTTGGTCCCGACATACGAGGGTCACTAGGAATATTCGCAAGCGCTTCCTCTGTTTTACCCTTGGGAGCAATTCCCAAATTCTCCATTTTCTTCAGAAAGATATACTCATTCCCATAATTCTTATCTTTAAGAAAATCTTCCACGTATTTCAACGGAGTCCCAGTACTTTTCAACGCACAGTAAAGTTTGTAAATAAACGAGGGTTTTTGGACTCTTACTAGGTCTGCGTCCTCGATTATTTCTTCCTCTGGTTGTTGACCCGCATCAAGTGGGGTAGATGGTGTTGAGTGACGTGGTGGAGAATGAGTCGGGTTCTGTTGCTGACTCGATAATTCTTCCTCTTCTGTGAGATCGAAGTGGGTAGGTCCCTCCTTCATCCTCTGTGGTCCCCTATTCGCGATTCTTGAAGACTTCATCGAAGAAGACATCCTTCTTGTCGCTGAAAGATTCCTTTACTTGCTTTCCCAAGAAAAGATGACAACTTTCTTGAAGATGAACACGAAGTAGAAACCGGATTGGGAGGAGAATGCTTTTAGGGTTTTGAAGATTGAGAATGAAAACTGTATATATATATATATATATATATATATATATATATATATATATATATATAAAACTCAGTTTTGAAAAGGGAAGTTCAATCGGCAAAAGGAAAGTGTACGAATACCTCTTTTCGAAATCAATAACTGCCAAAATTAATTCTTTTGAAAAGACAAGTTTTCATTTTTCACGGAGACTACAAAATAACTGAACGAAAGATCATACCTTTTCGAATAACAACTTACAGTCTATAGTCATTAATGTCTGAGTCTGAAGATTTAGAGTCTGAGAAATTAGAGTATGATGATCATCAACTTTCTGAGTCTGAAGGTTGGAGAGTCTCTAGACTTTAACTTCTTCGAGCTTCAAAATGTTGAGTCTGGAATGGATAAAATCGAATTGATTTTTCTCCAAAGGCTTTGTGAATATATCCGCTAGTTGACTTTTTGAATCAACAAATTGAATCGAGATTTCTCCATTTTGAATATGATCTCTAATGAAGTGATGTCGAATTTCTATATGCTTTGCTCTTGAATGAAGAATTGGATTTTTGGTGAGATTGATTGCGCTGGTGTTGTCACATTTGATTTCTGTGCATGAGTCTTCAATCCCATAGTCTTGTAGCTATTGTTTTATCCATAGAATTTGTGAACAGCAGCTTCCAAGGGCTACATACTCTGCTTCTGTTGTTGAGAGAGCTACAGTGCTTTGTTTCCTTGAAAACCAAGACACTGTCCTGCTTCCAAGCAACTAGCAAGTTCCTGAAGTACTCTTTCTATCGACTCTGCAGCCGGCTAGATCTCGGCCTTAATATCCTAGAAGATTAAAGTCTCCCTTCTTAGGATACCAAAGACCAATGCTTGAAGATGAAGCAACGTATTTAATAATACGTTTTGCAGCACTGAGATGGGATTCTCTAGGATCTGATTGAAACCTAGCACAGATGCAAACACTCAACAAAATGTCAGGTCTAGAAGCAGTAAGATAAAGAAGTGAACCGATGATGCTCCTGTATAACTTTTGATCAACTTTCTTCCCTTCTTCATCTTTGTCTATCTTCAAAGAGCTTGACATTGGTATATCAGTCTTCTTGCAATTTTCCAATCCAAACCTTTTGACAAGATCATTAGCATATTTTTCTTGGTAAATGAAAGTTCCTTCTTTCAATTGCTTTATTTGAAGACCAAGAAAGAATGTTAATTCTCCCATCATACTCATTTCAAACTCATCCTGCATAGACTTAGAAAATTTCTTGTATAGACTTTCATTAGAGGATCCAAAGATAATATCATCCACATATATTTGAACAAGTAAAAGGCTTTTGTTTTCCTTTTTGATAAATAAAATAGTATCTACTTTACCTTTGACAAAACCATTCTGTAATAAGAACTTACTTAGTCTATCGTACCAAGCTCGAGGTGCTTGCTTTAAACCATGCAAGGCCTTTTTTAGTCTGAAGATAGAGTCTGGTTTCTTTTGGTCTTCAAACCCAGGCAGTTGTTCCACATAAACTTCCTCTTGGATAAATCCATTTAGAAATGCACTTTTGGAATAACCTGAAATTTTTATAACAAGCAAACGCAAGTAATAGACGAATAGCTTCTAACCTTGCTGCTGGAGCGTAAGTCTCATCATAGTCTATTCCTTCTTCTTGCGTGTATCCTTTGGCCACGAGTCTTGCTTTATTTCGTACGACTTGTCCTTTTTCATTCATCTTGTTTCTGAACACCCATTTGGCTCCAATAACAGTTTTACCTTTTGGTTTAGATGTCAATTCCCAGACATCATTAATGTTGAACTATCTAAGCTCCTCTTGCATAGCTTCGATCCAACTTTCATCAGATAAAGCTTCTTCTATGCTTTTTTGTTCAATTTCAGAAATGAGAGCCACAGCACTAGACTCTTCACGTCTTTTGGATCTGGTACGAATTCCTTCATTAATTTCGCCGATAATGAGATCTTTAGGATGACTAGACTTATGCTTCCAGTTACTGGTTGATTTGTCTGGATGATGATCTCTTTCTTTATTTGAATCTTCATGAACTTCTTGATGCTAGTCTTCCAGAGTCTGAGACATTTCTTGAGTTGTCAACTTTGGAAGATTTGGAGCAGGTTCAGACTCTTCATACTGAGTCTAACTGGATTCATCTTTCGTAGAGTCTTGAAATTTGACATTCATTAACTCCTCCACCGTCTAGCTCTTCTTGTTATAGACTCTGTAGGCTTTGCTTGATGTAGAATATCCCAAGAAGATGCCTTCATCTGATCTTTCTTCAAACTTACCAACTTGATCCTTTGCATTTTTCAATATAAAGCATTTGCAACCGAACACATGAAAGTATGAAACAATGGGATTCTTACCTTTGAATAATTCATAAGGGGTTTTCTCAAGAATAGGTCTTAGAAAGACTCTATTGATGATATAGCATGCTGTTGAAACAGCTTCAGCCCAAAATCGTGAAGAAATTTTACTTTCAATTAAAAGAGTTCTAGCCATTTCTTGATGAGATCTATTCTTTCTTTCCACAACTCCATTTTGCTGAGGAGTGTATGGAGAGGAGAACACATGCTTAAATCCAGATTCATCACACAATTTTGTAAAATCTTGATTTTCAAATTCTCTTCCATGATCTGTTCTTATACTTGAGATAACACATCCTTTTTCATTTTGAACCTTTTTAGCAAATTTTTCAAAATACGAAAAGGTTTCTGACTTGCTTGCAAGGAAATATACCCAAGTAAAGCGGGAGAAATCATCCACAATTACTAGGCAGTATTTCTTACCTCCAATACTATGGGTTCTGGTTGGTTCGAAGAGATCCATATGCAGCAACTGTATTACATGATTAGTAGAGACATGATTTATTGGCTTAAATGAATTTCTTACCTGCTTACCCAGAATACATGGTGTGCATGGATCGGTCTTTTGATATGGTAATTTGGGTAGACCTCGAACGAGCTACTTTGATGAGATTTTGGCTAATTGCTTCATATTGATATGACCAAGCTTTCGGTGCCATAAGCTCACTTCATCTTGAATTGAGATTAGGCATTATGATTCATTTAATTTCATGTCTAAGAGGTAGATATTTCCATGTCTTCGACCCATGAAAGACTAAGTAGAGTCTTTACTGATTCCAGAGCAAATTCCTTCTTGAAAGGAGATCTTGAAACCAGTATCACACAATTGGCTAATGCTGAGAAGGTTATAGTTGAGTCCTTCCACTAGAAAAACATTGCTTATTGTGAGATTTCCAATTTTCACAGTTCAAAATCCCACAATGCTTCCTTTGCCGTTTCCTCCAAATGAAACATTTCCACCGTTTTCTTGAACAAGCTTTATGAAGCACTTTGAGTCTCCTGTCATGTGTCTTGAACATCCGCTGTCAAGATAGCACTTTACCTTTTTCTTGACGGAGACCTGCATTTAAAATAGAGTCTCAAGCTTTCTTTGGTACCCAAATTTTCTTGGGTCCTTTGGTGTTAGTAGGATAAACATTATTAGGCCATACTTTCTTAACAGGCTTCCAAACCATTGGACACTCTTTTTCAAAGTGATCCTGACTATTGCACTTTGAACACCTTAGAGTATTTCGACCTACAGACTTTACAAAAACTTTCTTGAAATGATTTTTGTAAGCCTCTCTCGATGGTCTTTTCTTAATTCTTTCTTTTACTTTAGGAAAATCAATCAAGGGAATTGTTTCCGCTGTCATGCCTAGACCAGACTTATTGAAGTAAGGTCTTTGAACTAAAAGAACTTTTTCAAGCTTTTCGGATCCTATCGAAAATTCCTTTGAAATATTTGATAGGTCAGTTTTTAAGAAAACATTTTCTTTCAAAAGATTATCTTCTTTTTCTTTAAGAGTAGAAACATTCAGGTCTAAACTTTTAACTTTTTCTTCTAAAATGGTTTTCTTTTGTTTTAGAGCTGCGTTTTCCTTTTTAAGTTCGGAAATCCTTTTGAGAGAAGTCTTAAGACTGAAACATAGTTCATCAATGTATTTAGAGACTTTGACAGGAATTTTAAAATCACTTACCTCAAATTCATCGTCGAGTCGATCCAGAATTTGAGTCTGAGTCTGAATGTGCCATCAGACATATGTTGGCATATTCATTATTACTTTCTTCACATTCTGTATCACTCCAGGTTTTGGCTTTGAGAGCTTTTCGAAACTTCTCAGCTTTTCCTTTTTTCTTCTTCAGAAGAGGACAGTTAGGTCTGATGTGTCCCTTTTTCTTGCATTCGAAGGAGACTACATCTTTGTTTGGTTCCTCATCATCAACAGACTTGGTCTGCTGCCTCTGGAAACTTTGTTTCTTTGAGTTGAATCTTCTACCTTTTCTATTCAGTTTTCTGAATCTTCTTATCATTAGAGCAAGCTCCTCGTCGTCCATATCATCTCCTGAATCTGTATCATCAGAATCATCATTTGATTTTAATGCAATGGATTTCTTACCTCTTGGATCTTCGTCTTCATTAATTCGTTCCACTTCATAAGACTGAAGAGTTCCAATCAGCTCGTCGACAGATAGAGGCATAATTCTTTGCGTCTCTCTTATTGAAGTCTTTATATGATTCCAATCCTTGGAGAGTCCGCGCAGTAGCTTGTTCACCTTCATGGGATCAGAAATTTTTTGTTCTTGGTTCTCAAGACCATTGACAATATCTGTAAAACGACTAAACATGTCAATTATTGATTCTCCTGGTTTCATTTTGAAGGCTTCATATTGACCGAGAAGAATGTTGATTCTGGTTTCCTTCACTCGATCTATTCCTTCATAGGTGATATGTAATATGTCCCATACTTCTTTTGCTGTGACATAAGAAGATATTCTGTTATATTCAGTTGGAGACAAGGCATAATATAAAGAGTAAATTGCTTTTGCATTGAGTGCTTGTCTCTTGTTTATCTCTTCCTGAGTCATTCCGCTGGTCTCAACAGTTTCTTTCCCTCTTTCAGAGGCTGATGCAGCAGTAGGAGTGATTCCTCTTTCTACAACGTCCCATTCTAGAGGATCCTTTGATCGTAGGAAAGCTTTCATCTTGTTCTTCCAGATGTTGTAATCCTTTCCATCAAAGTGGGGTGGTCTGGTATTGCTTTGCCCTTCCACCAGCCCTGGTGCTAGCATACTAGCCATGGATCTTTTACTCTGAAGTAAAACACTTCAAATAAAGTAAGAGCACGAGCTCTGATACCAATTGATATTGCTAGTACGAGCACCTAGAGGGGGGTGAATAGGTATATAACGGATTTTTCTTTACAATTTCGCAATACTTAGACAGTTGAAGAATTTTCGATAGGTAATAATCAACGTAAGACTAAGTAAAGGAAAGAGAGAATTGAACACGCGGTTTATAGTGGTTCGGCTTGATTCAAGCCTACGTCCACTCTTCTGCATTAACAGCCAATTGGCTGGATTCCACTATTAACAAAGAGATGTTACAGTGTTGATCTTCCTTGATTTCTAGGTGTAGATGATCTACCACACTCACTCAAGGTATCACCAAGTATGGACACTCTCTGTATATATAATTTCGCTCAGAATGAATCGACTAATAATCAAGATACTTCATACTCTGGAATTTTTCTATCGATCACATACTCAAACAACTAGAACGTCTTCCTTTTTATACTCCTTTATGCCATCATACCCGTTGGCACTTTCCAAAGGAATTCCTCCAATCTACCTGTTGGACGGAATCAATCAAGAAGATCATTCGAGCTATTAAAGGAACCTAACGATAGCCCATCAATCCTGTTCGCCCATACAATCAGGATCTTGGTTTCCAAGAATAGAACATTCCAAGAATATTTCGTCGACCATCGGATCTTCAATTGATCTAGATACGAACAAAAGAATCCGTTATATTTATCCAACCAAAGGATCTTCTCTAGAGGATAGGATTAAATCCTCAACCATATACTTCGGCTCTGGATTTCCTCCGTCACTGGATCAGAAAGACTGTCAATGAGAATAGTTTTGAGTCTTGAGTCTTAAGTCTTGAATCTTGAGTCTTGAATCTTGAGTCTGGTAATCAGAAAGTCTTCAGACTTTAAACTAGACGATCTGCAGATGTCCAGACTAGACTGATAGAAACGTTTTGTCAGCTTCAAAATATTCTGGAAAGATTTCTCCAACACAAACTAAACATTGATCGACAAATTTTATAATATCATTTTTCATGTTGATCCACCAAAAGTTTTCTCTCAAGTCTTTATACATTTTAGTGCTTCCTGGATGAATTGAAAATCTAGTACTGTGAGCTTCTTGCAGGATCTCCTTTTTCAAATTTGAGTCCTCAGGAACACATAGTCGACCACGAAATCTCAAGGATCCATCTACGTGTAAACCGAAATCTGCTTGTCTTCCAGCTTCCACACCTTCTCTAATTTTTTGTATTTGTAGGTCTTCATTCTGTTTAACTTTAATTCTGTCAATCAACATAGGTTGTACTTGAAGATTAGCTAATTGAGCACTAAGCTGCTGCACCAACACCTCCAAGTCCAACTTCCTCATATCTTCAAAAATAGATTTTTGAGAAGTGAGCAAAGCTGCGATATTTCCAAATGATTTACAACTCAAAGCATCTGCTACCACATTAGCTTTACCCGGATGGTAATTAATGGACAAGTCATAATCCTTCAAAAGTTCTAGCCATCTTCTTTGCCTCATGTTTAGTTCTTTCTGAGTAAAGATATACTTCAGACTCTTGTGATCGGTAAAGACTTCACATTTTTCACCATACAAATAGTGCCGCCATATCTTTAAGGCAAACACAACCGCCACTAATTCCAAATCATGAGTGGGGTAGTTCTTCTCATGTAATTTCAATTGTCTCGAAGCGTAGGCAACAACTTTGCCATCTTGCATAAGAACACAACCCAAACCTTCTTTGGATGCGTCACAGTAGATTACGAAGCCACCACTTCCAGAAGGTAGAGTTAGAATAGGAGCCGACACCAGCCGTCTCTTCAACTCTTGAAAACTGCGTTCACATTGGTCTAACCATTCAAATTTAACTTTTTTCTGAGTTAGACGGGTAAGTGGACCAGCAATCTTTGAGAACCCCTCTACAAATCGCCTAAAGTAGCCGGCTAGCCCAAGAAAACTTCTCAATTCTGTAACATTTGTTGGACGATTCCACTTAACAACTGCTTCGACCTTCTCTAGGTCCACTGATATGCCATCTTTTGAGATCACATGACCCAAGAATTCTATATGATCAAGCCAGAAGTCACACTTACTAAATTTGGCATACAACTTCTTTTCATGCAAAGTCTGCAAGACAAATCTCAAGTGTTGTTCGTGTTCCTCTAAACTCTTCGAATATACTAGGATGTCATCAATGAACACCACAATAAATTTGTCTAGATATTCCCTGAACACCCTGTTCATCAAGTCCATGAAGGCAGCAGGCACATTTGTTAATCCAAAAGGCATGACGAGAAATTCATAATGGCCATACCTTATTCTGAAAGCAGTTTTAGGCACATCATCTATCTTTATCTTCAACTGATGATACCCAGAACGAAGGTCGATCTTGGAAAATACTTGAGCTCCCTGAAGTTGATCAAATAAATCCTCAATCCGGGGCAAAGGATATTTGTTTTTGACCGTTAGCTTGTTAAGCTCTCGATAATCTATGCAAAGCCGCATACTACCATCCTTCTTTTTCACAAATAGAACAGGAGCTCCCCAAGGTGAAACACTGGGTCTGATGAAACCCTTATCCAAAAGCTCTTGTAGCTGTGTTTTCAATTTTTTCAATTCAGTGGGTGCCATTCGATATGGTGCCTTAGAGATTGGTGTTGTACCGGGCATCAATTCAATACAAAACTCAATTTCTCTATCAAGAGGTAAGCCTGGTAAATCCTCAGGAAATACACTTGGAAACTCTCTAACGACAGGAACATCTTCCAAATTTACTACAACCTTACTTGTGTCTTTTACACAAGCTAAATAATCACAACAACCTTTTCTCAAAAGTTTCCTCGCTTGCAAAGCCGAGATCAACCTTGGAGACGTGTTTTCACAACTTCCCGAAAAAGAGAATTCGGGTTGATTCAAAAGTCTAAATATAACTTTCTTTGAAAAACAGTCAACAATAGCACGATAGGTAGATAACCAATCCATCCCTATAATAACATCGAAATCTCGAATATTTAACTCCACTAGATCCACAGGCATTTCAACATTGTTAATCCGAATCACACATCTCTTGAACACATGATGACCAACTAAGAAATCGCCAGTAGGAGTATCAACACACAATTCACATTCAAGAGGGTCAGGCAACACATCAAGCTTCTTTGCAAATTCAGTTGAAATGAAGGAGTGCGTAGCACCAGGATCAAATAACGCATAAGCACAATGCGAGGCAATAGAAATATTACCTGCAGCCACTGCGTTAGATGCTGCCGCATCCTCCTTCGTCATTGCAAAAACTTTCCCGCTTGTACTTTGTCTTTGTTGGTTCTCTTGGGGCCTACCAACAAAAGGGGTATTCCTCCGCCTGAAACACTGGTGTGCTAGGTGCCCTTGTCGACCACATAGATTACATGATCTATTGCCAATAGGAGGATTCCTTCGTATAGGACAATCTCGCAGCATGTGTCCCGCTTTCCCACATGAGAAGCATACTCCTATTTTCCGATAACACTCACCATGATGATAATTTCCACATGTATTACAAGGGCCTTGGTTACTTGGATTTTTGAACTGTCCTGGCCGGTTGAAGCCTCTTCGCCCTCCACTACCATTAGTATGGCTACCTTGCACATTTGTGGGCTTAAACCTTTTGGGCTGAGGTTCTCCTTGTGTGCCGTGCTTCAGAATACTTTGTTCCACCTTGATTGCTCGTTCTAGCACATCCTTATAAGTTGTTAATACGAAAGGTGCAAGTGTGGAATTAATCTCAGGTCGGAGCCCTCCTAGGAAATGGTCAGCCTTATCTTCCTCATTTGCTACTAAGTGCTCCCCAAATCTACTCAATTGATTAAAGCGGACTGAATACTCCAAAACTGTGGAGTCACCCTGAGATACATGTACAAAGTCACCCTTCATCTTTGCCTGGAATGACTTTGGGAAGAATTGAGCATTGAACGCCTTTTTAAAGTCTCCCAGGATATAATAACATCCCTACCTCCAAGACTTGGCTTCATTCCATCCCACCAAAACTCTACTTCACCTTCTAGGTATTGGGTGGCAAATTTAACTTTCCGATCCTCGAGAACCTCTTCAGCTTCAAAGATCCCATCAATCTTTTTAATCCAACGCTCAGCCGCAAGAGGATCAGCTTTCCCATCAAAAGTGGGTGGTTTCGCCTTTCTAAAATGGGCAAAAGTGCCTGAACCAGTCGCTCCATCTCCAGTTAATTCATTTGCTTGGCGATACCAATGGATCATTGCTTGTTCAAATTCAGTTGAACGGGTTGGCTCTTGATCCTATTCTCTGACTTCGTGCAAGTCAGGACTCCTATCATAGTGGTCCTCAAGTCTCCTTCTCAAAGACGCACCTCGAGAAGCTTGAGGCAAGTCTCTAGCCTTAGGGGTAGCGACTCGTTTGCCTCTGCCACTTCTACGAAGTGAGGCAAGTGTCTCAGAGTCGGTACTCATGACCACCTGAATCCAAGAATGAAACTACACCTTAGAATCAAGAAGACTAACGCAAAAATAAAATCTATCACACAACCTCACAACGTCCCATAACTACACCCAAAAAGATCAAAACTTAGGCTTTGATACAAAAAATGTCACACCCCAAAACCACAAAGAATGGGAATGACATGGCCGTCCTTCTTTACAAAGAACGCAGCCTCAAACACAACCAACAAACTGATATTAACTTATATATATCTCAAACCATATATATATATATATATCAGATAAGCCAACAAATTGGTTGCAACATCAGAGTTTCTATAATCCACAAAAAGAAAAAGAGATATATGTTTAAAACTCAGACGATCTAACTACTAGTAAGTATTATTTGCACCACTTCCTTGAACCATACCAAAAACAAAATAGAACTCCCCAAAAGTTCCCACCGACTACGCACTCACTCTATTCGCCGCTAGCTGAGGAACCTGAAAAGATTAAAGGAGGAATGGAATGAGCAACCACAGCTCAGTGAGTAGTACATATCTTCTAAGCAGATCGAACAACCCCTATGCATGTATACAAACCAATACCAAATTTCATAACGCCAATTCAATATATAAAATACGTATCGAATCATATAAAAGTTATTTCTCATCATCAAAGCTTTATACTAATATGGAAGACTCATTTAAATCACCATCAAAAGTTAAGTATCAATGGTCGAATCCATTGAATAATCTCCATCAAAAACACATATCAATGGTCTATCCATTGATCAATCTTCGCTCAATAACTAACCATGGTCACGACACAACGCCTTGTGACAAAGCGACCAAGATTCTCCCCTTGGTAAGGTCTCCACCTACAAAGCCGGTGGCTAGACCCAGAAGGATATCCTAAACCTGGTATGCATACCCCAAAAACCCCTCACTGGGTTCACAGTCATATTGAGCATAAATAACCATTCTCTAATACCAGAAATCCAATCCAAAAATCAATATCTTAAACTAAAGAAATAACATTTTTGCAACATAGCCCATCATTCATTTCATATCCGTTTCTCAAATCATCATAAATCTTTCCATAAATCAGTCGCAAAGCAATTTCATATATGTTTCTCCACAAACCTTGTATAACATGTTTTTCAAAGATTCACAATCAACCAAAGGGTAGCAATTGCTCGATCTGACTTTTATGCAATAAAAATGCTCTTCTCAATTCAATATATATACATATATATACTTCAAGACATGATTTTATAAAACCAAAGAAGATATAGTACCACTCACCTCGTCGTCGACGACCAAACGACGAACGATACTCGTATCGTCGAATTCAAGGTCCTAACAAATAACCGAGAAAAATGTTAAAATCTAATAAAACTCTATCTCTATTTCGAAACAACTAAATTACGCCTTAACTTTAACAAAAGGACTTCTATGCGCTAACAAATCGCATAACCAAAGCGATTGTTCAAGCCATTCGCAACACGAAATTTAAGTACAAAACTTGATTACGCCTTAACTCTTTCTTCCGAACTCCGATCCGAACGTACTTATATTCAATAGAGAGCCCTTGAAACGTATCACAAGAATCCCAACTTGGCCATCCCAAAATCAAGCCGAAAAATGACAAAATACGGGCCCAAAGCTGCTGGACGCGTACTGTTCACTGCGCGCGAGAAACTTTGAAATTTTGTTTCGGACAAACCATAAGCTCAAATCACAATCCATAAAATCCCACGGCTCTACAACACCCTAAATTACCATTCTTGCAAAAATACGCGGCTCAACGACTCCAAAATTAGACTTCGCCGCTCAGTTTTCCAAAAATTTCGAATTTAAATCCTAAATCCAAAAATTACTTCAATCGGACAAACGAGGGCTTGATCTCTTACAGGGTGCTGTGTTATGGAGTCGAGTCGGCTTGGCGAGGCATCCGAGACGTGCACGTGCCAAGATTCCTTTCCTTTCTTCCCCTTTCTCTTCTTCTTCTTCTTCTTCTTTTCTTTCTTTTCTTTTTGGTAGAGGACCCCTCAGCTTCTATTTAGCCGAGCCCTCTCCCCTCTCCTTTTTGTTTTACTAACTTTTCAGTTTCTTTTTCAGTTTCTTCTTTTGGGGCCCACTAACATAATATTACATTATTGCATAATATTACACAAAAGTCCTCATCGATAGTGCTCTAGCTCTACTAACCGCTAATCAAAGAACCTGAAAAGATTTGGAAAGAGAGGTGAGCAACTATAGCTCAGTGAGTATGTATCTCTTCTAATCAGTTCATTCAGCTACTATGCCTATATACAAAGCAAATACCAAAAACTCGTAATCCAAACTCAAGCTATAAAATATGTATTGAATCAAATATGAGTTGTTTCATTTTAACAAAGTTTCATACAAATTAGAAATACATATTTAAATTTGCCATCACAATACAAATATCAATGGTCAAGTCCATTGGTCAATCTAATAAAAACTCATGTCAATGATTCATTTTATTGTCCAAACTTGTATCACATCACATCTCAAAGCCCTAGAAGTGGCTCCTATGAGACTCATGTCATCATATAACACTTTGCCCTTGAGTAGTACAAGACTTAGAGGTGGCTCTCACAAGTTACATTATCGTGTGACACTTAGTCCTTAATCCACATATATCAAAAATACAAGGCCATAGAGGTGGCTTCCATGAAATTATTTTATCATGTAGTACTTAGCCCTAGACTATAATGCTCTAGAAGTGGCTCTCACGAAGTTACGTTATTGTATAGCACTTAATCCCTATCTAATGCATATAAATGGTATAAGGCTTTAGAGGTGGCTCCCGCGGAATTACGTTATCGTATAGCACTTAGTCCTTTATTAGTTCATATCACAATTGGCTTCACAAATCAAAATGAAACTTTTCACCAATCAATTTTCTCTACAAAACCAATTCATAATCTGTATCATAAATCAGTTCCATATATTGAATGATATCACATTTTATAAACCATACACAATGTGACATCTGGACTTTTGCTCAACGTATTGCGAGCCCCAAACGCTTAGCCATCCACGCCACATCATTGAACTCGACATCGGACTGTACCAATTGCACCACTGCAAAGACTTTTAACCTCTGCTCTTTCTCGTCATTACCGAGCCATCTAAGCCTCAATTGCAACACACTTGTTTCACGGTGACGCCAACCCGACACCACGTCACCACCAGACTATCGCCATATCAACCACCAATGCCATCACCGCCACAACCTCACTACAACAGCAGCATTCATGAATTCTAGCTAGTGTGAGATTGTGCATAGAAGTCAACTGGCCAGCAACCTCCGCCAAATTCTTCCTCGTGGCACGAAGACCACAAGTAGCAGAAGAGGAAGTCAGCCTTTCCCTCGTTCTCGCTTCACACCGCAGCACACCCAACACCTTGCCATGTCTTCCCTTAGAGTCAACAATGGAGACTAACTCCGTGTCGCCTCCCCCAACACTTTCTTTAGATGGATGAGACCTCAATAGCAGCGAAACGGTGAAGATTGAGTTGGAAGAGAAAAGAACGGAGCCGCTCGTTTTCTTCTTTCTTTCACCACCTAAGTCTTCCTCTATTTCTTCCATATTTCACTTTAACTTCACCTTCGCTTGCACCACAACCCCCGGCCACTCACAGAAGCCAACGACGCCAGCGACTCCACCTCATCTCGTCCGTACCCATACCAAGAAACAGCCACAAACCCCACTCGCTCTTTCCTGCCAGCTTAGCTGCTCACGTCTTCTCGGCTCGAACATCAACGACTCAGGAACCGGCCGAACCACGGCCGCAGTCCTTTAGGAGCCAAGGCAACTGAGCACCCTCCATTCTATCCTATATCAATCGATTGTTGTATGGCAAGGAGAGTTTCCTTAGGGCCTGTTTGGCAACGTGCCAAACAATGCCTGATTCTGATTTTTTATTCCTAGAATCAGTTTGGGACGAGAATTGCATTTGGTAAAATTTTTGTTCCCGAGAACAGATTGGGAAGAGAATTGAGAATCAAAAAAAATTTGATTCTTCGTCCAAGAATCAAAAAAAGAATCAAAAGAGTAAAACTCTCATTCTTCCCTTCCGTCATCCGGGATTGCCGTCCGCCACTGCCTGCCATCGTCCGCCGCTCGCTTCCACAGTCCGCTGCCGGTCGCCGGTCTGACGAGCTCGCCGGAGGCTCGCCAGGCCAGGGCGAGGTCCGGCGAGCGAGGTCCGGCGAGCCTTGCTGGCAGCTGGGCAAGCCTCGGCTTCGCCCTGGCTGGGCGAGCCTCGACCTCGCCAAATCGAGAGAGGTCGAGGCTCGCTGATGGCTGGGCGAGGCTCGCCTAGCCCCGCCAATGGCCAGGCTGGCCTCACCAAGGGTCGGCAACGCTCCAGTGAGCGTCGCCGGCCCTGGTCTAGCTGGTCACCAGTCCGGCAACCGGCCACATGAAGAAGAAGAAGAATAGGAAAAAAAGGGAAAAAATAAAAGAAAAAAAGGAAAAAATAAAAGTAAAAAAGTAAAAAAGTAAAAAAAATATTTAAAAATCAAAAGAAATTAATTTGGAACAAAATTAATTAGCACAGTATCAAACGCAATTCTATTCTAGAATAAAAAATTTTGGACAGTTACCAAACGAGTTTTTTTACTCAGAATCAGTTCTCGAGAACAGAATCAAAAATAATCATTTCTAGTTAGAATTAGCTCCCGAGAACAGAATCGTTACCAAACGCGCTCTTAGAGTTTCTTGAATTTTCGTAATCACATAAATGTTTTGTACTTAATATGAAGTTTCGAAAAAGGTTACCTGGCTAAAATGTTTGAAACTTTAGTTATCAGGTCCATGTATATGTCATGGAAGTATTATCCAATCAATCTCATGCACACTCGAGCTTGGAACTCCGAAAACTTGAGCTAAAAGAGTGGATGTTATCTAAGTCAGATTTGGCTTTCAATAGGATCCTTGGTTTTGCGAATTTTGTATTGACTTGTGTAGTGTGAATTGCATGGGGTATCTATCTTTCACAAAAGTCATCCCTTATTCGCTTTTCTACGACATACTTTAAATTCAAATTTTTCAGATTTTGTATGACAAAAATATATTTGAAAAACAATCAAATATATAATCTATTTTTACAGACACTGAACCAACCTTTCTCTTATTTCTATTTTTCCACAGAATTTTTAGTCAAGAATTTTAACACGCATCCTTATGAAAATTGTAGAGTAATCCTAAAATATCATTTATAAAATTTCTAGAATTTTTCAAGATTGTTTAGTTGGCGAAACCATGGCCTTTTGGGTTCTGTTAATTGCCAGAGTACCCTAGTATTTTAGTACGGTTTTTAAAAAATTGTATAGTGTCATAAACAGGATAAGAGGAATGGCCAGATGGTGAGCTCATTAGCTTACGGCGCGTCATCTGATAGGCATAGGAAAAATGTTGCCTTAGTCATAATGAATGCAATTTACATTCCCTTTTTATATTATACCGTGTTGTGTAGGAATAAAAGTATCTGCTTGCCAAATTAGTGTCATATAACTGGGCAGTGAGCACCAACATCCTTTTAACTACTTGGTAGTTAGCCAAGTCTTCTTTATATCCTGCCCTCTACAATCAACTGACACCTCTGGGGATTATAACCTCGGTTTCAGACATCCGAAGACGATGCTGGAAAGGTACTGCTTCACCCAGGTGACGTCAAACTTCTCCGTGTATTTCAGACTCCTAGTCCTAGAACACAGAGAACAGACTCCAATCTGCAAACTCCTGAGGCAACCCACCCAACGACTTGTCTGATGATGCACAAGAAAGGAAAAAAATATGTATATCAGATGTCAGGACCAAAAAACAATAAAACATTTACATTGGGTGAAATACATTTTGGCAATTATAATATAGCAAATTGTTTACTCTATTTTATTGTAAATTAAGATGGTTGCAATGGAACACGCAATAGACGGAGAAGATAAGATGGACGGTTTGACAAACTACGAAATAGCCAAATGAAGCTTCTGTCGGTGCGTGCATGATAATATATAACTATGACCATGTCAAGAATTATGGGGTTGCCCATTATTTAACTCATTCAAGTCGACATACACTGGTGCCTCTTCAAAAAGTCTTTTTTTTTTTTTTTTTCTATAGTTTGTTTGTCTGACAGGGGACATTATCTTCTAATATAATTAGACATATTATTAGCCTCTCCATGGAGCTCTCAAAGTAAATTGCACATCCCTTAATACAAATATTGGACATTTTAAATAAGTTTATCAACACTTTCCTTTTAGATAAATCACAAAAGTTCAAAACAAGATTTCTTTCAGAAAAGAATGAAGGAGATGGAGAAGGGTTTTCAGTAACATACGATCCAGGAGGGAAAAAAAAGGTTTCTTTTAAGAATACTGATATGCAGAATTAAAGAAAACAAAAGTAATAATGAAATTTTTATTGGCTTCTCCCGAGAGAGAAATGAAAAAACATAAATAACATGCAAAATCATTATACGACTTATACAACGATAAGTGAGAAATCGAGAGATCAATCCATTCTCCTGTGGTTGCAGAGAGAACACTAAAGCATTACCACATCAAGTGAGTTAGAAGAATGGAATAAATCTGCCACATAAAAGAAAAAGTTAATGCCCTAATAGAAAAAATAATAATTATACTAATTTATTCTTATAATCAAATTCATTAACAGATTACTCAAATAGAGAATTTTTACCGGAAAAATGTATCAGAACAGCAGAATGCTATCCAAAGGAGACCGAGATTTGATTTACGAGAATCGTCACGGCCAGAATGGTCATAGGAAGCTTGAATTCATATGCGTCCGAGTCCGAGTAAGAATATTATCCTAATGTGAAACTACCCATTAAAACTTAAGGAATAGACTTTAAGTGGATTGAGATAGCATGTTGAGAAGTTAAGCCTATTTAATATTGACATGAACAACATTCATCTTTTAGGCGTAAGAAGATAATATTTTAAAATAAAAAAAAAAATTGAAGCAG
Source organism: Eucalyptus shirleyi (assembly GCA_017140165.1). Lineage (NCBI taxonomy): Eukaryota > Viridiplantae > Streptophyta > Magnoliopsida > Myrtales > Myrtaceae > Eucalyptus > Eucalyptus shirleyi. The sequence goes on from CM029450.1 coordinate 19,175,516, forward strand.
GTTCTATTTCAATCTTGCATACATTTATTTTGCAGAAAATAAATGATTTGTAAAACTTTTTCTTGGAAATAATTGTTTGTATCGCTCAAAATAATTAATCAATGAAAAAGTTTTAACTATTGATGACAATTTGTGTTTAAAATTTTTTATGGACGATGAAGATATTTTTTGTTCATTCGCTACAAGTGATCATTTTTAGAAAAATATTTTAGAAATATTTCATTTTCACCAAACTTTATTAGCCAATGTATATATTTTCATTATTTGAACGCATTTGAGAAAATTTTTTGCTTTCAAAATAGTGAACAAATACATTCATGGTTTATCCAACCTAGAGGTAGGCAAACAAAATTCCAAAGTTGATTTTTTTATTTATTTATCTAATATTGGTTTACAGTGTTCAGAAATTCCAAATTGATTCAAATATTGGTTTACTCTGTTCGGAACTAATATGGAACCAGAAGAGTTCAGAAATTATTTAGGGAATTTATACATTTTCAAATATATGCCAATTTCATTGAAGTAGAAAGTTTCTTGTTCTATTTCATCGTACTGTACAAGGCCTCTTAAACATTCATATTGGAATGGGGATAAGTACACTATCAGTGCCAAAACTTGTGTACGGCGCTCACTTTGGTGCAAAAAGTTTCCGTCGGATCACTTAAGTGTCAAATCGGAGGAAAAACAATTACTTTGGTGCCACCGGTGAAAAATTCCGGCCAAAATGATTACGTAGCTTTAAAAAAAAAAAAAATTGATAGGGCCTTTAAACAACATCGTTTTTGGTCATCCTTAAGAAAACGATGTTGTTTTGCCATCCTACATGGATGGCTTCAGGGAAACAACGCCGTTTAGCTCACATGGGGATTGAAATTAGGGTTTCCGCCACTCGGCCACCGTCGTTCACCCGTCGTCGCTCAGCCACCGTCGTTCGGCCACCGTCGCTGCTCGGCCACCGTTGCTCAACCAGCATTGTAGTTGCTTGACCAAGTGAGCGAGGAGAGACTGAGATTGTTGCTTGAGCAATAAGTTGCAGGAAAAATCGAAGGTGAGGGCGGAGGAGGAGGAGGAAGAAGATGGGTCGAAGGTGTTGCTGGTGTGCTGCTGCTGCTGGTGCGTTGCTGGTGTCGCTGTTGGTGCGCTGCCGATGCTGCTGCTGGTGCCGTTGCTGGTGTGGGTCTTCAAGGAAGAAGAAGACGAAGACGAGCCTTCCCTCTCTCTCAATTTGGGAATTGGGGTTTCAAAGTTGGGGGAAAGATGCCAAACGGCATCGTTTTGGTGTTTGGATGCTGACTTAACTCTCCGACGAGCCACGTCGGCTTCAAAAATTAATTAAAAAAAAAGGCCACGTCGGATTTCCGACCAATTTCGTCAGCGTTGGCACTTAAATGATCATTTTTCAAAATTTTTGGCACTTAAGTGATCCGACGAAAACTTTTGGCACCAAAGTGAGCGTTGTACACAACTTTTGGCACTAATAGTCTACTTATCCCGATCAGAATTACAGATGCCCATAGGGAAATTAATATCATCAAGTTCTTACACTTTGGAAAGTGGTATCCGTCATACGATGGGATTGATATGATTATGAAATTCTTTTGTCTAATTTCATTAGGCTTTTCAAGATTAAAAAAAAAAAAAAAAAAACTCCGCATCAACAAGACCTCCTCCACCGCCCCCAGATGAACTATTTAAGTTCTGCTCTCCATAAATTTTATTTTGGTGATCCTTGCAAAATTTAGATCTCAAAGTCAGAATTCAAGAAGAAAATATTGGAAGATCTGCCGCGTGTTTGTAATCGTTTTATAAATAGACTGTGCTTTTCAGGATTAGTGCAGATTTAGTGTAGAAAGATCATGATAGTTTTTGGTATCGGGCCATGTTATATTATTCTCATAGCAGACAAATTTTTAGTAATTTTTGTGAATGGATGCTTTATTTGATCAGAATCGGGGTCACTAAAATTAAGATGAATCACATGTGGTAACTCTCACTCTATTTCCACCCTTTAAATAGCTTTAGATACACTCTAGAGTTTAAATGGTTCAAAATAGCCTTCGTTGAGACCCCATTAGTGGTAAAATTGATGAAAAAGAAAGAAAGAAAAAAAAGACCAATCAATCTTATGGCTTTATAAACCTTTCTTAAACTACAGTTCTTCTTGTTTTATGTTCAAGTTAGAGAAGTCTACATGTCCGTTGCTTTTTTACAAGAATTGTCTAAGATTCAAGTATTTTAATACATGCAATGATTGGGATTCTAATTTAAACGAATAATAATAAAGTACATTTATTTACAATGTTTTTCTAAAGTTCAATTTGAGATAACCCTTTGTAATATACAATTCATTAGTTTAAGTTTTTAATAGGGAAATTCTTTAGTTAAAGTTTTGACCTCTTTATGATTATAATTTATATTGGGATAAGTGCATTGGAATCCTAAATTTTATCATGAAATTGCAATTGAGTCCTCAAACTTTTTCAAAAGTGCAATTAAGCCATAAAACTTACAACGAAAGTGTAATTGACTTTTAAAATTTTCAAAAAGTGCAATAAAGTCATAAAACTTTCAAAAAGTGCAATCAATGGAAGTTTTAGGACTCGATTATACTTTAATGATAAGTTTTAGGACTCGATTATACATTTTGAAAATTTTAATACTCAATTACACTTTTGTGAGAAGTTTTAGAATTTGATTATATTTTTTAAAAGTTTTAAGACTTAATTGCACTTTCATGATAAATTTATGGCTTCTAATGTACTTATCCTATTTATATTTAATAGACATTATATAACAAAGACAACAAGGGTCAAACCCTTTGCAAAAAAAAAAAAAAAAATTCCATTATAGAGATCGCTTAAGCACATTAGTAAATAGAAGAGATGAAATGAAGTCTGTGCAAAAAAGAATGGATGATGACTGAGGTGGCGAAATAAAATATCATTGTTTTACTAATAGTGTGGATAGTCTTGAATTTTTTCATGACAATACGTAGTTTTTACACTTTCAATAAATAGCAACATTCACATTTTTTATTTGTGATTTTTATTAACTAGTTCTCTTGAGGTTATTTTCATCAACTCAATAAGTTAGGGAGTGTTATAACCCATTTAAAGGGTGAAAATAGTGTGAGCCTTTAGTTATAATGGATATTTTGTTTGGTAGTCTTATCTTTTCCAGCTCCAGCACTAGATGAGATCAACGTGCTTATTCTTTCAAGAGATTTAGATTAGTATTCTTCATTTGTAACAATTTCAACACAATCAATAGAAAAAAGCTCCCTATGGATTAGATTGAAATGAGTGAAGAAAGCTAGTGTAATTATAGAAACTTTTACACTTATAGGGAGTAAATTTATAGAAAAGAAGTTGAAGGACAAAATCAGAAGTTTAAAAAAATATCCCTAAATTTAATGGAATTTGTGGTGATTGAACACATTTATTCAACCACTGAGGGGTTCTCCCCAGTGATCACCCTTCCAACTTGGAAATGGGAGGTGGGGGGTTCAAATCCCTACCTTTTCAGGGAGAATTAGGGTGGGAACGATTTCATTTCAGGAGTGGGTTTCGACTCCCACGCCCTGCAAGGAGGTATGGCAAAAATCTGAGAATGAGTGTTAGAGTAGGATTATAGTAGGACCGACAAAAAAAAAAAAACACACATTTATTCCAAAAAAGTCAATTTATGACTTTTTTTTTTATCGGTTCTACTCTATTCCTAATATAATTCTCACTCTTACACATTTGCTCTACCTCCTTACAGAATGTGGGAGCTGAAACACATACTTGAAATTAAATATCTTCCATTCCAACCTTATTGAGAAAATAAGAATTCAAACCCCTACCTTCCATTCCCATATGAGAATGATGGCCACTGAATTTTGGATATTTTAATATGCAGAAGATTTATGTAAAATCTGTTAAAAAAAATATAATTTATGATTTTTCATGGGTTTTCATCGAAAATTAATTCCGTACGCATAGTGAAAACATTATAATTTCTCCTTTGAGTAACGTGTATGTCCCGGGCAACCTTGCAAATAGGGAGGGAACTAGCTTGCATTTGTAAGATATGTTCATCCACATGCCTTGGCGCTTGGAATGGTCCAGTCTAGACGTTGCCATCACTGATCAAGCTCATTTTCAAGGATCACCCAGAATTCAATTTTTACGGTGACAGATTTTTTTTTTTTTAACTTCTTGAAATCTTGGAAGAATTCACCTTCTGAAATTCTCGCAGGGGAGTATCCTGCCTTTCCTCACAAGTTTGTGCACCAAAGGTTTGATAAAATGCCAAGCGGGAGATAAAAGAAGGGACAAGACGGAAGACATTGCATATGCACACCAAGGTATGAGCGCCCTCAGAACATGCGTCTTGAATTGCCACTTCTTTTTCCTTTTTTCGGGTGTGGTGTGTTTATTCAGCAGACCAGTTTTGCTGGTAAAAGTAGCTTTCTCATCCTCATGGGATCCAAGTCAACTCCACCTAACTCGTGTTCTTATTCATATAGACGCTTTGAATATCTATTGGTGTGACCCTGTTTTTAATGTTTCATGTCATTAGTGATTGAGGATTGAGTCTGATAACTTCTTTATATTTTAGTAGCTCAGTTATAATTGATGTCCTGTTTTCAATTTTTGATTTGTTGTTGTCCGACTCAGTCTTGGTCTAGCTCTGTAAACCGTACAAGGGCAAGAGCTTTCTTGGAGACTACGCCAAAGTATTTATTAGGAAGTTTGATAGAGAAACATCTTGATAGCATATTCGATGATGATCTATTCTCCTAAAGCACACAAAAATTAAAAGAAGAGAAGTACTAAATTTCACGCAAGTGACCTCAATCACTTGTTCTGAACCAATTTAGATGAATTTCGCCCCGATTTCCAAGGAAGAAACGGTTTATCGGACATTTCAATAATGTCATCAAGCAATGACATTTGCTTCCCTGACGATCATTCAAAAAGATGTAAACAGTTGATCTTGTATGTTTCGGCCAAGAAAAAATGTCCATCTAGTACCTTCCAGCAGAATGCTAATGGCAGTGGAAACTGTTGATTGACAGAAATTGTGGAGAGAGTTGTAGGTGAAAGGTGAAAGTGGTATCCTGGACTATGGAGGTGTAAAGCGGTTGAGGAACTGGCTTGTTGCTTAGATGGGACAAATACGGATTTGTGGAGATTGGGTTCCTTGTACAAGCTTGGAGGTTGTTCGCATTGCCGATTGTGCTGATCGGGTTTCCTCCATCAATTAACATATGACCTGATCTTAAATTGTTTCATCAGCTCAAACCTAACTTCATGCCAAACTTATACCCATTGTACGGTGCCCAATTCAGTCTTTAACTTTTTGATTTTGACAATTTAGTCTAAGATCTTTTGAAAATTGCCAATGTGATCTTTCTGGCCAAATCATTGACGCGGCGGATGTGCCCACATAGACGATCGGTATCCACATTAGGCCAAAATTGGCTCGAAGGACTACATTGGCAAATCATCTAAAGTTTTAAAGCTATATTAACAAAATTGAAAAGTTTAGTACTAAATTGGCCATCATATAATAGGTACAAGACTTTTTGGACAATTATCTCATTGAGAGACAGTTGCTTAAAAATATGGATGTAACAAATGGTTGTTAAATTAATTGCATTTTTCCAAACTTGTTAGAGGGAGTCCATGTCTTGACCTGGAATGGCTGTTTGACAAAGCCAGCTTTTCTTCCTGATGGAATCCTAATCAACTCCACATAATAGACAGCGACAACCACTCTAATTTTATCGAAAGACATTATAATTTTGTGTTTTGATAAGAATTTTGTTGATGTCATTCTTTTCTTAAAGCTATCCGTCATTAGTGATTTACATGGGACTATTCTCTTTATTTGGTTAATAGCTTCATATTTACCGATAGTTGTTTCTTTTGTTAATTCAATGAGTGTTGCTCTTCCTCTTAAATATTGTCTCCTTCTCCTTCGCTCGTAGAAGAGCAAGACGTATGTATAGCTAGAGATTTACGTGTATGAATTGTATGAACAAGTTATGTGTATGCAATCTTGACCATTTCGTACTTAAGATGACTTAATAGGGTAATGCCACAAAATTCAGAGCATTGTACAGTGAAATTCATGAAATATCTGAGCTCATTAGCTTGTTCATTGCCTTACTTAAGTTGAAAAATTCTTCTACTTCCTACAGAGAATTGTTCCTTGAATTTTCTTCACTTGGCCTGGTCAAAAAATAAATATGGTTTTTGCAATACTCAGTGAAAAGTCCGCGAATTTCACTCAACCGTTCAGGCATAGAAGGATTATCCCAGCCTCTAGTGATAAAGTCTTGATTCTGAAGAACCCTTGACCATTATGATATTCTGAACTGATCAAAATTTCCGTCCATCAATCTTAGTCAAAAATCAGCTCTTCAGTTGCAATGCAACATAACGTTGTGATCAGTCAGGAATTGGTGGCTAAAATATATTCGGTTATTGTGAACTCACAACAAGCACGTCTAAATTATATATTCCTAAAGTCGGATATGAATTTACTCCAATAAAGTAAAATATGAAATCTCCTATGAAACTTCCTATGAATTTACCGTGTATTATATCTGACAGCATTCTGCAAGATATTTCTGCTGCAAATTAAGAAGTTTTAATTAGCTTCTTCGAATCAGATGGAACACAAAAAACCTTAACATACTTGCAGACTTTCCACATGAAACAAGAAAATTAAATAGATTGCTATCAAAGGCAAGAATATTCAACAAGATCATGCAAAATCGAAAGGATATCACCCAAAAAAAAAAAAAAAAAAAAACTATAACTTGTACAATTTGCTGATCAGACATGGATCCCACACAAAGCAACTATAGATATAAGATTCACGAAAGTTAAAACAGAATAACTGTGATATCCCAAAATTTGGCCCTATTTTGAAATATATGAAATTATTATTTCATCGACCCCTTATGGTTATTTTACTCTGAACTGATCACTCACGAGTTAACTAATTCATTTGGTAAGGCCGTAAAGGGTTAAAACGCGAAAAACTAAAGAATTCGATCGAAAATCAATCACTTGACCATAAGGGTCAACAAGGGTCAATATTACGCTGTATAAATTAATTAGCAAACGAATATAAATCGATTCGACAAAAGTACGTAATTGGTTCGCGGGTGATTATGCACAATTACAATATTCGCATCGAACGACAATAAATCGATTTTCTATTAATATTATATTCATGGTACGTAATTGAACCCTCGCGATTACATGACAATTGAGGTTGTTCATGATTCGAAGAGGCACAAACGTGGATAAAAAATTATCGACCACAGGTCAACCCAGCGAGAACCCGTAAAATCCACTCGATAGATTAGGTCGTACTAAAGTCATGTTCGATCGATTTTTAATTATAAAATTTAATTCGATTTCGGGTATCGAACTTTCGAGGATTTCAAGATTAAATTATTGGACATCGCCTCATTGTTCGTCGAATTATCGGCGAGTCCGAAATTTTCAGAAAAGAAATTATCAGATGAAAAATCAGAGACCGGAAAGACAAAAAAAAAGAAGGAAAAAGAAAAGAAACAAGAAAAAAGAAAAAATAATAATAAAAAAAATTATTATTTTTTCTCTCTCTTCTTTCTCTTCACCCTCACGTTTCCCCCTCATTCTCTATAAATTTCCTCTCCCTCTCTTTTCTTCTCTCAATCTTTTCTCTCTCTCCCACCTTTCCTCCCCCTCACGCCGACCCTCATGCGACAATTGCCCCCCAACTTCCCCTTCATTTTTTGTTGTTGTTTCTTTCTCTCCCTTTCCCCCCTTCTTCCTCACGCCAACTCCCAGCAAATCAGCCCCCCTTGTATGGGACATGCCAAAACAAGATTTGCCTTATAATCAGAACCATGTGGATACTTGGTACACGAGAATTATGTGTTCTAATTATTGATTTTGCTTATTGCATTTATAATGGCATATGTGACATACTAATATGCAGGGGTGTGCCAAGGTGAGATAAGATTGTATGCCGTTGCATGATTAGGCTGCATTCAAGATGAATTTGCATCCTAATCAAGGCTTAGGAAGTTGACTCACTAAGATTTTATCTTACCCTGTTGTTATTAACCATTTTCAGGGCAGTGTGGAGAAATGCCAGGTGCGGTTGTGGTGGGCGCAAGATATGATACCTTTTTGGTTGGCCCTGCCGTTAGTGAAGTTTAGGTTAATCCTAATCCCTAAAGGTTTTTGAGAGGTTCGATAGGAAGTGGCCGTAAAAAGGCTTGTAATTATTAAACTTCATAGGGGTAACGGTGGACAAATAAATATGTTGTTTTCAGCAATATATGTTGTGTTTTACTATCCCTGTTGATTGTTTATTGATTGGGTGTTTATTTTAACTACTTCTGCATGCATTTAATCAAAAGATAAAAAGAATGGATCAGTGTTGCGTCCTAGAAGTCGCAATTTAATCGACCGAGGGATATTGGCGTACTCGGGGTTCAGGGCATGGCATTAACAGTTTGAACATCTTGACAAGCCTCAACTTCTGCAACCACAGTCTAAAGCCTTTAGGCAATACATAAACCAAAAACCTCACCACCACTCACTGGACTAGAGGCATGGCAGAGAGTCCAGTGACTTACCTACTCAACAAGCTTGCACTATTCGTTGAGAACGAGCTGCAACTCCTGACAGGAACCCAAGAAGAAGCCCTCTTAGTGAGAGGAGAATTGGAGCGTGTCCGGGCCTTCCTCAGGGTTGCAGATTCCCTTGAAGAAAGCGACGATGAAGTCAGAGTGTGGGTGAAGCAGTTGAGAAACACAGCCTACGACATGGAGGATGCGCTCGATGAGTTCTTGCTACTCCTAAGACATGATCATGAGGTCGGGTTCATTGGCGTCATCCGCAGGATGTCCTGCTGCATCAAGAATCTGAAGGCTCGATACCGTCTCACGTCCGAGATAAAGTGCATAAACTCCAGGCTAAAAGACATATGCAATGGGCACTGGAGGCTGCAACACAAATTCAGCAGGGCTCAACAAGATCCGAGCTCGGCTGGAGCAGACAACACATGGGTGGACCACCGAGGTAACGCCCTTCTCCTAGATAAAACTGACCTGGTGGGCATTGAGCAGCCAAAGAACAAGCTAGTCAGGGGGTTACTTGAAGGGGCTCTTGTGCGGGAGGTCATCTCCATTGTGGGAATGGGAGGGTTGGGCAAAACCACTCTGGTGAAGCAAGTTTATGAAGACCCTGCCGTGAAGAAGCATTTCAGAGTGTATGCTTGGATCACTCTGTCTCGGTCCTTGAAGATCGAAGAGCTGCTTAAAGACATGCTTGATCAAATCGTGAGGGTGATCAGGAGACCGGTCCCTCCAGGAGCCTACTCTATGAATAGCCTTTGGCTGAAGACGATCATCAAGGACCTGCTTCAGAGGAGGAGGTACCTGATCATCCTCGATGACGCCTGGCACATAAATGAATGGGATGCGGTCAAGCATGCCTTGCCCAACAACGGTAATGGAAGCCGGGTGATCATCACAACCCGGAATGCCGATCTGGCATCAACTTCCTGCAAGGAGTTCAGCGGGCAGTTAAAAAATATGGAGCCACTTAATCCTGCTCAGTCGTGGCAGCTTTTCTGTCAGAAGACGTTTCAGGGGAATCGGTGTCCTTCCCACCTGGAGGAGATATGTGACTATATTTTGAGAAAGTGTGAAGGACTACCGCTCGCAATTGTGGCCATCAGTGGTGTTCTAGCTGCAAAAGACAAACGGAGGATCTATGAATGGGAATTGGTTCGTTGCAGTCTTCGTACTGAGATTGACTGCAACGACAAACTCAAAAACTTGAAGAGAGTTCTTTTGCTAAGCTTTAATGATCTGCCCTACTACCTGAAATCCTGTTTCTTGCACTTAAGTTTATTTCCCGAGGGTCACCGCATTAGAAGTGGGAGACTGATTCGGTTATGGGTTGCGGAAGGATTTGTTGAAAAGAAAGAAGGAAAGACCCTCGAAGACGTTGCTAAGGACTACTTCATGGAGCTGTCAAACAGAAGCTTGATAGAGGTGGCTGCTAAACGAAGTGATGGAAGGGTAAAGTATTGCCGGATCCATGATTTTCTGCGGGACATTATCACTTCAAAGTCAACCAATCAGGGTTTTGCAGAAATAGCCAAAGAAGAAAATCATGAATGGCCAGACAAAGTCCGTCGGCTGTCAATACAGAACACCCTGCATGCTCAGCAACAGAACCGGTCCTTGTCTCAACTTCGCTCTTTATATATGTTTGGGATGGAGAGATCTCTTATGAATACAGTTCTAGCCAGTGACATGAAACTGCTTAATGTTTTGGATATGCAAGCAGCTCCCTTAACGAGGTTCCCTGCTCAAGTTGGTGATTGGTATCATCTGAGATATCTAAGTTTCAGGTTCACTGAGGTGAGTACAGTCCCAAGTTCTATCGGGAAGCTTCAAAATTTAGAGACTCTAGACCTTAAACAGACAAATGTCACTGAATTGCCTGTTGAGATCTTGAAACTTCAACGACTTCGTCATCTCCTTGTTTATCGCTACAAGAATATATCTTATTCATCTTTCAAATTCGGTTTTAGGGCCCTTAGGGGAATAGGAGCATTGCAATCCCTTCAAAAGCTGTGCTACGTAGAGGCAGATGACAAGAGTAGTGGCAGTGTGATGAGAGAGCTTGGAATGTTGACACAACTGGATAGGTTGGCCATTCTGAAATTGAGAAAAGAAGATGGAAGGAATTTGTGCTTGTCAATCTCGAAACTAACTAGGCTTCGAGCAATATCTGTAGCTTCTGTTGATGATGATGAGTTCATTGATCTGAAACACCTCTCTAGTCCACCTCCATTCCTTGAGAGAATCTACTTGAGAGGACGCTTGAAGGCTTTACCACACTGGCTACCCTCTCTCAGTAGCCTGATGAAATTGCACCTGAGGGGCAGTCGCCTAAAAAATGACCCTCTTGTGTCTCTCCAAAATCTGCCCAATCTGGTGCATCTTGAGTTGCTTCAGGTTTACGAAGGAAGCTCACTGTGCTTTGAAGCGGAATCCTTTAAAAAGCTAAAGACTCTGGGTCTTGATTATTTTGACGAACTCAGGTGCATAGAAGTGGAGAAGGGAGCAATGCCTTATCTTGAGAAGTTTATCATTCAGCGTTGCAAGTTACTAGAGAAGCTTCCATCAGGTTTTGAATACCTGAAAAAGCTGAAAGTGCTAAAGATTTTTGATATGCCAGATGAGCTCGTCAAGAAGCTTGTGCAAGGTGGACAAAATGATGACTTTCAGAAAGTTGCGCATGTTCCACAAGTATATTATGGCTACTGGAAGGACGGGGGTTGGGACGTCCAGTTAATCGATAGATCAGTGCAGACAGAACAGTGCAGAGAGATCAGATCGGTGCATGTTCCAAGCACTAGCATGAGTAGCACTCAGTACCCACCATGTTGGAAGTGAATGTACTAGAAAAGTGTAACTTTTGAGTCTGCGAAATGTTTCTGACTTAGCCGATACAGAGAGATACCGCTAGGCACAAGGTAAAAAGTAATAGCAAGGTAATAGCGCTATTGACCTGGCTTTCTCCAGTTACGACAAGCGCATATTGCCAGCGAATGTGAATGTAACGTCAGGCAGCTGTGACTGCGAGTCTGTCTGTAAACGACATTTCGGAGTCGTCAAAAATAAGTTAGTAATGTCTGGAGATACATTATAAAATTGTTCGGACTTTTTCAGTCGTAGCTACCATCATCTGCCTGTTCTTCATGCTCTATGCCTATTCATGTAGTGTCCTAAATTATTTTTGCCACTTTGAAAATGCCAAGTCTTAAGTTGTCACGCTCCGATCTTCGGGCACGCACACATCCTTCTCTATTGGTCGATTTTATAATGCGATATCCCAAGACTTTGTATCGCCGACCCTTTCATATATTAAGCACATGCGAAAGCAGTTATAAATTACCAGACAATAAATCAATGGGATAGAAAAGTAAGGCCATATTTTTCATATTGAAACTTATAACCAAACTTTTATACAAAACACAAACCAGAGAACGTCATAACTATTCACATCAAAATGGAGTTCACAAAAGAAGATGGAATCTCAGTTCATCCGGGCCGTACTCAAGGCCCCTCTCGGGATTATCTTCTTCTTCCAAAATTCTTCTCCTCAGCTTTCACCTCAGAGTTCTCCCACTCAAATTCCTCCTCCTCAGCTTCTCATCGGGGTCCTGAAATGTTTTCCCCAAACCGGGATGAGACTACGTCTCAGCGAGTTCTACCCTACTAAGGCCTGATTAATAAACTATTATACTATAGGCTACCTAAACACGCACAGAACAGAGGACTTACCTTGGCCTCAGATTTCACCTGCATATTAGCACAGTTCGATAAGCACCCAAGCAATCACATCACAAATCGATATCTCAATCAATCGACCCAGTCGATCACACGCCAACAAGACCACTCACGGTTATTTTCATTCAATCAATCATTTCACAACATCATATCAAAATAATGATCAATCAACCTAGTCGATTACATGTCAGTTGGACCATTTCTAGGTCATTTCACTCCACACCATATAATCCCCAACAGTACACTCAGTCACAGAATTACATTAATGCTATCGGGCGTCGATTCGCCAAGGTGATGTACAATAAACACTTTATGTGCATGCTCTTAGGCACCCCAATTACCTTCAACCACACGAGCATGACACTCGACACACAGAGATACGGCCACACAGGCACAATCTACACTACACAGGCATGATCAACTATCGCCACACGGGCATGATCAACTATTGCACACAGGCATGATCAATATTCAATAATTTACGTGCATTCTCTAAGGTAACATCTTCGCCAAGATGACATATTCAACCACTGAACACACGTGCATTCTCCAGGTGTTATTCTGCTTTTCCGAGCCCACGTATTTTCTTTCAGGTGATAACCAATATCCAACGATTTCTCAATCAAATAATTAACCATCAAGCCAATATGAATAATTCCTAAAAATTCATAATTAAATCAATTCCATACAAATTGCAGCTCAATTAAATAAATGGACTGCGCCACAACGATTAGCATGAGATTTCGGTCGTCGGCCATCAAAATCTTAATTTCCGAAATATAAATAAATAATTAATTAATTAATTTCGAAAATTAATTAATAAATATTAAAAATTCAATTTAGCAGAAAATAAAGCCCAACAAACGAGCTGCACCACAATCATCAGCATAAAAATTCGGTCACTAGCCATCTCAATTGAATTTTTGGAAAATAAATAATTATTTAATTTAATTCTGAAAATTAATATTTAAATACTAAAAATGCCACTTAGGCCCGAAAAGCCTAATTGAAGCCCGATTAGGGTCGGGAAAAATCCCGAGACACTTCCAATAAATAGTAAACCACGTCTACTTGCTAATTACACAATCAATTTATCTAAATCGCATCACAATTGACTAATAAACACTAATCCATACTAATCTAACCACCTAAACCTAATTAATTAAAACTAAACCAACCTTAAGCATAATTAGCCAACTAATCATGGATTAGTGAGATTACTCACTGGAATCGTGCGCAAATCAGATCAATTCGACAGGGGCGACGTGAGGAACAATTCTTCTCAAAGCACGGCTCGGGTTCAGGGCCCAGGTACGGCCTAAAACAGCCCACGAACCGGCTGGATACCCACTCCGTGGGTTGCGGTTCAAGGTTTGCTGGAGCTAATTTGGCGGCTAGGGCGGCGAGGGGAGGCCAGTAGAGAGCAAGGGGATGCCGAGGAGGTCGGGCGATGCTGGGTGGTGGCCAGAGCTAGCCGAACGAGGGCTGAACAGAGGCAAACAGGGCTGAGCAGAGTTGGATCGTGCGAGGGAGGAGCGGTAGGCGCAAGCGGCACACGGGCGGCGAACGGCGGATGTGCGGTGTGCGCAGGTGTGCGGTGCGGCGGCGGGACGGTGGCGAGCAGCGTGCTGCGATCGTGCGACTTCTTCTTCCGCTCCTGGTTTGGTTCGGCGTCGAGCAAACAGGGGAAGGAGGGAGAAAAAGTCGAGAGAGAAGGAGAGAGGAAAGAGAGAAGTAGATGAGGCTTGACCGGTCAAAGAAGAGAGAAAGAGAAGTCGGTGGGGGGGAAAGCTGTCCGCACGAAGGGGAGGGGAGAGGAGAGAGAAGAGAGAGAGAAAAGAAAGAAAAGGAAAGAAGAAGAAAGAAAAGAAGAGAGAGGGAGAGAGAAAAAGAAAAGAGAATGGAGAGAGAGAGAAAAAGAAAAAATAAATCATATTACTTCTCTTATTTTATTTTATTTTCTCTTTCCCTTTTTATTTTCTTTTGGTCTTGAATTTTCCTCTGATAATTTCTTTATTGAAATTTCGGACTCATCAATAAATTGACAAACGATGAGACAAGGTCAAAAAAAAAAAAGAATTATGACACGCTTAAAATTCGATTCTTGAAATCGAGTTCAATTTCGTGGTTAAAAATTAATCATACGTGATTTTAGCCCAATCCAACTAATTAGGTAGCTTTTAGGGATTTTGCTGTAGATACATTCCTTAACGGCTTCACCCAATAGGTTAGTTAACTCGTGAGTGATCAACTCAGAGAAAAATGGCCATAGGCACGTCGATGAAATGCCCATTTCACTTTATTGAAACGGGGTCGAATTTGAGGATGTCACAACTCTTCCCCTCTTATAAAAATTTCGTCCTCGAAATTTAAACCATTACACACTTTGATCAAAAAGGCAGGGGTAAAATTGTCTCATCAACTCTTCAGTCTTCCAAGTCGCTACTTCAGTACCATGGTGTTGTCAGACTACTTTGACCAACAAAATGGTCTTTGTACGCATAACTTGCTCTTTACAATCGACAATCTAACCCAGGCTTTCCACATATGACACACGGTCATCCACGTCCAATTCCTCGAAATTGAGTACGTGGGTCGGGTTAGGCTCGTACTTCCTTAACATTGACACGTGAAAGACGTCATGCACTTGCGCCAATCTTGGCGGCAATGCAAGACGATACGCTAGGTTTCCGATTCTTTCAAGAATCTCAAACGGACCTACGTATCTTGGACTCAGCTTGCCTTTCTTACCGAAGCGCGAAGTTCCCCTCATTGGTGACACTTTCAGAAATACGTGATCACCAACTTGGAATTCCAAAGACCTTCGACGCTTATCTACATAACTTTTCTGCCTGCTCTGCGTTGTCTTTAATCTGTCTCTGATTACTGCCATGGCATCTACTGATTGCTGAACCAACTCTGGGCCTATTATCTTCCTTTCTCCGACTTCATCCCAACATATTGGAGTTCTGCACGCTCTGCCATACAACGCTTCAAAAGGAGCCATCTTGATGCTCTGCTGATAACTGTTGTTGTAGGCGAATTCCACCAGATGAAGCTAATCCTCCCAATTTCCTTTGAAGTCTATTACACACGCTATCAGCATGTCTTCAAGAGTCTGAATTGTCCTTTCCGACTGGCCATCCGTCTGAGGATGATATGCCGTACTGTACTGAAGCTTTGCACCTAAAGCACTCTGCAAGCTCTTCTAAAAAGCAACAGTAAACCTTGGGTCTCTATCAGATGTTATCGTAACCGGCACTCCATGCATACGAACCACTTGACGCATATACAAGTCTGCATGTCTATTCAGACTTAGGTCCTTTCAAACTGCAATGAAGTGAGCCGATTTTTGTCAGCCTGTCGACTACTACCCAAATCGAATCATTTTCCCTCTAACTCCTTGGTAGTCTAGTCATGAAATCCATCGTGATATGCTCCCATATCCATTATGGGATCACGAGAGGTTGTAGAAATCCTCCTGGCTTGCAATGTTGGGCTTTTACTTGCTGACAAGTCAAACACTTCACCACATGCTTGGCAATATCCGTCTTTATACCTGACCACTAGTAGTGTTGATGCAGATTCTGATACATTTTAGTGCTTCCAGGATGAATGCTGTAACTGCTACGATGTGCCTCAAATAAAATTTCTTCTTTAAGCTCTACATCGTCGGGTACAACCAAACATCCTTGGAAACTTAGAGTCCCGTCATTAAAAACTTGAAAATTAGCCTTTCTTTTATCGGTATCCTCTTGAAGAATTCTCTGTACGTCTGGATCTGTCGGTTGAAGTTCTTTGATTCTGACCTAGACATCCGGCTCAATTCTGAGGGTGGCCATAAGACTTGAAATGTGGCCTACCTTAAATTTGAATTCTAAATCTCAAGCCCTCTCGATTAAGTTCCACTCTTTAACCAAGATTTGCGCTATTGAAGACTTCCGACTCAATGCATCGACGATCTTATTCGCCTTTCCCGGGTGATACAGAATGTCATAGTCGTAGTCTTTCAGTAATTCCATCCATCGGCGCTATCTCATGTTCAACTCATTCTGAGAGAATAGATACTTGAAACTCTGATGGTCTGTGAAAATATGAAACTTTTCTCCGCACAAGTAGTGCCTCCAAATCTTCAACACAAATATAATGGATGTGAGTTCTAAGTCATGCGTCAGATAATTCAATTCATGAGGTCTCAACTGCCGGGAAGCGTATGCAACAACTCTGCCATGTTGCATCAGTACGCAACCCAATCCCCTGAATGACACATCACTATAAATCTTGAATCCTCCAGGACTAGATGGAATCGTCAATACAGATGCGGTAGTCAGCTTTTCCTTCAGCTCTTGGAAACTACGCTCGCACTTGTCTGACCATACAAATTTCTCTTCTTTCTTCAGGAGGTTTGTCAAAGGCGATGCTATGCTGAGAAACCTTCTACAAATCGTCTGTAATAACCTGCTAACCCCATAAAACTTCTAATCTCTGTCACTGTCAATGGTCTCGACCACTTGATCACGGCTTCTATCTTGCTCAGGTCGACGGAGATTCCTTCTCCGGAAATCACATGACTTAAGAAAGCAACACTGTTTAACCAAAACTCGCACTTGCTGAATTTAGCATACAATCGATGGGTTCTTAAGGCCTTGAACATTAATCTTAGATGGCTCTCATACTCTTCATTACTTCTCGAATACACCCAAATATTGTCAATGAACACGTTCACAAACTAATTTGGATACTCATCGAACACACAATTTATTGCAACAAGGCATTCCTTAAGTTAAACCCTTTCATAGAGAACATCAAAGTTATACTTAACCAAAATATTCAAGTACCACTTTAGTTAGTGATTCTCCTTATTACAACTTCATTCTCACAAACTGAATTCCTATAAACTTAATCAAAATTTCATTGTGCTACTTTGATAAAGTCACTCCAAAAACGTTCTTCCTCTAATCGGTGCATAGTCGGTTCGTTCCTGTCCCCTTCATTATTCTAGTGGTGCTCTATCTGCGGTGCTTTCCCTCTGTTCTATTCATTAGTGATGGCATATGTCTGTCCTTGAGCTGGAGGCCTGAATGGTCCATCCTGCTATGCCATTGATGGCAGGAGTCCTCAGTTTTAGCCCATCTGTGGCAGTGGTGGCAGCTGATGTTGTCCCATCTGTCTTTGGGGACAATCTTTGGCTAGGTGGCCGTGCTGACGACACTCGTAGCAAACTCTTATCCTAGGAAAGTACGGGGCCGATCCATGTTGTCTCCTGCAAAAACAACACACACCAATCCGATTGGATTTTGACTTTCCAATTCCACCCTCCTTACTGGGCGGAACATGAGATCTACCTCCAATCATCGATCTTTTCCCAAACTGATTTCTATCTTGATTCGAACCAAACCGTGATCCAGATGCGGCAGCTCGTTCATTCAGATTTTTCTCAATCAGCTGAGCTCGTCCATACAGCTCATTGTAGTTCTTTATATCCAATGGCACCAGCGAATCTTTCAGTTCTGGTCGAAGACCATCTATAAACCTCATTGCCTTCTCCTTGGGATCCTGGATCAACCTAGGAGCATACTGTGAAAGCTCGGCAAACTTTGCCTCATATTGGTCCACGGTCATTGGACCTTGACGAAGGCACAGAAATTTTGCCATCTTCAATTGCTTGGCACAACTGGAGAAGTACTTGTCACGAAACGCTCTAACAAAGGCATTCCACACTGGGGCTACGCCTTCCGGGAATACTTCTACTTCGGTGGCCCTCCACCAAGTACTTGCAACTCCTTGTAACTGATACACTGCAAGGGTAACCTTCTCTTCTTCAGAGCACTTCAGTAGCTCAAATGCTTTTACTAGTTCTTCGATCCAATGAGTTGCAGCCTCAGGATCTCCTGTCCCAGTGAACTTTGGTGGTTGCAGCTTCAGGAAATGTTCAACGAGCTTATGTATCGGTCTATCTACAACTACATTTCCTTGTGGCACTTCAACTAGCGTGGCAGTAGCTGCGGCAGCTTGATCCTAGGATTGCTGACCCATCAGATCTCCGATTGCCTAGAGGGCCTGCATGATCCCTTCGAATCTGGGATCATTAGGGGCTGCTACCCTGACATCTATGACAGGTGGAATCATTCCACTCGCGCTAGCCTGTGCTGGTGCTTGATCAAGTCTGTGACACCCAGATTTTCGGGTTTTAATTTGACTGGATAAATAGGGCCGTTTTGTTCAGTTGAAACCAGGGATGGTGAAATTAGGATGCGAGTGGGCTATACTGATAAGAAAAAGTACCAATTTTATCGATGAAATATTTAATGAAATTATGGGGATCAAATTGATTTGATTCAAGTGGATTAAGGTTCAATTTGGGAAGAAAAGTTAGCAAAATTCGTATGCCCATAAACCCAACTCTTTGAACTACCTAAATGCTTCTAGAAGGGGACATAAGTGTCAAAAATTGAAGAGTGGGAAACAGCTGTTGGTGGCCATGTGTGGCTGACATAAGAGAGAGAGAGAGTGAGAGAAAAGAAAGGAAAATTTGGTTTTTCTTCCTCCTCTCTCTCTCCTTCGTCGACGGAACTCCTCCCCCATCTCCTTCTTTTTCTTCAAACCTCCATGGAAGCTGAAGATCAGCAAACTAGCAAGCCGAAGCAGCGATTTCTCTCGGCGCCGATGCAGCAAGCAACCGGAGCCGGAGTCGCCGCCGTCCGCTGTCCTGCTGCCCGTGCACAGCTTCGCCCCTCTCTCCTTCCTCTGGTTCGAACAGAACCGACCAGCAGGAGCAGAAGCAACGATCGGCGTTGCTTGAAGGAGCTGCAGTCGCGCCGTACGCCTCCTCGCCGCCACACGCCGTTCCTGGCTCGCGTCGCCTCGCCTTCGCTGTCCCGTGCTCCGCCTGCCTCGGCCTCTCCCTTGCTGAACCCTCTGTTTCAGCGACAATTCAGATCTGGTGGAGCTCCGCCAGAGCCGTCCGCCCCTCCTCCAGCCACCGTGAAGCCTCGCCTTGGTTCGGTTCGGCCCCTCCGTCCATTTCCGACCCAACCCAGCTCCGGATCCGCCCTCCTTCTCCCTTAACCAGCTGTGCACAGAGAGTGCAGAAAATGGGTTTGCAGTGAGGTTTTGGCCCGTTTTGGGCCGTTTCCCGGCCCCGAACCCGAGCCGTGCTTTGGGGACAATCGTTCCTCGCGTCGCCGCCGTCGGATTGATCCGATTTGCGCGCGATTTGGTGAGTAATCTCACTAATCCCGGATTAGTTGGCTAATTATGATTTAGGTTGGTTTAGTTTTAATTAATTATGTCTAGGTTGTTAGATTAGAATTAATTAGCAATTATTAGTCAATTGTGATGCGATTTAGATAAATTGATTGCGCAATTAGCAAGTAGACGTGGTCTACTATTTATTGGGAGTGTCTCGGGAATTTTCGGCCCCCTAATCGGGCTTCAATTTGGCAATTTGGGCCTAAGGGAGATTTTTGGCATTTAAATATTAATTTTCAGAATTAAATTAAATAATTATTTATTTTCCGAAAATTTAAGGGAGATGGTTCGGAACCGGAAAATTATGCTAATGACCATGGTGAAGTCCGTTTATTTAATTGGACCTTATTTTGAGCTAAACAGAATTTTTTAATATTAAATAATTAATTGTCGAAATTAATTAATTATTTATTTATTTTTCGGAAATTAAGTTTGAGATGGCCGATAACCGGAATTTCATGCTGATTGTCATGGTGTGGTTCGTTTATTTATTCGAGGCTTAATTTGTGAGAAATTGATTTATTAGTGATTTTAGGATTTATTCCTAAATTGAATAATCTTTGGTTATTACTTGAAGAATAACCGGGCATCGGTTGATAATGCCAATATATTGAAAAAGTTGCCGAATGGGGCCGTGATGCCACTACATGCCGAGTGGGGCCGTGATACCACTACATGCCAAGTAGGGCCGTGATACCACTACATATAGCATTGCCAAGTGGGGCCGTGATGCCACTACATATAATATTGCCGAGTGGGGCCGTGATGCCACTAAATCTAAGAAAATTGCTTGGTGGGGCCGTGATTACCACTTATAATTAAGTTGTGTCCTAAGGACAATGATTCATAATTGGGAATTAAATTGGAATAATTGAAATGACCGGAAGTGGTCATGTTGACGTGTAATCGACTAGGTCGATTGATCATTGCTTGATCTGATGTTGTGAATTGATCGATTGATTGGAAATGACCATGAGATGGTCTGATTGACTTGTAATCGACTAGGTCGATTGATCGATGATTCGATATGAGTGTGACTTGATGTGATTCATTGTTTTGATATGATGTCGTGAATTGATTGATTGGATGGAAATGACCGTGAGTGGTCTTGTTGACATATAATCGACTAGGTCGATTTGATCGATGCTTCGATCAGTGATATGATTGCTTGGGTGCCTATTATGAATTGTACTGACTTGCAGGTGGGATATGAGGCCAAGGTACGTCTTCTGCCCTATGCGTGTATAGGCAGCCTATAGTATAATAGTTTACTAATTGGGCTTAGTGGGGTAGAACTCCCTGAGATGTAGTCTCATCCCAGTTTGGGGAAAAACATTTCAGGATCCCGATGAGGAACTGAGGAGGAGTCTAAGAAGGAGAACTCGGAGGTGAAACTTAAAGAGAAGGATTTATGGAAGAAGAAGATAATCCTGAGAGGGGCCTTGAGTATGGCCTGGATGGGCTGAGAGTCTATCTTCTTTTGAGAATTTCTTGTGAAGTGAATTGGTTTGTGTTTTGTATAAAAGTTTGGTTATAAATTTCAATACGAAAAAAATATGGCCCTGCTTTTCTATCCCATCGTTTTATTGTCTGGGGATTTTAACTGCTTCCGCATGTGCTTAATGAATGAAAGGGTCGGTGATATATTGTCCTAGGATATCGCATTATAAAATCGACCAAGTGAGACGGATGTGTGCGTGCCTGAGGATCGGGGCGTGACAAAGTCCGCCTCGGGTTCCGACACGAGTCGGAGCTCTACCCCGAATAGCGGCCCTACTGATCCTCTTTACAGGAGTTCTCAGCTCTTGATCGCTCATGGTGTAGCTTTACTCAACTAACACCTGTTTCCAATTCAACACCGAATTAGGAACAGAGCGATCCAAACAACAAACAATTTTAGCACTCAGCTAACACAGACATGCACTAGCATGAATTTAAAGGCCTTTCCTACTAACTATCCCATGGTCATCGCTCCTTATCACTCCAATCTTGAACTTCGCTCTGATACCACAACAAGGAGATGTCACACCCCAATCCTCGGGCACACACACATCATTCTCTATTGGTTAATTTTATAATGCAATATCCCAGGATTTTGTATCACCGACCCTTTCATATATTAAGTATATGCGGAAGCAGTTATAAATCCCCAGAAAAGTAAGGCCATATTTTTCATATTGAAACTTATAACCAAACCTTTATACAAAACACAAACCAGAGAACTTCATAACTATTCACATCAAAATGGAGTTCACAAAAGAAGATGGAATCTTAGTCCATTCGGGTCGTACTCAAGGCCCCTCTCGGCATTATCTTCTTCTTCCAAAATTCTTCTCCTCAGCTTTCACCTCAGAGTTCTCCCACTCAGATTCCTCCTCCTCAGCTTCTCATCGGAGTCCTGAAATGTTTTCCCCAAACCGGGATGAGACTACGTCTCAGCGAGTTCTACCCCACTAAGGCCTGATTAGTAAACTATTATACTATAGGCTGCCTAAACACGCACAAGGCAGAGGACTTACCTTTGCCTCAGATTCCACCTGCATATTAGCACAGTTCGATAAGCACCCAAGCAATCACATCACAAATCGATATCTCGATCAATTGACCCAGTCAATCACACGCCAACAAGACCACTCACGGTCATTTCCATTCAATCAATCATTTCACAACATCAGATCAAAGTAATTATCAATCGACCTAGTCGATTACATGTCAGTTGGATCATTTCTAGGTCATTTCACTCCACACCATATAATCCCCAACAGTACACTCAGTCACAGAGTTACATTAATGCTATCAGGTGTCGATTCGCCAAGGTGATATACAATAAACACTTTATGTGCATGCTCTTAGGCACCCCCAATTACCTTCAACCACACGGGCACGACACTCGACACAAAGAGATACGGCCACACAGGCACAATCTACACTACACAAGCATGATCAACTATCGCCACACAGACATGATCAACTATTGCCACATAGGCATGATCAATTGTCGCCACACAGGCATGATCAACTATCGCCACACGAGCATGATCAATTGTCGCCACACAGGCATGATCAATATTCAACAATTTATGTGCATTCTCTGAGGTAACATCTTCGCCAAGATGACATATTCAACCACTGAACACACGTGCATTCTCCAGGTGATATTTCGCTTCACCGAGCCCACGTATTTCCTTTCAGGTGATAACCAATATCCAACGATTTCTCAATCAAATAATTAACCATCAAGCCAATATGAATAATTCCTAAAAATTCATAATTAAATCAATTCCATACCAATTGCAGCTTAATTAAATAAACGGACTGCGCCACGATGATCAGCACGAGATTTCGGTCGTCGGCCATCAAAATCTTAATTTCCGAAAAATAATTAATTAATTAATTAATTAATTTCAAAAATTAATTAATAAATATTAAAAATTCAATTTAGCACAAAATAAAGCCCAATTAAACAAACGGGCTGCACCACGATTATCAGCATAAAAATTCGGTCACTAGCCATCTCAATTGAATTTTTGGAAAATAAATAATTATATAATTTAATTCTGAAAATTAATATTTAAATACTAAAAATGCCACTTAGGCCCGAAAAGCCTAATTGAAGCCCGATTAGGGTCGGGAAAAATCCCAAGACACTTCTAATAAATAATAGATCACGCTTACTTGCTAATTACACAATCAATTTATCTAAATCGCATCACAATTGGCTAATAAACACTAATCCATAATAATCTAACCACCTAAACCTAATTAATTAAAACTAAACCAACCTTAAGCATAATTAGCCAACTAATCATGGATTAGTGAGATTACTCACCGAAATCGCGCACAAATCGGATCAATCCGACGGGGGCGACATGAGGAACAATTCTTCTCAAAGCACGGCTCGGGTTCGGGGCCCGGGAACGGCCTAAAACGGCCCACGAACCGGCTGGATACCACTCCGTGGGTTGCGGTTCAAGGCTTGCCGGAGCTAATCCGGCGGCTAGGGCGGCGAGGGGAGGCCGGCAGAGAGCAAGGGGGATGCCGGGGAGGTCGAACAGTGTTGGGCGGTGGCCGGAGTTGGCCGGATGGGTGCTGAATAGAGGCGAACAGGGCTGAGCAGAGTTGGATCACGCGGGGGAGGAGCGGCAGGCGCAAGAGGCACACGGGCGGCGAACGGCGAACGCACGGCGTGCGCGGGCGTGCGGTGCGGCGGCGGGACGGCGGCGAGCGGCGAGCTGCAATCGTGCGACTTCTTCTTTTGCTCCTGGTTCGGTTTGGCGTCGAGCAAACAGGGGAAGGAGGGAGAAAAAGTCGAGAGAGAAGGAGAGAGGAAAGAGAGAAGTAGATGAGGCTTGACCAGTCAAAGAAGAGAGAGAGAGAGAAGTCGGTGGGGGGAAAGCTGTCCGCACGAAGGGGAGGGGAGAGGAGAGAGAAGAGAGAGAGAAAAGAAAGAAAAGGAAAGAAAAGAAGAGAGAGGGAGAGAGAAAAAGAAAAGAGAAGGGAGAGAGAGAAAAAAAAGTAAATCATATTACTTCTCTTATTTTATTTTATTTTCTCTTTCCCTTTTTATTTTCTTTCGGTCTTCAATTTTCCTACGATAATTTCTTTATTGAAATTTCGGACTCGTCAATAAATTGACGAACGATGAGACAAGGTCCTAAAAAAAGAATTATGACACGCTTAAAATTCGATTCCTGAAATCGAGTTTAATTTCGTGGTTAAAAATCAATCAGACGTGATTTTAGCCCAATCCAACTAATTAAGTAGCTTTTAGGGATTTTACTGTAGATACATCCCTTAACGGCTTCACCCAATAGGTTAGTTAATTCGTGAGTGATCGACAAAGAGAAAAAAGAGCCATAGGCACGTCCATGAAATGCCCATTTCACTTTATCGAAACGGGGTCGAATTTCAGGATGTCATACAAGTCACTTCTACCCTCAGACATTTGTTAAACATACTTAATGAGGAAATTGTCAATTGTGAAACATTGATTATACAAATCACGAAAGCAATTAGTACATTGAAAATTATAATATTCTCTTATTTAGTTGCTTAAGAAGTGTCTCGAAGACTTCTTCTTCTTTTTTTGGCCAAAATCCTGAATATTAAAGGTGTGTTTAATAACAGCAAGTGCTTAAAACTGAAATTTTTACTGCATTTAAGGTATCTTTCATTTTTGAATTAAGTCTTAAAAATTGAAAATTCAACACTTCACTTAGTTAAGTGAAAAATTTGCTTAGTATGGTAAGTAAGGGAGGAGCTACTTAATTTATTCAAAAGAAAACATAATTGATGGCAAGTAGAATATTGCCAAATATATTGCTAAAACATCTTAACAATTGTCATTGCCTTATGTTTCGTGAGAAATTGATAATATTCAGCTATAAATTATAATAATCATCAAGCAACTTCTTATTGTATTTTTCAGTACTTAATGTTGTTCACATTTTAAATTCAGTGGTTAAGGATTCACTTCTTTGGTAAAGTTATTCAGCAATGACTTAAAACATTTTATCAAGACAAAAATTTACTTGATATGGTAAAAAAGAAGAGGTTACTAAATTCATTCAACTGACAAAGAAAAATATTTAGTGGCCAGTAGGAGATTACAAAATATATTGTTTAACCTTCAAATAATGATGGTTGTTCTGTAGTACACAGCACACAACTTCCCTTTATGAGAAGACAGTGCAATAAGCCGGGAAGCCTAGTCAATAGAAAAGCAGGCTCGTCGAGGGAAGTACTAAACAAGGAATACAGTCAACATTCACAGCTGGGGAGCTATTTGAAAGAACAACATTCAAGGTCCAATTTTAAATAACTAAGAGACGAGGGTCCACTCAACAAGGTAACAAACTAGGAAGGCCTACTCAACAGTCTAAACCAAAAAAAAAAACTGAAAGAGCTGATGATGGCTGTCTTAAGCAGGCACGTTTTCGGATTCATAGTTGAAGAGGGAATTCAACAGCATGTTCACTTACAATCCTATCCAATCCACTACACAATTCATAGAATGACCACATAAATTTCCACCTTTTCTTGCAGAAACAAAGTAGTAACTATCTGCAATCTCCTAATGGTTAGTGCCTAAAAAATATGAAGGACCAATTACAAATGAAGTAGACTTTGAGAGCTGGTGCTGCTGCATAGTGATGTCTTTACAGTGAGTCAGATTGAGGATTTTGGATCCTAACTAGTAACTTATTTCCTTCAGTTCTCTACGGATAAGAGGGCTCAGTGGAGGAGCTCTTGCCGCCTCTCATTATCCTAACCGATCTTGCATGACACACCCATGACAACTTCTTTAACTTACCTAGAAGGGTGCCATCAATTTAATACTATCAAGATATCTGTTGATGCCTGTCACACCCCGATTCACAAGAAGAAGGGCATGACACAACCGTCCTTTTTCCAAAGGACGCAGCCTCAACGTAACCAAAATTCAACCCAATATCAACATATATATATATATATATATATATACATATACATATATATATATATATATATATATATATATATATATATAATGGGCAATTGGTTACAATATCAGAGTATATCTATAATCCACAAAAATCAAAACATGAACCTTCTACAAAGACTAGCTTATAAACCTATTAACTATGTATAAGCCATACCCAAAAATTTTCACCACAAAAGTCTTCCCCGAACGAACGCTCACGCCTATTCGCGACTCGCTGAAGAACCTGAAAAACAAGTAGATGAGAGGACTGAGTTACCACGGCTCAGTGAGTAACACATTTATTCTAAGCGGATCGAGAAATCCCTATGCACATTTTAAAACACAAACATAACTCACTTTATCATAATACCAAATCATAATTCAAATACCGAAAGTACCAATGGTCGAGTCCATTAGTTAATCTCGTAAAACATGCATCAATGGCCTATTCAATTGATTAATCTCATCAACTCATATCGATGGTCCACTCCATCGACCAAACTCAAATCATACGTTAATGGTTCACTCCATCGACCAATTCATGCTCAAATGTCTAACCATGGTCACGCGTAACACCCGTGACAAAACGACAAAGATTCCCCCCTTGGCAAGATCTCCACCCATTATTAGCCGGCGGCTCGGCCTACAAGGATATCCTAGAATAGTATGCGCATACCCACACACCCCTCAGGGTCCACAGCAACATTGAACACCAACCACCAATCACAATATCCAGTAATCCAACATCAGAAAGGAAGTCATATCACACCTCAAAATTCGATATATAAATATCAAAGCTTTCTCCAAAACATTTCAAGATTCTTTCACAAAGAATTTCACAAATTTTTTTTCAAACAACCATTCAAATCGAAGTCGGAATATAACTCCATTCGAAAAACAAAAATGGCAGTAATAGCTCGATCATGTTTTATGCAACAAAATATGCTTCTTTTTTTTTTATCAACTCATGGAATATATAATCCACCACGTTTCTTAAAACATGAGTTTAAAATACAAAGAAGAAATAGTGTCACTCATCTGAGAAAAGTAAAAAATCAATTATGACGCTCCAACGCATTCGGATTCTTAACAATTAACGGAAAAATAATATTAAAAGGTCGAGTAAAAAGGATATTCTTATAACGATTCGCCTATACTAGACCTATTAGTCGATAAAACCACGCCCACGCGCCCCAAAAGCTCACAATTTAGCATAAACCCATCATTTTCAGCTAGGCATGGCCCATGCGCCAACTTTGTCACGCCATAACTCCCTTCACAAAATTCCGTTTCAAGCCGTCTTATAGTCTTTAGAAAGCTCTCTTAACGTACAGCAACAACCCCAACTCAGCCGCCCCAAAACAGTACTGAAAACAACAAAAAAAGAGACTCGAAGCCACTGTTCGCTACAATACCAGATTGCGCCCCCAACTTCAAAATTCCGTTCCGAACAAACCACAAGCTCAAATCACGATCTGAAAGATGCTATAGCTTCACAACATCCCAAAGTACCATTTCTAAAAAATATACAGCTTAACGACTCAAAAAATCGGGCTTCGCCACACAAATATCCAAGAAATCCAAATTTCGAGCCCTAATTGCAGCGATTGCTTCAAGTAAGTGATTAAAGGCTTCAATTTCTTACCGGCCTTGCAAAACACACTTGAGTCGGCTTGATGAGGCATCCGAATCACAAGTGTGCCAAAAAAAATTTTCCTTTTCCCTTTTTCCTTTCTCTTCTTTCTCTCCTCCCCTGCTTCTGCCGATATTCTTCTCTTTCTCTCCCTCTTTCTCTCTTTTTAAACTCAGCCGAAGCTTCTTCCACTTTCCTTCAGCCTCCCTTTTTGACTTTTCAACCCTTTCTTTTTCTTTTCTTTTATTTTATTTTCTTGTTTTAAAGCCCATATATTACAATGCCCCTCTATTTTTAAAGCTAATGTCACCTTTTTCAGCAATAATGGAGATTACCAGTTTCTCAGTAGTAAGTCACTTGATCTTCATGTACCTTCGTGACAGCGCTAACTTCAACAAGAAGTTGCACAGAAATTGATAGGTGAATGCCACTAACCTACTTCTTGCCTGAGCTTCTTTGAAGGTGACAGTTCAAAACTCTGATCCACTATAAAGTTCTGTATGAAGTTAAGTTGCTTCATTACCATAAACCCTAGCCAATTCTTTTACTTGATGAAGCAAGCTTTAGAAAGCTTTAACACAACGGTAATCTGAAACAAAATAGCTGTCTGCGAAAGTTTAGTAATTTTCACCGGAAACATTTATCTGAAATTAATAGCCAGCCGATAGCCATTCAGGAAAATGTCACTCTCATTAACATCAATACGAAAATATCATTTTTTTTTATATTTTCATTTTATGATGTTTTCATAACCGACCAAAAAGAAAAACACATCAATATGAAAATATATTTAGCAGTTGTAGTAAACTTTCCTAGTAAACAAGATTTTTTATTAAAAACCATATCAGAAGTTTCCGAGAAGTTACCAAGATATAAAACAAGAGGGGATTAGAAATTAATTAGGTTTCCTATCGTTTCCTTTGAATTGTTAAACTTAAATTTAATAAAATATTCACAGAGTAGTTATCTTAGTAAACGAACCAAGCAAATTAAGTAGCATGAAATCATACTAAAAGATATCAATGATGGTCATTTTCAACTTAGTCAAGAGTGTAATGTTTTTCAATTTGCTAAGCGGGTGTGCATCGGGAGCAAACAGCCATTAACTGATGAAATGACTAGACATCATAAGCTTGACCATTTCCATACCAAACCCCCAGCCTATGCAAGCACTATGTCAGAGGATGTCAGCAAGTGTATTCACCGAACTTCGGCATATGCCAAACAGAGCATGGCAGAATTGCAGTGAACGCCCTACTTGGCAAGCCCACGGACTTCCTAGAGAATGGGGTTCAATCATGGAGAGAGGCCCAGGAAGAAGTTACTTTAGTGAGGAGACATATAGGGAATAACGCGGAAGAGAAAATTGTGCAAAATTTGTATTTTTCCGTATATTATAATAAAGAGCACACGATCCTATTTATAAGGTTTATTATATGACTATTTAAGGTAATATATCAGTCAAAGATATACATAATATGGAAAATCTCTTAAGAGATATGGTAAATCGAGAGAAATTTATCCTAAATATGTCTAACATACCCTCTCAAACTCAAGGTGAATAAAAGAAGTCATTTTGAGTTTGGATGAAGGATCCAAATGATAAATCGCGGAAGCAGTTTGTGTGCTGAAGAGAGAGAGAGAGAGAGACGCCCCTGGATTTTCTGTTGCGTCCATGGCCGAGGGAAGTTGCCCACGTCGCTGTCTTAAGTTTAATTATTGGATTGGAAAAAGGGATAATACCCTAAAAAACCCAAACTGGTACACTTGTGACAAATTTACCCCATGTTAGTTTTCGTTAAATTTTATTCTCAAATTATTAAGTTAAATGATACATGACAGGTTAACCAAAAGATATCAATTTAGGATTTTACATTCCGTTTGTCACAGTTTACAATTTTTATGATTTTTTTATGGTAGTAATCCAATTTAGCATAGGGTATATTTTTCACAAATTTACCAGTTTATGATTTTTTGCAGTCGAATAAATTAATTTGGGATAAATTTGTAATAAATGTACCAGTTTAGGATTTTTATAATCAGTAAGGGTAAATTTGTCACAAGCTTACCAGTTTGGAGTTTTTCATGGTAAAAAAAATAGTTTTGAGTAAATTTCTCACACTTGTACCAGTTTATGATTTTTTAAGGTATTATCCCTTGGAAAAAAGAAAAAAAATCCAAACATTAAGATTGAACAATTGAAGAAAGTACAAAAATAGATGTTTTAATCCTTTTTTTTTTGGGGGGGGGGTATTTGGCTTTAATGGCCCCACCTTTATATTTAATCAATTTTATATGTACGTGAGTTCACAACTTGTTAAGTACTAATCAAATGGACGGCCGGAGAAAGTTGATTGGAGGCAAATGTAGCCTTCACAGAGTAGCAGAAAGTGGAGCTGACTAGTGACGTTGATGGCCCATGTTGCAGCTGTAATTTATCAAACATGGACGCTACTTTCTTAGGCATTATAAAATGTAAGGAAAAATTATCCCATTAAATCTAAATTTATTATACAAAAATTAATTTAGTTTTCAAGCTTTCAATTTTACTATTCAGTCTTAAATCTTTGTGTAAAATTCCATTATAATCCTCTGATCAATTTTTGTTAGAAATCATTGACATTACAATATAAATAATAAATTACTGAAAAAATGTGTGAAAAAAGCCATTATAACACCTTTCTCTCGTTATTTCTCCAATTCAAAGATGATTGATTGGGGAAAACTTTAAAATGGTATAACTCATTGCTTTGACATCTTTTTTGAGTGATTCTTTTTATTTTGCATAACTTTTCAAAGAGAATCTCGTGGCAAATAATAGCGAGGAAGTGACTCAAAATAGAAAAACTCTTATCAGTTTTAGGGGTAATCAGGCTTGAATTGATGACTTCCACCACCTCAAGGTGATACTCTACCATTAAGTTATATTCCATCCAATTGACATTTGTATAATATGTTTAGGACTAATTGGAAAATTTTCCCTGAAGTGTTAAAGATCATCCACTTTGCTTTGGATGATGTAGAGATTAGGTACTTATTTAATGCTATGCATAGCATATCGCCAATCTTAATGCTTTGCACATTATTTAATCTATTGTATTGCATATCATAAGATGGTTTCCATGGAGCATGCGATAGCTGGGGAAGATAGATAAAGGGTTTGACAAACTATGTAAGAGCCGAATGAAGTTCTATGGGTTCGTGCTTGACTACTATCATATCAAGAATTATGAGGAAAAATTACCATAAAACGTCATAAACCTATTGCACATTAGTCAATTCAGTCCTGAACATTTTAATTGCGACAATTGAGTCACCCCCCCCTTTTCACATTTTATCAATTAAGTTCTTTTGATCAATTTTAGTTGGAAATTACTAACATGGACAAGTATAACAATACAAGATTATCTATAAAAAATTGAGAGTATGGCCTCTTATTTGATCGAAAAGCGAAACGCTTTCACCAAAATAACATATAGTGGCCTAACAATATGGATATAACAAATAATTATTAAATTAATTGCATGTTTTTCAGGACTTGTAAAGAGGGAGTTCCTGTCTTGACTTGGAATAGTGGCATGACAAAACCAGCTTTTCATCCTCATGGAATCCTAACCAACTCCACATAATATACAGCGACAACCGCTCTAATCTAATCGAAAAGGAGCCATAATTCTGTATTTTATAAAGATTTAGTTGATGTCATTCTAGTAATTAATGCTAACCGTCATTAGTGACCGGAACGGACTCTTTACTTTATCTGGTTATTTACTTCATACGTAATGGTAGTCCTTTATCAATTCGATTGATGTTGCTTTTCCTCTCAAATCCTGTCAACTTATTCACCAGTAGGAGAACAGGACGTATATATTACTACAGATTTACACGTACGATTTATATAACAATTTATTTTTATGCAATCTTGACTATTTCGTAAATTAGATGATTCAGTAGGGTAAATGCCGTGGAAACTTCAGAGCACTGTACAGTGAAATTCACGAAAAACCTGAGCTCAGTTGCTTGTGCATCGCCTCACTGTTGTTGATTATTATTTCTTCTAAATCCTAGCGAAGAAATGTTGCTTGGATTTCCTTCAGGTAACCTGGTGAAAAGAATAAATTTGGCTTTTGCGATACTCAGCGATAAGTCCGCAAATTTCACTTGAATGTTCAAGCGCAGATCGATTGTCCTGGCCTCGGGTGTTGAAGTCTTGATTTTGATGAACTCGAGGCTGATTGAAATTTTCCTCTATCGGTCTTTGGAAAAATTAGCTCTTATACTTTGCAATGCAAGTTTTTTAAGAAAAAATTATGTCGACATAACAGTATGATCAAGTAAGAGTCGGTAGCTGAAATATATTTCGATAAACTACACTGAGAAAATGACATTATTCGCAACAGGGACATCTATATTAGCTGTTCCTGGTTTCAGACAAGAATCTACTCGGATAAAATAAAACACGAAAGTTTCTTCAAATTTCCCATGATTTTGCCTTGGATATATAATATTCGATAGCATTATACAAGTTATTTCTGCTGACAGTTAAGAAATTTTAGTTTGCTTATTCACATAAGATGATACTACAAAAGAATAAAATACTAAAAATACTTGCAAACTTTTCCACACGAAACAAGAAAATTGAATAGCTGCTGTCAAAGGCGAAAACATTTTACAGGAACATGCGAAAAACAAGAGGGGTATAACTAAATAAACGAAAACTTGTGCAATGTGCTAAGCAGACATGGATCCCACACAAGGCAGCTACAAACATAAGATTCACTAACGTTTAACAGTTCAGAGACTATGAAAAGCATCAACTTTTGCAATCACAGCCTAAAGCCTCAAGGCAACACATAAACCAAAATCCTCACTACCACTCACCAGACTAGAGGCATGGCAGAGAGCCCAGTGAATCACCTACTCACAAAGCTTGCACAGTTCTTTGAGAACGAGGTGCGGCACCTGACAGGCGGTCAAGAAGAAGCCCTCTCAGCGAGAGGAGAATTGGAGCGTGTCCGGGCCTTCCTCAGGGTCGTAGATTCCCTCGAGGAAAGCGACAACGAAGTCAGAGTGTGGGTGAAGCAGTTGAGAAACATGGCCCACGAAATGGAGGTTGCACTCGACGAGTTCTTGCTGGTCCTGAGACATGATCATGGAGTCGGGTTCACTGGCCTTATCAGCAGGATGTCCTGCTGCATCAAGAACCTCAAGGCTCGATACTGTGTCACATCTGAGATACAGCACATCATCTCACGAATAAAAGGCATATGCGATGGGCACCAGAGGCTGCGTCACAAATTCAGCAGGGCTCAACAAGATCCAAGCTCAACCGGCACAGATAATCCATGGCAGGACAACCGAGTTAATGCCCTTGTCCTAGATAAGTATGACCTAGTGGGCATTGACCAGCCAAAGAACGAGCTGGTCGAGTGGTTACTTGAGGGGGCTCTCAGGCGGGAGGTCATCTCCATCGTGGGAATGGGAGGGCTGGGCAATACCACTCTGGTGAACCAAGTCTATGAAGACCCTGCCATGAAGAAGCATTTCACAGTATATGCGTGGGTCACTCTCTCTTCATACTCCAAGATTGAAGAGCTCCTCCAAGACATGCTTTATCAGATCGCGAGGGTGATCAGGAAACCGGTCCCTCCAGGAGCCAACCCTATGAATAGCCATTGGCTGAAGATGATCATCAAGGACCTGCTTCAGAGGAGGAGGTACCTGATTGTCCTTGATGATGCATGGTACATAAATGAATGGGACGCGGTCAAGCATGCCTTCCCCAACAAAGGTTATGGAAGCCAGGTCATCATCACAACGCGGAATGCAGATCTGGCATCTACCTCCTGCAAGGAGTTCAGTGGGCTGGTAAAAAATATGGAGCCACTCAATTCGGAACAGTCGTGGAAGCTTTTCTGTCTGAAGACATTTCAGAAGAACTCTTGCCCTTCCCACCTGGAGGAGACGTGTGAGTACATTTTGAGAAAGTGTGATGGACTACCACTCGCAATTGTGGCCATCAGAGGTGTTTTGATCGCGAAAGACAAACGAAGGATCGATGAATGGGATGAGGTACGATGCAGCCTTCGTGGCGAGATTGATGGCAACAATAGGCTCAGGAACCTGAAGAGGGTGCTTTCCCTCAGTTTCAGTGATTTGCTGTACTACCTGAAGTCCTGTTTCTTGTGTTGGTAAATATGGCTTCGAAATGGGTTGAACAATGAAATCGGATCGAGTAAAACAACTCAGACTTTGAGGTGTGATATCACTTTCTTTAAGGATTTATTTGCCCCACAACGTTGCTAATGGTCACCGACAAAAATCCTCTAGGATACAACAAAGTTTCGGATGAGAATACTAAATAGCAATTCTAGTATTTCTCCAAGGTCTCTCTAAGAAAACAATCGAAAAATTGGCTGCTGTTTTTCAAAAAGAAGACTCGAAAATGACCACTCTTTTCTTTCCGAAAAATGACAAGTATATATATGAAACAGTCTTGCAACTCTTCGTGAAAATTGCGAACAAACACGTTTTTAGAAAATTGTTCGGATAAACAAATGCAACTCTTCGGAAGAAGTCGAAAAAACGAACAATTGCAACCCTTAGGGAAAGTTAAAAACCGAATAAATAATTTTCCAAATGTTTTCTTGAAAAAACACAAACAAAATTCGGAATATATATATATATATATATATATATATATATATATATATATTATTTTTTATTTATATTTCATTTCCGGAATTCTCAAATTAAAAGGCAAAAGTGCTAAGTGCGCCAAATAATCGTGCAATTATTCGCGCACCCGCACGCGGGTATGGTGGGGTCTAGCCTCACCTAATCATTCATTTAACTACAAAAGGAAAACCCACATATTTAAACTGACCCACTTGCTCCCGTGGGACAAAGTAAAAAGTACTCTTTTTGTTTTATCAAACAAAATTCCAACATCTTGCACTTGAGTGTATTTCCTGGGGATCACCTGATCGAGCACAGGAGATTGATCCGGCTCTGGGTAGCAGAAGGGTTGGTCGAGAGAAAAGAAGGCAAGACGCTAGAAGAAGTTGCAGAGGACTACTTCCATGAGCTCCTGAAGAGAAGCCTAATGCAAGTGGCTGGAACAACAACTGACGGAAGGGTCAATTTCTGCCGCATCAACGATATCCAGAGGGAAATAATAATTTCAAAATCGAGAGATCAAAGCTTTGCAATGATCGCGAAAGAGCAGACCGACATGTGGCCAGATAAAATTCGCCGCCTTTCGTTGCACAACAGCCTGCAAGCTGCACAGCAAAACAGGTCACTCTCTCATCTGCGCTCTCTATACATGTTCGGTGTAAACAGGGAATTCATTGACATTGTCCTAGGATGTGGCATTAAGCTGCCCAATGTCTTAGACTTGCAAGCCACACCTTTGTCGAGGTTCCCAGTTCAAGTTGTTGACTGGTTCTACCTTAGATATCTAAGCTTCAGGTATACCGAAATCAAAACAATTCCTGCTTCGATAGGGAGGCTTCAGAACCTAGAGACACTAGATCTTAAGCACACAAAAGTAACGCAATTGCCTGTTGAAATTCTGAAGCTGAAAAAGCTCCGGCATCTCTTGGTGTATCGGTATGAAAACATATCCTATTTGTACTACAAGTGTGGCTTCAAGGCACTTGCAGAGATCGGGGCTCTGCAATCCCTTCAAAAGTTGTGCTACATAGAGTTGGATGACAAGAGGAATGTCATCATAATGAGGGAGCTCGGGATGTTGACGCAGTTAAGCAGGTTGGGCATCTTGAAGTTGAGGAAAGAGGACGGAAGGGCTTTGTGCTCATCAATAGCAAAATTAACCAACCTCCATGCGATATCCGTGGCTTCAGTCGAGGATGATGAGATATTGGATCTGCAACACCTTACGTCTCCACCTCAATTACTACAGAGGATCTACTTGAAGGGGCGTCTTAAGATGCTCCCAAACTGGTTAGCTACTCTCAATAGTCTTGTCAAGTTGCACTTACGATGGAGTCGGCTGAAGGATGACCCACTCGTATCCCTCCAAAGTCTGCCCAACCTCGTGCATCTAGAGCTGCTCCAGGTCTATGAAGGAAACACCTTACGCTTCAAATCCAAAGGTTTTAGGAAGCTGAGAATTCTGGGGCTTGACCATTTTGACAAACTCAGATCCATGGAAGTGGAAGAAGGAGCAATGCCCTGCCTTGAAAAGTTGATCATTCAGCGCTGCAAGCTACTGGAGAAGCTGCCCTCAGGCATTGAGTATCTGACCAAGCTCATAGTACTTGAGTTCTTCGACATGCCTGATGAGTTGGTCAAGAAGTTTGTGCGACACGAGCAGGGCGAGGATTATCAGAAGGTCGCACACATTCCAGAAGTTTACTATGGATATTGGACAGATGGAGGCTGGGACGTCCAATCCATAGTCAGATCATCATCTGTGAGCGACAACTCTTCTTGCCAAGGCACTAGCATGAGTAGCAGTGCGTTCCCTCCATGCTGGAAGTAATGGATTGAGCCTTTTTTCCTGATCTGAGAATAGTATGAGCATAATGTTTGCCATGTGCCTGTGGAGTCTGGCTATAAGTATAGAAAATGTTGACGATGTGATGCACATGTAAAAAATGTGGACACTAGCGTAAGTAATTTTCTATGCCTGTAAATGACATGAATGAAGCAGCTAGTTCACTGTATTCTCCTCTTCAAATGTGCTTCCATCTTTAAGCGTCATGGTGTTTGTCAATGTAGAATAACATTAGGCTCACAACTAGGCCAATGAAAGATGACCAACCTATGATAGATAACGAGATATGAATACCTGGAGTACTAAAACTTGGCACAGAGGGACACTTAAGTGCCAAAACGTACCATAATCGGAGTAGAGTAGATCACTTAAGTGCCACTCCGGCCAAAATCCGGCCAAATTGTTGACGTGGTAATTTTCCAACGAGTTGGGTGCAAAACGGCGTCGTTTTGCACGCTAATGTGGTGAGAAAATCCAAAAACGACATCGTTTTGGCTATGATGTGTAAATAATTAATATAAAAATGAATTAAATTAAATTTAAAACTAAATTTATTTAAAATATTCTAAAAAATAAAAATCTGTAAATAATTAATATAAAAATTAATTAAATTAAATTTAAACTTAAATTTATTTAAAATATTCTAAAAAATTAAAAACTTAAAAATTAAAAACTTAAAATCAAAAATTAAAAAAATGGGGGTGTCGAAGGGGGCGGCTGAGGGCTGAGCCCTCACCACTGCTGCCTCCCTACTGTTGCCGGGAAGGGCCGGCGACAGAGGGGGGAGGGTTGGCTGGGGTCGCCGGCCCCCGACCAATCGGCGGCGAGGGTCACGAGCCCTCCCCCAGATCCAACAAGGGCTCATGGGCCCTCGCCACCTCCCTAGCGGCGGCGAGGGCTTAGCCCTCAGCCGCCCCCTTCGGCACCCCCTTTTTAATTTTTAATTTTAAGTTTTTAACTTTTAGAATATTTTAAATAAATTTAAGTTTAAATTAAATTTAATTAATTTTATATTAACTATTTACACATTTTTATTTTTTAGAATATTTTAGCAGGTAGTTTAATTTTTATTTTGTAGACGACATCGTTTTTGGTGAGTTTGAGCTGAGTTAACTCTCCGGCGAGCCATGTAGATAAGTAAAAATAATAAAATATTGCCACGTAAGATTTCCAGCAAGATTCACCGGAGGTGGCACTTAAGTGTCCCACTTTTCAAAGAAAGTGGCACTTAAGTGTACATTTTCAAAGTTTTGGCATTTAAGTGTCTCCTCGTGCCAAATTTTGGCACTTGGTTGTACTTCTACTATAGACAGCTAAACTGAAGTACATTTCTTGAGACTACTGATTGCTCAGAGGGGAAAGAACAAACAACGTTTTCAAAAGCATTTGCAGTGGGAAGATCAAGAACTGCTGTTAATGAGAAAGGCTCAAAATACTTAACATTCGTTGCCACCTTAATATACAGATTAAAACCCTCGCACAATTCTTCTACTTGTTCCTCTATGTAGGTGAGTGTCAAACACAATCTCACTAACAGATAGAGGATATATTGGAAGCAATAGCGTTCTAACACCAGCCTAAGCTGAATATTTTCCACTGTTTGATCCAGGTCCTTTGCTGTCCAGCTATCCTACTATTATCCCCATATCAATTTGGCCTGCGTATGTTCAATAAATGATCCACCTAGTATTTTGGCAAATGAGGTTGTATACAAACAACCTTGTTTTACTAATCTGTTTGCATTCCCTAAAAGATTGCTTTCTTGAGTGTATATTGCCAGCAAGGTTCCTTGTTCTGATAGTTGCGACTAGTTGGAGGATCTCCAGCAATCAAAACATTTAGCACTCTCTTGTGTAAGTCTCCCTACAACATATAACAGCCGATCACTTCATCTTCCTAATCATACCATTAAATTGATCTTTGGCCAAATACCTGAGGAAGTTGAATTCTTGGAATTAACTAGATAAGAGTAATGGCCAGATGGTAAGCTCATTAGCTTACGGCATGTCATTTGACAGGCATAGGGAAAATGTTGCCTTGGTCATAATGAAAAACAACTTACAACCCATTTTTATATTATACCTTGTGTGTGACATCCCATAATTTCAATTCCGTTTTCTACTGAATAAATCAGGCATTTCATTGACGCGCCTATAGGGCTATTCTTATAACTGATCATAGGGCTATTCTTATAACTGATCATTCTTGAGATAACTAAACTATCTAAAAAAATCATTAAGAAATTTTAAGGCAATAGATTTGAAAATCCGACTAGGAATGGACTTCTTGATTGTGTCTATCTTTAAAGGTCATTATGGCATAGTTAAAAATCAAATTGAGATCAAAGATAGGTCAGTTCGACAGAGATGTGTGGCTAATCGTGAGTGATACCACTAAATTAGAACATTCTCCTCAGCCGGTACTCGACTAACTTTTTTATCGTTTTGGTACCTTATACCCGTATTTGAATCATCGAGATTTTCATGACAATCGATAGTCACCAATGAGTTGATTATGTTCATTGTGGCTCGAAGAAAATCGATCACGAATCATTTGCCCTTAAAAATTTCTGAAAGTTATTTGGTATTCTAGGTCATACTAAAGACGCGCCAAGTGGAAATTAGCTGCGAATTCAAATTCGATTTCAGAAATTGAAGTTTCTGTCATATCACAATAAATTCTAGGAGTGTTGACTTAGTCTCAGAAAATTTTTCTAACACCGGACACTTTTTGGGAAAAAGTCGCCGCCAGGTCGTTTTTGTGTAGAAAAAGTCAGTAATTGTTTTTGATGGCAAATTTGATGAGCAAGATGGACATATGGGTGAGGAAAAATGTTAAAATGATCAATGGATAACCAATTGAATTTATGAGAGCCAATCGAGACTGAATCAAGTGAAGAATGGTATCCAATTGAAAGGGATGTAAGCCAAATTCGTAACCTCCCATAACCTAACAAGTTTGGACCCTTTGAGAAGTTGTGAGGAGAGTGTGGCCTAATGGGGGCCAAGTATGTATACCTAGACTAGAATGAAACTTGGAGAGCAAGATGTAGAAAAGTCAAGCCTTGTTAGAGCCCTCCATCTCTCCCTTATCCTTATCTCTCTCTCTCTCACCCCTCTTGGTCGGCCACACTCCACCATTCCCTCCCCATTTCGTCTGACCAGCCAGCAAGGAAGAGAGAGCAGCAACCGTTGCCGCCTAGACGCCACTGCCACGCCGGACTACCGTCTGCTTCATTGCACGCTACCCGTGCACGCGCTACCTTGCCTGCACGTCGTCCATCCCTTGGCTACCTCCCTCTCTCCCAACAACTGCTGTTCGGTTCTGTGGCAGCTCAACCAAGGCTATCCACAGCCGTTTCTTCACCGGTAAAGCCTCGCTAAGGCCCAGTTTGGTCTATTCCTTCATTCCTGAGCAAGTCCCGCCTAAACCGAGCTATTTCCTCTTCATTTCCAGCCAAGATGAGCAAGTTTCGGAGTGGGTTTCCAGCCACCTTGCAGGCCTGCTTTTGAGGTGTTACAGGCCTCGATTCCTAGACCCGCTTTGGAGAGAAGCGTTCCCTGCGATGTTCCCATCGGTTTGATCCGACTTGCGCGTTATTCCGGTGAGTTTAGCTCACTAATCCTTACTTAGTTTGCTAATGATGCTTAAGGGTTTATTAGTGTTAATTAAGTAGGATTATGTGGTTAGATTAGAGTAGATTAGTGATTATTATTTAATTATGATGCATGTTAGGCATTTGGCTAGTGCATTTAGTTAGAGGATAGCCTATATTATTTATTGAATGCATCTCGAGATTTTTCTCGACCCGTCTCGGGCTCCAATTAAGCATTACGGGCCTAAATTGGATTTTTAGTATTTATTTATTAATTTTCGAAATTAATTAATTATTTATTTATTTTTCGAAAATTAGACTGAGATAGCCGACAACCAAAATTTTATGCTGATTGTCGTGGTGCAATTCGTTTATTTATTTGAGCTCTACGTTGTGTTGAATTGAATTGATTGTGCAATTTGATGAATTATTCCTAAATTGATTGTTATTGAGTTGAATTCAAATAATTGATTGGTAGATGGCCGAGTATAATTATTTATCGCCGATAATGCTTTGATGGGCTAAAGTAGAGAGAACGGTGAGAGTGAAATTGAAATACTCTTGGCGAAGACCAATCAAATTCGATGTTATAGACCTACGTGGTTTGGTGATTAAAGATATCACTGGCGAAAACGGTGCCTTAAAAAATGCATGTAACAGTCTAGTACATACATCATTATGGACATGCGTGGTTCGGTGATTAAGGACATTACTGGCGAAAACGGCGCTTTAAAGAATGCGTGTAACTATCTATTATATACATCACGTTGGCGAAAACGCCACCAGAGAGAAAGAATGTACGTGATTTATAGACATACTTGGTTTGGTGATTAGGAATATCACTGGCGAAAACGATGTCTTAAAGAACGCACGTAACTATCTATTGCATACGTCACCTTGGCGAAAACGACGCCTAAAAGCATTAATGTGGCTCTGTAACTAAGTATATTATTGGAGGTTATATAGTGTGGAGTGAAATGACCTATAAATGGTCCGGCTAACATATAATCAACTAGGTCAATTGATCAATGATTTGATCTGATGTCGTGAATTGATTGACTGTTTAATGTGATATATGAGGCATTTGTGTATAACCTTGAATTGTAAGTTGAGACTAAGGCCAAGGTAAGTCATCTGACTCATGTTGTGCTTAGGCAATCGGAGAGTGTATTAGTTTACTAATCGAATCTTAGGGGGTAGAACTCGCTAAGACGTTGTCTCAATGGTTATTGTATAACCATTTTAGGCTCGTAGATGGCAGCACCTCCACCTCCTCATCCTCCTATGCACTTTGGCATCCCCGAGGAAATCTCAGAGATAGAGTACCATTTTCACATACACCCTCACCCGGAAGAATTAGAATACGTTTTGGTTAAGTCGATCGTCTAGGTTGACGTGGGTGTAGACGCTTTGAGGCCCCATGAGTACCAGTCATGGTATCGTCACTATTTTGATGGGCGTAGAGAAGGTCCTATTCTAGAAGGCAATGTGCCTTAGTATGTGCTGGAAGAGGCATTTGGAGAGGGTACATCTGATCATAAGGATAGATCAGTAGTGGATGCTAAGGACCCTAAGCTTGAAGAAGAAGCCCGTACTCCCATGTACTCGATCGATGACGATAACTGGCACGAAGATGACGGTCAGATAGTTGAGCAGGAGGAGGGACAGGAGGAGGATCAGGAGTGGGAAGATCCCGAGGAGGAGCCGGCAGTTGAAGCTGAGAATGAGCCTGAAGAGGAGGAACCGGAGGAGGATTATTTGTTGGACAACCTTGTTGATGAGCCAGAAGAAGACGAAGAGCTTGAAGAAATTGAGCTCAATGAAGAGGAGTCTGAGGAGGATCGGGATGATGATCTTGAATACGACCTAGATGAGGACTGAGATCCCATCCCGTTTTGTGAACCTCGTGTACTTGTGAATAGGTGTTAGATCAGACCTATGTTAATAGTATTGTAGAATACTATGAGGTGTGTCTGTATAAAAGTAGGGTTATGAATTTCAATATGAAAAATATAGCCCTGCTTTTCTATCACATTACTTTATTGTTTGTGAATTATTATATACTTCCGCATACGTATTAAAATAAAAGGGTCGGTGATATATTCTGGGACGTTGCTATTAATCGACCAAGGTGTGAGATGTGTGCATGCCTGAGGATCGGAGCATGACATTGTGTCATGTAGGAGCAAAAGTATCTGCTTGCCAAATTAGTGTCATATATATGGGCATGCAAAATCCTTTTAACCACTCGGTAGTTAGCCAATTCTTCTTTATATCCTGTCCTCTACAATCAACACTAACATCTCTTGGGATTATAACATTGATTTCAGACACTCGAAGACAACACTATAAAGGCACTACTTCACTCAAGTTGTTAAAATATGTCTCGAGTTTGAGTCTATTGAACAAACTTGACCCGATTTGAATTATGCATGAGCATGGAAGCTGAAAGCCACATCTCACAGATTCGGGAATTGCTTCGATGCTTGAGTCGATTTTGTTATTCTCACATTGGAGTCCGAACTAGAGTTTGTCCGTGAAATAAAGGACTGAAAAGGAAACTTAATCGTAGCCAATTGCATCAAAGAAAGAGGAGGAAATAAAAGAAAAAAAAAAAACGGAAATCTATTGCACGTTGGAGATAAGGGCTTAATTTGAAAAGTCGACTCTAGATTTTGAGTTGGACTTTGACTCGGTAAACTCAGTCCGACACGGTCAACTCTTGGGCACATATAAGTATATTCTGTTGTGGGCTCCTTGGGCGTGCTTTTGCTTGCATGTATGTTGCAGTTTTGTGCCGTTGTTAACGTGAACGGTGAAGGTTCTTGAAGCCCCGTTTTTCACACGAGTGCTTGGCGTTGATTTTGTTCATACAATTATATCCAAACGGAATTAGTGTTAAAGCCAATTAAATTCTTACGGTAATAATTTGTTTATAATTACTTCCTGAAATTGAGAGATTTTTTAGTCAGAAATTATAAACACTGCATGAGTTAATTGGTGTAATTAGAGTTTAGAAAACACTTATAATATTTGAGTGATTCGAGTATGATTTTAATTTTTTTTTTTTGTTGAAACAGAGGTTTTATTTATATCATAACTGGAGAAGAACTAGCAGAGCCTAGCAAAGGGGTGTCAATACATAGCAGAGCCCAAGGGGCCGAAGGGGAGAGGAGAGCCAATTGGGCGGAAGACACTTTTTCCTATGTTGACGCACGGCCCAGTCAGGTACCGAATTTGCAGTTCTTGGGCAATAAGCAAGGTCCACACGTGGAAGGTTCAGCAATAAAGTTGGACACTCGGCAATAAGGACACGTGCTTCCCAGTTAAAGAGTTCTGCAGATTTTAGTGTACTTATTAGATCTAGCGGGTGTTTGGTTTGGCTTTCTTAAGTGGCTTTGGGCCCCCAAAGGCCATTAAAAAAAAAATTTAAGGGTGTTTGGTTCGGCTTTTGAAGGCTATTTGGCAAAATATCTGCCTTTGGAATGCTGAAAACCCAAAGCAGGTTCACAAAACCACTTCTTGTTTTGTTTGTTCGACGTACTTGAGGGCTTCCAAGATAGCTAGGATTTCCAGTTGAGCCGGAGAGGACTCTCGAATGATCTTGGTGAAGCTGTTGACGAGCCATCCACCTTGGTCGCGGCAAATGTCACAGTGGCGCCTTCCGTCGATCCTTCTCCGAGCGAGCTGTCCACGTTGATTTTTAGAATTCCTTCCATCGGAGTTACCCAAATCTAAGATGAGGTCTTGTCCTTTTTCTTTCCTGCCTTAGTTTTTTGAAAGCCCCATTTTTTGAAGCTTTGTTGCATAGTTAGAGCCAAATCCACTGTGTTGCAAGCTTTCGATTTGCTCCCCCGAAAGATGAAATTGTTGTGAGTCTTCCAAATGTGCCAGAGGACATATGCTACCATGAAGGGAAGGTAAATTGGGGGCTTCTTCTTCCACGCATCCATTCGAGTGATCTCTTGTGTAAAAAATTTTATTTTGATTTCAGGATTTCCCCATACCTTTGTGGTCCAAGGGCAGAGCAAAAAGACACGTTCGGCTGTCTCCACATCCTTTCGACACAGGTCACAAATAGGGTAAGGTAATATACGTTTTTCTCATGGATGTTCATTGGATGGAATGGCATTTTGACAAATACTCCATATAAAGATCTCTAATGTAGAAAAAGTCTGCATATTCCATATAGCGTTCCATAGAGCTCCTGGGGTTTGGAAGGAGGAGGATGGTTGTTTAGTTGCTGCCTTGTCTGACATTTCTTGTCTAGTGTATTGTAGCCATTTTTTACTATAAAAATCCCATTCTTTGTCCCCGTCCATACTAATTCATCCTCTATGAGCTGACATTTAATTGGGACAGAAAGGATCTCCTGTGTGATCAACACATTGGAATCTAATTCTATGAAAGAAATTAGAGATATTATAATACGGGATAAACATATAGAAAAGGAAAACAGTATGGGACTGTTTGTATACGGGTCCCACATGGAGACTCGATCCCGGCCTTATTGCTTCACTCGTGATTGTTGCTCTTGGCAAAATTCTGGGATGTTACTTTGATTATTGTCAAACTAAGTGTGTCCAATATGCTGCCTTATTTAGAGGATTCCGCATATGTTGGTGACAATGTTGATTTCCGAAAGAAGTAGAAAGCTGATATTATGAGGTAATGACTGAATTACTTAAAGGAAATCCAAGGTGGACAGTATGGCTAACGGATCTGATAGCACGCAGACAACTGGCTGATCAGACGTGAACAGGTCGACCTCTCATAGCGGATTGACATGCATGGCTGCACCTTGTGGGCTAGGCTGCATATCTCCTGAACTTAGAAGACAGATGGGTGTTCACTGCGGCTGCAGTATGGGATTTGGTCAGACACAGAGAATTTAAAGTCAGTTGGCATCGCCTCGTGGCATTGCCTCGTTTGGTTGAAACCAAATGAGCTTAAGATTGCTCTCATGGACTGGCCAGTCCTAGTAGGTTGCAAACTTTCGATAGGATTGAAAAATTGAGCTGCGTTGATGGAATATGTGTCATATGCAAACTGGAGAATGAATAAGAAGATCATTCATTCTCCTATTGCACCTTTTCAAAGCATATCTGGGAGTATTTTCTACAGTTTTTTGGCTTCATCAGACCTGCTAGTGG
Source organism: Eucalyptus shirleyi (assembly GCA_017140165.1). NCBI lineage: Eukaryota > Viridiplantae > Streptophyta > Magnoliopsida > Myrtales > Myrtaceae > Eucalyptus > Eucalyptus shirleyi. Next base: position 19,220,505 of record CM029450.1, read on the forward strand.
CTGCCCTGCTTCACTTGCCTGGATCTTGGAAGCTGCACTTCTCAAAGAATTGTTGCCAATGTCCTGTTTTTTGTTGGAATTGCATTTGAATCTCTATTGCGGGATGGCAAAGAACAATTGCTAAGTTAAAAGCTTTTTGCAGACCTTGCAAGCTCAGATTTTGATTGATAGAGTAGGGATTTTTGCTTTTTGCCCAAGTGCTTACCTCTTTGCTGTTTACTTGCATTGATGACTAGGGGCGAGCACGGGTAGCGGGTAGAACCGGGAACCGGAGAACCGGAACCGGAACCTCGGTCCGGTTCCCGGTTCTTAAAGGACCGGTTCCGGTTCCCGGTTCCATTTTTCCGGGAACCGGCAATCCGGTTCCGGTTCCGGTTCCTAAGGAAATTGGAACCGGAACCGGAACCGGAACCGGAACCGGTCAGAATTAAAAAAAAAAAAAAAATCTAGCAGGTCACTTTCCCTTCACGTGATTTCCCTCCCTCCCGCCGATTCTTCCCCCTTCTCCTTTCTTTTTCTCTCTCTCTCTCTCTCTTTCTTTTCTCCCCTTTTTCCTCTCCTCACGTCACTTCCTGCCCCCTACTTTTTTTCTTTTCTTCTCTCTCTCTCTTCTCTTTCCCCCTCTCTCGGCCGAACCCCACCCTCCTTCTCTTCTTCTTCTTCTTCTTCTTCTTCTTCCTTCTTCTCGCTGGTTGCTGCTTCACCCACCACCACATCGCCGCCCCACGCCCTACTCACCACCGCCTCTTGGCCACCGAACCACCACCACCCACCACTCGTCCGACGAGCAGTCTCGCCATTGGGCTCGACGAGCTGTCGCGCCATCCGCGCCGCCCCTCGTTGCCGTGAGCCACCGCCGCCGTCCCCAAGCCACCGCGACCACCTCTTGCCGCCGCTCGCTCGGCCGTTCGGGCCATCGTTGCTCCGAACTGCCACCGCCTCCGCCAGAACCGAGCTCTTCCCCCCTTGGCCGTGGGTTTCGCCGCGACTGCCGCCGTCTTCGCCGCGCTGTTCGTGCCGCTGTTCGTGCCATGAGGCTCGTGTCTTCATCGCCGTCGTGCCACCGTTGCCGCATGCTTGCCCTTGACTTATTGACTACGAATTTTTCTCTTATTTTTGATACAGGAACCGTGGAAAACAAGTGTATTTGGTTTTTCCTGTTCGGGTTCCGATTCGGAGATAATGGGGGAGGTGAAAAGGGGGAAGAAGGAATCGATTCAGCTCCATCTCTCTTTGGCTCTTCCGCAGAAGATTCTCGTTCCTCGTGAAACGATAACCACCCAATCGCGTCGAGAACGAGGCCAATCGTCTCCTTGCAGATCTGGGTCGATCTTCTCTTACGTGCCCAAATCGTGTTCTGCAAGTTGGGAAGTGCGTCTCTGAGCCATGGGGAGGGGAAAGTTCAAGAGCAAGCCCACGGGTTGCCGTCGGTTCTTGACTCCCGACGAGATGAGTAAGCCGAGAGCGCAAAGATTTGATTTTTCTTGCGAATTTCGACGACCCTCTTTCGTTCGGCATCGCTTGTGATTGTTGGGAATAACCCATTCGTTGAGCGTCGGTTGGTTGTTTGTTTGGATGTGATCGGGCTGAATTTGGGTGTGGTTCTGTTTCGTTGAATCTGTTTGGTTTTCTAAGATCGCCATGTACAAATATGCAAGTTGTACCAGAGAGATAAGTGATAAGAAGATGGGAAAAAACAATCGGCAATTGATTTTGTGCACAGTTCATAACCTTGCGGGTATCAAGAGTTTTCTGAACAGTGATTGATCATGTTGGCGTTGTTTTAATCATGTGAAAATGGAAAAAAAAAAAAAAAAAAAAGAACCTGTTGGAACCGGAACCGGAACCGGAACCTGTAACAGGGTAGGTTCCAGGTTCTTAGTTCTGACGGGTAGGTTCCAGGTTCCAAAAATTAAGGAACCTGTACCCGAGGGTAGGTTCCAGGTTCCAGACGGAACCGAACCGGAACCGGGAACCGCTCACCCCTATTGATGACAGACACTAGTCAGCTGGTCCTTCCACGTTAATTGTTTTTGCAATGATATATATTTACAATTCGAACAAAAAAAAAAGGGAAGTGACAACATAAGCATTGTGATAGATGGGCTCAAAGCCCAGCCCATATCTCTGAAAGCCTAAGCCCATCCATTTTATTCCTCTTCAAGAGATGATGCCATTGGATTCAGCGGACAAACCAAGGAAAGAACAAGACTTTTGTCAGAGGAAAAGGAGAGAACGGAACTATTTTCGCACGGAGCCAATCTGAACCTGCAGACAAGCTGAATCAACTCCGAATTGTAACACCAGGTAAGTATTCAAGCCCATTATTCGTTTAATCGGAGTATCTCTCGAAGTTAGGTCATAAATCCTAGATTATATCGATTTTGGAGTGTGAGGTACAATTGAGGTGTGGTTGAGCTATGGATATATATATATATATGAAAATAATAATTGGTGACGTTGTCGAGCTGCTGTATTAACGAAAGTTGATTCCGAAGTATGATTTGATCAAAACAAATTTCGAAACTTTCGTGTTCGAGTTACATGCAATAGAAAAAGATGAATTTTTGTCATAAACAAGTTTCATCGGTGGCTTGTAGGTGTCGTTAACAACAATTGAGCATAATTAGTAGTCTTTCCTTAGAGTAATGTATTACTAGGTTTTTTATATTGTTTTTCAATTAATTCATATGAATATAAGTGCATCAACTTGAGTAACCATTGTAGGTTGGTTTTCAACTTTCCTAAATAAGTAGTGTTATCTCTTTTCCGAGTTTGTAAACTCATATTTCAAAAGTAAACTAATGTTTTTGCAAAAAATGTTGGATCATGTATTTACTACTTTTTGATTATTTATGAATAATTTTGGAAATGTTTAATGAAAGGCATTTCTAAATGTTATTGCTAAAAATCAAAAAATTAAAAAAAAAAATTGTAAAATTTGTCCACGTAACATGCCAACTGTACCACATAGCTAGCCGGCATTGACTAGACCATTATATCAGTAATTTCCTACCAAAATTTGTCGGAATGACTAAATTAGTAAATCATCAAAATGGTTAAAACTAAATTGGTAAGTTATTAAATAGTTTATGACTAAATTATCATAATTGAAAGGTTTATAACTAAATTAATTAATTAATTATTCAAATATTTAAGAGTAAATTGATATAATTGAGAGATTTATGACCGAAGTTATCACCCTTTAATAAGTGGAGGATTTTTGTAGTTTCATTGAGGAATCTCAAGAAGAGGAAGAAGAAAAGAACGAGGGAGAAAAGAGACAAAAATAGAGGGGGCAGATGTACCTACCAAAGAAAGAAAAAAGGGAGCAAATGTATGATGCAGACTGAGAGAAACAAAAAAGAAATTTAAAACTTTGTTCACAGTCTTTGATGAAGTCAAACATGGGGCTCAGTCGTGCACCGTGCAAGATCCGGCCCGAGCAACTTTTCTTGGAATAGATCGCACTTGGCATTTTCATTTCAAATATAAAATGGAAGGATTGGCCTGGGTCTGCACAATCAGGGAGTATTTAACACTCTCATGTAAAAAAGAACACCATTCCAAGCATCCTCCAATACTAATTGATCAGCTGACAATAAAAAAGATTGAATTGTTAGATGAATGCGTAATTTAATATTAAAATATTTTAATACTTCCTTCACATATGAGTTGAACTTTCATCAAAGACTATGGCTCAACATTTAAATGTTCTAACACCCCAACATATGTAAGTTGAACTTTAGCCTAAATTGTGTGTGGAGTCCCAAAAAATTTGAACTCAAGAGCTCACTATGAAAATTTTTATTATACATTTAAATATTAGATGAACGCATGGTTAATACTTAAATATTCTAACGGTATTAATATTGAACATGCTCATTGAAGCAAACATGTCGACACGACACAAATTGCCATCATATGATATCTCTCCTTTAAAATTTATATAATTTAGTGATGTTATGGCAATTGAAAGGGAAGAGCACATGGACCAGCACGTTGCCCCTACAGAAAGTATCTCCTCTATTTGTTTTAAGGTTAGTAACAGATGTAATCACCTCGATAGATCAAACGAAGAGCGTGAGGTAGCGATTTCAATTTCAAAAAACAGAATTAGGTGAAGAGTCAATTTGTTGTTCATGAATGTACTCAGCAATACCATCATTAGATTATTATTACTAATTGTAATCTTACTCAGCTGATTGGATGTTGCTTGACATTTGACATATTTTTGCTAAGAATGCAACCAACACTTGAAAGACCATGGAAACTTCTTTCAATCATCTTGATTGTCATTTTTGCATATTAAGTTGAACTTATTGTTTCTTAAAAGTAATTACTTATATCATTCAAAATAATTAGTCAACAGAAATTATTTTTATTATCAATAACAATTTAGTTCGTGAATGATGAAGATATTTTTTATTCATTAATTTTTATAAGCAATACGGACCATCATTTTTAAGAAAATATACTCTAAATCATTCATTTCATATAAAACAAATGAAGCCTTAATAAAGAAAATAAAATAATTCAATCGAAGTTGGTATAGATGAAGGAAAACGAGATGACTTCTATGAGAAGGTAAAGGCTTGTTCCCACGAAATAAGGTGCATGACTTATAGGCTTAAATCTATGTGTGATGAGTGCCCTAAGTAAATGAAGTATTTGTATCTGATTTCCATTTTAATTTGTCTCATCTGAATATTTCTTTCCATAGCTTGATCCTGGCTGCGCCAAATTACACAGGTCAGAAAAATGCCAGGTGTGCCGTGTATGATTTGTTTTGTTGCTTGACTTAAACAAATCGAAAACTTCGATGCAACAGCAGTCCTTCTGGTTAAACAAATGATTGCCATCGATAGTGGAACTAGAACTTGATCCTGGACCTTGAAGTCAAGTTCTAGAGCGACTTAAACAATCATTCTCGGGTTCTTGAAGTTCATGGTAGCAAATCTTCAGCGAGAAATTTGGTTTTGGCTACATTGAATCTACTTCGACGTGTGGTTAAAAAAATATATATATCTGCTTTGACAGAATAGTAAACGGGAAGGAAAATGAAGAAATGGACAGCAAAATTGAAAGTAAAGTTCCACGATAAAAATGACAGATTGATATGTGATTCGGGGAACTTATATTACAAAGTGCACAATGCCTATTTTTGTAGGCTATTATGAACGGTACTTCTTATCAAGTACAATTGCACACCAACATAAATCTAAACAGTTGCACTTCGAAAGAGAATTAAAGAAGAAATTCCCGTCCACTTGTAAATTTCTGCTTATCCAGAGTTGGCATTATCCATCAATAACTTCCTTTCAAGTTGGTTGATCCTTATCTAATGTTAAAATGAATAATGTAGTTTTTCGGTCATTTAGCAAACAAACTCCTTATCAAGTCGGAAAATTCTGGACTTAAGATTTTACGGTGTCAACATATCCAAATGGGTCGAATTGAGCTGTTATAGATAGTATTAGAGCAGAACTCCTTGAGTACATGTGCAGCGCGACGGCAGATTAGGTCCAAGCAGATCCCGAAAGGCCGAGAAGCGATTATTCCGGTCTTCTAGGAAGGCAAAAGAGTGATGACACCATCGAATGAAGCGTTGCAGGGTGTTTTCAAGTTCATATGTATTTACATATTTTTCTTCGATCCAAGATATTGATAGACAACCCTTGCTGACTTTTTGACACGCGGCCCTCGGATTGATTGTAGCACACAAGATATCTAACTTAACTACCATATGTCAGCAGTTAAAGTCAGCCTCAACTTTTTCTCTCGTCTTGTCGAGTTCCTCTCTATCTCTGGATAGAGTTTTTTTCTTTCTTCATCCTTTTTTTTCATCCTTCAGCACTCATCGGTACCATGCAAATGGCAATTCTTCATCATCTCCTAGGGTTCTGTCGAAGAGAAGCGGACGCTGTAGCTGACTGGGCCTGTAAGGCCCATACTCCCTCTCGCTTGACTTGTAATTGGGCCCTTTCTTCGCCCCCACCTCTCTTAACTCTGTTGTGCGCAGATGCTATCGCTGCGGGATGTACTGGTTTCTCTAATTAATCCTCTTGGGTCTCTGTTCAAAAAAAAAAAAAAAAACTACCATATGTCAGCAAAGCACAAACCCTTGTATAAGTAGTTGATGTCCTATTCGCAGGCAAAATGACAACGAAATTCCTTGAATCTACTGGAGTAACGAGCAAGCTTTATCTCCAGAACAGCTATGAAACTTCAATGAAATTAGCTTTTGTTTCTTATATAGTAGTTATCCACAACTCTTGGTGCTCGTTAAAAGGCTAAACTCTCCAAACGGGGCCATCAAAGATCAAGTTAAGGGTCAAGGGTCGGCCCTTATCCGTTCAATAGAGACAGATTTGTCTGAATCCTCTGAATGAGCAAGAATGTATTCGTCACATTTGAAAGTCTCACGGGTAATTGCTTAAGAACCAAACGCTCATTTGACTTAGGCCAGTCAAGAGGATAAGCTTTCTGGGAGTCCTTGATTCAGCACCGGCACCTCCATTTTCCCTGATGCGGACATGGGAATAGAAAAGGTCGATACAATGATAGATGCAATACATGCATCGAGGTAAAACGGAATTCGTCCTTCTGATTTTCGTTAGCTAGTGTATTCGTTGGACGAAATTTTCAGATGAACTAATTCTGTCACAAGCCCAGACTTAAAAACTGTCGACAGTAGATTGCTGAAATCTTGAGGCCAAACTTCAATACAAGCGAAATATAACTCAAAAATTGACACCGTTTAAGCATAGATTAGCAAATTGCAGAAGTGGATACGGCAAACTAAATTCTGTATGTGTAGATGTGTTGATTTCATTTGATTTAATGACGGTAACACATAATTTCTGCAACCCTTCCCTTTCCCTTTTCTTGATCAGGCATGAGAATAGCAATCCAAGATCATCGATATAAAATTGAGAGTATGGTCTATAATTTGATCGACGAGCGAACTACTCCCACTAAAATAACTAAAATAAGAGACAATGACCTAACAATAAGGAGGTAACAAATGGTTGTCCAATTAAGTGCATGTCACAAAACGTGTAAGGAGGGAGTTCGTGCCTTAACTTGGAACAGTGGCTTGACAAAGACAGCTCTTCGTCTTCATGGAATCCTAATCAATCCACATGATAGATAGCGACAGCCGCTCCAGTCTAATCGAAAAGGCGCCATGATTCTGCATTTCTATAAAGATTTTCGACATCATTCTATTAATTAATGCCATCCGTCGCTAGTGACCGAAATGTCACTCTTTACTCTATCTAATAAATTGGTTCATATGTAATGATAGTCCTATTCTTAATTCGATTAATGTTGCTTTTCCTCTCAAATTTTGTCCACTTCTCCTTCACTACAGATATACATCGCTACAGATTAACACGTCGGATTTATATAAACAAGTTGTTTGTTTGCACTATTGACCATTTCATAGTAGAAATGATTCAGCGTGATTCGGTAGGGTAATGCCACGGAAAAATCGGAGGATGAAGTTAGCTTATAATCTGAGCTCATTCGCTTGTTCATCGCCTTGCTGCTTTTTTAATTCTTCTACTTCCTAGCTATGAAATGTTGCTTGAATTTCCTTAAGGTAACCTGGTCAAAAAATACGTTTGGCTTTTGTGATGCTCAATGATAGATCCGCCAATTTCACTAGAATGTTCAGGCATGGATGGATTCTCCTGGTCTTTGGTGTTGAAGTCTCGATTCTGATGAACCGATGATCATCAGGATATTTTGAATCGATTGAAAGTTTCCTCCATCAATGTTAGTCAAAGTCATCTCCTATAACTTGCAATGAAAGTTTTTCAAGAAAAATTAATGTCGACATAATGCCGTGATCAAGCGGGAAGTGGTGGTATTTATATATGTATACATCAATAAGCTACATGGAGAAGATGACATGATGGTGAACCCACAACAAACACATCTAAACTAGCTGTTCCTGGATTCAGATAGGAAACTAATCCTATAAAATATAACTCGGAAGTTCCTTGGAAACTTCCCGTGAGTTTGTGTTAGAAATATAATATTCAAACATTATACACATTATTTTTGCTGACATAGCTTATTCAGATAAGATGAAACTACAAATGATTAAAGTACTAAGCAATTGATCTTGTGAATCTTAGCAGACGTTTCCCCATGAAACAAGAAAATTTAAATAGCTTGCTGTCGAATGCAGAAATATTTAACGGGATCATGCAAATTTAAAAGGGATATCACTATAATAACCCAAAACTTGTACATTGTGCTAAGCAGACATGGATCCCACACAAAGAACCTATAAATATAAGTTTCACTAAAGTCAAGCAGTTTAACGGTTGAGACACTGCTAAAAGCCTCAGCTTTTGCAACCAGAGTCTAAAGCCTCTATCAATACATAAACCAGAAACCTCACCACCACCCACCAGAGTAGAGGCATGGCGGAGAGCCCGGTGACTCACCTACTCAACAAGCTCGCACAATTCTTTGAGAATGAGGTGCGGTTCCTGGCAGGCGCTCAAGAAGAAGCCCTCTCCGTGAGAGGAGAATTGGAGCGAATCCGAGCCTTCCTCAGGGTAGCAGATTCCCTTGAGGAAAGCGATGAGGAAGTCAAAGTGTGGGTGAAGCAGTTGAGAAACACAGCCTACGACATGGAGGACGCGCTCGACGAGTTCTCGCTGGTCTTGAGACATGATCACGGAGTCGGGTTCACCGGCCTCATTAGCAGGATGTCCTGCTGCATCAAGAACCTGAAGGCTCGATACCGTGTCACGTCCGAGATAAAGCGCATCAACTCCAGAGTAAAGGGCATATGCGGTGGGCACCGGAGGCTGCGCCACAAATTTAGCAGGGCTCAACAAGGTCCCAGCTCAATCGGCGCAGACAACGCGTGGCAGGACCACCGAGGTAATGCCCTTCTTCTAGATAAAACTGACGTAGTGGGCATTGAGCAGCCGAAGAACGACCTGGTTGGGCAGTTACTTGATGGGCCTCAAAGGCGGGAGGTCATCTCCGTCGTGGGAATGGGAGGGTTGGGCAAAACCACTCTGGTGAAGCAAGTCTATGAAGATCCCTCCGTGAAGAAGCATTTCGCAGTGTCCGCTTGGATCACTCTCTCTCGGTCCTCCAAGATCGAAGAGCTCCTCAAAGACATGCTTGATCAGATCATGAGGGTGATCAGGAAACCGGTCCCTCCAGGAGCCAACACTATGAACAGCCATTGGCTGAAGATGATCATCAAGGACCTGCTTCAGAGGAGGAGGTACCTGATCGTCCTCGATGACACATGGTACATAAACGAATGGGATGCAGTCAAGCATGCCTTGCCCAACAACGGTCAGGGAAGCCGGGTTATCATCACAACCCGGAATGCTGAGCTGGCATCTACCGCCTGCAAGGAATTCCATGGGCTGGTCAAAAATATGGAACCACTCGATCCAGAACAGTCGTGGAAGCTTTTCTGTCGGAAGACATTTCAGGGGAACTTTTGCCCTTCCCACCTGGAGGAGATATGTAAGTACATTTTGAGAAAGTGTGAAGGACTGCCGCTGGCAATCGTGGCCATCAGTGGTGTTCTGGCCGCAAAAGACAAACGGAGGATAGATGAATGGGATGTGGTACGACGCAGCCTCCGTGCCGAGATTGATGGCAACAACAAGCTCAAGAACTTAAAGAGGGTGCTTTCCCTCAGTTTCAGTGATTTGCCATATTACCTGAAGTCATGTTTCTTACACTTGAGTGTATTTCCCGAGGGTCACCTGATCGAGCGCAGGAGACTGACCCGGCTCTGGGTAGCAGAAGGGTTTGTCGAGAGAAAAGAAGGCAAGACGCTTGATGAAGTTGCAAAGGAATACTTTGGCGAGCTCCTGAACAGAAGCCTAATCCAAGTGGCTGAAACGACAACCGACGGAAGGGTCAAGTTGTGCCGCATACATGATTTCCAGAGGGAAATAATAACTTCAAAATCAAGTGATCAAAGCTTTGCAATGATCGCCAAAGAGCAGACCGACATGTGGCCAGATAAAGTTCGCCGCCTTTCATTGCACAATAGCCTGCAAGCTGCACAGCAAAACAGGTCGCTTTCTCATCTGCGCGCTCTATACATGTTTGGTGTAGACAGGGGATTTATTGACCTTGTCCTGGGACGTGACATTAAACTGCTTAATGTCTTAGACATGCAAGCCACACCTTTGTCGAGGTTCCCAGTTCAAGTTGTTGACTGCTACTACCTAAGATATTTAAGCTTCAGGCACACCGAAGTTAAAACAATTCCTACTTCGATAGGGAGGCTTCAGAACCTAGAGACACTAGATCTTAAGTACACAAACGTAACTCGATTGCCTGTCGAAATCTTGAAGCTTAAAAAACTCCGGCATCTCCTGGTGTATCGGTATGAGAATATATCCTATTTGTACAACAAGTATGGCTTCAAGGCACTCACGGAGATCGGGGCTCTGCAGTCCCTTGAAAAGTTGTGCTACATAGAGGTGGACGACGAGAGAAATGACATCATCATGAGAGAGCTCGGGAAGCTGACGCAGTTAAGCAGGTTGGGCATCCTGAAGTTGAGGAAAGAAGATGGAAGGGCTTTGTGCTCATCAATAGCGAAATTAACCAACCTCTGTGCAATATCCGTGGCTTCAGTTGAGGACGATGAGATATTGGATCTGCAGCACCTTGCATCTCCACCCCAATTGCTACAGAGGATCTACTTGAAAGGGCGTCTCGAGATGCTACCAAACTGGTTAGCCACTCTAAATAGTCTTGTCAAGTTGCACTTACGATGGAGTCGGCTGAAGGATGACCCACTCTTACCACTGCAAAGTCTGCCCAACCTCGTTCATCTCGAGCTGCTCCAGGTCTACGAAGGAAAGACCTTATGCTTCAAATCCAAAGGTTTTAGGAAGCTGAGAATTCTGGGTCTGGACAATTTTGACGAACTCAGATCCGTGGAAGTGGAGGAAGGAGCAATGCCCTGCCTCGAGAAGTTGATCATTCAGCGCTGCAAGCTACTGGAGAAGCTGCCATCAGGCATTGAGTATCTGACGAAGCTTAAAGCACTTGAGTTCTTCGACATGCCCGATGAGTTCGTGAAGACATTTGTGCGAGGCCAACAGGATGAGGATTATCAGAAGGTCGCACAGATTCCAGAAATTTACTATGGATATTGGAGAGATGGAGGTTGGGATGTCCAATCGATAGAGAGATCGTCCAAGGGCGACGCCTCTCCTCGCCAAGGCACTAGCATGAGGAGCAGTGAATTCCCTCCATGCTGGAAGTAAAGGATTGAGCCCGTTTTCCTGATCTGAGTATAGTACGTGCATATTGTTCGCCATGTATATGTGAGTGAGAGTGTGACTGTTAAGTACAGCGTGTGTTGACGATACAACGCCCATGTAAAAAATGTAAATACTAGTGCAAGGTAATTTGCTATGCCTTTGTATGACATGAATAAAGCAGCTAGTTCACTATATTATTCTTTTGAAATGCTCTTCCACCTTCGGCGTCATGGATGTTCATCGATGCAGAATAACAAGAGGCTCCCAACTAGGCCAATGAAAGATGATCAACCTATGATAGACAATTAAGATGAAGTACATTTTTCAAGACTGAAGATTGCTTAGAGGGTAAAGAACACATAACGTTTCAAAAGCATATTGCAGTGGGAAGATCCGGAACTGTTGTTAATGAGAGAGGCTCAAAATACTTACATTCGTCGCCACCTTAATGTACAGATTACGACTTTGGCACAATAATCCTACTTGTTCGTTTGTGTATATCAGTGTCAAACAGAATCTCACTAACAGATAGAGGATATAGTGGATGTAATAGCGCTCTAACACCAGCCTTGACTGAATATTTTCCCCTGCTTGCTCCGGGTCTCTTGTTATCCTACTATCATCTCCAAATCTAAATGGCCTGCATTTTAATAGCTGAAGTTGTAAACAAGCAACTTGTTATACTAATCTGTGTGCATTCCCTCATGGATTCCTTTTCTGAGTGCCTAATGCCAGCAAGGTTCCTTGTTTTGACAGTTGCGACTCATTGGGGCATCTCTAGCAATAAAAATCTTTGGCATTCCCTTCTGTAAGTCTCCCCGCAATAGATACCTGCTGATCACTTCATCTTTTTAATCATACCTTAAATTGATCATCGGCCACGTACCCAAGGAAGTTGAATTTTTGGAAAGAACCGGATAAGAAGAATGGCCAGATGGTAAGCTCATTAGTTTATGGCATGTCATCTGACAAGCATAGGGAAGATGTCGCCTTAGTCATAATGAATTACAATATACAACTCCTTGTCACGTCATACCGTGTTATGCAGGAACAGAAGTATCCAATTGCCTACTCAGTGTCATAAATCTGGGCACGCAAAACCCTCCAATCTACTTGAACTTAACCGAGCCTTCTTCGTATGCTTCCCCTCCACAGTCAACATCGACTCCTCTTGGGATTGAAATCTCGGTTTCGGACATCCGTAGACAATGCTCTAAAAAGGCACTGCTTCAGCCAAGTGACGTCAAACCTCTCGATGTGCTTGTACTACTAGACCGAGAACACAGAGGACAGTACACCGATTCTGCAAATTCCCGAGGCAAGCCACCTGTTTATATCAGATTTGAGAACCGTAAAGTAATAAAATTGGCTGAATTACGTTTTGCACCCCGAGTTTTGGTGACTATGTTGATTTACAAAAGGAGTAGAAAGCCGATATTATGAGGTAATACCGAATTACTTCAAGGAAATCCAAGATGGACACATTGGCTAACGGATCTAATAGCATGCTTCAAGGATAACTAGTTGATCAGATGCGAAACTTGCAATTCTAATTCTAACTCAACTCAAGGTTGACATACGTGGCTACGGGCAGAAGAATAACCCAAGGTCCATAACTTGGCACGGGAGACACATAAATGCTAAAATTTTTAAAATGTACACTTAAGTACTGAAATTGGAGAAGAAATGAACACCTAAATGTCAATGGCGAAATTTTTTGACCAAACAGCTAACATGGATTTTTTCAGCGAAAATTTTAAATGATGTGGATTTTAAATTAATTTTTATTTTCCATGTGGATTTTTTTATTAATTTTTATTCAAATTTTACTAAATTAGATTAAAAAAAAAAGCTAAGCTAAAATTTATTTAAAATATAAAACTGTAAAAAAAACAAAAAAAGGAAAAAGAAAATGGAGGGCTTGCTAGTGGGAGTTTCCGCCGTTGCCCATCACCAAAGGGATTGGCGACTATCGCCCACCCTAGGTAAGGGTGGCCGGCGTAGCCTGACAACCCTCCTCGGGCGCCGAGATCTAGAGGATGTCGAAAACCATTACTCCGCGGGGTGAGGGCTAGGGTTGGTGAGACCCACCCAAATATGGGCGAAGGGGTGACGCCTCACCTAGATTTGGCGAGCCTCACTAGCCTTGAGCAAGCACTAGCGTCACCTTGGCCCTTGCTTGGGGCCAGCGAGGCCTTACCCTAGCCGGGCAATGGTCGAAAGCCTCAAGTGAGGGCCAATGTTGTATAGATCTGGGCACCTAAGCTCGAGCCTGGCAAGGTCATCGACCCTTGCTTAGGGCTGAGCGAGAGCCAACCACCCTCTCCCAAGGCCGACAACAATTATTAGCACCTTCGTCGCTGGGCAACGGCAATGCGGAAGTGGACAACATTGTTTTATGGTTATTAATTTGGGGAAACATGGAGGATGACATCTTTTTAGACAATGATTACTAAGTGGACATCCCAACAAGTCATGTAGATTAGTTTTACTAATAAAATACTGCTACATCAGATTTTCAGCAAATCTCGTCGGATATGGCAATTAAGTGTCTATTTAAATAAATAAAAAAAATGTGGCATTTAAATGTACCTTTTAGAAGTTTTGGCACTTATGTGTCTCCACATGCCAACTTGTGGTATTTTTGGTGTTCTTCTCCCCATGGCTATGCCTTGTGGCATTTTTGGTTCTTTCTCCCCACGGTTGCACCTCCTTGTGCATATCTCCTGATTTAAACTTAGAAGATTAAACTTAGAAGATAGATGAGGCATTCAACTCGGCCACAGCATGGAATTTGGTCAAATGTAGAGGACTTAAAATCAATCGACATCGTCTCATTTGGTTGAATTTTTTTTTTTGGTCAGTCCTACTCTATTCCTACTCTACACTCACTTGCAGACTTGTGCCCTGCCTCTTGCAGGGCGTGGGAGTCGCAACCCACTCTCAAACTTACGCGTCCTTACCCCCATCCCCCCTTGAGAAGGTGGGGATTTGAACCCCTCACCTCCCCCTTCCATGTTTAGTTGAATTCACATGTGCCTGTTAGTGATAAGAATTTGGTGGAACATCTCTAGATCCTGATGGAATATCTGCTGAGTTATTTATGTAATTGTATAAGGCTTAACCCTAAGCCTGTATATACTTCTTTCAATCTCAATAAAAATTTTTTAAAAAAAGTACTCTCTTTAACCAACAACAGTGCCTAAGATTGCTCTCATGGACTGGCCAGTCCTAGCGAGTTGCAAGCTTTTGTTCTTCCATTGCGCATTTTGAAAACAAATCTGGAAGAATTTTCTACAGTACATGCTTCATTATATCTGCTAGTGGCTGCCCTGCTTAGCTTGCTTGCATCTTGGAAGCTGCACTTCCCAAAGAGTTGTTGCCAAAGTCCCGTTCTCTGTCAAAATGGAGTGTTTAAATCTCTATTGCAGGATGGCAGAGAACACTTGCTGATCTAAGTCTAAAGCTTTTGCAGACCTTGGAAGATCAGATTTTGATTGTTAGAGTTATACTTTTTGCCTTTTGCCCAAGTGCTTATGTCCTTGCTGTTTACTTGTATTGATGGCACGTACTAGTGGGCTGGTCCTGCCACCTTAATTGGTTCTGCAGTGATAGATATTGACTGTTCGAACAGAAAAATCATTTGACAACATTAAGCATCACTAGGTTTGGCAATTTGGTTTGGTTATATCATGTTATACTCAGCTTGCCAGGTTTGCCTGGGCCGTAAAGCTTGTGTGTATGTATTCTATTTGTCTGTTTGAAATTACTCTTTATTTTCCCTTTTTTACTTCAAACTACGGCCGCATTTGGCTCATTTAATCTAAAGCACCAGAAACCTTTCAAAAACACAACTATCGACACAAAAATTCACAGGTAATTTCTCACAAAATTTGAAAATTTAAATGATCTTTAAATTTTAGCTGAAAAGCTGAAATGTAATTTTCTAGCTAAAATATAAAAGAGACAAACGACCACGAATCCTTGACCTTATTGTGTTTGGCTTAATTCCACAGCTTACTACCATAGAGAAGGAAAAAAGGAACCGCCAATTTTATGTGACATAACAAAGTGAAATGTTTTTTTAATTGTAAAAGTATTATTTTTTTAATATTTTAACTAAATTTAATTTTAAAATTATTATTTTTTCATATTTTAACTAAATTTTATTTAATTAATTTTTATATTATTTTTTTACCACGTCAGCCCACAAAACGGCGTCATTTTGCACTCGCTTCGCCGGAAAAATGCCACGTCGGCGTTTTGGCCGATTTTGGCCAGATTGGCACTCAAGTTATTCATTTTGCTCCGATTTTAGCACTTTAAATGTACTTTTCATAACTTATGGCACTTAAGTGTCCTTTTTTGCCAATTTATGGCACTTTAGGGGTCCACATGTTGATAAAGCTTACAACCAAAAAACCACAGTGCAATGCAAAAGTTCTCCATTAGACTGATTAGCATGGCCTAGCTTGGCCTATTCCAGCCAACACACATCACTATATTGATGCTTTAACCAGCATAAAATATAGAAGAGAGCTTACAACCGACAAGACCAGTTGCATCAAACAAGCATGGTTAGCGTACTGCAATGTTGGAGTAGAGATTACAATCATTTCAAACTCATGTACCTACAAGTTCAACTACTTGCGCAATCTATTCATTAACGTACTTGGATGACTAACCACAAAAGGCCTAACACAATGTACCCACACAAACACTACCTCCAACGGTGGCAGGCGACTAACCATTTGCACCCAAATAGACACCACCACTAGACAATGTGATCACAGATAAAAACATCCTAAGCTCCAAACTGCCACTTACAGGTCCCTTGCAGATCTAGGTAAACCCATGCTCTTCAATTGAGGTAACACCAGCACTGGAAATCGGAGGCAGTGAACTACAAAGCCATTAAAATAATTAGGCCTCCGAGCAAAAGCTTCCCTCTCTCGATCCACTTGCCAAAATTTAGCTTTCACTGACTTCGACCTTTGCAAAAGCCCATGTGCGATGCGCCGGGAGTACTCATACATAATGGGACCATCAACCCCTCTAGAGAAGCCACAGTAACAGCACTAAAGCACAAAAATGCATATTGTTTACTTGCAATCCGGGATTGAAAATAGGCTTAAGTCCTAAATCTCCAAAAATGGGCACGGGATCGTCAGGAGGTGCTTTTTACCGCCAGGGATGAAGGGATTGTTTCAGGAATCTAAAGCTCCTTTGAGAAAATAAGTTAAATTTGGGGAATTTCTTTTTTAAAGATGTTTTCAAGTAAAACTCATAGAATATTTTCATTCTTAAAGAAAGGATAAGACAAGATAATGCTCAGTAAAATGACCAGGTCAAATGGTACTGACCATGAAGAGATAATTGGAGAAGAGGAAAAATTTCAGCAAGTTATCAGCAATTTACTATCTTCCAAATGCCTACACGTCACCAGAATTGTGAATGGCAATCATTGGCATCTTCTTAACATACGCTCAAAATCAAGTTCATGGATATCTTGGCGGGAAATATATTGGTGAAATAGTAAATGAGAATCATTCTCAGAAAGGAAAACATGCTCGAAGTCGTGGATAAGATGGTTTGGACTATGTAGCCTAGACATGGAGCGAGATATGCTCTTATCACAAGTTGTGACGAGCACGCTAAGACGAGTTTCATTTAATTTATTATGGAGGAAAATGAACACATCCTCTTTGTCTGCATCATCCAAGACGAGAACTTAGCTGAAGCTTTCGACGGCCTTCGATGGAAAGTGTCTTTGAGTTTAACCGAGTCTTCTTGTTTGTTCACCCCCTCCATGGTCTATTGGAGGTTTGTTTGTAAACGACAAACTAAATGCATTTTCCTTGTCCCACATAGGAAAAGTGGTAGGAAGTGGGCCAATTGATAAGTGTGGGGTTTTCTTTGTATACTTAAAGGAATAATTTGGTGGGGCTAGACCCCACTATACCCACGTGCAAGTGTGCGAATAATTGCGCGATTATCATGCATAGTTTTTGCAATGATCCCAAGTATCCTAATGCTTATGGGACCTAAGTATCCTAATGCTTATGGGACCTTCACACCAAGCTTTGGGTTAGGGTTACTACCTTTATCCTAATGCTTATGGGACCTTCACACCAAGCTTTGGGTTAGGGTTACTACCTTTATCCGGACTAAGTATCCTAATGCTTATGGGACCTTCACACCAAGCTTTGGGTTAGGGTTACTACCTTTATCCGGACTTCTGTCACCTGTATACTAGCATATGGAGTAGTTGTTTTAGCTTCAAAATATCTTTTGGTAACTCATGCACGAGGGTACTTTTATGTCTGATGAAATTTTCCTTATGTTGATACCCCTTAAACTTAGGTACATAAGATTTTTCAACCGGAGAATCTTTTTAGGAAAAGAATTCAAAGAAGCTTGATTTTCTTCTTTCTCGGTCAAACATCTTTGAATATACAGCACCTTAACCCTCTCGACCTTCTCCAACAGTTCTTTCAAGGATTTTGGGTACACTTCTTCGAATAAATGTAGGGAGCGAAGTCGTTTGACTGATGTGTTCTTATCTATTTCACATATAGGTTTGTGAAAGGACAGCTATCGTACATTCTTAGGCAATCCTTCTTTTGAGCGGGTAACAATCATCGCGATCTAAACATCTTTTGAATGGGAAGTAATAAGTTCATGTTGAAGGTTGTGAACGCAGCAGGTTTTGACTCTCCCATAACTTGTTTCCTTTCCCCAAATTACATTATGTTTTAATAGCTTTTGTAGAGTTTTCCCTGGATTTTCCCGGACTAGATTATGCTTAGTAAACTCTTATGCCATCTATATTCGCATCATTGTTGAGCACCTTATGGGACTATCTAACAGGAAGATGCTCAAATAAAAAATTATCACCGACATTGAGAATGTGGTCCATGCGCAGAGTAATCGTTTTTCCATTTGGGCTAACTTTATGCCCTCTGGATAGTTCTTCCTCAAGCTTGTCAGTCAATTTTTTCAATCGAACAGCATCAGAGTCACCTACAACATCTATCATCTTTATTATCTTCCAAACGTCTACACGTCGCCAGAATTATGAGTGCAATCCTTGGCATCTTCTTAACATATGCTCAAAATCAGGTTCACAGATATCCTAGTCAGAAATATTTCGGTGAAATAGTAAACAAGAATCATCCTCAGAAAGGAAAACATGCTCGAAGTCGTGGATAAGATGGTTTGGACTCTGTAGCCCAGACATGGAGCGAGATAGGCTCTTGTCAGGAGTTGTGACAAGCATGCTCGGACAAGTTTCATTTAATTTATTCTAGAGGAAAATGAACACATCATCTTTGCCTACATCATCCAAGACGAGAACCCAGCTGAAGCTTTCGGGCGGCCTTCGTTGGAAAGTGTCTTCGAGTTTAACTGAGTCTTCTTGTTTGTTCACCCCTCCATGGTCTGTTGGAGGTTTGTTTGTAAAAGACAAACTAAGTGCATTTTCCTTGTCTCATAGAGGAAAAGTGTGAGGAAGTGGAAGGAAGTGGGCTAATTGATAAGTGTGGGGTTTTCTTTGTGTACTTAAAGGAATAATTTGGTGGGGCTAGACCCCACCATACCCACGTGCAGGTGCGCGAATAATTGCGCGATTATCATGCATGGTTTTTGCAATGATCCCAAGTGTCCTAATGCTGATGGGACCTTCACACCAAGCTTTGGGTTACTACCTACATCCGGACTTCTGTTAGACATGTATACTAACATATGGAGTAGTTTTTTTAGCTTCAAAATATCTTTTGGAAGCTCATGCACAAGGATATCTTTGAGATCCAGGGTCTCCAGTTGTGCACAATCTTTATGTCCAACAGAATTTTCCTTATGTGGGTATCCTTTAAACTTAGGAGTTTAAAATTAGGTTCACGGATATCCAACGGAATTTTATGCCTTAAACTTATGCCCGACGGAATTTTCCATAGTAGTTTTTTTAGCTTCAAATAATGAGTTTCATTTAATTTATTACGAAGGAAAATGAACACATCCTCTTTGCTTGCATCATCCAAGATGCGAACCCAGCTGAAGCTTTCGGGCGGCCTTCTTTGGAAAGTGTCTTCGAGTTGAACCGAGTCTTCTTATTTGTTCACACCCTCCGTGGTCTATTGGAGGTTTGTTTGTAAAAGACAAACTAAGTGCATTTTCCTTGTCCCACACAAATGGGAGAAAGTGGGCCAATTAATAAGTGTGGGTTTTTTTTTTCTTTGTGTATTTAAAAGAATGATTGGGTGAGGCTAGATCCCACCATACCCGAGTGCGGGTGCGCGAATAATTGCGCGATTATTTGGCGCACTTATCATGCATAATTTTTGCAATGATCTTAAGTGTCCTAATGCTGATGGGACCTGCATCCGAACTTCTGTCAAACCTATATACTAACATATGGAGTAGTTTTTATAGCTTCAAAATATCTTTTGGTAGCTCATGCATGAGGGTATCTTTGAGATCCAAGGTCTCCAATTGTGCAAGATCTTTTATGCGTGACAAAATTATCCTTGTGTTGGTATCCCTTAAACTTAGGTACCTAAGGTTTTTTTACCGGAGAATCTTTTCAGGAAAAGTATTCAAAGAAGCTTGATTTTCTTCCATCTCGGTCAAACATCTTTGAATTTATAGCACCTTAATTCTCTCAACCTTCTCCAATAATTCTTTCATGGATTTTGGGTACACCTCATCGAAGAAATGTAGGGAGCAGAGTCGTTTGACCGATGTGTTCTTATATATTTCACGTATAGGTTTGTGAAAGGACAACTACTGTACATTCTCAGGCAATGCTTCTTCTCGGTCGATAACAATCATCGCGATCTCTACATCTTTTGAATGGGAAGTAATGAGTTGTTGTTGAAGGTTGTGATTGCTGCAAGTTTTGACTCTCCCATAACTTGTTTCATTTCCCCAAATTACATTATGTTTTAATTGCTTTTGTAGAGTTTTCCTTGGATTTTACCAAACCGGATCATGCTTAGTAAACTCTTCTGCCATCTATAGTACCATCATTGTGGAGCACCTTATGAGCCGATATGCTCAAGTAAAAAATGTAGGCACGAACATCGAGAAGGTGGTCCATGCACAAAGTACTCGTTTTTCCATTTGGGCTAACTTTGCGCCCTCTAAATAGTAGTTCTTCCTCATGCTTGTCAGTTAATTTTTTTTCCATCAAACAGCATCAGAGTCACCCGCAACATCATTATCTTTATTATCTTCCAAATGCCTACACGTTGCCAAAATTGTGAGTGGTAATCCTTGGCATCTTCTTAACATACGCTCAAAATCAAGTTCACCGATATCCTGGCCGGAAATATTTCGATGAAATAGTAAACGAGAACCATTCTCAGAAAGGAAAACATGCTTGAAGTCGTGGATAAGATGGTTTGGACTCTGTAGCCCAGACATGGAGCGAGATAGGCTCTTGTCATGAGTTGTGATGAGCACACTCGGACGAGTTTCATTTAATTTATTATGGAGAAAAATGAACACATCCTCTTTGCCTGCATCATCCAAGACGAGAACCCATTTGAAGCTTTCGGGTGGCCTTCGTTGGATAGCATCTTCAAGTTTAACCGAGTTTTCTTATTTATTCACCCCCTCCATGGTCTATTGGGTGCTTGTTTGTAAAAGACAAACTGCATTTTCCTTATCCCACATAGGAAAAGTGGGAGGAAGTGGGCCAATTAATAAGTGTGGGGTTTCTTTGCGTACTTAAAGGAATGATTGGGTGGGGCTAGACCTCACCATACTCGCGTGCGGGTGGGCGAATAATTGCGCAATTTTGACGCAATTATTTGGCGCACTTATCATGTTTTTGCAATGATCTCAAGTGTTCTAATGCTTATGGAACCTTCACACCAAGCTTTGGGTTACTACCTGCATCCGGACTTCTGTTAGGCCTATATATTATAGTTTTTTTAGCTTCAAAATATCTTTTGGTAGCTCATGCACAAGGGTATCTTTAAGATGCAGGGTTTTTAGTTGTGCAAGATCTTTTATGCCCGACGGAATTTTCCTTATGTTGGTATGCCTTAAACTTAGGTACCTAAGATTTTTCGATCAGAGAATCTTTTTAGGAAAAGAATTCAAAGAAGCTTGATTTTCTTCCTTCTCGGTCAAACATCTTTGAATATGTAGCACCTTAATTCTCTCAACCTTCTCCAACAGTTCTTTCATGGATTTTGGGTACACCTCATCGAAGAAATGTAGGAAGCGAAGTCGTTTGACCGATGTGTTTTTATCTATTTCACGTATAGGTTTGTGAAAGGACAACTATTGTACATTCTCAAACAATGCTTCTTCCGAGTGGGTAACAATCATCGCGATTTCTACATCTTTTGAATGGGAAGTAATGAATTGTTGTTGAAGGTTGTGATCGTTGCAAGTTTTGACCCTCCCATAACTTGTTTCATTTCCCCAAATTACATTATGTTTTAATTGCTTTTATAGAGTTTTCCTTGGATTTTACCAAACCGGATCATGCTTAGTAAACTCTTCTGCCATCTATAGTCGCATCATTGTGGAGCACCTTATGAGCCGATCTAATGGCAAGATGCTCAATAAAAAATTGTAGGCATGGAACATCGAGAAGGTGGTCCATGTGCAGAGTAATCGTTTTTCCATTTGGGCCAACGTTGTGCCCTTCGGATAATAGTTCTTCCTCAATCTTGTCAGTCAAATTTTTCCATTGAACAACATCACAGTCACCTGCAACATCATCTTTATTATCTTCCAAATGCCTACACGTCGCCAGAATTGTGAGTGGCAATCATTGTCATCTTCTTAACATACACTCAAAATCAGGTTCACGTATATCCTAGCGGGAAACATTTTGGTGAAATAGTAAACGAGAATCATTCTCAGAAAGGAAAACATGCTTGAAGTCATGGATAAGATGGTTTGGACTCTGTAGCCCAAACATGGAGCGAGATAGGCTGTTGCCACAAGTTCTGACAAGCATGCTTTGACGAGTTTCATTGAATTTATTCTGAAGGAAAATGAACACCTCCTCTTTGCATGTATCATCCAAGACGAGAACCCAGCTAAAGCTTTCGAGCGGCCTTCGTTGGAAGCGTCTTTGAGTTTAAATGAGTCTTCTTGTTTGTTCACCCCCTCCATGAGGTTTGTTTATAAAATACAAACTAAGTGCATTTTCCTTGTCCCACATAGGAAAAATGGGAGGAAGTGAGCCAATTAATAAGTATGAGGTTTTCTTTGTGTATATAAAGGAATGATTGGGTGGGGCTAGACCCAACCATACCTGCATGCAGATGCGTGAATAATTGTGCGATTATTTGGCGCACTCATCAAGCATAGTTTTTGCAATGATCTCAAGTGTCCTAATGCTGATGGGACCTTCAGACTAAGCTTTGGGATCTCAAGTGTCCTAATGCTGATGGGACCTTCAGACTAAGCTTTGGGTTACTAACTCCATCCGGACTTCTATCAGACCTGTATACTAACATATGGAGTAGTTTTTTTTAGCTTCAAAATATCTTTTGGTAAGCTCATGCACGAGGGTATCTTTGAGATCTATGGTCTCCAGTTTTCCAAGATCTTTTATGCCCAACGGAATTTTCCTTATGTTGGTACCCCTTAAACTTAGGTACCTAAGATTTTTCGACCGAAGAATCTTTTCAAGAAAAGAATTCAAAGAAGCTTGATTTTCTTCCTTCTCGGTCAAACATATTTGAATATGTAGCATGCACGAGGGTATCTTTGAGATCTATGGTCTCCAGTTTTGCAAGATCTTTTATGCCCAACGGAATTTTCCTTATGTTGGTACCCCTTAAACTTAGGTACCTAAGATTTTTAGACTGGAGAATCTTTTCAAGAAAAGAATTCAAAGAAGCTTGATTTTCTTCCTTCTCGATCAAACATATTTGAATATGTAGCATGCACGAGGGTATCTTTGAGATCTATGGTCTCCAGTTTTGCAAGATCTTTTATGCCCAACGGAATTTTCCTTATGTTGGTACCCCTTAAACTTAGGTACCTAAGATTTTTAGACTGGAGAATCTTTTCAAGAAAAGAATTCAAAGAAGCTTGATTTTCTTCCTTCTCGGTCAAACATATTTGAATATGTAGCACCTTAAACCTCTCAACCTTCTCCAACAATTCTTTCAAGAATTTTGGGTACACCTCTTCAAAGAAATGAAGGGATAAAAGTTGTTTGACCGATGTGTTCTTATCTATTTCATGTATAGGTTTGTGAAAGGACAGCTACCGTACATTCCCAGTCAATCATTTTTCCGTGCAGGTAACAATCATCGCAATCTCTTCATCTTTTGAATGGGAAGTAATGAGTTGATGTTGAAAGTTGTGAACGCCGCAGGTTTTGACCCTTCCATAACTTGTTTCCTTTCCCCAAATTATGTTTTAATAGCTTTTGCAGAGCTTTCCATGGATTTTCCCAGACCGGATCATGCTTAGTAAACTGTTTGCCATCCATAGTCGCATCATTGTGGAGCACCTTATGGGACGATCTAACAGGAAGATGCTCAAGTAAAAAATATAAGCACGGACATCGAGAAGGTGGTCCATGTGTAGAGTAATCGTTTTTCCATTTGGGCCAACTTTGTGTCCTCTAGATAGTAGTTATTCCTCAAGCCTGTCAGTCAATTTTTTCCATCGAACAGTATCAGAGCCAGTCCTTAAAAAGAGTTCAATTCAATGGCAAGCATGCCATGTGGATTGGAGTTTTTAAAAAATTGCGGAGTCATATTATAATTTTACTTATAAATTTTACGTAATCAACTTAGTCAGATTTTCTCACCGTTGGCATTTAAGTAAGCCAACGAAAACTTTTAATACTAAAGTGAGCTTCGTTCGTAACTTTTGACACTTTTAATGTACTTATCTTGAGTCTAGATGATCTTGAGTTCTCACTCAAAGATATTGGCTTCTCTTCATGACAATAATAAAGACTAGTGAGTCAATACTCTTTGTAACAATAATAAAGACAAGTGAGTCAGTACTTCCAACACCATTTAAGGTTCTCGAGACACAACTTCAACTGTGGGACAAAAGGATTATCATGATCGATGTCCTGACTTGTAGGAAGCAAGGATGAGCTCCACCACCAAGTGGTGATCGGTTTCAGATCTGGTTCGGTTCCATCTAGGAATTAGGAACTAGACTAGTAGGACGGGTTCCCCCTTTCTAGAATTTGAAACTGAAACAAACAGTCACAAAATTGGGAACTGGATCAAATGGTACCATCAGTCCAGGTGGTTCTTGGTCCAAGCAGTTCCATATGCTCATCCCTACCACCTACCTATCATTGGAATTGATTTAGATAGAGTTTATAAATTGTTGATTGATTTGCATCATCAAGTGAAGGAATTAAATAGAAGTGGTGTCGCTGACTCCTAGAATGACAGACAATATACTTTAGACCAATTTAGAGGCGCATCCATCAGAAGGAATCATAAAATTGTCTTTGCCAACAACCACCTAGAAGGTGAAGCTAAGTGCCGATAGGAGGGAGCTCGACCAGCTTTTGGGTTGAACATGCAACCTTTTCGTGGGAAAATTTACTGAGGCTTTTCACACTCAGTTTTTTCCTTGCTCTTTTCTAGCGAAAATGAGGAGCAACTTCGTGTGCGTTCGTATATATCTCAGGGTAACTCTACTATTATATAGAGTACGCTGGCCGCTTCAACCAAATGGGTAGATTTGCAAAGAACTTTGCGGGTAATTATAAAGATAAAGCCGTACACTTCAAGAGAGGGCTCAAGTCAGATATCAGTTCTAAGCTTTGTTCTCATGTGCTGACCACCAACAAAAATGTCTTAGATAGAGTAATAAAGATAAAATGTGGCATCTTAAAGTATAATCCACGGATCACATAGCAACTAATAGAAATATCAACACGCAATTTACATTCAAGAGAGTCGGATAATATATTATTTCTTAGCAAATTGGGCAGAAATAAATGAATAAATAGTGGCAAGATTAAATAACAGGAGGCAATAGAAATGTGAATGTGAGGGGATATTTCGAATTTAAAAGCAAATTCAGTTTCTCTTTCTCTCTCCACCGTTTCTGCACTTCGGAACCAGCTCAGGAATAAATGACATGGGTATTTAGACCATTTAGTGGGCTGATAGCTACATGGGCTTAAAAATAGGGTTTGGATGATTGGGCTTGAGCTTATGCTTCTTTTGCCCCCACTTGTTTCAATATCGAAATTGCCACTTTCTGTACAAGAAAATAGATTAAGAATTTTCCTCTCTACTTGTCTATTTTTCTTGAAAATAACTTTGTTAAAAGCAAATTGAATGAATATAATACTCAAGATGTTTGCACCTTGGGTGCGTCATTGCGCAGACAGCAAATTTGTGTGATATATTATTGTGAAGTCTTCAATTGAGATCGGTTTTCAATGGCCAGCTTTCTCGTCCATGGAATTTTTGTTTTGGGGTTTAGATTTAGGGATTACAAGAAGAGGACGAACCAAGATTCCCATGGATTCTGACACAAAGTTCAATAATAAATGAGATTGGTTTTCAATGGCCGGCTTCCTTGTCCATGGAATTTTTGTTTTGGGGTTTAGATTTAGGGATCTCAAGAAGAGAACAAACCAAGATTCCCACGAGTTCTCATGCAAAGTTCAATCATAAATGAGATTGGTTTGTTATGGCCAACTGCCTTGTCCATGGAATTTTTCTTTTGGGGTTTAGATTTAAAGATCTCAAGAAGAGGACGAAGCAAGATTCTCACAAATTCTCACATGAAGTTCAATCATAAATGAAATCGATTTGCAATAGCCGGCAGGCTCGTTCATGGAATTTTTGTTTTGAGGTTTAGATTTAGATATCTCAAGAAGAGGACAAAGAAAAAAAGAGAGAAAGAAAATAGAGACAGAATAAATGGACCAGATGTGAGAGGGAAACGAAAAAGAAATTCGAAACCTTGTTCGCAGTCTTTGAAAATGTCAGACGTTAGGCCCGGTCGTAG
This sequence comes from Eucalyptus shirleyi, assembly GCA_017140165.1. Classification (NCBI taxonomy): domain Eukaryota; kingdom Viridiplantae; phylum Streptophyta; class Magnoliopsida; order Myrtales; family Myrtaceae; genus Eucalyptus; species Eucalyptus shirleyi. The sequence goes on from CM029450.1 coordinate 19,246,763, forward strand.
ACTGTGCAGGGTCCAGCACAAGGCAATTTTTCGCACATTGGGTCCCATGTGGCATTTCTATTTCAAATAAAAAATGAAATGAGTGAGCTTGGGTTCACACACGTGACGACGTCATTCCATCACGTAACAGAAAATATCATTCCAAACATGATGAAGAAAACTGAGGAAAATAAGTTAAAAGAATGACTTAACACAATTTGATATGCTTGTTAAGAGTATGAGAACCGAAATCTTCATAAAACTTGAAAAAAAATTTGGCCAACAATTCTAAAGATTTTAGTTGTTATAAAAATATGCGTAGTTTAATATTTAAATTTTCTAACACTTTCCTCACATCACATGTAGGCTGGACTGTGGGCTTAGACTATGATTTTATATTTAACTATTTTAACATTCAATCACGTGTAGATTGGATTTTATCCTTAGCTAGGTGTTAAGTCTCTGGACTTCATTCTTTGATATCATGAAATTATATGATTACTACTAACTCTTCTAAAAGTTTAAACTATTAAAAAAAGCTCAGTTTAATATTTGAATATTCTAACAAAACTTAAATTGAAACATGCACAATTTATTGAACAAGAATTGCCGTCAGATGATAGCTTCCCTTTATAATTTAGTGATTTTATGCCAATTAAAAGGTGAGCTCATAGATCAGCTCGTTGCCTCTCCGGAAAGTATTTCTTCTTTTTAGTCTTAGGTTAATAACACATGTCATCCCTATGATAGAGCAAACGAAGTGCGTGAGGAAGCGATTTCAATTTCAAAATAAGAGAATTAGGTGAGAAGTCAATTTGTTGTTCATGATTGTACTCACGCAATACTATATTTAGATTATTATTACCAGATGTAATCTTACTGAGCTGATCGGATGTTTCCCGACATATTTTGCCAGGAATGCAGCCGACACTTAAAAGATCAAGGAAACTTATTGCAATCCCCTTAAGTGGTATTTCGGCAACTTAAGTTGAACTGTTCTTAACAAAGATAATTATATTCACATTTTTTTCTTCAATCCACGAAAATGATAGAAAACCGTTGTTGACTTTTCGACACATGGCCCTCAAATCGATTGTAGCACACAAGATAACTAACTTAACCACCAAATGTCCATGAACCCTTCTATATCACTTTCTTCTCCTGCGGTAGATAAAAAACAGAAGTTCTGGTCCTAATAAGTTGATGTGCTATTCGTAGATAACGAAATCCCCTAAATTTCCTGGAGTAACGATTAAGCTCTATCTCCAGAGCAGCTATGAAACTTCAAGGAAATTATTTTCTGTTTCTTAAGCAGTATGTTATCCACAACTTTTGGTGCCAAAGTCTCAAAAAGGGGCCATCAAAGATCAAGTTAAGGGTCAAAGGTTGGCCCTTATCCATGCGATACAGACAGATTCATTTTTGACTTCTTTGAATGAGCAAGAATGTGTTTACCGCGCTTGAAAGTCTATACTGGACCTCGCTTGAGGCCCAAATGCTCATTTGATTTAGCTCAGTCAAACGGACAAATTTTCTAGGAGTCTTTGATTCAGCACCAGCACGTCCATTTCCCCTGAAGCTGAAAGAGGGCCAGAAAAAGGTTAATACATGCATTAGAGGTAAGATGGAACTCGTTCTTCTGTTTTTCATTAGCAAGGGCACTCGTTGAACGAAATAGACAGATGAACTAATTCCGTTGCAAGCCCACACTTAAAAATCGTGAAAAAAATACACTGCTGTAATCTCAAACTTCAGCAACGGATTCAACCTGATTCAATCAGTCTTATGTCCTAACTCATGTTACGTCCACAATCAAATTTCATTTACCAGGCCAAATTTCGATACTCGTGAAATATAACTCAAAACGGAAACACTTAGCTTCCGCACAACATGAAGAAGTGGATATGACGACCTGTGCATCTTTGGCCCCTCCCATTCGAATACCGTGTATGTCAGTTAGATGTTTTAATTTCGATTTGATTCGATGACAGTCTGATCTTAATTCATTCCGTTGCAATCCTTCCCTTGTCTTGGTCAGGCATAAGAAAAGCAATACAAGATCATTGGTAGTAAACTGATTGTATGGTCTATTATTTGATCAAAAAGCGAAATACTTCCACCAAATAAGAGACAGTGGCCCAACAATATGGATATGACAAATGGTCATTAAATTAATTGCATGTTATTCAGGACTTGTTAGGAGTTCCTGTCTTGACTTGGAATGGTCGCTTGACAAAGCCAGCTTTTCCTCCTCATGGAATCCTCATCGATTCCACGTAATAGACGGCTACAGCCACTCCAATCTAATAGAAAAGGCGCCATAATTTCGTGTTTCATAAAGATCTAGGTGATGCCATTCTATTGTTTAATGATATCTATTATGAAGATCTAGTTGATGTCATTTTATTGTTTATTTGGTTAATTGCTTCATACACAATGATAGTCAATTTTTTTAATTCGATAGGTGTTGCTTTTCCTCTCAAATTTGGGCCTTCTCATTCACCAGTAGAAGAACAAGACGTATATTTGAGATGATACTGTGGGGTATTGCCACGGAAATTTCAGAGAAGTGTACAGTGAAGTTCGGGAATAATCTGAGGTCATTTGCTTGTTCGTCGCCTTACTGCGTTCAATTAATTCTTCTACTTCCTAGCTATGAAATGTTGCTTGAATTTCCTTCGGGTAACCTGGTCAAAAAATAAATTTGGCTTTTTGTGATACTTAGTGATAGGTTTTCGAATTTCATCTGAACGTTCGGGTACAGAAGATTTTGATGAATTATTGAACATTATGATATTCTTAATTGATTGAAAGTTTCCTCCATCAGTTGAAAGTTTCCTCCATCGATCTTAGTCAAAATCAACTCTTATACCTTGCAATGCAAGTTTTTCAAGAAAAGTTCATGTCGACATAATGGTGTGGTCGAGCAGGAACTGGTAGCTGAAATATATTTCAATAAACTACATGGAGAAAATCTGAGGAATGTTCCTGTATTCAGATAAGAACTATAATAAAATAAAACGCGGAAGTTCCTTCGCAACTTCCCATGATTACGCGTTTAGACAGGGTCAAGTTATTGCAGGCCTTTCCGCATGAAACAAGAAAGTCGAATAGCTTGCCGTCGAAGGCACAAATATTTAACACAATCAAGAAAAATTAAAAGGGATATCACTAAAATAAACCAAAACTTGTACAATGTGCTAAGCAGACATGGATCCCACACAAGGCAGCCATAAATATAAGATTCACTAACGTTAAGCGGTTTATGGATATTTGAGATATACATATATATATATAGAAGGAAGGGTTGAAAAGTCATACAGAGAACAAGGAAAAGGAAGAGGAGGACAGGAGCACACATTCGGGAGAAGAAGAGGAGGAGGAGAAGGAGGAGGAGGGGAAAAGGGAGAGCGCGAGGTCATGCTGCGAGGCCTTGCTAAACTGATTCAACTCCATAACACCACATCTGGTAAGTGCCCATGCCCATCGTTCATCCAATTAGAGTAGTTTTTGTATTTGTGGCGAAAATTCAGAATTTTGGAAAATTTGATCCGCTTAGTCTGATTTTTGAGTTCTCAACCTACGGAACTACATGAAAATGGAGGTTTGTGGTGTCATGGAGCCATTGGGTTAGTTGAGAACCATTTTAGAGTAACAGTTCTATTGGAGAGAGATTTTCGGGTTTTGTGGGCGAGTTTCACGTTGCGTTTAAATTCGAACAGTAGCTTTCGGCAAGTGATTTGTTGACGCATGAGAATTATTTTATTAATAGTTAAGCTTAGTTTAACCGAGCCATATTTAAGATAGCATTTTACTTGGTTCTAATGCTATTTCTTGCTTATATGATAGGAATGCGAGTTCGTTGAATTGAGTAAGCTTTAGTATTGGTTTGGGGCATATCTAGGTGAGTGGTGCTATCTCCATTTTGAATTTGCAAACTTATATTTTGAAAATGAAAAGTACGAGGTATATTATGTGCAAATCGTGATTTGGCTAAAATGCAATAGTAATGGATCGAATTTTTACAACATTTTATTCATTTGAGAATGGTTTGAGAAACGTTTTATGAAAAGTGACATGAAAGTTTAAATATGTGTATTATGCTGAGATCTGATTTATGGAATGGATTCTTTGATAATTTAGGAAAATTTTAATGAGAATGACATTTGGAAATGTTACTAGTTTATAAAATGAATTCCAAAATGGTGTGAGAAATATATTGTGTGTGTGTGTGTATATATATATAAATTTTTTCTAGTGAATGGAGTTAGAAGATTGGGTTTGTGAAACCATTTTTATGAAAGAATTGCGTTGAGTTGAGTATGGTTAATAAAAGGTGATTTGATTCGGTATGTGAAGCCGATTTATGATATGGATTCTGAATTGGTTTTATGGAAAGAATTGATTTATGAAAGGCTTGGGAAATTAACTGTGATATGGATGGGTAGAAGATTAAGTGCTACACGATAACGTAATTTCATGGGAGCCATCTCTAGAACCTTGTACTCAAAGGCTAAGTTCTAAACGATAACATAATTTTGTGAGAGCCACTTCTAAAGCCTTACACTATTGCTATATATTGATGAAGAACAAAGTGCTACACAATAACAAAGCTTCTTGTGAGCCATCTCCAGGGCTTTGTACTATTTAAAGGTTAAGTGTTACACAATGACGTGGTATCGTGGGAGTCACCTTTAGGGGCTTGAGACGTGATGTGCTATGAGATTAATCAGTGGAATAGATAATTGATGTGTGATACAAGTTTGATGTGAGATTAGTCGATGGACTAGACTATTTGTATGTGTTTAATAGAGATCAATGAATGGACTCAACCATTGAAGCTTAAATTGTGATAGTGGATTTAAATGAGAATCTCTTACTTGTACAAAGCTGTGTTGAAATGAGACAACTCATATATGATTTGATATGTATTATATATAATAAGTTTGGGTTATGAAGTCCTGGTATTGCTTTGTATGTATGTATGTATGTATGTATGTATGTATAGTGGGCATTTAATTTGTTTAAAAGATATGTATTACTCAGTGAGCTGTAGTTGCTCACCTCTCTCTTTCTCAATCTCTTCAGGTCCCTCAATTAGTGGCCATTAAATCGAGAGCAATATCGATAGGAATTTTTGGGAGTTGGATTTGTGATTTGAGGCTACATCTTTGAGGCAAAAGGACGGCCATGTCACTTCCTCATTTTGTAAGATTTGGGTACTGACAGTCTAACATTTCAGAGACTATGAAAAGCCTCAACTTTTGCAACCACAGACTAAAGCCTCTAGGCAACCCATAAACCAAAAACCTCACCTCCACTCACCAGACTAGAGGCATGGCAGAGAGCGTCGTGACTCACCTACTCACAAAGCTTACGCAATTCTTTGAGAACGAGGTGCGGCACCTGACAGGCGGTCAAGAAGAAGCCCTCTCAGTGAGAGGAGAATTGGAGCGTGTGCGGGCCTTCCTCAGGGTCGCAGATACCCTCGAGGAAAGTGACGATGAAGTCGAAGTGTGGGTGAAGCAGTTGAGAAACATAGCCTACGAAATGGAGGACGTGCTCGACGAGTTTTCCCTTATCCTGAGACATGATCATGGAGTAGGATTCACTGGCCTTATCAGCAGGTTGTCCTGCTGCATCAGGAACCTAAAAGCTCGATACCGTATCACGTCCGAGATAAAGCACATCAACTCCAGAGTAAAGGACATATGCGATGGGCACCGGAGGCTGCGCCACAAATTCAGTAGGGCTCAACAAGATCAGAGCTCGACCAACACAGATAACACATGGCAGGACCACCGAGGCAATGCCCTTCTCCTAGATAAGACTGACCTAGTGGGCATTGAGCGGCCCAAGAATGAGCTAATCGGGCGGTTACTTAAGGGGGCTCTCAGGCGGGAGGTCATCTCCGTCGTGGGGATGGGAGGGTTGGGCAAAACCACTCTGGTGAAGCAAGTCTATGAAGACCCCGCTGTGAAGAAGCATTTCACAATATATGCTTGGATCACTCTCTCTCGGTCCTCAAAGATCGAAGAGCACCTCAAAGACATGCTTGATCAGATCATGAGGGTAATCAGGAAACCAGTCCCTCCAGGAGCCAACACTATGAATAGCCATTGGCTTAAGATGATCATCAAGGACCTGCTTCAGAGGAGGAGATACTTGATCGTCCTCGATGATGCATGGCACATAAACAAATGGGATGCAATCAAGCATGCCTTGCCCAACAACGGTAACGGAAGCCGAGTTATCATCACAACCCGGAATGCTGATCTGGCATCTACCTCCTGCAAGGAGTTCAGTGGGCTGCTAAAAGATATGGAACCACTCGATCCGGAACAGTCATGGAAGCTTTTCTGTCAGAAGACATTTCAGGGGAACTCTTGTCCTTCCCACCTGGAGGAGATATGTAAGTACATTTTGAGAAAGTGTGAAGGACTGCCGCTGGCAATCGTGGCCATCAGTGGTGTTTTAGCCGCGAAAGACAAACAAAGGATCGATGAATGGGATGTGGTACGACGCAGCCTTCGTGCTGAGATCGATGGCAATGACAGGCTCAAGAACTTAAAGAGGGTGCTTTCCCTCAGTTTCAGTGATTTGCCGTACTACCTGAAGTCCTGTTTCTTACACTTAAGTGTATTTCCTGAGCGTCACCTTATCGAGCGCAGGAGACTGACCCGGCTCTGGGTAGCAGAAGGGTTTGTCGAGAGAAAAGAAGGCAAGACACTTGATGAAGTTGCAAAGGAATACTTCAGCGAGCTCCTGAACAGAAGCCTAATCCAAGTGGCCGAAACAACAACCGATGGAAGGGTCAAGTTGTGCCGCATCCATGATTTCCAGAGGGAAATAATAACTTCAAAATCGAGAGATCAAAACTTTGCAATGATCACCAAAGATCAGACTGACATGTGGCCAGAAAAAGTTCGCCGCCTTTCACTGCACAACAGCCTGCAAGCGGCACAGCAAAACAGGTCACTTTCTCATCTTCGCTCTCTGTACATGTTCGGTGTAGACAGGGGATTCATTGACCTTGTCCTAGGATGTGACATTAAACTGCTTAATGTCTTAGACATGCAAGCCACACCTTTGTCGAAGTTCCCAGTTCAAGTCGTTGACTGGTACTACCTAAGATATTTAAGCTTCAGGCACACTGAAATTAAAACAATTCCTTCTTCGATAGGGAGGCTTCAGAACCTAGAGACACTGGATCTTAAGTACACAAACGTAACACGATTGCCTGTCGAAATCTTGAAGCTGAGAAAACTCCGGCATCTCTTGGTTTATCGGTATGAGAATATATCCTGTTTGTACAACAAGTATGGCTTCAAGGCACTCACGGATATTGGGGCTCTGCAGTCCCTTGAAAAGTTGTGCTACATAGAGGCGGGCGATGAGAGGAATGACATCATCATGAGAGAGCTTGGGAAGCTGACGCAGTTAAGCAGGGTGGGCATCCTGAAGTTGAGGAAAGAAGACGGAAGGGCTTTGTGCTCATCAATAGCGAAATTAACCAACCTTTGTGCATTATCCGTGGCTTCGGTTGAGGACGATGAGATATTGGATCTGCAACACCTTACATCTCCACCCCAATTGCTACAGAGGATCTACTTGAGAGGGCGTCTCGAGATGCTACCAAACTGGTTAGCCACTCTCAATAGTCTTGTCAAGTTGCACTTACGATGGAGTCGGTTGAAGGATGACCCACTCGTATCACTGCAAAGTTTGCCCAACCTCGTGCATCTCGAGTTGCTCCAGGTCTATGAAGGAAAGACCTTATGCTTCAAATCCAAAGGTTTTAGGAAGCTGAGAATTCTGGGTCTCGACAATTTTGACGAACTCAGATCCGTGGAAGTGGAGGAAGGAGCAATGCCCTGCCTCGAGAAGTTGATCATTCAGCGCTGCAAGCTACTAGAGAAGCTGCCATCAGGCATCGAGTATTTGACCAAGCTCAAAATACTTGAATTCTTCGACATGCCCGATGAGTTGGTCAAGAAATTTGTGCAAGACGAGCAGGACAAGGATTATCAGAAGGTCGCACACATTCCAGAAGTTTATTATGGATATTGGAGAGATGGAGGTTGGGACGTCCAGTCGATAGAGAGATCATCCGAGGGCAACTCCTCTCCTCGCCAAGGCCCTAGTATGAGAAGCAGTGAGTTCCCTCCATGCTGGAAGTAAAGGATTGAGCCCCTTTTCCTGATCTGAGTACAGTACGTGCATAATGTTTGCCATGTGCATGTGAGTGAGAGTGTGATTGTAAATATAGCAAATGTTGACAATACAAGGCACATGTAAAAAATGTTAATACGTAAAAAATGTTAATACTAGTGCAGGGTAATTTTCTATGCCTGTAAGTGACATGAATAAAGCAGCTAGTTCACTATATTATCCTCGTGAAATGTGCTTCTACCTTCCGCATCGTGGATGTTCATCGATGTAGAATAACAAGAGGCTGGCAACTAGGCCATTGAAAGATGATCGACCTATGATAGACAACTAAGCTGAAGTACATTTATCAAGACTACAGATTGCTTGGAAGGAAAAGAGCAGAAAGTTTTCAAAAGCATAGTGCAGTGGGAAGATCCAGAACTGCTGTTAATGAGAAAGGCTCAAAATACTTGCATTCATTGCCACCTTAATATACAAATGACGGCCATAGCACAATAAGTCTACTTGTTCCTTTATGTATATCAGTGTCAAATACAATCTCACTAACAAATAAAGGATATATTAGAAGTAATAGCGTTCTAACACCAGCCTAGACTGTATTTTCCACCTGCTTGCTCCAGGTCTCTTGTTGTCCTACTATCATTTCCATATATATATGGCCTGCATATGTTCGGTAAAAGATCCACCTAGCATTTTGGTAGATGAGGTTGTAAACAAGCAACCTTAGTATACTAACTTGTGTCCATTTTCTCACGGATTGCTTTTCTGTGTGCATAATGCCAACAAGGTTTCTTGTTTAGGAAATCTCTAGCAGTAAATAAACTTTGGCATTCTCTACTTCATCCTGCTAATTATGCCATAGAATTGATCATCGACCATGTACCCGGGGAAGTTGAATTCTTGGAATTAACTGGATAAGAAGATTGACCAGATAATGGTAAGAAGCCTTTAGATAAATAGTCCAATGGTAAGGGAATTGGGCAAGGTGAGGATGTTTAATTTCAAAAATGAGTTTCAGCTTTCACACTTTATAAAGAGACAGAGTGAAAGTCTACGATTATTATTAGTACATATAAGTGTAAATTATTAGTTATTTTAGTCATCGCTCTTGCTTTAATTTCTCAAGATAAATGTAAGTTTAAACTTACACAACTGAACTAAATATAAAGGAAATTGTTGGTGTAAAATGCATAGAAGTAGAAATCACGCAGCTTTCTGATGTTACCAAATTGCCTAGAATTCTCACCAATTCTCACGCGAAGTTCAATCATAAATGAGATTGGTTTGCAATGGCCGGCTGCATCGTCCATGGAGTTTTTGTTTTGGGGTTTACCTTTAGGGTCAAGAAGAGGACGAAAAAAAAGAAAGAAAATATAAAAAATAAATAAATGGACGAGATGTACCGCGTAGAGAGTGATAAAAAAAACAAATTCGAAACCTTGTTTGCTTTCTTCCATGAAGTCAGACGTGGGCCCACGGCCCGGTCGTACACTGTGCAGGGTTTGGCCCAAGCAACTTTATATAGATTGGTCCCCCGTGACATTTCCATTTTGAATAAATAAATAAAATGAAATGAGTGGGCTTGGATTCGCACACGTGACCACGGTGAAGGGATTAGCAAAAGTCCATCGTGTAATAGAGAACGTCATTCCAAGCATTCTCGGATAATAGTTTATGAAGAAACTGAGGAAGATAAGTTAGAAGCAAGACTTTAACACAATTCGATACAATTATTATGAGTATGGCAACCGAAATCTTCATAACACTATGATAGAGAAAACGAAGTGGGTGAGGAAGCTATTTCAATTTATAAAAAAAAAAAAAAAAACCAGAATTTGGTGAGAAGTTAATCCATTGTTCATGAATGGACTCAACCAATACTATCTTTAGATTACTATTATTACTAGTTGTAACCTTACTGAGCTGATTGGATGTTTCCCGATATTTGACATGTTTTGCTAGGAATGCAACCGACAATCGAAAGACCAAGAAAACTTATTGCAATCCTCTTGAGTGGCATTTCTTCAAATTAAATTGAACTTTTTTTTTTATAAGATTATTGTATTCCCATATTTTATTTCAATCCACAAAATTGATGGAAAACCCTCGTTAACATTTCGACACGTGGACAATGCTGTAAAGGCAGTGCTTCACCCAAATGACGTCGAAGGTCTCGATGTCCGTCGTTCTCCTTGTCCTAGAACTTAGATGACAGACACCAATCCTGCAATATCCTAAGGAAACCCACCCAAAGACCTGCCTGATGCTGCACAAGAAAGACAAAAAGATATGCATATCAGATGTGAGGACCACAAACAATATAAAATAAAATAATTCAAATTGGGTGAATTACATTTTGGCAATTATAATATTACCAAATCAATCAATCTATTTTATTGTAAATTAAGATGGTTTCAATGGAGCACGCGATGGCAGGAGATGATAAGATGGACGGTTTGACAAACTACAAAAGAGCCAAACGAAGCTTCTATGGGTTGGGTCGGTCATGACAATATATAACTACGACCATATAAAGAATTAGAGCATTGCCCATTAATTATTTCTTTTGAGTCGACATACACTCTTCAAAAAGTCATATATATGATAATTATTAATTTTATAGAAGTTATTATTGGCCTCTCTATGGAGATGTTAAAATATATGGCCCCTCCATTTATACAAATTTGAAATAATAGATTAAGTTTTTGAAATATTGGACATTTCAAATGAGTTTGTCAACAGTTCCTTTTAGATAAATCACAAAAGTCTTAAAAGAACATTGCTTTTTCAGAAAACAGTGAAGGAAATACAAAAGGGTTTGTAGAAACATACGATCCAAGAGAGAAAAAAAGTTCTTTTTTAAGAATACTAATACACACATAGATCGACATGAAAAATAAAACTGAAATTTCTTTATTGGTTTCTCCCAAGAGTAAAACAAAAAAATATAACCCACCGGTAGGCAGCGCAGTTGGTTAGACTCTACTATCTCATCGCCAAGGGAATGAGTTCGAATCTCTGCGTTGTCAAACACATCTTAAGTGGGGGGCCATAGTGGTGGGATCCTGTGCTAACCTATGTAGCACGGACACGCGACACGCGACACGCGACACGACACGACACGACACGCGATACGTCATTTCTTAAAAAGTAGAGAATTCCGACACGTTCCGACACGTTATATATTAAATAAATATTTTTATTTTTAATTAATTTGATTCAAATTCACAAATAAATAAATAAGAACTTATAATAAATTTACACTATTTATTCATAAAAAAATTTAAAAAAGCATATTCATAATTAATACATGTGCATATTTAAAAATATTTTTTTTATTTTAACAAAAATTATTCCCCCTCACATCCTCTCTCCTCGTTTCTCTCTCCCCCTCTTTTCCCACGCCACCACCCTCAAAATCCTCCCCTTCGATTTCTGCGATCTGCCCCCCCTCTCTCTCTCCCCCTCCCCTTCCCCCTACGCCCACTTGCTGCCCGGCGCCCCCCATCAATCACTCCCAGCCCCCTCAGTCTCCTCTCTCTCTCTCTCTCCCAACGCCACCACCTGCTCCCTGTGTCCCCCATCACCTGCGCCCCCATCAATCGCCCCCATCCCCCTCGGTTTCTTCCTCTTCTCTCCTCTCTCCTCTCCCCCTCCCCTTCCCTTTCCCCCACGCCACCACCTGCTCCCTACAAGGCTGTGCCCCCCATCACAATCCCCTCCATCCCCGTTCTTCCCATGCTCTCTCTCCCCTCCCCCTCCCCCACGCCACCACCTTCTCCCCGCCCCCTCGCCTTCTTCCTCACGATCTTCTCAAGTCGCCTCATCGCTGTCGCCTCCGCCCTTCCTCCTTCGCAGCAGCTGCAGGCTGCAGCCTCGCGGCGAGGCCCTCGCCGCCGGCCCTCCATCGCTCAGTTTATGCTCTTCCTCTCGCCGTCGCGGCCTCACCTCCGCTTCCTTGGCCTCTTCCTCAACCTCACCTCTCTACCCACCATCGTCTTCTTCAACAATCTCTCTCGGACACGCGTGTCGACGCGTGTCGAGAAAAGTTGACCACGTGTCGGATTTCTCGACACGCGTTGACCGCGTGTCCGAACGTGTCCGGACGTGTCCGAACGTGTCGGACACGTCGACACGTGTCGGACACGACTCGGAAGGCTCCGCAACGTGTCCGTGCTTCATAGGTGCTAACTTCCCCCGAGATTTACGTCTAAATAGCGGCTTGCGGCAAAGCCTTACAGTGAGGGTCGTGTGTGTCTCGATTAGCATAAGCAAAAGGTGATCTCTAATGGTTCTTCGGTATCCAAAAAACAAAAAAAAAAAAAAAAAATATAAGATAAGTACACTAAAATTCTACAAATTTATCATGAAAGGTGCAGTTAAATTCTAAAAATTTTAAAATGTGCAATTAAATCCGAGAATTTTAAAAATATGCAATTAAGTCATAAAAATTTTAAAAGTGTAATTAAGTTTTAAAATTTGTCACAAAAGTACAATCGAGTCTTAAAATTATCAAATAATGATATTGACAAAAGGACTTGATTTGATTAATTTGACAAATTTTAAGACTTGATTGCATTTTCTGAAAGTTTTAAGACTCGATTACACTCTCATAATAAGCTTTAGAACTTAATTCAATTTTTGAAAGTTGTAGGACTAAATTGCACTTTCTTGACAAGTTTTTGGACTTCCAATGTACTTTATAACATACCAAATTATTCCATTAATGAAATATACAAAGATCTTTTTTTTTTTCTTTTTTCTTGTGGTTCGATTAAAACGGTGAGAGAACAAGAAAGCATTACCATATAAAGTGAGTGGCAAGAAAGAACATAAGAAATCTGCCACATTAGAAAAAAAGTGAATGCCGTAATAGAACAATACAATTATAGTAATTTATTCTCACAATCAAATTCCTGAACAGATTACTTAACTAGAGAACTTTTACAGGAAAAATATATCAGAATAGCAAGCATACTTTCCACAGGGAAAATTGTTCAAAAATTCCTAAACCTACTATTCGGCAGTAAAGTCAACTCTAAACTTTTCACTTTTACTAATTTAGTCATAAATCTTTTATCATTAATATAGTCTTTCCAATCAATTTTGGCAGAAATCATTGACATTAACACCAATCATCCTAAACAATTGAAAAGTTTTGACGAAAAGAATTTAAAGGTCAATATCGGAAGTTTCAATGAAATATTACTGAACTTAGAGAAGTTTGTGGCGATAGAGTACATTTATCCCAAGGTATCATTAAGAAGATTTTAAGATATTTGAAAATTTTAGGTGAAATCTGTTATAAAAAAACACATAATTTAGAATTTTTATGGGTTTTATTGAAAACTAATTTACGTACGCACAGTGAGAACAATATAATTTCTGCTTGGAGTTACGTGTACGTCCCAGGCAACTGCAACTAGGAGGAAACCATCTTGCATTTGTTAAACTGATCATCCAAATCCCTTGGTGTTTGAAATGGTCAAGTCTAGATGTTGCCATCATTGATCAAGCTCATTTTAAGGATCACCAAGAATCTAATTTTAACAGAGACAGATTCTTTTACTTTTTGGAATCTTGGAAGAATTCAACCTTTGAAGTTGTCGTTTGGTGTTTGAATATGAAGGGCCCTGCTTTTCTTCAAAAGTATGTCCACCAAAAGTTAGATAAAATGCCAACTGGGCCGAAAAAGAAGATACAAAGCGGAAGACGTTGTAAATTCACACAAAGGTATGAGTGACCCGGAACATGCGCCTTGGTTTCAGGTATGGCGTGTTCATTCAGTGGATTGGTGCTGGTAAAAGCAGCTTTCTAATCCTCATTGGATCCAAGTTAAATCCACCTAGCTCGTGTTCTTATCAGTGTAGACACTTTGAATATCTATTGGTGTGACCCTGTTTTAAAGTCTCACGTCGTTAGTGACTGATGATCGAGCATGATAATTTGCTTATTTTTTAGTAGCTCAGTTGTAATTAATTTCCTTTTCCATTTTTGATTTGTTGTTGTCCTACTCAGACTAGGTCTAGTTCTCTTGGCTGTACAAGGGGTCCTTTGCCATTTTCGATTTGTTGTCCCATTCAGACTTGGTCTAGTTCTGTCGACTGTACAAGCGTCAAGGGCTTTCTTGGAGACTAACGCCATTGTATTTATTAGGAAGCTTGTTTGCTTATACAATGATGATCCAATCTCGTAAAGGACACAAAAATTAAAAAGAGGAGTTTTAAATTTCAACTATGTGACCTCAATCACTTATTTTAAATCATTTTAGATGAATTTCGCCCTGATTTCCTAGAAAGAAACGGTTTATCGGACTTTTTGACAATGACATCAAGCAAAGACGTTTGGTTTCCTAGCAACCAAACAAACGATGTAACCAATTGATTTTTTTATGTTATGGCCAAAAAAAAAAAATCATATTGGTACTTTCCAGCAAAATGCTAATGGCAGTGGAAACTGTAGAACGACAAAAATTGTGGAGAGACTTGTAAATAAAAGTGGTATCCTGAATCATGGAGGCGTATAGTGGTAGAGGAACTGGCTAGTTGCCTAGATGGCACGGATTCGTGAGATGGGGTTCCTTGTACAAGCTTGGAGGTTGCCCGGTCTGCAGATTGTGCTGATCAGGTTTCCTCCAGGTTCAGGGGGAGGATCATTCAGCTTGAGGTCCGGAGAAGGTGATTGCCGTGAAGTCTTGACCATCAAATTTTAACATAAGACCTGATCTTAAGTTGTTTCATCAACTTAAACCTAACTTCATCCAAACTTATACCTAGAAATGCAAGCTTTTTAAAGCCTACAATGCATTGGTATGCCGACCTCAAGTAGTGATAGCATGTAAAATAGTTTAAATAAACTTGACTAGAAAAAATTATTGCAAACTCACAGCCATCCAATTAGATCGTCATTCATGGAAATGAAAAAACCTATTTAGTAGGAGAAGATGGAATGTAGTATGTTCAAAATGAGTCAAATGCAGTTGACACCTTAATACTTACCATTTTTAAACATTTTGTAGGAGATATTACATCTACTAAAGAAAGGAATGGAGAAATGCTTCATAATATGAAATGCATAACTATGACATGTTTGTGAATGGTCCAAAGATACTTTACAAGTAAAATCATGCAAAGAGAAAGCGGTAATGCTATCATTTGGAAGGAAAAATCTTATAGCAGCTTTTGAATACGATGGAATATATTCCTTCGGTACTTTTATCTCTTCCGGTACCACATGAAATCGAAGTATTTCTTCTTTCCCTAGATTTAGAGGTATCTTCCATGAGAACATAGTTCAGAATTTTTTATGGGTTTTTGTCTAAAAGTGATTACGCAAATAGCGGGAAAAGAGATATAGTATATGATTTGAGTAACGTGTACGTCCCAGGCAACCATGTAACCGGGAGGAAGTTTGCTTGCATTTGTTAAGGATGATCATCCATATCCCTTGAAGCTGGGAATGGTCAATGCTAGATGTTGCCATTGCCGATCAAGCTCATTTTCAAAAGTCACCGTGAATGTAATTTTAATAGACACACTCTTTTTTAAGTCTTGAATCTTGGAAGAATTCATTCTTTGAGATTCTAGCAGGGTTTTGAATTGGCGGGCCCTTCTTTTCCTTGCAAATATGTCCACCAAGTGTCTGATAAAATGCCAATTGGGAGACCAAAAAGAAGGTACAAAATGGAAGACATTGTAAATTCAAAGGTATGAGTGACTCAGCACATGCGCCTTGGAATTGTTTTCTTGCTTCGGATATGGTGCGTTGAATCAGTGGATTAGTGCTGGTAAAAGTAGCTTTTTCATCCTCATGGGATCCAATCAACTCCACCGAATAGATGGCGATGCATTCGTCAATACTCTAATGTTTCTTAAAGATGTATTGGTGTGACCCAGTTTTTAAAGTTTCATGTTGCTAGTGATGACGAGGCAGTGTGACAATTTGCTTATACTTTAGTAGCTCGGTCGTATAATTAATGTCCTTTTCCATTTTTTGATATGCTGTTGTCCCACTCAGGCTTGGTCCTGTTCTCTCGACTGTACAAGAACAAGAGCTTTCTTGGAGACCAAAACCCAAGTATTTGTTAGGAAGTTTGATGGAGAATCCTGTTATTAGCTTATTCAATGACGATCGAATCTCATAAAAGCACTGATAAATTAAATGGAAAACTGTTAAATTTCAAGTATGTGACCTCAGTTACTTATTTATAACCATTTTAGATGAATTTCCCCCCAATTTCCCATCAAGCAACGGGTTTAATGGATGTCTTCAAGTAAAGACGATTGAATTCCTGTCAATCAACCAAAATAAGTAACCACTTGATCATGTAATTTCCAGCGAAGTGCTAATGGCAGTGGAAACTGTTGAACGGAAGAAATTGTGCAGAGATTTGTAGGTAAACGTTGTTTCCCGAATTGTGGAGGCGGATAGTGGTTGAGGAACTGGCTTGTTGCCAAGACGGGGCGCATTTGTGGACATGGGGTGACTTGTACAAGCTTGGAGGTTGTTCGGTTCATAGATTGTGCTGATTGGGTTACCTCCTGTTTCAGGGGGAGGATCATTCAACTTGAGGTCCTGAAAAGATTGATTGTTGTGAAGTCTTCACCATCAATTTTTTACATGTGACCTGATCTTAAATTGTTTCATCAGCTCAAACCTAACCTCATGCCAAACTTATACCTAATGCAAGCTTGAGAAAGTCTTCACAGCATCGATATGCTGAGCTGAAACAGCGATAGCCCACAAGATAGATTCAATTAACTTGACTACAAAAAATGATTACGAACTCACAGCTAGCCTTCATGGAAATGCTTAAATAGTATACTCCAGCAACATCGGTATGACATTTTCTTCAAAACCTGCAGTGGGCTGCCTAGTCAGTGATTTTTATTAGAACCAGATCAATTGTTTCCAAAACCGGTGCAAATCAAGTTACTTGATGTAATGGCGCCGGTCAACAAGTCAGAAGTAAAAAAAAAAAGGAGAAAATGGGTTTTTTATTTTTGGTCGAAGGAGAAAATGGGTTGAAAAGTCAACAAAAGCAGACCACGACCGAAAAACAGGGAAAGAAAGGAAAGGACGAAAAAAAGGAAAGAAAGAAGAAAGGGGAAAAGAGAAAGGATTTTGCACGAACATATTACGGGACCTTAGACCTGAGCAGGTCTTTAAACTGCTCCCGACAAGCCCATGTGTCGGCCCCTCAACCCCCCAGGAAGAACCTGCTGAGTTGGGGTAAACACTGGGTATTCCTTCCTTCCTCGGGAAGAAAAACTAGAGGAAGGACCATGGGGTGTGCCACCAAGGCGAAAGCCTGGCCCTCGGACCTGATGAGGGAAAACTTCCAATTAGGATAGTTTTTAGAATTGTAGTTTCGAGATTTCATGAGAATGGTGGATCATGTCATTGTAGAGCCATGTGGTTTGATGGAGTTTGATTTTAAGCAACAATTTAGTCGAGCGAAATTTTAGGATTTCAAGGCCGTGGTTTCACATTGTGTTTAGGTTTAAATAATCACTTCAAGTGAGCAATTTGTTAGCGTGTAGAAGTCTTTTTGTCATTGTTTAAGTGTAGTTAAGCCATTTTGTAGTTGAGGTAATGTTTTTCTTAGTTTCAATGTTGATTCTCGCTTAATTGATAGGATTACGAGATTGTCGACTTGTTTAGCTATGCGTTGTTTGGTTTGGGCATTTCCAGGTGAGTGGTGCTATCTCTTCTTTGAATATATAAATTCATGTGTTGAAATTCATAGAGATTCCATATATTATTAAAAACATGTTTTGTTACAAAAAAATTGGATTAGGCATTTACTACAACTTGGTACTTGTAAAAGGTTTGCCGACTGTTTTTTGAAAGTTGCTGCAAAAGGTTATATGTGTATATATGTTGATTCGTGAACCTGATTTATGAAAGGTTATATACTAATTTGTGAATTGGTTTATGAAATGAAATTTAAAAAAGTTTGGAAAACATATTCTGTTATATGAAATGGTTTTTGGATTTGGTTTTGTGGATTGTGGAAGATGTTGTGAATTGGTGTTGATACTCAATATTAATGTGAGCCTAATAAAAGACTTGTGAATATACGCATACTAGTTTGAGATATCCCTATGGGCCAACCACTAGCAATATAAGTGGAGATCTTGACAATAGGAGCAAGTTGGTCTTATTGCCACAAGGCATTATGTCAGGCCACGGTTGATATTTGAGCAGGAGATTGGCCAACGGATTGGACCATTGGTGTATGATGTTATGTGAGTTTTGCTAATGGAATTGACCATTGGCATGTGATTTTGATGAGATTGATCAATGGGCTCGACTTTTATTATTTATTTTGATATTATCGTGAAATGGATATTTCTACTATAAATATAGGTATTTGAAGCATATATAACTTATTATCTTATTATAAGTTTGTTATAGTTTTCTATAAGACATATGCACTACTTACTGGATTGTGGTTACTCATACCATTCATCTTTTTTCTTTTTTCTTTTTGCAGGTCCCTCAATTAGTCGATAGAGTAAGAGCATTATCACGAGGGGAATTTTGGGAGTTTGTTTTGGGTGATTAGAGGCTGCATCCTTCAGGTGGAAGAACGGCCATGTCATTACCCCTATTCTTGTAAGATTTGGGGTGTTACATGACAAGTTCTACGTTACTTCATTAGAAAGATTGAAACATTGTTAAATTCTCACCATAAGAGGTATTTCTACAAAAATCGAACAAATTAAATAGCCCATAGTGGGAATGAATAACAATTACTGCGTTCGGAAAAGGACTAAATATTAAAGTTTGCTCAAGTCTATAGCAGATGTGGACCATCAGGAAAGATACACAAAACATAAAATTCAGCATGGACATCATATGCTTCACCATTTCCACATTGGACTCCCCAACTTTTGGAGCCACTATGTAAAGGATACTGGCAGATTTATAATCCTCAACTTCTGCACATGCACCATTAGAGCATGACAGAAGCTGCTGTAAACTTCGTTATTGACAAGCTCACAAATTCTCTGGAGAATGAAGTGCAAATCTTCAGAGATGCTGAGGAAGTTGTTAGCTCAGTGAGAGGACAGTTTGAATGCATAAGGGCGTGCCTGAGGGTCGCAGATTCCCTGGAAGAGAGCGATGAGGAAGTCAAAGTATGGGTAAAGCAGCTAAGGGAGATTGCATATGACACTGAAGATGCTCTCGACAAGTTCAAACTTCTCTCGGCACATGATCATGGGGTTGGGTTTGCTGGTCTTCTCTCTAAGATATCTTGCTGTGTAAAGAACAGGAAAGCTCGTTGTCGAACCATTTCGGAGATACAGAACATCAACTCCAGAATCAAAAGCGTATGTGATGGGCACCAGAGGCTACGCTACAAGTTTAGTAAAGCTGAACATGGCCCAGGCTTCAATTACTCTGACGACATATGGCAAGAACACCAAGATAATGCCTTCTTTTTAGACAAAACTGAGCTTGTGGGCATTGAAGAGCCGAAGAAGCAGCTGATTGGGTGGCTGGTTGAGGGCACTTCTAAGCGTCAAGTTATCTCTGTCGTTGGGATGGGAGGATTGGGCAAAACCACACTGGTAAATCAAGTTTATGAAGATCCAGAGGTGAAGAAACATTTCACAATATGTACTAGGATCACTTTCTCTAGCTCGCCAAATATAGGAGAGCTCCTCCACGACATGCTTCGGCAAATTATGAGAGTGATCAGAAAACCGATTCCTTCTGGGGCGGAGACCACAAATATATACTGGCTGAAGATGATAATCAAGGACTTGCTACAGAGAATGAGGTATTTGGTTGTTCTAGACGACACATGGAGGATTGACGAATGGGATGCTGTCAAACACGCACTGCCCAACAACACGTGCGGCAGCCGAATAATCATCACAACCCGGAATGCTGATCTAGCATACACCTCCTGCCGAGAATTCAAGGGGAAGGTCTACAAGATGGAGCCTCTGCCAGTAGAACACTCATGGAAGCTTTTCTGCAAGAAGACATTTCAGGTGAATTCTTGCCCTTCCCATCTAAAGGAGTCCTGTGAGTTTATTTTGAGGAAGTGTGAAGGACTGCCGCTTGCTATAGTGGCTATCAGTGGTGTTTTGGCTACAAAAGCCAGGCACAGGATAGATGAATGGGAATTGGTTTGTCGCAGTCTTCGGAGTGAGATTGACTGCAACGACAAACTCAAAAACTTGAAGAGAGTTCTTTCCCTTAGCTTTAATGATCTGCCATACTACTTGAAGGCCTGCTTCTTGCACTTAAGTTTATTTCCGGAGGGTCACCCCATCAAGCGTAGGAGATTGATTCGGTTATGGATTGCGGAAGGATTTGTTGAAAAGAAAGAAGGAAAGACCCTTGAACAAGTTGCTAAGGACTACTTTGCGGAGCTGTTGAACAGAAGCCTGATTGAGGTGGCTTCTAAACGAAGTGATGGAAGGGTCAAGACTTGCCGCATCCATGATTTTCTGCGGGACATTATCACTTCAAGGTCAACCGATCAGGGCTTTGCAGAAATAGCAAAAGAAGAAAATCGTGAATGGCCAGACAAAGTCCGTCGACTGTCAATACAGAGCACCCTGCAAACTCTGCCATGGAACTGGTCCTTGTCTCAACTTCGCTCTTTATATATATTTGGGGTAGATAAATCATTAATGAATTCAGTTTTAGCTAGTGATATGAAACTGCTCACTGTTTTGGATATGCAAATGGCTCCTTTGACAAGGTTCCCTGCTCAAGTTGCTGATTGGTGTTATCTGAGATATCTAAGTTTCAGGTTCACTGAGGTGAGTACAATTCCAAGTTCTATTGGGAAGCTTCAAAACTTGGAGACTCTAGACCTTAAACACACAAATGTCACCGAATTGCCTGTTGAGATCTTGAAACTCCAACAGCTTCGTCATCTCCTTGTTTATCGCTACAAGAATGTGTCCTATTCATCCTCCAAATTCGGCTTTAAGGCCATTAGGGGAATAGGGGCTTTGCAATCCCTTCAAAAGCTCTGTTATTTAGAGGCAAATGATGAGAATAGCAGCAGTGTGATAAGAGAACTTGGAATGTTGACACAACTGGATAGGTTGGCCATTCTGAAATTTAGAAAAGAAGACGGAAGGGATTTGTGCTTGTCAATCTCCAAACTAACCCAGCTTCAAGCGATATCTATAACTTCTGTTGATGACGACGAAATTATTGATCTGCAACACCTCTCTAGTCCACCTTCATTCCTTCAGAGAATCTACTTGAGAGGACGCCTAGGGGCTTTACCACACTGGCTACCCTCTCTCAGTAGCCTGATGAAATTGCACCTGAGGGGCAGTCGCCTAAAGGATGATCCTCTAGTGTCTCTCCAAAATCTGCCCAATCTTGTGCATCTTGAGTTGCTTCAGGTTTACGAGGGAAGCTTGTTGTGCTTTAAAGAAAAACCTTTAAGAAGCTGAGGACTCTGGGTCTTGATTATTTTGACGAACTCAGGTGCGTAGAAGTGGGGAAGGGAGCAATGCCTTTTCTTGAGAAGCTTATCATTCAGCGTTGCAAGTTACTAAAGAAGCTTCCATCAGGTATTGAACACCTGACAAGGCTGAAAGTGCTGGAGATTTTCGATATGCCAGATGAGCTCGTCAAGAAGCTTGTGCAAGGTGGACAAGATGATGACTTTCAGAAAGTTGCACGTGTTCCAGAAATATATTATGGCTACTGGAGAGATGAGGGTTGGGACGTCCAGTTAATTGAGAGATCCGTGCAGAAAGATGTTGCTTCCACCCAAGGCACTAGTATGAGGAGCGACGAGTTCCCACCATGTTGGAAGTGAATGTACCATATTAGTGAATAACTGTGAGTCTACGGAGTGTTAGTGACTGATGACTTGTAAATGTGAATGTGTAGTAAGGTTGCTGTGGCTGCGAGTCTTGTCTGTAAATGACATTTAGGAGCAGTCAAAACTATGTTAATACTATTTGAAGGTAGCTATTAGGTGATATTAGATAAGGCAATAAGGGTTTGAATTGTGTCTCTTGATGGTGTACGAATAGGGCGTACATGATGTTTTAGTAAGCCATTCAGTAAATATGTAGTCTTCTGTAATTGCTCTCGCTCTCCCTCTGTTGTGTGATCCCTGAAACCTAAACCATGTACTGGAACTAATTACTTTGTTCTCGTTTTACGATGTCCCTTTTTCATCGGTGTCAGGAAATTTCATCGGAGTAGGATAATTAGAATTGCAAGAAGAGGGGTTCAACCCTGTCACGATCTCGTAAGGCTGGCTATATGTATCCAAAGATTGGCTCAGGCAGAACGGTCAAGATTCAACCTGTTATGAGTTCTTATTGAAAAGCGATTTCACCACCGAAAGATTTAATGCTCCTGCTATATAATGCTTACTCCAGGTTTGAGATGTCTCTAATGCTGGCCTTCAGCTCTTGTAGCTAAGGCTTTTCTGTAGTAAGCTACCGGGTATGAGTAGTTTTCTTGCAGAACTGAACTTTCTGGCCAATGTCAAGTCTCATATTTTCCTCGATTGCATAAAAGGGAGATCAGGTCAATTTTTGTATGATAAACCTGGTTAAATTATTTATATCCTTGAACTATCGACAGAGTGTTCTCCGGGTGTTCTTGGTTGTTACCATCATCTGCTTGCTCTTGATACTAGAGAATCCTATAAGGTGAACTATGAATTTGAATGTCCAATATTCGACGCTTGTCGATGTAGTGTCTTAAATTAATTTTGCCACTTTGAAAGTGCCAAGTCTCAAATGCTGGCTCAAAAGTCAGCCCGTCCTATAACGAAATAATTTTTCTTGAAAGCATTGATTATGCGTATCGTATCACCAACATAATAAGCATATGGAAAATTGTAAATTTCTCTTATTCAGTTGCTTAACAAGTATTTAGGGGCTTCTTATAGCAGAATCCTAACTAGTAAATGTGTGTTTCATAACCGTGAATGCTGAAAATTAATATTTTCATTTCACTTAAGGCATATGTCACAATTCAATTAAAGCGTTGAAAATAGAAAACTCAAATGCCTAACGAGATTTTTATTTGATAACCTTAATTAGTATTGACTTAAAAAGACTCAATCAAGTCGATATTTTACTTAATATGGTAATTAAGGGAGGGGTTAATTAATTCATTCCATTGGAAAAATAATTGATGGCTAGTACAATCTTCCCAAAAATGTTGCTAAAACCTACTAATAATGATCACTGTCTTATGTTTTGTGAAAAATTAATAATATTCAACTATTAATTTTGAGTTGTCACCAAAAAAAAAATTTTGTTGTCATTTTCAACACTTAATATTATCCACACTGAAATCAGTACTTATGTTTCCACTTTTTTGATAATCTTATTTAGCATTGGTTTAAAAGATTCAATCAAGTCCAAATTGGCCTTCCAATAATGATTGTTGATGGGAGAAAAATTAAAGAGCCGAACCTGACTGGTTCGATTCCCATTTTTTTACAAATAGGTTAATATGTTGGGAGGCTTTAACCACCATGCCGCAGATTATCACATGAAATGTTTTCCTCATAATAATAGTCATACTACTTAAAATTAGGTTTGAGTTCCGAGTCGATCGGGACTCAACCGGTTCAATTCCAAGCCAATTCTTAAGGGAATCAATTCGATTCTCAATTCCCAAATTCATGAAATGAGTACAATAGGATAGGTTCCTGATTCCTTAGTTTAGAAACTGCCTATCCTGAAACTTATCATCCCATAGAGCTCAGTGAAGGAGTTTTTACTGCCCTCTCATTCCAAACTGTCCCCACTTGACGCACGAATGACGACTTAAAACTTATTTGGAAGGCTGTAATCAGTTTAATATCGTCACGGTATCTATTGATGCCCCTCTATTTTTAAGTTAATGTCACCAGCGATTTGACATGAAATGGTTTCACAAATTGTTAAAGGGACCTTACGTACTCTATAAACAAAATACTCATTTTTGCAAGATAGTAAATTGAGTGAAGTACAGTGATTTACAACGTTAGAAGAACATTACGATATGTTAAATCACATCAATAATTTCCCAAGGCACATCAATAACAGTTCACGTCATTTATGGAGCAATTGCTTGGACACATGCCCCTAGACGTAACGGGAGCCCTTGTCGTACTTAGACTGGGCCTATTTCTCACTTGGCTGGGGAGGGCAAGAAATCTACTTTATCAGATACTAGAGCCTAGATCGCTTCGAGGTACACATTTAAAAATCTCTGTATTAAGTATATGACCTCAGTTGCTTGTCTAGTCATAGTAGGTGAACGTGAACTAGTCTCCACTTTCTAAGAAATTGCGCGGATATTGCTAGGTTAATACCAATAACTTCTTTTTGCCTGAGCTTCTGAGGAGGTGAGAGTTCAAAAGTCTTGTCCGCTATAAAGTTCTGTGTGAAGTTGAGTTGATTTATGACCACAAACCCTCGACGGACTCTCTTATTCAACGAAGAATGCTTTAGAAAGCTATTAAAACAATGGTATAGTGAAACAGATTAGGTGACTGCAAATGTTTGGTAACTTTCGCCAAACACCATTATTTGAAATTAATAGCTGGCCGATGGCGATAGCCATTCGAGAAAATGTCGCTCTCATTAACATTAATATGAAAATATATTCAGCAATTGCCATGAACTTGCCTAGTAAACAAGAATTTTGATTAGAACTACATCAGAAGTATCCAACAAGTTTCCGGGAAGTTTCTGCAGATATAAAACAAGAGGGGATTGGAAATTACTTATGTTTCCCCATCAGTTCCTTTGAAAAGTTAAACAACAATTCAATAAAAAAATTCAGAGTTAGGTATGTTAATACACGAACCAAGCAAATTAAAGGAGCATGCAATCATACTAAAAGATTTCAATGCTTGTCACTTTCAACTTAGCAAAGACAAACAGTACGAGGATTTTTAATTTGTCAAAGCGCGTGTGCATCATAAACAAACAGCCATACACTAATGGAATGATTAGGGCCTAATTCCCTAAAAAAAGCCCCAATTTTAGATTTAATCTCAATTCTATCCCGAACTTTTTTTTTGCCAGAAAAGATCCCAACTTTAGATTTAGTTTCAATATCGGCCCAAATTTTTTTTGTCTAAAAAACCTTGAAATTTAGGTCCGGTCTCAAATATGTCCTGAATAATTTTTGTCCAAACAAAATTGCAAACATTTAACTCAAATCTCAAATTTGTCTCGAGCTTTTCTTTGTCTAAAAGATAGTATTAACTTTCAATCTAATCTCAAATTTACCCTTGTTAACCCTCAATCCAAAAATCATCATTAGTTATTTAACATAGCATTTCCCCATTGGTAGGATATCCATGTCGGCAAGGTGACATGAAAAATTATCTTCAAAACGAAACCATCTTTTGATATGAAATTAGGGAAATTAGGGAAATTAGGGAAATTAGGGATGACTAACGACAACTTTTGGACGGAGGGCTTAAGGGAGAAGATCTGGAATTAGAGTTAAAATTTGTGATTTTTTTATACAAAAAAAAAAATTAGGACAGATTTGAGATTAAACCTTAAATTGAGAATTTTTAGACAAAAAATGAGAATTCTATAGGGTAACAGGCGGAATGACTGGACATCAGAAGTTGAACATTTCCATACCAAACCTCCAGTCTTTGGAATTTTAGTGGCATCAGAGTAGATTTGCCTCAATGGCATTGGTTCAGATTTTTTAAGATGCGTCCAAAGGTTTACGCTAAATCTGTCTAAGATAATGTAGTTTAATATTTTTCACGGGTTTCTTTAAATTAATTACGCTCGACGTCACGAAAACAACTAATTTTTGCTTCGAGTAAGCGTGTACGCCCCATGCAACCATGCAACTAGGACGAAATTATTTTGCATTTGTTAACTACGACCATTCGGATCCGCTGGCACTTGGAATGGTCAAGTCTAGATGTGGCCATCACCGATCAATCTCGTTTTGGAAGATCACTGGGAATTCGGAGATTTTTAATTTATTATTGTAATAATCCAGTTGAAGA
This sequence comes from Eucalyptus shirleyi, assembly GCA_017140165.1. Taxonomy (NCBI): domain Eukaryota; kingdom Viridiplantae; phylum Streptophyta; class Magnoliopsida; order Myrtales; family Myrtaceae; genus Eucalyptus; species Eucalyptus shirleyi. The sequence continues at coordinate 19,272,909 of CM029450.1, forward strand.
GTTATCGCCAGGACAAATGACCTAAATAAGGAGTGGTTCTTGACAATTGTTTAGGATGGCGAAATGGGTCACCACCGTTATGGTGGTGAAGTCTTGAACACTCCAATTTTTCCTAAAAAATCCATCGGTGGACCCTGTTTCTAAAGTTTCACCTCACTAGTGATTGATGATTGAGTGTGACAATTTGCTCATAGTTTTAGTTGCTCAGTCGGAATCAACGTCCTTTTCCATTCTCTGATTTGTTGTTGTACCTCGGACTTGGTCTGGTCACCTCGACTGTACAAGGGCAAGAGCTTTCTTGGGACCAACGCCGGAGTTTTTATTAGGAAGTTGGATAGGGAATTCTCTTATTAGTTTATTCAATGATGATGCAAATCTTGTAAGGCACAGAAATATTAATTAAAAATGGAACTATGAAGTTTCTAAGCATGTGACCTCACCTACTTATTTAGAACCATTTTAGATGAATTTCGCCCCAGTTTCCTAGGAAGAAACGGTCCATTGGACTTTTCGATGACGTCATCAAGTAAAGACGTTTGGTTTCCTCTCATTCAACTGAGAACATGTAACCGGTTGATCTTGTGCGTTTTGGCCCAAAAAGAAAAAGTTGATCTTGTACTTTCCAGCAAAATACTAATGGTAATGGAAACTGTTGAACGGAAGAAATTGGGCAGACTTGTAGGCAATAGTGATATCCCGAAATATGGAGGCGTGTAGGGGTTGAAGAACTGGCTCGTTGCCGAGATAGGATAGAGTTATGGAGATGGACTGCTTGTACAAGCTTGGAGGTTGTTCAGTTCACAGATTGTGCTGACCGGGTAATTTCCAGGATCGCGGGGAGGATCATTCAGCTTGAGGTCCTGAGAAGTTGATAGGCGGTAGGTGAACTAATCTCCACTTTCTCAGGTATAATGGACATTAAAAATACCTCAGCAATACTCCACTTGATGTTCTTACGCCTGCATGACAACAGCAACTCCAACAAGAAGTTGCACAGAAATTGCTAGGTGAATACCGACAACTTCTTATCCTCTGAGCTTCTTAGGAGGCGACAGTTCAAAAGTCTTGTCCCACTATAAAATTCTGTATGAGGGCTGATTTTTTTATTTGACGATAAGCAAGCTTTAGAAAAGCTTTAGTATTCTGAAACGAAAACAAAATAGTTGCCCGCAAATGTTCAGTCACTTTCACTGGAAACAATTACCTGAAATTGATAGCCGGCTGATGCCAATAGCCATTCAGTAAGGGTCCGTTTGATAATATTTCTATTCAAAAATTATTCCAGAAAATAAAATAAAATAAAAAGTGTTTATTCCTATAGAACAATTTTTGACCAGAAAGATACGTTTGGTAAAAACTTTTCCGGGAATAAAAAATGAATAGAAATACGTTTGGTAAATTTATATTATTTTTTTGTTTCTTTTAATTTTTTAATATTTTTTTCCTTTTTTCCTTTCTTTTTATTTTTTCTTCTTTCGGCTGTCGCTACCTTCGGCGACCGGCCGACGGGGCCGGCAGCCTCGCCCAGATCCAGCGTCGCTTCGGCGAGGTCGCCGACCCTCGACGGCGTCGCCGGCCCTCGACGGCCAGTGGCCAGCCATGGCCAAGGCCGGCGAACGGCCAAAAAAAAAAAAAGAAGAAGAAAAAGAAAGAGAAGTGTTTCTTCAAAAGTGTTTCTGGAATAAGAAATATTTTTTTTTGTTTTTCATTTCTGTTCTTTTTGTGTTCTGGGAACAAAAAATCAGATTTTGAACAAAAATGTAAATAAACGCGTTTCTGTTCTTTTTTTGTTCCCGGAACAAAAAAAACAAAATTTCTGTTCTTAAATAGAAAAAAAAACAAAAACATGCAGCCCATAAATGTCTCTCTTATCAACAATAATAAGAAAATATATGCAGCACTTGCGGAGAACTTGGCTAGTAAACAAGAAGTTTGATTAGAGACAGTGGCCTAACAATTTGGATGTAACAAGTGGTTGTTATATTAGTTGCATATTCTTCAAAACTTGTTGGGAGGGGGTTCACGTCCAAACTTGGAATAGTGGCTTGTCAAAGCCAGCGTTTCCTCCGCATGGAATCCTAATCAACCCTATATAATAGACTGTGACAACCACTCTATTCTGATCTAAAAGGCGCCATAATTACGTATTTTATAAAGGTTTTGTTGATGTCATTCTATATTTTAATGCCATCTGTCCTTAATGACTGATATGCGACTCTTCACTTTATTTTGCTTGATCGCTTCAGCCGTAATGATAGTCCTTTTTTAGTTCAATAAGTGTCGCTTTCCTCTCAAATTTGGTCCACTTCTCCGACGACCATGGAAAATATATATATCGCTATTTAATATGAACAAGTTGTGTACATGCAATCTTGACCATTTCGTATTTGATGATTCAGTAGGGTAATGCCATAAAAAAATAAGAGCAGTGTACGATGAAATTCACGAAAGATCTGAGCTCAGTTGCTCATTCGTCCCCTTACTGTAGTTGATGATCTCTTCTACTTACTAGCAATGAATTGTTGCTTGAATTTTCTTCATGTAACCTGGTCAAAAAATAAATTTGGTTTTTGTGATACTCAGTGATTAGCGTCGAATTTCACTTAACAGTTGATGGACAGATGGATTATCCTTGGCCATCATGATATTCTGAATGGATTGAAAGTTTGCTCCATCAATATCAGTCAAAAGTCAGCTCTCTCACCTTGCAATGCAAATTTTTCAATAAAATTTAAGAGCAGGGACTGGTATCTCAAATATATTTCGATAAGCTACCCAGAGAAAATGACATGATTGTGGACTAACGACAAGCACATCTAAAGTCACCGTTCCCGGATGCAGATAAGAATCTACTCCAACAAAATAAAACATGAAAGTTCCTTCGAAACTTCGTGTGATTTCACATTAGATATATAATATTCAGACAGCATTATACAAGTTATTTCTGCTGACGAATTAAGAAATTTCGGTTATCTTTTTCAGATAACGTAAGACTACTAAAGAATAAAGTACTAAACATACTTGAAGACTTTTCTACATGAAACAAGACAATTGAACTGCTTGCTGTCAAAGGCAAAAATATTTAACAGGATCATGCAAAATTCAGAGGCATACCGTGAATCTAAACCAAAACTTGTGCGATGTGCTTAGCAGACAAGGATTCCACGGAAAGCAGCTATAAATATAAGACTCAATTTCAGACACTATGAGGAGCCTTAACTTTTGAAACCCGAGTCTAAAACCACCTTTCTAACCTTAGTCTAAAACCTCTAGGACCAAAAGCCTCACCAGACTAGAGGCATGGCAGAGAGCCCAGTGAGTTTCCTACTCAACAAGCTCACACAATTCTTTGAGAATGAGGTGAGGTACCTGACGGATGCTCGAGAAGAAGCCCTCTCAGTGAAAGTAGAATTCGAGCGTGTCCGGGCCTCCCTCAGGGTTGCAGATTCCCTCGAGGAAACTGACGACGAAGTCAAAGCGTGGGTGAAGCAGTTGAGAAACACAGCCTATGATATGGCGGACGCACTCGATGAGTTCTCACTGGTCCTGAGACATGATCATGTAGTCGGGTTCACTGGCCTCATCAGCAGGATGTCCTGCTGTATCAAGAACCTGAAGGCTCGATACCGTGTCGCGTCCGAGATAGGGCAAATCAACTCCAGAGTAAAGGGTATATGTGATGGGTACCAAAGGCTGTTGCACAAATTCAGCAGGGCTCAACAAGATCTGAGCTTGACTGTCACGAATGACACATGGCAGGACCACCGAGGCAATGCCGTTCTCCTAGACAAAACTGACCTAGTGGGAATTGAGCAACCAAAAAACGAGCTGGTTGGGCAGTTACTTGACTGGGGTCTCAGGCGTGAGGTCATCTCCATCGTGGGAATGGGAGGGTTGGGCAAAACCACTCTGGTGAGGCAAGTCTTCGAAGACCCTGCTGTGAAGAAGCATTTCACGGTGCATGCTTGGATCACTCTCTGTCGGTCCTCGAAGATTGAAGAGGTCCTCCAAGACATGCTTGATCAGATTATAAGGTTGATCAGGAAACCGGTCCCTCATGGAGCCAACACTATGACTAGCCACTGGCTGAAGATGATCATCAAGGACTTGCTTCAGAGGAGGAGGTACCTGATTGTCCTCGATGACATATGGCACATAAACGAATGGGATGCGATCAAGCATGCCTTTCCTACCAATGGTCACGGAAGCCGGGTGATCATCACTACCCGGAATGCAGATCTGGCGTCTACCTGCTGCAAGGAGTTCAATGGGCAGGAAAAAAAGATGGAGCCACTCGATCCCGAACAGTCGTGGGAGCTTTTCTGTAGGAAGACATTTCAGGGGAACTCATGCCCTTCCCACCTGGAGGAGATATGTAAGTACATTTTGAGAAAGTGCGAAGGACTTCCACTGGCAATCGTGGCCATCAGCGGTGTTCTGGCCTCAAAGGACAGATGGAGGATCTATGAATGGGAATTGGTTCGTCGCAGTCTTCATATTGAGATCGACTGCAACGACAAACTTAAAACCTTGAAGAGAGTTCTTTCCCTTAGCTTTAATGATCTGCCATACTACCTAAAATCCTGCTTCTTGCACTTAAGTTTATTTCCTGAGGGTTGCCCCATTAATCGTAGGAGACTGATACGGTTATGGGTCGCAGAAGGTTTTGTGGAAAAGAAAGAAGGAAAGACCCTGGAAGAAGTTGCTAAGGACTACTTCGTGGAGCTGTTGAACAGAAGCCTGATAGAGGTGGCTTCTAAACGAAGTGATGGAAGGGTCAAGTATTGCCGCATCCATGATTTTCTGCGGGACATTATCACTTCAAAGTCAATTGATCAGGGCTTTGCAGAAATATCCAAAGAAGAAAATCATGAATGGCCAGATAAAGTCCGTCACCTGTCAATACAGAACACCCTGCAAGCTCTGCAAAAGAACTTGTCCTGGTCTCGACTTCGTTCTTTATATACGTTTGAGATAGAGAGATCATTTATGAATGAGGTTCTAGCTAGTGATATGAAACTACTCAATGTTTTGGATTTGCAAGCGGCTCCATTAACAAGGTTCCCTGCTCAAGTTGCTGATTGGTATTATCTAAAGTATCTAAGTTTCAGGTTCACTGAGGTGAGTACAATACCAAGTTCTATCGGGAAGCTTCAAAACTTAGAGACTCTAGACCTTAAACACACTAAAGTCACTGAGCTGCCTTTCGAGATCTTGAAACTTCGACGACTTCGTCATCTCCTTGTTTATCGTTACAAGAATATATCCTATTCATCCTTTGAATTCGGCTTTAGGGTTCTTAGGGGAATAGGGGCTTTGCAATCCCTTCAGAAGCTCTGCTACATAGAGGCAGATGACGAGAGTAGGAACAGTGTGATTAGGGAACTTGGAATGTTGACACAACTGGATAGGTTAGCCATTTTGAAACTTAGAAAAGAAGATGGAAGGGATTTGTGCTTGTCGATCTCCAAACTAACCAGGCTTCGAGCAATATCTGTAGCTTCTGTTGATGATGATGAGATTATTGATCTGCAGCACCTTTCTAGTCCACCTCCATTCCTTCAGAGAATCTACTTGACAGGACGCTTGGGGGCTTTACCACACTGGCTACCCTCTCTCATTAGCCTGACGAAATTGCACCTGAGGCACAGTCGCTTAAAGGATGACCCTCTCATTTCTCTCAAAAATCTGCCAAATCTTATGCATCTCGAGTTGCTTCAGGTTTACGAAGGAAGCTCATTGTGCTTTGAAGCAAAAGCCTTCAAGAAGCTAAGGACTCTGGGTCTTGATCATTTCGACGAACTCAGATGCATAGATGTGGAGAAGGGAGCAATGCCTTATCTTGAGAAGTTTATCATTCGGCGTTGCAAGTTATTGGAGAAGCTTCCATCAGGCATTGAACACCTGACAAAGCTGAAAGTGCTGGAAATTTTTGATATGCCCGATGAGCTCATCAAGAAGCTTGTGCAAGGTGGACAAGATGATGAGTATCAGAAAGTTGCGCATGTTCCACATGTATATTTTGGCTACTGGAGAGATGGCGGTTGGGATGTCCAGTTAATGGAGAGATCACTTCAGAGAGATAAGATTAGTGCGTGTTCAAGGCACGAGCACGAGGAGCCATGAGAACCCTCAGTTGTAAATTTATTGCAAGGTAGCTGTAACTGCGAGCCTGTCTCTAGACGCCGTTTAGGAGCTATCAAAATATGTTTGTATTGTTTGGAGTTAGCTGTTTGGTAATATTAGATACGTTTTAGTTGTGCCTCTCGATGCTCTATAAATAAAGCTCGTATGTAAGGTTTTTGTGAGCCATTCAATAAAAATGTAGTCTTTTAATTGCTCTCGTTCTCCTGTTGTGTGATCTCTAAAACCTACAAGAATTGATACGGGAATTCTGATTATTGTGCAAGGGTTGCCTCTTGCTTTTGTGGCCATCACTGGTATTTTGGCTTCAAAAGACACAAGAAAAAAGGCTGAATGGGATCTGGTACGTCACGGTCTTTGTACTGAAATCAACTGCAACAACAAATTCAGAACCTTGAAGAGAGTCCTTTCACTTAGTCTTGATGACCTGCCATACTACTTTAAGTTCTGTTTATCGCAGTTGAGTGTGTTTCCCAAGGTTTACCTCATTAACTGTCGGCGATTAATTCAATTATGGATTGCAGAAGGATTTGTAGACAAGAAAGAAAGCATGACGGTGGAAGAAGTAGCCCAGGACTACTTAAACGAGCTCCTGAATGGAAGCCTGCTAGAGGTCCCCGTTAAAACAAGCGATGGAAGGATCAAGTATTGCCGTATCCATGATTTTTGGCTGTATATTATCACTTCAAATTTGAGCAACCATGGCTTCGCAGAAACAGCCATAATAGAACATCAAAAATGGTCGGATAAAATTCATCGTCCATCTATACAGACCAGCTTGGAAGCCATGCAACAGAAAAAGGTCATTGTCTCAACTACAATCTTCACACATGTTTGGGGAAGAGAGATCTTCCATGGATGCTGTTCTAGGTAGTGAATTGAGACTGCTCACTGTTCTGGACTTGGGAACAGCTTCTTTGACAAGGTTCCCAGCTCAAGCTGCTGAGTGGTTCTACCTAAGATATCTAATTTCAGGAAAAGCAAGGAGAGAACAGTTCAAAATTCCATAGTGAAGCTTCAAAACCTTGATACCTTGGACCTCAAACAGACATTTTTCACAAAATTGCCTGTTGAGATCTTGAACCTCCAACAACTTCATCATTTATTCATACATGGTTATGGAGACAGAAGTTACTCAGGGTCCAAGTATGGCTTCGAGTCCCCAAAAGAAATAGGGGCTCTGCTGTCCCTGCAAAAGCTGCTTCATAGAAGCAGGTGACGAGAGAAACAGCAGCTTAATAAGAGAGCTTGGAAAGTTGAAAGAATTGAATAGGCTAGGCATCTTGAAGTTGACTAAAGAATATGGAAGGGAATTATGCTCGTCGATTGAAAAATTAATCAAGCTTGAAGCAATATCTCTAACTTCAGTCAACGAAAATGAGATTATTGATCTACAACCCCTCACTTCTCTCCCTCCATCTCTCCAGAGAATCTACTTGACAGGACGTCTGGAGGCATCATCACGTTGCATATCATCTCTTGATAGCCTAATGGTACTGCACCTGTCGTGGGGTCTGCCAAAGGATAATCCACTGTGGTCTCTTGAGAATTTGCCTAATCTTGTGCACCTCAAGTTGCTTCAAGCTTATTAAGGAACCAGGTTGCATTTTAAAGCAAAAGCCTTCGTGAAGCTACAGATTCTGGGCCTTGGTCCTTTTGACAAACTCAAATGTGTAGAAGTGGAGAAGGGTTCAATGCCTTGTTATGCGGAGTTGATTATTGAGGATTGAAAGGTACTGGAGAAACCTCCATCTGGTATTAGGCACCTGGAAAAGCTGAAAGTACTGAAGTGCATTGACATGCCCAAACTAATGGGAGATGGACAAGACCATGATTGTCCACAAGTGGCACATTTTCCAAGAGTATTATGGTTAGCCGAAAAATAGAAGATGAGAAGTCGTGTTCACTAAGGCATCAGTACAAGGAACGTTAAATGTAAGGATCCTAGGGCTAACAATATGTAATATTGTCTGCTTTGGGATTTCGACCATCATGGCTTGATTTAAAACGCCTTACATAAAGTAGAGAACTTAAGTCTTATAAATTAGCCCAAGACTCCTCCCCTAAGCGATGTAGGACAAAAGACAGGTGCTTAGCTTCTTGAGTTGCCTCCGTTTTCATCCTACCATCCCTCAGGGTTGCCACGTGTAATACTATCCATTTTGGACCTTCAGCTCTCATAACTTTAAAACACGTTACACAGAATAGAGAACCCAAACCTTATAAATTAACCCAAGACTCTCCCCTAAGCAATGTGAAACAGAAGACATGTGCTTAGCTTCTCAGCTCACCCGTCGACGCAGCCTCCCCTGCCATCCCCACCACACTCCGTCTCCACATTGAATTTCCTCCATGCTTGAAAGGAGCCGCTGAGCCTAGAATCCAGTATAAAAGTTCTCACTAGGTATGAGGATCGAATGATTGTAACTCTAGAAAGTAGTCACTTTGTGATAAAAGTTAAAACGCATTGTCTAAGGTTGCTATGGGCCTGTAAATGACATTCCGCAGCTGGTTTGCATTATTCGTCAACATGCCTTTTCCTCATAGAAGAGAAGGGTCAAGGGAGATGGTGTATATTCAGCCTTGAACTTCTTGGAGTATATGCATATTTCTATCAATTAATCGAAAAACAATATCAAAATTCAAAGTACAACACTAATCAAATGAACTACTCAACTAACTACGCTTATTCGTCAATCAATTGTCTCCTACACACTGATGAAGAAATCCATTCATGGGGAACATTCATTTTTGTCCGTTATGCGTAACTCACAAGCGAAACTTTAAAAGTCCATTTCAATCAACCGTACTTTGGAATTAATTTTTGTCAAGAACCACGACTTCATAACGCCATCGTTTCACAGAACTCCACAACTTAACAACTCATAAATAAGACCTTGCAATTCGAAATTCGTATAATTTCGAATTTATGACTTAACCTTGAAATTACTCCAAATTAGACAAACAATGAGTTCAGTTACGAGCACAACTAAATGAAGTTAATCCCGCTTGACGAGGTGCCGGGGCGTGTACGCGCAAGCTTTCTCTCTCCTCTCTTTTGCCTTCGTTTCCTCTTACTCTTGTCATTCACGAAGTTTGTGGAAAGAAAAGAAGATCTTCTTAATTTATATGGGGTAAGGCTAACAAAATAATGTGTTAAGCTTGGGCTTTTAGAAACATGGGCTGGGTTTTTCTTGTCGGGCTCATCTATTACCCTTTTATAGGCAAATTACATAAGCTCACCAGCCACACGGTTCGGAGCATAAGAACAAAAGCAGGAATCTTGAAGCGACCAAAACCTAATAAGCATCTACTTCAGCTGTTTCAAGGTATAATCCTCTCAGCGTGAAAATTGTCCTCCTTGATTATACTCCACTTAAGTGTGCCAAAACTCCCCATCTACTGCACAATTATGCCAAAACAGTAAGCAGGGACCCTTGCTTGCTCAGTTTTTCCGGCTAGCTTCAGAAAAGCCGATGCCATGAAAATTTACGAAACACCGGGATGTATAAGGGCTCTTATGAAACATGATCGCCGACATAAGCATGAACTCTTCATTTAAATGCTCTTCCCAATTCAACGACCTCAGATACCCTCATCTGCCTATGAATGCCGTCTAGCTGCATAAACCCAGTATTTCTTTGGGACATCCCGTTTGCTACATTAACGGTCAAGCTGGCCGTATCTCTGCTATTTGTTAACATTGGTGAGCTAGGAGCAGCATAAGCAGGGTTGGCTACAAGCCGGTTGAATGACATCAAAGAAAGTTCCTGAGAAATAGTACAAGTTAGTGCAGGAGAAAGGAAGGCAAGAGACCAAGTCGATAGCAAGGACCCCCATAGGGATTTTAAAGCACTCATAATCAACTGGTATGTCAAGAACAGCAGGCTGAAAATAAATGCAAGCACAAGTACCTTTAATTCCGAAAGATAATGGCACTGCCATATGAGTAAGGTGTTAAATTTGACTATCTAGCAAAGAATCATCTGATAGAGAAGAGTTAAAAGGACGTGGGCACTGCATCTAGCGTACTATTCTTAAGCTATTCAAAAAACTTCCCCTTACGCATAGGCTAAACTTTGGCCAAGCTTAAGCACTGAAATATGTAACTGGAGATGCAAATAAGGTTTATAAAGACTTTTTTGAACTTAGAACTGCCTATTCTGATATCATATGAAATTTCATAAGATCGTTGCTAACTATTCTAAAAATAAGTTATTAGATAAAGTCGTGATTTAATATTTAAATATACTAAAACAGGCCACAATTCGTGTGGACGATTATAGAAACATATACTTTTGTACCGACATACAGTGGGACTCTTTACCTTTCCCGTAAAAATTTTCAATAATATGTTGCTTACTGGCTTCTCGAGAATTCAGGAGAGAGGCCATAAAGACCAGACTAGAGAGCCAAGGAAATTGAAGTGGCAATGTCTCAGCACAAATATCATCTTAATTTATTTTACAGAGAATAAGCCATATTTTCTTCCAACCAACCTTTTGATTAATGGGTTACAATCATGTATATTGCCTACATATATATAGATAATTTTGCGTGTAAGTGATCCCACAAACCAACAATCAGAAATATGTTGGAAAGAAGTTTATTAAAATAACTTATTAATAATTCAAGATAGAAATAGTCCGGTCCGGTCATATTTTCATATAGTCGGACAAGTCCTAGCTCAACACCATATCGGTCGTGGAGTTTCTGGTTAAATCATTAATGAACTTGCTTTTCTGGGCATCATAAAGTGTAAAGATTAACCATTTTTCTTTAGCAGATGTAAAGATTGGGTACTTATTTAATGTTATACCTAACATATTGCCGAGCTTAATTTTTGCACATCATTTAATCAATTATTAAGATGGTTTTCATGGAGCACACGCAATAACAGGGGAAGATAAAATGGACGGTTGACAAACTATGAAAGCGCCGAACGAAGCTTCTATGGGTTCACGCATGACTACGACCATATCCAGCATTATGGGGTTGCCATTAATTATTTCTTTTAAGTTGACAAACATTCGTATAGTCATTTGTTATATTTTGTTTGTCTGACAGGGGAAATTGTCATCTAATATAGTGAGATAAATTACAAATGTTATACAATATAAATTATTTGACCGGTTTGCCTAGAGTTAAACACGGAAGCATAAATGGCATGGAAGATCATTATCCAATTTATACAAAAATAAATGCAAAGCTTCAGAGATCAATCCATCGTCCCGCGACCGGACCAAAACTATAAAAGAAGCACCAATGCTCGAACAAAACATATTGAGGTTGATTTTCACTTCGTTCGAGAAAAAGTTGCCTCTAGATCCTTGTGTGTTAGATATATTCCCAGCAACAATCAAATTGCTAATATTTTTACAAAGTCCTTATCCAGACTAACACACTACCTTATCCAGACTAACACACTATTCTCTTCGTCTCAAATTGGGCATTGGCTGTTCACCCTTGCCTAATTTGCAGGGGGATGTTAAGACTACAGTAAATAGCAGCAGCTCAGCCACTAATAATGCCATCAAGAACAGGAGGAGGAAAGCATATGAGGAAGAAGCAGAATATATAAATGATGCCGAGAAGTGGACAGGAAGAAGAACCACTGTTAAAAACAGAGAAAGAAAAGAAGATAAAGATAAGGGTGATGCTATGAATTGTATTGTTGCATATGAATACTCTGCGAAGCTTGTAAAGCCAAGAGCTCTCTCTCTCTCTCTCTCTCTGAGAGCTAGAGCTCTCTATTTAGTACTCTGTTCTTGTATTCTGTTTCTTTTTTTTCCGGTAATTAGTTAGGGCGCGCATGGAAACACTTATGTTTCTTTTTTGTTCCTGGGAACAGAAATAAAAAAAAAAAGTGTTTACGTTCGGAACGTTTTTGAACAAAAGAACGCGTTTGGTAAGTGTAAAAAAAACTGTTCTTGGAATAAAAAAAGAACAAACACGTTTGTAACTGCGTCAATTTCTGTTCCTAGAATAGAAAAAGAACAGAAACACGTTTGGTAAATGACAAAAAAATTTCTGTTTTAAATTTAAAAAAAAACATTTTCTTTAATAAAGTTTAAACTTGATTTTATTTTTAGTTTATCTAACTTCTCACACTTTCTCCTTTCACAGATTAAAGATGGGTTCACTGAAGGAAAGGACCTTGTGGTGTCAGTCATGAACGCAATGGGAGAGGAGCAGATCTGTGCTCTCAAAGATATTGGTCCTAAGAACTAAAATGAATCACTACTGTTCTATCAGCCAGTCATGGCAGCAAAACTTTTTAATGTTTGCTAACAGAGTTTTCTTACATTCCTAAATCTTATTCTAGCCGTGTGATTGTAATGATGAGGAGTGATGAATCCGATGATAGTAATGGCAAGAGGTACTACTAATCCTCTCTGCCTGTACCTCTGTTGTAAAACCTTGCTCTCCCTGTGAAGAGGATTACGTGGTTTAATGTCTTATATCCTGTCTTCATTCTCAAGCATTTGTTTTCTAGTTAGATTTGCAGTTCCAAGCTTAGCTAAGATGCTAGCGGGTGCTGTAATTCTAGCTTTTTGAACCGGGTGTTTCTTGCATGGCCCGAGTTTGGCTTTGTACCTGTTGCAGACTTTTGCATCATAGAGGTGCGTTGCCCCCTCAAGCGACAATCAATAGTTCATAGCATAGTTTATCTCTTGATGGAAGAAAGTTATGATCATCTTAATCAATCTGTTTTCTTATATGTGCCTGAATTCTAGTGAAATTGTGCTCTTCATTTTAGTTTTCGACCGGCGATGGACACGCCTGCAGAGGTCCTTGGATCCTTACTGCTGTGTCATGGCCCCAAGCGCAACGGTTAGAACTGTACAGTTACTGCAGATGAAAGGCTTTCTCTCCGTCCACCGAAGGAAGTACCCTGGTTTGGAGAATACAGTAACTTCAGGCCCGTTATATCAATCAAAGTTCATGAACATTGATAAAAATGACTTGGTCTCCTGCAAGATGACTGCAAAGCAGGCAAATAACATGTCTTATCAATTGTTTCGCGCTGTGCGGTGTACATTGCATCACAAGTTGCACCATAATGTGATTAGTGAAAGTTAGCCAAGGTACAATCATGAAGTTTCACTACTCACACTGGCATTGCCACATATGAAGGATGCCAATCCCCAAACGGTTATAACAAGCGACAGGATCTTGAATCCGCTCATCGGATCTTTCAACAATATAACGGCAGCGATGCTTGTAAGAGGCACCCTCACGCCATTCAAGACACCGGCAAGGATGGTCGAAGACAAGAAAAGCACGGTAGTGCCTCCGAGGACTCCCAACTGGAAAGTTATGGCGGCCCATGTCATAACCAAGTAATATGAGCTCTTACCGCCCTTGAAGGTTCTTGCCTCGTCCGCCATTCCTTGAAAATCATGATTCAAGGCGACGCCGATCGTTGTGAGTACAAAAGCGAAAGAAGAAACCATGACCTGTTGCTCCAACGCCACATGGAACGATCTTCTTCCAAGATACTTGATGAAGACGAGCTCCGAGAGAGCGAAGATGAGCCTGTGGAGTGCGGATCCCAAGACGTCCCACATGAAGCCCATGATGTATTGGCTATTGGTGACATTGCCATATCGGTCTGAATTCGAGTCCAAAGCGATTATTACCATGGCTGCTGAAATTATCACGATGCCATTGATCATAGACAAAGTTAGTTTGTTCTTGACTAAGAGATATCCAAATAGTGAAGAGAACACCAAAGATGACGATGCCAGTAGAGACGCAGGTCGACGCAGGTAGGTAGGCATAAGCATAGGCATACATGAGATTGTCAGCAGCGCTTAAGAAACCTAAGACTAAATAAGAAAGGGCGAGCTTTACGTTTAGAGGGGTTGGGGAAACTTTGCATATGAAGTACGTTAAGAGCAAGATGAGCGCAGTCAAGGGTCATCCGGCAACGGCCACCCACGAGATGATCCATTTGCTTTTGCCGCCGTTTGTGTAATAGACACGGGAAGGAAGGCTCGAAGCAGGGAAGGCTATGAGCATCAATCCGCCACTCAGAAGCAAAAGAATCCAATGCGAGATCGGTTTGCTTTTATATGCTTCCCAAGCCCTGCTTCTAGCAGCAGATATTTGGTCCCAGAAATTTGGAGACGGTTTCTTGGGTGATCCCTCTTCCATTCTTGTCCCCTACCATAGAAATTAAGTGGCATGAGTAAACAGTATGCTCATACAAAATGCTAAATCAATAAAAGTCGCATGAGTTAAGGGTCTTGAACATTTCTGTCTTTAATTTCGAAGCTGAAGACAGTTAATCAAACTTCATCCATCTACAAGAGAAAAACACCACCCCTAAAGGAACGCATGAAGAGTAGAGTCTATTGTCGCAGTAAAAACAACCTGATTCACCACCTTTCACTTGAATTCAATCATTTGGAAAACAACAAATAGGATGCACGGTTGCAGTATGGAGGAGCGATCCAGGGCTCCTATAAGAAAGGATCGCCAGACGAGAATCGGATTATTGGAAGTTCAAGTGGCTGAATGAAGCAGCTACTTCTGGAGAGTTTACTCGACAGATGACAATCGCCACTATATCTTGTGGAAGAATTCAAGTCATGCATCCTCAAGAGAGGATTAAGAAAGGACTCGAAATTCCCGTTTCCCAGGTAATTTCAAGCAAGCCGAGTACTTCCTTGGTCTAGTACAATGAGCGAAACAAAGTTGTGATATTTCTGATATACTGAAGATCACAAGTTTTTTTTTACAGCAAAAAAAGGTCCAAAATCTCTCTTTTTATTCTCAGAGGAACCAAAGCATCTCCAGCTTTTAACGGGAAAATGACCAGAACTCATTAAAATATAACTGTAAAAGCTGTTTCCATCAATTACACAAGATTGCAGGAACAAAATATTCCATGAATCTAGCATAGCCTCTTCACCAATCCTTCCCGCAAATCACAGCATAATCAGACACGGCATCAAACCATTTCCCAATACGTGGAGGTCACAACTAACAAGCGACAATAGTTTCTCTGCAGAATCAATCACGAGTTCTTGGAAATTAAGAATCAATTCAGCTAAAGGGACTAAACTAAATTCTGAAAGCATCTCCTTCTGTCATTCACGCCGATCATTCTTGCAGGAACAAACAGATGCTTCAGCTCCATATCAGAACTAACGAGAATTGCTTAAAGAACCACCAAAAACAAAAGCTTTTTTTTCCTCTCTCTCTCTTTCAGTCAACCCAAGAAATCACAGGAGAAGAAAAACCCATCAACAGCACAAGAAATTACGAACTGGGTCGAAGAATCAGATGACAAAGAGAGAGCAAACGGGTTCAGAAGACACTCGCCTCGTGCGAAAGCGGGAGAGACAGAGACACGCCAATTCAACAGTCTCGTCGACTGAAAGCCTCAAAGACCTTGGAACCAGGATCGCTATGAATGTTTCTCATTCGTTTTTAGATGTTGAAACGTGTGCTCGGGGTTAAGAGACGAGTGGGTGGAGCCGTCCCAGATCTGCCGCAGATCTGGGCGAGCAACGCTCGCTTGAGGCTCGAGCGAGCCGTCCCAGATCTGCCGTCGGCAGCCTCAAGCGAGCGTCCCAGATCTGCCTCGCCGAAGCCCATCGTCGACCGGAGAAGGAGGAGCACCAGAAATGTACCTGGATTCGGAAGCTTCAGCCGGTGAGTCGCCGGAGTGAGGAGTCGCCGGAGAGTCAGCCGAGTGGGAGCCGCCGGAGAGATGGAAGACACGCCGGAAACGGAAGAACGAAGCTTCAGCCGAGAGGAGCGACGACGAGCACGTACGAAGAGTTCTTCGCTTTGTTCCGAATTTGTTCCTTTGTTTCTTTCGTTTTTGTTCTTTTGTTCCGTCGAAGAAGTGTTTCTTGTCAAAAGAAGCAACTTTTTTTCGTTTCTTTTTTCTGTTCTTATTTCGTTTCAGAAACAAAAAAATAAAAAAGGAACAGAAATGTAATCAAACGCGTTTCTGTTCCTTCTTTGTTGTCGGGCACATTTTTCGTACAGAAGTGTGCCGGAAACACTTTTTTGGAGCGTTTTCATGCACATCCTTAGTTTCTTTTCAATTAGGTAGTTATATCTTCTTCAACTGTTCAATACCTGTAAAACAGATTCTTGAGAGAGAGCTTATGGAGATATAAAAGGAAAACTCTCATGATGTAGATTTCGTGAAGTTGAAATAAAGAAGCATTTCCATCTCTGTTTTCTCTCATTTTCTCTCCTTCACTTCCTTCTCATAAACTTCTTCAGGGTCGCGGCTGAGGAGCGGCGTCGGGCTGTGGCAGAGGAGCAGGTCGTCAGGCAGAGGGCGGAGCGGCTCGACTCAGGCTCGGGTTGCTGGTGGAGCGGCGTCAGTAGGGGGGGTCGCGATGGCGCGATGAGACCGACACGGAGATGGTGGAGCAGCGGTGCGGCGCAGGCGCAGTGGTCGCTCGGGTCGTCGTGGGTCGGCGCGAGCTGCAGGGAAAACCGGCGTCGCAAGGGCTGCAGCGACGGTGGCGGCTCGGGCGGCAGGAGTCTCGGTGGCGCGGCGAGTGAGCGGCAGGAGACGTCGGAGCACTGCAGGGGCGTTGTGGTGGTGGGTGGTCGTAGGACAGGCGAGCAGTAGCGCGAGCGGAGCAGCGGTGCAGAGGCGGAGGCGCGATAGAATAAGGACTGAGGCGCGACGAAGCAGGGGCTGCTGCTTCTGGCGTCGGGGCTCGGTGGCTGGCGGAACGACGAGCGGCGGTGCCACGCGGCGACCGGCAGCGGTGCTGGGTCGTAGGTGGAAGGTGGGGAAACGGCTGCACGAAGAAGACAATGAACAGTCCCCCCGTTTTCTGCTCTGCTTTTCTCTTTTCTTTTGCTTTTTTATTTTCCTGCCTGCTGTTCACTCACGTCACCTCGCTCTCGTCCCCTGTCTCTGTCTCTTCTCTTTTTTACTTTTTTTTTCTCCTTCGAAGAGAAGTCCCCCAACGAAGAAAAATCTTTTTCATGTTGAATTTCTGACCTAAAAAAAACCGAGAGAAAAGCCTCCGTCAACCTCCGTATACAACCCTTTTATGTCTTTTCAATATGCACGAATATCATCTATAACCCTTGAACGTAATATTCCTTTGTAAAAATGAATATTCTCCATTGCAATAGGATTTCTTCAAATTTGAAATCTTGCGAAGACGAATCTGTAAAATTCTCGAGGATATAGGTTTGGGTCAACTTGCTCTCTTCGCAAGCTTGCCAAATTAAAGTTCAAAACAATCAAGTGGAACCCATTCATTTTTGATCCAATATAAATACAAATTAAAAATAAATACACCTAAAATTATATGCTATGTAATTTTTTTTAAAGATTAAAAGTTAATCCGTAATTTTTGTGCCATAAATGACTAAATGAGTTGCCCAAAATTTAGGTGTTAACAAATGTGGCGGACTTGATAATTCAATCAAAAATCGATTACTCCATTATGATAATCGATAAGGGTTAATACGATACGACACCATTATAATCGATTAGTGATTGAATATAGATCGATTTAATGAAATCACATAATTGAATTTTGCAAAATTCGCGTCAAGCAGTATTAACCCAATTTTTTATCGATTTTATACTTGGTACACGTAATTAAAATCTTGCCATTTTTATAACAACCGAGAGTCGTTTACGAGTCGGAGATGCACAGACATGGATCGAAAATTATCGATCACGGGTCAAACGCACTAAAATCCCTAAAAACTACCCAATAAGTTATGTTGTACTAAAATCGCATTCGGTCGATTTTAATCACTAAATTGAATTCAATTTCGAGAATTAGACGTTCGAGCATGTTACGATTTATTTGTAGGACACTATCTCATCTTTTGGAGATATTATATCGAATCCGAAATTTTGTGAAAAAATTAATTGCGGACAAATCGGAAAAGAATTAGAAATTCGTATAGGCTGTTGGGAGGGACTTTTTGACTGCTAAATTGGACTATTTTTGGAGATTTTAGAGCAAAATCTTCATTGGGTGGCCCTTAACAATTGTGGATGAAGACTTTCGGGCTTACTCATGATTAATTAAATGTTTCTTGACTTTCATTTCTTCCCTTCCCCTCTCTTTCCTCTCTCCTTCTCACCCCACTCATGCGCACGCTCAGCCCCACAGCAGACCATCTCCTTCTTCCTTATTTCCTTTTTCCCTAATGTTCTCTTTCCCTTCACTTCTGCCGCACGTCCACTTCCCCTCACGTTTTCCCCTCCATTTGGCTTCTGCTGTCACACGCCCAGCAGCACACCTCCACCACTTCAAGCCAACGTCCACCAGCAGCTCCATCTACACCATCCCTCGTCATCTTCAGCTCCACACCACCCTACGACACCTCACGCCATCTGCAACCAACACCCACTAGCTCAGTCTTTTCTGCCGTTCCAACCCACCACACTTCAGCCACCCACCGGCACCGTCTGTTCAGCTCGCCAACTTCGCCACCAGCCCACCAAGCCGAGATCAGCCCAGCAGAATAGAACCAGAATCCAGCCCCTCAGCCATGAACTTGTAAGGCTTTTTCCATCGCCGTTTGAGCTCCGTTGGAGACACAGTTGTCTCGGATCCTCACCGCCTTCACGTCGCCGTTGCCGTGAGCCCGCCGCCATCAAATTCTGGTGAGTTAACTCCATAATCCTTAATTATGTTATTAATTACACTTATGGGGTTATATTAGTGCTAATTATCTTAGTTAAACTAATATTAAGTGAAATTAGTCTTAAGATGGATTAGTGTTAATCTGTTTGGTTAGGTTAACCTTAAGATGGATTAGTATTGATCCAGTTGGTTGGATTAGTACTAACGAGAGCGATTTAGTTTGGTTTAGTGAATTTCTCTCGATCGATTGCGGACTCTCGCGTTTGTTATTTTTGTAAGGAAAATGTGCTGCGATTTTGAAGTTACTTCTTTCTTGAAAAATGCTCTAAAAATCTTCAGCTATGGCGTACATTTTACTCCTAATGCATTTGCGTGGGATGATGCTCATGTGTGGAATGCCGTCTAGGCGGAGGATGTTAGACGTTGCCGTTCGCGAATAAATTACAAAACGAAGCTCCTTAGTGGAATGCTTTCTAGGCGAAGGATGCTAGACGTTGCCGTTCGCGAATAGATTTCGGAACTAAGCTCCTCAGTGGAATACCGTCTACGTAGAAGATGATAGACATTGTCATTCGCAGATGGATTCCGGAACGAAGCTCCTTAATGGGATGCCGTGGCTGTTAGGTCGTAAATACTTGGGACACGTATGAGTAATTGAGATAACTGCGCCTTATTATGAGGTAAAAATTGTGTGGCACGGAATGGGACATGTCATAACGATTTTACTTTATAATTGGGACCCTTGTGATTGATTGAAAGATGAATTGATGTGTTTCAGTTATAAAATACGTGTGCTGTATTCATATGATATATGAGATATACTAATATGCAAAAAGGTGCTAAGGCGAGATAAGTCCTATATGGTGCATGTTTAGGCTGCCTCTAAGTGAATTCTCATCATAATTGAGATTTAGGGTGTTCACTCGCTGAAACTTTATCTCACCCCATTGTGGTTTAAAATTTTTTAGGACCATAGCGTGGAGGATCCGGAGCCGAGGTCGGAGGGATCCGAGGTATAGGTCGGTTAGGATCTCTTTTTGGAGACAAACTTGTATATGAACCCTTATGTTAACTTGGCATGTTTATAAAGTGTGTTTTGTGATAAGGTGTTAGCATGTATTCTACTATCCATGTGTTGATTGTTATCTGGAGTTTGTTTAATTAGTTAGCTTCCACATGTGTATAAAACAAATGGGTCGGCGACACGTCCTGGAAATTTGCAAATTCTATCACCATCGAGGAATGTTTGTGTGCTTGGGGTTCGGAATGTGACAACCCTCAGCAGGCGATGACCCTTGGGTCGGCCGAGCGAGGGTCGGTGACCCTTGCCGAATCTGGGGGAGGGCTGCGACCCTCACCCTAGATCTAGGCACAAGCACGCAGGCCCTCGTCGCCTATCGGCTAGGGCCGCCGACTTGGCCAGGGCTCAGCGGCCCCGCCTGACACTCCCCCACCTTCCCGGCGACAGCGAGGGCCGAGCCTCACCGCCAGCCTACCCCCAGCCCTCCTTTTTAAATTAATTAATTAATTATTGAGAATTTAATTTAATTAATTATTATATTAAAATTCAAATTATACCAAAACAATATCGTTTTTGTGTGGTTTGCTAAGTCAACCTTCCGACAAGCCACATAAGCGAAAAATTAATAAAATATTGCTATGTAAAATTTTCGACAAGGTTTGCCGGATGTGGCACTTAACTATCTCATTTTTCATAAAAAGTGACAGTTAAGTGTCCCTTTCGTAAGTTTTGGCACTTAAATGTCACATTTATACCAACTTTTGGTACTTGAGGTGTTCTTTTGCTGCAAATGTAGAGTTTTGTGGAAAAATATTACCCGCTTTGGTATTGTATGTATATGAACCGTGTCATCTGAAAATAACAAGTATTTTACTATTTTGCCATTCTTGTGACCTCGTATTTCATTGTTCATTTTGACTGTATGTGCACGAATATTTGCTGAAAGTAAATAACTTATGTTTGAAGTTATACGTATGTTATCAATCAGATTTGGGATTATTAAGTTTCATTATGATCTTATATACAGAGGCATAGTGGCTACTTGATCTGTTTAGAAGAGATGCATTACTCACCAGGCTGTACTTGTTCATTCCACATATCTTTCATATTTTTCAGGTTCAGCAATTAGCAGCAAGTAAGGCGAGAGTACTATCAATAGGGAACTTTTGGTAGTAGGATTCTAGGTATGAGCTAAGCTGGTTGTATGATTTCTGAGTTAATACTCATTGAGTTTAGTTAAGTTTTGAGATGTAAATATTTTCAATGATTCATTTTAGAAACTCTGATGTTAGAACAACCTGCTTGCTTATAATATATATTTTGATAATAGTTTGTCGGTTGTGGTTGAGGCTGCGTTTTTCATGTGGAAGGACAACTATGTCATCCCCTATTCTTGTTAAATTCAGGTGTGACAAGTCAAGACAGTGTAAGGTTTCTTAATTTGTTAAGCGAGTGTGCATCATGACCAGAAAGCCATGAACTGATGGATGACTAGACATCAGAAGCTTGACCATTTGCACACCAAACTCCCAGCCAGTGGAAGCTCTATGTTAGAGAATACTAGCTAGTGTATTCTCCAGAACTTCGAGATATGCAAAATAGAGTATGGCAGATATTGCAGTAAACTACCTTGTTGACAAGCTCAAGGACTTTCTAGAGAATGGGATTCTATTGAGCGGTGCCGAGGAAGAAGTTACTTTAGTGAAGAGACAATTGGAGTACGTACGGGCACTCCTGAGGATTGCAGATTCCCTGGAAGAGAGTGATGAGGAAGTCAAAGTTTGGGTGAAGCAGCTGAGAGAAATCGCATATGACACTGAAGACTCTCTTGATGAGTTCAAACTTCTCCTGGCGCATGATCATGGAATTGGATTTCCTGGTCTTCTCTCCAAAATGTCATGCTGTATCAAGAACATGAAAGGTCGATACCGAATTGTTTCGGAGATGAAATCCATCAACTCCAGAATCAGAAACATATATGATGGACACTGGAGAATCCGAGACAAATTAAAAGTCAAACATCGCTATGGCTCTAGTAAGCCAGACGACACATGGCAGGACCAGCGAGGGAATGCTCTTCTTTTAGACAAAGCTGAGCTGGTGGGCATCAGTGAACCGACAAAAAATCTGGTCGGCTGGCTGATTGAGGGCGCTTCCACTCGGCAAGTAATCTCAGTCGTGGGGATGGGAGGACTGGGGAAAACTACATTAGTGAAGCAAGTTTACGAAGATCCAGAAGTGAAGAAACATTTCATGATCCGTGCTTGGATGACTCTTTCTCAATCTCCAAACATAGAAGAGCTCCTTCAACGCATGGTTCGACAAATTATGAGGCATACCCAAGAACCAGTTCCTCCTCTGGAGGACAACATGGACAGATTATGCCAGAAGATGATTATCAAGGACCTGCTACAAAATGCAAGGTACCTGATCATCGTAGATGATGCGTGGCACATAAATGATTGGGATGCGATCAAACATGCATTGCCTAACAACAACTGTGGCAGCCGAATAATCATCACATCCAGGAATTCTGATTTGGCATATACTTCATGTGGGGAATTCACAGGGATAGTTTATAAGATGGGGCCACTGCCAGCTGAACAGTCATGGAAGCTTTCTGCGCAAAGACTTTTCAGGGAAACTCATGCCCTCCTCATCTAGAGGAGACCTGTAGGCTTATTCTAAGAAAGTGTGAGGGATTGCCACTTGCTATTGTGGCCATCAGTGGTGTTTTGGTTTCAAAAGACACGAGAAAAAAGAATGAATGGGATCTAGTTCATCGCAGTCTTCGTACTGAAATCGATTGCAATGACAAATTCAAAGCCATGAAGAGAGTCCTTTCACTTAGTTTTGATGACCTGCCATACTACTTGAAGTCCTGTTTCTTGCTCTTGAGTGTGTTTCCCAGGGGTTACCTCATTAAGCGTGGGAGATTACTTCGATTATGGATTGCAGAAGGATTTGTTGACAAGAAAGAAGGCATGACGGAAGAAGAAGTAGCCCACAGCTACTTAAATGAGCTCGTGAGCAGAAGTCTAGTAGAGATGGCTATCAAAACAATCGATGGAAGGATCGAGTATTGCCGTGTCCATGATTTTCTGCTGGATATTATTACTTCAAAGTCAAGCACCCAAGGCTTTGCAGAAATAGCCATAGAAAAACATCATAAATGGCCTGACAAAGTTCGTCGCCTATCTATACAGAACAGCCTGCAATCTATCCAGCAGAAAAGGTCATTGTCTCAACTCCGTTCTTTATACATGTTTGGGGTAGAGAGATCTTACACGGATGCTGTTCTAGGTAGTGAAATGAGATTGCTCACTGTTCTGGACTTGCGAACTCCTTCTTTGACAAGGTTCCCAGCTCAATTTGCCGAGTGGTGCTTCCTAAGATATCTAAGTTTCAGGGGTAGCAAGGTGAGAGCTGTTCCAAATTCCGTAGGGAAGCTTCAAAACCTAGAGACCCTAGACCTTAAAAATACACACGTCACAGAATTGCCAGTCTTTATCTTGAAGCTCCAACGACTTCGCCATCTAATCATATTACATCGTAGAAAAGCACCTTACCCATGGTTTAGGTATGGCTTCAAGTTCCTAGAAGAAATGGTGGCTCTACAGTTCCTGCAAAAGCTCTACTACATAGAAGCTGGTGACGAGAGAAACAGCAGCTTAATGAGAGAGCTTGGAAAGTTGAAACAATTGAGTAAGTTAGCCATCTTGAAGTTGAGAAAAGAACATGGAAGGGAATTGTGCTCGCCGATTGAAAAATTAACCAAGCTTCAATCGATATCTCTAACTTCAGTCAACGAAAATGAGATTATTGATCTACAACCCCTCTCTTCTCCACCTCCATTTCTCCGGAGAATAAATTTGGCAGGATGTCTGGAAGCATTACCACATTGGATATCATCTCTTGATAGCCTGATGGTATTGGAGCTGCGATATAGTCGGCTAAAGGATAATCCACTGTCGTCTCTTGGGAATTTGCCTAATCTTGTGTGTCTCAAGTTGGTTCAGGCTTATGAAGGAACCAAGTTGCGTTTCAAAGCCAACAACTTCATGAAGCTACAAGATCTGGTCCTTGGTCCGTTTGAAAGACTCGAGCGTGTGGAAGTGGAGAAGGGATCAATGCCTTGTCTAGAGGATTTGACTATGGAGAGTTGTAAGCTAATGGAGAAGCTTCCATCCGGTATTGACGACCTGGAAAAGCTGGAAGTGCTGAAGTTTATTGACATGCCTGATGAGTTAGTGAAGAAACTTAGGCGGGATGGACAAGATGATGATTACCTGAAAGTGGCCCATGTTCCAGAAGTATATTATGGTTACCGGAGAGATGGGGGATGGCATGTCTTGCTCACCAAAGCATTTGTATGACGAGTGTTGAATTTCCTCCGTGCTCAAAATGAGCAGCTGAGCCTAGAACGCGTGTAATACTTCTCAAGAGGCACGAGTCATTGAACGACTTATCATAGAAAATAGTTGTTCCTTTGTGATAAAAATTTGAACACGTAGTCCAAGGTATCTATGGGTCTGTAAATGACAATTAGTGGCTGGTTCGCATCATTGTGCAACGTCCCTTTTCCTTAGATAAGAGAAGGGTCTTAGTGGGATGGTGTATATTCACTTTGAACTTCTTGGAGCATATGCAAATTTAAGATGAAACTCCGCTCTTGTGAGAAACCTATTAAATGTTTGTCACCGACTTATATGATTACTTGAGTATTCCTTTTGTGAGCTTGACCCTAATGGAACATCTCATGATATTGCAATCTTACTTATGAATCACTCAAGAAGACCTCTTGAGACTTAGAGATTGCAATTAGAGTCGCTTCCGTCCACTGAACAGTCTCAACATTGCTCTTCTTGTGAATGGCATCCTCAGTTGGCAAAGAAAAAGAAAGTTTCACACCTTGGAGTCCTTTGCTCTTCTACAAGTCAGTGAAGACACTTTCCCATGTTTTCCTCATTTAGCCCACCTTCGCAGGTGTTGGTTTCAAACAAAGGCCAACGCTCCTGGAGCTCCCCACGGAATTTCATTTCGGGTTGAGACTTTAAAATGGTTTTTGCTGCCTTATCATGACAAGTCTCTTACAGTTGTATTAGTCGCATACTGTCCCTATGCCTGGAATTTTAGCTTATGAGACTTCTGGTGAAGGTCCTAGGTCTTGTTTCCCTCGATGTTTTTTCCATAGCGTTCAATATCCTTTCAGCAATTTTAAGTGAAACTTGAACAACTTCAACCATGAACCGAATGTTCCCAGATTTTGCACTGAAAATGAACTTGAGGCAGGCGATCACAATAGACAACAAGCACCGATTAGGAGGAGGATCCATATTGAGTCAGCAAGGAGTGAAACGAAAGTGACCACAATCTACTTCCTTGGCCGTAAAAATGAATATTCCTGGAAGGGTGATATCTTCTTGCTGGTGAGGAAAAGCTCTTCCATCAAAAAATTCCATTCATTTGCTATATATTTTGCAACATCTTCAACCGCATGCTGTTACTTCCAAAGTATTGGGCAGACGCGTCTCACAACAGGACTGGAGTTAACAATATAAAGATGCTGAGAAGTTCCCAGATCTGTGTTAAAGAATAGCACCATAGCTTCACGCTATGGCTCCAGTCCTTTTCACTAAGTAGTTTCATGTTGAAAATGCTGTTGATGAGATCATACCATCAAGCCACACTAGAAGATTTGTGTAATTGGAAAAAATTCCTTGAGGTCAATTATAAAAATTTCAGCACAAGGAATCAGTGTTGCATACAAAATCATTCTTATTGATGACAAAACTTCCCAGCATGCCGAAAAATGTTCTTTATTACAATTTTCAGGGATAATTACATTTCTGAGAGCTTTTATAATAACCAAATTTTATAAACTGATTAGCCACTCACCTCCGAGCATAAGAACAAAAGCTGGAATCTTGAGCCGACCAGAACTTCAGCTTCCATTTCAGCAGTTCAGGGTATAATCCTTTCAGCGCCAAAATTGTCCACCTTGATTGTGCTCCACTTAAGTGAGCCAAAACTTCTCATCTAATGCATCCATCATCCCAAAAAGGTGAGCAGCGGCCCTTGCTTGCTCATTTTTTCAGCTGGCTTCAATAGATGCTGATGCCATCAAAACTTTTATGGCACTCAGTTATTTGAGGGCTCTTATGCTACATGATCACCTAAATAAGCATAAACTCTTCGTTTAAATGCTCATCCCAATTCAACGACCACAGATTCCCCCATCTGCCTGTGCATGCTGTCTAGCTGCATAATCCTAATGTTTCTTTCAGACATCCGGTTAGCTACGTTAATGCTGACTAAATCTCTGCTGTTTGTCGACATCTGTAAGCTAGCAGCAGAATACGCAGGGTTGGATACAAGTCGGTTGAGAAATATCAAAGCTTCCGCATCAGTAAGCTCCTGAGAAATAGTACAGGTTAGTGCATGAGAACAGAAGGTGAGAGAAACTAAGGCTCCACTTCTTTCACGGAAAATAAATGATATGAAAAATATTTTTTTCAAAATTGATCACTTGTATTACTCATAAAAATGAATGTACAAAAAATCCTCATCATCCATGACAATGTTTAGATATAAATTATTGTGAAAATGAAAATATTTCCATTGACTAATTATTTCCAACAATATTAGTGATTATTTTTTAAAAAAGAATATTTTTCAAATCATTTTTTTCTCAAAATAAATGAAGCCAAAGTCAACAGGCAAAGACCCTGATAGGAGATGTCACAAGACTAATACTCAACTAGTATTTCAAAATTAAAATGCTGAAGATAAATGCAAGCAAAAGCACCTTCAAATCTCAAAGGTCACGGCATCACTGTATGCCTAAGGTGTTGAATTTAACTATCTAACAAATAATCATCCGATAAAAGAAGACTGCCTTAGCTTAGTTAAAAGCGTGAAATCTTCTGTTCAGTTGGGCTGCCGTGGGAAGAACGAGCGTTAATAAAAGAAGCGAGTTGATTCTTCTTTTCCTTATTTAAAGATAGCCCACTGTAATGGGGCCACAAATCATGTGGCTAACTGGGTAGCAAAGACCCATAGAAAGAAAGCCCTTCCTCTGAATTGGTTGGCCCGTGCCTAAAAGAACTAAGACTCCGCTAGTGAGTTTTTCTTTTCTTCAAATTATCAATGAAAAGTACATATTTCGGACCCAAAAAAATAATAATAATAATAATAATCATCCGATAAAGAACTAAAAGGAGGAGTACTGCATCCTGCATACTGTTTGTAATCCATTTGATAAATTTTTTCTTTTTGGGAACAAAAATCCTGTTTTTTTGCTCTTTGAAAATATATTTAGAATAGAATTAAGAAACAAAAAAAAGTTACTGTTTATTTCCGGAAACAATTCTAATAATCAAGTCTAATTTTTTTTCTCCTCCTTCCTTCTCTTTCCTCTTCTTCTCTTTCATTTTCTTCTCCTTCTTCCTTTTGGTCAATTGCCGATCATGGCCATGACTAACGACCTCGTTGAAGCACCACTGAGCCACCGCGAGGCTTGTCAACTCAAACCTCATAATGGCCAAGCGAGGCTCCGACGAGCTCGCCCAACCTCACTAACCTGGCAAGGCTCCAACAAGCTCGTGGACCTTACCTAGCTATCACTAGCGTACCATTGTGACCGGTGGTCGACCATAAAGAAAGAGGAAGAAGAAGAGAAAAGGGAAAAGAAAAAAAGAGAAAATATATTAAAAAATTAAAAAGAAACGAAAAGAATTTAATAATCTTATCAAAGGCATTTCTATCCCAAAAATAAAAATTTTGTACAGTTACCAAACGGATTCTTTTTCTTAAAAAATTGTTCTCAAAAATAGAATTAGAAAAAACTTATTTATAATTAAAAATTATTCTTCAAAATAGAATGGCAGTCAAATGCACACTCAGCTAATTTTGTCACAATACAGACTACAGTTAGTGAAGCCACCTCCAGAAATATGTCATTCTTGTACCGGCACGCGGCAAGACTTGTCGCCTTTCCCCGAAAATTTGTTCAATAAAATATATCTCGTTGGGTTCTAGAAAATTCAAGAGAGGCCCCAAAGATCAAAGAGGCGAGGAAATTGAAGTAGCAGTGTCTCACAACAAGTATCATCTTTGATATATTCTACAGGGAATTGCTAAAATAAAACAATAAATCAAGCTACGTGCAATGGAAGAAGTGAAGGCAAAAAGATATCAAGAGATGCTGGTTATAATCAATTACCTTTCTTTCAAGATTTCTGGTGGCTCAGTGGGGCCTCCTGCTTCCGCATCCGTCTCTAATGTCAATGTTTGCAAGATCAACATAAGGTTTTCAAAGCCAGTTGTTCCAGATGAGGCTAAGCAACAAAAGGAAGTTCGCAGGGGGTTGAATATGGAGTGTCCTACTTTTCCTCACTAGTCCGTTTTCCGAAGGTTTGATAAAATGCCAAGCAGGGGATGGAAAATAAGGTACAGAACAGCCGACGTTACGAATACACAAAGCATGAGCGACTCAGAACATGTGTCTTGGAATGGTTTTTTGATTTTTTAAAAGCTTTTTTGTGTTCATTCAGGAGATTGGTGCTGGTAAAAGTAGCTTTCTCATCCTCATGGGATAGCCTTTTCACCCCCAGCCTGGGGCCCGACAGCAGAGCAACTTCATCAGGCAGGAAGCCGGCTCAAGGTCGTTGCGGCCACAATGGTGCTAAACGTTAGCGGCAATCGGTTAGGGCTTTGTCTATTTCTCACTTGGCTGGGAAGGTAAGAAATCTACTTTAATGAGACCAGAGCCCGAAAAAGCTTGAAACTGGACATATAAAGATCTCTCCACTAGTGTCGCTTAATGATGTTCCTATTAGCTGAAGCCATGGAAGAATCAAAGAAGAGCACAACGAAAATTTTAAGGATATGAGCTCAGTTGCTTGTCTAGCATTCGAACTAGTCCCCGTTTCCTCTGTGATAATGGACTTTTACGTTATCTCAGCAACAAATCACATGAACCTCAAGCCTTCGCTGACAACACTAACTCGAGACAGAAATAGCAGAAATTGCTAGGTGAATACCAATAACTTCTTTTTGCCTTAGCTTCTCCGGGAGGTTTCAGTTCATAAGTCTCGTCCGTTTAGAAGCTTTGTACGAACTTAAGTTGCTTCATGTCCATGTAGCCCTAATAATTCTTTTACTCAACAAAGCAAGCCGGAAAGCTTTAACACTATGGTTTTCTGAAATAGAGCAGTTAGCCCGCTAATTTATGGTAATCTGAAACCAGAATGGTTTGCCTGCAAATTTTCAGTAACTGTCACTGGAAACAATTATCAATAATTGGCCAATAGTCGTTTCAGGAAAATAATAACTCTCGTCATTAGTATGAACTAGTTTATTCTAATTACTACAGCGAACTTACTGATGAATAGAACTTTGACCAATTCAGAATGGTCACAACCCTCGCTTAACGTTATTATACAATATATTATTTTAGCAACGAACTTGCCCTGGTAGCAGATCTTGACCATTCAAGAAAAGTCACTCTCATTAACATTAGTACTAAAAATGTATTCGGCACTTGCAGCGAACTTTGCATGAACAAAAATTTCTGATTAGAACCATATCAGAAGTTTTCTAGTATAAAACATGAGCGAATTGGAAAAAAAATTAACTTTCTTATCATTTCCTTTCAAAAGTTCAACAACGATCTTAATAAAAGTTTACAGGAATTAGGTGTATTAATAAAAGGCAAGCAAATTAAGTACCGCACAATCATGCTAAAAGATATCAATAATGGTTATTTTCAACTTAGTAAAGACACAGTGTAAGGTTTTTTAATTTGTTAAGCGGGTGTGCATCATGACCAAACAGCCATGACTGATGAATGACTAGACATCAGAAGCTTCACCATTTCCCACCAAACCCCAGCACCCCCAGCCTGTGGAATTACTATGTCAGAGGATATCATCTAGTGTATTCTCTAGAACCTCGATATATGCAAAACCAGAGCATGGCAGAAATTGCAGTAAACTACCTACTTGACAAGCTTAAGGACTTTCTAGAGAATGGGGTTCTATTAAGGAAGTTGCGAGGAAGAAGTTACTTTAGTTAAGAGACAATTGGAGTACGTCAGGGCATTCCTGAGGGTTGCAGATTCCCTGAAGAGAGTGACGAGGAAGTCAAAGTTTGGGTGAAGCAGCTGAGAGAAATCGCATATGACACTGAAGACGCTCTCCGATGAGTTCAAACTTCTCCTGGCGCATGATCATGGAATTGGTTTTTCACAGTCTTCTCTCAAGATGTCCTGTTGTATCAAGAACATGAAAGGTCGTTACAGAATTGCTTTGGAGATGAAAAATCCATCAACTCCAGAATCAAAACATATTTGATGGACGCTGGAGAATCAGAGACAAACTAAATAAAGTCGAACACCACTTTGGCTCTAGTAAGCCAGACGACACACTTATACAGGACCAGCGAGGAATGCCCTTCTTTTAGACAAAGCTGAGCTCGTGGGCATCAGTGAACCGACAAAAAAGCTGGTTGGCTGGCTGATTGAGGTACTTCCACACGGGAAGTAATCTCAGTCGTGGGGATGGGAGGACTGGGGAAAACTACATTAGTGAAGCAAGTTTACGAAGATCTGAAGTGAAGAAACATTTCATGATACGTGCTTGGATAACTCTTTCTCAATCTCCAAATATAGAAAGAGCTCCTCCAAGGCCTGGTTCAACAAATTATGAGGAGACCCAGGCAAAAGGTCCTCCTGTACAGGACAACATGGATAGATTATGTCAGAAGATTATTATCCAGGACTTGCTACAAAAGCAAGGTACCTGATTGTTATAGATGATGCGTGGCATATAAATGAATGGGATGTGATAAAACATGCATTGCCCAATAACAACTGTGGCAGCCGAATAATTATCACATCCAGGAATTCTGATTTAGCAAATATCTCATGTGGGGAATTCAGGAGGGATGGTTTACAGGATGGAGCCCATCTCAGCTGAAGAGTCATGGAAGCTTTTCTGTGCAAAGACATTCCAGGAACTCCTGCCCTTCCCATCTAGAGGAGACCTGTGGCTTATTCTAAGAAAGTGAGGGATTGCCACTTGCAATCGGTGGCATATCAGTGGTGTTTTGGTTTCAAAAGACACAAGAAAAAGGCTGAATGGATCTGGTTCATCAAGTCTCAGTACTGAAATAGATTGCAATGACAAACTCAGAACCTTGAAGAGAGTCCTTTCACTCAGTTTTTGGATGACCTCCCATACTACTTGAAGTCCTGTTTCTGCGCACTTGAGCGTGTTTCCCAGGGGTTACCTCATTAGCTGTGGGAGATTGATTCGATTATGGATCGCAGAAGGATTTGTAGACAAGAAGAAGGCATGACAGTAGAAGAAGCAGCCCAGGGCTACCTATATGAGCTCCCTGGACAGAAGCCTGAGTAAGAGGTGGCCGTTAAAGCTGGCGATGGAAGGATCCTGGATTGCCGCATCCATGATTTTCTGCTGGATATTATTACTTCAAAGTCGACTAACCAAGGCTTTATGGAACAGCAACAGAAAAACATTATAATGGCTGATAAAGTTCATCGCCTATCAATACAAAAAACAGCCTGCAAGCTACCCAACAGAAAAGGTCATTTATCGCACAGCGTTCCTTATATCTGTTTGAGGGTAGAGAGATCTTCCATGGATGCTGCTCTAGGTAGTGATATGAGACTGCTCACTGTTTTCACTTGCAAACAGCTTCTTTGACAAGGTTCCCAGCTCAAGTTGCCGAGTGGTGCTGCCTGAGATATCTAAGTTTCAGGTACAGCAAGGTGAGAACTGTTCCATATTCCATAGGGAATCTTCCAAAACCTAGAGACCCTAGACCTTAAACACACGTATGTCACAGAATTGCCAGTTTTGATTTTGAAGCTTGACAACTTAATCATCTATATATATCGTTATGCAAACACAGCCTCACCTTGGTTTAAGTATGGCTTCAAGTCCCCAGATGGAATAGGGCTCTACGAGTCCCTAAAAGCTCTGCTACATAGAAGCAGGAAGTGAGAGAAACAGCAGCTTAATGAGAGAGCTTGGAAAGTTGAAACAATTGAATAGGTTAGGCATCGTGAAGTTGAGAAAGGAAGATGCAAGGGAACTGTGCTTGTCCATTGAAAAGTTGACCAAGCTTCAAGCGTTATCTGTAACTTCAGTGGATGAAAAAGAGATTATTGATCTACAACCCCTCTCTTCTCCACCTCCATTTCTCCAGAGAGTCTACTTGACAGGACATCTTGAGGCGTTACCAGATTGGATATCATCTCTTGATAGCCTAATGGTATTGTATCTGAGATGGAGTCAGCTAAAGGATAATCCTCTGCCATCTCTCGAAATTGCTAATCTTGTGCATCTCGAGTTGCTTCAGGCTTATGAAGGAACCAAGCTGTGTTTTCAAAACCTACGACTTTATGAAGCTAAGGTTTCTGATCCTTGGTCCTTTTTGACAAACTCAAATGCGTGGAAGTGGAAAAGGGATCCATGCCTTGTCTTGAGGAGTTGACTATTGAGAGTTGTAAGTTACTGGAGAAGCTTCCATCGGTATTGAGCACGTGGAAAAGCTGAAAGTGATGAAGTTTGTTGATATGCCTGATGAGTTTGTGAAGAAACTTATGCCAGATGGACAAGACGATTGTTACCTGAAAGTGGCCCATGTTCCAGAAGTATATTATGGTTACCGGAGAGGTGGTGGATGGGAAGTCGTTTTCACCAAGGCATTTGTGTGAGGAGCATTGAATTTCCTCCATGCTTGAAATGACTGGCTGAGCCTAGGCTGTATAATACTTTTTGTAAGGTATAAGCGATTGAATGACTGTAATGCTTGAAAATCCTTGTTACTTCATGATAATAGTTCAAAGCATAGTGTAGGGATACTATGGGTCTGTAAATGACATTTTAGAGCTGTTTGCAATATTCTGCAACGTCCCTTTTCCTCACAGAAGAAAAGGGTCAAGTGATGGTGTATATACACCTTTGAACTTCTTGGAGTGTATGCAGATTTGAGATGAAATTCTGCTATAATGAGAAACCATTTAGATGTTTGTCACCACCGTACATGGTTATTTGAGTATTACTTTTGTGGGCTAGGCCCAAATGGTGCGTGTCAGGTTGTTAAAGAGTCCTACTTGCAGAGCATCCGGATGCGCCACCTGGGGTGTTGCAGTTTCAGTCAGTGAAGACACTTTCCCATGTTTTCCTCATTTAGCCCATTTTCACGAGTGTTGTTTTCGAAAAATGCCAGCCCTCCTGGATTCATCACTGTATTTCACTTCGGGTAGAGACTTTAAAATGGCTTTTGCTGCCTTGACCGCGACAAGTCTCTTGCGGATCCGTTAATCGTATAACATCCCCATGAATCGTATGTTTTTATGATTTTGCGCTCAAAAAGAACTCAAGGAAGGCAGTGACAACTGACAATAAGCACCAACTAGGAAGAGGATCCATATTGAATCGGCAAGGAGTGAGACGAAAGTGACCATTGTCAAATTCCCTGGCCATACAAATGCCCATTCACATAACGACGGAATCTTGATGGAGGAGGAAAGCTCTTCCATCAAGAAATTGCATTCATTTCCTTCGTATTTTGCAACATCTTCAACAGCATGATGTTACTTCAAACAGGTCTCAACCATATAAAGATGCTGAGAAATTCCTGGATCAGTGTACAAAAAAATAGCACAAGCGCTTCTCACTAAGACTCCCCGTCCTTTTCGATGAGTAATTTTATGTTGAAAATGCTGTCGACAAGATCATATCATCTAGCCATTCTAGGAGATCAGAACACATAGTTGGAAAATATACAATGAAGTCGGTTATGAAAATTTCAGCATGAACAATCTGTGTCACATACAAAATCGTTCTTATTGATTGCAAAACCTCCCGCCATGCCAAAAAATGCTCTCCATTACATTGTCAGAGATAA
Source organism: Eucalyptus shirleyi (assembly GCA_017140165.1). Classification (NCBI taxonomy): domain Eukaryota; kingdom Viridiplantae; phylum Streptophyta; class Magnoliopsida; order Myrtales; family Myrtaceae; genus Eucalyptus; species Eucalyptus shirleyi. The sequence continues at coordinate 19,306,620 of CM029450.1, forward strand.
TTACATATCTGACAGCTTTTATAGTAACCAAATTACACAAATCGACCAGCCACACCCTTCGGAGGATAACTGCAAAAACTGGAATCTTCAACTGACCAAAACCTCAGCTTCCAGATTCACCGGTTTCAGTGATAATCCTCTCAGCGCCAAAATTGTCCACCTTGAGTATGCTCAAGTGAGCCAAAACTCCTCATCTATTCCATTCATCATCCCAAAGGTGAGCCGGGGCCCTTGCTTGCTCGATTTTCCAGCTGGCTTCAATAAATGCTGATGCCATCAAAACTTTCATAACACTAGGTTATTCAAGGGCTCTTATGAGACATGATCGTCTAAATAAGCATAAATTCTTCGTTTAAATGCTCTTCCCAATTCAATGACCTCAGATTCCCTCATCTGTCTATGCATACTGTCGACCTGCTGCATAATCCTAATATTTCTTTAGGACATCCGGTTTGCTGCTCTAACGGTCAGCTGGCCATATCTCTGCCGTTTGTCAACATTTGTAAGCTAGCAGCAGAATATGCCGGGTTGGACACAAGTCGGTTGAATAAAATATTTCTTGCTGGGTTCTAGAAAATCAGGAGAGAGGCCCTGAAGATCAAACTAAAAAGAAGCGAGGAAATCAAAGTAGCAATGTCTCACAACAAAAATCATCTCGATATATTCTACAGGGAATTGCTACAGTAAACCAATAAATCAAGCTACTTGCAGAGGAAGCAGTAGAGCCAAAAAGATATCAAGTGATGCCGGTCATAATCAAGTACCTTTCTTTCAAGATTTCTTGTGGCTTAAGTAGGACCTCGCTTCCCCATCCATCTCTGATATCAATGCTTGCAAGCACAACATAAGGAAGTTCGCTCCATTGGATAGCTTGTGATTCATAAGCTGTCCCTGATCGGCTAAGCAAGTTCACAGAGGCTTGAACATGGAGTGTCCTACTTTTTCATCACAAGTACGTCCGCCGAATATTCAATAATGCCAAGCGAAATGGTAAAGAAGGTACAAAACGGTAGACATTGCGAATACATGGAATTATGAGTGACTTAGAACGTGTCTTGGAATTGCTTTTATTATTATTATTATTTTTCGGTATAGCACGTTCATTCAGAAGATTGGTCCCGGTAAAAGTGGCTTTCTCATCCTCATGGAATGGCCTTTTCACCCCCGGCCTGTGGCCCAGGCAGCAGAGCAAGTTCATCGGCAGGAAGTCAGCTCGAGGTCATTGCGGCCAATGGTTAGGGCATGGTCTATTTCTCACTTGGCTGGGAAGGGCAAGAAATTTAGTTTATGGAGACTAGATCCTAGAAATTCGCTTGAAGGTAGACATGTAAAATCTCTGTATGCTGGTCACTGAATGATGTTTCTATTAGCATGAAGCCATGGAAGAAATCAAAGAAGAGAGCACGTTGAAAATTTGAAGTGTATGACCTCAGTTGCTTGTCTAGCATAGTAGGTGAACTAGTCTCCTTTCCTCAGCAACAATAAACTTCACGAGTATCTCAGCAATAAGTCACATGATCCTCTTACGCCATCACGACAGCACTAACTACAACAAGAAGTTGCACAGAAATTGCTCGGAGAATACCAATAACTTCTTTTTGCCTGAGCTTCTAAGGAGGTTTCAGTTCAAGTCTTGTCCGTTTTGAAGCTTTGTACGAAGTTGGGTTTGCTTAATATCCATAAAGCCCTGACCGATTCTTTTACTCAATGAAGCAAGCTTCAGAAAGCTTAAACACAATGGTATCCTGAAACAGAATAATTTGCCTGCAAATGTTCAGTAACTTTCACTGGATACAATTATCTGAAATCAATGGCCGGCCGATAGCCATTCAGCAAAAAGTCACTTTCACTATCATTAGTATGAAAATATATTTAATGCCTTTTACAGTGAACTTGCCTAGTAAACGAACTCTGACCATTTAGGAAAAAGTCACTCCCACGGCGACAGTGAGAATATATTCAGTACTTTGTTATTCCATATAATGTTAGGGTCTTACGACCATTCGGAAAAAGTCACTCTACGGCGAACATTAGTATAAAAGAGAATATATTCAGCACTTGCGATGAACATATTAAAAAAAATTTAATTAGAACCATATCAAGAAGTTTGCGAGTGTAAACATGAGTGAATTGGAAAATAATTTTCTTATCATTTCCTTTGAAAAGTTAAACAACAATCTTAATAAAAGTTTCAGAAAGTCAGGTATATTTGTACACAAACCAAGCAACTTAAGTAGCACGCAATCCCTACTAAAAGATATCAATAATGGTTATTTTCAACTTACTAAGACAGGGTGCAGTTTTTTAATTTGTTAAGCAGGTTTGCATAATAACCAAACAGCCATGAACTGATGGATGACTAGACATCAGAAGCTTGACCATTCCACCAAACCCCCAGCCTGTGGGAGCACTATGTTAGAGGATACCAGCTAGTGTATTCTCCAGAACTTCGATATACGCAAAATAGAGCATGGCAGAAATTGCAGTGAACTGCCTCCTTGACAAGCTCAAGGACTTTAGAGAGAACGGGGTTCTATTCAGAGGTGCCGAGGAAGAAGCAGAGCCAAAAAACATCAAGGTGCTGGTCATAATCAAGTAGCTCTCTTTCAAGACGGATCTGGCCACCAACGAATGAACCGCTTCTAGAGAAAGATGAGCTCGTCGATCGCCAAATCCGCTAAATCCAAAATGGTCACTAACACCGAAACAGACGTTGAACTTCCCCTATCTATTTCATCATAAACTGAATGATTGTTGGAGAGATACAGAGAGGAATGCACGCTCAAATATAAATTGTGAAGAAGACCGATTTGAATCATTCAAAACACTGAGAACGACTTTAAATTTGTCCTAATTCCTCCAATTCAGGTGATTTAGCCCGGTTCGTTGATTTGGGCCAAAGGACGCGTTATGTACATCTATTTTGTTGACTTCATTTCAGCGGCAAGACACAATGGCCAATTTGTATTAAATTGATGCTTGATGCCATAGGATCTTTTGGCCACACAAATGCCAATGGCGATCAAGTGAACAATTTTTAACTAATGTGGCATATAATTCATAGAAATAAGTTACACGGCACCCATGTAAAGTCTTGTATAAAAATAATGACACCTGTGATGTACTTTTCCTTTTTATGAGCATTGACTTAGTTGAGTCAATTAAGTCAAAACTTCATAATATGATAAATAAGGAGTTAATTCAATAAATAGAAAAACTAATTGATGACAAGTAAAAACTTGCCAAATATGGAGTGCGTTTTGTTTGTATTTCTATTCAAAATTACTCAGAGGAATAAAAATAGAAAAAAATATTTAATTTTTAGAGTCAATTTTTATCGGAAAAAGGAAACAGCGTTTGATAAATTTATTCGGAATAAAAAAATGAATAGAAACACATTTGGTAAATTTATATTCTTTTTTGTTTCTTTTAATTTTTTAATATTTTAATATTTTATTTTATTTTTCTTTTTTTTTTTTTTCTTTTTTTGGCAGGTTCGCGAGCCTCGGCATAGTAGATGACCAGCAAGCCCGGTGGCGTCGCCCGACCACGGTGAGGCTTGCGCAGCCCCTGCGTGGCTTGGCCTCGCCTCGACTAGGCTTGGCCAGCCCGGTCAAGCCGAGGCGCAGCGTGTGCGGCGGTGTGACATCAGAAATTATTACAGTTTCGATAAAGTAAAATTGGCATTTCGCTGTCTTATGGCCCACTACAAACGTCACTCGAGTTAACTACTTATTGGGTAAAGCAGTTAAGGGATGTAATTTGTAAAAAATCCTAAAGCTACATAATTGGTTGGATTTGGTTCGTCATTTGATCGATTTTTAAAGTCCTCGATTGGAATCGAATTTAGCGATACAATTCATTTTTAGGATCTGTCTCATAGTCGTCAAGTTATTATCGAATTGGTGATAAAGAAATGAAGGAAAAATCGAAGACAAAAATAGAAAGAAAAAAATAAGAATAATGTTATTATTTTATTTCTTTTCCTCTCTCTCTTTCTCTCCCTCCCCTCGTGCATTTTCCCCACCGAACACTTGCCCCTTGCCAAATTCAATTTGGCTTCTTCTCTCTCCCCGTTTTGACTAGTCAAACTCTTACTCTCTCTCTCTCTCTCTCTCTCTCTCGCACTCTCTCTTCCCCCCCTCTGTTCGAGCGAACCAAACTGGAGGAAGAACAAAAGCTATAGCCCACCGTCGCCGCCCGTCCCGCCACCGCACCGGAGCCGGACCGCTCGCGCGCCTACCACTTGCCGCCGTCCCGCCATCCGCGCGTCCCGCGTCTTCCAGCTTGCTGCAGCGCCTCCCCGCGCGACCCAGCCCCCGTTTCATCCCGTCCAGCCTCCTCGCCGCCTCCGGCCACCACCCAACACCGCCCGATGTCCTCGGTATTCCCCTCGCCCTCTGCCGGCCCGCCTTGCTGTTTGGCCGCCGGACTAGCCCGGCAGCCAAGAACAGCAACCCATGATGGGTTTCTAGCACCTTCGGGCCCACTTTTGGGCCATTTTACCGGGCCCCATACCCAGGCCGTGCTTTGGGAAGAATCGTTCCTCGCGTCGCCTCCGCCGAATTGATCCGATTTGCGCGCGATTTGGTGAGTAATCTCACATAATCCCGGATTAATTGGCTAATTATGTTTAAGGTTAATTTAGTTTTAATTAATTATGTTTAAGTTGTTATATTAAAATAAATTAGCAATTATTAGTCAATTGTGATGCGATTTAGATAAATTGATTGCACAATTGTAAAATGAAGCGTGGTCTACTAATTATTGGAAGCATCTCAAGGGAATTTTCCGACCCCTAATTGGGCTTCCAATTTGTCCGATTCGAGCCCCTAAGTGGGATTTTTGGTATTTAAATATTATTTTTTAGAATTAAATTAATTAATTAATTATTTTCCGAAAATTCAGAAAATTTGAGATGGCGACCGATATATCTTTGATGACTGTGGTGAAGTCCGTTTATTTAATCAGCCTTTATTTTGAGCTAAATGGAATTTTTAATATTAATTATTTAATTTTCGAAATTAATTAATTATTCATTTATTTTTCGAAAATTCATTTAGGATGGCCCAGTGAAAAATATTAAAAATTCTGTTTAACTCAAAATAAGGATTAAATAGCGAATTTTACCGATATCATGGCATAAATTTCAGATTATCGATTAAATTTTCGAAAAATAAATAATTAATTAATTAATTTCGAAAATTAAATAATTAATATTAAAAATTAGTTTAATAAAATAAAGCGATTAAATAAACGGACTTCACGATATCATAGCATAATGTTCGGTCACTGGCCATCCAGTTGAATTTTCGAAAAATAAATAATTAATTAATTAATTTCGAAAATTAAATAATTAATATTAAAAATTCCATTTAGCAAAATAAAGCCTCAATAAATAACGGAGTCATTAAACATATAATATTAATAATATTCAGTCATCTTCCGATAAAGGTTGATTTTAAAAATAAATAATTAATTAATTTAATTCCGAAAAATAATATTTAAATGCCAAAATCCACTTAAGCCGAATCGCCAAATTGAAACCCGATTAGGGTGTCGGAAAACCCCGAGATGCTTCCAATAATTAGTAGACCACGTCTACTTGCTAATTGCACAATCAATTTATCTAAATCGGATCACAATTGACTAATAATTGCTAATTTATTCTAATCTAACAACCTAAATATAATTAATTAAAACTAAACCAACTTTAAGTATAATTAGTCAACTAATCCCGGATTAGTGAGATTACTCACCAAATCGTAGCAAATCGGATCAATCCAAGCAGTCAACGCGAGGCGATTCTTCCTCTGCTCGTTTCAGGTTAAATAATGCGGGCCCGAGTCTGGAAACCCTGCCGTGGGTGCTGTTCTTAGCTGGCGGGGCTAGTCCGCAGCCAAAACAAGAAAGCCGGGAGGGCGACGAACGCCGGGAACATCGGCGATCTTGGGTAGGCGGAGCAGAGAAGGACAGAAAGCGAGTGGGTATGAGGAAGCATACTTGACAAGCCGAAGCGGGACGTCGCGGATGGCGACTGGCGAGTGGCGCGAGCGGCGAATCAAGCTCCAATCTTGCGGGACGGACGCGACGGTGGGACTCTGCTTGTTCTTCCTCCGAAACCCGGTTCGCTCCGAAAGAGGGGGAAGAGAGAGAGTCACGAGAGAGAGAGAGAAAAATAAGAGTTTAATCACCGCCGCGGTAACCACCCTGGCTAAAGCTTAGTACCCTATCTAGTTAGGAAGGTTGGCTGCGGACGCATTGCTTCAATGCAAAACAGCGTCTTAGCGTGGATGGACTAGCGGTGGGAAATGCCCCTACCCCACCCCCGGGAGTTTACTTCGCCGCGAGCGGCGGCAGGAGGTTCCACAGGTTAAAAAAAAAAAAATAAGAGTTTGACTAGTCCAATGGGAAGAAAAGCCAAATTGAATTTGGCGAGGCGAAGTGTTCGGTGGGGGAAAAACGCACGGGAGGGGAGAAGAAGAGAGAAAAGGGAGAGAGGGAAAAGAAATAAAATAATAATATTATTTTTATTTTTTTCTCTTTTTCTTTTTATTTTTCTTTTTTTGTCTTCGATTTTTCTTCCGATAATTTCTTTGTTGAAATTTCGGACCTGACAATAACTTGATGGACGATAAAGACGGATCCTAAATGGTGTGGCAAAATTGATTCCCGAGAAATCGAGTTCAATTTCATGGTTAAAATCGATCGAACGTGATTTTAGCGTAATTAATTAAGTAGCTTTTAGGGATTTTCGGCTGATACATCCCTTAACGGCTTTTGCAATAAGTTAGTTAACTCGTGAGTGATCGGCTCTCGGAGAGAAAAAGGCGCCATGGCGTCGGCCGAAATGTCCATTCGGCACTTTATCGAAACGGGTCAAATTTTAGGATGTCACAGTAGGCCCCCTGTGACTCCAGCCTCACCGAATGTGGCGAGCTCGGCAAAGGCGAAATCGGCAGCGCTCCGCGAAAATCCAACGGCCCTCAACGGCGGTTGCCCGGCCATGAGGCCGACCAAGCGGAGCCAAAAAAAAGAAGAAAAAAGAAGAAGAAAAGAGAGGAGAGAGAAAATATGTTCTTCAAAAGTGTTTTCGAAACAAAAAATAACTTTTTTTTGTTTCTTATTTCCATTCTAATTTTGTTTAGAGAACAAAAAAATAGATTTTGAACAAAAACGTAAACAAATGCATTTACGATTTCTTTTTTTGTTTCCAGGAACAAAAAAACAAAATTTTTGTTCATAAACAGAAAAATAAACACAGCCATGCACGCCCTATATTTCTAAAACCTTCCAATAATGATCAATGTCTTATGTTGTGTACAAGCTTAATAATATTTAACTATTAATTTCTAATAATCATCAAACAAATCTTTATTGTTAACACCACCAACTATTAAAATTCAGTACTTAAATTTTCAATATTTTAATAACCTTATTTATCATTGACTTAAAAAGATCCAATTAAATCAAGAATTTTCATAATAAATCCAGAATTTTTCATGATATGGTAAATAAGGTAATGATCATGCAACATCAAAAATAATTGATGGCAAGTGGAAACATGCAAAATATACTGTTCAACCCAGCCTTCCAATACTGGTCCACAGCGTGCCTTTACCAGAAGATGGTGCGAGAAGCAGGCAAGCCTAGTCGACAGAAGAGCAGCCTAGTCCGTCTATCTATGTGCTCCTTTCTTTTTGTTACTGTATAAACAAGGTAAAAAACCAGGAAGGCCTACTCAAAAGCCTAGACTAATCAACCAACAAGACTGAAAGGCCGATAATGGCCTGTGTCTTAAGCAGGCACATTCCAGATTCATATTCAAGGAAGAAATTTGACAGCATGTTCACTAGAATCCCATCACTCTGATTCTATCCACTACACAGCTCATGGAAGGTCACAGATGTCCACCTTTTCTGCAGAAACATATTAACAATCTGCAATCTCCTAACAGTAAGTGCCTGATAAACTGGGAGAACCAATTAAATGAAGTTGGTTTTGAGAAGCTGGGACTCTTAATGTGTGATGCCTCCACAGTGATTCAGATTGAGGATTTCAGATCTAACGAATAAGTTATCGCCTTCAGATCTTGCCATATAATAGAGCTCAGTGGACGAGCTTTGACCGCCTCTCTTCATCCAAATCGACCCCGCATGACACACCGGTGACTACTTCTTAAACTTATCTAGAAGGGTGCCATCAATTTAATAGTCATCAAGGTACCTGCTGATGCCCCTTTTGTGCTAAAGCTACCGTCACCAGCCATGAGAGCGAAATTTGTTTTCTTGTTGTCTAAGGATTTTTAAGTATACTATAAACAGAAAACTCATTTTTGCAAGGTATTAAATTAAGTGAAGTGCACTAATTTACGACATTAGAAGAACATTAAATATATAAACAAATCACATTAATATTTTTCCAAAGGCCCACTGACTACAATTCACCTCATTTATATAACCAAGTAGCATTGGACACTAACCCTTAGACACCAGCCATTGAGACTTGGTCTATTTTTTGCTTACTGGAAGGGCAAGAAATCTACTTTATCAGAGACTAGAGCCTAGAAATTTGCTCGAAGGCAGACAGATAAGATCTCTGTGTGAGTGTCACCGAATGATGTTTCTATTAGCATGAAGCCATTGAGGAATCAAAGAGAGAGCACGAGGAGATTACAAGTATATGACCTCAGTTGCTGGTCCCGTCATAGTTGGTGAAACTAATTTTCACTTTCTCAGCAGTAATGAACCTTACCTGCATCTCAGCAATGAGTCGCTTGATCTTCTTAAGCTTTCGTGACAACGCTAACTCCAACAGAAGTTGCACAGAAATTGCTAGGTGAATACCAATAAGTTCTTTTTGCCTGAGCTTCTGAAGAAGGTGACGGTTCAAAAGTCTTGTCCACTATAAAGTCTTGTGTGAAGTGAAGTTGATTCGTTACCATAAACCCCCGACCAATTCTTTTACTTGATGAAGCAAGCTTTTGAAAGCTTTAAAACAATGGTGTTCTGAAACAAAATAGTTGACTGCAAATGTTCATTAACTTTCCCGAGAAACAATCATCTGAAATTGATAGCATGCCAATGCCGATAACCATTCAAGAAAAGGTCAGCCGTCATTAATATTAATCTGAAAATACATTCAGTACTGCAGTGAACTCGCTTATTGCTTAAGAAATTTTGATTAGAACCATATCAAGTTTCCGATGAGTTTCCTGGATATAAAACAATAGTGGATTGGAAATTAAGTAATTTTCCTATTATGTCATCTGAAAAGTTAAACATCAATTTAATAAAAATTCACAGAATTAAGGTATGTCAAGACACAAACCAATCAAATTAAGTAGCATGCAATAATAGTAAAAGATATTGAAATGTCATTTCCAACTTAACTGAACAAGAGTGTAAGGGTTTTTTATTTATTAAGCGGGTGTACATCATGACTAAAGTATGAAGGTTGCTTCATTGCCTTAAACCTCCAACCGATTCTTTTACTAAACGAAACAAGCAGAAACCTATTGAAACAATGGTATTCTGAAACAGAATAGTCGGCTGCAAATGTTCAGTAACCTTCCCCGAAAACAATAACCTGAAATTACTAGGATGCCAATGCTAATAACCATTCAGAGGAAAATGTCGCTGTCATTAACATTAATATTAAAATGTATTCAGTACTTACGGTGAACTCACCTAGTAAACAAGAATTTTGACTAGAACCATATTAGAAGTTTCGGAGAAGTTTCCAGGATGTAAAACAAAGTGGATTGAAAATTAATTAAGTTTCCTATCATGTCATCTGAGAAGTTAAACGACAATTTAATAAAAAAATATTCACAGAATTATTTTATTTACTACTAAACTAATCAAATTAAGTAGCGTGCAACGTACTGAATATCGATGATGTCATTTCACCTCAGCCTAGATATGAGGAGGTCAGAGCCTTTTTATTTGTTAAACTGTGATGCACGTCCTTTGACCAAGCAATATGACACGATGGAACAGCTAGGCGTCGAATGGTCCACACCTTCAAGCAGCCAATGGAAGCACTTTAAGCTCCCAATTTGACCATCTAGTAATATGTAGGTTTATTGATTCAAAAAGGAAAAAGCAGAAAAGAAAAAGGGGGTTCTTATTATAAAGGAAACAGAAAGGGGCAGCGACAAGAGACCAGATAGCTCGTGCAAGAGAAAGAAAAGAGAACAAAGAAGGAAAGAAGGAAAGGGGAAGAGGATTCGCGCATCCATGGCACAGGAATCTTGATAAGCCTACATATTGCAATGCTGGGTAAGTACTCAATATTTTTGTTCATTCAATCGGAGGACGTTTTAGAGTTATGGCTCAAATTCAGAATTAAGTTAAATTTGAATTGCAAAGTCCAATTTAAAATTTTTGAGCTAAAAAAAATTATCGGCTTTTAATAATTTAGGGTGTTTGGACCTGTAGCATTTTATGGAAATTAATTTGAGCTTATGGTTTGTCTGAACCAAGTTTTCAAAATTTCCCACCGGGATAAACAGTGTGCAACAGCAGATTTTGGGCTGATTTTCGTCAGTTGCCGTCTAGTTTTAAGTTATAGGTGTTCTAATACTTCAAAAGATCTTTATTTTGACTAAAAGCTCGTTTGACACGAAGTTTGGTGGAGAAAATTATAGCACAAGAAAGTTCGACATGCAAACTCCGATTGCAAATGGCTTTGAATAATCACTTTGGACAGGTAATTTTTGAGCGCATGTGTTTTGTTAGCAATTAAGTGCAATTTAGTCGAGTTGTTAGTTAAAGCAATGTTTTACTTGGTTTTGACGTTGATTCCCGTTTAATTGATAGGATTACAAGATCATTAGCACGTTTAGCCATGATGTTTGGTTTTGGAGCATTCCGAGGTACTTGGTGCTATCTCTTTTTTAATATTATAAACTCATGTCTTGAAGTAATAAAGATTTGAGTATCATATGAGTTATTAAAGCATGTTTATCGCATAAATCTGGATTAGATATTTACTACGTTTTGGTATTTTATGAAAGGTTTGAGAATTGTCTTGAGAAATGTGTTGCGAAATTTGTGAACCTAGTTTATGAAATGGATTCCGAAATGATTTGTGAAATATATTCTGATTTATGAAATGCATTCAAAAATGTTATAAGAAATGCTTGAGAGAGGTATTTCTAGCAAACGAGATGTGCTGTAAAATTGCTATCTGTTTCAGTATAAAAAATGTGCTACGATTTATGAGATTGATTCTAAATTGGATTTCTAATATTAGAGGAAAATGGTTTGGTGTTGAATATTGCCATGAACCCCATTAGGATTTTTGGATATGTATATTGGTGTCATGATATCCTTCTAAGCCGAACCATTAGTTTAAAATGTGTTATGGTTTATAAAATGTAGGTGGAGACCTTGTCAAAGAAAGAATCTTAATTGCCTTGTCAACTGGCATAGTGTTGTAAACATGATAATATATTGAGTAAAAGATTAGTCGATGCATGGACCATCAACATGTGATTTGATGCAAGATAAATCGATAAAATAGACCGTTAATGTGTGGTATGAGATTAATCAATAGAATAGACCATTAATATGTGATTTGATGTGATTAATCAATGGAATAAACCACGATATGTGAATTGTTAAGATTTATCAATGAAATAGACCATTGATGTTTGTTAAGATATTATTGATTTAACGACTATAAATATCTATACATGGTTGTGTTAAAGCGATATAACTCATTTTTATCTTGTATGTGTTATATACTAGAATTATGATAAATGGGTTTTGAAATTTTTTTATAAAGTGCATAGTAGGTGCTCTATATACTTAGAAGAGATACAGTTTACTCATTGAGGTGTCATTGTTCACCCATTTCCTTCCCAATGCTTTTAAGTTCCTCGGTTTGCAACCATTAGTACAAGAGTGCTATTGATGGGGAACTTTGGTAGTTGATTTTTCAGTGTGAGTTGAGATAGTTTGATATATGTCTGGACGATATTTGTTGGCTTTAGTTGAGCTGAAAGTATAAATATTCTTTTGTTGGATTATAGAAATTTCGGTATGTTGTTTTTGACTTTGTAGTTGCATTCTTCAGGTGAAAAGAAGGATGGTTGTAGCACTACCCCTATTCTTACAGGATCCGGGTTGTGACAGCTAGTGTATTCCCCAGAACTTCAAAATATACAAATTAGAGCATGGCAGAAATTGCAGTAAACTACCTACTTGACAAGCTCAAGAACTTTCTAGAGGATAGGGTTCAAGTCTTGGGAGGTGCCGAGGAAGAACTTAATTCGGTGAAGAGACAAGTGGAGTACATAACGGCATTCCTGAGGGTTGCAGATTCCCTAGAAGAGAGTGATGAGGAAGTCAAAATTTGGGTGAAGCAGCTGAGAGAAATCGCATATGACACTGAAGACGCTCTTGATGAATTCAAACTTCTCCTGGCGCATGATCATGAAATTGGTTTTCGTGGTCTTCTTTCGAAGATGTCCTGCTGTATCAAGAACATGAAAGGTCGATACCGAATTGCTTCGGAGATGAAATCGATCAACTCCAGGATCAAAAGCATATATGATGGACCCTGGAGAATCCGAGACAAATTAAATAAAGCCGAACATTGCTATGGCTCTAGTAAGCCAAACGACACATGGCAGGACCAGCGAGGGAATGCCCTTCTTTTAGACAAAGCTGAGCTTGTGGGCATCAATGAACCCACAAAAAAGCTGGTTGGCTGGCTGATTGAGGGCGCTTGCACGCGAGAAGTGATCTCAGTTGTGGGCATGGGAGGACTGGGGAAAACTACCTTGGTGAAGCAAGTTTACGAAGATCCAGAAGTGAAGAAACATTTCATGATACGTGCTTGGATAACTCTTTCTCAATCTCCAAATATAGAAGAGATCCTCCAAGGCATGGTTCGACAAATTATGAGGGAGACCGAAGAACCAGTTCCTCCATCAGAGGACAACAAGGACAGGTTATGCCAGAAGATGATTATCAAGGACTTGCTACAAAAAGCAAGGTACCTGATCATTGTAGATGATGCATGGCGATTAAATGAATGGAATGCGATCAAACATGTGTTCCCTAACAACACCTGTGGCAGCAGAATAATCATCACATCCAGGAATTCTGATTTAGCATATACCTCATGTGGTGAATTCAGAGGGATGGTTTACAAGATGGAGCCACTACCACCTGAACAGTCATGGAAGCTTTTCTGCGCAAAGACATTTCAGGGGAACTCATGCCCTCCTCATCTAGAGGAGACCTGTAGGCTTATTCTAGGAAAGTGCGAGGGGTTGCCACTTGCTATTGTCGCCATCAGTGGTGTTTTGGTTTCAAAAGATATGAGAAAAAAGGAGGAATGGGATTGGGTCCGTAAGTCTTCGTACTGAAATCAATTGCAACGACAAATTCAAAACCTTGAAGAGAGTCCTTTTGCTTAGTTTGGATGACCTGCCATACTACTTGAAGTCCTGTTTCCTGCACTTGAGTGTATTTCCCAAGGGTTGCCTCATTGACTGTGGGAAATTAATTCGATTATGGATTGCAGAAGGATTTGTAGACAAGAAAGAAGGCATGACGGAAGAAGAAGTAGGCCAGGACTACTTAAACGAGCTCCTGAATAGAAGCCTGATAGAGGTGGCTGTTAAAGCATACGATGGAAGGATGAAGCATTGCCGTATCCATGATTTTCTGCTGGATATCATTACCTCACAGTCGAGCAACCAAGGCTTTGTAGAAACAGCCACAGAAAGACATCATAAATTGCCTGATAAAATTCGTCGCCTATCTATACAGACCAGCCTGCAAGCTATGCAACAGAAAAGGTCATTGTCTCAACTACGTTCTTTATACATGTTTGGGGTGGAGAGATCTTCCATAGATGCTGTTCTAGGTAGTGAAATGAGACTTCTCACCGTTCTGGACTTGCAAGCTGCTCCTTTGACAAGGTTCCCAGCTCAAGTTGCTGAGTGGTGCTACCTGAGATATCTAAGTTTCAGGTATAGCAAGGTGAGAACAGTTCCAAATTCCATAGGAAACCTTCAAAACCTAGAGACCCTAGACCTTAAACACTCGTATGTCAGAGAATTGCCAATTGCAATCTTGAAGCTCCAACAACTTCGCCATCTACTCATATATCGTTATGAAAACACAGCCTACTCATGGTTTAAATATGGTTTCAAGTCCCCAGAGGATATAGGGGCTCTACAGTCCCTGCAAAAGCTCTGCTGCATAGAAGCAGATGACAGGAGAAACAGCGGCTTAATGAGAGAGCTTGGAAAGTTGACACAATTGGTTAGGTTAGGCATTGTGAAGTTGAGAAAAGAAGATGCGAGGGAATTGTGCTTGTCGATTGAAAAATTAACCAAGCTTCAAGCAATAACTGTAAGTTCAGTCGATGAAAATGAGATTATTGATCTACAATCCCTCTCTTCTCCACCTCCATTTCTCCAGAGAATCTACTTGACAGGACGTCTGGAGGCATTACCACATTGGATGTCATCTCTCGATAGCCTAATGGTATTGCAACTGATATCTAGTCAGCTGGAAGGATAATCCTGTGCATTGTCTCTTGAAGGAGTTTGCTAATCTGTGCATCTCAGGTTGCTTCAGGTTTATGAAGAAGGAGTCAAGTTGCATTTCAAAG